>CM062942.1:27392500-28642500 GCA_031878705.1 Tapirus indicus | reverse complement strand
TACTGGAGCATTTCTAGAATGTGTTTCATTCCCCAAAGGCCACTTTACTATATAGCTTCATCATATTTTCCAAAGTTCCGTGGCAGTGGACTTGCAACTAGGGATTTATATTGAACTTGAAGTCAACTAAAACTTCAGGTTCTTTTTGTGCTGCTGCTGTTGTTATTGTTGTTGTTGCTTTAACATAATCTACCACTTATCAAGGTTTCTCCACTCTGTTTATGTATGTGGTTGACTTTTTTTATCCTGAGTGAAGAATTTCATACGTATCCTTGCGAGATATAAATGCATCATGTTGCTAATTTTAGCTCATATTTCTAACTTGCCAGGATCTTTTTGACACTTGATTCTGTCATCTATCATATTAGCTGACTCTTATTTCTGCACCATCCATGCATTTAACAAATATACATCCTTTCCATGAATTCATTCAACTCACTTACTAAAATGTAGACCAGGATGCATCTAAATCCAAGCACACTTCCGTGCCTCCAGCATCTTGTCCGAAGGTGGACAGCATTCTGTTTATAACCCTGTCTTGCCTTTCATCAGAAGAGCCATGGCCCTGAACTGAAATGAATCTGATGTCATCAGCCCAGGTATGGGGTATGTGAGATGACTGTGGCAGGAAGAAACACTAATGGAAGGGAGAAAGCTGCTATTTTTCACACAGATCTATAGTTAAACAGGCCTCATGAGAAAGGTAGTAGAGAAGGACAGCATATAAATTGAATTAAAATCTCATAAAATGAGATGCCCTTAATTTATTTTTTCCTGAGCATCAGTGTAATGAATAATTAAAAATGCCCTTTCTCTTCTTAGATTTGCAGAAAGCAGTGAATTTCTCATATCCACTTGGCAGCTTTATTAGCTACTATTGTTCCTCTTTTTCAAAGAGGTCATCCACCTGCTGAATTTTTTTATCATTTTGGTAATTATGTTTTGATGCTTATATTTGCATGATTATGTTCAAAGCTCTCATGTCTAATAAATGCACTGAATGCAAAAAAAAAGTAGAATTATACCATTGGCTATGAAGGAAATGAGTACTTTAAATGCCCATATGGAATTGTGGTCTTAATTAAAGACCAGTCCAGAAGAACTTTAGGTATAAAACCATTTTCTTTCATTTTTTACCTAGAAGTTTCCTAGTTTCAAGGTGAAGAAGGATTTTTTTCTCAATTAAGCTATCATTGGGAAATTTGCTCTAGTGACAGTGAAAGGACCCAAGTTATATTTTTAAATACTATAATTAGGTTAATCCCCTGGTGGTCATAGCAAAGCAGTGATCAAGTTTGGAACATACCCAAGCTTGAGGGGATAAATCCATTACAACTGCATCCCCAAGGCACTGAGGAATATCGTGCTAGTCAATATCAGAGAGACAAGGCAGTCCCAAACCTTTCGGTGAAGGAAGAGGAAGCACTACTATAAGAGATGCTGTGAAGCCCGTGGATGTTACATGGCTAATCTTTTTGCCAGGACCTGCTTAAGAAGGCAACACTTCTTGGCCAGTTGCTGTTCTTTGGGGACTTCACTGCATGGTCCTATTGTGCAGCTAAAATCTTGTTCAAAATAGAAACCCCTGCCCTTGGTTATTCCACCAAATTCATTCATATTTCAAGATGTAGCATCAATATGACCAATCTTTTTGTCCATCATGATCAAGTCTATTATTGAAATAGCAGTGGGGCACACCGCTACCATTTTCCTTGCATGCAAAAAATAAATAACAAATGTAATCCCTCCTAGATAATTTTTGCTTTGTGTTTCAATTTATTCTTTCAAATAATAAACAGAAACTTCATTAAATTGGAGTTGGAAGGCCAAAATGAGGAGTTCTCACACTCCATCGCGATAGCAGAGCCCAACAGGAAGAAGGACTTCCTCTTCTTGACCAGCAAGAAGCTCAGCCAATGAGAGACTGTCACAACTCAGTCAGTGAAAAGCCACTACACCTTGAACTCTTTGTTTACAATAGCCCTCCCAACTTCCTCTTCCCTCTGTGAAAATTTTTCCTCCCTTAATGCTGGGGGACATGCACATGGCTCACCGTGGTTGCAGACCCCGAATTGCAATTCTTTGCTGATCTTTAATAAACCCATTTTTGCTGGAGAAATAACTGGCTGTCTTTTTGTTTAAGGTCAACATTTTGATGGCCCATACAGGGATCCTGAGAAGACCCCTGACAACTCCGAGGCTGGTGAATAAACAGGTGCAGTACCCACAACAGAGCCCATCGAGCTCGCTGCTTTTCTAACCGACCCTGGAGTTTGAGGGCAAGTCTTTCTCCTGGATGCAAGCATTTGCCCTCTTTGCATTTGAGGCTCTCCAGGCTTTGTTTGAGATCTATTTCAAGGCTTCGTGCTTTTCTGGTTAAGGCCTTGTTTGTCTGCAAGTACTCAGGTGGCACTTTGGCCTGATTCTTTGAATCAGGCAGCTTCTTTGAACTGCGCTAGCCTGCAGTTCAATTCTTTTTGGAAATGGACTGTTCTCATACTTGGAACTAGGTAGCCTTTGGTCCAACGTTTGGACTGTTCATTGGAACTGTACCATCCAGCCTTTGGCCTGACTCCCTTGGGAGCAGACTGTCCTTTGGAAGTGCACTGGTCAAACTTCTGTCCGATTCCCTTGGGAACTGGACTGTTTTTTGGAACTGCATTGTTCTTTGGAATTGTGTTGATTCTTCAGTCCACTTTAATGAAATTGGACTGTTCTATGGGGAATGGCTGGTATTAAGCCTGCAGGCTGTTTGAGCTGCTGAAGCTTTTTTTTTTTTTTTTTTTTGGTGAGGAAGACCATCCCTGAGCTAATATCCATTGCTAATCCTCCTCTTTTTGCTGGGGAAGACTGGCCCTGGGCTAACATCCATGCCTGTCTTCCTCTACTTTATATGGGACGCCGCCATGGCATGGCTGACAAGCAGTGCGTCGGCGGGCGCCCGGGATCCAAACCCGTGAACCCCGGGCTGCCAAGTGGGAACTAAACTGCTGTACCACTGGGCCGGCCCCAAGTTGCTGAAGCTTTTTGAGTTGCAAGCTGTTTAAGCTGTTTGAGCTATTTAGGCTGTTTGAGAGTTGTTCCTTTGCTCTAGAGAAGGACCTTTAAGAAATGAGATCTCAGTTTTCTAAATATTTTGAGGGCACCCCTCCTTACAAGGACCCCAGCCAATTTTACATTTAAAAACCACGGTCATTCCTCATGCCCATTTCTAACTAAATGGACTGATTTAACCAAAGTAATTTAGAATATCAGTGGGGAACTTTTGAACTCCATAAACTTACTTTTTAAAAAACCAAATTGGACAACCATCCTCTGTAATTTCCAAAATTGAATGGAATGCCTATTTTGATTTGTATTTTGAGGCTTCCAAATGTTATCAGAAATCTAAAATTGCCTCTTTGCAAAATAAAATTTTAAGATTAACTGAGGCAAACAATTAAAGAAAGAGAAAATGGCTTCCGAAGCCTCAAGTTCCTCTCCCCTGAATCCTTGTGCTCAGGCCGCACCTCCAGCCCCATCCTCCTCTTTCCATTCTATACCATCTATACTTTCTCTATACTCTCTGTTCTCCCATACTAACACTCTGAATTTACCCTTCTCCTTCAACCTCTCTCTTCCTCTGAACCTGTCAGAACCTGTCCCTGTAAATTAAGCTGTCTGAGGATCCAAAGTGTAAACCCTTAATTTCTTATACTCCCTGGACTAAAGCTAAAATGCGGGCCATAGTCAAAGATTTTCCCAAAGTAACTGAAGATCCTCACAGATTTACTGAGGAATTTAATATAGTCATTCAAACTTATCAACCTGGTTTCCCTGACTTATATCAGCTACTCATATGCTTATCAGTGAGGGCCAGGCCCAGAATTGGGTGAAAACTGCTAATTGGAAAAAATCCTTTCAAGATTTTTAGAATTACAACCAGGAGACCAACCCATTGACTTGTATGATCAGGCTCAGGCAATCGCTAGGAGACTTCATCAGGCAATTCCTAGGGCTTCCCAAAGCCTGTGGATTGGAACAAAATTCAGGCTTGTGCACATAAACCTGATGAACCTGTTCATGACTATTACAATCGACTTCAGACTGTTTTTAAAGAAAATTCTGGTCTTCCATCAGATGTTGATTTCACCTGGATAGCTTTTAACCCTATGTTTATGAATGGGCTAAACCAGGACCTTTCCCTCCTAGTAGAAAGGACCAGGATGGAATGGGAAACTATGTCCACTCCAGATTTAGTTAATCTGGCAAACCACTCTCTCCCACTCCAGATGAGTCACCTAAAACAAAGACTGCTCAAATTCTTAATCAACTCCAGCAAATGAAGGACCCTAAACGAAATCGAAAACCTTCTAGTTTTTTCTACTAATGCAAGGAGACAGGACATTGGACAGAGATTTTTACAAATTTAAGCACTTGAGGTGCCTTCAGCCCTCTAACCAGCCGTTCCAGTGTCCTCCAAATTCCCAATGACGGGGCTCCAAGGAACTACAGAGGCTCTTCCCAGTCCTCCCTCTTCGTCAACTTGAAGAAGCATTTCTCTCAATTGGAGACGAATCTCTTTCTGTCCTAACTGACACCGGAGCCACACTCTTGGTGCTCAACCCCACTACGATAAAGCAGCCCCCGACTCGGAGTACTAAAACTGTTCAAAAGTGGAGATTTCCAATAAACCTCAACAGGTTCCTGTCTCTGAACCTGTTCCCTTTTGTTTAGGTCCTTTGAGAGACACAGGCCCTTTTCTCTTTAGTTCCTCCACCTCTATTCATTTATTAGGCTGAGACTTTTTGGAGAAGTATGCTGGAATTTCTTTCTCCCAAAAGGGAAAAATAATTCTAAAATTTGAGTAGCCATCAAAACAGCCAACCAGGTGAATTAAATGACCCTTTGACATCTTTTACTTGCTCTGTCTCTGACAGCACTAGAGCTGATTCTGGAGACACTGATCATTTGTCCCTGCTGAATCTGCTACCACCCTCCTCGAGGGCTAAGTCTCCAATGGATATTGATGAAATTCACAGTGCACCTCTGATCAAAATTCAAATAGATCCCTCAAAACCTCTCCCCAGAATTGATCAATATCCTATGAGTAAAGAAGCCCTTCAAGGCATAAAGCCCATAACAGAGGATTACAAGGCTCAAGGTCTCATTATCCCTTGTACTAGTCGCAGTAATTCTCCTATTTTACCTGTGAGAAAACCCAAGGGCCAAGGGTGGAAGTTTGTCCGGGTCCCGAGCAATAAACAACATTGTTATCCCACGACGCCCTGTTGTTCCTAATCCTCATACGCTACTAACATCCATCCCCACTGGAAGCAAATTCTTTGTGGTAATTGATTTATGTAGCGCATCCTTTAGCATTCCAGTTGGCGAAGCTAGTCAATACCTTTTGCCTTCACTTGGGCAGGAAAACAATTCACCTGAACAGTATTTCCTCAGGGTTTTTCTGAGAGCCCCTCTTATTTTTCACAAATCCTAAAGGCTGATCTGGATGGTATAAAGTTCCTTAGGGGTTCAAATTTGTTGCAACATGTGGACAATCTGCTTCTTTGCTGTTCCTCCCAAGTCTCCTCACAGGAAGACAGCATCAACTTGCTAAAGCTTTTAGCCTTAAAGGGCCATAAGGTTGCCAAAGAGAAATTGCAGCTTGCCCAAAGTCAGGTTCAATATTTAGGGCATCTGGTGTCAGAACAAGGGCTGTACCTACATCCAGATGGGCTTCATAGTGTCCTAAGTTTCCCCAAACCCAAAACTAAGAGCCAACTGCAAGGTTTTCTTAGGCTAGTTGGTTATTGCTGAAATTGGATTCCAAATTTCTCTGTTACGGCCAAACCTCTGTATGTTTTACTAAAAAACAACAACCTCAACCCAATTTTATAAGAACCAAATGACATAACCTTTAAAGCCTTAAAGGAGAATTTGATGAACCCACTTGCCCTTGGACATCCCAATTATCAGATTCCCTTTTTCCTTTTTGTATACGATAAAAAGGGAATACCCTTGGGGTACTCACACAAAAACATGGGGACCACCATTGACCCATAGGGTATTATAGCCAGCAACTGGACCCTGTGGTATTGGGATAGCCCCCTTGCTTAGAGCCATTACTGCCACTGCCCTTTTGGTTAAGGCCACCGAGAAAATTGTTGTGGGATCCCCTTTAACCATTTTTGTA
Organism: Tapirus indicus; assembly: GCA_031878705.1. Classification (NCBI taxonomy): domain Eukaryota; kingdom Metazoa; phylum Chordata; class Mammalia; order Perissodactyla; family Tapiridae; genus Tapirus; species Tapirus indicus. The sequence continues at coordinate 28,636,325 of CM062942.1, read as the reverse complement.
TCTCATGCTGTGGAAGCCCCCCTGAATTCTCATCACATTCAACATTTTTCAGTCAGCCACCTCACCTCCTATGAAATCCTGTCATTAACTGCTCCTCACATAACTCTTTTACATTGTAATACCCTTAACCCTGCTACTCTTCTCCCCTCTGTTACCAAGGAAGTCCCTCATGGCTGCTTAATGCTGACGGATCGCCTCCTGACTCCTCCTGATGATCTGCAGGAAACCCCTTTGGGTAACGCCAACTTCTCATGCTTTACTGATGGTCCTTATTTAAGAGGTGACAATGAATGACTAATACTGTGCTGGGTATGCTATTGCAATTCCTTTTGATATTGTTGAAGCAGCACCTTTACCTATGGCTACTTTGGCCCAATAAGCCAAATTATAGGCTCTTACACAGGCTTGTACTTTAGCCGAGGGCAAAACTGCCAATATTTATACTGATAGTAGATATACTTTTGGTGTAGCTCGTGATTTTGAAATGTTGTGGAAGCAATGTGACTTCCTTACTTCTAGCAGAAATAAAATTAAAAATGTCCCCTATGTTCAAAAATTATTGGGTTACTTTTACCTGCTCCTTTAGCTATTATTAAGATATTGGGGCATTCTAAACTTGACTCTCTGGAAGCTAAAGGAAATCACCTCGCCGATATTACTTGCGAGGAATGAAGCCCTTAAAGGAACTAATAACAGCCAAGCCTCTGCCATGGTCCAAACGGATATTTCCCCAAATGATAACTTAGAAAAACTGGCTAGAGGAGCCCGATAATTGGCCTCAGAAAAGAAAAAATGAGAGTGGAAATTCAACAATTGTTGGTTTGACAAAAGGAGAAAGCTCTGGTTCAGACCAAATAACAACCCAGTCCTATCGGAGACTCTAAAATTCCCACTCCTGTCCACTGTACGTGCATTAAACCAGTGGTTTACTAACAAAATGATAACATTCGTGAATCAATATTGGTGGGGAAATATTAACAAGGCCACAAAAAGTGCCTGCCTCCTTTGTCCCACTTGTCCAAAATACAATCCAGGGAAGCCTGTTTATACTGCTCACAGACATTTTAAATTGCCTAATGGACCAGGTTTGGCAAATGGATTTCATACAACTTCCTCTGTCTCCTGGCTATAAATATGTTTTAGTCATGGTTTATATGTTTTCTCACATGACTAAAGCCTTTCCTTGCAGACAGACTACTGCCTCTTCTATGGCTAAAGTTCTTTTGTAAAGGATTATCCCTACGTGGGGAACTCCTGTTGAATTTCATAGTGATCGAGGAAACCCATTTTACTGGTGAGGTACTTTAACAAGTCTGTGCTGTTCAGCCAGTTTTATGACACTTTCACTATGCTTACCACCCTCAATCCTCTGGTTTAGTCAAACGCACCAATAGCATTATTAAGATTCAATTGGCAAAATTTGTAGAGACCCTCCAAATACCTTGGCCAAAAGCATTGCTATTGGTCCTTCTAAATCTCAGATCCACTCCCTTTGGAACACACAAACTCACTCTTTGAGAAAGTCACAGGACACCCAATCCACTTGGCTCCTGCCTCTTTTGACCCACAGCTGATAAAAGGAGATATATTCCAACATTGCAAAGGCCTAATTGCTTCAATTAAAGTAACCATGTTTTGGTAGAGCAATCTTTTTGCAGTGTGCTCCAGGGAGACAAAGACCATAAGCATCACATTTTGCAACCGGCACACTTTGCCTATTGGAAAAGACACCTCCAGAAGGACTCTCTGCAACCTCACTGGAAAGGCCCCTATGAGGTACTGCTAACTAACCCTTGTGCTGCAAAACTCCAGGGAATAGACTCTTGGAGTCACGTGACCTTCCTAAAGAAAGCACCAAGCCCTGACTGGACCTGCACAGCATCTGGTGACTTGAAAGTAAAGATGTCCTGGAATTGAAGCAGATGACATCTGATGAGACAGCTTTCCCAAGATGTCCAGACCAGGCCTGTTGGAATTTTGTCTGCCAAACCTTTGGTGATGACATAATGCTTCAGGTGATCTCCAGTGCCTATGATCTTGATAACATACAGACTTTAGGGGGAAAAAGAAGTCTGAGAGTTCTCCCTTTATGACACTGAGGAAAGTCCTTCCCGGCGTCAAGAAACAAAAAGCTGCTGAAACCAGAAAAACCTGACTCTTGATCAGCAATACTTTCAGAGAAAGATCTTAATCAAAAGGGGCAAATGTGGAAATTAATAAACAGAAACCTCATTAAAATGTAGTCAGGGGGGCAAAAGGGGGAGGTTCTCATGCCCTACGTCAATAGTATACACCCCAACAAGAAGAAAGACTGCCTCTTCTTGATAGGCAAGAAGTTCAGCCAATGAGACTGTCACAGTTCAGCCAATGAAAAGCCACCACACCTGGAACTTTGTTTACAATAGCCCTCTCAACTTCCTCTTCGCCTCTATAGAAGAATTTCTCCTCCTTTGTTGTGGGGGACTTGCACGTGGCTCGCCATAGTTGCAGACCCTGAACTGCAATTCTTTGCTGATCCTGAATAAACCCATTTTTGCTGGGGAAATAACTGGCTGTCTGTTTAAGGTCAACATTTCTTTGACTCAATTTTATTTCTCCCTCTCTTTCCTGTTTGAAATCACTAATTCTATGCAATAACTACCTAGTTTAATAACATGACTCTGCAAAAATATTGTGACAGTAGGCGGGAGATAACTATGCCCTAAAGGTCATTTTTTGTGCATGGAATAATTGGGACAAGTAACAGTAATATATGTAATGTTCATTACTTATGGATTTATAAACATCTATCACAAAATCACTGGTACTAGAGGGCTGATTGGGACTTTAGGTGTTCTCCTCTTCTACAGTATTTAAACTTTTCTAACATATGTGACCTTTTTAGTTATAGAAATTTCTCCCTTCTTCTCTGAACTTTAATTCCATGAAGTTGACTGTGGTTTAATTGATCACTAATTCCCAATAGTTTTGACAGTGCCTGGCAAATAGTATGTATGTACTCAGTGAATATTTGCTAATCAAGTCTTCTCTATATAAGGTAGAGGAAAGGCCCTGAAAGACTGATATGATTTGCAGTGGCTTACACAGCTACTCAGCAGAGAAACCTAACTAAAGTCCTGAATCTCCTAGTAAAATCTTGTGTTGTTTATTAACTATTTTGAATTTGAATCTTGCCTTGTTTCCTTGACTTGCACAAACCATGTTTTGAACTTCTAGAGCATTATCTTTGTTCTTCCACATGCCCAGTTCTAGTCCAAATGCCTGGCTCAGACATAGCTCCAAAGGAGATCTTCAAGAAAAACATATGGACTACTTTATTCTGAAAATTGTGTTGTTAAAAATGCTTTATGGTCAAATCTAACTGCTATATTATAAATTATCCACCCACCATTTTTCCTTGGCAAAAATCTCCCAGCTTCCTATAAATCTCAGGGCAATGTAGAGACTACAGGGCAACAATTTCTGTCTACTGTTTGGTAGTTCTTCCAAAAGAATATCTATGTGTTTAATTGCCTACTTTAGATAGTTTTCAGCTCTTGGAAATTTGGTAAGATGAAACCTTTGTAGTAAAGATACCATGCAATAATATATATCCCTCCCCCCACAGAAGGAGAAAAGTACAAACGTGAATCACATGAACCAAAGGAACAAGGTGAGCCACACAGATCTCCTTGATTTGAGATAATCAAGAGGAAAATCGTCCACTTCCTTTATTGTGCATAACACCTCTGAGAATATCATTCTAAAATGCTAATCCTTACTCAATGCCCTCAGGCCTTGCCCTAATCCCCTATAGGAGCAATTCTCTCTGACAGTGGGCAGCAGTCCAGTCACCAGTAGGCAAGGGCATGAAACTGATAAACATAAATCCGTCAGCCCTTAGCCAGGGAAATAATAAATATCTTCAATAGATATGTAATTAACAGGCTTCCCAGCAAGTGCTCTGACTCCCCAAGCAGGGATTTAAGTCCAAATATGCACCAGTGTGTCCCCAGCAGATGAAAAGCACAGACAGAAGAGAGAACCAAGAAAAACCCATGCAGGCCCCCCAAAATTCGACAAAAGGTTTAGTACACAGTAATCATATCAGTCTGCTCCGGTCAAACAGTAATACTCCGCCCTTGGAGGTCTGCTTAGGTCCAGCCAACAACTGTACGCACTTGTTTAAAAAAGAAAGTCTTAATGCAGGGGATGGGGAGACAGCATAGAAAGAAAAGACATTCTTATGGCCAGTACTCCATGTTTTGTTTTGTAGAATGTAAAATTTATTTTATGCTTCTGAGAATTGTTTTTCAGCTGTAAAGCTTTCAAAAATCTGGTGGACCTAATTCAAAGCCTTTAAAATTTATGTTATAAAATTTATTACGGTTCCCTTATAAATCAGCACTTGGTAGCAACAAATTATCAGAACGTGCCATATATTAAAAAGATAAATCAGAATTAAATAGTAAAGAGAGAAGGTGTTTTCAAATCAGACAGCCAAAGCACTAACTAATGGGAACATTTGCAAATGCGACAATGATTTACAGCAGGGCTCTTGGTTAGAGTGCATAAATCCAGCAGAAGATTTTACATCTATCAACTGAGACTTTTGGTCCATTGTTTATAAATCAAGAAGTTAATGAAGAGTCAGGGATCTGTAAATTCAGACACTAAATTAGATATTTGTAGCTTTTGATTTATAAATAAGTTACCTCAAGAATTACATATAGAAGTTAGGAGAAAAAGGAATTGCATTTAAAGTCAGGTGAAGGTTAGCATTTATAAATCATAGTTGTAAATAAAAAGATTATCAATACCAACTTAACCAACTCTACAACTCTGCATTTCATAAGACCATAACAGGGATGTGTAGCACAGAATGCCAACACTTAGCAACTTCAGTGAAATAATTAGCTTGTTCTTATTCTATTAATTTTGATAGGTTACAATTTTTTTAAATATGATATTGACATTACTTTTTTGCTCTACCAAAAAAGGACAGAAAAAATGGTTATATGGTAAATGATAACCTGAAAAGACTTCATCTAGTTATATACATGAAGTTCAAAGATTTCCTTTTCCCCTCAGATACAAACGTGATCCCAGATAAGGACAATTCTCTGGAGTTTTGCTTTGCTTCCTAACCTCGCTCCACAGCAGAATCCTTGACAAGCACATGCCACTTGCGGGGCAGGTTGTCCAAGGCCCACGTGGTCGTTTCACACAAGCCACAGACTATGACACTGAAGCAGATGAACTTGAGGGACCTGCACACAATCTCCTGTTTGTTTATCCCCAAATATCTCCTGAACAGCAAGGGCAGACTCTCTTCATGAAAGGACATGAGTGAAGCAGAATCAAGGGACATTAAAGAGCACAGGGCTGAGCACCCTGACAGGTGACTGACTCGGCAATGAGGCTGAACTTGGCAGGTTTGCCTTCCCCGGCTCTGTCAGAGCCCCCATTGCTGGACTGTCTCCCTGTGAGTTACATCGCCGTGGAGGAGCTGGGCCCCATGGAGTTTCATGGAGACTCACTCTGTCAAAGCTCCTCTCTGTCCCTTATTGCCACATCCCACCCTCTGCTGAGAGTTGAGGGCCATATCCTCCTGGCTACCCTGAGGCTGAGGTAAAACCTCTTGCCTCCCCATTCCAGTGCCCCTGCCTCTGTCTGCTCTACACACCACATTAGCTAGTGTCTCACTAATCAATGAAATCATTTAGGCTCCAGATGCGAACGATTGCTAATCTCTGACCCCACGTGGGCTAATGTCTGTCCGTGTTAATAGGGACTTTCAGGTGCTCTTCCTTAAGGGAGGTAATGATGTGAGACTTTATAGGGGTAGAGGGGAGGGGTAATAAGGGAGTAAGCAGAGGGGGCAGTTTATGTTGAAGGTATTTGGGAACAGAGACATCTGTCCTAGAATCAGCCAGATGACGCTTCATAAGCCACTGCTTCCTACCCTGAAGAGGGGGATTAAATGAGATCTTAGCAGCCCACTGCATGGTGAGCACTAGGACTTCAGTAGAAAGTACCCGCCTTTTCCCTGCTCTGTTTTCACTGACTAGTTATTCATGGATATGGACACCCTGGACTCCCCCACATGCCTCTTGCACAAGGTCTGAAACCATAGCCCCTCAAGGCAGACACAATCTCCCAAGGAGTGAGGACTAGGACAGGAGACCCGAGGCTCATCCTCCCAGCCCTGTTCTCCACGCGACTTCATGACACGGCCCGTTTTTCTTCTCTTCCCACGTGCTTGCTATGCAGCTTCCCCAAATTCACACCCGTGGACTGTGCACATCTATTGATTCCCTGCCTTTCAGGTTGGCAGCTGGGCTGCTCTTCACAGCACAACCTTCTTGGGGAGAAACCACGTGAAAATCTAAATGTCAACTGTGTCCTCATCTCCGACTACGGATAGAACCACTTGTCCTGTTACGCCGCGCAGATCCCTCAGGAGCCACTTCACATTATTTGTTAAATTTTAAAAACACAGGCTTAAAGAGACACAGTACATTTCTATGCTTGTTAAAATGTGTTGTGTTACAGTGTTATAAAGCAAATTTGTCTTTCATAAATTAATTGAATGAAATAAAAGAGCACAGATCTTAAAACCTGGAGTTTGAAGATAACATTCTCTCTTCACTCAATATTTACTCTCAGGTTTATTTAACATCAGACCTAAAGTTAAATCTGATGCATGTATTGCCGACTCATTGCACCCTTCTGCATTCTGCTCAGAACTTTAGAGAGCTGGGCATATCAATAGATATTGGGGTAGTAACAAGGAAGAAAATCAGATCACCTGGTTTCACAAGTTACATACAAAGATCTTCCATCGCACTGATGACGCATCTCCGTTAGGTTCAATACAATCAAAGTAAAACCTATGAGATTGTATAACATCATATTTTGCTTCACAAGCATTTGCTTATGTTTTGCCTATTTTTGGAAGAAAAAAAGAGCCATTATCTAAGACACAGATACACACACATACCTGTATATACAAATATGTTGACTCTTATAAAGATTACGATCAGTGAGTTCTGCTCCTCGTGTTTTCATTTGCAGTGTTAAATAGAGTAATGCTGGTTGTAAAGTTCCAAACTCTTTGATGTTTCCCCAATATAAGTTCATCAACACTAAACATGTGTTACCCAAGTTATCATTGTTTTAATATCATCTATTTTAAGAGGACTATTTTAAGATCCGCTGAAAACCATTCTCTGCTCTTCTCTGTCCCCGAGAGGCTGAGGCCTACTGTGTACACCACCTGGGCCCCTCTGCACTCTGGCTTCTAGTGGGTTTGGTCAGTGGGATACGTTAGCAGGAGCTTGGAGAACAGGAAGAGAGCAAGATCATGGAATGTATTCCTCTCACCTCTTCCCAGCTTGGGCAGTTCTGGTAGTGGCCGTCCCCTTCCACATCTGCAGCTCCTGCCATCAATCCCTCCTGCAAGGCCCCCTCTCAACCAGCTGCCAAAACGCCTTTCCCCTGCAGGTGTGGTAAAGGCTTCTGTTGTTGCAGGTCCCTCAACATCCCCCATGGGCTTCCCTACCTCTGTCCATACCTCTGTAAATGGCCCCAGACTAAAAGGAGTCACCTAAGGGATCATCTTGTCAACCACCCTCCTTGTTTTTTAAACAGATGAAATTAGCTAAACACCGTACAGCTATTACAAAATTAGGGTTAGAATTTAAGTCTCTGGACTCCCAGTCTTGGCAGTGCCCCAACAACCCTCTGCCATATTCCCATATGGGAAGAGGCCTGGGGGCAGGGGTATACTAGTAAGAGGAAAGACCATGGCACATCCACAACAAGAAAGGACGGAAGGACATGAAGAGAGGCACGGTCTGTTGTTGTCAACAGTATTGTAAGGGGGGCCACACCCCTTAAACGGAGAGATGCAATCTTCTCACAGAAAAGTACTCATGCAGATTTCATGCCTCCTCCCACAAGGGTCAGCTCAAATTCCACCTCGTTTTCGAAGCCTCCCTGGAACTGAAACTGCAAAACAAAATTAAATTCCCGTAGAATTTATTGCTCGTAATGTTGTTGTGAAGATCAGGTGAGATAACGCATATTGGAATGCTTTGTAGAAAGTGATAGATTTACAGTATTATTAATGAAAGCCATCAGTTAAAGATGAGAATCCTTGCCTCCTGGATATGGTGTCTATTTTGACCTGAAAGATACATGAAAAAGATGCTACTGTCTTAACCTGTAATGAATACTTCTCAACTTTCTTTATAGGGCTCAAATGAAGGGGCTTAATGGGTAATAAACTTAAATTGGGTAATAAACTTAAATTGGCTTGGATTGTCCTCAGAATTTTGGCTTCAATGTCTGTTTTCACCTTGGTTTATACATCTTGATCATAGCCTGTGGTAGACAGTTTTCCCTTATATAACAGACTAAGGGTGAGGTGGTCTCAATAGATTCCGAGAGGGTCTATGTAACGGGCAGGGACACGGTCTTCTGACTGTTGAATTCCCAGAACATAACTCGAACCTTTGCTGGGTTGTCCAATATTGGATGGATTACATCATTTCCAGGAGATTTTCGACAACCCTCCAATAAAACCGCTCTCACAAAAAATGAGGATTTACTAAACCATATTTTTCAGAGGACTCACTTGACTCAGAACTGGTAGAGTCAGCTCTAAGGGAGAAGACAAACAGGAGATCTTTCCCTGAGCTATACTTAATATAAAAGCAGCCAGAGACTGCTTTGAAACTCAGCTCCACAAGAATGTGTGGCTTCCAGAGCCTGATAGAGATGCCAGGATCTCTCAAACCAATAAAACCCTACGAGTCACCAGCATCCAGGCATCCACTTTTCCATCCGAGCTGAGGACACTGAAACAACTGAGAGAGACAGTCTGAATGGTGAAGAATAAAGCCCAGGTTCGATGAAGTTCCGCTTCCCCCTTAGAGCCTCAAGAAGAAATACAGGCTGCCCAGGCTGCCAACTCGTTATCACCAATTTACCCGGAGGAAGTTCTGCCAGCTCATACTCATTGAGCAGCGAGTGGATGCAGAATCATCTGCAAGGTGCTCTCAGGAAACGCATTTCGTACATGGAAGAGAAAGTTCTTTCCCTTAAGTACCTGCCACTACCCACAGAAACACCCCAGTGCCGCTCTGCAGAGAGAGCTGTGAGGCGGTTCATCGAGAGAACACAGAAGCTGCAGTTACTGCAGGCTGAGGCGGGCGCCCCATATGCTCAGCTGCTACAAGCACCTGGACAAACAGACACACTCAGCACAACCCATGCGGACAAGCCTGTTTGTTTTCACATGCATAAATCTGCAGCAATGCCAGCGTGGTGGGAAGAAAGCTGATAAGTATGTCAAGATACTTCTGACTTAGACCAAAAAAGTAACTAACTTTTATTTACAAGACCACCAAAATGCAACACTGATTCTGGTTTGAATAAGGGAGTTGAACAGTTTGGTTCAGAGGTGGACTTTTAGGAGAGTCAATCTTCGTTTAACCTGTGTTGCTGGTATGCTCGAATGCTGCATAAGAGCTCTCTGAAGTTGGGCAACGGGTACTAGTCATGGGAATACAGGCCTTAGGTTATAAGTTAAGAAAACATTTGCCTTTGGAGCAACAAAGATCAAGGGAATTTTGCAGGCTGTTAGAGGAAGCCTATCAGAGACCATTTGACCATTTGCCTGCCGACCATATGGTAACATTTTGTCATTTTTAGAAGGGCTAGGTCAGGGACCTTAGTGACCCACCACTCGGATTAATTCTTCCCAGGAGCTTGACATCATTAGAATATATCTGACCTCAGGGCCAAAGTTGACATCACCAGATCTCAAGAAGCACTTTATAAACAGCATACCCTGCAGGCTTTCAAGACAAGAAATGCTGTTGCCTACACCCCTTGTGTGGCACCTCTAGTCTTTTCATTGACCATGAAGCTCTGAAAGGGCTATTTGGACTCTGGCTGCATCTCTCTTCAGCTTGCCTTGTGGACAAGTGCCCTCCTGTACATACATCTGTTGTTGCCCTGGAAAGTGACACCATGATTCTGTTTATGAGCCTGTCTTCCCAGTGAGAATTCCAGTTCTTTAGGGGAATGTGTGTTTAACCTTTACTGAGATGAGGCATTCTCAACACCAGACTTAGCACATAGAAAAATGAAATATTTGTGGAAGGAAAAAAGAAAAAGAGGGGGGAAAGAAAGAGAGCAGGAAAAATTACAGAATTATAAGTAATAATAATTGTCACTATTTATTGAATTCTTACTATACAGTAGGAATGATCTTACTTGCTTTATAAATATTTTCTCATAGAAGTCTCAGGGAAACTCTAAGGTATTAATATCTCCCTTTTGCAGTAGAGAAAACTGAGCTCAAAAGAGTTTAACTTTCATCAACTCACAGAAATGAAAAGTGGTAAAATCCACATCTGAAGTCAGTTTTCACTAACTCCAAATCCTATGTTCTTATCTACCAAGCCCAGAAAATACCAGAGCCCAGAGAATTTGCGAATCTTACCTGATCCCATAACTAGTTAGTGGGAGAGTAGTGGAAGACTCCCGGTTCTAGCAGTGAGAAGCTCTTTGAAGGCAAGTGACAAAAACCATATCAAGCTCAGTTAAACCAAAATTTTGCTCTTTGAGTGTTTCACAGATCACAAGAAAAAGACTGTGTTCTGGGTCTCAGGAACCATTGGAAACTACAGACTGGATCCAGGGCTGAGAAAGTCACTGGGAGCATTCATCTCACTTCTTGGTTCCTCTGCACATCTGCTTCATTCCTCCTTGCAGATGAGCATTCTCTGCTTCTCAGCTAAATGGTGGAAAAACAGCTGTCTCACAGACGCTGAACATAATGACCAAGACATATTGACACAAAGAGCCTTAGCTCTGTCCCAATCCAGATTTCTCTGGAAGAGCATTTGACTGACCTAGACAAGTCTGGATGTCCGCCCTAGTCCAAACACTACAGGCAGAAAAGTGAAGTCATGAACTCCTAAGCGGGTTGACAGGGATTCACCCTGGTCTGTGATCCTGTGGATTCAAGGGTGGGTTAATTCCCAGATTAGGGAGAATAACTGAAAGGTGGAGAGACATTCTAAAATTATCTACTATACTTGTTCAAACTTCTTACCACTCCACATTGCTTGTCAACCCTGTATTAAAGGAGAATTAAACTAAATTTATATTTTTTTACTCTATGGACAAATTTTATCTTAAGGAATTTTGCTTATAATGAAGAAAATTTGGTTACTTTTTTATTATTCTATAGAAAAATTTTGAAAATGTATTGTTTCACAAAGGTTTTCAAAATCTTGAAATTCAAAATTCAAATTCAAAATCCTTGAAAAAGAGCAAGTTACTGGTACAGGCAACACCCATTATACCTAGTCTAAATTATACAAACAAAAGCAAAATGTTAAATTTGAAAAACTTAGATGCCATTGAAATTTCTGAATTATTTCTCCTGAAGTTTCAGAAAGGACCAGAGTATCAAACATTAAATACATGCTAGCCTTGCCCAAATGAATAACTTAGTTCATGCGACAGCTAAGCTTTTCCAGCTAATGAATAGGTTTGTCTCATCTGCAAGAATGAAATTTATATAGTGAATATTATAGGTTCTTTCATACATATAATTACAGTTTTCATATATTATTTTGTATGTGTCTATATTCATTTGAAAATAAAATGAATACCCACTCTTAGGTATTTTCCCAAGAGAAATGAAAACATGTTCACACAAAGACTTATACATGAATATTCATAGCATCTTTATTCATAACAGCCAAAAATGGAAATAACCTAATTGTCTTTCCACTGGTGAATGAATAACTTGATACATTGGACAATGGAATACTACTCAGCATTAAAAAGGGGCAAGCTACTGGAACAGGCAACAAAATGAAAGAATCTCAAATGCCTTACGCTAAGTGAAGAAAGCCAGGCTCAAAAGGCTAACACATTGTGCAATTCTATTATAGGACATCATCCTGGAAAAGGCCAAACTGTAGGAACAGAAATCAGATCAGTGCTGGGGATTGGGGGAGGGGATTTACTACACAGGGAAATGACGGAACTTTTGGGAAATGTTCTGTATTATGATTATGGTTGTGAGTACATGACTGCTTATATTTGTCAAAACTCATCAAACTGTGCACCTGAAAATGGTGACTTCTACTGTATCTAAATTATAACTCAATAAACCTGACTTTAAAAAATAAAATAAAAGGAATATATACTCATGATAGATAATGAATACAGCACACAAATGTGCTACTCTTTAAACTTACAAAAATAGGTTTTACCTATATAATATATATTTAAAAATTGAAGTGTGTCCTGTAGTCTGCTAATTATTCATTACTTTAATTAAAAATAATACCTTTTGATGGGGCCAGCCCGGTGGCATAGCGGTTAAGTTTGCACAATCCGCTTCAGTGGCCTGGGGTTCGCAGGTTTGGATCCCGGGCACGGACTGACACACCACTCGTTAAGCCACACTGTGGCAGCGTCCCATATAAAGTAGAGGAAGATGGGCACAGATGTTAGCCCAGGGCCAAGCTTCCTCAGCAAAAAAGAGGAGGATTGGCAATGGAGGGTAGCTCAGGGCTAGTGTTCCTCACACACAAAAAATAAATAAAAATGCCTTTTGATGGATTGGGCAGTGAAGTTGTGTTGATCAACCCCATTCATAACCTAAGTAATGGTGAAAAACATTGCAGGTTTGTCCTTTTTTCTGAACATCCAACATGCATATACTCCCCAGACACACACACACACACATGCCCAGCAAGCATCTCAGGAAATTCCAGAAAGTCCTGGTTTCATCTGACATTTAGATATCTAATTTATCATAACACATTCTGAAAACTAAGTGCATTGCCATTTAATCGATGTGAGGTTACTGGGACCTTGTAAAATGGAAAGAATCAATTCAATCATTGACCAGGTCTTTCTGGTTTTTCCCTTATAGCACATTTTTTCATTTACAATTTTCAAAGGAGCAGGATTCTAAGGTGCTGCAGAAGATAAGTTCAAAACTTGACCCTGACTTGTCAAAAGAACAAAGTGAAGGCAAAGAACAAAGTGAAGGAATCCAAAGATGAAGAAAAGGAATTCCTAGGGACAACTCCAACGTAGGAGATGAGAATCTTATTCCATAAGTAGATAAGGCTCTTACGTTCATGGGTGCTAGAAGTTCAGATAAGACCTTCTTGGGTTCCACAGATCCTGGGGTCCAGCAGTGGTCATTACAAAACAGAGGAAGCACAAATCCTCAGTTGCGTGACTGCCAGGACCAATGTTTCCCAACACAAGTGCATGGCATATATACATATGTGATTTATTTCCCTTGCTAGGTCAGGTAATGTAGGTCTCCATATAAGCAGAACTGTGCTTTTCTGTAGCCTCAGGATCGCCTCAAAGGCTGTATTTTCTAGAAAATGCTTGAGTTATCAGAATGAGGCACTGAAGGAAGTCCTCTGGCATATGAGGAAAGAGAAGCTGGCATTGGGTTCTAAATGCTTTGTTGAGGCTAAAGTCTTCCTCATTGTCAAGGGCCCATCCAGTGAGGGGACACCCAAACAAAAAAATGAACATCAGGTCTCCTGGCCCTGGCTCCCTGGGACTCACCTCCATGCCAGTCTTCCCAAGAGACACAGGCTGGCAACTAAGCATAGAAACATGAGGAAAGAACTGGACACTTGAAGCACACATGTTATGATTGTGTTTGTTCTCCCTCCGAAATAGACTTTTATGGTGTTAATTAGTACATACAACTTTTTAAAGATTCTTTTATTGGCAGAGGATGTAGAATTTCTCATGTAATGTGCAGGGGTACAGGTGGTTTGAAATTGGACCAGACAGCAGAACACCGTACTAACCCAAGGCAGTTCTCTCTCCTTTCTCCTGGGAAATGTGTTTTTCCGCAAGCAATCCTTGCTTCTCTTTGGTCCATTCTATTCCATTTTCTCTTCTCAAACAACTGTTATTACCTATTTGCTCATGGGTTTTCTTCCCTCTTAACTTTAACATGACCTTTACCAAATTCACTCTCCTCTGTAGTCAGTGTCATTCAGAGATTAAGAGAAGAGGCTCTGGAATCACACAGACCTCAGCTTGAATCATGACCCCATCGGTTATTACACAATCAAGTAACTTACCTTCCCCGGGTCTGCAAATTAAGAACAGTGCCAAGGTCATAGAACTGTTATGGGGATTTAAAAGATAGTCCATGTAATGTGCTCAGATGGTGTCAGGCACATGGTAGGGACTCAGTAAATGTTAGCTTTTTATATTCTCAGTGCATCTCTTCAGCTTCTGCCTCCAGTTCTGATTAATGAATTCTTTCTGACTCTTTGTGTTCAAATTCCTGAGAAAGAAAATCAGGTTGGCATAATTCTTTTATCAAACCACACAGTTACAGGGCTGTCCATGGATTAATGAGTCGTCAGTCAGATGCCCTCTCCTGAGCACCTCACCATGGCCTGGACATGAATTTAGGTTACAAAACCTACCTATCAAGGCAGCAGAGGCTATGGGGGAAGCAGTGTTCTGAAGGAGAGGCAGGTCTGGTTGCTACTGACCAGCATCCTATAAAGAAAGTGTTTCTAAATACAGGTTTTCACAATATTGAACCAATGTCCCCTTATATCAGAAATGACAATGTTATTGGTTTTCACGAGTTTGGCTGGTAGCGTGCATCTGTGTTTTACTTAAGCCTACTTACTTTGAGAATTTCTGTTGTAGTTTAAGATCATCAATACAATGAAAATAATTAATTCAAAGGCAGTTCTAGAAATACATAATAAAGTTGTTTCCGCGAAACTGTCTTCATAGCAATCAGCCTCTGTCCCGGCAGTGGGCGGAGTGAACCTGAACTCTATTTGCCATTGCCTGTGGGGTGAGCATCTTCCTGAAGGTAAATTAGCTTCACATAGCAGGCAGGCATGCCAAAAAACATCCACATAAACCTCCTAAAAAGAGATATGGGAGCTCAAATTCAAATGAAACCATCTGTGGAGAGAGGTCTGTGAAGCTGATGAGTATGTTATTTACAGGCCAATTCTGTGAGGTTTGCTGGCTGAGTAATTAGGACAATAGCTACTCTGGCCTCTCGCCCCACTCTGACTCAGCTTACACAATTTATCTACTCAGTCAGACAGACCAGTTCTCTACTACTCTTCTGACCAAGCACAACGCTGTCTATTTTAGGGCATAACTTCATTGCCAAATTCTTATCTACTTTGGTACAATGATTTATTTCTTCTTAGTTCATTTCATTTTAACACTATTAGGAGATAACTTTTGTAACTCACTTGTTAAAGGCAGCAAGACAGAAGGGTCTGGTTCCATTCATTCACCCATTAATTTAACAAATATTTTCCAGGGACCTACTTATGCTAGACATTGTTTCAAGTGCTTGAGATACATCAATGAACAAGACAAAAAAATCCTATCCTAATAGATCTTACATTCTATGAAGACAGAAAATAAACAAGATAAGTAAAATATACAGTATGATGGAGAATAATGATGACTGGATTTTAAAAAAGCAGTGAAGAAGGAAATACCTTTGTTACTTTTAAGGTAGAAGGGGAGATATAACATTAGTAAGACTGGAAAACATTCCATGGATGTCTCACTTCTATATCAAGTCCCAAAAGGAAATTGAGAAAAATCTCTCACATAGACAAACCCATCTGTGGGTAACAACTCCCCATTGGCCTATAGCTTTAGGTAGAACAGAAGTCGGAGGCTTCAAACAAGCCAAATCCATGAGAGAGGGAGTAAATTCTACTGAAGATCAGAGGAGGTGTTGGGTAGGGCCATAAAGCAAATAAAAGCAAGAAATAGATCTAGAAACCTGGTAATCAGAAGAGGAGGAAATGTCAGGCATGTACCGAAGATAAGGCCAGACATGAGAGCAGGCAAAGCTGAAAACAGTCTCCTATTAGGAGCTCGGAGATAGGTAGGGATAATCGAGAACCAGATTCCCAGACAGGATCACAGTAACAGGGGACAGAACCCAGGCAAAGAGCTTGAGAAGCAGATTTGGAACAACTCAGCCAAATTAACTTCAGCTCTAAAGCAACATTCACCCTCAATCAGGAGCTTTGAAAAACATTTTCTTAGGACAGGAGTCAACTCATCCTGTCTGGCCTGCACGTAAAAGGAAGAAAGGGCGGCTATGATAGTAATTTCAGGGGTACTATTTAAAGTACTTCACAACCAGTACTACAGTGTAGTGTTCAGGCAGAATGGAGACAGGGCCTAATGCTGAAGAGGGTGCTGGAAGGCAGTTGCAGGCATTCCCTGTTAGTTGCTGAATGGGTCATATGGTATTTAGGGGGGATGCCTAGGGCAATGACCAAAAGAAGGCTGATAATCAGCTGGTACTCGAACACCTCAATATATTGATATAGTTTGCCTATATCTCAGGTACTGGATCTTAAATGCAAGATCCTAGAGGGGCAGCTTTGATGACAAAAGTAGCTTTGCCCATTAATAACATTTTGGTCCAGGTGAGGAGTGCGGCATTGTCATTAGAACACAGAGGACCTGCCAAGCCACTTGCCGGCCGTGTCTATGGAATATGTGTTAGTCTCTCCAAGCAGCAGTTTCTCCAAGCCATGGCTCTCCAGCAGTGAAATGGGGGTAATGGCACCTACCTCACAAGGGTGTTGTGAAGATCAAATGAAATGGGAAAGCGCTTAGTGTAGTAACTAGTACATAGAAAGTGCACAGTAATCTCTAGAACATAATGTTACACTGGAAGGGACCTAGATAAGATCTCGTCCAATTCCCTTATTGTACACATGAGAAACTTTAGGTCCAGGGATGTTGTCATTTCCTCATGGTAACCCAATAGTTTAAGCACAAGTTCAGAAGAGGAATGCAGGTTTCCTATCTCCCAGTTGAACATGCTTCCTTCTGCATTACACTACACGGTGGTCTCTCAGTATCCGAGGGGGATTAGTTTCAGGACCCCCCACAGATACCAAAATCTGCAGATGCTCAAGTCCTTATATAAAATGGTGTAGTATTTGCACATAACCTATGCTTATCCTCCCATGTACTTTAAATCATCTCCAGATTACTTATAATACCTAATACAGTGTAAATGCTATGTAAGTGGTTGTTATACTGTATTGTTTAGGGAACAATGACTGTATTGTTTAGGGAACAATGACAAGAAAAAAGTCTGTACATTTTCAGTACAGATGCAACCATCATAGACCTTGTGATCCATTGGTTGAATCCATGGATGCAGAACCTGCAAATATGGAGGGCTGACTCTATCTCTTTTATCCTTTTACAAATAATTTATTGTAACTTTGCTCCTGTGGTGCATTCGTAAGATATGAGTTCACGTTGGTAACTTTTTGCTGTAGAACACATAGTAGGGAAGAGAGAAAAGTAAACATAAAATGAGTTTTTATGCATAAGGATAAAACCTATGGAGATATGCTTAATGAAGGGACTTGGACTGTGGGGTGGGGTATTCCAGTGAAAATAGCACACATTTATATATAGGCTATGAACTCATTCTTTCAAGAATGATTAGTCAGCATGATGCTATTTTCTACTCATTGTCCTCACAAATATTTCCCAGTTATTCTCTAACTTGAGTCTCCAGAATCTCAGGGAGCGGAATATACTCTGACAGAACACAGACAGTCTTGCCTTGGGACCTGTTGTCCCTAAGTCTTCTGTGAACCTGAATTTCTCTGACTGGCAGCTTCAAGGTGACGTTTATGAGCAGCAATGTTAAGTCAACAGCCACAGCACGAAGAGTGCTTGTGCCAGATTAGCACTACTGCTGACTACTGGGGACGGTAAACTCACGTTAGAGAAAACTGCCAAATATGTCACCCTACTCCCTGCTTTTCATTTATTCACCCCACTTCAGTAACGGGTTTGTGTGTGGAGAAAGCAAAGGAAACAAGCAAGCGTCAGGCCTGGATCTTAGCCGCCCTCCCTTTCCCCACCTCCTCCCCAGTCTGTAGATCTGTAAATGAGCAGCTCCACAGATGGAAGTTGAGGTATGGTTCTGTGGTTTACTGGTGTCTGTGTTTGTGCGTATGTGTGATTTTTCCATATACACAAACCCTTAATAGTTACTAAGGCAGCAGAACATGTTCTACCTTCCAAGAAGCTGAAGAATCAGTCACAATCTGTCAGAAAACAACTGTTTGCCAAGGAACTCTTCCCCAAGCACTAACCTTTGCTTAATATGATATTGATTTTCTAAACTAAGTATGGTTTATAATGGCAATAACCTACACGATACCACTCATTACATCAGTTAATACCTAGTTTATTAGAACATTAACTTTTGCCACAGGCAATTAACTGACAAACTGATTGGGTGTGTGTGTGTGTGTGTGTGTGTGTGTGTGTGTGTGTGTGTGACAGAGAGAGAGAGAGAGAGAGAGAGAGAGGGAGAGAGAGAGGGAGAGATTGAGGGAGAGACTTATAATGAGTATTTCTAAGGGAACATTAGTTAAGTATTTTTAAATGGCTTGTGGGAACTCTCCAGTATATCTCAGACTCTCCTTGCCCTTCTCTTTTTTTCCTAGAAGAAACAAGCCAGCATTATGCAAGTATGAAGCCATTGCTGATATCAGTGAGCTAGTCCACAATTAGCCATAACTGGAAATCATGCGTATAATTAATTAAATGTCACTATTAATGGAAAGATGTGTGTGTGTGCATTTGTGTGCATATGGGGGAGAACTTAGGAATAGGATAAGGAAGAGTTCTAAACCATGTAAAAACATTAAGTCTTGCGACATCATTGGTACAAGGTAAGATTCATGTTTATTCCTTTACAGGGAGGTAGCATGACATATGGAAAGTTCTTTATATTTTATTGTATTCTCAGCTTAGTGTATCTCTATGAAATAATATTGTCTAGTCTATCTACACTCATACAATTTTTTCCCTAAGGCTCTTTACGAAAAGTGTTTAAGATTCTCAGTAAACTAAAAAAATGTATATATGAAAACATATATGTGCCTGAAGAAGATGCCTTGATATCTTTGTTTTTTTTAAAGGCTTAAAAATTGGTATTTGGAGGAGACAAAAATTCCAGAATGGTGGAGAGAGGAGGCTGGCAAATCCTCTACCTAACACACAATGATACAACTGGACAAAATTGTCAAAACAGTCATTTCAGTATTTTTTGGAAATCGACCAAAGGCATACAACAATATGAGAAGCATTTTTTTATGCTCAAATAACTGTTAAAATTTGGGCTTCAGGTATAATCAGTGTCAGTCTATGACATTTTCACCTGTACCTGCTGCCTTTCTTCCCCTGCCTCCTGCTATGTTCATTCTGGATGGTAGTTCTACTAAGATGGCAAGCCATAAAAATCAATAGCTGCACTGCCAGTGGAAGCTGACCTGATCTGGCAACCCACATGCAGGGACTTTGTCAGAAATAATAGGTATCTTGGTGGCAAATAATCAGAGAAGGCCAACATCACAGCTGGGTTGTGATACTGGATGGAGCAATTTACCATACAATCTAGCAATTTCACTCCTAAGTATCTATCCAAAAGAGATGAACACATATGTCCACACACAGACTTGTATACAGATTTTCATAGCAGCATTATATATAATAGTGAAAACCTAAAAATAACCCAAATATCCATCAGTTGATGAATGGATAAACAAAATGTAGTATATACATAAAATGGAATATTATTCAGCAATACAAAAGAGAGAACTACTGCTACATGCTACAATATAGATGAACCATTAAAAAAAATAGCTAAGTGAAAGAAGCCAATACAAAGACCACATATTGTATGATTTCACTTATATGGAATGTCCAGAAAAAGCAAATCTATAGAGGCAGAAAACAGATTAGTCATTGCCAAGGACTGGGGGTAGGACTGTGGAGTGAATTTAAATGGGCAAGTGGGATCATTTTAGATTGTAGTTAAGGTTGTACAACTCTGTAATTTACTAAAAATCATTTAATTGTACACGTAAAATGGATGAATTGTATGGTATATAAGTATACCTCAATAAAGCTGTTAAAATTGGTATATGATAGAGTATGAAAATAGGAGTAAGAATACTAGCACTAATGCAGAATAATCATTAGCTGTATTATCATAATTTAACTTCTCTTAAAGTATGAAGCATCCTGAAATAGCATTGTAAGATTCTAAGAGAGATTCATAAAGCAAGTCTCTTATTGCTTCATAATATACTAAAATAGAAAATTCTGAGAGCCCCATTATTTTCCTTGGTATATCTTGAGAAATTTTCCCATTCAGAAATGGTCTCATAAATCATGATAATAATAATTCCGGATAGTTATATGAGGATCTGTTCTGAAATTACAACATGCATTATAATAAACTATATACCAGAAAAACACAGGAATTTCTCCATATTCCAGCTATTGAAAGAGAGAAAAATAATTGCTAATAATTTACTCTGGCATTACCTTGGCATTAGGCAACACACTGAACAAAAGAGTGAATACCATTTCAGATAGTATCTACCAAGGTCTTCTGAGATTAATGTAATTGTCTATTTTAAACTCATTGAGGAACCTGAGACCATTGTCCTTATGTTCCTTTATAGAGTTTCTTTGCTAGAGCGATTGATCAGAAGCTCAGTTTTATATTTTGTCAGGACAACAGCAGCTCAATAAAATAGCAGCTCATTTTGTGCTCAAAAGATTTTTCCTAAAAAGTAGAAGATAAAATTATGGTCAATATAGTTTCTTGCTCTTTAAATTTAAAACGTTGGAAGGGCCATTTATACCTATGAAAGTTATATAACATATATGTGCATACACATATACGCATATAGATACATATATAACATATACGTGTATACTTAAGTAAACAATATTACCTGATGTTGATGGGGAAGTGGAAAATTTGATAATAACATATGTTGCTGGTGACATTATCAAATGGAAAACAATTTGTCAGTGTGTATCTTGAAACATAAAAATTTTCATGCCTGTGACTAGCAATTGTCTTTCAGAGAGTCTGTCCAAATATCCTGTCACTTGGGCACTGCTTCAATAGGTGCAGCCTCTTTCAATACGCCCAGGGTATGTGTGGATATGAGAAAGAACAATCTGACTCAAAGAATCTTAAATATTTGCTAATTTCAGAGTGCCTGCCTGCATCATGATAAAAGAATTGACGACGACTAATGTAGGTTAAATCTCTTTTCCCCTCTGACATATTTTCCACAAAGCCCTCTCAATTCAGCTTCATGGGTGTGTCAATCCATATCCCATGTGAATTAATGGAGATGCTAACAAAAGATCTGGGCAGAATGAGCCTGGAATTGTGACCCTCGAGGCTGAAGTAGAAACAATTGTCACTTCAGGTCCTATTTGGTAAGGTTTTATTCTTTTTAAGGTTTTGGCATCTTGTGACCTATAGTACCTGCAAATGAGCATGTGCAGAGTCCTCATTTGGGTCCCCAAGCTTCTGATAGTTTTGTAACAAGTGTATCATTTATGTAATAGGATGATGAATGCAATTCTTCCTGTAGGCTCAGATAGAGGCCACAAAGGCTGAGAAGAGAACAATTGTTGCCTGGTAACCATGGGATCTAAGCCAAGGGGCTGGCTCATCTATGCAGGATTTGCAAAGGGGGTAGCCCGCTGCTGGGTCTTCCAGCATTAATAATCATTCACCTCCAGCTCAGGTGTGAGAGTGAGATTAAAAAGTCAAGATACTTAATTTCATTTTTGTTGGTTTGTTTTTGTTTTGTTTTATTTTATAATTCTTACTGAAGTATTATATCCAAAAGAGAAGTGCACGTATTGGAAGTGTGCAGCTCAATAAAATGTTATGAAATAAATTTACCCACGACACTAGCACCAGATCAGGAAACAGAACATTACCAGTACCACAGATTCCCGTCTCAAGCTTCTTCCAGCCAATTGCCCCACTATTCTTGACCTCTGACATAACATAGAATAACCTGGCCTATGTTAAGGATTTTATATAAATGGTGCCACACGGTTTATATTCTTGTGCCTGGCTTCATCTGCTCAATATTGTGTTTTTGATAGATTGGTGTGTGTAGTTGGAGAATGATCATCCTCAATGCTGTATAGCATTCCATTGTGTGAATATACCATCATTTTTCCACTGTATTATTGATGGGCAATTAGGCAATTTTCAGTTTGGGGCTACGAACATACTTTTGTTGAACACATGTGTGCATGTCTGTTAGATGTATGCGTAAAGAGTAGAATTGCTAGCTCATAGAGAATACATATGTTCAGCTGTAGTATATAATGCCAAAGCATTTTCCAGTTATTATATCAATTTAAACTCCCACCAGTAATATATGAGACCTCCAGCTGCCCCACATCCTCACTATCACTTAGTATTTTCCTTTTCATTTTAGCCACTCTGGTGAGTGTGTAGGGGTGTGTAGTGGCAAGAGGATTTATTTGAAGAGAGATTTAATTGTGCTGCTTCACCTCCCCTCAACTCAAGTGAGAGGAGCTTTGAGATATAGAAAAATCTTCATAGGTGTTTCTAAGGGTTTGAGGAACAAGAGGACAAGCATCTGACTTCTGCCTACAAATTCTAAAGGCAAGCTCTATGGCTGGTACTGCCCCTTGCTGCTGGCAGAATGGAGAGGGCTGCCCTGGGAGCCAGCTCCCCTTCCAGAAAAGGTGGGGCAGAGGTGCAGATTTCCTGGGACCACATATGACCTTGAAAAAGAATTCAATCTGGGTTTTCTCAAAATTTCCTCTGACCCAGAAGACTGATTGGTGACACATAGGGATCCAAATAATAAACAACTGAAAGCCTAGAGGCCAATGGTGAAGATGTATACAGCTAGCCAGACAAAAGGCATTCCTCTTACCAAGGAGTTGAGGTGGGAGGTCTCCAATAGGAAAATTGCTAAGAACCCCATAAATGCACCCCTAGGAAGGAAAGAGGCATCATTGGAAAAATACTATTACCAGAATGCCCCAACACCAGATTCCAAGTGAACCACCCACATAAACTCGTGCCCTTTTCACCATTGCCCTGAGGTCAGCTATATAGTAATTAGCAAACAGCCAAGAGAAGCTAGTTCCCGTCCTTTTCCTGCTGTAGGCTTCCGGTACTCAAGACCATCTGTGCTTAGGGAGGAGAAAAGCTTAACTCTGAATAACTTTGACATTTAAAGTAACACTAGACTAGACTGGAGTTACATCATTATGAGATGAAATTGAACTTGTCAATTCTTTAAAGAGATTAAATTTTTAAAAAATTTTTAAGAGGGACTAGAAAAACTAGGGGACATGTCAAGGATTTGATCCAGGGGCTGGGAGACAACTGATCCACAGTAAGAATTAAAAGGAGGAGGATGAGAAAGAATAAGGAAGAATTTCATACAATATAGGTCATTTGACTTAGTGTTTAAAAAAAACAAAAACTCTGATAACCTCAATGTTAATCTCCCCTATGATATTCAGTCTTTCACAGAGGCAGTTTATAGGCAAGCAATAAGCAGCAAGATGTTTGAAGTGTATGTGAAAATTGGTGCAGCGTATGTAAAAACAAATCAACTTCAACTTCTACCTCATCATGTGCTTCAGAAAAGGCAGAATCATGCAACAGAAGGTGTCTGTCTGATTGACATCTCTGAGTGACAGCAGCCTCGACTTATCAGTGGACAGTGATAACTGCATGCCTGTGCCTTAAGCTACTAGTGCTCTGAAGACTGGCCCATTGAACTGTTCTGATAGCCCTAGGGACAGAAACAGTTCTGCTCCAGTTGTAACAGCAGCAGGTGTGACCAACACACAGGCTACTGAAGTTTCTGTACCACAAGTAAATTCCAGTGAAAGTTCAGGGGGTACATCAAATGTAAGCATTTCTCAAACTGCCACATAAGCAACCATTTCTTCACCACCAAAGCCTACATTCTCCAGAGTCCATTCTTCAACATGTCTGGTATACCAATCACCCAGACTTTCAGGGAATGTAACAAAATTACCTAATCCTATAGTAGGAGCCAAGAGGACATCCTCACCTCATAAAGAAAAGCATCCCAAGAAAACCAAAACAGAAGAGAATAAAACAAGCAAAGATGCTAATGGTCTTGTTTTGAGTGGGCATGAGAAAGTGTCACTGACTAATTACCCCAAGAAACTCAAGGGAGGTTTCGGAAGCATTTAACTTTCTCCAAATTGCTTTTTTTGTTGTTGTTTTTGTTACATTAAGAGATGCAATCACCAGCCACCCTGAACCAGACAGAGCCCCACCACAAGAGCGGCACCTACGCAGGTGAGCAGAGAGATGCCAACTGAGCCTGTGCAAGTGAATACCCACCTCTCCCTTTTAAATGTTCATTCCCCACCTGAAATAAAAGGACCCTGCTTTCCCGTGCTCGGTACAGCCATGACTTTGGAGATGATTCTGTGTTGCCTCCTATTTGCTGCAAATAATCTCTACTTTGACAACTACTTCTGGTGGAGAATCTGATTTTTAACTCGACAGGAAGCAAAACCACTTTGGTTCTGTAACAAAAACAGAAATAAAGGAACAACTTTATATAGAGAAAAATACAACTCAACTAGAAACTAAGGGCTTCTCTGTTGGTCTCTCAGAAAACACCTAGTACAGATCTTTCCAATATCCCTGGTCTCCCTGTAAATCCTTTTCCTGTTATCAAGAATTCAATAAAACTGAGATTTCACTGGTCAAAACAACTCCAGGGATCCATAAACAATATCTGCCAACTCAACCTGTTGTTTCCAAATGCTAAAAAAGGAAAATAGAGTGTATAAGATTAGACACGACTAAAAAAGAATTTAGGTTTATTTGGTGACCTCCCTCACTGAGCTAGTTAGCATTTCTTAGGAAGTCCTAATTAGGAAGTACAGAGCCAGGAGCACTATTATTACTTTGTTATTATGAAGGATGTAGGATGAAGTATGAAGGATGTCAGATATTGATAAACTTAGTTACTCGTTCTTAATCTGGACAACTAACAGACTCTTCCAAATAACATGTTTTATGAATCCTCCATTGTGCTCCATTCTATGTGCATTTTTCATGTTAAATAGTAATTATTCAAACTCTTCCTCTCTTTTTCTAAATTAACTTTCCAAAGCTGGAGTATAGTCTTTATGCCCTTAGGAGATGCATTAATCGAGGCTTTCTTTTCACCATTACCTCATGCTGTCTAGTGTAAACTATTTTTTCTCCCCACATTTTTGTTCTCTGTAGTCACTTTGCCTTCTCTCCCACCACCTAAGAAAACATGGTTACACTAACAGGTGAAATGCACAGGGTCTGGTGTTTTGTGCAACTATGGATTTAGATTGAAATTGCCAGGGACAGATTTAGTCTTGTCATTTTGTTTACACAATGGGGAAAAATTCAGCTTATTAAACATTTCGTGGAATTGCACTCAAGCTTTGCCAAGCAGGAAAAGTGGACATTTTCTGTGTAGTGACTTTTTAATTCTAGTTTTCATAACCCAGAGATCAGATTGTTGCTTTCACATGATGTATGTGGTATCTCATGACTGGAGTTTGCTTTGTCTTATAATATCTATACTCCTTTTATTTTTCAAGAGCTATATTGTCAACAGATGATACATTTCCTCACTGAAAACACATTTTAAAAAAAACACAATCTTGCCAAAAACAAAAAGAAACGGCAGCAATAAGCAACACCAAGCTTAAGGGGAAAAAATCAGGAATGAAATAAGCTAAAAGTTTAGCATCAAAGGAGTTGCAATTGTGAATGTATTTAACTGTGCTCAATATTTCTAGTTTTCTGTGACACAAGTATATAACATTTGTAACATTAAGAATATAAAAATAATAGCTCAGAGCTATTAATTTAGAACAACCATTAGAGAGCTAAGGATTTTGATTTTACTTTAAATGGTTACAGTAGTCCCCCATTATCCACAGTTTTGCTTTCTGTGGTTTCAGTTACCCATGGTCATCCATGGTCTGAAAATATTAAATGGAAAATTCCAGAAATAAACAATTCATAAGTTTTAAATTGCGTGCCGTTCCGAGTAGCGTGATGAAACCCTGTGCTGTCCTGCTCCGCTCGCCTGGGAGGTGAGTGAATCATCCCTTTGTCCAGTGGATCCACACTGCGTACACTACCTGCTGTTAGTCACTTAGTCACTTTCAGGCATCCAGGAGGGGTCTTGGAACATATCCCCTGTGGATAAAGATGGACTACTGTGGATAAATTTAATGATAGCTTTCATTGTCCATACATTTGGAAGTTACTTTGGGAAATAATGTATAACATTTCCACTAGATATATTTTGATATATATAATTTATGTATGTATGTATAGATATGTGTATGTCTATGTGTATATGTGTGTGTGTGTGTGTATAGCTCAAAAGCATTTTATTGTCTATCTCATTGTATACGGTACTTTTTAAGTAACAGTTGCAAAATGTTATAACAGATATAGAACTCTGCTTTCCTGGAACCTGGAAAACTGTAAAGCAATAAACAGCCACAATGAGGTTTTTTTTTTTTTTAGTGAGGGAGACTGGCCATGAGCTAACATCTGTGTCCATCTTCCTCGAATTTGTATATGGGATCCTGCCACAGCATGGCTTGATAAGCGGTGTGTACGTCCGTGCCTGGGATTTGAACCTGTGAACCCCAGGCTGCTGGAGCAGAGCGTGTGAACTTAACCACTATGCCACCAGGCTGGCCCCCACAATGACTTTTTATACATGTTTTCATGAGATTGTGGAATATTTTATAGCAGAAATGCCACAGTGTTAGCTGAATCATCAAATAATTCCTAGACAATATTACTAACATCAATGTCTGGAGTTTGTTGTAATCCTGGGTCACTTTTATGATGCCCTTTAGCTTAATGACCCTAAACTATTTGTTAGAGACATGCTCTAGGGCCTTTAAAAGAAATCTAGATAATACTGGTCTCAACCCCTGGTAGATAGCCCAATGTCCCATCAAAGATTTTGCAAATTCCCGGTAGCAGTGTCAGAGTAGAGGGAAGAACCCCAGCTCTGATTGTCTGCCTTCAATTAATTCTCATCCTCTACTCTGTTTCAGGATTGTTCCTTTCACTCCACCGTAAGGGAAAACCTAATATGAGACACATACCCTACTCCTTGAGGCCCCAAGGCAAAAGCAAACAGGATATTATTTTAAGCAGAATTCTATTGAATAACATATGAACATGATATATCAAAGTAAATCTAAATTGCACATTAGATATGCTTATCCTTCAAATCCATTGGTCATCTAGGTACAGGAGATTTCTCCCCAATTCCACCACCCCAAATAACACTTTCCTCTTGACATTTCCTGATTCCCTCTACTCCTCAACTGAACCATATTTGCTCAATGCCACTATTTTCTTACTCTGTTATAGAAAACAATTCAGTGCTTATTAATATCTATTTTTATAACCACCACTTATAACCACCTGAACAAGAAAAATATCAAAACAAAAGCCATATGGACAGGAGATCCTAGGAAGGGGAGAAATTTATTTTTTACAGATACATCGACTGAATTTGTCCAGTCCATTTAAAGGAGAGTTGAAACAGCATTAATTCATCCATTTCGAGAAATGTTGGCACAGTGCTAGGCTCTAAGAATACTGTATTGAGTGAAATAGATAAAGCCCATGCACTTACATTTTTACTTGTCTAGAGGAGATAAACAAATGATCGAGTAAATCGGCACAGTTAAGAGCCGTGATGAGTGGTATATAAAGTGTAAGTTCGTCTTTTTGAAGTATACGGGGAACCTAATTTCAATTGAAAACTCAAGGAAGGCCTCTCTGAGAAGTAATTGTGTACAGCGTATCCTCAAGGATGAGAAGAAGCCAGGCATGGAAAGTACAAGGAGGAAGATGTTCCAAGGCCCTGGCGTGAGAACTTTGAGTGTTTGAGGGAATGAAAGGAGGTCAGGAGTGAGTAGCACAGGGAGGTGTTAGCAGGGCAATGGAGTGCAAAGAGTTTGTCGAGGAAGGCAGAGGTCAGATCCCAAAAGAGTCAAGATGTTATTTTAGGTATAATGAGAAATCCTTGAAACGTTTGGGGGAGGAGATGGTATGATCCAGTTGACATTTTAAGGAGCTCACTCTGTAGTTTATGAAGAATAGATCCAAGAACAATAACAGATGGCATTTATTTGCATAAATCTAGAAGAGATTATGAACTTGGGGACACATTACACATATTAGATATAAGATAGACCATTTTTGGAAAGAGTTAAGTGGCACAAAACAGATCCAGTTTGTCTAATAAGAGGAGAAGTGCCTATTAGGAGCATTAGAATTCTAGAATAAAATTCCTGGTAAACACTACTATGTGAACTTTCTCATGTAAGTACAGGTCTCAGTTACTTGAAATGCCTTCTCCCATTTGATCATCAAATGGAAGACCTGATTCTAATATTCTCACGTATCAGAGCCATGTAAGGTCATTCAGATGCAATTTCATGGGGCAAAGCCAAAAATTGCAGGTCTAATTTATATTGCCTTTGCATTCACATGTCTCTATACAGCTGATGGTGTGACTGCCACAGTGAAGAATAAGGCTCCCTAAATTTGCAACTATGTAACTCAAAACACTTATCATCAATATGTGTCCTAGTCATTCTATTAATTATACAAATCTTTTGTCCAAGGGTTGCTACGGTGGCTGAGAGACAATATATGCAGGACTATCAGCATGAAATATGCTGTTGGTGTCAACCACTCGGTGAATATGGGTTAACTATATCATAGTTTTAATAGGTGCTTTTTAATCAAATTCACACATTTTAAAAAATAAATGAATTGGTTGCACACATATTAAAGAGGCAATGATAGAGGGCCACTATTTGCTAAAATTAATTTTACATATTACAGCAAAAATACACCACGTTCACCTTATGCTAATAATCAGAAAATTTTCTACAGCCTTGTTTCCCTTTTGGTACAGTTTTGCATTTTCCTAACAGCTGGGAGTGTGTAAGTTTAAATTTGGTGTAAGTTGGTCTATTCCCCGAGTCTATTTCCTTCCTTGCAAAACTGTTGTGGAGCCTTTTAAATCTGAATTATCACAGTAATTCAGAGGAAGTTATGCTGCAACCAGTCTCAGCTCTTAATAGCTTATTCACGTGACACATGAAGTAGGCTTTATTTTGTATTTTAGGAAATTGACTGGTACACCGTGCCTTTCTTTACTGGAGGTTGAAAATGTTGGCGAGAAATGCCCCCAAGCATAAAGGAGAGGAAGATAAAGCACAATTAATCAGACCCTCAACAGTTTTTAGAACATTCATTACCTAATTTTCAGAAAAAAACTTCAACTTTGCTTTCCATAAAATAAAAAATTCTGGCCTTATTACTCATTCTTTTTTTTTTTTTTAATTTATAAGTGCTCATGCTTTTTTTTTTCTTGCTGGGAAAGATTCGCCCTGAGCTAACATCTCTTGCCAATCTTCCTCTCTCTTTTTTTTTTCTCCCCAAAGCCCCAGTACATAGTTGTATATTCTAGTTGTAACTCCTAGTTCTTCTATGTGAGCCACCACCACAGCATGGCTACTGACAGACGAGTGGTGTGGTTCTGTGCCCAGAAAGCGGCCTGGGCCACTGAAGTGGAGTGCACTGAACTTTAACCACTAGGCCCTCAGAGCTGGCCTGATTATTACCCATTCTTAACCACACTCTTAGTCCATTCAGACATTCATTTAGTGGAACTTTCCCTATAAATCAATAAAACAGGTCCCAATTTCAAAAATGCTTCATGCCTTTTTCAGAGGGTGCCACCAAGGGATTCCTATAATCCTAAACCAGTTTTTGGTTTTCTGTAATATATAAAATTTTGTTTCTACTCTCTGCTAACACATTGATGGAAATTATAAATACAAGGAGTTAAGATAGCACAAGGAATCTTCTTCCCTAATATCCTGAATAACAGAAAACAAAGGAATTGGCCCCTCTGAATTTAATTCATGTTCAACATGTAGCTGGAGGGGAGAGGGATGAGGGGTTGTTAACTAAAGAGTATTCATAGCTGCTCCCCTGTCCACCTCTGCCTGCTTATTCTATGGCCTTTGGTTGGGCAGAAGTGGAGAAATGGCAAGATAAAGGATGATAGCGGATGGACAGATTTGATCTATACTGGAAATAGCAGAGAGTAAGTGGTGAAGACAGAGAATGCATTGGACCATATCTGGGCGAGATAGAGGATATGGGCTGGAAAGACTAGGTTTGGGAGTATGGGAGCATTTCAGTAGAGGGAGGGGAAAGTCTTTGATTCTGCTGCCATGTATGTGATATTATGACAGAGAGAAAAGGAGAGAGGGTTTTAAGTTATGTTGATTGTTTAAAAGTATAGCCATTTCTTTAGAGACTAAAGTTTAAAAAATTAAATGGCTCTCCAATTGGTTTTGGATAGTCAGTTGTTTTTTCATCTAATGGAGCACTGTTGGGGCCACTGGTACTTCAGCATTATATGGGTTAAAACCATATTGGAGTTAAATGTTTAAATGAAGATCCTTTACCTCTTTTGCCTCGGGTGAGAGCAGGAAAGCACAGCTCCAACTTAGTCTTCTCTGTTATTATATCTATCTATCTAGATATCTAATTAAATAAATAGCTAGGAAGATAAATAAGTAAATAGATAGATGGATATAGATGTAGGCAATAAAATAGCTATTATTTACTGAGAACCTACTATGAGTTGGACTTTTTGTATACAACATCTCTAATCCTGACAAAGTAGTTACTATTGTGCCCATTTTACAGATGAGAAACCTGAGGTTCAGGAATGTTAATTGGCTTGTTCAAAGCCACACAGCTATCAAGTGGGCCTGCTGGGGATTTTTAACCAAATATGCATGGTTCCAAAATGTATTAACTTTTCCACTCTATCATGCTGCTTCTCCATGCATTCTTCTTTCTGAGCAGAGAAAGTAAAGCAAGCTTTAGGAGAAAGGAATTATTGAACTTCTCCTTTCATCTTTTTTCTGCCGACATAAATACTTCCTCCCTAAACTTACTTTAAATTGAAACTGGAAAACTAATATTTATTACATCATAGTACATAATTTAAAGGAACAGACAATTATCTGGTTCAATTGAATTTTGTTTGACTTATTTCTTCAGATAGACACTGCTTTTAGTGCGGGTGACAGAACACATACATAGAAATTAGGAATCATTGGTTTGTGATACTGATACGTAATGGGGATTCTCCCCCTCTTCACACAGAACACAGGCAAATGTGTGTTCTCGAAGATCCAAAGATTCATACAGAAATGAGAAAAGACAAAAGCCGGTACGGAAGGCCCCATTCTCCAAATGAAAAAGGATTATCACAGCAACATGCGGGAGCAGGGCTTCACTGACCATTTGTCTACCTGGGATACTGTCAGCAGTATTCAGGTCCAACCCTCTTTTTCTTATCAGAATGTTTGTCTGGCAGTGTTCTTACGGATTATCCATTTCTGCTGAATAACTTGCAGCAGGGCTGCTAATCAAGAGAGAAAAGAAGCTGCCTTTGGTGATGAAAATTGCTTTCCAGTGACTGATTGTGCTAATCAATCTTCTACAAGGGAAATCAGGAGCAAAAGATAGCCAATAATTGCAAACACTGCTGCCCACATGTAGAAAAATAACTGATGCACAAAGTACAGAAAGCAACTCTTGAGAAAATGTTGCAGAGTTGGCTATTTAAGAAATATATACGTTATAGGGGCCGCCCGGTGGTGTAGCAGTTTAGTCCGTGCTTGGCAGCCCGGGGTTCGCTGGTTCGGATCCCAGGCGCCCGCCGATGCACTGCCTGTCAGCCATGCCGTGGTGGCGTCCCATATAAAAGTGGAGGAAGATGGGCACGGATGTTAGCCCAGGGCCAGTCTTCCTCCGCAAAAAGGGGAGGATTGGCAACAGATGTTAGCTCAGGGCTGGTCTTCCTCCGCAAAAAGGGGAGGATTGGCAACAAATGTTAGCTCAGGGCTGGTCTTCCCCACCAAAAAAAAAAAAAAAAAAAAGAAATATATACGTTAGAAAGCAGTTTTTCCCAATTTAACACCTAAGGCTTATTTTTAATATGTAGGTAAGGTCTCTGCCTACTTTACTCTGGCATTATGGTATTTGACAACACTTCATAATTTGAGAGTAATCTGGGATTACTCATTGGAATCTGAAAACTCATTGAAAGTTATAAAAATTATCAAGATTGTTGATGCAGAGATTACATTTAGCCTCTGATCGTGACTTTTTGTGTATGATAATCACAACTGAATTAATGGCAGAAATCTTTATTTCTAATGATTCCCACATGTCAGTGCAGCTCAAGAAATGATCCATAGTATTTCAGTCTCTTTGTTTAGAGTTTGCTTGTAAATTCATTGTGATATTACAAGTACGAAATCCGATGTAATATTGACTCTATAGCTAGTTTTATGCAGACATTGTAAAGTAGAAACTTATACTCTTCCCCATAAAAAAACATGAATTGTTTTTCCAATCTGTTGTGCATTTAAAGCAGTGTTTTAGGACTCTGTATAACTTAAGAGTCAACTACATAAGAGATCTGGAATCATATATTTCAGTAAAATGTGTGAGATAATGCCCAAAATTTGGGAAATCAATTTTGGCTGCTTAGAAGCACATACCATGTTTCTTCAAAGCTAAGAGATTATCATTAAAGACTCACTAAAACAATTAAGGAAGAAATATGTCGCAAATTAAATTATGATATGTTGCTTTAATGAAAGTTTTGCATGACACATGATCTGGTCACACTAGCTTCTTTTTGCTTTGAAGTTGTCTCTTCTATTTCCAAGCAATTTGGAAATTTCTCCTGCCTAGAATGACATTGCTTGGAGTCTATTAGGCAGTTTCAAAAGAATGTAACAAAACCTAAAATGGCAGTGTCTATTTATGATGGGAATCTCTCTAAGGTCTCATGAAGCATTTTTGTATTTCTTTGCACAAAGTCATGAAATCGTGTTTATTCCCCCAATGATAAATATTTGCTTTAACAGCATCAAATTTGTGCCCTACTGCTGTATTTTCATGGCCAAGTGATTCTATATTTCAAACCAAATGATATTGTAATTACTGATAATATTGTAAAGCAATGAAATTCAACATGTTTAGTAACATAACTCAACTGAAATGATATTAAAAGCTATGACCAAGAGTGCACATGAGCAGGCAATGAGAAGTACAACATAACTGCTGGCTTGACAATGGCGGCTGTAAGATACAGACACATCCTGATTTCAGAGAAGTTAAAATGTGAAAAGTGTGCATCTTAGAACTGATAGAATACAGTATCGTATTGCAAGGTGAAACTTTAGAGATAACAATGTCCAATTCCCTCATTTTTCACAGTAGCTCTATGCGGCTCAAGGAATTAAGAAAAGCTGTCTCAAGTGGTGGTAGAAACTAGACAAGAATTCTTATATTTAAGACAACTTATACTCTATTACTTCCATTTTGGTGATCTACCTCTTTTGAATGATTTATTACTTTATGATGTTCTCATTTTCTTATGCTCAAAGCTGTTATTTGATTGAAGACTGATTTAACTCATCATTCTATCAATCACTGATCATTGAACATGTTACATAGGTTGCTTCTATGCTCTTTTAAGTGAAGTCACTTGACAATATAAGATGGTCTTAATCCATTATGTAATTTTAACATCTTATTTAGTTCCTAGTAACTAAAGGATAAAATTATTATTCTTGACCAATCTTCCTAAAATAACACTTTCGTTCTGCCCAATTAAATGTCTTCCTTTTGTTTGCTGCATCACTTCTAGATTTCTTCATCCAATTTTTAAGGCTTTTCATAATTTAGCCTCATCTATATTACTCAATTTTATTTCCCTCTACTTGAAACCATATTATCCTGATTTTTACTTTGGTCATTATAACTACTACTAATAAAATGCCTGTAAAATTAATGTTCAATCTTAAGATTTCAATTATCGTCCATGGAATCTTCTGAAAATAATTTATTGCATAATTGACTTTGGCTATTAGCACACAATGAACACCACATCCAGGCTTTGAGTGTGACTCACTCTTCAATGCATTTGACAGAACCAGAAAAGGAGGATCTGAAGTCATATCATTGGCTATGAACTCTTGTATCAGTTTTGACTTTTCACCTGGCTTTAACAGTCCTTTTTAAAGTTGGCTTTAGTGGTATGTGGCAGACATTGTCACACAGCAGGTGTATGTGAAAGCATTCTCAAGCAGAATATAATTTTTTCCATTCTTTTCTTATGACAATATATCTCTGTCAGTAATGAAGCTTCTTCCTAAAACAAGAAACCAAATTTAAAAACCATTAAATCAAGCATCACTGAATACATTAAAATTATTACTATATAACAGATGGTTGATACTAACTTCTGATTATTCTGTCCCTCACACATCTACTCTGCCAAAAAAAAAATAGTGCTCAAAACTATTGAAGGATTAACTCAATATGAAAATAAGAAACATCATAGTAAAAGTAGACTTACCAGTACCTGAATATGCTTGTCATCATTGAGAAAGTATTCTGGATCATAGAAGTATGTTTAGCTATGTATAAAAGGGCTAAGGGGGAATTATGTGTTGTTTGAGTTGGTTTGTGCTGGTGGTAATTTCCCTTCAGCTCTTCTCCTCTTCTCTAAACTAATAGACTGAAGTCCTAAGGACAATCTTTAACCTGAAAGCCATGATCAGTTTGCCATGGAAATTAGTCAACAAGACATAGGATATAAACTGTTTATCATATTTCCATTTCAAATAAAATTTTAAAAATCCTACAAATCGTAGATATTATGATTCAACCATTACCTTTTATATACTAAAACATACACACATATAGCATTATATATAGCACCATATAGATATGAAATTTAGATTTATTATGAGCACAGGTTTTACAAATTAACATTTCATAAATCAAATAGTATATCAAAAAATAAATTGAATATTCAAAACCAGATTATTTACTCAATATGATTGAACACAACCATTAGAAATTATGGCTTCAAACAATTTTTCACTATATATAAAAAGTTAAACTTACATTAAGTTTTTAAAAGCATATCATGTGATACAACTAATGTGATCCTAGTTAAAATCTATACATATTATATGTAGCTACCAATATATATTTATTTATCTATATATTAATATTGAGGAGGTATACATTCAAATATAAAATGAGAATAGTGATTGGTAGAAGCCATGGCATTATGAAATACTATTCTGATAAAATAAAATTACTTTGGTGTTTTAGTATGTTTATTTTCTGTTATTGTTCTTTTTTTCTAATACAGAGCATTCATATTTTCTGTAAGATTTATTCATAATACAATATGAAAATATTCCATTATGCTTACTGATAAAAAAAAAACTAGTTACTAATAGGCCAGGACATTTGCAAATGACAGTGGTCAAATACGTCATTAGATCACTTTGGTTACCATAAAAAATCAATGGCCATATCTATAGAATTGATAAATCCTTAATCTGACAAACCTATGTAACCCTTGCCTGCACTGGGTATAATAATAGGTAACAGGATTGTTTTAAGAATGAAATGCAATAATGTATGTAAAATACCTAGTGTACTGCCTGGAAATTAGTAAGCCCTCAATAATAATGGTTAAATTTTTCATAATAAAAATATGCTGTTTTGGATTTTTCTACTGAATGAAATCACATCAGCAAATATATGCATCTTTTAATAAATAATGACAAAAATTAATGTTAAACCAAGAGTTGAGGAATTTATTACACCATATAGTAAACATGCAGACCTTGCGTTAAAGATACTTTGAAATCCCATGCATATTTCACCAATCGATTGGTTCTGTGCCCATCTGAAGGCACTTCAAATGACAGCTTTTCCAATTCATAGATTTCTACTTTAAGAAAATAAATCTACAGTTATATTAATCCAGAATTAATGTATTGTAAACCTCACTTCACCTCTCCATACTTCTAACTTATTTTGTCAGCCATGCCTGCAACTCTTAGAAAAACAATTAGGTTAGGGAAGAAAACCATGACCTTTTTATTAAAATAAAGCATCCAATAATAACGTAATGAGAATTTCCCAGAGGGCAATCACCATTCTACATCAAAATTCCAAAATATTTTCTGAAATTTATTTTCTCTTTGTGTTTCTTGCTAGTTACTATAGATACGACCATATTGGCTAGGGGTGGAAACGGAGGTTGGAAGAGAGATGAATAGAGAGACTCTCTAATAGCCACAAAACTCATCTCTGAATATCTTACAGCTCTGCTGACTTTATTAAAGGTTAAGGTAGTGCTTTCAATTTGTCCTTTTCAATAAATTTCAATCAACACAGAGCTGCTCCAGGTAAAGCAGAATCAGGGATCCTAGGGCCTACCTTCTCAAGGAGGGTCTTTGGAACTCCTAGATTTTTCCACAGAACAGGACTTTGAAAAGACCCGAGTTAGAGGATAACCAAAGGGAAATAAACACAGAGGGGAACACAAGCCCAGACAATCTGATTTATAAGGTGCAGTTTGCTTGTTTTCGATTTGAGGACTTCTACAGAAAAGCCTCTCTATGAAACTCATAGCACATTTCCGTGAAGCAAAAACTCTAATATCAGTCATGAAAAAAAGCCCATACATAATTCCAGATTCCTGAAGGTCTAAACTCAACAAAGCAAAGTCCAAAATGAGGTTCTTCTGCTCATTTTGGCCCAATTTGACTTTCCTTCTAAGTTCTTTCTAGTCTAAAGACTTAACTCTTCCCAAGCACTGACACAAATAAGACCCACTCTCTGAAGGAATACTATGCAGGAAAACCTTTTCAGAATACACTGTCATACTTGAATATAGCATACAATAGATCCACACCTACCATATCAGATATGGTTTTATAACATGATATTCCCCACCCCCTCAAAAGTCTAAGTGCTGATTTTATTTACCACCCATTCTGGTATATTGGGACTAGATAACAGAGAGGTCATTATGTAAAATCACTCTATCTCCATGTACTAAGGAGAGCCACTACTGTGGCTCCATTTCAATTTTGCAGCACTCCATACAATCTAAAGAATGTCAGCTAGCGATTCTGCGTGGAAATACAAATTATTTTGATGCTATCAAGACCTATTAATTTGAATATTTCCAACGTAACTGATCATGACCAGAAGATGGCACAAATATACTAAATAAGAACATGAAGAAATGTTTAGGGACACTTTCCTTAAGAAATACAAAGAATGTTCTAAAATTATAGTGCATGATCCAATTTTAAGTTTTTTCCTTACTCATATTCTCACAGAGCTCTTCTTTACTGTAGAGACTGGGTGTCTTATAAAAACGTAAACATGTTCTTTTCATCTACATTAATGTCAATAACTAGAATTTTTATTGAAGTAAAATTGGTATGTAACATTATATTAGTTTCAGGTGTACAACATAATAATTTGATATTTGTATATACTACAAAGTGATCACCACAATAAGTCTAGTTACCATCGATAACTAGAATTTTTAAAAGGTAAAAATCTGTTTCCGTCTAGAGTCAAATCCACAAAAAAAATAAAATCCTTACTTCAGTTGATATTTTTCAATATGAAATACCTATTTTTCTTGCCATTTTAAAGGAAATAAGCATTGATAAATGTTATTAACATTTAATGAATGATTAATAGCACTTCCTTTTACATAATAATTTATTATAAGAAGTGTTTTATCATGTTAAAGAGATGTGTAAATAATTCTATGCAATGCCATTTATAAATGCTTTATAACAGGTTGATGGAACATTATTTAGAACCTGTTTAAAACATGAAAAAGGTAAAAACAAGCCTCCTAATGACTGAATCTTGAAAGTCTGTGTTCTCATTAATCAAGTTTCTTAAATCATTTCTAAATGTTACCTCAATTTAAAATGCAGCTGCCATTTCTTATTCAGTTTAGCCCTCAAGTAGGAATAGAACAAATCTATAGCACTCAACCTGGATTAAGCACCATGGCATAGAATTGTTAGGTGGAGTGGCAGCAAAAGTTCCAGAGAATTACCTGTCATCAAAGCCTAGAATATTGTTATCAATTTTAGACATATTCTAAGTAGGGATATAGTAGGAAGGAATTTGTGACAGATGTTTTTTAGATAAACCTTTCAAACTAATTTGCTGATACTAAACCTAACTTTAATGAATACCACCTATCATTGGAAAACTGGAAATTTCCAACCATATGTGGTATTTTTCTCCTCTGTGGCCTCTTGATGGAAACTTGATCTAAATTCTCCCATTGCAGATCCATGGAATGTAATAACCACTTCCAGAAACTGAGATGAGGAGAGAAATTCTCACTGGCCTCTCCTGGAGGTAAGGAGTCAAGCACTGGAGTGGAATGCTCACTTTGGGCAGGTGGGGTGGAATGGGGGGGATTCCTCAGAGGGTGATACCTCCTTAGCCACTGGTTAGAAATTAGATTTGAGGAATTTAAGAATACATTTTCATTGTAGATCCTCTTCTCCTTCATACCCTTCATCTGCTTTTTGGGATCGAATCACTGGTAAATTCTTGAGCATGTACAATCAGAAACATTACATTCAAGTAAAATAGAAAAATATATTTCTATACATCCAGGTAAAGTAAACAAACCAAAATAAATAAAGAAGATAATAATGAAACTCCTACAGTGCTACAGTGAACACTAGTCCAAAATTTGATGAAAGAAATTTTACATGTAAAAAGGTCTATTTAATACTATAGTTGCTGTTTTGTAAATAGGAGAGAGTTATCTAGCTAATGTCTCCACGCCTTGTGCATTCTCCCTTGGTTATCTCTTTACCATTAATCTTTTTCTCATCACCATCCCCCTCCCTGTTCATATTTTGCTCTTCCTGCCTCCAGCTCCTCTCCTTTCCACTCTATCTTACACATTTCTGCAGGATTCCATTTCCTAAACATAATACTGGTTCATGTACTTGTCATTCCTTACATTAGCATGTCTCACCCAAGATCCTCAGAACACATATGTCTCTGACATGTTACATGCTGTTTAACGGGAAAAAAAAAAGGAATCTGTGCTCAAATATACTTAGAAAATACAAATGAACAAAGTCAGTTTCTCTACTTCTCATAACCTTTGGTATCCCAAAACTCCATGTGAATTTCCAAGTTAGAGCTAAGATATGAAGTACTTCTCAAATTAATTCATCAGCATCAGTTTTTTGCAGAACACCTTCCAACATCTTAAAGGACACTTAAGAACACTTTTGAGATACTGGCCAACAGTATAATGACTCAATTCTAAATCTGATACTCCATGAACTTCACAACAGGGCCCTGTATTGGTTTCCTAGGGCTGCCATAACAAAGTACCATAAAATGGGTGGCTTAAAACAACAAAAAATTATTCTCTCATGGTTCTGAATACTCAAAGTCCAAAATCAAGGTGTCAGCAGAGCCATCCTCTGAGGTCACATTCTGAGGTTCTAGGTGGTCATGAATTTTGAGGGGACACCATTCAACCTAGTACAGGCCCTAACCATGTTTGTAGTATTTTCCCTCACTATTCTTTTAGTGTTTCCTATATTTCAACTAATAAGGTTTGGTTACTGTCCCCTACAATATACCCTGTACTTTCCTTCCTCTTCAGTTCAGACTTACAGGTTGTGTGCCGGGGTGAGTTACCCTTGAGGCAGATCCTATATGTTGGCTCACTGAACAACTCTATACCAACTCTCTCTCTCACTTTCCTCTACTATTGAAGCTAGAAAGGGAAATACTTGACTTCCTAGCCACCCTTGCAGCTAGGGGTGGCCCTGTGATAATTTCCACACAAAAGTCCTTGGGGAAGGTTATCATCAAAAAATAAAAATACAGGCCAGCCTGGCGGCCTAGTGGTTAAGTTCACACGCTCTGCTCTGGTGGCCTGGGGTTCCTGGGTTCGGATCCTGGACACATCAAGCCATGCTGTGGTGGTGTCCCACATACAAAATAGAGGAAGATTGGCACAGATGTTAGCTCAGGGACAATCTTCCTCAAGCAAAAAAGAGAAATAGTGACAAGAGATGTTAGCTTGGGGCAAATCTTCCTCACCGAAAATAAATAAAAATATTAAAAATTTTTTTAAAGACTGTAAAAAATAAATAAAAATGCAAATCATCATGAGGAGAAGAAACTTTTCCCTTTTATTTTATACTTTTCCTGTCTTTCTACCTGGAAAATGGGGAGACACGATGGCTGGAAGTACAACAGCCATCTTGTGACCATAAAGTGAAAGCCATACACACCAAATGAGCTTGAGTGCTTGAAAAGAATATTGAGCCTCCCAATAACATGGATTGTCTATTCCTAGACTTTGTGTGTGTGAGAGCCACTGTTCAGAGGGTTTTCTTTAGCTAGCAGCCAAGTGTAATCCTGATTAATAAACCCCTTCCATTTATTAAATTCAAGTTCTGTCTGTTCTAAATATTAAGACACAGCTTTCTACAGCTAGAAAAGGACTTTTCTTCTCTGAAGTGACATAATGACTGATTGCTGGGATTCGTTTATCAATTAATCCTGCCCTGCCAAGCAGGATTCTATTCTACTTCTACTCTTGTACTGTTATTTCAATATTTTGTGTACTTTAACTATTTTCATATTTACCTATATAACTAAAGATAACATAGTTGTATTATATGGCTCACAAATATATAAAGTACTTAAGAGAAAGTATGGCTTCTTATATTTCCTTCTACTTCATAGCATACAATAGCTGAAAATATTTTATCAAAACATGTCCACTATGTTATTAAATTTGGGGTTTGTAACTATCTGTAAGCTGTTGTCTAATATTGTTTTCTCAAATAGTTCTTTTTGCTGAATATTCTGCTACATCCACCAGACTGTGCTGCTTACATCCTACTGTATAATGAACCTGGAGGCAAACTGCAGATATTTTCTATACGGAAATAAATTGATTAGCCTATAAATTGATTTCTTTGAGAGAAGAAATTAAGTATCTGGTACTCAAAGGGTTAGTTCAGAGTTTGTTTTTTGTTCAAACCATAGCTTCTCTCTGCTCTTGGAACTTGACTCTTGGCAGAAAGATAGACAGGCCTAAAATGTTCTTTTAGGAGTCCAGAGAGAAGGAGCCAGAAAGGACTGATGCTGATGTTTGCAATAAACTTTAAAGAATTTGGTAAATGTCCCATTTATCCTAAGATGACCTTCTGACAATCTTAGAGGAAAATCCCTTGGATTTTGAATGGATTCTGAAGATGGCTATATATTTTGCTTAGGCCTGGCCGCATCGCATAAACAGAGCCAAGCCTCTACTTAGTGCTTTTGCTACACACTCACAAATTCATAAATATATAAAAATACCCAACACACACATATACATTCACAAATACGCACATATAGACACACAGACATTCATAAATACACACATGCACACACATTCATAAACACACATAGATCCATAAATACACACACACACAGACATTCATGCACACGCAGAAACTCTGCACTAACCCTTACATATCTTGAATATGTTAGATCTTCCAGGTAAAATGGAGAAAGAAATGTCCACAGTGTTTTCAGGATAAAATTTATAATGAGAAGTTAATGTTGTCTCATCACTGAGATAAGGAACACCATAAACTAATGGCATCTAGGTTATTCTTAAATAGGATGATAGAAGTCCCAGATCTCAGATCCCACAACAAGTATTGTTTTAAAAGAATGCCATGCCATACCCTCTCCCACTTAATCTATATGAGCTACCCACACTGGCATTTATTTAGTTCCTTAAATGCTGTACCATCTTCCTTCCTGATTCAGAGACTTGGTCCACGTTGTTCCTTTCCATCACCTATTTAACTGGCATTTTTCTTCCAAATTCCAAGGTAAAAATCCTCTCCTTAGGGAAACCTTAACCGGAACAAGTATCAAGTGAGTTCCTCCTTTTATAGTCTTTTATAACCTTGAGTATATTTCTTATATTGTGCTCATCAAAGATTGCAATTATACATTTATTTGTGAGACTATTTAATGAAAGGTTTTCTCTTGCACTAGACTGTAAGCTAATAAAGCAAGAGTTATCTAATTTGTATAATATCATCTCTTCTGCACCTAGTAGAGTGACTGGCACATACATAGTAAATGAACAATAAATATTGGTTGATTTGATGGGAGGTTATCTCTGAAAGATCAGAAAGCACAAAGCATCACTGCCTTGTATCAGAATACAGTCAGCTGCAAAAAGACACACTGAATCCTGCTCGAACAATAAAGGAAACTTATTGGTTTACATAGCTAGAAAGTCCAGATATGAGGTGAATTTTAAGGATGGTTCAATTCAATAGATCAATGGGGTCTACAAGAACCCTGATCCTTTTCACCTCCCTCCTTCTGCAGCATGATCTTAGATCCGGCTCCCCTCCATAGTCACAAGACGTCTGCCCAAAGCTCCAAAGGTTGCATGCTTTCTTGTCCATATTCAGGGTAAAACTATCTGCCACAGTAAAAGAAAGAAACCTACAAGTTT
This sequence comes from Tapirus indicus, assembly GCA_031878705.1. Taxonomy (NCBI): domain Eukaryota; kingdom Metazoa; phylum Chordata; class Mammalia; order Perissodactyla; family Tapiridae; genus Tapirus; species Tapirus indicus. The sequence goes on along the minus strand of CM062942.1, from coordinate 28,593,828 downwards.
ACAGTAATTGGGCTGGCATAGATCATATGTCCAGCACTGCACCAGTGACTGTAGCCAAAGAGAATGGAATATGCTGACTGATCTAAACCAATTCAAGCTTACCTGTTGGTGCTAATGATCCCATAAACAGGTGGATACCTGAGAGAATATTGTGGTAGTCTGAAGAAAGGGAAGAGACAAATGGATATTGACTAGACATCCAACTAAAATGTATCATACTAATGCTATGTAACAGTGCAGTACATTTTGAGGTAGAGCACATCAAGGGGGTTACAGATCAGTGAAAAGAGAGCTCATGGAGTGTTAAGGATTGAATTGTGTCCCCCCAAATTCATATGTTGAAGCCCTAACCACCAGTAACTCAGAATGTGGCTACATTTGGAGATAGGGTCTTTAAAAGGATAATTAAGTTAAAGTGGGGTCATTAGGATGGGCTGTAATCCAATATGACTGGTGTCCTTATAAGAAGGGGAGATTAGGACACAAACAACACAGACAGAGGGATGACCATGTGAGTTCACAGCAAGAATGCAGCCATCTGCAAGCCAAGGAGAGAGGCCTCAGAGGAAAAGAAACCTGCCTACACCTTGAACAGTTCTACCCTACAGAACTGTGAGAAAATATATTTCTGTCATTTCAGCCACCTCGTCTGTGGAATTTTGTTACAGCAGCCCTAGAAAACTAATGGATGGAGGTGATGCAATTTCCAAATTAATTAGCCAACTATATAGAACTTAATGGAAGCACAGTGACAACACAGAGTTCATTCAGGGATATCACACATCGGCTTTTCACTGGACTCCGGAGTCCTCCATCGTACACCACTCCCTGTGATGCTCTCATGCAAGTAAATTCCTGTCAGAGTTTTAAAACATTCAAATTCCTGCTCTTTTATACTCAGGCTTTTATATTACTGCTTTTTTATAATCAGGCTTACATCATCCTCCTAGAAGACTTAAGAGTCTGTATGTTTCTATTTAAAAGGTATTTATAAATACTAGATATTTTTGTCTCTTGAACAAAACTGAACAAGAGCATGTTCACATTACATATTCAGCAAGAGAAAGTAAGGTCTTTCTAAACAGGTCTCCCTAAAAGATACCCATGTCTCAGCATCCCAGGGTCCTGAAAAGCCGGTAACCGCACTCTAACTCCAAGGACTATTATCATAAATCTGTCTCTTCAGCAGATGTTCCCACTTCAACAATGGGACTATTTGTGAATGTGAGGTAAGAGCTGACATTTTCCAACAGTTGGAGAAAGATAGACAAATTCAGGGCCCTGCATCTACATAGACTGCAGAGAGGTTATTACAGAGACTTCTAGATCAGAATAGGAAACAACTGCAGCATAAACCGACTGCTCTTGAAAGAACTGAAACCCAAATCCTCTGCTTTCCTTCTCTTAATTTAGGGTTCCTATATTAGACATGAACATAGGGCCATAAACTCAGCTGTGCCAGAATTGCAGATTTATTTATTGCTTTAGAGCTCATTTTAATTTTTGTAATGATCTCCTATTCTACTGCCAGGCTGATTATACTGCATTTCCCCGCCAGATCCATTCTCACCTCTCCCTTGCTTAGTTCTGTGCCCCAGAAGGCTGACCTCTACAGATTGCATTTCCTAGACGCCCTTGTTCCCTGGCTTCCAGGTGGGTTTGGCCAATGGAATGAGAAAGCAGGAGGTAGTCAGTTCTCCACCCCTCACTTCTTTGCTGCTAGGCAAAGCCCTGAGAAGGGTACGGGAACCTTCTGCTATGCCAGCTACGCTTTCTGGCCTACTGGATTGTGGGGAAATCTACATATTCCCGGGTAAGGATATGTCATGCAGACTGGTGCAAGGCAGGTGGGAGATCCACATGGAAGTTTGTGGCAGCAGCAAATTTCCAAGAGGCACAGTAGTATTTCCAAATGTTAACAATCATTTTAGTTGAATCGATTCTTACTGACTGAACATCAGCCCTAGTTCTGCTCTAATCCATGGCCCTGCCTGTGGGCATGAATGCAAGACTTCTGCTGGACTATCCTGTGGCCTAAATAAGGCACACCGACCTCACAGAATTATAACCCAACATTCTTTAAAAGAAAACAAGAATAAAATGTTGATTCTGTAATTTCAATAAACAACTAAACTTCTTTGAGCCTCAATTTCTTCAACCAAAAATGGAGATGGCACATACCTCCTAGGATATCTCTAAAGGTAAATGAACTCAGCATGAGTAATATGCTCAGTATTGTGAATGACGCCTAGTTTAAGGAAGATACTAGAGCAACCAATCTATGATCTAAATGAGGTAAAGTGACATACATACATGTATATATACATGTGTATATATATATACACACACACAGATATATATAATATATAATATATAAATATAATATATAACATTTATTATAATTATATACTATAATATATAATTATATATAATAAAATTTAAAAATTAAATATATAATTTAATTTAAAAATTAAATGGAAATATACATTATGATATACATAATAAATAATAATATATAATTTATATCCATATAAATCAGTACTTTGAATTTATAACCAATACAGCAAGTATATACTTACTATAGCCATAAAGAAATCATTACTTTTCAAAACAATTTGAAATACTTTCTCTTACCTTATTCTATTTGAAGTTATTTTCCCCACAGAAAAATCAGGATGGATCCATCCCCTCTTTGTCACAAGATAAAATTTTGTGAGGTTGTTATTTCAACCTTATCCCAACCCAACTCTTCCCACTCTCAACAGCTGCATTTTGCTGCACTGGTTTTTCTCTTCCTAAAACAGAGAAGAAAATGCTTTCTTTTAGATTTTGAAAAGTCTTGAAATAGGCAAGAAAAATATTTTTACATTGAAATAAACCATCTGGCCACTTTATCCTGTTCTACATCTAACATCCGGAGTTACTATAGCATTTATTTATTAAATTCTTTGTTCATGAAAGTGATATTACAACTATAAATTGCCATGAGTGTTCAGCAACTGCTTTTAACTGTTTCTTTTCCTTTTTCAACTAAGAAAAATTCTCTTTAAGAACTAGAATTAAGAAATATTCGTGAAAATTAGAGCATCAAGTAAGAAATCTAGATCCAAACCTTAATTCTGCCGCTAACTAAAACCGTGTAATCACCAACAATTCACTCAATTTCCTCACCAGTTAAATGTAGGATCGGGATAGGTGATCCTTAAGGAATCCTTCAAATTCAATTATTATAGCTTGGTATTTCTAAGGTACTTTTAGCATAAAATATCACCTAATATATATTCAGCAATTATATCTTGGGCCATGTGCATTTAGTAATCACAGCAACCCTACTTTGCAGGTAAGAAACAAAACTGCTGGATTAAGTCTCTAAATCAAGATCTGAGAGGTAGCTAGTGGAAGAGTCATAGCTTGAAACGGTCATTTTGAATTCAAATCCTATAATTCAGTGAATATTACCGTAGTTTTATTCTGATTTTCCAAAATAAACTAAAAGCTTAAATGACTGGAAAAAAAGTAAGGTTTCACAAGCAGTCAGCCAGTAAGTAAATAAGCAACAATTTTAGCAAATTTGAAAGACTGATAGGTATTCAAAATGTGTCAGTCAAGAAATGTGGAGATATTTTTAATCCATTTATAAATAAACTATAAATGTAATTCTGCATTTCTAGGGAACAGAACAATAACAGCTACAAGAAGTAACACCCTCTTTTTGCCTCAATGGAACCAGGGATTGTTTTACTACAAGCAAATTCCGAGGGCGTAGCACCTGCTGCCTATTTTTCTGCTGTGCTTCCCAGGCAGGTGTTTCTTTGTTGGGTGCTAGTGGAATTCAATGAATGGTTGACTCATTATCTGCAAATCGTTATCTACATATTTATTTTTATAGTCAGTAGATTGTTTCCTCAATAGATTATAACGGTTTCCTAAGATTTACATGAAACCAGTGACTGTGAAATTCCTACTGGTGTAAGTTTCAAAAACATTCACAAGCTAGGAGTGTTTTAAATTGTTTTATAAGTAGAAAAGACTAGGAAATATAAAATAATCTTAAATGAATACTTAAATATTTAAAATACTTTTTACATTAACTTAGCAAAAGGAAATAACAATAGCCATCTGTGGATGAAAGGAATCAAAAACAATAAACTACTTAGGAATAAACCTAATTATGGAGATGAAAGATTTGTACACCAAAAACTATAAAACACTCCTGAAATGAATTAAAGAAGACACAAATAAATGAAAAGACATCCTGTGTTCACGAATTGGAAGATTTAATATCATTAAGATGTCCATACTCTCTGAAGCGATTTACAGATTCAGTGCAATCTCTATCAAAATCTCAACAGTATTTTTTGCAGAAATAGAAAAAAAATCCTGAAATTCATATGGAATCTCAAAGGACCCTAAATAGCCAAAACAATCTAAGAAAGAAGAACAAAATTGAAGGCATCACATTTCCTGATGTCAAAACATATTACAAAGCTACAGAATAAAAACAGTGTGGTACCAATAGAAAGACAGACAAATAGAACAATGGAATAGAATAGAGATAAACCCTCACATATATGGTCAAATGATCTTCAGCAAGAGTGCCAGGACCACTCAATGGGGAAAAGACAGTCTCTTCAACAAATGGTGTTGGGGAAACTGAATACCCACACGCAAAAAAAGGAAAGTAGACCCTTATCTTACACTGTATAAAAAAAACTGGATCAAAATAGATTAAAGACCTAAATGTAAGACTTAAAACCATTAAAGTCCTAGAAGAAAACATAGGGCAAAACTTCGTGACATTAGACTTGGCAATGATTTCTTGGATATGACACCAAAAGCACAAACAACAAAAGCAAAAATAGACAAATGGGACCATATCAAACTTAAAAAATTTTTGTGCATCAAAGGAAACAATCAACAGAGTAAATAGGCAACCTATCGAATGAGAGAAAATATTTACAAGCCATATATCTGATAAGGGATTGATATCCAGAATATATAAAGAACTCCTACAACTTGACAACAAAAAGTAAAATAACCCAATTAAAAAATGGACAAAGGACTTTTATAGACATTTCTCCAAAGATGATATATAAATGGCCAACAAGCATATGAAAAGATGTTGAACATCACTAATCATTAAAGAAGTGCAAATTAAAACCACAATGAGATATCACCTCACACTTATTAGGATGGCTACTGTTAAAAAAATAGATAATAATATGTGTTGGTGAGGATGTGGAGAAATTGGAACTCTTGTACACTGTTGTGGGATTGTAAAATGGAGCAACTGCTATGAAAAACAGTAGGGAGTTTCTTTAAAAAATTAAAAATAAAGCTACAGTATGATCCAGCGACCCCACTTCTGGGTATACATTCAAAAGAATTGATAGCAGGGTATCAAAAAGATATTTGCACCCACACGTTTGTTGCAGCATTATTCATAAAGGTAGAAGCAACCTAAATGTCCATTGACAGATGAATGGATAAACAAAATGTCGTATATACATACAGTGGAATATTATTCAGTCTTAAAAAGGAAAGAAATCCCATCACATGCTACAACATGGATGAACCTTGAGGACCTAATGCTAAGTGAATTAATCCAGCCACAAAAACATAAATACTATACTATTTCACTTATATGAAGTATCTAAAGTAGTGAAATTCATAGAAACAGAAAACAGAATGGTGGTTAACAGGGGCTAGGGGAAGGGGGGAAAGGGGAACTGTTGTTTAATGGGTATAGCGTTTCAGATTTGCAAGATGAAAATGTTCTGGGGATCCCTTTCACAACAATGTGAATATGCTTAACACTACTGAACTGTACTCTTAAAAATGATTAAGGTGGTAAATTTCATGTTATGTGTTTTTTACCACAATTAAAGAAAATTATACCTAGATTAGCTCAGCAAGAATATTGTCAATTCTAACCACCTTCTTACAAGAGAATATAGTTCCTAACAACATTTAATAAGTTTCACCTATAGCACTCAGCCTGTGAAGTATATTTTTAGAGAACTGATCTCCGGAAATGTATTTTCGAATGAAGAGTGAATGACTATCACCCTCAGTGTATACGGTAGAACCACAGCAACACTCATGGTGATTATTTGGCTGTCAGTACCACCAAAAGTAACATTTAAGCTCATTTTCCATGTAATTTCAGCCATCTTTAGAGAAAGAATACTTCAAGTGTAGCACATCTTTGTCTCTAAGAAAAATATTTAAAAATTTAAATCTATGTGAAATGACCACTATAAATAAGGCTACTAGCCTTATCCATGGTTAGGTTTGCTTTTCACATCATGACAAAAATAATCCCCTCCTGCCTAAAGGGCCATTTATTCCTAGATAGGAAGACTCTACCCGCCAAACTGCCAGTAAACAAAATACTATACTCCCTGCCATTGAGCTATTTCATATTTCAGCTCTTTGGCCACAACTTAGTGTACCAGTTTCTTGGAAGAAATTAGTGCAATTCAGGGTTCATTTCTTTAATTATAACTGTAGGGATAAAACAAACTTCAGAAGCTTTTTGGCTGTTGTTAAAATAAATGCCTCTTAGCATTTTATGCAATAAAGCATTTTCTCTTCTTTTAAAAATATTGCTTATAAATGTGCATCTTACCTTTTACCCATGGTAGAAATGTTGGAGTCATCCTTCACATTTTCCTCTCCCTTAGAAGAAATCCCCATCTGCTCATTTTACCAAATAGTGTTAACAAATCCATTCTTTTCGACCAACAGCTGGTGTTGAGCTTGTTAAGAGTGTAAACTCTGGAACAACATATCCTGGGTTTGGGTCCAAGCTCATCCACTTTTTTTTTTTTTTTTTGCTGAGGAAGATTCACCCTGAGCTAACATCTGCTGCCAATATCCTCTTTTTTCTTATGTGAGCTGCCTCGACAGCATGGCCACTGACAGACGAGTGGTAAAGGTCCACGCCCGGAACCGAACCCGGCCACCAAAGCAGAGCACGATGAACTTAACCACTAGGCCACTGTGGCCGGACCCTCATCCACTTCTTAACTCTGATCTTCAGTAAAGTACTTAAACTTTCTCAGTCACAGTTTCCTAAAAACCGGTATAACAATAATTCCTATTGATATGGTTGTTGTATTAAATGACTTGTGTAAAAAACTAATGTATTTGCACATACTGACTGCTAAATAATATTAGCTTTTATCGGGATTGTCACTATTATCATTGTCGTAGTTTCAAGTGCTGTGGTCTCATCACTGGAGAGCTATAACAATCACCAAATTGGTCCACTTCAATTCCATCCTCCAAAAACCCTCTAGAGTGACCAATCTAGAGTACAAATCCGACCACATCACTCCTACACTTATAATCCATCCACAGCTTCCTGCCACTGACAAGACAGAAAACAAAAGATCCTAATATGACAAACAAGAGCCTCCATGACTGGATGCCATATTGTCTTTTAAGCCCTATCTCATGCCATCCAGCCTCTCACATTACACTTCAATAGCTGCCAACTACAGTAGTCCCCTCTTATCCGTGGGGGATATGTTCCAATATCCCCAGTGGATGCTTGAAATTGAAGACAATACTGAACTCTATATATACTATGTTTTTTCCTTTACATACATACCTATGACAGAGTTTAATTTAAAAATTATGCACAGTAAGAAATTAACAATAACTAATAATAAAATAGAACAATTATAACAATATACTGTCATAAAAGTTATGTGAACATGGTCTCTTTCTCTTTCAGTCCAAACCTGTTCCTGAATCTGTGTAACCAACGCTTACCTGCGGTAAATGGCTTGGTGTCACTTGTTTCAGGGGATCCCTTACTGAAGTCTTCACATAGGCTCAATGCTTTCTGGCGCAACACGTTGACATCAATTAGAACACGTTTTCTGTTTATGCGTTCCATCCACAAATGTAATGCCTTTTCCATCTTAACTAAACACTTTTCACGTGCTGTGGTTGTAACTTTTGCAGTTTGAAGTGTGACATCAAAACTAGTACAAATTTTTTTCTTCTTCACAATTTCACAAATAGGAGATTCATTTCTACCATAGATCTTAGCAACCTCAGCATATGCTTTTTTTCTTTCCTTATTAAGTCAAGAATTTTCACCTTTTCACTTAAAAGAAGCACTTTACGGCTTATCTTTGGCATATATGAATTGCCAGCATCACCACTCTTGCACTCGGGCCATTATTAAGTAAAATAAGCGTGCCTTGAACACAAGCACTGCGATACCCTGACAGTTGATCTGATAACCAAGACAGCTACTGACTAATGGGCGCATAGCATACACAGCGTGGATACACTGAACAAAGGGATGATTCACGTCCGGGCAGAACGGAGCAGGACAGCGCGAGATTTCACCACACTACTCAGAATGGTGCACAATTTAAAACTTATGAATTGTTTATTTCTGGAATCTTCCATTTAATATTTTCAAGCCATGGTTGACCATGGTAACTGAAACTGAGGAAAGCGAAACTGCCGATAAGGAGAGACTACTGTATTTACCGTTCCCAGGGTATATCGTGTTGTGCTGCGCCTTCATACAAGTGAAACCGTGCTCTGCCACCTGCATTTCTTTAAGAGCTTTCTCTGGCGACCAAGGCCCATTTTTTCACCTGTATGGCAGGCAAAAAGTGCCGGGGAATCAACACCTCCTAGGAGAAACCCTCAATCGGTGAGTAACAGGGACTGTTGTATAAAAACTCTCACTCCCTCACCCCTTAGGAATCACTTAGAAAAAACTCTGAAGTGCATATTCTACACTGTCCCTCAGAATTCCCCAGCAGGATCAAGCTCAAGTTACCCATAGCAACTGCTTGAAAACAAACTTTTTATTCACCAACATCTCTTCACCATCTTACTTCCTCGCTGGTGTGTCCTGTTGTCACCTCCCAAATAAACTACTTGTTCTCAAATCTCAGTGTTGGTGTCTGTTTTGGGGATCCCAAACTAAGACCTTACTATATTAATCTAGGTAATTAACATTACCTGCAGCTATAGCCAGACTATCTCATAGCTAAACACGATCAATGCGGTTTTTTTCACTTTTGCGAAGTCTAATGAAGACTGGTCCGTCCTTCTCCATATTGTTGCCATATCATCCGGAACACACAGTTTCCTAGGTCATGTCAGCAGGCAGAGGCAGATGGAAGAGGCACTCCCACTCTTAACTGCCTTAGCTAAGAAGTGACTTATGCTACTTTCACTCATTGTCCATTGGCCGGAACTCATCACATGACCTAACCTGACTTCAAAGCAGGTTGTAAAATACAGATGGGATAATTAGTGAGCACCAACTGTTTCTCCCCTACCTAATCTCCCATTTTTTCTACAAATTCCATTATGGCTCAACACCTCAGGCCCATGATACTGGATCAGAGTTCTTTCCTATGTGATTGCATAATGTTTTTTATAAATCTCTATTCATTGTACCAATATAATTTGTTTTTGTGGGTCAGGCTGAACTACCACCCATTGGGCTTTTAGAACATAGAGCTATCTTGCTTTTCTTTTAATCTAAACTCTTAATGGAAAATAAACTCCTTGTCAAGGAGTTTATAGTGTCAGTATTTTATAAAAGCTTCTGATTTTTGATGATGAAATTACATAAGCTTTTAAGTATATATTCCATGGTGGTCAGAATGGAAATCAATGACTAGGGAGAAATCAGAAAGAAGTTCAGGGATCGTGTTTTATCTGTCTGTCTGTCATAGCACCTGTCCAGTTTCCTCTTATTGCTGGAGAAAATGAGAAGAAACCCATTAAAATAGAGATTAAATTGAGTGGTTTTCAACTCTGGCTTTTAGACTACCAATTTGGAAAATAGTCATCTACATTTTATACTAATAACTATGGTTTATATTTTGCTGATCTCTAGTAGACTTGAGTGATGATAATTTATTATGTCCCAGGAAAATATCCAGTTGCATTATCACCCAAGGCTACTTGGTGGATATTTTCCTGTGACATACTAAAATTTTGTTTGTCTGTGATTCTTACCAACAATTATCAGATTATCAGGATTAACTTTTATTATCACAGTTACTTCTTTCTTCACCGTATATAATTTTTTGGGAGAGGGTTAAAGTGAAACAATATATTTCATATTAACCTAGGCCAAATACATAAAAGAGGAAAATAATATATATGAAGGGAAGGAGAGAATGTGTGAAGTGGCTTCTATTTGAAGCAGTATGGCAGACTTGAGACCTTGAACATCCCTTCTAAGGAAAATAACAAAAAGTTGTATAAAATATAGACATCTTTTTTTAATGTTGCCACTGATCTGGCAAGAAATGAAGTATAGACAAATTACAAAAAAAAAGAAAACAGAAATCCCAGGATGTAAAAGAGAAATAAAGGTAGGCTTTATCCTCAGGGCATCTGTAAACCTTGGTGACCTTGAGCAGAGTATTCTCTGCTGCTATGAAAGGCACAGGGACAGGAGCAGAGCCTAAGGCTTGCCCAAGGCTGGAATCTAATACAACTCCCAGGTTAGAGCTAGAATCCAGAAGGGATAGACCTTCCCTGTAATGATAATGAGAAATAAACCTGGCAAACCAAAGGGACAACAAGAAAACTTGCCTGTCTTGACATTTACCTTGTATGGAGAGGAAATACAACCTCCTCTGAGATATTTAAACACAAGCAGCCCTCACATACATTTGTAGCCCAAATTCACATAACGAGAAACCTCAAGGGAAGTGCTTAAGATAAGGGCTCTGGACCCCTAGATTACTGGCAGAATAAAACAAATCCTTCTTGGGGGAAACAATTGCAACCCAACCCTCAAATAATTCCCACAGACAACAATCTAAGGAGTATGAGATCACAGAAAAAAATACAAAAGCCACAAGAAACCAGTTACCATAACTAAGAGGCAGAATCCGATGTGCAAAGAATTCCAATGTTGGAATCATCAGAAACAGAATATAAAATAACTATGGTTATATATTTCAAAACATGAAATAGAGGTTTGGAAATTTAAAGAAGAAATAAGAAACAGTAAAAAAAAATAAAAATGGAGATCTAAAATAGAATCAAAAGAATTTGTAGAGATGAAAACCATAATAATTAAAATTAAAATTTTGATGGTGAGTTAAACAGCAAATTAGACAGCTGAAGAGAGAAGAAATAAATTAAAAACAGATAAGAACTCTCCACAAAGCAGCGCTGAGAGACATAGAATTGGAAAATGTGAAAGAGACTAAATAAAGTATGCATGTATAAATAGCAAGGATAAACAAACACCAAAAGAAATAGATATTCAGAGCATTATATCTAAAACGATATAATGAAAAACTATAATAACAAGGAAGAAAAATTGGCAATACTAATGAAACGGATAAACAGTACAAAATGTATTCATGAAGACATCAGAAATTAGTTCTACTATATCGGTAATCCTCTAACAAAGGAAATGGACTATACTCTCACCCTGAAAGACAATGATTTTCCAGACTGTATATAAAATAAAATAAAATCTAGCCATATTACATGAGACCTACTTAAAATATCAAAATACAGAAAGATTGAAAGTAAAATGTTGGATAGATACACCAGGCAAACACTAACCCAAACAAAGGTGGTGTCAATACATTTGAATTGAACCAAGTAGATTTTAAGACCAATGTGTTATTGAGGATAAAGAGAGTCCTACACAGTGATCAAAAGTTTCAATTTGCCAAAAGATAATAATGATTCTTTACTCATATGGGCTTAATAATATAGCTTCAAACTATATAAAGCACAAATTGACAGAATTAAATGGGAAATTACAAAAGCTCTATCACATTGGGAGACTTTAACACATATCTGTAGTAACTAATGGATCAAACAGATAAAAACTTAGCAAGAATATAGAAGATTTGAACACCACAATGAATGTTTGATCTAATGAATGTATATGTAACATTGCATACAATGACTGAAGAATACATGCTATCTGCAAGAACTTGAGGAACATAATGAAAATTGACCATATTCTAATCTACAAAGTAAATGGCAATACTGTTTTTTTGTTTTCTTGCTTTCCCTTTGCCCCTATTCAATTTATTCTCAACTCCACAACCAGAGTGATCCTGGAAAAACCTAACCTGGTTGAGGCATACCTCTCTTCAGATTTCTCCAATGGCTTCACATCATGCTACAAGTGAAAGCCCTAATCCATAGTCATTACAGTAGCCCACAAGACCTACCCACCCACCCTTCCATCCAGCTTTGTCTCTCTCATCACATCTCCTCCCCTCTCCCTCACTCAGGGTACTCCAGGTACACTGGCCTCTGCTGTCCCATTAACACATTAAGCCTAATTCAACCTCTGAATTTTTTACTTGCTGTTGCTTCTGCTAGGATCCTTCCTGCAGATATCTGAACACTCATGTCTTCATCTCCCTTGGGTCATTTTACAAATACTTTTTTACTGAGGCCTTCAACACCCTATCCGTAACTCATTCTCTATTCTTCGTCTCTACTTTATTTTTCTCTAAATCATTTCACACCACCTAAAATATTACTTATTTTATCATCTATCTCCCTTCCCTAGAATGTAAACTCCTGGCACCTATAGTTTTTATTCTGCTTTATTTATTGTTATATCCCTAGTTCCAATGATATAGGAACAGTTGATATCTTGAGCAGTTCCTGGTACTTTGCCTGTACATAATAAATACTGGTTGAATAAATAAAGAATGAATGAATTTGGAAATTTAAAAGCACTTTTTAATATAACCCTTGAGTCAGAGAAAAAATCATAATGAAGTTATAAAATATTTCAAGCCAAATGACCAAAATCATACATATCAAAACTGTAGGATATAGCTAAAGTGGTACTTAGAGGAACTTTTATAGCCTTCAGTATGTATGTTAGAAAAGAAGAATCATTTAAAAATAATTAACCAGGCATCCAATATAAGAATAAAAAAACAACAACATAATAAACCTCCCCAAAATAGTAGGGAATAAATAATAAATATCATAAATAAATAGTAACAAAAGATAAGATGCCAACAAAGCCATCAAAAACAGTTATTTGAAAAGACTAACAACTTGCACAATCTGGTCATATTAACAAATAAAACAAAATAGAGAAGGAAAAACAGACAATACCAGGAGTGAAAGAGATGACATAACTACAGATACTATAGTGATTAAAAAGATAAAGTAACGTTATGAATAATTTTTAATAAATTAAAAATATTAAATGAAATGGGAAAAATTTTAGAGAAATGAAACCTACCTGAATTGGTTCAATTGGAAAAAATATAAAACTATTAAAACACAGAATCAATAGTTTAAGTTATCCTACCAAAAAACACACTAGAATCAGATGACTTTGCAGGAAATTTCCAGAAAATATTAAATAATCCAATAATAAATAACATTTATTTATTAATAATAAATCCAATAATAAACAACATTTTCCAGTAGAGAAAAAGAAGGAATACTTCCTCCAACTCATTTGATGATGGCATAATAACCTTAATAGCAAAATTTTTCTTAAAAAATAGTGTGTTAAAAAGTTATAGGACTGGGATCCTTGAAGAAATGGCTAATTCTAAGACTAGGACTGAAAATATACACAATGAGCCTTGAGCATCTTGTAGTACCAGAAAGAAAGAAAGTGTTCCAAAAAATAATACAAAACAAAACAAAATAGCGCAGTGATTTGGGTATGTCAAAGGAACATAGGAGCCAACATTTGAGTAACAAAATAAATAACAAAATATTGAATTATAACTCAAAGTACAAAATAAATATCCATGAGTTCATAGTGATATAAATAAATGATTAAATAAACAAATAATTAAAGGAGAAGAAAAAAGTCTCTGCAGAAGAATTCCAAATAATTTATGTAAATACTTCTCCCTCAAGGAGGGGGAGCACAAGTCTCCATTCCTTAATTGTGGACTGTGTATAGTGACTTCTTTCCAAAGAGTATAGTATGGAAAGTTATAGGAGCATTTCATGAACCCAAATCACCACTCATAAACAGACTGCCAAGATCCTGAACATAGCCTTGCTGAAAAAATAAATAAATCATCATTACCAAATTGGTATTATCCCAGGAATTATTTTAATATTAATAAAACTATTAATAAAATTCACATTAAGAGACTATAGGAGGAAAAAAACACATGATCACATAACTAGATCAATAAAACACAGTTGATAGAATTCAACATCCTTTCTTAATAAGAATTTTTAGAGAGCTAGAAATAAAAAGGGATCATTACCCTCTATCATTAAATATAGAAGGCAGATCAGCAGTTGCCAAGGCCTAGGTGACAGGGGTGGGGGTGAGGTGAGGAGGGATTGACTGCAAAGAAACAAGAGGGAACTTATTGGGGTGATGGAAGTGTTTCATAGCGTGATGATGGTGAAGGTCATGCAACTATATACATTAGTCAGAAATCATTGAATTTAATACTTAAAATTGGTGAATTTTACTTCATGTGTATTTTATTTCAATAACGCTGACAAAATCAAAAAGAAACTATTGACTTGATAAAGGACACCTACAAAAACAAAAAAAATACAAAATTTATACAACTGCTTGTGTATCAACTCTTATTTCATCTTTGCTTCAGCAGCCACTTCCAAGCTACCTTTAATGAGTGTGTTCGAGAGTTACCTCTCCGTTGTGAACCTCCTAGATATCTTATCCCCTCAGTTTCACCTGGCTGCCATATACCTGGATTTTACTTCTGTGTCTGGCACCTTAGGGTTGAAAATCTGTTTATGTGGTCTACCTGGCTTCTCCCCAGGCTGCAGCTTCTTATATTCTTTCTGTATCTGCATTCATTTCACTGCCCATGAACAAGCAATGCTCTGGCCCAAGGTCAAAACCTGCCCTGCTCTTTCATGAGGGAGGAAGGGGCAAATGCACCTGCTTTAGCTTAACTTCATATTCATATGATTTTTGCGAGGCAAAAAACAACTAACCTGGATGGAGCTGAGGGCAAATATTGGTCCAACTGCAATATCAAATGATAAAGTTAATACTGAAACTATAAAGAACTTTTCTAGGATATATACCTATAAGTGAAATTATTGGAGGAACCAAAAGCAAGAAAATAATCTTAAATTAAATGTAGATTTTATAATGCCTCTTTATGCAAATCATAGTTTCTCTAAATCCACAGCTTTTTACATTTGCAAATAAATGGATATTAAATAAATTTATTTCTTGTCTTGGAAAGATAACTAGATCGTTTTATATTCAATCTAACAATATTTCCTAAAATGGGGTTTAGTATTTATGACCTTTTTCAATAGGTTGAGATGTAAACATCAATTTTTGAGGTGTAAGCAACCAATTTGAAAAAACTCACATGTCCTTATTAGCAGTATGTCCAATTTCTCCTTTTTGGGGGCTTTAGCTTTCATTAACCAAGAAAAGGAGAGTTTACTTGGATCAAAGAAATCAATTCTTCTCCCAAAATCTATCCACACAAAGGTCTAGAAATTCTGGTTATCTAACACCATTGTGTTGTTGCCATATGGAGTCACAGTTGGACTCTGGTTCTCTCAGGTCTGATGGTTACTTGCACACTGCTAAGGGGAAGCCTTTGGTGGTTTGGATCCTTTATGGGACACAGGGATACCCTGGTCTAGAGTTCCAACTTTACCGTTGTGTGTGTACATGTGCACGTGTGTGCATTCCTAACGTCACACCCACATTCTCAGCCCTTGTTCTTCAAAGTAAAATGGGACCTCCTCAGAGACTGAGCACCTATTTACCAATCTTGTGATATAGGCCCAAGATATTTCCTTTGAGTAAGAGTTCACTGATGGAAGTCTCCTAATACCTTTCATGAATAAATGATTATCTGGTTTGGCTTTTTTTGGTTTTTGATTTTAAGGACAAAGGGAACTTACACGCTTAGGAGTCATTCTGGATTTGGACTGCATCTAGATCTTTGTCTGCTTATTTCCAATTTTTTTTACCATTGCTTCTCCCACAGTTAATTTGACAATTACCAGAATATGCGCATGCACAGTAAACAGGTATCATAACAAACACAGATCATTGTTGGTAAACATTCCTCTCCATGGTGAGTGGGCCTATGGTAGAGTAGCCTACTAGCCCTGAGTCTCAAGTATACCCTGAGCATCAGCTGGCTTGCTTTACAGAGACAGTGGAGAGTGTTAGTTAATTTGGTTAGTTGGATGAGTAGACATAGGTTTCTTACCTGAGATCACGATACATTAAAACGACATATAAAATATAACGGTACAAAAGAAATCTGACCTGGGAGACACGGATGTCCCTACATTTATTATCTTTTGCTTAAGATGCCTTCACTCATCTCTGGTTAATATAGCAGTCTTACAAAATTTTGGTTTCTATTAGTATTCAGATCACACTTTACACAAAGTGAGCTTTGCGTGTGTTTTTTATAAATACTGCTTAGTCTGAAAGACTAAGTCTCAAGGTGGAGAGAAAGGTGATTAGCAATGTCAGGAAAAGAAAAAAGGTGAGTGCAGGGTCAGTCCTGAGATGAAGTCTCATCACAGGAATAAAACAAAAGGCAATTAGCAGTGCTTGTCAACTCTTCTTCCCTCGGTATAACACAGCTTTAGGCCTCCTTGTAAAAAAAAAATTAGCTGAGAATAATGAAGCAATCTTGATGTTCTATCAATTTCAGATAGCATAAAATAGAAATCTCAGCTTTACTACTTAATTGTGTGGCCTTAGGTAAGTTAATGCAAGCTTTATGCAACTCAGTTATGTCACCTGAAAAGCAACGCTTGCACCTACCTCTTTGTATGGTTGTATTCATTTAATAAATAAAAAAGCATGTGTTAAACACCTAGAAAATGTTAGCAGGACCTCAATAAATTACAGTTAATAATAATATTAATAAAATGATGTGCAATGAAATCTGATTTGGAGCTACTTACATCTCTCACACACTAGGTCATTAATACACGTGTGTCACAACATTTAAGCCTCTGACAGTCCTTGACCAGTCATCTGAGTGATGGCCACAGTATCCTTTCTCTTTCCCAACCTTCTGGCCAAACTTGACAGCATATTGTAACAGGGTCTTATAATGGAACTCCCCTTGCCTCAAATTTAAATGAGGCACCAAACAGAACAGATATTGGGATGCCAGAGTGAGGGTGACGGAGACTCCTTCCAGTTACTGAATTTACAAAGAATACAAAGTAGGACGAGTTCCATATCTCTTGAACCTCTCAGCCTGATCAATAATATAAAAATAGACCTAGAATGGAAGCAGCGCCCCTTAAAAAAGAGTAGCTTTATATGTCCAACCTGGATCAAGCCTGACTACAAAGACGTTTTAATGCTAAATGAAGTTGGGAGTTTTGATTAATATATTGCAACTGGACATTCTTTTTTTTTTTTTCTGCTGAGGAAGATTCGCCCTGAGCTAACATCTGCTGCCAATCTTCTTCTTTTTGTATGTGAGCTGCTCCCACAGCATGACCACTGAAGATGAGTGATGTAGGTCCACGCCTGGGAACCAAACCCGGGCCACCAAAGCAGAGCATGCCAAACCTAACCACTAGGCCACCAGGGCTGGCCCCAGCTGGACATTCTAATTGCTGAATCGAGATTGTATTTGCCACCTAAAGTGGCCATGGGACTCTCTAGTACCTGAAAGTGAAGAGACATCCATGAGCTCTGTAAGAGATTTCAACAAAGAGTGGAGGAAGATTACCCCACACTAAAAATGTTTAAAGAGACCTTGGAGGAAAGAAAAAAAATGGGTTGCCTTTTGTTTTCTTCCAATTTTTTTATGATGATAAAGTATACATAACATTAAATTTACCATTTTAACTATTTTTAAGTGTACAGTTCAGTGTAATTAAATGCATTCATAATGTTGTGCTCCCATCACCATTATCAATCTCCAAAACTCTTTTCATCCTATAAAACTGAAACTCTAAACCCATTAAACAATAACTTCCCATCCCTGCATTCCCCCCAGCCCTTGACAACCACCATTCTACTTTCTGTAAGTTGTCTTTTGAACCATGTTTTTTCATGAATCATTTCCAACTATTCACTCTTTAGTATCCATGTACTTGGTTGTTTCAAAACAGGCTTTGCATTTTTTTTTCTATATAATGCTTTTTCAAACTTTTTCTTCTTATGGAGTCAGTGTCAAATAAATTATTCAGAGTGTAGTCAACTCTAACTTAATCTAGACTAATTTCTCTATTTCTGATCTCTTTCCATTTAAAGCGCTATTAATGACTACTACCAAAACTATCCTCATTTATGCACTTAACCTACTATCTTACTTTTTTTTTATACTTCCCAGAAGGGACCGGAGGGAAGACAAGAAACACCTTACAAGACTAAATATTGCAGCATTCACGGATATGATGAGAAACTTGGGTATGGTTGGAAAATGATTTGGAAGAATGAAGGAAAAATGGAGCAGTGACAAAGCCACTTAAACATTTGGCTTCAATAGTAAAGAGGTCTGACTGAGAACAGAGATCAAGGACAGAGTGAACATTTTGCAGTACAGATTCAGCAAGCCCACGTCTGGATTTTGCAGACACTCCTGATTTTTAATATTTTGCCTAGTTGTTCTTTTAGAACACTTAGTTGGTCAGACCTTGTGTCCTAAATTTGGGTTTGATGACATGCTGGTTGGCATGGATCCGGCTTGGTAATGGCAAAACCAGCCCCGCATTCAGTAAAACAGCAGTAGGAACATTATCTCAAAATATGCAGAGAGTTTTCACTTTGGTGAAATTGCTCACATCCAAGTGAAATTTGACTATACTTCAGGGAAAAATGCATCTACATATTTCCTGGGGAGAGACAAGGACATTCACGAGGATTGGATGTCATACAACTAACACAGTATGGGCTGTGTGTGTGTGTGTGTGTGTGTGTGTGTGTGTGTGTGTTTCCAGACAATTTGATTCACTGCTTGCTTATTCCAAAAAAAACAAGTCAGAATGTGGATCATGTGAGAGACTAAATACGACAACAACAGAAAAAGGAATAAAAAGGAGTAAGATTTTTAAAATGGGAAAATCATGCACACATACTTTAGAAATGTCTTTTGATTTTTTTTTTGTGGGGATGACCAGCCGTGAGCTAACATCTGTTGCCAATCCTCCCCTTTTTTTGCTGAGGAAGACTGGCCCTGGGCTAACATCCGTGCCCATCTTCCTCTACTTTATATGGGACGCCGCCACGGCATGGCTGACAGTCAGTGCGTCGGCGGGCGCCCGGAATCCGAGCCCGCAAATCCCGGGCTGCCAAGCGCGGACTAAACCGCTGCGCCACCAGGCGGCCCCTCTTTTGATTGTTTTTACCTCTCTCTTTCTATCTCTGTTTCTCTCACTGGATTTAGAGAATCGGAATAAACATTGAAAATCATCAGGAAAATATCATGAATTTAAAAGGATATGGAAAATGAAAGTAGAATTAAGAAGCATGGAATAACTGAAAAGTATTTTGTAGCAGGTCTATCAATAATTAAAACCACACCCTTTAAAATAATTTCTATTTTAGTTTTGCTGACTCCAAAGCACAACTTGAATGTATTTTTTTTATATTATTTCATCCTGTACTCAGAAACTTGAGCAGAAAATGAAAACCAGATTTGGTTTTTCTCCTAAAAGGAAGCTGGTTTCTAAGAGAGAAATGTACTCCAAGAAAGGCATGAGCATCAGGAGTGCACACCAATTCAGTCAATGAAAAAATATGTGAAAAAAATAAAAAGACCCAAAGCATGCACAACACACACAAAATATGTGCTCTCCCTCCTGGGCACACACAAAGTATGTATGACCAAAGAAGTGTCCAGAGACGGAAATGAAAGTGACAGTGAATTAGTAAAAAGATTCAAAACTTTTTGAGAAAAATTGCAATAGATACTGAGTAGAAGAATATATTGGAAAAATGTACTTCTCTGAACGTGTTTAGGAATGTACTTTATCTTTCTTGCTTTATCAAAATTGGTGTTATCTTGTCAAGAAATAATAAAGGGTTATCAGAAATCACACCTTCACTTAGTTCACTGTAGGGCGATGGTGTCAAAACATAGAATGGTGGTGTCAATCACCCTGATTCTATGCCAGCTATGAAAAATTGGTCCCTGCAAGGGTTACTAGCCTGTCCTTCAGTCCTAACTGTCAACTCTAGTAATCAATAACTATTTTTTAATCCTGATCTGCCAACTATGCATATATAATTGAGCTTTTATAATTTTTGAAGTAAATTTTACTTGTCTTCCACTTTAGCATTCTCTCCATCATACTGAAAATCCTGTATCTACTCTCTCTATATATCGTGTCCCCTGGATGAACTTTCCCCAATGCCATCTTTAGCTTACTTTTGCTTCCACAGGCAGTTTCTGTTCTCAACACTGTTCACTGGCACATCGTTTTTTGTTTGCCAATTTGTCAATTAAGAAGACTATATGTGAGTTTCCAAAATCTAATAACTAGGTTGGCTAAAGATAAGGAATTGAAAAGGAGTCTGGAGAGCAAATGTCAAAGTGGCCAGAATTTGAAACCACCACAATGCAGCTTCATCCTCTTACTTTACCTAGAGAGAACATTGCGAGGCCTGTGACTCTCTGCATTTGATGGTCTTTATCAGCAGGGATTAGCTGCCATTTTGTACTTTGTTCCATGATGCTCTTTCAGATGACTTGGATAATTGAACTGCGGCCTTTTACTTCTCGACCCCTAGTGGATATTTATGTGTTATGAAGCCGCATAAACATCTCAAAGTGAATTCACAAGAAGCCAGGGGTCGCTCTTAGTGTTCCTCAGTTTTAAAAGTTGGTTTTTAAGGTGCACTTGAAGAAGCATCATCATTTGTCTTCATTAGTCAATTAACACATTGTCAGAATCTTGGGACCACACTGAGAATTACAGCTCTCAGAAGTGGGAGCAAAACAAAACAAGGTAGTTTAGAACTATTGAGTTAGAATACACTGATGCCAGTTGAAGTAGACAACGCTGGCTAATTATTGCCAATGGGACTCAAATCAGTGACAATTAGAGCTTGCTGAGAGGTGGACATGAAAGAAACACCCTTCTCCTGGTTACCACTTAATGCGCTGAAGAGTAAGGAAGAAAATAATGATTTTTAATTATCTTAGCAGCTACTTTCATAGAGCTACTTACAGGAGAGGTTGAGCCCTGAGAGGCCTGAGACGATGATGTAGATCAGCACTTCTCAAACCTTAAACTGTACATGAATCACTAAGGATCCCATTAAACTACAGATTCTGATTCTAGGTCTGGGGAGAGGCCAGGAATCTGCATTTGTAGCAAACTCCCAGGTGACTCCAGAACTGCTGGCATCCTTGGACCATACTTCTAGCAGCAAGGATTCAGAGGACTAGGGAATGGAATCTACTGAATGAGCAGAAGGGGGAGAGGAGGGAAAGATGGGATGACAGAGAGAGAAGTGGAGATAGATGTGGATTCTGACAAGGCAAGCAAGACATGGAAGGCTTTACTCTTCATAGTGTAGCACTCCTTCCTCACAATTTCTCAAGAGGTCAGAAAAGTTTCATAAATTCAAAACCACATAGTGTTATTTGATGTGTTTTCCCTGGAAATTGGTGAAGGGGCTGACATTTGCACCTAGGTTGTTTAGGGGTAGAATTGAGCATTTGACTAGATGTAGAACCAGATACAGAGAAGAACAGAAGAAGCAAGGATTTGGGAAAGGATTTTGGACCCTGAAGGATCATGAAATTAGAAATTCAAACAAAGTTTACTTAAATCTCCCAGGGACCAGAAGGCCCTAGTTGACATCTGGATTATAATAATATAATAATTATGATTAGTGCTTACCATATGCCAGACATTACACATTATATAAATTACCTCATTAATCCTCACAACAACTTGATGACGTAAGTATCACCCCATTTTATAAAGGAGGGAACTGAGGTTAACGGCATGCCCAAATCTATATATTCAGTAGGTTCCAGAGCAAGTATCTTAACCTTGGTCTGGCCAAATCAAAAGCAATTTCCATTCTTGTTTACTGAAGACCAGACAGCTTGAGATGGGGAAAATGTGAAACAGGTAGGCTAAGGAAGAGTTGAAAGAAAATGATTCAGGGAATGACAAAAAGCACTAATCTTCATATTGTTCTGATACCCTCACCTATATTTGTTTGGACCTGAATGAGCTGACATTTTGAATTTTGACAGACTGCTGATGAATCATGCAGTACTACTCACTTTACAGACAAATTTTAAAAGGTGAAATCTAGAGGTGAGAGCTAAACTGAAATACAATTCCTAAGAGGATCTTTTTTCCACTAGCCTCAATCCCCTAGTGTTGCTGACATTTAAGACCACTTTTGGAAATTCCAGGGAGAAATGCTCAGTTGAATTCTTCTCCTTGGGAGTGTGAGTATAAATTGCTCCAGGTATCCTTTCTATTTAATCCTTTTTAAATTTCAGCCTTTTCTTCAATTACCTTTGAGCCATCACTATACTTGAGATGTATGAATTTGGAGTTCACCTTTTTCCTATCGCGAATGTGAGTCCTTCACACCGCAAAGCAGGGGAGGGATTCACGCTTTCTAATGAAAGAGAACTTTCTTACACTATAGACATAGTCCCTATCAGGAGAACACTCTGGAATGAGCCCCAGCTATAACAATTTTGAGACTCTATATTACAAAAAATAAGCACAAGGGAGAGAATACAACAGTGTCAATCAGCATGGATGAAACTATTTTTGAGATGACACTACTCCAGTCTAATTTGGGAAGTGCAAGTTCTAAGCGGGCATTTCTTAGACTTTTTCCACTAGTCACAAGTGTCTTCATTCAAATGTCCAAAGGTAAAAGGTCTCTATGACAACTCTCCAAGAAGTGCACAAATATGGCTTTAGACTAAAATCTAAAGTCACAGAGGAAGCTTAGCTAACCAGCTGCAAAGAGAGCAATGGAAAGGGTGAGCAATTTCCCAGGATGATTCCTGATGATGATGATTCCATCTCTGCTCTAACTTCATTTGGCCTGTGTTTAAGTCAACACCTAAGTTGTCATTCAACACTAATTTCCTTCAAGCTCCACCAAGCATAAACTAAACGTGCTCATCCTACCAAAGTATTCAACTATTCAGGGTAACCACTTGAGGATTCTAGTGTTCCCTTTCCAATTTAGTTCTCAAGCATGGGGCACACAGGAGAAATGTAGAAATGATGTATCATGCTAATGGTGGCCAAGGAGAAGTGAAATGCCACGAGGATGAGAATATGTTGCTAGGCCTGCACTTGCTTCAGGGTTACCAGAAGTTTCAGCTTACAGTCATAGAAGCAAAGAACAAAGTAAAAATGCAGTCATGAGGTGCTTGAAGTGCTTGCACCTGGTCATTTCTCCACAAAGCTATGAGTACAATTAAAATATAAATATAAAGGAAGATTTGTACCTGTAAGTGACTGTTGTTAAAGAAACATATGCTTGAAAAAGATGGAAAAGACATTAGTCCCACCGGGAATTTTCTAATTTTCCCTGTATTCCTACTTCCTGGGCATGTGATACACTTCTTTCATTACAGTAAACATTTATTTTAAAACTAATCATCCTTCAACTCTAGTGGCCTCTTGTGTTTTCACTTCCATGGTTTATTTCCTTTCTTTGTGGGCAAGTAAATTATTATGGTCATAGGTACTATCACGAAACAACAATTAACTTGGAATCAAAACATCAGCACCTACTGTGAATACTGAATGTGCTATTATTGACTTAAATCTAACTGTTCAACAATATCGTACACTTTTAAATTGGAAAAGACATTAGAAAACAATGGAATTTAGTTTTTTGGATGTGGAATTCTTCATTTTTGTCAATGTTCTTTTTTTTAAAAAAAAAGCAGAAATAGCAATTATTAGTCACAATTGTTTGTGACAACTCTAAGCCAAGAACTTTGCCACACTGTAACAAGAAATCTCAATAATGCAATACAGAATACGTTGTAACCTGGAACTCTCTTGGACCTTATTAATTATCATAAACAGCAGGCAGGCCTCATTATATTATGGTTTCACTTGCATGAGAATCCTTCTAGCATGGAACTCAAGAATGGAATTATAGTTAAGAGAGTAAACCACTGAAGTACTTTTTGTTTCTAATTCCTAAAATATTTTGCCAACATTATTGTCTGTTACTCTGCAAAAACAGTTGGTGGATATTTCTAATCTTTTAATGACTGCTTCATCGTTTTCCCCTCCATTCTATATTTTCCTCTCTGAGAACAAACAAGTATAACCAGTGCATGTCTGGATGTGATCTCAGTGCTGAAAGTCCACGGTGTGGAAAGACCTTTCCAGCATCTGGGAAGAGAAGCATGACTCAAAGAGCAGAGCCAAATGGCCCTGTCCCTGATGGACGGAGCCTACTCTATATGGATGGTGACTCGGATTCAGAAAAACTGGGCGACACCTCCCCACTGCCTACCTAAAGGGGCACAAGATTGACAATCACCAGAGGCTGCTGTGACAGTGACAAGATTAGTGGCTTGAACAATGTATGAGAATTGCTGGGCTCATTCCTGAAAACAGTAAAATATTTTTCCCTTCCTAACTGATTAAGTCCCCTCCGGTTTATTCCAAACGACTGAACCTTGGTAGCTGTACATTTCAACTTCTAAGGAAACGTAGAGATGGTGCCCTTGCTGATAGACTGTGAGCTGACAGGGTAACGTTAATTCCTCTTTATTCTTTTAAGACATATTCAAAGTCTGGAATGTACTCCTCCTCTCCATCTCTTCTACATGCTCCACCTCTCACCACAACACTTTTCTACTTTCCTGATGAATCGTGTCCTCGCGATTCAGAGGACCTCACCTCTCACATAGCTGCCCCATTTTTCTGGTCTGACTGATTCAAGCGTGGGGCTGATCTCTTCCTTTACTTCAAGGTCTAGGGAATGACTCCTTCCCGCCTTTACCTGGCTACACAGCTCATGCAGAGTTACATGTCAGAGTTCTGTGACTCCAATTTTCACGGAGCTACTGTACCCTGGGATTCAGTAAGCCTTTTCCCCCCTGAGGTCCAGGGATAGGGGTGACCATAGTAACATGGTACCCCAGGCTAGGCTCAGGTGAAAAAAGAGGCCTCTGGCCTTTGTGTGATGAAATAGTGCAGGGCCAACAACGTCATCAAAGTCATCGCCTCCAAGAGATCTCTAGTAAATTCTCCTGAGCTAGGGACTGGAACTTCACAATTCACTGCAGGCCCATATCATTTCTCAGACATGGGTCTATTTCAATCCTTATTTCTACCCTCCTCCTACACACACCCATACACACACCCCTAGTTCTCACTTCCAGCCAGATCCCTCCCACTTCCCTTCCCTCCCACTTCTAGCCAGATACTTTTTTTTGGTAGGTTTTCATCCAATGTTTACTAATTGTTGGAATCCCCTGCTCTACTTTTTCCATCTTTAGGGTAAATGCAGGTCCACCATACCTTATATAAAACTTTTGGGGTCAGCTGTGTTGAGGAATTCAGTCTTTTTCAGATTTTTGAAGGATACTATTGCACATGTTTATTCACACTAAGTGGGATAAACCAAAACCATAAATAGCCTCACATCAGTTTGAAATTGGTTTTTCCAGCAAATGAGTTTGCTACAATCTTATGAAAATAAAAAAGAATACTTTTGTTTTGAGAACTTTTGTATTTTGAAAGTGAGGATTAAGGATGGTTGATCTGTATTATGTTGTGCAAATTCTAGAAATGATTAACAAAGGAATGGCGTATTTTAGGAGAATTTGGCTTTTTGTTAAAAATGGCTTATTTTTCTAATTTTGGAGACAGTACAATTTTGTAGGTACTACAAAGAAGGATGCAGTCACTCAAGTAACCAGTTGAGAACAAGCCAGAAAAATGAAGCAAAATGAGTGTGGGGGTGGGCTACAGTGGAGGTGGAGGAGGAAGAAAGCCTGAATTAGAGGGAACAAAGATAAAGAAAAATACTGGCTGACTGGAAATGGAACTTATTAAAGGGACGGTGATAGAATTTGGAGAAAAAAATATTTCTTTATGATTTTGAGGTCATAATCAAGAAATTTTCTCAAATATTATTTTCAAACATACATTATAAACCCATGAACATAAACCCAGGTAAAAGAAAAATATCACAAGCCCGGTCATCCCTATGAATCGTCCAGGTTTTAAATTTTTCAGTTTTCCATTAGGAACTGTTTTCAAGGAGAAGTACTTAGGCTTCTATCTACTTGGAAGGTTGGGACGCCCAGGAGCCTGTTAGAAGTCATAGGTCAAGGAGCTCCGAGTGCTCTAGGCATTCTTTACTAAGAGCAGTAAATTTCCAAACGTAAGAAAACCCTAGGTTTTTATTTCACATTGGGTTGGTTCTTATTCTCAAGTCATTTGACACTAACTTGATTGTTTCTTACATTCAAAATGTTGCTTCGGTCAACATGTAGTCAGACCTATGAAAGATGTGGTTAGAAGGAAAGAAATTATTAACAAAAAGTATGAAATCCTGCAGGGTTGAGGACAGTGTTTCATTAAAAGAGAGGCGGCATTTCTCCATTCTTCAGATCTTAACCACTATTTGTGGTTTCTCACCAAATTTTACAGATGGTGAAGGATCTGGGAACACTCCCATCCCCAATGAGCTATTCAATAAATTGTTCTTTTATAGGAAAAATGGAAAGTAGTCCAAGAGATAACAAGAGACAGATAACAGACCAATTACAAGCTGAACTAATCAATTACAGAATTGCAAATTCAATTTCAAGTCCTGTTTATTCCTCCTTTAGGAAAAAAAATAGAGCCTTTTCTTAAGAACAGGGGGCAAGGGCATATTGGGCTGAGTCCTTAGCTCAGAGTGCACAGTAGGTGCTCAATAAATATGTGTAGATTGATTACTCAAATTTACGCCACTTTTCCTATGCCAGGCCCTGGGCTAGGTCTTGCGGGGCACAAGAACGGGTTAATGCCCAGGGAGGAATTGTGATCTAACTGGGCATAGCGCAAAGCCTAATGAAGAAAGGTTTTAGCCAAGACACAATAAAAGAACAGAGCAGCGGGGAAGCAAGTAAGGTTTACTTCACATTTTGCGGGAGCTTTCATTCCCATTCTAGCGTCTGTGCTCCCTAAGCAATCGCCCTTCATAGGGGGCGCAAAAGGAGGCGAGCCCAGAGAACAGAAGCGGCAGCAAGCTTAGGGGGAAAGTTAGAAAACAGGGAAAACCGGGGGTTTCCTGGGACCGAGACGGGGTCCGTCCTGGGTTTGAAGAGAGGACGAAATGCCTTTTATCACTTTTTCTCCTCCTTCCTCCAAATCTCCCAGAATGAGAAATTGGCGGGGCGCGGGATCGGGGGTGTTACATCACTGAGAGAGAGAAAACCTCTCCTTGTTCCAATGGCCACAGCCCAGGAAACGTACGAATCCACAGCTGACGCCTTCTAGAAAAGGACCCACCCCAGCTCGCTAAGAAAAGGAAATCCACGTGACAGCAAGGGGTGGGGGCGGGAAGCCAGGCGACCTTGGAGCAAACTCGGACAGGGGCGGGGCCCGGGGCCCGGCAGCTTCAAGGAATTGCCCGGCGCAGCCGGTGCGGGGCGGAGGGCTCGCACTGGACTCCGCGCGCGCCGGTCACGCGGGGGGGGTGGACCAGCTCCGTGCGCGCCGCGCATCCGGGGCAGAGACTGGGGATCCGCTCCGCGCGCGAGCCGGGCCGGGGCGGGGCGGGGCGGGGCGGGTGCGAGCCTCTCGCTCCGGGAGCCGGAGCTTGACGCCGCGCGGGTGCGGGCTCGCCGCCCCTCCCAGCTCGCTCGGCGCCGCCTCCCGCAGCCCGGGGAGGGGCTGGGGCGGAGCGAGCCGGGCCGCGCCGGGGCGGAGCGGGCGCGGGCAGAACGCGGCGCGGGACCGGCGGCGAAGGTCCGCGGCGGGATCGGCGTCGCTGCGGCTGCCGACGACCCCCATCCCGGCCGGCCGCCCCCGCAGACCCACCTTCGCGGCGCGGCGGGAGGCGCGCGGAGCCCGGAGGGAGCGAGTCCTCGCACGCGGCGGCTCGGCTGCTTCCCTCCAAGGGGGGTCGGGCTCCCGGCTCTCCGGACCCGCCTGGCGTCCTCGCCTCCAGCGGGGCCGGCCGGCCGCGGCGCCCGGGGCATGGCTTCTGCGGGCAGCGGCATGGAGGAGGTGCGCGTGTCGGTGCTGACTCCGCTGAAGCTGGTCGGGCTGGTGTGCATCTTCCTGGCGCTGTGTCTGGACCTGGGGGCCGTGCTGAGCCCGGCCTGGGTCACGGCCGACCACCAGTACTACCTGTCCCTGTGGGAGTCCTGCCGGAAACCCGCCAGCTTGGACCGCTGGCACTGCGAGTCCACGCTCAGCAGCGGTGAGGGCCCGGCGCGCCGCGACCCCTGCCTCCCGCCCCGGACTGCCCCGCGCCCCACGGCCAGGACGGCCACCGCCTCTCCCCCTCACCTTCGGTGTCCCCTGCCCTCGTCCGCCCCACTCCATCCCGGCCCTTCGCGGATCCTCGGGCTCCAGCCGCTCCCGGATATCCACCCCTCGCCTGTCCCCGGTCCTGGTCTCTAAGCCCAGTGCGACGTCCCACGCCCTCTCCTCCCGTGGCCACTCCTCGGGCTCTAGAGTAACACGTATGCTCTTTGGGGCAATTGTTATCATTTAAGGCGAGAACCGTGTGGCTGTGTTAAAAATGTAACGCCTTCCCCACCCCCGTTAACAAAGAGACGCAAAAACGCCCCAACTCCACGAAGATGCTGTGGGTTCTCGACTGGGTCTTCCCCACTCTCTTCTCTCTCCTCTGTCAAGGGGGGATTTGCCTGAGTTTACGTTTTAGTGCCCACGTTTCTGCCTGGTCTACTCCACTTTATCTGGGTTTCCCCAGTGAGTTTCGGTTTGGATTTTATTTCCTTAAATTTTTGAGGGATGTGGAGAGCTGGGCGAGGGACAAGTTTAATTTCCTTCCCTTTTTTGGTGACACCGTCGTTGGTTGTGAGTTGCTCTTCCTTCTCTCCCACTCCAAATACCTCCTCTCTCTTCCAAACCTTTCTTTCTCTTCTCTGTGAGCTACTCACAGATGCCTGGAAAGTTGTGGCTTGATTCAGCCAGCACTGGAAACTGAAAATGGATGGTGTGGAGGATGGAAAAATAGGTAGTCACTGGGGTTACCAGCCCCAGGGGGCTTTACTGCTTTACTCTCTCCTTGACCCCCAGTAGCCTTCCCCTACGTCCCAGTTATGCCTTCAGCAGAAACCTCCTAACTTCCGATTTCTTGTTGCAAACCCTTTTCGTCGCTAATCTTGATTCTTAAGCTGCTGGTGTCAGTGCAGAGAAAGGGGAATAAAGGAAGAGGACCTGCCCGTGATTTTACACACACACACACACGCATCCCTGAGAAACTCATTAAATTTCTTCATGACAGTTTCATGTCTTCTCTAGGACTATAAAGCTTTACTGGAAACGTTTCAAGTTCCAAGAAAGTTAAAATAGCACAAAAAACCACAAAATTCTGATTTACTTTTGTCTTTGGTTTCTTGTTATAAGAGAGATTAGTTCGCTTGGTTAAGTTTCTTCCGTAAATTTGATTTTCTGTTTACAAAAGGCTTTTTCTTTGATAGTGCCTCAAAATTCCCATTGAAGGTTTCCTCTTTTGTTGCTTAATTCACTGTGGAGGGGACTGGTTGGCAGCAGGAGGTCAACATTTAGATCTTTTAATTCTTTCAGGGTTTGTTGTTTACAACTAAAGATAAAATAAATCGGTAAAATGCCTTTCTTCAGTAACCAGGGGATCCAAATAAACTTTGGAGGAAATATCTTTTCTTTCCCCTCTCCAATAGAAATGGAAATTTATGTAGGAATGCCAGCTTCAGCGTGTCTCCTTAGCAACGTGAATCTTTTGCCCCTTTCTCACTGTCTCCTGAAATAATAGCCTCCTGATTGCATAAAGACTTTTCAGATAGGTTAGAGAAACCAGCTTCAACTCCCATTTTCTTTTCAGGCCCCTATCCTTTTCTCTTGGCCAGGAATGTGGGTAATGGGGAGAAGACAACTCGAGTTTGTTGAGCGGTATGCAGTGTTTGCTAATCTTTCCTTAATTGCCTCCATACTCATTTATCTCAGCTTTTTTTCCTCTAGGAAAGGAAATAGGGAGACAGGAGCTTAATGCAAATACAGTGATAATAGGACGCTGCAAGGTAAAAATCAGAAGCCAGGACAGTTTCTGGTTTTTTCCCCTAAGCCCGTTTGTCTACCCTTTTGCTGAAACTCATACCCCAGCATTTATTTCTGTTTGGGTTCCTGAAAATGAGCTTTAGTTTTATTTTGCTTAAAAACGTAGTTTTCATCCCAGAAAAAGTATAGTTCGTAAGCAAATGGGGGGGAGGCATGGAGATAGTTTTGTTTGAGGCTATCTGGAAGAAGTTCTTGACTTTCTTTATGTAGTAGCAGTTCATTTTTCCTTTCCAGGGTGGTAGGGGGGTGCGGGAGGCAAGGAAACAAAATGTGGAAAATTGGTCTACCTCCCCACTTTACAAAATGTGCTTTCTGAAAATGTTCCGTGGACTGGAAGCTTCTATCCACCGGTGTTCTGAAATGAAGGGGGAAGCTTGAATTGAAAGGAGCAGTGCTTTTCTTGCCTGTTCCAAAGGGCAGGCGGCTTTTCTCAGTCTGTTTGCTGTGTGGAGTAACAGAAAGCTGGGAGGGAAATGTCTTCTCTGAAGGTTTTAAGAGATCCACTTCATTGTCTCTCAAAGTGAATTACCTCAGGAGAAACCACCAAGGACAGTTTTACTGAAGGCCATTCACCAGGATCTTCAGGGCTTAATTAAAAACCTCTGTCTTAATTAGAATTAAAACTGCTGTGAAGAGGCAAGCTTGTATTTACAGAAGGGAAATTTCAGGAATGTTTCTGCTGACGACAATATGTCCTACTTAGGCCCAGTGCCTACGGAAACTTTCCCCTCAGCCGTTATTTTTAAAGCTGCATTTTAATTTTGGCACCAAATATGTGTCGTTTGCTGCTTCTAACCTGTTTCATGGTTTTGAGCGAAAGCAGAACCGTGGCTTTTGTGTCCTGGTGTATTGAAGGTTGTCTCAGCACTTCTAGTACAAACCAGTGATCCCGGTGTCAGTCAACCCTAGTGCTTTTCTCTGGTGTCCCAATTCAGAGTATGACAGACAGACAGCCCAGGCATTCATCTTAAGCTATAAGTTTTCCAAAAAGGCAAGCAAACGGCTAATTGTCATTCGCAGTGGAAACAGAAAAAAAAATAATAAAGGATGTTTGTTAGGAAGTTTTAGAATAGGTAGTACTCACATGGCTGCCAGCCACTGAATTTCTAAGGATAGTTTTCCCTACTACTGATTTGGGCAGCCTTTTAATCAATCTTTAGTCTTATTCTTAAATGATAGTAATGTTTTAGACTTCCGTTTAGTCACATTTAGTTTTGATCACTCTTTTTTAGAATATGGTTGTTAGGGTTTCCCAGGCATAGCATTACAAGAGAATCCTTAGTGCAAATTGGATTACTCAACATCAAACGTGCTGCATAACCTCTAGGGTGATTTTATGTTTCTTTTTGAAAATTTATAACTATTTAGCTATTTTATATAAAGCAGATTGCTTTCTTGATGTCTGTGTGATTTATTGACTAAGCAAAAAGCCAGGACGTGCAGATGGCCAAATGAACACATTTTACCGAGAGTAATTTGGGGATATAACAAGTGCATTTATCTATCTTTCCATCCACAAAATCTATCCATCTTTTCCATCCGCAAAATACTTGATCAAACGGTTAGCGCCTTTTTCAAGGAATATTGTTACCATCGTTCGTGCACTGTCCTAAAAATAGCTGCATTTGTAACATGAGTCACTGGCAGTTTTGAAATGGCAGTGCGCCGTATGCTAATAACAGGTGAATATTATTATTTTCAGTTGGCAAGTGGTTCTTTTAAGAGTAGTTTATATGTAGCTCATTTTTTTAACTGTATTATAAAAATCCTCTTTAAAAGGCATAAGAAAATCTGTCTTAGGTAGTAGTTGAAGATAACTTGAACTGCCTAAACACTGCAAGTCTTAGAAAATCTGAGATATAGTGATTCTGAGTTTAGACGTGTATCATCTGTGCATATTTTGAATCCGTACCTTAATTGGAAAACAGAATTTCACTGGGAAACCTCACAATGTGATTTACTCCAGGGAAGGTTGTTACTTGAAATGAGTTGATACTGATGCATGTTCACAAATAACTCAGCAAGCCTGGAGGTCACGACAGCTATACCCTCTTCCAGCTTCCCGAAAAAGAACATAAGTAGAACAAATGCAGTTTTATTTAACCTGCACAGTGTAGACCTGGTGGAAAATTTTACAAAGAGTAGCACTCAGCACCAAAACTTTCTCAATTAATAAACCAGAGAAAACCAAGTATAACGTATTTCAATTTTCTTTTAACGTCTCTGAGATTCTCAGGTTCCCCAGATTGACTTTTACTAAGGACATTTTAATTTGTGGGCAGATATAATTCCTCTTTTGCTCACATTTATAGAATGATTATAATCTCCAGGGAGCCACTTAGATCAATCTTCCTCAGCGAAGGGATTTGATGGGCGTGTGAGAAGGTTGGCCTTTCATAAAACATTTCAAAACAAACCCAAAACAAACGCATATCTGAAGCAATAGATTTTTGCCTGCTGTCAGGAATACATTTTAGGAATTTCTTTCAAGTTTCTGTTTAATAGTAAGACCACTTAGCGGGACCATAGATTCATCCGGTGCTTCTAGATATATTAGTGAAAAGGATTGTAGATGCTTCAAAATAAGTCCCTGGAATACATTACCCAAATACCACAGTAAACTTCTGTATGAACTATGCTAAATTATAACGTAATCCTGTAGGAGGGCAGAGTAATGTTGTGGAGAATATGTTAGGCTTTTGATTCAGACTGCTCTGAACTTGGCCATTCGCCAATCATGTGACCTCGTACAACTTACTTAAGTCATCAAATGGTTTATCACAAAGATTAAATGTACAAAAGTACCTGCTCATTAGGGTTGTGTTTCTTCCTTATTATATATACAGAAAAACGAAAGCAAAGTGATTTTTTTTTAATAATTGAGGACTTTTTCCCCTTAAGTGGTAAACTTCCTTTGTGTTGAATAATGAAGTATGTTGTTAGTTTCAAGTTTAAATTTTGACATGCATTGCCTGGCCTTTAACAATGCTCTTGGTAGGTTATGATCACAAAACTATTATCTAATAGCTACCTTTTTTTTTTTTTTTTGTGGGGAAGACCAGCCCTGAGCTAACATCCGTTGCCAATCCTCCCCTTTTTGCTGAGGAAGACCGGCCCTGGGCTAACATCGTGCCCATCTTCCTCCACTTTATATGGGACGCCGCCACGGCATGGCTGACAGGCAGTGAGTCGGCGGGCGCCCGGGATCCGAACTCGCGAACCCCGGGCTGCCAAGCGCGAACTAAACTGCTGCGCCACTGGGCGGCCCCTAATAGCTACCTTTTATTTAGTACTATTACAGGCCAGACATGTCAATTATTCCCAATGTCACAGTAAACTTGCAAGGTAGTTAATGTTATTCCTATGTATTATTGAAGGGATGTTTGTAAGTTTACCAAGTTCTCAATCAGTGGTAGAGTCCTATTTTTTCCAAGAATGTTCCAGTTACTAATGCTGGGAAACAAACCACCCCAGAAGTTAATGATGTAAAATAACAATCATTCTATTATGGTCATGACTTCTGTGGGTCAGGAATTCAGATAGGGCATAATGATGATGGCTTGTCTCTGCTCCAGGATGTCTGGGGCCATAGCTCAGGGTGACTTGAATGGTTGCGAACTGGAATGTCTGTAACTGTAGGATCCTCTTCCAAATGGTTTCACTGGGTTTGGCATCTTGATGGGAGTGACTGGGATGCTGGACTCCGCTGGGACTGGCCTTTCTAGTGTGGTGGCCTCAAGAGAGTTGGACTTCCTACCGGATGAGTGGATTTCCCCAGAGTGAGGGTCCTAAGAGAACCAGGCCCTGGCTGAACTAGCCTGGGAAATCACAAAGGAGCCATATGTCCAGCCTAGATTCCAGGGGAGGAGAATTGGACTCTCTACCTCTTGATGGAGTAGTGGCAAGGTCACACTGTAGCAGAGCATGTGGTATACGAGATGCTGTTGGGCCATGTTTGCAGCATATAATCTGACGCTGGAGTCTAGCTGCAAATCTGCATTTTTACTTTATTGCCTCCAAAGAACAAAGACAACTGCATAGCTTCTTTCCTTAAGAACTTTGACTTAATTATATAAATGTTTGGCTAGGGCAAAAACTGCCCTCAACCAACACATGGCTTCAATGATTGGTAGCTTGTATGGGATTACTTTGGATTTGGAATCAAATGAACTCAAGAACCTAACCTGTCCACAAATAGAGAACTTTTTCTTCTCTCTTTTTCTTCTCTCTATATAACCTTAGGTTATCCTTGGTTTACAGTGTCAAATGACCAAAGCTCAGACTGATTAAGAATCTGGACTATAATCTGCTACTTCGTGTTGCATGATAAAATTTTAGTCTTTTTTTAGAAAGTTTGTATGAGTCTGATGAGACTGTTTGTATATGAACACTAAATGCTAAAATCCCAGACAGGAGCCAAGTTTTGTAGTGCTAGAAAGATACTGGAGTTGCAAACTTGTTTTTTGTTTGCTTGTTTTTCTTTAATAACATAATTCTTATCCTGATAATTGCCCGTATATTGAATTGCAGAATCATAGCACATTTAGAGTAGAAAAGATTTTTAAAATAATCCTGCCCAATCAAATTTATTGCATGGGTAAAAAAAAAAAAAGGCAAGACACAATGTTAAAGACTCAATAGAGAGATTGTACTTAGCTGTAGTATTTTTGCATGGTGAGTTTTCAGAATTTCTTATAATATTGCAGATAACTATCTCTTGGTGTTTGAAGAACTGTTGAATACTATCATGTATGGAACGTTGGATGAAGAGGTTAAGGGCTACACGTGAAATAGATGTCCACTTTGTATAGGATTATTTATCATCCAAGATTTGATTTCACATAGGATTTAAAGAGTCTACAAATAGACTCATATATGTTGATAAGTCCATTAAGTTTTAGATGTTTATTACTAAATTTACATTGTTAGCATGGCTAGTCCTTAAAAATCAACGGAAACTTTTTCTGTAAGTTTCTCCATGATAGGGGACTTTAACACAACTGTTCAATTTTAAATTGAAAAATAATTCCAAATGTATGTTGAGGCCAGCCGTGTAAGTTTCTTAAATTGATTAAATGAATATAAATTTCACTGGATCAACTTACTACTGCATTCTGACTTTATTTTTTTAAAGATACATTTATGTATCAAGAGAGACTGATTTTTCCTTAAGCAGAGTTTCATCCTCACATGTCAAAGGCACTGACAGTTAAATCTTACCAGTCTTTTCAAAGTATCGAATCATCTCCCTTGAAAATTAGACAAGGACACCTTTCTTTACCCTTTTTTGCTCCTGTATTTGTGTGGGATTTTGAGATACTAGTAGACCATCAATTTTATATTCTATTGTAGTCTTGCCTTTGGCACCCAAGACTCCCATTAAAAAACAAAACAAAAAAATGCTACAAAAATGAGGCATCCCTGGTTCCCAAAGAACCAGGAAAAATATCTAGGAGATCATTTTTGTCTCTACCAGCTTACTAACTGTTGTGAGATTTAAAGTGACAGTTTAATGAGCCATATTTCAAGATAATGTCAAAAATATTGGATTCTTTTCAAAATATATGTTTATTGGGCAAAAAGGTGTTAAAAAATAGAAGTTGGGACCCCTGTCACATATTCTCTATGCATAAAAAGGCACGCCCACAAAAGAATTCAAATTTCCATCAAAGGGGGTTTTATTGCTGTCATGTTTTAAGGTCCCTAAACCAAATAGTCATCAAAATGCTGCCCTAGTGCATTGTGGATGTAACCTGGAGTTGATTCCTAGCACCAGTAGGTGACTTAAAGAAAGATAGAAATGACTTCTCCCCTCTTTCCTATCTTCTCACATGTATCCAAGGAGTTAACTTGATTGAAACCTATTCAGTGATTTCCTAGCAGGGAGTCGGCATTATCCTGGTACAAAGTCAGCCAGTCAGGCTGTGTGCCAGGCACTGTGCTAGGTGGTGAGAGTAAGGTGGTGAATGAAACAAATGGTTTCTTTTAAATAAATTAATGACGTACTATAAACATACTAAGTGCTGTAAAGTAGGCAATATAAGTTCGACTTCTGCAGGGGGATAGAAGAAAGGAACTCAAGAAAGTTACTAACAGGGAACTGGTCGGGGGCACTAACTTGCCAATTTTATCCCTCCGTATTTGCTAAGGGGGTGTCTTAATCCTGATCGTGGGTGACTGGCTGTCTTCTGTCTACTCTCTTGATTATTACTAGCCACCCTAAACCCTTCATAAAAGCTTTTTTGTTGCATGGAGGCACGGCACCCACTCCTAGTCTTGGCATGGCTTTTCTTCTTCCTGCTTTTCCAGATAACCAAGTTTTCCAAATTGTAAACTTCTTAGATTCTTTCCAAAGAGTGGAGAAGGAACAGTGTTCAATGTAGCAAACTCATCACAACTTTAT
Organism: Tapirus indicus; assembly: GCA_031878705.1. Lineage (NCBI taxonomy): Eukaryota > Metazoa > Chordata > Mammalia > Perissodactyla > Tapiridae > Tapirus > Tapirus indicus. The sequence continues at coordinate 28,557,203 of CM062942.1, read as the reverse complement.
AGAAATACGAGGATTAGAAATCACTATTGAGAAATACCAGTACCAGTACTAATATTAGTTACCATCAAATGCTAGTGAAAGCTTTCTACTATAGTGCATGGTAAGAAACAGCCGTCATTAGTGGTGATGGTGTCTTTCTTTTTGTCTAAATACTGAAACATGCTTTAATAGCAGGGCTCTTTGCTAAGCACTGTGTACGATGGTTTTATTTGGGGGAAAATTATGTTATGGTATTTAGATGATAAATTGCACTTCCAAATTTTCTAGGATAGAATTCTGTGAGGCAGCTAAAATGCCCCTTTATTTGTTAAAGAAAAAATGATACGTATTCTTCTTCTAAACATCAACACAAAACAACTCAAAAGGTGTGAATGAAATTGACAATTTATGGATTGAAGATTAGTAAGTTGTCTGGTACTTTTGGGCAACCAGAATTTTCCAAATATTTTGGAAAATTGATCTGCACTTTGGTCATTAGAGTTGTTGCATCACTTATTTGGATAGTTACCTGGGGTCATTTATGTGCTTAAAATCAAGTTGGCACTGTACTTTTAACACATTTTTTATCCATAAATGGGCTCAGGCCTAAAGAGGAGGACTAAGTCAGATCATTGCCAACCTGATTAACATGGGTATCTAAAGCAGATGTTTCTCTAATATTCCTCTTTACATTGTGGAGCACAGTGCACGTAGTGTCTATATTGTTTCTCATTTTATGAAAGACATGCACTTGTTTGCCTTAAATATTTGCACATGAAAAATGTTAGTTTTGATATTAGTTGTTTGAAGAAAGATGTAGTCGCTTTAATTACTGAAATTAGAATCTGAATTCTTCTTTTGGCTGTGTATGTTTGTGTCTACATCTCAGGGAATAGTGGAAAATTAATGCAACACTGGCGGATTTAGGTCAGAAAGCAACTTAGCCAAGAAAACCACGTTTAAACTCCCTCAATAATGGTTTCAGTTTTCTACTTCATTTGCCAGGTGCAGACTAACGTAGGAAAGTTAACTATATCATTTGAGACGTCCAGAAATATTTCGGCTGTCAGGTCTATAGTACCTCCGTTGTACCACAAAATAACAGCACCGTTGTGGTTTATTCTTCATATATGAAGATATGACCTTACTCTCCAAACTCAGAAGTATGTAGTGTTAATCTCAAAATAAATTCTTAAATTACATTTGATGAAGATAATTAAATGCCATAATTTCTGACAAAGTGAGCTAGTTGGGAAAAAGACATGGTCTTCAGTGAGGAGATGGCTATCTTGGGGAATGTGGGTTTGAAATGTTATTCTGTAACTGAACTTTTTTTTTTTTAACAAATAACAAATATAACCATCTTAAATATAAACCATCGCATATTTCCAATTCTTGATGATAAAATGGAATTGATAATACTGTTTTCTTTCTGAGTTCTGACTGGTATAACTAAAATAAATTTAAATGTTTTGCTATAAATATGTCCTACAAGTGAATAAAGGGCTTTAGAAGAACCGGATGTTGGCTGGGGATGAGTGAAATGATGCAGTTCATGCAGGTGAATTAGGAAGAATTTGTGGATGGCTTCGGAGGCGGTGTCAAGATACAGGAAAGATCACTCTTCTACGTTGAATAGTGAATGATGTTGATTGCAGTTATGGATATCATTTTGGTTAATGTAATTTTCTTTTGGAGAATTCAAAGGTGAAATTATAAGTGCCTGTCTGGCAAATTTGAATGTGATTATAAAATTATTGAAAATTGATATTTTAACTTGTGACGAGAATTACAGAAAAGTGAGAATCATGCATTAAAACATTAGAATACATTGAGGGAAATACCCCCCACCCAAACTGTGGGAGTTGAATTTATAAGGTTAAAAATCTGTTTCTTCATTGCATTTTAATTATATCTAATTTCCTAGAAGAAGTGGCGATTGTGTGCTCAGGGATTTACATACAGTAGAAGTAATCTCCGTGTATAAACAATACCTACAGAGGTAAATAAATTAGCCAGTGTTTGACAAGTTAAAGGTTTTGAAATGAGATAGGTGGAGGAAAGCTGTAGGCGCTGGTGTGGTGCATTGACCTTGACTCAAAAGTGTGGAAAACGTATCGTCATTAAGATTTTGCCTTTCCTGAAAATCAGAAGTAAATTTTGACCATGAATTCCCTAAGGGAATGTGAATTCTCCAATTTGGCAGTTATAATGTGGCCCATAGAATTTTCGTAATGCAGTGGCAATTTCAGACCAGTCACATGTATTAGACTGTAAAGGAAGTCAGCACAATTCTGCAGAATACTAAAGCATTGATTGTTGTTGGAAACTCTGGTGCCAGCTAATAAAAATACCTTGAAAGAGGACTTGAATTTAGTTCCTGAGTTGCATGTTAATGTTGGACTTGATGTTATGACATAGGGACTGCCCAATTTTTATTCTGTAACTGCAGGGGGGATTATAACATTATATATATTCATTCCTGTTATTTTTTCCTTTTTTTTTTTCTGTTAGAGAAAGCACTAGTAGAGAAGCACATACTCATCTTAAGCTTTGGCTTCCATAGGTGCGGTTCCAATGCCTCCAGTGTGTCACTGTGTCAATTTTGCCAAAATACTCTTAAGTGGAACCTGACATATACTATGGCAGCCTCATTTCAGGTTTGGTTTCCAGATCCAAAACATTCCTCCCAGCCCATTTGAGCCCTCAGAGGTTTATGGACCAAAGATGTACATTATTTCCTCAAAACTGATTACCACTTGTTCTCTCAGGTCTTGGAAACCAAACTCAGATTTCAGATCAGCTGACCTGACATTGAACAATGACCAGTTTTAATTGTGCAGAGCACTGCAATTTGTAAACCAGCACCATGGCCATTGATGTTCTACAGAGCTGGTTTATCTTCACTGCTCCACTGCAGTATCATTATATCATTTACAGAAATGTGTAAAACGAGCACAGAGTAATAAATCTCTCAGGACTCTTAACACTTCATCTGACTAAATTCTGTGAGGGCTATAAAATTGGGGAACTAAGATTGATACAGAAATTAACTGATTATGAGAACTTAAAATAGATAATTTTTTTGAAGAAATGGGGCTGAAAATTGAGAATTTTATGACATTTTAATTTGTTTTGCAAACACTGAATATGGGATAGCAAGTATTTGTGGCATGCAAACCTTCTAATGGAAGAACCATTCACGTAGAGACGAGTTTTCTGGTCATTTATTATAATATTACTGTAAAATTGCCCAAGTCCTATGGTATATAACAAAACATTTTATATGTATGTAGTCTTGTTAAATCTATATTTGGTAGATAAGTGAATATCTGTGTAAACACGAAGCCCAGCCTATTATTTTAATGGCCATTAATAGGTATCTATAAAAGTATTTCTCACTTTTTTTATTCCCATATCCTAGTCTTGTTTAGTAAGAAAGAGGGAAATGGTATCAGGCTGATTACGTAGTCCCTAACTTTAGCTCACCTGTATGGCAGGCCCTAATTTTTGGACAATGGATTCTAGCTGTACTGAAAGAGCCACAATGCCACACGCCCTGTTCTCAGCTCCAAAATGCCTAGTGCTGAACCTTGAAAAGTGCCCTGGGCCTCCTGGACTATGGTAGCCATATCGAAGCACTTTTGCAGCTTCCTGATTGATGTTCAACTGGTCAGTGAGTCAAAGCTTTGGTCCTGGGCAACCCGCCTGCGTGAATCCATTCCAAATGGATATAATGGCAGCAATCCCAAAACTTGGCACTGTCCACCAGAGATACAGCCTCAATACTTCACTCTAAGCCCCAGCTTCTGGCCAGGATAGTGGCAGACATGGCCTAGTTCTAGTCTCTCTTGGAAATACAATGGCTTTTCTGTTTGAGCAGGCATATCTATGGTTGTGGACCAAAGGGAAAGGTAGCGATATCACAATAGTGGTGATGCTGGTGACGTGCCTTTTGGACTTTATATCTAAAGTGACTTTCTCATTAGCCACAGCCCTCAGTACTAAAAACAAATACAGGACATTTAGAAGAAAATCAGAACTGGTTGTATTCATTTACTTTTTAGAACTATTTCCTCTGCTATAAGAGGTTCCCTTCCTAATTAGGTTATAATCCTTTATAATGACTATTATTCTCCTGGTGGCTTCTGTTACATTTTATTGGTTTTCCATATGAAATAAAGTATTACTATTTGAAGGAAATTCAACATTGTGTGAGATTAGGAATTTTTTTGCAGCTTTCTGTTGCTAAATTGGATAAGCATCACTTTGCACTCCTGTATTACTCGTTTTTCAAATTGACTTTGTTATGAAATTATTATTGTCTGAGAGGCCTTTACCTAGAAAAAAGTTCATCATTTTAAAATGGTACATAAAGAAGTATAGACCCAGGGGTCAGCAGACTACAGTTGGAGGGTCAAAACCAGCTTACCACGTATGGGTTTTTTTTTTTTTTGAGGAAGATTGGCCCTCCACTAACATCTGTTGCCAATCTTCCTCTTTTTTCTTTTTTCTCCCCAAAGCCCCAGTACATAGTTGTGTATTATAGTTGTAGAGTTGTAGCTCTTCTATATGGGACGCCACATCAGCATGGCTTGATGAGTGGTGAGTAGGTCCGCGCCCAGGATCTGAACTGGCAAAACCCCGGGCCACCGAAGCCGAATGCATGAACTTAGCGGCTATGCCACTGGGCCAGCCCCCCCCACCACGTGTTTTTATAGGTAAAGTTTTATTGGGACACAGCCGTGCTCATCCGTTTACATATTGTCTATGGCTGTTTTCACACTACACTGCAGAGGTGAGTAGTTGTAACAGAGACCATTACTTACAAAGCCGAAAATATTTCCTATCTGGCCCTTTAATGGGAAGGTTTGCCAATTTTTTCTATCTTAGTCTATCTTTATAAAATGCAAATAAATACATGTATTTTAGCTCTTCTTTGAGGATATTTAAAGTAGAGAAAAGTGATCAAAATTAATTCCTGTTTTATTTTGAGTTGAAAATGGAAATAGTCAAATGTGTGGCATTTAATGCAGATTGGGGCTATGTGAAAGAGCTTATCAGAAAAACAAAACAATCTATTGTACCTTTATTTTAAGATATTTTTAAATGAATATTTCGTTGTATCTTGACAAATAAAATCGATACTGTAAGAATTCTTATTTATTTAAAATAATTTGAAGGAAGTTGAGAAAAGTAATAATCATTTTATAAAGGTAGTATTCCTACTAGAAAGTATTCAGCATAGATAGGCTCTCTTAAAGTCTCCAGGAATTTGATGGATGGATGGATGGATGGATTTTTTAATTTTCTTCGTACCCCAAACACTTTGATATAATGAAAACTTGATTTATTATTCAGTAATTTTAACTTATAAGTTTTCAGAAAGATTTCTATTATGTTCAGGTGCACTAATTGTGCTATGTATAAACTTTTTCAAAGAAACTTAGAGACTTCCAAATGTAAGGATTATTCTTTTGGTTTTTTAACTCAAAGGTACATGCTGTTATGGAATAAAAAAGTCATAGTATGGCTATCCTTTTAAACTCTAGTTGAAAGCCAGATATACTTTTGTTTGAAGTTGTATGTCTTTGTTACAAATAGATGGCATAAAAAATGCTCTCCACTTTCTTGTTCATCTTTATATTTTAAGAAGTGTGGATTTGTTCTGTTTTCCACTTGTTTGCTTGCTTCCTGAATGCAGTGCGAGTTCTAATTCAGGGCCAGTTATACATCCAGAATTTATTAGGAGGAGAGGATGTGGAAGAGGACGCTTGAGGCAGGGGTATACAAGTACAAATAAAAGAAGAAAATCTTAAGGTATTGTAGATTCCTCCACTCATCCCTTATCCTACAGCGGCAAAGAGTGCACTTTGGAAGCTTTCTGGAGGGATAATTTCAGAGTGCAGCATCAAAATATCATGAGTTCTTGACTTTGGATAGATTACATTGCAATGTAACCATGGATTAAAGTCTATTTTTATTTCCTGCACATACATTAAAGTGAGGGCCGGAAGAGGCAGCCTGGGACTTCCAGACAACCCCCAGTGAAGAATGTTCTCCATACTCTCATTTTCTTTGATGCTTCCTAAGCTGGATAGTGCTTTCATATATTCACTTTACTGCTTCTTAGAGAATATTCTACTCATCTTATGGCATGGAAAATGGGCCAGTTTTCTGTCATACTGTTTTCTACATCTGTATTTTATAAGAAATGATAAATGCATTTCAATGAGGTTTATGTTTCCCTCAGGGCATGGGAGACTCTTATCTGGTCAGTATATGCTTGCTGTTTCCATGTGTGAATGAAGAAGGAGCCAAGCAGCCATTCAGAGTCCATTCTGGCTCCCTGGGAATACTTAATTTCAGAAACAGTCCTTGTGAAGGTAGATACAACAGTTAAGATTAGAATGAAATGAGAGAGCGGAGGGGAAAACAACCAACCAACCAACCACAAATCCTCCTGATGCTAATTCACTGGGGGAGTTGTTTTAGTGAAGGGGAGGGGGAGAAAGGCAAATAAAAACTTGGGTTTTTTTTTGTGCAGAGAAGGAGGCTTTCCAAGAAGGGACAGCATTAAAAAAAAAAAAAAAAAGAATGTACTCTGCCACGCACAACAACACGGATGAATATCAGAGACATAAAGCCAGACAGAAAATAAATATCACAGACTTAAAAGCTAGACACAAAAGAGTTCATACCATTTATATGAAGTTTGAGAACAGGCAAAACGAATCCATGGTGATAGATGTCCGTCAGGAGCCTGAGTGGGAGAGTGATTATTGACTAGGGAGGGGCATGAGGGAACCTTTTGGGTGATGGAAATGATATTCTACATCTTAATCTGGTGGTGGTTACATGGGTGTATAAATATATATAAAAATTCATCAAGTTCTCCACTTTCTATACTTAAGATTTATGAACTTTATAGCTCAATAGAAAATTAAGTAATAATAATAATGAAAATAGGTCATTGAGGGGGCACCAAGTTGATGAATGCTTAATAGAGTCCTTGGAAGAAAAGCATGGCAAACCCCTGGTCTAAAAACTCTCTGCTGAGCTTAACATAGGAGACTTTTCTACATAAGGACATTTATAGTAATTTTTGTTGCAAAACATTTTGAATCTCAAGGGATGCTTAGCATGCAGTAAAATCACATCTATTTCGCTGCAGCAAGGTGAACGCTACTGAGCCTAATTCTGTTCTTGAGGACTTCCTGCTTAAAAGCAATGCCTTTCTTTTTTCTTTGCAGATTGGCAGATTGCTACTCTGGCTTTACTCCTGGGCGGTGCTGCCATCATTCTCATTGCATTCCTGGTGGGTTTGATTTCCATCTGCGTGGGATCTCGAAGGCGCTTCTACAGACCTGTTGCTGTCATGCTTTTTGCAGCAGGTAAATATATTCATTACTTTCAAACCAGTATTAAAGTTCCTTGAACCTTTCTACCATCCTCCCTTCTGCAGAAGCAGTATTTGGTTGCTGCATGACGTACTAATGGAGAGGCATTTGTTATATTTTAAGGTAAATTGGCTAAAGGTTTATCATATCAGTTTTCAGTGTGTTAAGCATTTCACAGAACACAGTGGCAATTTCTAAACTTCTAACTAAAACATGAATAAATAATAGTTCTTGACAGGGCTGTTGCCTTAGGAATTGCTGCAGATGTATTTACCAACAGTCTTTCTTCTCATCCGGTTTTTTTCCCTCCTTTTACTGCCCCCTTGGTGAGCTTAAGGCAACATTATTTTTTCTGACATGAAACTGAAAAGAAATTCCAACATATGTACCCTTAAAGGTATAAATCTGTTTGGAAATAAAGATGGTTATACTGAAAAATCATAACGTATGACTTGAACCATCAGACAATTCAATTGTATGAGGTCAGTAGCATATTCATTAATTTAACAATCATCATTCTATAAAGCACAGCGTGGATTAAATATCAACCAAGGCAAAATGGAAGTTTTACTAAAAGTCAGGGAGCTATTTAGAAAAGGGACTTAGAAGACTAAAAGCCCAGTACATTATTTTATTATGTTTTAATTTTCATTTTTAAGAATAGCCTTGAATATATTGTTCTTTTTGACTCAAACTGAAATATTCTTATGGTGCCTTCAATTTACCCTGTCAGTTAGATCTGATTTGCAGACTGCAAGATAAGCCCCTATGACTGTCAATAATGAAGACACTGACAGAACCATCTAGGCTGTTAGATGGATTTTTTAAAGCTGTTTAAAGATTGGGAATAGATGAAATTTCTCAGGGTTTGAAGGGTAGTGCGATCCAAAAATATAAAATCAGAAGTGTTCTGCTGCCCCCTGCTGTTTGTGTGTATCAACTTACACCCATGAAGAGTGGTCAGAATGTAGCTGTCATAAAAACGAAGGTCCAAAGGGCTGAAGGACTCTAGAAGTACATCTAATTCAAATCTCTTAAGTGACTTGCTCAAGATCACATTGCAGTTACTGGCGGACCTGAGGCTGGGGGGCTACTGAATCTTAAACTAATGGTGCATCCACTGCTGACTCCCTCACTCATTCGTTCAGCTGTTTGTTGGGTGCCTATTACAGACTGAACATTGCATTAAGACGCCTGTAAAACTGGCTAAAGAGCACCACAGATACTTTCTAACTGAATACAAAACACTATTACAAAAAATATTTTGAAGTCTTAGGCAGTGACCATAGTGTCATTATTTTGCTGATCTCGCGTGTAATAAAGGTTTCTATTGTGAATCATTTAGTATAACATGAAGATTCTCCTAGAGATTTCGTCACTATTATCAAGTTTATTTCTTGCTTCATGGATTTACCATGGCTCTTCTTCAATTTTTAGAATGAAATAACTTAGATATTCTAATTGTAGTATAAGTTTGTCTTTGCAGCTAGGATTTTTTAACAAATTGTTTGGAAATTGTAATAGAATTTCTTGATAAATTGTTATGAAATGATATATCATTCTTTAAAACTGGAATTATGTTTTGAATAATTTTTAGAGTATTCAGATATTTCTGATTTTAGGAAGATAGAGAGATGTTCTAGACATTCTCTTGTAAGTATCCAGTATTATTGTGCTACCTAGTTACTGTCCCATTTAGCCTTTAACTTACCACATAAGTGGCATATGCAGAATCAGTAAAGAAATCTGTTGTTCATAGCACCTATTATAAACATTCTTAGAAAAACAACTGGAAGTCTCTAGTTTTTTTTTTTAAGTTCTGTATGTTTTCCCAAGTATAGCAAAATTTATGAAAATGTGAAACTGAGTACTGGTTGAAACAGAAGACATACTTAAACGGACATAAGTTAGAGGTAATGGATTTGGTCAAAATAAAGATTTTGACTTAGCTCTAACTACTACAAATAGTAGTAAATTATGAAATAATGAAAGGAATCCCTTCAGTATTCATATAGCATTATTTTACCCTCTGAGACCTGAAATGAGCATTATACTGCTACATTTTAAAAATGTACATATGCTGAGATTTAATTTTACTCATTCTCTTTTGACACTGTGCTTATGGGAACTTTTTTTTTTTTAAATAACCAGTAGTTTAGTGTTCACTTTGCTTGCAAGCAAGGTAAAACTTCCTGGTTATTTGAAATATGTCTTGAAAAGGTTTCTCTTTCCCATCTGCAAAAGCCATTAGAGAGTGGCCTGTCACTGATTTCTGGAGAAGATATTCGTTACACATAATAATCCATTATTGATTTGGGTGTAAGATTAACAAAGGTGGAAAATCTGCCTACTTGAAACAATGCTAGCTAACATCATGGTTGTTTATGTTGCTCGCTTCTTAGTAAACATACTTATTCTAGTGGTTGGCTTGTATCACTTATAATTCAATTTAGTGATGTGTAGTTAGGGCCATTTCCCCTTTTTACTCATCTTGGTCTGCTTGAAAATGGTCTGCGTTTCTCCTCTTTTCTCAAAATGTTTTCTTCTCCAAATAATATCAAGCCTTATTTTGGTGTTCCCACACACACAGAGTTAATATCTATCTCAACCAAGAAATATTCCTTCTTTTCTTCTGCTGAGACATGTAGTACATTAAATCAAAACAGACACAGCACCACCACTTAGAAACATCTCTACACAGGACTACATACTTACTTACTTAATTCACTACCTTGTGCTGTGCCTGGCATTCTGAGACACTCAATAAATGGTTGAATGAATGATGGAAAGATGACTAAGGCATGTAGCTTATAATCTGATAGGGAGAAACAGGCATGTAAAAAACTAGCTAACTGTAATTCTATTTTTCTTAAACCATTTCTCTCTCTGCAATTTATGAAGCAGCAAGTTTCACATGACCACAAAGCTAAGACCAAAACAGCTCAAAACAAGTAATAATTATGAAAATGATTTTTTTCATTTATTTAACAAGTATGTGTTGGGCACCTGTAGTAGGTAACTATACTATCTTGGTGTTAGGTAATATACTCGAAGGGTTTCCACTAAAAGCTGATGATTAACTCTCATAAAGACAGCCAAACAGATTTTTAAAGGTTTTTTTATCTTCTCTTTTTCTCTGAGGTCCTTAATTTAGAGTGGGCTTGTTACCTGCTTGAGTAGTTGCTAGAAGAGCTAAGAGCTAGCCATCACTGCAGCCCATCTAAAACATTGTCCCATGTTCCTCAGCTCTCTCACTCACTGGTCTTAGAAGTCTAGACTTCAGAATAAGATGTTATCTATAATAATAATAATTAACTGAGCACCTACCTTGTGTCACACTGCTAGACACATAGCGTATGCTATCTCTGGTGTAGCAATCTTAAGATGAGGTATTTATTTTGCCCGTATTATCAATGAAGAAATACGTTCAGAAAGGTTAAGTAATTCCCCAGGTTATCCAACCAGTAAGTTGCAGAGCCAGAGTTTCAGTTCAGGGCATCTATGTGACTTGAAAGGCCAAGTGCGGATTCACAAGTCATCTTTACTTGGGTATGTATAAAATGTAGAAAAACAAGAGCAGAATCAGCCTTGAATTTTGAATTCAGCTGCCAAGTGGATACTGCAGTTGGGAGTCCATCCTACAACTCCAGTTACTCCATCTCTTGGAACCAACACCTGAAGGAAGTCAGCAACTTGAGATGTCACACAGTGCGGCATGACTGAACCATAGTGCATCGTGAAAGTTGTGCATGTTTCCAGTACAGCTGACTACAGCATATTCCTTATTGAAGAACTGACCGTGATAGATAATACATGATGAGATTCTGATAACTAGCATCTAGTTTTCACTAAGGATTTGGTGAAATCAGGGGAGTTGCCTCTTTCTGGGTCCTCTTCTTTTACTGTCTGGTTTTGCAAATCTTTTTATGCCACTGGGACTTAGGATGATTGTTTCCTTTTTCGCCCAGGACCTTTAATGTAAATTGCAGGAAATTCTCAGTCTTTTATAATTCAGATTTTAAATAACAGAATCCCCAGTAATCATATTATTAATGATGCTTCCTTTCTGTTATATCTGCAAAAAGCCTCCTGTAAATGAATGTTGATGCAGAACGGTGACCTTTTTTTCGGGGTCCTGCAGCTGCTTTTTATCTCTGAGCCATCTCTGATGAGAGGCTTCTGTTTTGCAGCCCTCCTCACCATCCTGTAATATGGTGAGATGGCTGGAGGGATGTTGAATCTGGATGTGACAGAAAAATCAGTGTCCAGCTTAGATTTCAAACTAAAAAGGAGTTTTATTCACAGATCTTTATCAATATCAAGCTACCCTTTGGCCAGAACAATTTACAGCATCACTGCCAATTGCTACTTTTAGTAGCTATAGATTAAATAAAAAAACAATTCAGGGGCCAGCCCAGTGGCGCACTGGTTAAGTTTGGCACATTCCGCTTCAGTGGCCCAGGGTTTGCAGGTTCGGATCCTGGGCACAGACCTACGCCACTCATCAAGCCATGCTGTGGCAGCATCCCACATACAAAATAGAGGTAGATTGGCACAAGATGTTAGCTCAGGGCCAATCTTCCTCAAGCAAAAAGAGAAAGATTGGCAACAGGTGTTAGCTCAGGGCCAATCTTCCTTACCAAAAAAAAAAAAAAGATAGCTTCATATTAACCCTTCACGGGCAGATGTTTTTATTCTTCAAATTATCATTTCCTTTATGTAAATTCTATATTTAGGGAATTGGCTGGTAAGTCCTATCAATTCTGTCATTAAATTATCTTCTAAGTCTGTAGGTGGTTTTCATACACCACCATTACTGCCTTTGTTGAGGACGTAACTCTTCCTCAAGTGGAACATGTCAGTTCCCAAATTTGAACTTCCCCTATTTTGTTTTATTTTTCTATGGTAACATCTGACTTAAAATGTCTATGTGACTCCTTCTTTTCCCTTTCCCAGATTCCAGTTACTCAGTTTTTCTTTTATAGTCTTTTCTTTACACTTCTTGAACTTTCTTTCCCACTGTCGTCACCTTCGTCATCACTGCACACGGGTATCCACGCACTCACTAACCTCCTGGGGACCTGTCCTCCTCTAATCTCCTCCTCGTTTAGTCTCTCTTGCACCTATCTTGTCACTTGTCCCTTCAGTTTCCCCACAGGCAGAACCTGAGACAAGGAATCAAGTGCAGGTACGTGATCTGGGAGGTAGAGGAAAGGATATGGAAAGTGAGACAGGGAAGGGAAGGCAGCCAGTAAAGAAGTACATTGTCAAACCAGTTATCGCTGTAAGCAGCTGGAGCTTAATCTTCCTGGAAAAGTTCTGGAAAGCAGTGTAGAACACATACCTCAGAGTTATCTCATGGGAAGGACTAGGGAACCTGAGATATTTATAAACCAAATTCTGAGTTCATTGGTAAGGGCTGTTGGGGATGATGGGGAGACAACAGTGTTAATTTCACAGAATACCTGGCCTGCCCCACAGTCAGGCAAAGTAGCTTTAGTGGCCAGAGGAAAAGTCAGGTAAAGAAGTGCAGGCGGTGCCAATTGGAAGTCAGGCTGACGTATATAGGAGTGCTGAGGTTAAGAGTATCTGGATAGGGCATCAGCAGCATCTACAATTAAAATAACCTCTGAGATGTCTCCCTATAGAAACCAGTCCGTTATTTTTATGACATGCTGAGCCTTTTATAGTCTGAACCAAACATCTCGGTGTGAATGTACCCTTCATTTCACCCAAGTGAATTTTCTATAAGCACACCCTCTTAGACCTCTAACCTCTATACAAACAGCTTCTGTTTCCTAGAGGTCTTTTCATCTTTCTCTTCTGACCAAGTCCCATCCATCCTTCAAGAATCAGTTCAAATGGTGCTTCCTCTCTGAAGCCCTCCCTTCTTTCTCCGGGCAGAAGTGGTGCTTGGAATATCGTTAGAGCTCAGTAAATGTGCAGTGAATGGATTATAAGTGATTATGCCTCTACTACTACTGTTGAACACATTCATTTGTAATTATCTGTGTGTCTGTCTCCACCATAGAGCATGAAATAGAAAAGGGCAAGGGCCATGTCCTATCTGTCTTACCCTTTCACCTAGAACACAGTGGACATCCAATAAATGTTTGTTGAAATATCCTCTTAGAAGAAAATATTGAGTATTTCAGTATTGAATGTTTTGAATATTTCAGTATTGAAAAATACCCTCTTAGAGAAAGCTAGAAATAAGACAAGAATTAGTACCTCCAAGTTCGTGTCATGTTTCTATTCACACAATTTCATGTGTGGTAGTTTTGTTGCCTCTCTTCAAAAAAGTGGGGAGGAGAGATAAAATGAAATTCAAATTCCTTTCAAATTTTAAAATGCCACACAATTTTCCCTATGTTCCCTCCGAGGTAGAGCATAGAGAATACCACAGCCATTGCCTATTATGTTTCATTGATTGGTGGTAAGGTAGAAATATAGGATGGTGGTATTTTCTTGAGTTCTGGATTTTTCAGGTGTCTTTATTTTTTTCCTTTGCAGCATCTACAAAAGGCAAGGAGGCATTTTTACCTGCATCTGTGTATTTTATTAAATGGAAAATTATTTACAAATGATTACAGATTCTTTACAATTTTGCCATTACATGCATTTTTCTCAGTGATTCCAAAGTGAGTAGTAAAATAATTCAGAGGCAAAAAGCGTTTTAGGGTAATTTTCATCTGGCTGCAACACAATAAAGTTTTATCTCTAAGAAAGCTGCTCAGGAGAGTACGTCACTGGAACCTAATGGAGTTGTATTTCCACTTTTCCACTAAAGGGAAATTATGTCATTGTATTATACCATGGAGGCTAAATATTTGCTAAATAAAACACATTGAAATGAATATTAAAAGCAGTCAGGTAAACACCTCGCTCTAGGGACTGGCTTGTTCACAAAAGAAGCAGTATAATCCTTTTAGAATATAATTCAGATCAGTTATTACTTCTCTGCTCCAACTCCTCTAGCAGCTGCCCATCACGCCTAGAATAAAACCCAGACCCTGACCACGGTTCACAGGGCCATCCCCGAATGGGCCCTGGCTGACTTTTCCATCTCATCTCATGCCGCTCCCTTCCTTGCTCTATGTGTGCAACCATAGCATCCTTACTGATGTCCCACTGCTCCCACTGTGCCCCTGTGTCCGGATTTTGGCACTGCCTGCACCCTCCACTCAGATTGCTCACTCCCCGCTATATTGACCTGCACCCCTCACTTCATTCAGGTCTGTGCTCAAGTGACTCCTCCCCAGAGAGGCCTTCAACTCTTGATCTAAAAGAGCAGCCTGCATCCCTCTGTCTTGTTTTCTTGCTTTCTTGTATTTTCATGTCTCTTAGCAGTACCTGCCTTATTCTGTATTATTACCAATGCTTTAAACTGTATTTAGAAACATTCACATATTTATTGAATGAATCAGTTTGTTGAATGAGTAAATGAATTGCTATTCCTAATTCACATTCATATTTCAATCATATCCTGGCAGGATCAGTCATGATATGACTAGTGACCAGAGTATAGAAACCTAAGGAGAAATGCCTTTTTTACAACTCACTTAGTAACTTTGGAATTTTTTTTGTCTGTAGTTCCTGGTTGATAGTAATTGACTTCTTGTTACTTTTAAGACATTTAAAACATGAAAGCGCCCTTTTCCTCACAAAAGCACAGAGCCTGCTGAATTTTTTAAAATTAATACATATTTAGCACTTACTGGCTGGAAATATATGAAGTGCGGGTTATATAATATGCTGTCAGTGGTCCTCACCACAACTTAAAACCTTTTCTGAGATTTTTGAACTATAAACAAGGTGTGATTTCTATTTTGGATGTCGAGAGATTCTTTTTTGTTATGGACCTGTTTATCCATCCACTCTCGGTAGTAACATGGAAGTGTGGTAGGCCAGTGCTGACCGAGCAGTGTCGAGCCACATGGCAAAAATGTTTGGAATCCTTATATCTGGTTCCAGAAAGATCACTTGACCCCTAGTCAGAGCCTTATAGAAAGAAATGATTTTGAGGAATTATGCCCTCATGAATTTTCAGTAGTTCCTCCCTTTATGCCAGAGATAGGTGACTGTTATGTAGACTTTCTAGAAACATTAATCACATTGGTAATGATCTCTTAGAGGTACTGAGAATAGATGGGAGTAGATTGTAAAGCACAAAATTCCAGTTTAATTGAACACACTATCCATTCTATTGTTTTTAAAAAATGTAATAAACTGAATCATTTTTACTATATCAAAGTTTATTCTTGTCTCCTACTCCTTGTTTACATTTTTATTGTTGCGCTTTTGGAATTTACAGTATTTTTAAGATGAGAAATAATAGTCACTGTAACCAAAAATGTACCTTATATATCAGAGGTTGGCAAACTTTGTTTATAAAGGGCCAGATAGTAAATACCTCTGGATCTGTGGGCCACATGGTTTTTGTTGCAGCTCCTCAACTCTGCCGTTGTAGTGCAGACAGTACATAAAGGAATGAGCTTGGCTGTGTTCCAGTAGCCTCTATGGAAAACAGTATGGAGAGTCCTCAAAAAATTAAAAATAGAAATACCGTATGATCCAGCAATACCACTCTTGGGCATCTACCCAATGGACGTGAAATCAACCATCACAAGAGGCGTATGCACCCCTATGTTCATTGCAGCATTATTCACTATAGCCAAGAAGTGGAAGCAACCCAAGTGTCCCTCGACTGATGATTGGTTAAAGAAGATGTGGTATATACATACAGTGGAATACTACTCAGCCATAAGAAAAGACACAATTGTCCCATTTGCAACAACATGGAAGGACCTAGAGGGTATTATGTTAAGTGAAATAAGCCAGAGAGAGAAGGACAGACACTGCATGAACTCACTCATATATGGAATATAAGTGAACACACGGACAGAGAGAACTGATTGGTGGTTACCAAGGGGAAGGGGGGTCGGGGGGGGCACAAGGGGTGAAGGGTTACATCCACAAGGTGACGGACAAACAAAAATGTACAACTAAAACCCCACAGTGTTATAAACTAAGACATCAATTAAAAAAAAAAACTTTTTTTCAAAAACAAACAGCAGACCAGCTTTGATAGTTTCCCAACCCCTGTCACATATTACTGTACCCCAGATCTTTCAGGGAGAAGATTGTTTCTTGAGGGTGGAAAGTGTCATATAGTAGAGAATGAGGCAGATGCGTCCCATAAATTCTGGTTAAATTGATTTAAACAAAATAGAAATCATATAATAGTTGGTCCAACAGGAACTTAAGATTTTGAATGGGAGACATCATCTCTTGTATAATCCAGTGTCTCCCATATAAAAATATCCACAGGATAAATACCACTTTAATTTTAGATATTTAAAAAAAATTCCCCTTCCTGATTAATTGGTTTGTTTTACTTGATTAGGTATGACTCATCACATTTCCCCTTTAGCCCTGACTGAGAACTAAGATTTAAGAACTAAGAGCTAAGTTTTGTGCTGTATTGTAGTAGCCGTCATTAGCTTAGGTTTTCCAGTACCATTCTCTCCCATGCCTTCATTGACTTAGTTCTTTTTTGGAAAGTAGGTGAGGAATAAATATATAAATGTCATCTGTTATGTCTAATAGGGTATAAATAGATGTGGCTTCTTGACAAAGATGACTTTTGAGCCCCTTTTTAAAGATGAGAGGTATGGACTAGATGAGAGGAAAAGAATGAAAATAGTTTTTGATCAGAGTAATATAAGCAAAGACATCAAGGTAGGACTGGACTGCTGCAATACTGGGCTGAGTTCAATGGTATTGAGAAGTAACAACAAAAGCACATCTTGAATCACAGGTTGACCAGTTTCATCAGTACAAATGAATTCCAATTCTCCAATTCCTCAAGAGCATAATAAATAACAAGTGTTTTAGCTGGTATTTGTGGTCACTATTCTTGGGGAGCTATTTACAGGTTTTATATAGTGGACCAGTTTAGCTTAACTAGTACTATTTGCCGTAATAGTGATAATTATATATGTGTTGTAAAGTGAGAATCACTACTTTGTATACTCATATAAATTATTATATTGAACTAATTTCATCAAATAGTATTATAGTGATGTACTAATTATTAAGAGTGATTCTTAATATTTGTGAATAGTGTTAAACAAAAAAATCGTTAATATTTGAAAATATATCATCTAGAATAAGCAATACTTCAAATTTTTTGGCTTTTATATTTATTTGACTAAAAAGTAATTCTCATACATATGTATATTTATATGTTATATCATTTTATTTCCTGTAAATAACATTTTTCTAATTTTGATTTGCTTTTCTTTCAGTTGTTTTACAGGTTTGCAGCCTGGTCCTTTACCCAATCAAGTTCATTGAAACTGTGAGCTTGAAAATTTACCATGAGTTCAATTGGGGTTATGGCTTGGCCTGGGGTGCGACTATATTTTCGTTTGGGGGTGCCATCCTTTATTGCCTGAACCCTAAGAACTACGAAGACTACTACTAGAACCAATAGTCTCAAATTTAAAAAAAAAAACACCATCCAACAAAAGGATTACATCTTCATCTTTTCTAACTCACTGTTTTCTAAAACACTTGTGGAGCATCCAGCAGTTTGCTCAGTTGATTTAATATCTTTTGCCTTTTGGCTGTCAACATCATAACCAGCTTTTACATCCATTTTAGGGACCTGCACAAATTAAGAGAGCTGATTAGACATAGGCAAATGCTGCAAACTTCCAATATGTTCATGTCATTTTTCTTGACAAGTGAAGGGTCTATATGACAGCAACCATTGTGAGAAACTAGTTGGAATGAGAAATGCCTGAATCTCCTATTGCCTGCAGGGGAGCAGCTGGCATAAGCAACTTAGAAGTTCCTTTGCGCTGACAAGGATTCCACTGTTAGAGTCCTTATCACCTGCTTATCCCACCCAGTGACTACATTGGCCGTTGGTTTTTTGCTTGAGTGAGCTCTTGAAAAGTGAATTGCCCTTCAGCATCTAATGGGAGTTCTGAATGTAACTGGTTAATGGTACATATTCGACTTTCAAGAATCCTCTTTTAATGGGAGGTTATGCTTTGGCAATCAGCATCTCCCTGGGAAGGGAGTCAAGACTTGGAGACATGTGCTTTTCATTCTGTGGTTAGAAATTGTGCCTCAGCCATAGCTAGAATGAGGAAAATTGAGAGTCTTTATTTTCCCTGGGGCAACTAGAAAGAAATATGCATGAGTTGCTTTTGTCCTAAGTACCCTTTAAATCATTTACCAAACATTACAGCTAATAACTGTGCATATGTAACAAGCTTCAGTATTTTTATAGGTGAACCATCAGTATAAATGGTAATAAGTTGTTCCCTAGCCCTACACATGCATTTGCCTATTACACATAAAATTAATATTTGCTCTAGTGACGTGATTTGAACACTAACCTTGTACACGTTGTTAAGAGGCTTAGATCGGTATTCACACTTATTTACCATACAAAAGTACATATACCTTAAAGCTTTTGCTCTGTGTTCTCTACTGTTTCACTGGAAAGTTTCAATAGAATTGTATAAGAAGGAAAACTGAAATGGTGTTAATCTGAAAATGAATGATTGTTCTGTAAGCACTGTAGTTCAAAAGAGAGTAGCAATTAGGATGATCAGTTTGTTTAAAAATCTTTAAAATAGAAGGCTGCTTTTCTTTCAAGTATTTTAAATGTCTTTATTAAAAAATAAAGGAATAGCGATAGATTTATATAAATGTCTAAATGTCTCAGTAGAGGAGTAGAATTCATCTGGTTGTCACCTGGTCCTCTGAAGTTAATGAATGGGCTAACTGTTCTGTGCACACAATTATGATGGATTCATGTTACGGGAATCGTTTGTTGACTGTTCAAATGGAAGGAAATACCAATAATAGGGAAGAAGTTTGCAATGAATCTCACACTGCAAACTTGTGTTAATCCTGTTTAATATACAAATTTGGATAGTTTAATTATAAACATATTTTTATATCAAATATACAGCTCTAATATAAAAGGTATAAATAATTATTTTTCTTAACAAAGACATTAAAACAGTATGTCCTGGTTTTGGCCCTCTTGCAGAAAGAAACATTGGAAAAATCATTTAAAATGTACCTGTGTACTACTATATTGCGAAATCTGTTAAGAGCAGGACAACATCAATAGTATTTAATAATTTGTTTTACCTCCCAAAGCAGAGTTCTGCTTCCAGTTTGTCTTAAGAACTGTTGCCAAAACAACAGAGAAAAACCTATTTTATTATTCAAATGCTTGAAAAAACTCTTATCTTGTGACTTTTCTATAGAATCACAGAGTAAATATGAAAAACCAGGCTTATTCTTCTTTTAGCAATGGCAGACAAAAGTGATAAAATGCATCCTAGAGAGGAACCTTTGTAAAAGTATATGATTCTATATAGAATCATAAGAAACTATGAGTGGAAATTTTCCAGAAAGATATTAGTATTATAGAATCTTTTGAAGCAATTTCCTTGAGAAATACTAAAATCTGGGCCAGACTGTCTTGCAGTTAATTGCATATTGTCAGAGCAGCGTGAGAAATACCGTATTTGTCGGATAGGGATTTTGGCTATTAAACACTCTCTATTGTGAGAGAATCTCTTTATTCCTGAATAATGGAAGAACAGTACTTTGGTGCTGACATCAATGAGGCACTTTTCTTAGTCCTAGTAGAGGATGCAGTGTGCTGTTAGACCAATATCACATCTCAAGTCTTAGCAAGTTTTCATTCTCTGTCAATATAACAAGCTGGAAGAGGACAGAATATATTATAGGCTAAGGCACACATATTCACAGTTTATTGAAAAGTAGATTTCTTATATAACTTTCTCCCCCTTCCCAGTGAAGAGCCCTACGCTATATTTCTACCATCACTGATATTTGAAAGTGTTTCATGACTAACAAGCTCAGTACAACATGAAAGGTATTGTTGCTCATCCGAAATACTGTTTTGTCTATCAGAATAAACACAAGTGAATTTTTCACCTATATTAACATTATGTCTTCGCAGCTTTAGGTTTGTTCGATGTTTTCTTACAAGCGAAACTGTTAACTGTAAACCCATTGTTTATCTTAGAGAGCTATACACCCACACACACCCCCATATAGCATAAAGTACTCAGCAGGGCTAGTTATTCGGATTTCTTGCACAACAATTTAGCTTTTTGTAAGTTCAACATGTAAATTTTAAAGACATAAATATAGAGAGATCTATGTGTTTGAAATATAAATGATATATATGGATTAGCATGTACCTGTATATTATTAAACATGCAATGAACTGACTGGTAAGTGACGTCTAATTGTATGGCTAGCAATGTAATTTATTCAGACTGTATTTTTGTACAGAGCAGCACACACTAACCTATGCCTCTGTGTCCTCTTTAATGCCTAAAACTGTGCCTAGAAATTTCATCTGTCTTAAAAAGTAAGATATACTTCATGCTGTTTATGCTATTGGTTTCTCTACTGCTGTTCTATATTTATTATTTTTAAAAATAAGACATGTTTACTACTTAAATATGAATTCATGATATTCTGGTTATTTTTTCTAACAGTCCTCTGGGGGAAACCTGTTTATCACTCCAGTGGTTTTGAGTTTGCAGTTTCATGATCAGTTCTTCATTTCATGATTTTTGTAGCTGACATGAAGTTATCTATGTGGAAATAATAAAAATAAAAGTGGTTTCACTGATCTGGTTTGGTTTTGTGTCTTCTCTACTGTGTAGACCCTTTAACAGGTTTCTAAATTACATGTCTTCAGTTCATTTTCTCCTTTATAATATATATTACTTAGAAAACACAGCTTAATGGGACATGCTCATTTTGTGTAAAATTTTTTATTTCAGATTCTCTCCTAAGGTCCTTTCTATCCTCTGCAGCTGAGTTATATGAACAATAAAAGAAAGAAATAGTGTCTGTAAACTTTCTGTTTTAAAATGCACAGGAAGGAGATCCAGTGTAGACTATCGATTTTCCTACCCTCATCACACAATTAGAAGAGTAGTGGAAGGGTCTGAGACTCTATTTTGGTTTTTGTTTAGTTTTCAGTGTTTGCAAAGTATGTTAAAGCAGGCTTTCCTGCATTATTTCTATTTTTTAATCCTGCACTCTTAATTTTTCAGTGCACGTGTGTGTGTGTAATGTGAAGAAATTTGTAAAATGAAAGTCAAAATTCCCCATCACCTTTTGTGTATATAAATGATAAGTATACTTGGAAAGAAATTTAAATTAGACAATAAAATTCACTTGTATGATTGTCCGAAAATTTTCTTGAAGATATAAATAGAACCATATATAATTGAGCAAACTTTCCTCAGTTGATAAAATCAGTTTGAATATAAAATTTATTTTTTTGTCATGAAGATATCTTTTCATGTCTCATGAACCCTCAAGTTTTGAGAGGTTCACAGTATATTTTTCTGCTAAAAAGAAAACATAAATCATCTGCAAGTCTATGATATATTTAATATCAAACTTTCAAAGGTTTGTGTATTTAACAGTTATAAACTCTAACATTTTCACAACTTTTCTATCATTTTGGAAATTTTCCCTTTCAGTGGCTTTATTCGAATTTGATGGAGTAGCATCATTCATTTGATGTATTTTCAGTATAAAATACTTTCATTTTCATACAGAATTCTCATGAGCAAAACACCTTTACAAACATGTCCTGCCTGGTAATTATTCGTGACCCAGTTTCTCTGAATTTGGAAGTCATGGAGACATAACTTCACTACAATTTGACAAGGGAAAATTCTTTGCCTTCAGAGATTTCATTGTGAACATGAAACAGGAAAGCAATTTTAATTTGCTTTACCGTTAATGGCCATATAGCCTGTTAGCAGTTTGTTTTATTAAGTCAGGCCCATGCTCTGTCAACACAATGTTCCATTTTGATGGTTTTAAGTCATTTTGGTTAGAAAATAAATTGGTAGTGACATTATTTTGTACTCTGTAGAAGAATCCACTGAATACCTGGGTTTCTAATTTATCAAATTTTGATGTTATGACCTTCTGTTAATAGCTTTTCAGAAGTGTAATGTTAAATAAGATGAAAAGAGCAAATACAAATTAGAATTAAGTGCTTAGTATTTTCACAGGAAGCACTAATTTATTTGAATAATTTAACTTCTGTGTCAAGTATTGGA
Source organism: Tapirus indicus (assembly GCA_031878705.1). Classification (NCBI taxonomy): domain Eukaryota; kingdom Metazoa; phylum Chordata; class Mammalia; order Perissodactyla; family Tapiridae; genus Tapirus; species Tapirus indicus. The sequence continues at coordinate 28,534,660 of CM062942.1, read as the reverse complement.
ACATGGTATCACAGCTACTTAAAGTTAAAATCTAACTCAAGAACAAAACTCCATGTAAAAAAATGCTGACAATTTTTCTTATATAAGGCCAGTTTTCATACTGTTTGGGAAGTCCTCACATTTTTAGCAACTACTAAATGTTGCCATAAGCATACGGTCCATATATCTACACTTGGAAAATCTGTTTTAAAAGAGTCACCAGCTAGGTGACTCACACATTTATATTCCAGCAGTAAGTCTAGTGGTTCCAAAGTATAACTAAGAGAACAGGAGCTGAACTGTTCAAGTGGGAAGGATAATATGTGGTGTTTCTAAGCCAAGATTAGCAGCACACAAAGAATGGTGTTCTTTGTAAAACTAAAGCTGTTTTGAGAGGTTCACCAGACAGACTCAGTTTTGGCAAGCAATTATTTTTCCAAGTTGAATGACTTCATAGGAATAATGATTATAAAAGAAGCTTGGAACAAGTACTGGAAAATCATGTCATCAAACCACCAAAAACCTTGAATACTTCCATTTCTGCATGTGACAAGGATTAATGAAGAAAATAGTATCTAAACAATTTCTAATTTGTGTAGTGTGTGTGTGTACATATATATATATACACTAATTTTGGCATGGGTGAGGATGTGTCTAGGTGACCTGAAGGCAGTTCTTATGCTAAAGAAGAGAGCCAGGCAGGCATGGAGTTAAACTTAAAACATTACATATATGTGATGATGGTACTGACAACTGCTCCTTGGTTGCTTTGAATTTATCATCATAAAGGTAAAATAAATATCATACAGCCTATTTAATTTTTTAATATATAGTTCACAAGAAGAGTTCAAAGAAATTGTTTTAAACCTGAACAGGCGACATTTCTCTTAAGATTATTATGAATGGGAAGTTAAATTGTTAAGGGTTAAATGGAGAAGAAACACTACTTGGCTGCTCTTGGATACTGTATGTTAACTGAAAAGACAGATAATGCTGTCACGCTTGGCAACCTCTCCCAGGCAAACTTCTGCTGTATCAAAGTGTTTTTGGAGGGTAAGTCCCCCCTTGTGGCCCTATTGCTGCTCAGGGGTAATGTGGCAACTCAACAAGAACAAGTTTTCCAATTTTTAACTTTTGGGTGATTCTTTTTCTTAAACATTATCTAGCTGTTATGGTTGTGTTAACTGAGTAGTGGTGTGTCTGAAAGAAGCAAAATGAGAAATTATAATGAAAAACTTAACACTTATGATCATGAAAAGTGTGTTTCTCATTTAACTCCAAGCTATGAATGCTGTTCACTGTTGGAACAAATTTGGCATAAATTTGACATAGAAATCCTTATGGAGGCATAATGTTTCATATAAAATTTCCAGTTATATTTTCCAAAGACCTTGATATTTTTAAGTGCTGCTTAATGAAGCAGAATTTTGGAAAATACATTCTCAGAATGTTTTTTTGCAAACCTCAATATTTAGCACATATCTTTCCAGCCAACTTTCAAAACATGAAGTACTTTGAGTTACTTTCCCCCATTTTTTCAGGCATGGATAAAATTATTTTTTCCCTATCTGTATCAGATAGTCGATAAACAGTACATATTTAGCCAGGCATTTGAGCTCTAGGAAGTTCAAATATGATCCTAAACACAGCAGCCTCCTTCTGTTGCCGATGATTGCATGATATCTTTGCATCAGAAATGCTCTAAAAGTTGAGGCAACAATGAACACTTCTTCAAACCAAAAGCGGTGTTTAGCTTCAGTTAAGCTTATTTGACTATTGTGCTGTTTGGTGGGGAAAACACATGTAACATGCTGCTTTCCTAAAGTTAAGCTGGTTTTGATTTATTAATATAATAAATATGTACAAGTTTCATGCATTTATATTCTTAGAATGGTTTGCATATTATCTATTTTGGAACTGGAGCATTTTTAGAATTATTTATAATTTATGGAAATACAAAGTTATAGTCTGTAAGGATTCGGGGAAAATATCTACAGGAAAAGGAGGTCAAACAGTTGGATCTTCCAAGTTTTACCATTTAGTCATAACTGTGTGACATAAGACTGCAGTTATGAGAGTTGAAACCTGACAGGGTGATGTAATTGATTAGCTTTGGAGTCTGTGCTCCACCCATAATGATTTTTCTGAAAACAATAGAGGACTTGGCAGGCAACCATATTTGCACCACATGACCCTGCACCTCTCGTCAGGAGTGATTACAGCAGTGATGGTTCCTGCCTTAAGCTAGCCCTCTGTTTCTCTTGCCCATTAATTTGGAATTGGTCTCTGCATGTAGCTAGTAATAAAATGCATAAACTATGGGGCTTTGGGGTGTGTGCAGGGATGCAAAGAAAAACTGCAGAGTGAAAGAATGAAATAGGCAGAGAGAAGCAATCAAGAGGGACCATGTAGGACCCAGAGAGATGAAAGAGTGGGTGGTCTCAGTTCCTAGTAAGGTCAAGCTGCCTTGTGTTCCATGAAATACTCCTGTGTACTTCCAATAATTTCCTGTTTTGGTTAAACCAGTTTTAGTTGGAACCAATAGAACTTTTTGTTAGACAAAGCACCCTTTGTTAGAGAGTCCAATATTCAGGTTGTGCTAAATCTTCAGAAAAAGAATTGAGAAGTACATAAGGATTTCTTGACACACTTCCCATCCACCCCAGGGTGCCCAACACTATTTCACCATCAAAAATTGTTCCCAGTTGTCTCATTCACAGTAAAATGTAACTAAGTGAAATATTTTAGTGTAAACTCTCTCTTCTGTGTGTATATTTTTTCTAGGATCAAAGTCATATGCTAAGGGGGAAAGATCAATAATTATCAGATGGCATGAAAGCTGCCCTGGAATCTCTGAAGGCACTCGTGGTAATTTCCGCCTCATTTTACACCTAGAATGCACTGGCAATCTACATTAGCCCATAAGAGCTGTCCCGCTGCTCAACTCCAGAGAGCACCATTCACATGTGTTCTCCAAGAATGCTAGTCCTGCTGACTTTGCCCATTTCTTTGCACTTATGCGTTCTCTTGAGGATTTCAGAGTAGTGCCTTGCACACACAATACTATCAACCAAGGTTTCCATTGCCTTCACTCTAGCACTGCTTTGGACTCAGATCTATCAAGCCCAAGTAGAATCAAGCATGTTGGAGTGAACCCGTTAATTGTATATGGTAAGAGTCTACTCATCCAACTCCTCTGGAGACCTGATCTGCATGGCTGCTTAAGCAAGTCAACCTAATGGTTACAGTTATTCTTGGATCATCCTTTGGCTAACGCAGTGGCTCCACACATGAAAAAGTAGTTATACACAGCACGGACAACTGAACCAAAGGTCAATGACTTAATCTTACCCACATTTGTGTCCCAACTCAACCTAGGATTAAACAAGAGATGGAAAGTAAGAAAAAAAAATCCTTCTTGTTATTACATCTTTCTAAAGGCAAATCTGTGTGTGTTTTAAGAAAAGATCAGTCCACTGATGTAATATGTTTCAATATCAGATGCACTATGACATAGATAAATACATTTAAAAGGAGAGTTCTTTTTTCTTGTGATGAGACCAAAAATATTTGTGTTTAAATGACATGGTAGGATGATTTTTTTTAAGTTCTTAGTGCAAAGTACTATAGGCAGTCAAATTATCTGTCGTGTCCACAGCTTTCATCCAGGGGCTAAGTCACCCACTTTGAGAGGTTTTTTGGGGTTTCTTTTCCTATTTAATTTCAAAATCAAGTTCTATTGATTGATGTGAATTTTAGCTTTGAGAGGCATTTTTCTGTGTTTCTGTATGACAGCAGATGACCTTGAGTCCTTAAGACAAACTGATTCATCACCAGAAGCATCCACTGGTATAATACACGATCCCTGCTTTTTGTGAACAATACCTTCAGATTGTCCAGAGAAGCCACATGCATGCAGAACATGAGACAAAAGAGTGGTTCTGACAACTGATACTACTGAAAAAAGGATCACTTAAGACTTAATCGATAGAAGACTTCAGGGATATGGTGGGACTTCCGCTGGGCCATTTTAGTTGTTTCAGTGTTTGATATCACTAAATACATCATCATTTTCTCATTTGTTCAAATTTCTCAGGCCTTCAAAAGATCCTTGAACACATTTAACAAAAAGTCCAATCCTTTAGCACATTCTCTTTTTCCGTGTCCTGAGCAGCCAAAGCTATTTGTTTTCAAAATACCAGGCGACTGTCACATTTCTCGGGTCAAAGGAAAATGGATGCCATGTTAGTTTCCATTCTTATTTGGCTCTAACAATGCAAGGGAAAATAATTTTGCATTCCTTACTCCTTCATCAGGAAAATGACATAAGAATCCACATAACAAACATAGCACGAGGCATTGGGAGTGCTGTATTTTACACACTATATTTAAATGCAGGAATAAGAATAGAGTCTTAAAAATACATCCGGTCAGGACTTGCTTCCTCCTTTCTCCAGTCTTTAAATGCAAACGCATGCATACTGACAGCTCTCAGAAAAATAGCCCTAATGAGAATTCTCCCTTTCCCAAGGGGTGCCCTCTACCACCATCTATTTATGGAATAATAGGAGGCTCCCTACTTCATTCTCACATCTTAGGTTTAAAAGAGCAATTTCCATTTTTGAAGTATTGCTGAAAGGAAAGAAGTCATCTTTTATCACAGTCAGGAAAGGTCAGCAAGTCAGTAATCCTCCATTCACTTACTGACAGAAATATCCTCTTTCCTTCCACAGCAGACCAGAAAAGTGATTTATTTGAGATTGGCATTAATACATAAAATGGTCAATGCACCTAGCTATGCCTGGGCAATCCCTTACATGGTCCAGAGGCTTCTTTTATTACCTGCTAAGGCTGTGAATTGAATCTGTTGGAGCAAGCATTGTAGATAGGATTCCCAATCCCCTCCCAAGCACTCTTCCATAATATCTAATCCTGGCAAGGCCAAAATATTTTCATAATGAAGACCAACCAAGAAGCTCTCTCTGCCTCCGTGCCCAGATGTTGACCTTCCCTTTGCATTCAAGTGCACACATGTACACACCCTATTTATGAAAGTTTTGTTTGTTTGCTTCTTGCGAACTTTATGTTTGTTTTTCTGCCTTCCAAACATTCACTAAGTTTTATTGCGTCATTAATATGGGCCCAATACTGTACAAGGCAATGGGACATTTGTTGTTAGTGCCGCTGAGTGGATTCCGACCTGCAGCGACACTGTGTACAACAGAGCGGAACCCTGCCGGCTCTTTTTGCACCATTCTCTCCCTTTCTGGCACTATATCAGACAACGCTCTGCTGCTAGTCATAGGCTTTTTACCAAAAGTATAATCTGAGACTCCAAGGGTCTTATAACTCAAGTAAGAAACACAAAGCATGCACATAGAAACAATAATTCTGTCTTATATTGTGGAAAGACTTACAGTTCTCAAAGTAAGTTCATTAATTTTATTGCAACCTGATACTTTTGCTAACATTATAGTGTGCAGCAAGATTTTGACCAAAATTAATACATGATTAAATAAAATGATACATGTAAGAATCAGTCTGGGTTTTCCTGTCCAATTGTAAGCTACATATTTTCTTTTGGAAAAAAAGCAAATCTCTACCTATAACTTGTATTTTGTATAATGTAAGACACTACCGATGGTAAGATTTTCTGTGCCAATAAGAAAGGAAAAACGCAACCAAGATTGGGTGGAAGGGTGGTCTAACAAATAAAACTGGGTCACCAAAGGTTATAGCTTCAGTATAAAACTAAGCACCTCAATAGAGTGGCCACAGAGAAAGGAACAGCAAGGGAAACTTAATATCTCAATCTTGGCTCTGGGTAGAGAATTTGAACAACTAGTCTGTACTCATGCAGGTCTGAGGTCTGAATTCATACCTCCATTGTGGTCCAAAAAACCTCAAGCAGAGAATTTAATTTAAAATGGTCTCAGATGGGTAGTGCCTGAAGTTGTCTGGCAAAAGCAAACGAAAATTCTCTCTGGAAGACCTTAACTTCGATCCAGGCTGACAAAGACTTGAGGATACAGTTGATTGTAGGATGCACCCTGATTTCATAGATGTGATAAAATATGTTTTAGGATCAATGACTATGGTTACTACTTATTTGTAAGTGATTAAAGAACTTTCCCCTCAGAATTAGCTCTTAGTTATGATTAAAATAGCTGAGATTTAAGATGAGTTAATTGTCTTATATATCTTAGTCATTATTTTTCAGTGCCTTTAATTTTAGGAGACATCTATAAATCTGAAATATGTTTCCAGCCTAGCAATTCCAGGCTAATATGCCGCTTATTCACAAAATAATAATGGTGACAGATATTAGATAAGATATTAAGTAGTCTATTTGGAAGACTTGCTCTCTATAAAAGCAACCATTTGAAAAAGCATGATGCTTAATGACAGCTCAGGCTAAAGGAATGGAAATGAACCAGAAGATAATCTTGTAGGAGTGCTTCCATACATGATATTCTAATTAGTATCGTTTGTTTGTTAATCTTTTTTTATTGTAAAATAAAACACAAAGTGTTTAAATAAATATGTAGAGCTTAGTAATTTATCATGTAATGGACATCCATATAACCATAACCAAGATCAAGAAATAGAAATTGCCAGCACTTCAGAGATCTTTCATGTTCTTCCATCACTGTCTCCCCATTTCCCCCACCCTAGAGATAATTTCCTTGTTTCTTTTTTTAAAATAGTTTGACCACGTAACTATTCATTCCTATACAATATGGTTTTATTTAGTGTGTTTTTTGAACTCAGGAGAATGGATTTATGCAGTATTTGTTTTGTTTCTGTCTTATTTTGCTCAACATTATGTTCTTGAGATTTATCCATATTGGTCCATATAAGCTGTAGTTTGTTCAATCTCATTGCTGTATAGTATTTCATTATATGAAGATGCCACAATTTATTTATCCATTCTACAATAGCTGGACATACAGTTTGCTCTCAGTTTGGACTATTACAAATATTGACAGTGTGGCTATTCTTGTACAGGTCCTTTGATAAAACTGTGCACACAATTCTGTTGTGTATTTATAACTTAGAATATAATTGATGGGTTATAGGGAACTCACATGTTCAACTTAATAAGTATTTCCAAGCAGTTTTCCAAAGCAGTAGTATCAATTTGCATGCCCAGCAGCCACGGAATAGAGGGCCAGTTTTTCAGTTGGCTTTTTTTAAGTCATCTGGCCTGTGGAAAATTTTTTCAATGACTTTTAAGAATACATAAAAATTTGCAAGTAGCACTGTGAGATTATACTGTCATGACTCAAAACTATTGACAGGCTCAGACAATGAAGCAATGACAATAAGGTAAAATTCAGTAGGAACTATACAAAGCTACATCATCTGACCAAGTACAGTAGGGGGAGACTGTCACAGAATTTCACATGAAAAAGATGGTGGAGGGGCCGCCCGGTGGCGCAGCGGTTTAGTTCGCGCTTGGCAGCCCGGGGTTCACGAGTTCAGATCCCGGGTGCCCGCTGATGCACTGCCTGTCAGCCATGCCGTGGTGGCGTCCCATATAAAGTGGAGGAAGATGGGTACGGATGTTAGCCCAGGGCCAGTCTTCCTCAGCAAAAAGGGGAGGATTGGTAACAGATGTTAGCTCAGGGCTGGTCTTCCCCACAAAAAAAAAAAAAAGAAAGAAAAAGATGGTGGAATATTACAAAGGTGTAATTATCAGGGGGAAAAAAGTGCTATCCAAATCTACATCAAGCAGGGTCAGTTCTTCCTCAGCAGAGCTTGTGTATGCCTACCCCCCAATGAATAGTTACTATTTCTCTCAGCAGATGTTTGTTAGTTAATGAATAAGTGAATGTATGAATGATTGAATAGTTTGTGTTCAAAGCTGAATGCTAGAGAAAGTAAAGACACTTGAGCAAAACTCTTCTGAGAGTACTCTCTCTTTCCCTCTGAATTTCATTTTTATTCAAAGAAGGACAGAGAAAATTAGGTGACAATCAGAGGAGACACAGATGATTAAAATATGAGCTGGTTAAATCAAACCTAGGAGTTTTTGGAGACATTTATAAAACAATTGGTTTTGGGTAAATCATAAGTCTTAGTTATGCTTTCGAAAGCAGAACTCTTTCCCTATTCTGTTTCATCCTTTTCTTTTGTTTTTTTTCTTCTCTTTTCTTCTAAGTTCGTTTTTTTCTTTATCTTTATAAAAATGTCGTTTCTGTGTTTTATAGAAAAAGGAATCCTGCAGACAAAGGCCTGCCAAATCAAGGAGTCCCTCTCTGGTCACGCCTTGCTCAGCTTAGGTGTACACTTCCACAGAGGGTCGTGTCTCCCTGCAGTTCTCCCCATTAGTCATTTCACCCGGTGCAGCCAGCATTCTAGTTTTATTTTTTTGAAGAAAATAATAACTTGGGGGGGGTCGATATATGTAAAAATGAAAAATCGAATGGAATTTAAAAAATTCATGCCCATAGAGAATGTTCCATGTAAATAAAGTCACACCTCATAAACTTAATGCCTATTAGCATTTCCAGACTTTTCTTTTTTATGTTTATTCCAATTTCCAGGCATAATCAGCTTCTTGTTTTGCACCATTTGTATTTGCATGCCTCCTCTCGAAGCTGAGGAATAAATGCCCTGTTTCATTGCTATTTCCCTAGGTTATTTTGGTTCAGTGGTCTGATGTGTGTAACGCTTCATAAAATTAAGAAATATCTTATTAATGCCTTCATTTCCCCTTCAGGTTTTTTTGTCTGTATGATCTATGCTACAGATTACATTTACTGTAAACTTAATCTATTTTTAATGACAGTTGCCAAGAAAACCGTGGCTTTATTTTTCTGTTTACTTGGTAGTTGCCTAGCAAATAGCAGCGGTCTATCACTGATTCGAAAGGAAGGTGGCATGTTAAATTTCACCATTTATCAGTTTTCCCTATGTAACTGGCATATCAAAGAACAGTGCATTTTAAATCATCTAGTGCTTGCCTGGGGTTTCTTTTTTTATGAAACAAAGAAAAAACTTAGTTGGAATTTTAAAGCATCTTTGAAAAGGAGTTGCAGCTTCATAATAATGACTTACATTTTTAGTATGCTTTAACATTGACAAAGCACTTTCAAAAAAATAATCTCATTTCATCTTCACAAGAACAAAGCTGTTCAGTGTACTGGGTAGAAGATGGCCTCTGGAGCCAGGCTTCCTAATTTCAAACGCTTCCTCTGTCATTTACTGTCTGTTAATATGACCCAGGGCAGTTTACTGAACTTTTCTCTGGATCACGATGTCTTCTTTTGTCCGGCAAGGATGATAATAGTGTCTATAGATTTGTTGTGTGAATGAAATGAGATAATCCTTTGTATCCGTTAGTTATTGCCACAATAATATGTGCACTGATATAAATCCTTAGTGGTTTACAACTAAAAGTTTATAGCTGGAGTTGGCTAGAGGTTGGGTATACTAATCATATCTGGTCTCCTGAACAAGTCTGGGAGTTGGCGGGATGCCAGTTGATCTAGGATGGCCTAGGGTGGGATGACTGAGTGTCCTTGACTCTGTTCTAGATGTGTCTCATCCTCAAGCAGTCTATCCTGAACATATTCTCATGACACAAGAGGGCTAGTCCCATTGCTAAAGTTCCTTTCAAGCCCCTGCGCTTGCTCACCCATGTTATCCCATTGACAAAAATAAGTCAAGTTGTTGAGCCCAGACTCAAGGGACAGTGTAGGCTAGCCCACTCATGATGGGAGGACACAAAAAATGTATATTACAAAGGGCACAAATACAGGCAGGGGTAAAAAAATCGAGCCCTCATTGTAATCTATGATAACATGTAAAACATAGCAAAATGCCTATAAGACAGAGGATTCAATAAATGTGTAGCTGTTACTATTGGGTTGATCCAAATGACATTATCATTTTTGTAGATAAAAATGATCGAATATCAGCAATTTTATATGATTCAACCTCAAATTACTATTACAACATCCTGTAAAAAGGAATTATCACCTACAATTTTCAGTGGAAGAAACTGAAGCCTAATTAATTTTCAAGGTTACTCAGCTAGTAAATTTTAGCTTTTTATTTCAATGTAGTCTTCTGACTCTAAATCCAGTTGTCTTTTCTTATACTAAAGCTGTATTTTGAGATGCTTGGTGATAGATAAATAATACTAACTATGACATGACTTTATATATAACATAGAGACATAATTTCCCAACTCTTTATCCTTATAAAACTCATGCACTTCCAGTGAATACTGACATCTGAAAGACCTGGTCTTTTGCCAACAATAACCCTATGGTAGTCCATCTCCTGGTTGCTAACACCTAGAAATAGAAATGAAGCTGGTAATAGCTAAATGCTATATTAGTACTCTCAGAAAAACCATCTCAAAAGCACTTGAGAATTTGTGACTTATAGCTAAATACATCATTCCATGCTTATCTCACTTGTGTTTTCCCAAACATGGTGGCTATGGTATTTTTTCACATTTATTTCGTGTTTGTATATCTAATTACATTTTAGCCAATTAAACAGATACATTATGCATAAATATACATTTGGATTATTTTTACACATGTACCTATTACGTATTTAGCTAAACCATGCATCACAATGTTTCTAGAGATGTCTTATATGTATTGTCTTTTGGACGGCCTCTACTCAACAGATTGACTAGATTAGTGAATAGCAATATAGTTACAGTACAAGTGATTTCCCTATGTGTAGATTCAGATGAGTCAATTAAATGAACATTCAAATCAAATTATTCTTTCAATTACAAATAATATTTCATATAGCTCAGAAGGAGAGAATATTTATAAAGAGCAATAAGCTATTGAAGCTCCTCATTATCATATATTGCTGCTGAATTAAGTTTCCTTATCTGTCAGTTGGTATCTTATTTATAATAGACCCTATTTCATTCCCCTCTTCCTACTCCCGTTAAGGTCAGGAGCATCAAAGGATTCTTCATTCTCTGACAAACTGGTCATTTTGAGACTGCAGAACTCTGTTACTTAATGCTTTTTAAATTGAATGATTGCACTGATTTATTTTGTTGGTGCTGTCAAATCAAGAAGGACATTTATGTATTACTAGTGTAGAAAGCCATAGCATCTTATCAGCACTAGCGATGCCCTAAGGACTCACACTTCTTAAGCGTCCTGTTTTCTGCTCCCAACCCAAAAGCTATGTGCACATGGAACACCTGCCATATGGCATCTAAAGGAACTGTGAAGAGAAGGGGATGTGACATCACAGGGTCCATAGTTGATTCCTATTTCTGTCATGTACTAGTTGGGTGACTTTGGGAAAGATATTTAAGTTCTGCATTGTGTTTCTAATATTTGTATAACCCCTAACTCACGGTGTTACTTGGCATCAAATGAGATCTTGTGTACGCTTGAGCACCATACAGTTGTTGATCAAGCTCTGAACTGCAGAATCCAGAGAATCATCTGAGAGATATCTGCTTATATATCTAGTGAAGGAGAAAATGAAAAATAGCCCACACAGCCTCTAAAGCTAAGGAAGTTACCAATCACAACTTCCAGTTTTAGCACTTTATTTTAGGGGTTTTCTTTTTCTGCATATTATAATTGCCATGGATTATTTGGATTCAAGAGTATAGACCACAGTATTCTTCAAACTTCTTTTTTACTGTGATACTGGAAGAAATGCATTTTTATTTTAGATCATTATACACATGCTGCAAACATCTGAAAGCAGTTTCGCGAACTGTTACTACCTGTGTTGCCGTCTAATATTTTCTACTCTGCCTCGCTCCATTGTAATTTATTTTATTTTTTTAAAAAAGGTTGATCAGTATCCCAGCAGCAATGTGTCACAACCTGTTTTAAAATACTTTGAAGTAAGACAGAACAGAATTTAAATCCCAAATCATCCACTTACTAGCATAGTGACTGTGAACAAATTAAAATCTCAGTTTCCTCTTTTGTAAAATGGGAATTATAATAGAAATAAAACATTTCATAGAGACACAGTGAGGATTATATCAGATAATTAATATAAAGCACAAAGTATAGTAGATGCTCATATTTGGGGATTTCAAATCAGTGCCTTTAATTGCCTTAGAGATAAATTTAAAAAATATATTTGACTGTATTCTATCAAATTCAGAAAAGTTAATAATCTGGACAATTCAGATTCTTAAATTCATTTCTGCCTTGACTATTTCATGAAGAAAGAAATCAAAGATTACTTTAGGATGTTTAATATCCATGAAAAGACAAACAACATCTAAACACCACTGACCTAGTTTGGTGGGAAAGGCCATGAATGCTTTGGAAGCATCACTTTGGAACTTGACAAGTCCCTCACTGCACAAAGCCATTCAGGGCACTGGCCTGGTGTAATTTAACTCTGTTCCCGAAAGCTCTAAATCCAGGCCAACATTTGTAAACACCAATGCACAATTGATTACAATGTCACCTTGTTCTCTCTTTTCCCTCTTCACCCTACTTCATTTCCCCAACATTACTCAAAGTTTAAATTTGTCTGAACCTTCCAAGTGTGTCTAAGAAAATTGTGTCATTGTTAGTCACTTACTTCCCTTTGGGCTTCGAATACTTGGCCAAAATCAAACCTCATATTTCAAACCAGACCTCCCTCTGTTTACAACTAGGGTGAGAAGCAGAAATTTAACTTAATTTAATTTGCATTTTCTCCCTAATTTAGTAATGCAAATTATTATTATATTCTGCACTGTAGATGCTACAATGCACAGTGCAGCTAGGACTCTGTTGGCTAGCAACCCAGGGAAGTGAATCAGTGGAGATGTTTACAGGGAAGCAAATGACATGCTTACTTAAAATTCATTACTTTTTAATGGTGAGAAAATTTCTTTTCAAATTGCAATCTACAGGTGTTGCTACAGACCTTTTTGGTCATTACTGCTTTTCTTCTCCTCCACCCTCTTTTGCCAGGCCTAGTAAATATTGTTGACAATGGGTTTCAAAACATTCTGCTGGTATGTTATGTTTCTATGTCCTGTGGATTGCTTATCATGTCTTTTTGATATCATCTGAAACATAATGTGGTTTTTTTTTTTTGGTGAGGAAGACCAGCCCTGAGCTAACATCCGTTGCTAATCCTCCTCTTTTTGCTGAGGAAGACTGGCCCTGGGCTAACATCCGTGCCCATCTTCCTCCACCTTTTATATGGGACGCCGCCACGGCATGGCTGACAGGCAGTGCGTCGGCGGGCGCCCGGGATCCGAACCAGCGAACCCCGCGCTGCCAAGCGCGGAGTAAACCGCTGCGCCACCGGGCCGGCCCCTGAAACATAATGTGTTTTTAAGGGAAACTGGATGATTACTTAATTGTAGTGTTTCTGTTTTCACTTGATGTGCTACTAAATAGAAATGACAGGAATATGGTCTACTAAATAAAATTCCCCGGCTAAGCTAGAAATCTGATTTTCATATCTCACTCATCAGGTGAATCTAAGCCAAAAAATCCTCCTTCTGAATGGAAATGGCTCATTCCTAGTCTCTGATGGAAGGTGAAGTTTATTTTGATCTAACCTATTTCAGTCACTTTTCCACTAAGGAATCTTTAAAAATATTTGTGTGACCTATAAAGTGTTCAGGCAGCCTTAAAAGTGGAATAACTTTAAACTAACAGGAAATCTCATTAATAAAATCACTTACATGCTCTGTGCTTAATTGCAAGCCCTTTGGAAAAAATGTCACTGTGGAATGAGATATACTCAAAATTTTAATGATGTAGACTTTATGATTTAATATCTTTATAAATTTAAACTCAGAAAAAAAAACCAGGAAAGGTTAATCATTCATAAAGTAGTGTCTTCATTATGCATAGGCATTCTGTATTTTCTATTATTTTATTATATCTTTGTTATTTTATTAAAAATTGCCTAGTTCCAGGGTCTCTGGGTCAATGGTAATTACTTACCTTTGCTTAGGCCCACTGCCTATTGTATCAGGTAAACTTTTGGGTCTGTCATTTCAATGAGACTGTGAATATGCTATTGATATGTATGTGTAATCTTAGGATACTCCCAGTTTGCCCAAATACAAGGACAACAGTTACACTGGGAGTAAGGACTAGAACTTGGACCAAAGGACCAAACAGAAAAAAGCCCTAAATGGATGAAAGGGATATGACCAGAGTCGTGAACTCAAATACCTATGTTCCTGCAGAGATAACATAAAGGAATGAAACTGGTTGGACGCAAGACATTGGAGAGTGGTGGGGTCTATATCTAACTGCAATGGTGACGATTTATTTGGTCCTAAGCCCAACTGCTAGACTTACGTGAGAATGTGGGTTCAGTGTTGCCAGGTCTTCCAATTTTCTATAAAAAGTCAGAAACTCAGATTTCTAAATTGAAAATGGCAGCAGCCAATTAAAAAAATTACTTACACATTAATTTATAATAACTTTTTGTTAATTTCTTACCTTAAGAGTCCTCATTCTTCCAATTTTTTAGGTATAATTTACATAAAATAAATTACACAGATTTTAAATATATAATTTAATACATTTTGATAAATGTATATACTCACATAACCTTTACCCCAAACAAGTTATGGAATGTTTCCATTACCCAAAAAATGTTCCCTTATTCTCAATTCCAGTCAATTCCCCACCCCCAGAGGTAACAACAACTTAGATTGGCCTTTTCAAGAACTTTATATAAATGGAATGACATAGCCAATTTGGGTTTGGCTCTTTTTGCTCAAGATAATGTTTTTGAGATTCATCCATGTTGTTACATTTATCAGTAGTTTGTTATTTTGAATTGCTTAGTAGTATTATATTCAATTCATTTTAAAGCATGATGTGGACCAAGTCTTAAGATAGACTCGGCCTGCAGGAAAATGGTTGTTTATTTCTGGATTGGAGAGAAGATAATGGGTGAAGGCAAAGAATCCTAAATGCAGAAAGGATGGGAGAATGATCATTGTGCTAGGGGTGTGTTAAAATAAAACAGTGGAAAATAGTGGAAATAGAAGAACTGCAAGGTAGAGGAGAGCAACGGTATCCTTAGGTAGGCCTTTCAAGGTGTTTAAGAATCTGGGTGTGAGAGAGACATAGATGTAACTAAAGGAGTGAAGAAAATAGCTGATGAAGGAATGCACGATTTAGAGGTTGAATTTTAAAAAGTAACGTGGTTTTTGATACCTAAAGTCATTTAAGTGCAAATGTTTGGAAGGTTTTTAGAATGGGAGGATAACAGAGCACACTTTTTGTTATGCTTAAATGACATTCTTATGGGGGTGACAATACACGTATTTCTCCCCTGTCCTATTTTCTCTTCATTTATTTCCCCTATATGTTATTTCTCTCTCTTTTTTTTCTACTACCTCACTATTTTTTAAATAAACCTTTTATTTTAGAATAGGTGTAGATTTATAAAAACACTGCGAAGATAGCAGAGTTCCCATACACCACATACTCAGTTTCCTCTACTATTAACATCTTACATTAGTATAGAACATTTGTTACAATTAATGAGCTAACATTGATACATTATTATTGAGTAATGTCCATATTTTATTCAGATTTGCTCAGACTTTTGCTAATGTCCTTTTTCTGTTCCAGGATCTCATCCAGGACATGATACATTTCCTCATCATGTCTCCTTAGGCTCCTCTTGGCTGTGGCAGTTTCTCATATTTTCCTTATTTTCAATGACCTTGACAGTTTGAGGAGTACTGATCAGATATTTTGTAGCGTTTCCCTCAGTTGGTGTTTATCTTATATTTTACCCATGATTAGACTAGGGTTATGTGTTTTGGGGAGGATGACCACAGAGGTAAAGTGCCATTCTCATCACATCATACCCAGGGTACATACTGTCAACATGATTTACCACTCTTGATGTTGACCTTGCTCACCTGGCTAAGATAGTGTTTGTCAAGTTTCTCCATTATAAAGTCCATGGAAAAACTTGGAGATAGGCTTTTTTTCCTGCTCCCTCTGTGCTAGGCCCGGGTGTATAGCTGTGGGAGGCGGATCCTCTTGCGCCCATTAATAACTGTTTCTTTGTTTGCTATAATCCTGTGGGTTCGTGAAGGCAGGCTTCATTGGCTCTCAGAGCCAGGTGATCCAGGAGCCCGTCCCTTGGGCAGCAGCCACAAAAGCTGGGTGCGAGACATGCGTGTAAGCTTCTTCCAGGGAGATATTGGTGATCTGTAGTGGGCTTGAGTGAGAAGGCAGAGGTGGTGCCTGCTGGCTACTCAGTTCTCCAGGGAGGATCGTAGTCAGCCCCTAGATGTGTGCTAAATTAGAAGCCTGACCTTCAGGGAGCAAGTTTTTAAAGTATGCAAATTGACCTCTTTCAGAGAAAAACTGAAAAATGAGATTTTTTTGCCTGCTCCCTCTATGCTGAGCCCTAGGGGATTTCAATGGGGAATCCTTGGAAGCCTGTCATGAATTTTTTTTTTTTTTTGCTATAGTCTCATGGGTTTCATGGATGCAAGCCCCATTGGCTTTCAGAGCTAGGTGTTTTGGGGGCCTCTTCCACAGGTGGGAGTCTTAAAAGTTGGGCTGCTAGATGTGGGATCCAAACTCCTCACTCCTCGGTGAAGCTGGGAGTTGGGAGTTCCCTCCAGATTGTATGGGGTGGGTGGCGGCATTGTGAGAAAGTGTCTCAGCCTTTCCTATCCATTTCAATGAGGGTGATGTGCGTATTTTCTCTTTCACCCAATGTGTAGGAATTGCTCAGTTAGTTTCTGGATTTCTTTCAGAGAGAATTGCTCCGTGTACAGCTATAGATTCAGTGTATCCATGGGAGGATGTGAGTTCAGGACCCTCCTATGTTGCCATCTTGTACTGGAACCCTTCTTATGGCTTCAGTAATAATCTTGATATTCTGCTACATGATCACAAAGATTGTGCTTTTTTTTCCTTCAGGATTTTGTTTCTTTCCCATCTTTCTTTCTCCTGATAATCTCACAGTAGTCTAAATCCGTTACTATTTAACAATGATTGATTTTCATTTTCCTAACTTGTGAAGATTAAGTCCACATTGTAAAATTATCTCTATATTGATGATACTTTAAGCACAGGTCATATTTTTCCTACTTGTCACACTTAAGAGAAATAATCTCCATTCTGTTTTTCATCAGTATCTGATGTTCTACAATGAAATTCACTTGCTGTTCTCTAACAATACAGAAAACTTCAACAAGGCCATTGCCATCAATGACCATTCAATAGTCGGAGAGCCGACGTAATAGAAATTATGTCTCTTTGAATCTCAACATTCTAAAATTTCTATACTTCAGTCCAATCCTCTTAGGTTCAATTCACAATTGTTTGCCTCTGTGTTTCTTGTGAGAGATTTTGATACTTGAGGCTTTTTTTCAGTCCTGAGGTTTTTCCATAATTTAGTGGATTTTGGAGTCTTTCAGCTGCCAACAATGCTATCTTCTGGGATTCCTGGAGATGGTTTGGTAAACCCCTTCAGAATTGGATTACATTATATGAACCAAAACATATTCCTTTATTTTCTGTTGCTTGCAATATAAACAAGAACCAGGAACTGTGAGTATCCTATTTTAGCGTAAAACTCAGTCCAACAACAAAATATTTTACTATGAATCAAGGCCTGAGTATAGATAATGAGGTGCTTCCATGTTGCCTCAAAGAATATATATATTTTTTGGTGAGGAAGATTAGCCCTGAGCTAACATCTGTTGCCAATCCTCCTCTTTTTTGCTGAGGAAGATGGGACTTGGGCTAACATCTGTGCCCATCTTCCTCTACTTTTTAATATGTGGTACACCTGCCACAGCATGGCTTGATAAGCGGTGTGTAGGTCTGCACCCGGGATCTGAACCTACAAAGCCCAGGCCGCTGAAGCAGAGCACGTCAAGTTAACCACTATGCCACAGGGCCAGTCCCCTCAAAGGATATTTTTTGATAAGAAAAACTAAATTAAACTTTCCTAAACAACAAAGAAATGTATTTCTTTGCATACTAGGGAGATTAGAAGTAGCGCATGGTCGAATACAGAAACTCAGTAGCTCAGTGGTTCAATAACATATCCATCTCTCTACTTTGCTCCCTTTAACAACTTCAAGAGAATGCCAATGGCAACCAGGAGTACTTACTTTCTTGTTCACTAAAACAAAATAACATAACTTCTTTTCAAAGTATGGAATAAAATTTATTCCAGCTTAGGTCACACGACCTATGTGGAGCAAGAAAAATAACCAAGAGAAATTCTATGCTTTTATTCCATTGGCAAATAGAAACTTACTCTGGAGCTAGAGATGGAGTAGATACCTAAACAAAATTGAGGTTCTCTTACGAAAGAGAAAGTGTGGCTTCAGCTGTTTTCCATTTTGTTTTATTTTCTATTCTAATATCTCCCAGGATTTTATTTACAACACATGGGCATTTAATAGCAGTTCATGCCATTTAACATGTGAAAAAGCAAGTACTGAAAGTGCGTTGGAGTTTAAGTACAAAGTGCTTTATAAAATGCATACACTGAATTTTTATATTGAAAAATTATTCATAACCTTTAAAATGAAAATCTTTCCAAATTGTTTATTTTAATTGGGTTTGTTTCCTGGCTGCAGAAATAAATAAAAACTCCTTTCATATTTGTGCAATACGACTTCAAACACCAGAGATGTGCTGAGTCACTGATAAATAATTCACTTAGCCTGGAAACAGATGAACCAATTTCTGAAAGCTGCAGACATCTATGCTTCCCCATACCTTTCCTTTTTGAGATTAGCTCAAACAGATGAATGATGGCATTCTAATCAGGACAAAAAAGGATATCCCCTTTAAATTTTCAGCAACCTGCCATGCTGAATTAGTGATCGCATGTCTAGTCATATTATTTGTGTCAAGAGTCCTCTGGTCTGCTGCATCTAAGTGCTGCAAATAGTTGTGAATAGTTGATATTTCCTCCAGAAACAGCCACATTTGCAAATTATCTCATTTCCTTTAGGAGGAATGCAAGCGAGTGAGATAATTCTACTCCAAGTATTTTAAAAGCAAGTTTGAATTCACTTGACCCAAACCACTAATGTAGTTCAAGGATTTTTCTCGGATTCTTATTCAACATCGCAGATTCCACAGTATCTTAGGGAACGTTATTCAATAATCCGCCTGGTCTATTCTCCAATATCCATGAGTAAAATAAAAGAATCTTTACCCCTAGAAAACAACTTAGATTCACAGGAATAATAATAGTTATACGGTTTATGTACATTTTAGTTAAAAGCTAATGTTGACTGTGGAATCAATAAATGTGCTTTGGTGACCTTGAATAACTTTTAAGAATAGAGCCACAGAACAGAAGGCTGTTTTCACTAAGGTTTCACAGATACATACTATAAAATATTTGTAGGTCAAACAAACTAGATCAGAAAAGAAAAACAATTACTTGCATGCTGAGCAAATTTCCCCTTGTATTATTCAGCCTTAATATCTTTTCTCAAAGAATTAACTTGTAAATTTTCTTAATTACTGAAGTTAAATTTATATACAGTAAAATAAACATTGTAAGTGTACAATTAAATGATGTTTGATTGTATTCACACACAAACACTCACATGTAATATACACATATGTAATCTACAGCCACTCAAGGTAAAATCAAAAGACCCTGGTGTTTCCTTATTGCAATCACACCCCACTCCCAGATACGCAATCACTGTTCTGATTTCTATCACCATGGGTTAAGATTTGTATGTTCTAGAACTTCATCTAAATGGTATCATAAAATATATAGTATTTTGTGTTTGTCATCTTTTAGTAGACATTATGTCTATGAGATTCATACATGTTAGTGTATATATCAACAGTTCATTATTTTTTATTGCTAAATATTGTTTCATTACACGAATATACCACAGTTTACTATCTTGTTGATAGACTTTTGGGTTATTTCCAGTTTGGGGTTATTATGAATAAAACCACTATAAACGTTCTCATACAAGTCTTTGTGTGGACATAATTTATAATTTCATTTAAGTAAATACCAAGGAGTGGAATCACTGGATCCTAAGGATGGTATATATTTAACTGTTTAAAAAATTGCCAGTTTTCCAAAGTGGTTGTACCACTGTGGTTTTAATATTCATTTCCCTGATGCCTAATGACATTAAGAATCTTTCCACATACTCATTGATTATTCAGATATCTTCTTTCATGTAGTATTTGCTCAATTATTTTGTCCATTTTTTACTCATCATTTTTGAGAGATCTTTATATATTCTGGAGACAAGTCCTTTGTCAGATATGCATGTTACTAATATTTTCAACCTCTCTGTAGCTAGCATTTTTATTTTCATAAAGACAATTATTGAAATACAGAATTTTTTAAATTTTTAATTCTAATTTATCATGTTTCTTTAAGTTCAATATTTTTTTCTGGCTGCTCTAAGAAATCTTTGCTGACTTCATGTTCGCAAAGGTATTCTGCAGTGTCTTCTTTTAAAACTTTTACAGTTTTAACTTTTACAGTTAGATCTTAATCCATCTCAAATTAATTTTTGCATACCATGTAAGGAAAGAGTCAAGGTTAATTTTTTCCATATGTTTATTAAGTTTCTCTAGCTTGATTTGTTGAAGATATTTCTCTTTCTCTTTTGAATTGCATTGAGCTCTTTCTTGAAAATCAATTGATTGTCTAAGTGTGAGTCTTTTTGGATGATGTGTTGTATTCATTTGAGGTATTTGTCTATTTATCATAACACAATATCTCAATTACTGTTACATTATAGAAAGCCTTGATATTAGGTAGTCTAAGACTTTTTAAATAGAAACTTAGTCATTGATTTTAAATCTTACTTATTTCTAAAATAAGCAGCAAAAGTATAAATTTCTCTGTAAGTATTGCTTTAGTATAAGTATCCCACAAATTTTGGCATGCCATGTCTTCATTAGAGTTCAGTTTGATATATTTTCTAATTTCTTTTGTGATGTATTCTTTGAACCATGGGTTATTTTAAAGAGTGTTGATTAATTTCCAAAGTTTGGGGCATCTTCTAAATATCTTACTATTATTGATATCTAATTTAAGCCTGTTATGTTCAAAGAATGTACACTGTGAGTGTTTAGTCTTTTCAAATTTATTGGTATATATTTATTTCCCAGCATATGGTCTATCTTGATGGAAATTCCATGTGCACATGAAAAGTGTGTTCAGTAATTGTTGAGTTTATCTATAAATGTCAATAAGGTTGAGTTGTTGATAGTGTTCAAATATTCTACAGCCTTATGATCTTTTGTCTACTTCTTTTATCAATCACTGAAAGAGAGGTAATGGAATCTCCAACTATGTGGCTTTTTGTGTTTCTTATTTTAGTTCTGTCAGTTTTCATCTATTTTGTAGCTCTGTTATTTGGTGCATTTACTTTTAGGATTGTGATGTCTTCCTAATGAACTGACAGTTTTTTGATATGGTTTAATTTAAGTCTATCTTCTAAGCTATTTGTTTTCTATTTGTCTCACACATTGTTTCTTTTATTCTCATTTACTTATTTTTTTTGTGTTATTTGAATATTTTTAGTCTTTTATATCTTCTACTGGATTTTAATTGGTACTTATTTGTCCTACTTTTATTACTTTTTCTTGGGATTATAATATGTATCCCTAATTTATCATAGTCTACTTACAATTAATATTATATCATTTCATGTAAAATTCAAAACATTTAAAAGAGTATAATTCTATTTTCCCTCCTATACTTTGTGCTATTTTTGTCATACATTTAGCTTCTACATATGTTAAAAATCCCACAATAAAATGTTATTATTTATGCTTTAAAAATCAGTTTTCTCCTAAAGAAATATAGAAACTAAAAGAAAATAAGACAGCCTTTATATTTACCCATATACTTAACATTTCTGTTACTTTTTATTTTTTTGTTGTAGATTTGAGTTTTCCTCTGGTATCATTTCTCTTTAGCCTGAAGAACTTTCTTTATCATCTTTCAGAAGTCAGGTCTGCTGGCAACAAATTCCCTCAGTTTTTGTTTACCTCAAAGTGGTATTATACTCTATTATTTTTCATTTTTTAAGGTACAAATTGCATATAGTAAAATTTATCTTTTTAATGTACAGTGCTGCTAGCTTTGACAAACTCATACAAATATCTCCTTAACCAAGATATAGAACGCTGCCATCACCCAAAACATATTCCCATGTGATCCTTAATTTTTTTTTTTTTTTTTTTGTGAGGAAGACCAGCCCTGAGCTAACATCCATTGCTAATCCTCCTCTTTTTGCTGAGGAAGATTGGCCCTGGGCTAACATACTTGCCCATCTTCCTCTACTTTATATGGGACACCGCCACAGCATGGCTGACAAGCAGTGCGTCGGCAGGTGCCCGGGATCTGAACCCGCGAACCCCTGGCTGCCAAGCGCGAACTAAACCACTGTGCCACCAGGCCGACCCCCCAATGTGATCCTTTAAAGTCAACCCATCCTCCTACTACCAGCCACTAGCAACCATTGATCTATTTTTTGTCCCTATAGTTTTGCCTTTTCCAGAAGATCATGTAAATGAAATCATGCTCCATGTAGCCTTTTGAGTCTAGCTTCTTTCATGTAGCATAAAACATTTGAGATATATCCACATCATTGCATATATCAATAATTCATTCTTTTTTATGCTGAGTAGTATTTCATCATGTGGATATACCACAATTTGTTTATCCACTCCACATTTGAAAAATCTTTGTGTTGTTTTACATTTTGGTGACTATGCATAAAGTCACTATAAACATATGTGAACAGATTTTTGTGTGAACATACATTTTATTTCACTTGTGTAAATACCTGGCTTGTACATTTAACTTTATAAGAAATCACTAAACTCTTTTCCAAAGTGGCTGTGACATTTAGCATTCACACTATCGATGTATTTCCAGTTGCTTCACGTCATTGCTAGTACTTACAAAATTTTTTTTTTGCCATTCTAATAGGTGAGTAGTGATATCTCATCATGATTTTAATTTGGATTTCCCGAATGATTAATGATATTGAGCATCTTTTCATGTACTAATTTGCCATCTGTATATCTTCTTTGGTGAAGTGTCTGTTAAAACTTTTTTTCATATTATTGATTTTGATTAATATATTCTGGATATAAGTTCTTTCTCAGATATGCAATTTGCATATATTTTTCCTAGTCTTTGGTTTGTCATTTCATTGTCTTAACAGAGTCTTTCAAACAGCAGACATTATGTTATGGCATCCATTGTTTCTAGTAAGAGGTCAATCATCATTTGTATTGTTTCTCCCCTGTTAGCCCACTTGGATTCCAACTCCCCGTTCTGCATCCTGAAAAGTGCCCCCCGGACAGAAAGCCAGATTGAAAAGTGGCTCACCCTATGGGTTTCCACTCTCTTAAGTATCAAAGTTTTGAGCTACCTATTGCACAATGCCTGAACACAGTTGCCTCAAATAATTTGTCAAGTGTTATAGTACTACATGATAAGAGGGTAAATCTGATACCAGTTACTCCATCATGGCTATATGAAGAATTCTAGCATATTTAGTCTTTCTGCTCTCATTTCTCCAATCCACATATGAAGCAATCAATAATATATTTTTGGATACCTACTATGAGAGTGTGCTTATTATTAAAGATGCGAAAACAAGGTCCCAACCCTTAAATAGCTTATAATTGTGTAAGCCTAATTTGTGAGCCTATTGAAGGAGAAAACAGAAGGACAGAAAGTATTTGAGAGTTTTTACAAATTGTTGTTGCAACTCAAATATATCAAGATTTTCAGAGTCATGGGCTGGTGAATTCCATAATTAATGCATGATTTCAAAACTCATTGTTGCTCAGCATTACCTTTTATTATACCCAATTGAAACCCTCATCCATTTCCCACAGTAATAATTCCAAAGTTTATCTCTCTAGTGCTGGAACAATTAGGGGCCCGAGTCCTTATATGAGTCTATAATATAGATCCACTAGTAAATATAAATGAACACCTTTACAGCTATCTTCTCTTGAGCAAATTCAACCCAAATGTGTATATTCCAATCTGCATGAAACTGATCAATCAGGACCATTCTCCAGTTCATAAACATCACCAGAAGGCATGTGATTATTTGCCATTAGGATGAAGTCCTGCTGAAAAAAGCTCTGGGATTTGCTGATACTTGTCTTCCTCCTGCTTTAGTCTTTGAAAAACTGTTTGAGCTTGGAAATAATTCTTGAACATCTGTTTGACCTTGGTAGCAAAGATTTCAAAGGAATTAACACCTGTATTTATGGCTTTAATCATTCAAAGAGAGTAATCAGGAAACTACTTTATTCCAGGTCATGTGCTAGACCCAAGGGAGTAGGGCACAAACATGCATAAGATTTATTTTTCATCCATGGGGAGTACACATCTTAGCCTGAGAGAAGGACACATTAACAAATTATGTGAATGTAATTAAACTAGAGTGCAACGGTGTGTGCTTGTGTGCTTGTGTATGTGTGTGTGTGAGAGAGAGAGAGAGACAGAGGGAGTTGGGGGTTTGGGGAGGTAGGAACATGTTCTCTATCTTGGTGGTAAAGGCACACTAACTAGCCCTTTGGCTTAAAAAATATATAGGAGAGCCCAACCCAGCTCACTTAATTCGGGAAAAATTGTGGGCTGGGCACAAAACCTCTTCAGGTCAACATTTGAGCCTATAATATTGATTGGGACAGTTGCTCGGAGGTTCTCGAGCCAGAGGTTATGAATCTCTTTGCCAGCTGGATGCAGCTGCAGTTTGGCATGTTAGTTCCTCCATCTCACGGCAGTGAGCTGATTGATGGAAATTGCCTGAACTAGGCCCAGATGTGGCCAAATGCAAAGAGGCCAGCGACATGATGTGGATGGTGTCATATACCAAGGAACATGTAATTTGGAGTGGGACTGGTAAAGCAGCCTCAGCTGAAGATGGCAGGTGCTTTGTCAAACAAACCTGGGCTTAAGACCGGAAAAATCCAAGGCAAAGGTGGGAGTCAGGCAGCAAGGCCGAGTTTTAGGCAGAAACACCAGCAGGTTTTAAATGAGGGATGCCTTATTGAGCGTGACACTGAGGGAGGCTGGAGGCCTGATGTATCAGCAGCAAAGGGAAGGACAGCCATGTTATTGAACAGGACTGATACAATATTGTGAGCGTAAATGCCAGTATTTTGTAGCTTATAAGATGATTGTGTCCACAGGGAAAACCTCCAATCCCTACAGCTATGTTGTAGTTTTAATGGAAGCGGGCATTCCACTCTCAGAGCCTGCTGTTTCTAGAGAAAAGGCAAATTCTATAAAAAAATTTAACTTGCTTCTCAGAAGAGTGACCCACGCTAAAATAGGAAGGCAATACAAGGACACAAAATTTCAATGCAGATTGTATCATAACTTTGGGTGCTTAAGGGAAAGCACTTAGTTTCTCAAATTACTGCACCAAGTAATCTATGAAATGAAAATGCAAACACCAAGTGCACTCAGAGAGCACTTGAAGTACTTGGAAATCATTTTGAAGCTCTTTATTAAAACCTTAAAGTTCACTAGACCCAGCACTCTCAGACGAAAAGAAATAGAGACATTTTGGATTATTTGTGAAGGGCACAGGGATTGCTTCTGTCGATACTTTTAAAGTTTTCCTCTCTTCTCCACAGCTTTAATGACTATATTTGACAAAGACTTTATTGCCCATAGATTTGTGTAAATGATTTGCTTTTAGCAAAATATTTCCGCTAAAGTTGTCTCATAGAATACAGGAACTCCTCGAACATGTGAGCAACGCTTTTTGCTCTCTCTCCAAGCTTCAACGTCCTTTATATGTAAAATGGGGATACTGAGTGAAAAATTAGACATATATTCTAGTGACATAGTCTTACACATGAGCAAATGATTATACACTAAAAAATGTTCATTGTCACTTAATGTAAAATATTAACATTTAGAGGCAATCTAAATGTCCAAAAGTGAATAAATTAATTATGGTATCCTTGTTCAATGGACTAGAATGTGACTATATATAATCACATTCACAAAGAGCTTTAACAACATGGGAAAGTGCCTGTGATACAGGGTGATTTTTTAAAATTGGGAAATAATGTTATGTTAACAGCATCATTTTAACTTTTGTATCAATTTCACGCAGAGGCTGGGGGAAACAGGTACTCTCATACATTGCTGGTGGTAATACAAAATGATACACCATCAAATGGAGGAGAATTTGGTAATATCTAACAAAACCACACAGGCATTTACCCTTCAACTTAGCAGTCCCACTTCTCAGAATTTACCCTGAAGATGTGACTTCAACAATGTGAAAATACATATGATCAAGGTTATTTATTGGAGAATTACATGTAATTGTAAAATACTGGAAACTACCTAGATGCGTAAGCTTGGAGAGAGGTTGAATCAACTATGTTACATATGCACAAGTGAGTCCTATGCAACTGTGAAACAGAATGAGGAAGATTTCTATGAACTGACATAGAGTGATTTCCAGGGGGATGATATTAAGTAAAAAAAGCAAAGTGCAAAAGAGCATAAATGTATGTTACTATTTGTATGAAAGATGGAGAAATAAGAAAACATACATAGGTCTGCCATCTTCACACACAAAAAAGAAAACAGTGAATTGGTTACACATAATGGAGGAAGAGGGTGGAAAGGATACAGGGGGCAATGACACTTCTTTGAGTGTATCTTTCTGCATATTTTTGACTTTGGAATTTATGTTAATGTTTACATATTCAAAAAATAAAATTAAATCAATAAGAATGAGGAGGGGGAAAACCTAAAAGTGAAAGCAAATGAAAATAAATGAACCTAATTTCATTTCAAATGAATATCATATCCACACTGAAGAGGAAGGAAGGAAGGAAGAACTAATCCAATTAACCTAGGAACGAGACATTTGACTATATATTCTCAGGCTTAGGCAGAGTTGTGGGCAGGGGAGGAGATTTGCAAACAAATTTTGATTTCTTTTAAAAAGATTTTATTGTTGTAGTATGGAGGAAGCAATTCTTAAGCTAGTTTACGTGTATTATAGAATTGAGCATAGGAGTAAAACTGATGATGTTGTTAGGAGCCAGTGTTCCCACTGTGGGAGAAGGAATATAAAAATATGGAATGTGAAGAAAGCAACAGAGAACCCTGTGGAAATGGATTAGAATTAGAGGTGTCAATGTGAATCCATGATTTCCATAATATGCATATGTATGTGTGGGTACTTGTTTATGTGCACGTGTATATGAATGTGTGTATGTATGTTTGGATATTTAGATATTTGGGTATATACAGGCATATTTTCCTAAGTCTACCCAGCAAGAGGGCCAAAGAGCAAAGTCACCCCAGGGGCAATGAGCACACAAAGCACTCATATTTAGGTCTCTAATACCATTTCTCATGAAAGAGTCAGGACTCCTTTAGGAAATGGTCGATTCCAGGAATGAGGCAGGACAGATACAAGATGAGCCTGGAGCATCTTGTTATGTTTGAAAGTAAGAACGAGTAAAGAAAAAAAGTTGATGGGTCGGTTCATAAGGGCATAGGAACTAACTTGAGAGGGCTCCTACTGGCCAAATCCAGGACAATTTGAGCATCAAAATAGTTAAGAACCATAATGAACCGTTGAAAAAATAGAAGTTCATGAGTCCAAAATCATAAAAAAACTGGTAAATAAATGAATGGGTATGGGATGGGGTAGGAGAGACTTTGCTTATAGTAGAATTCTGAACACTGACTGGTCAATGTGAAGGGAATACTGGAGTTGAATATCATTATTTTGCAACCCTAATGATAAAAATCAGGTCAGTCAAGAATCTTTTATAGATGCTAAATCTAGGGGGAAGTTTTGGTCATGAGCAGGATATCTTAATGGCCGTGAAGTGTCTCCTCACAGATTGCTTATGAGTTTCAAGGGAAGAAAAAATAGTAATTATACATTGGAGAAATTGAAAAACATTTAACAGAGGGATCAAAATTAACATTACCAATGTAGGACAGATGGATAAGATGTGATACCCTGTGAAGGCTGCAAACTGGAATCTAATCATGAAGAAATACCAGACAAACCCAGATTAGGAACAGTTCATATAAAATGATGCATGCATATGAATGTTCCTAATGTCTCATTCATAAAAGCCCTTAACTGGATATAACCAAAATGTTCATCAGCAGTGAATGTGTAAAGAGTATAGAATATTCATATAATGGAATACTACTCAGGGATAAAAAGGAACAAACTTCTGATAAATTCAACAACGTGGAAAAATCTCAAAGGCATTTTGCTGAGTGAAAGAAGCCAGATAAAAGAGTACACACTGTATGATTCCATTTATATGAAATTTGAGAATAGGCGAAACTAGTTTACAGAGATAGGAAGCAGATGAGTGTTGCCTGGGGCAGAATAGTGGTGGGAATTGACTGCAAATGCGCACAAAGGAACTGTTCTGGTATGATGGAAATACGCTATATCTTGAATGGGTGGTGGTTACATGCATGTAGATATTGGACAAATGTATGGCACTGTTTACATAAAATTAGTATACGCTACTGTGTCTAAATTATACCTCAATAAAGTTTATTTAAAAGGGTGAAGGGAAGGCGTACTCAAGGAAAATTTTTGGAAGGAAATACTACAAAATAATCACATTGGTGACGGGGTGGTTCTTATTTTCACTTTTATACTTTCCTACATTTAATACATTTTGCCTAATAAGACAAATGTCAATATTTGATAAGTTTAGCTTTGTGTTTAAAGGCACCATATTTTATTTTGTGGATGACAATAATGTGTGACATTTCAGACTCTTCTCTGTGAGGTGTGCTGTAGAGGCAAACATACCACTCAACTGAGAGACTGGGGTTCTGATTCTCATTATTCTGCTGACTGCTGTACATTTTGTGACAGTCATTTGACCTTTCTGAGTTGAGTTTATCTGTAAAAGAAGGGGAGTTGATCTACCTTAGCTCAAATGTTTCGTGATACATTTGGTACCAATTTAAGAACATAATATGTGAATCTTCTTAATTGGATATCTTAACAATATCAGTAATGCATTTGCATATTCAAAATCCTTTGTACTTGGCATGTGTTACATCTTTTTCCTATAACCCATAACAGCATAAATACCCAAAGGCCAATTTAGAAGCCCTTGACAGAAAGTGTAACTTATAATCATCTTCAGTTTATTGCTATATTAAAGGTGCTACTGACTGTTTGTTAAAGGAAAAAAATTAGTCTTTTCCTTTAGTATTTTCTCTGAACACTGAAAATATTGCAAGCTCGTGTTGGAGACAATAGTAACCTTCACATGTATAATCACATTAACAACCTCTTTTCTTCTCCAGTGAAAGAACCACAGGCTATGAAAGTTACATATCCACTTTTTCTTTATTGAGTGAAATTGGCTTTTGACTCCCCTGATTACATGATAATTGAATCCGATGTCTGGTTCTAAGCGATATGTGTCCTTTGCTTTTCCATTTGTTTATTGTTGTTTGCATTGCTGCAAATGCATTAAAGCTGAATGCTGATGAAAAGAGCTGAATTCTGACTGTCAGATGGGAAGAGCAAGCTGGCTGGCTGCAGATGCCATTTTAACTTTGAGTCTTTCAGGTGTAGATTTTTCTATTTGTGTGTAGTTCTTTTTCGAAGACATGTTTTTCCCTTCAAATCAGATAACGCCTTTCAGAAGGTAGAGAATGATGAGGGAAGGCTTGTTTTTCATCACCACTTATATCAGGTGGCTGCATTTATGCCACAAAATAATAGGGAAAAGTTCTAAATTGGATCTAGCAGCACTTTACGTCACATAAAGTAGGGTTTTAGCTGGATCTTTTATTATTTAATTGAGAACTAAATAAATTTAGCCAATATGCTAGATATTGGTTCTATAAAAGTCTACATTTTATTTGCATTTCACAATTCTGGCTAAAGGCCTTGTTCTGCCAATTAGTGAAGAAGCCAGGAAGAATATGGTTCAGTATTTTATGTTATGTTTTCACAATACTCATATACAAGACCCAGGAATCCCATTGATGTACCAGGAAGTGACTTAATAAGCCTGACTCCTAATGACAATACGTTCTGGGAAATGTACACTCAACTGTGATCTTTGCCTTCAATAATTTACACATGACTTTAATATGCCTGAGAGTTCTGTTCCCCATTGGCAGTATGTGAAGACATTGTTCAGTGTAAGAAAACGGAAGCAGCTGGTACTGTTGTGTATGCTTCAGATCACAAGAAAATTAGAATATATCCTGTTTCTACCTTATCCAGAAAACCTCTATTGAATCTCACAAAATTAAGAATCAAGTTATTTTGAAGGCTTTTAGTTTCTCCTTATTGTAATGAGATATAATACTTATGACTCCGAAATTTATTTTTCTCCTGGAGATTCCTACAATTTGGGAATGCTAGTGAGAAAGCATTATTAAGACAAAAACAAAACAACATGGCAATGATCTGAGCTATAAACAGTCATGGTTCTCCTACCTTCTCTTTCAGTGAAACACAGATGTTACGTTTGCAATAGACCTTCTGTGGTAATGTGTTTGAGAATAAACACCGGCAGTTTCACTGAAACTAATTTACCTGCTTTTGATTAGTAATGCTTAGCATTTTAAGGGCCTGGGAGGAAACACAGGAGGAAGCAATCATCCAATCACTGTTACTTCATGGACATAGTGAGGAAAATTACTTAAATTAAGGTCTCTGTCCAAGTCCGTTCTCACACCTCCCGATAGATTTCTTACTGAGGCCCTTTAAACCCAGCTAAGGAGTAACCCGGTGTTTTGTTAAGCATTGCCTCTTAAAAGCCGGAAAATCCACAGGAGATGCCTGATGGTGGTGAATTATTGAAAGAAGATGTAGAAAGAAAAGAATAGGGTTGATATTTTAGCATCAGTTCTTGACAGAGTCGCACACGTAGCTGCAGTTTGACTTTCTAAACACTGTATCAAAACAGGATAACAGCAGCTGGCTGATTATTCCTAGGTCAGAAAGCTGGCAGAGAAGGTTAAAGAAAAGTAGGTAGTGGGAACAAAATTAGACTCTAAGAGTAACATCACATAAAATGGAGTTAATCAATCCTAACTCCACATTTAGAGTCACCTGGAGAATTGTTAATAATGCCTGGACCTTGATACAGACAAATAAATCCATATATCCAGGGATGGTCGTGGGCATGTGCAGCCATTGTTGAGAATCAGTGATTTAAATAACCATAACTTCTTTCTAGCATATATTTGTGATAGGGAAATTTTTAATTGAAAATATTTAATTAATTATTTGAAAATACTTTTCTCTATCCAAAGAGGATTCATCGCACATCCATGGATTCAACCAACCATGGATTGAAAGGCCTGTGATGGTTGCATCTGTATTAAGTACATACCTTCTTTTTCTTGTCATTATTCCCTAAACAATACAGTATAATAACTATTTAAATAGCATTTACACTGTATTAGGTATTATAAGTAATCTAGAGATTTAAAGCATACGGGAGGATGTGCATAGGTTATATGCAAATACTATGCCATTTATATAAAGGACTTGAACATCCATGGATTTTGGTATCTGCGGGTGTCCTGTAACCAGTCCCCCAGGATACTGAGGGACAACTGTATCTATTTAATAGAGCAATACTATGCTAAAACATATTTAAAATATGATTATCTTGTCTGGCACATGATATTAACTCAATAAATGTTAATTTCTTCTTTGTTTTTCCAGTAAGTATGTATTTATAGACACACACACACAAACATGGTAGTTACATGACACTAAATAAGTGTGACTAATTTTTTCATGGAAATACAGAATCAATCACACTTTCTATTATTATTTAAATGGAAACCAATTGTTTTCCCACAAAGAAAAATTCCTGCTTTGAGTTCTAGCAGTCTTTTCTAAGACTTTCTTATTTGCGGTTACAAAAAGATTAAGATATCTGTATCAGTTATAATACTTTTTGTTGCAAGTAACAAAAAACTCGAACAAAGGTAACACTTATTGGCTCAATTTTCTGAAAATTTCAAAGGTGTTTATGTTGTAGGTTGGTGTGGATGGTTTCCAGTTTAGAATTGATTCAGCAGAGTAAAAATGTCACCAAAAGCAAATTTCTTTTTATATGTCCACTATGCCTTTTATGAGGTTGGCCTATTTCTGGGGCTAGCTCCCCTAGCTCTTTCAAGATGGCTGCCAATACAACCTGGGCCACAGGCTTCCTAGTTCTTATTCAGTGAGCAAGAGAGAGCTTCTTTTCTTCCAACCATAAAACAAAGTCCTGGGCAACACTTTACTTAGACCAACTAGGTCATATCACATGCTCATCCTTAACCAATAATTTGTCCAAAGGGAATACAGTTACAGTGATTGGTTTGGGTAGGCCCAGAACTGGAGCTAGGGGGATAGGTGGAGTGGGGTGGAGATGGGTAGCCCCACCCAAATGACATGGTTGCCTCCTGTGTGTATGTGTGTATGTGTGTGTGTGGGGGGGCATAATGGTAAGCAGGTAGATTCCAGGGGAAGCAATCATCAATGTCTACTATGCTGATCAAAATAACATATTTTAAACAACTAATCAAACAAGCATTAATAAACCAGAATTCATGAATCTGTATGAATATTTTTGTTGTCCAACATGTATGGTTATAATATTAGATGGGATTAAGATGCAATAAAAGATTTCCTTTTTAGATTCATGGAGGATGTAAGGTATCCAGCACAACACTATTTTATGTAAATTTATAACTCCACATCATCTATAATTTTGAGTAAATTGAAAACAATTTTACCACTGTAATATCCCTTGTCATTCAAATATTGCACTTGAGATAATACATATAGTTCAGAGGTTCTTAAACTTTCTCACATCAAGATGCTTTTAGTGTTTCAGCAATATTTTCACATGGGATCCTAGGCCAAAATAAATATGTAAGAGTTCTGTTTATTTAATTGTTAGGCCCAATCCACTTAATAGGTATTTTTGTGTTAATAATTTAGTAGCCATTTGGAAAAATAATACATATAAATCGAAAGAAAAGAATAGAATATTTATTTCATTCTTAAATACCCACAAGATGCATTTGCCTATTGGGCACTGCACACCTCCAACCTTGGAATCAGTTTGGATATTGTCACCTTCGTTTCTTGTCCCACGTTGATTTTTGTACAGACTTGCTTTTTATCACAGCAACTGCCAAAATCCAGCTTCACAAAGATACAATATGATGAAAGGGAATTTCATGTGATCTAATGATGAAACTGTGAACTACTTTGTCCTAGTAGTTAGCACCATGTCTGACAGATGTTGCTGGACTTCTTTTGAAAATTTAAAATATCTCATAGTGTCCTAGGGTGCCTTGGTGCACAGCTTGGGAACTGCAGTTATAGTTACAACAGAAGACAAAATAAAAGTCAGAATTGGAAAGCCAGGTTTCCAAAATAAAAATAGCAGGAGATAACAGCTAGTATTGAAAAAAGGAAATTATCATCTTCTTAATAAGTTAAATATTTGATTTGTATAACAAAGTTTTTATTTATATACTTTTTTCCCCAAAAACACATTAATAGAAAAAAGTGCATTATACGATATAAATTAATCTTTGGAATTTTTAAAAGTCTCTACTACTTCAATAAATTAGCATTCTATACTCAAGATTACCATGGAATTACAAACTCATTCTAATGAAAAATGGGCAAAGGCCAGTCCAGGAAGAGATACAACCTCACATTACTGTAGACTCGAAATTTTAGTACACTTCTAACTAAAACAGTACCAGACCAATGGCAATAATTGCTGGGACCAGTCAATGTTCTGAACTAACCCATTGGCCTTATCAACTTATCTCACATTTATGACTAGGGAGATATTAGAACATAAAAAATTCATCCCCTTTAGATTTTTTCTTTTTTACAACGGCTGATCGTCACAGAATTAGGACAGATAGAGCGCTAATTTTTTTTCCTCCTAAAAAAAGAAGTAAAAACTCATAGGCTAATGTATCACAGTAAGATTTTAGAGGTAGAAAAATCAATCGTCAGTAAGATACTTTGTAATAAATCTTATAGTAGTGACCTTGTTTGGCTGCTATATACAGCAAAAAGAAGAGGGGCCAATCCAAATGGCATGAATGATTAATGCCTTTCATACAAAGCCCACGATATCCTTAGAATATATTTGCTAAAGGGCTGCAGTGATAAGAAGGTAAACAAACGATAGAGCTCAAGTAAGGAGTTTCAGAAGGAGTTCTTAACAAAGACACATGCAGTTAATTTCTTAGTTTATATTGACTATACAAACTGAAGGACTAATACTAGATTACACGTTGTAAGGAAAAAATGGCATTCAGATTCCAGGTTGAAGGTGTGAAACTGGGGCTACGTAGTGGATTTTATTATTGAATAATTCCATAAAAAGATTATATATTCTGCTCTGCTGACATAAGGCTTAGTCATATTATTTGCTTTGGCCAAATGGTGTGTGTTACTTTTTAGCACAAATTTTAAGACTGAATATGTGGTTCTCCATATGTTCTTCTTTCCTCTGCTGCAATGACCAGCACTATTCCAGGCTGAGGCTGCTTCCTCAATGTAGGGCAGAGCTGCATCTAACCCTGATGGTCATGTGGAATGACTGAGCCACTGAAATATTCAGGGTATTTGTCACTGCAACATAACCTAACCCATCTTGACTGATGCAAGTTATTAGCCATTAATATTAGCATAAACTAAATGTTAGGAAACAAAGAAAGAAGAACAACAAAAAAGCAATAGCTTTCATAATAGGTGTATCAAGGTTTTATAAGCAGGTGAAAAAGTCAGGCCTTAGAAATGGAGAAAGGAGGAAAGAAAACCTTGGTAACAACCCCATGATTAGAATCCATAACCTGGGACTATAGTGAAATGATCATAGCTCTTGTGGTTACCCTGGAACAACCACTGTCAGATATTTTCTCTAAGTTGAGAGTTTCAGTTGCTTTCTTGTGGTCACACAGCTAGTAAGGGACAGGCTCAAAATGCATTGCTTTTGATTATATTACACTATCACCTGAAAACAGAGCATGCGTGCCTGGCTAGGTGTGGCAGCTGCTCAGATCTTCCTTGAAGAGAGAATCTGCTGTGGGGAGTGTAATTAATTAGCTTACAGCCTACAGTGCCTTCAGGATTCGGGATTTACTGTTGGCATTTGAGCCAAGGATACACTCTCCCCAGGAAGCATCCCCGTCTTTGCCTGCCAATGACTAAGTATGGTAGGGGTAATTTGGGCCTGGCCATTGCTGCCCAATGCAATGTCTCCTCTATGGACAATCTTTATTTTGGGGGTCTCTGTTGGAATGCTGAGACTTTCTCAGAGCTGCACTGTGGTCTGACGCTTTTCCAATCCCCTGCTCCTACCTTCCCCCTCTCCCTTCACAGGTGTCAAACCTATATCATGGTCTGAAGGCTGTCCCTGCCTACTCCTGCTCCCTCACACCTTATCTTACATAGGTTTCACCTGTGAAACAAAAATTATCCTGACACTTGTTAAAATGGTAAGGAAGACTTTATTTAGGACCATTGTGATAGATGTCAACACTATCACAATAGGGGAGAGAGTTCTGGCTCAACTTTATTTATTTATTTATTTTTGAGGAAGATTGGCCCTGCACTAACATCTGTTGCCAATCTTCCTCTTTTTTTCTTTTTTTCTCTCCAAAGCCCCAGTACACAGTTGTGTATCATAGTTGTAGAGTTGTTGCTCTTCTATATGGGACACCGTCTCAGCATGGCTTGATGAGTGGTGAGTAGGTCTGTGCCCAGGATCCAAACCAATGAACCCCGGGCTGCCGAAGCAGAACTCGCAAACTTAACCACTATGCCACCAGGCCAGCCCCCTGGCTCAGCTTTAAATAGAGCAAAGACATCTGGGGATTGGAGCCAATAAACAGAATGAGTGGAGTCGGTGGATGGAAAATTACGAAGAGGAAACATTAAGAGTAGGGGGATTCTTGCTAAACTGACTTAACAGGATTCTTACCGAAGGCAGGCTAGGGTGATCAGATATCAAGGTTGGAAGGATTCTCACTAAACTGACTTAGTAGGAACCTTACACTGGGCGGGGCAGACCAAAAACAAGGCACAAGGACAAGGCCTAGTCGAAAAGAAGGCTCAGAGGGGCCTATCTAAAATTTAGTCAAGGAGAGTCTTTGTCACATCCCAATAAATCTCTTATGCTTTTTACTCCATCTTAACACCTCCTTCCTGGAGGCCCTGAATTGACACACTAGGTGAACTGGGAAATCTGATCAGTACACTGTTCTGTAGCAAAATGTGTAGACCTTTATGCCTAGGTTACTATGGCTCGAAGGATAAAGTTCCTCTTGTTTAAAAAAAAAAAAATGAGAGGCTTGAGTGGTGATATGCTGCCATCTATGGGCTGTTTCCTGTTTGTTAAGCACTGCAGGTAGGAGTTTACATGGATTGTCTCAATTAATGCTCATATAATGTTGCCAGTTAGATATTATGATTATTTTTATTTTATACATGAAGAAACTAAAGCTTAGGTGAAATGAATTCTATAAGATGATCCTTCCACTACATGGCAGAGGCAAGACTCAGGCCCAGACCTGTCATATTCTAAACTATGACTATTTACATGCAGTCAAAATCTTAGTTGATAAATTACTGTTATGCAGGTTTGCTGAGTATGGGGAAGAGGTATCATATTTGGAGTCTGCTTTATGGTAGGAAGGAATTAAGAGACATACGAGGCTTTGTGAGTATTAAATTGTGAGTATAACATTTTATGCATACTGCTTCCATTATGCCAAGCCCCTGGAAAGTAAAACCTTTGGACTAAAATGGATAGTCACAATTTAGGTATACATCTCCTTGGATAGGGAATTCTATGGCTAACATAAATCTGAGAACTGTACAACAAAAGAGAGAACTGAGAGAAAATAAATGGCTCTAAATTCAACTTATATTCAGAATAATTTTCATTTCTTTTGTCTAAAAAGAATCTGAGAATGCTTGGCCATGGACCCAAATTGTGACTCTCAGCTCTCTAGATCAGGAATTGCTTGTGCCAGATACTTTTCCTAGTTCTGAACCTGCTCCTTTGCAGCACTTGTTCTAGTCGGCAGTGGGCAGTGGAGAGTTGGTGATTGTGTGATGGAAATTGAATAAGGAAGCAGCGGGTTGAGAGAGATCAATGTCAATAGTCTAACTGACATTGCCTGGCTTCTCATCCATACCTTAACCCTAGCCCATTGATTTTTCATGCAACCTATTTCAAGTGAACAGCCTTGGCCTAAGTCAAGAATGAATCTTTTTTTTTTTTTTTTTTTTTTTGTGAGGAAGACCAGCCCTGAGCTAACATCCGTTGCCAATCCTCCTCTTTTTGCTGAGGAAGACTGGCCCTGGGCTAACATCCGTGCCCATCTTCCTCTACTTTATATGGGACGCTGACACGGCATGGCTGACAAGCAGTGCGTCGGCAGGCGCCCGGGATCCGAACTCGCGAACCCCGGGCTGCCAAGCGCGAACTAAACCACTGCGCCACCGGGCGGCCCCGAATCATTCATTCTTGAATTCATGAAACAAATATTGTACACTGTAGCTGTAGCTGGTAATATCATTGCCGTGCCCAGACGCCTCAGATTCCTTCTTACCATGTGCATGTATACCTTTGTACCTTTTGCTGTACTTTTGCTTCCAACAGCCAGTAATTTGGGGTCTTTTCCACAGGATTGCCCTTGGGCTACTGCCGGTGCCTCTTTGCTTAACTTCACACATAGAGCTGGAAGTGCCTGGAGATTTACAGTCTGTTTGACTGGCAGAGCATGAAAACCCCGTTTCCTTTTCTTGGGTCAAGATAACCCGGAGGCTCAACTTTCACTCCAGAGTTACCCTATGGGATCAGGTTGAAATCTTACCTTCCACAGGAACTTCCCTGAAATCACATCCTTGCTTGACTTCCTCCCTTTGCCTGTCCTGCTTACCACACTCCCTTACTAGTTTCCTCTGTGTTGGAAGCACTGCCTTAATAAATCACTTACACAGGATTCCTTGTCTCAGAGGCTGTTTCTAAACCTAAGAAAAACACCTACTAAATGTAAGTCACAATGGTAAGCAATAACAATGACTCTTGCCTTTAAAGACGTAATTGAATAATCACAATGTTTTATGCTATAACACAATGTATATTATGAAATTCATACCAATGTATATTATGAAATGATACTACTGAGAAGGGAGTGGTTATCATTAGCAAGTCACTTCAGAGAAATTAACATTTAAGCAAATTCTTGAAAGGTGAGTGAATGAGTAGGTATCCACTAGAATGAAAAGAAATGAAGAGCATTTTAAGCAAAGGAAACAGACTCTGCTTTGATAATAATTTCCCTAAAAAGGGATTTTGTAGGCTTCATTTTATTCTGGAAGAAGAGCTCCACTCTGAACTCTGAGAAAGGAAGGATCCTTTCTTAATTATACAGGTTATATCACTCATGTCTCATATAGGACTTTAGACAGTGTTTAAAACTGTGACAAGTGGACCCATTTCCAGAATGCATTCTGGCCTGTCTCCGTTTTCTGCCATCTTTCCCAAGTTTAACAATAATTACAAGAGAATCCTTGAACCATGAAAAAGCGATGGGAGTGATTGAAATTACCTAGGCCATCTGCATATAATAGGAAGATACTCAATAGATTAAGATGTCCTTTCTTTTTTAATGTACTAATTCATAAAAGTAGCGTTTAATCAATCTCACTTAATATTCTAAAGTCCCTACTGTGTTTCAGGCACTCTGCAGTGTTCTGATTATGAATCATAGTCATTAGAAACTTAGGATTTAGAACTGGGGTTTTAATACACACTCAGCTGCTAATTATGTGACTTAGAGCAAGTTATTTACCTCCATGAGAATAAACACAGTGCCTGCCTTATAAAGTGCTGTAAAAAAAAATATGAGTTAATACATGGAAAATTCAGATCACAGTGCCTGACACACAGTAAATGCCCAGTAAATGTTAATTGTCACTAGTGTTGGTGTCATGGCTATGGTGGTTGTTTCTGTTATTCCGTCATACACCAGATTTGCATAGGTTCTGTGACTTTTTTTGCTGTAGAGTCAAACTTTTATTGTGTTCTATCCTTCTGAAAGATT
Source organism: Tapirus indicus (assembly GCA_031878705.1). Classification (NCBI taxonomy): domain Eukaryota; kingdom Metazoa; phylum Chordata; class Mammalia; order Perissodactyla; family Tapiridae; genus Tapirus; species Tapirus indicus. The sequence continues at coordinate 28,495,567 of CM062942.1, read as the reverse complement.
AAGGATGGCTGATTACAGCATACATTTACAGAAAACTTGCCATACCAGTCAGCTATGAATACTTAGTTTCCTCATTCATCTCAAAAGCAAACGATTAACTCTACATCTTGGCAAGAGAAATTCACATGTAATCAGTTGGCTTCCATTTAGTGAATGACTATGTAGATTTTCAATGTAACCAAAGGTACCATCCTATGCTGAAACTTCTCCCCCAGCAAATAAGGAAAAACAAATGCCTTTTACATAATAAAACAACAACTTTAAAGATATTCAGTTAAACACTTGATAAATACTTAGATGTTGCATCAGCCATTGTAAGCCAATTACGAAAGATTAGATGTTTTTAATTTCAAAGTTAGAACATATACATTTTGCACATCTACCTCTGTTCTGTAGTGCTAAAAGTCATTTCTCAGCTTGAAATGAGAAATCAGTTGTAGTTTTCCCATTTGTAATTTTTTTAGAAATATAACTCCCCACGTAATATATTTCAATTATTTTCAGATTAAAATGCCTAATTTGATAAATGGAAATTAGGGCCTCATATAGTAATTGTTTACCTAAGACTTTAGTATTAAGTATATGGACTGAGCATTTATTTTATTTTATTTGGGATAACTGATAGGTCAGTCACTTTCCAACCACTTCAATATAATTTTCTGCACATAATAACTGGCAGAAGACACTGGGAATTTTAAAAAGATAATTTGAATATCAAGTCCAGTGGGGCCTGTCATTTCTCATTGCTTAGTTAAATAAAACCTGCATAAAGAGTTAACTATGAAATATCATATACTCCTTGACACCTATACTTCAGACATAATAAAGGCATCAAAAGAATAGTTATTAAACCTGGAAGCTTAATTTGTCTCATTCCTTTGTATTTACAGTTGAAAGAATATAATTAAAAATCAGGTTTGATATTTTACACTACTTCTATGCAGTTAGCTTATTCCAAAATAAAAATGATATACAGTGCATACAACTTTTATTCAGCTCCTCACTCTGGTCTAGGAAATGGTGTTTGTTTTTTAGTGTAAGCTTGAAAAATGGCTCTGACAAGTTTCCAATACTGTTCACACACTGTTTTGAAACTTTTCTTTAAGGGTCTTCAAATCAATATTTTTTCATTTGGTTCCAGCAAAGATAGCCTTCCCTGCAATTGTGAAAATTACTTCCCTTTGCAAGTAGAATGGCAAAATCTGGATCATGAACATCAGAATTTCATGAATTTCTAATTTACATCGAAAAGCCCTAAAATATTCTTTGCACATTGAGAAAGCTTTGTAATTCAAATAGTATTTTTAACGAAGTTAAAATATCACCAAAATTACTCTTGGAATGCTTGGGAAAGCATTATGTGAAATTATACTGCAGTGCTTAGGTACTTCATTGAATTTGTCCTCAAGAGCCATCAATTTTTACAACTCATCTGAATAATTTCTTATACTATCAAGCACTCTTATCAACAAATATTTATTGGACTCAAAATTTCTCTGTGTTGCATACAGTACAAAATAAACAGAAGATACAGTTTTTACTTTTAGGAAGCTTAGTTCTTATTTGGGGAGATACACTGAATAGAAATAATTCTGTTAGAGAACTGTGATGGGGTTCAGGGCAGGCCGCCCCAAGATGCACCACTCTGGTATGCGGATTATTTCCAGCTGAAGACAATAAAGGCTCAGAAAACTCAGGAAGAACATTTGACCTTCCCCCAAACTGCCTAATAAAATTTAACACAGAAGGCCTGTTCCAAGAAGGAGCTAATCCATAAGACAGCTATAATAGATGTAAAATAGGTGTGATAGAAAGGCATCAACAAGCCCATTTTTGGCCCAGCAAAACTTGTTTAACAAACATTTGCATTTCCATCTCCATGTAAAATGTCTTCCTCCCCTCTGAAATGCCAAACCACGACCCCCAACACCCTCCTTTGTGTTTAGCTAAAGATAATATTTAAGGTGGCAGCTTTGGCCAGATGGCTGAGTTGCTTAGTTTTCCTGGGTTTCTCCCATGTATACACATTATTAAACTTGTTTGATTTTCTCCTGTTATTCTGTCTCATGTCAGTTTAATTCATAGCCCAGCCAGAAGGACCTAGAGTAGGTAGAGGAATTGTCTTCCTCCCCTACAACTGTTAAGTATAAATCTGTATGGCACCACTCTAAGTTAAACAGTTTATAAAAGAGGAAGATCATTAAAGGCTAACATTTATGGAAAAGTCTCCACAGGGAATCAAGGCTCACACTTGGATTTGAAGAATGACTAGGATTCAAGCATAAAAGAAGAGACTATCACTGTCCTCCTTAGGTTTTCATCTAAAAGAAAACATCTTTTTCATCTTTAGAGAAAATATTAGATCGTTAGTGAAGGGGGCAGAATTTGCCACCCCAAAATATGCCTCTTTGGCATAAGGTTTACCCTGAGCTGGTTATTTTTGAGATACAGCAGACACAGGAAAAGCTCTGGAAACCTAGTAGAAGTTATCTTTTTGTAATGAACATTTACATTTATAAGAGAAATCTCCATTTGTAAGTGTGTCTCCCTCTTTGTACCTCGAAGGGAAGGATGACTCTAAATCTCTAGAAACTCCTATCAATGGAGAAGGCAGGGACTTAAATCTGCATAACAACTTTACCCTTGTTTACTGTGCTTTGCCCGATAACCTCTCATAACTGCCCCCCACCCACATCTTTTTTCGTCTTTAGCTGGTGTTGGTATTTAAGGGGGTGTCTTGGGCCATTGGGGGAGTTACTCAGTTTTCCTGGGTCTCTCCCATGTATATAGGTGTACATGTTACTAAATTGCTGTTTGTTTTCCTCCTGTTAATCTGTCTTTTTATTACAGGGAGGTCTCAGCAAGACCCTAGAAGGGTAGAGGGAAAGTTATTTTTCCTCCCCTACATTAGTGAGCAGTATAAATATGTTGGGGTCCAGGGCAGGCCACTCCAAAATATCCCAGAATAGCATAATGATTATTTTGAATTAAAATTACTTGAGAAGCAAAAAGGGCATTCTGATCCCCGTCTCTGTTCCCCTGAAAGCAGGAAATAAATCTCCCATGTGAAAGGTGCTCTCCTTGTGTCCTTATCACCAGAGCTAGGGAATTCAAGCCTGAGAAGCCTGAATAAACAAATGTTGGTAATTTACTACCTCAAGCCCAAACTCTGCTTAAATTCCTCACTCTTTACATACCCCAAGCCTAAGTTTCTTTGTTCTGTCTATTCCTCACAAATTTATGTTTCTTTATGTAAAAGATATATACACTGCCTGCTCTGTTCACTCTCTGAGCATCATTTCTTTATGATCTCCAATACATACATATTAAGCTGGATTTTTCTCCTGTTAATCTGGTCTTGTGTCAATTTTATTACTAGTCCAGCCATAAGAACACAAGAAGGGAAGAAAGGGGATTTCCCCTCACCCCAACAACTACTAATGAACATATCTATCTTGGAAAATTGGATGTATGTGTAGACTTTCAGTAAACATTATTAAAAATATAGATGGACCATTTATAAATTGTGTCTGTTTTCTCATATCATCAGATTATCTTCTGGTGGTCAAAGAATTGGCTGTGGAATCAGACAGATCTTGGTTCAAATCCTGGCTCTACAGTTTAACAGATATGTGATCATATCTGTTATGAATCTCAGTTTCTCCATTTATAAAATGGGGATAATATCTAGAACCTACAAATGGGTTTTTGAGTAAATTATTTGAAAAAAGTAGACATATACTCTGTCCATGGAACCATAGTAAATATTCAACATATGCTAACTATTATCATGTTCTATTTTTATGTATTCTGCTTTATTTCACAAAAGATTTGAAATAGCAACAATAATATATAGGATAAAATAATAATATATAAATTCAGTGATTCCTTTAAAATTAAATCAGATTATTTCAACTCATCTGCCCAAACCCTTCAATGGTTTCCATCTTAAGCAGCATAAAAGCCAAATCTTTATAGGAGTTTCTAAGGTCCTCTAACTTCTGAACTGCTGTTAGTTTTGATCTCATTTCCTACTACTCTACCTAGAACTCACTCCAATTTAGCCCTACTAGTCTCATCAATGTTTTTTAAGTGGGCCAGGCAAATTCTTACCTCAAGGTCTTTGCCCTTCATGCCTCCTCTGTCTGGCATAATCTTCCTTCAGCTATCCACAGGGTTCCCTTCCTTAACTCCCTGCTGTGAATTCTTCCCAGGCCAACCTGTTTAGAATTGAAAAACTCAGTTCTGCCCAAACACTGTTTATCCCTTTACTCTGCTTTAATTTTCTCTATAGCACTTATCACTCTCTGACACATTATTATTAACACTATTATTTTACTTATTTCTTGTTTGACTTGTGGAAGTTAATAAACAGAAACTTCATTAAATTGGAGTTAGGAGGCCAAAAGGGGGAGCTCTCACACTCTGTCAATAGCCAAGTTCAACAGAAAGACTTTCTCTTCTTGACTGACAAGAAGCTCAGCCAATGAGAAACTGTCACAACTCAGCCAATGAAAAGTCACTATACTCCAAATTCATTGTTTATAATGGCCCTTCCAATTTCCTCTTCCCCTCCATAAAAGAGTTTCTCCTCCCCTCTGCTCCTAGGGACTTGCATGTAGCTCAGGGTGATTGCAGACCTCAAACTGCAATTCTTTGCTGATCCTGACTAAACCCATTTTTGCTGGAGAAATGACTGGCTGTCTAATTTGTTTAGGATCAACATTTTGGTGGTCCATACAGGGATTGAGAGAAGACCTCAGACAATTCCGAGGTTGGTGAGCAAACAGGTGGGGTACACACAGCAGAGCCCATTGAGCTCCCTGCTTTTCTTGCCGACCCTGGAGTTTGAGGGTAAGTCTTTCTCCTGGATTTGAGCTTCTACCCTCTTTGTGTTTGAGGTTCTCCAGGCCTTATTCAAGATCTATATTAAGGCTTCACCCTTTTCCTATTAAGGACTTATTTGTGAGTACTCGAGTGGCACTTTGACTTGACTCTTCGAATCAGGCTGATCCTTAGAACTACGCTGGACTTCAGTCCAATTCCTTGGAAACAGGACTGATTCTACTAAAACTGTGCTAGCCTTTGGTCCAACTTTTGGACCATTTCATTGGAACTGTGCTGGTCCAGCCTTCGGCCTGACTCCCTTGGAAGCAGATTGTTCTATTAGAACCACGTTGATCAACATTCAATCTGATTCCCTTGAAAGTGGACTGTTCTGTTAGAACTGGTTTGATTCAACCTTTGGTCCACTGTAATGAAATCAAACTGTTCCTTAGAAGTGGCTGGGATTAAGCCTGCAGGTTATTTAAACTCTCCAAGCTGTTTGAGTTGCAAGTTCTTTGAGCTGTTTAGGCTGTTTGAGAATTATTCCTTTGCTCTAGAGAAAAACCTCTAAGAAATGAGATTTCAGTTAACTAAATATTTTGAGGGTGCACCCCTACAGGGACCTCAGCTGACTTTATGTTTAAAAACCAGTCATTCCTCATGCACATTTCTAACTAAATGGACCAGTTTAAGCAAAAGTAATTTAGAATATCAATGGCCATAATGGGGAACTTTTGAACTCTCCAAACTTACTTTTCTTAAAACCAAATTGGACAACCATAGCTCTGTAGTTTCCAAAACTGAATGGAACGCCTATTTCAATTGGTATTTTGAGGCTTCCAAATGTTACCAGGAATCTAAAATTGTTTCTTTGCAAAATAAAATTTTAAGATGAACTGAGGCAAACATTAAAGAAAGATAAATTGGCTTCCGAAGCCACATGTTCCTCTTCCCCAGCTTGTCTCAGGCTCTGCCTCAGACACAATCATGTTCCTCTCTCCTGGCTTCTCATGCTCAGGCCCTACTTCCAGCCCCATCATCCTCCCTCCCTTCTATACCACCTACACATCATCTATACTCTCAGTTCCCCCATGATAACACTGTCTATCACCAAACTTCCTCTTTTCCCTGAACCTCTCCCCACTCCCTCTTCCTCTGAACCTATTGGAATCTGTCCCTTTAAAGTTAAGCCTTCTGAGAATCCAAAGGCTAAACCCTTATTTCTTACACTCCCTGGACTAAAACTAAAATGCAAGCCATAGTCAAAGATTTTCCCAAAGTAACTGAAGATCCTCACAGATTTACTGAATAATTTAATATAGTCATTCAAACTTATCAGCCTGGTTTCTCTGACTTATATCAGCTACTTCATATGCTTGTCGGTGAAGGCCAGGCCTGGCATTGGATGAAAACTGCTAATTGGGGAAATTTGGAAAGGTCTCTAGAATTACAACCAGGAGACCAACTTGCTGTCCTGTTGTAGGATCAGGCTCAGGCAATCGCTAGGCGACTTCATCAGGCAACTTCTAGGTCTTCGAAAGGCCTGTGGATTGGAACAAAATTCAGGCTTGTGCACAAAAACCTGATGAACCTGTTCATGACTATTACAATCGACTTTAGATTGTTTTTAAAGAAAATTCTAGTCTTCCATCAGATGTTGATTCCACCCAGATAGCTTTTAACCCTATGTTTATGAATGGGCTAAACCAGGACCTTTCCCTCGTGGTAGAAAGGACCAGGATGGAATGGGAAACTATGTCCATTCCAGATTTGATTAAACTGGCAAACCAACTCTCTCCCACTGTAGAAAAATTGCCTAAAAGAAAGACCACTAAAATTTTTAATCTTCAACTCCAAAAAATGAAGGACCCTAAACAAAACCAAAAACCTCCTAGTTTTTGCTACTAATGCAGAGCCAGGACACTGGACAGAGATTTTTACAAATTTAAGCAGTTGAGATGCCTTCAGCCCTCTAACCAGCCTTTCCAGTGTCCTCCAAATTCCCAATGACGGGGCTCCAAGGAACTACAGAGGCTCTTCCCAGTCCTCCCTCTTCGTCAACTTGAAGAAACATTTCTCTCAATTGGAGACGAATCTCTTTCTGTCCTAACTGACACCAGAGCCACACTCTTGGTGCTCAACCCCACTACGATAAAGCAGCCCCCGACTCGGAGTACTAAAACTGTTCAAAAGTGGAGATTTCCAATAAACCTCAACAGGTTCCTGTCTCTGAACCTGTTCCCTTTTGTTTAGGTCCTTTGAGAGACACAGGCCCTTTTCTCTTTAGTTCTTCTACCTCTATTCATTTATTAGGCTGAGACTTTTGGGAGAAGTATCATGCTGGAATTTCTTTCTCCCAAAAGGGAAAAATAATTCTAAAATTTGAGTAGCCATCAAAACAGCCAACCAGGTGAATTAAATGACCCTTTGACATCTTTTACTTGCTCCGTCTCTGACAGCACTAGAGCTGATTCTGGAGACACTGATCATTTGTCCCTGCTGAATCTGCTACCACCCTCCTCGAGGGCTAAATCTCCAATGGATATTGATGAAATTCACAGTGCACCTCTGATCAAAATTCAAATAGATCCCTCAAAACCTCTCCCCAGAATTGATCAATATCCTATGAGTAAAGAAGCCCTTCAAGGCATAAAGCCCATAACAGAGGATTACAAGGCTCAAGGTCTCATTATCCCTTGTACTAGTCGCAGTAATACTCCTATTTTACCTGTGAGAAAACCCAAGGGCCAAGGGTGGAAGTTTGTCCGGGTCCCGAGCAATAAACAACATTGTTATCCCACGACGCCCTGTTGTTCCTAATCCTCATACGCTACTAACATCCATCCCCACTGGAAGCAAATTCTTTGTGGTAATTGATTTATGTAGCGCATCCTTTAGCATTCCAGTTGGCGAAGCTAGTCAATACCTTTTGCCTTCACTTGGGCAGGAAAACAATTCACCTGAACAGTATTTCCTCAGGGTTTTTCTGAGAGCCCCTCTTATTTTTCACAAATCCTAAAGGCTGATCTGGATGGTATAAAGTTCCTTAGGGGTTCAAATTTGTTGCAACATGTGGACAATCTGCTTCTTTGCTGTTCCTCCCAAGTCTCCTCACAGGAAGACAGCATCAACTTGCTAAAGCTTTTAGCCTTAAAAGGACACAAAGCTTCCAAAGAAAAGTTGCAGCTTGCCCAAACCCTGATTCAATATTTAGGGCATCTGGTATCAGAACAAGGGCTGTACTTAGATCCAGATGGGCTTCATGGTGGCATTGGGATACCCCCCTTGCTTAGAGTCATTACTGCCACTGCCCTTTTGGTTAAGGCCACCGAGAAAATTTTTGTGGGATCCCCTTTAAGCATTTTTGTGTCTATGCAGTAGAAACCCTCCTGAATTCTCACCACACTCAACATTTTTCAGTCAGCCACCTCACTTCCTATGAAATCCTGTTGTTAACTGCTCCTCACATAACTCTTTTACACTGTAATAAAATTAACCCTGCTACTGTTCTCCCTTCCATTACTGATGAAGTCCCTCATGGCTGCTTAATGCTGATGGATCATCTCTTGGCTCGTGATGATCTGCAGGAAACCCCTTTGGGTAATGCCAACTCTCATGCTTTACTGATGGCCCTTATTTAAGAGGTGACAATAATTAATACTGTGCTGGGTATGCTATTGCAACTTCTTTTGATATTGTTGAAGCAGCACCTTTACCTATGGATACTTTGGCCCAACAGGCTGAATTATAGGCTCTTACATGGGCTTGTACTTTAGCCGAGGGCAAGACTGATAATATTTATACTGATAGTAGATACACTTTCAGAGTAGCTCATGATTTTGGAATGCTGTGGAAGCAATGTGGCTTCCTTACTTCCAGCAGAAATAAAATTAAAAATGTCCCCTATATTCAGGAATTATTGGATGCTATACTTCTACCTGCTGCTTTAGCTATTATTAAGATCCCAGGGCATTCTAAACTTGACTCGCTGAAAGCTAACGGAAATCACCTTGCTGGCATTTCCACATGGAATGCTGCCCTTAAAGGAGTCAACAACAGCCAAGCTTCTGTCATGGTCCAAAGGGATATTTCCCCAAATGATAACTTAGAAAAATGGGCTAAAGGCCCCCAACAACTGGCCTCACCAAAGGAAAAACAAGAGTGGAAATTTAACAATTGTTGGTTTGATAAAAATAGAAAGCTCTGGTTCAGACCAAATACCAACCCAATCCTACCAGAGACTCTAAAATCCCCATTCCTAACCACTGTATGTGCATTTAAGCGTTGGTTTACTGACAAAATGATAATATTCTTGTGGGGAAATATTAACAAGGCCACAAAAAGTGCCTACCTCACTTGTCCCACTTGTCTAAAATACAACCCAGGGAAGACTGTTTGTACTACTCCCGGATATTTTAAACTGCCTAATGGACCATTCGAGGTTTGGCAAATGGATTTCACACAATTTCCTCTGTCTCGTGGATATACATATGTTTTAGCCATGGTTTGTATGTTTTCTTACTGGATAGAAGCCTTTCCTTGCAGACAGGCTACTGCCTCTTCAGTAACTAAAGTCCTTTTGGGAGGGATTATCCCTACATGGGGAAGTCCTCTTGAGCTTCATAGCGATTGAGGAACCCATTTTACTGGTCAGGTACTTCAAGTCTGCACTGTTTGGCCAGTTTTACAACACTTTCACTGTGCTTACCACTCTTAATCCTCTGGTTTAGCCGAACATAGCAATGGCACTATTGAGCCTCAACTGGCAAAATTTGTACCGACCCTCCTACTACCTTGGCCAAAAGCATTGCCATCAGTCCTTCTAAATCTCAGGTCCACCCCCTTTGGAACTCACAAACTCTCAGTCTTTGAGATAGTCACAGGACACCCAATGCACTTGGCTCCTGCCTCTTTTGACAGCTGATAAGTGGAGATATACACCAACAGTGCAGAGGTCTAATTGCTTCTATTAAAAATAACCATGTTTTGGTAGAGCAATCTTTTCACAGAGCACTCCAGGGAGACAAAGATCATAGGCATCACAGTTTGCAACCTGGAGACTTTGTCTATTGGAAAAGACATCTACAGGAGGACTCTCTGCAACCTTGCTGGAAAGGCCCCTATTGGGTACTGCTAAATAACCCCTATGCTGCAAAATTCCAGGAAATAGACTCTTGGAGTCACGTGACATACCTAAAGAAAGCACCAAATCCTGACTGGACCTGCACATCATCTGGTGACCTGAAAGTAAAAATATCCCGGAATTGAAGCAGATGACATCTGATGAGACAGCTTTCCCAAGATGTCCAGACTAGGCCTGCTGGAATTTTGTCTGCCAAACCTTTGATGATGACATAATGCTTCAGATGATCTCCAATGCCTATGATCTTGAAAACACAAAACTTTAGAAAAGTGCCTGAGATTTCTCCTGTCTTCCCTTCCTTGTTAGTCAAATGTGGCCACAATAGGTTTCCAATCTGTGCGCTTACCTTCCAATGTGGGACATCATACCTAGGAAAGGTTCTTCCTCTCATGGAAGGATAAAAGTGTGAGGAAACTGGAAAAACTTCACTCTTGATTAGTGATACTTTCAGAGATAGACTTTTCTTTTTTTTGTCAGGGAATATTTACCCTTAGCTAACATCTGTTGCCAATCTTCCTCCCTTTTTCTTCCTCTTCACCCCCCAAAGCCCCAGTACATAGTTATAAGTTCTTCTGGTTTTTCTATGTGAGCCACCACAGCATGGCTACTGATAGATAAGTGGTGTGGTTCCACACCCGAGAACTGAACCTGGGCTGCTGAAGCAGAGTGTGCCAAACTTTAACTGCTAGGCCATCAGGGCTGGCTCATCAGAGATAGACCTTGATCAAAATGGGAAATGTGGAAATTAATAAACAGAAACCTCATTAAAACATAGTTGGGGGCCAAAAGAGGGAGTTCTCATGCCCTATGTCAATAGTAGAGCCCAACAGGAGTAAGAAAGACTTCTTTTACTTGACCGGCAAGAAGCTCAGCCAATGAAAGACTGTCACAACTCAGTCAGTGAAAAGTCACTACACCTAAAACTTTTTGTTTACAATAGCTTTCCCAACTTCCTCTTCCCTCTACAAAAGAGTTTCTCCTCCCCTTTGCTGCTGAGGACTTGCACTCAGCTCGCCATAGTTGCAGACCCTGAATTGCAATTCTTGGCTGATCCTGAATAAACTCATTTGTGCTGGAGAAATAACTGGCTGTCTATTTTTTTAAGGTCAACAGTCTTCACCACTACAAGGAAAGCCCCATAAAAGCAGGAATTTTGCCCTTTTAACGTGTTGCTTTATTCATAGTGCAAAGTACAGTTGTGGTGTTTACTAGATGCTCAATAAATATTATTGCTATTCATGTAATTATTTGCAAATTTTCTGAAATGCCATTTTGTTTCAAATAAAGCTATCTTCTTTTGGATATTGTCTTTTGTTGAATAAATATCATGCACATTTATTATCTCATTTAATCTTCATAAACACCTGCTAAGTTAGGTAGAGTAGGAATTAATACTCATGTTCTCACATAATAGGAAACTGAGAATCTGAGGCAGGAAATGTTTGGTTTAAAGTCACAACATTAATAATATGTAGAATCAGGACAAGAAGTTATTTTCCCTGGCTAAGTTTCCTTCATACGCTGTTTCCAGAGTTGGATAGATGAATGAAATGAAACTTATGTTATACATCCATGCTGTTGAAGTTGATCTAACATTTTAGAAGCACTGGGCATTAAATATTTCAGGGTTTTCTTCAAGGATCGTTCAGTCAGTTGCAGAACTCTATTTTTGAGGAGCTCATGAATTTTTTCACTCATTGCCTGAGAATATTTTGTAGATTCATCCTCTTAAAGAAATGTACATCTGCATAGCAATCAATGCTTATTGCCGGCCTAATATGCATAAGAAAATGTGCTTGTTGCTGTATAGACTATTACTTTTTTCTTCTTCTGAAATGTTCTTCCTTAATCTGAGTTCTTTATCCTTCCTTCTCATCACTTGGGTCTCTGGTCAAATGTTGTCTTCTCAGAAAGATCTCTGTTGAATTCCTTATCATAAAGATCCAACTCTCTCTTCCTGTTCCCAATCTTTTCTGTGAATTTTCTTCACATCATCTGTTACTTCCTAAAATGGTGTTATTTATTTATTAATTAATTATTGTGAGGCTTCTTTACTAGAATGCCAGCTCCATGAGGACAAAGATGTTTTTGGCTGCCTCTCCAGCATCCAGAACAGTGTCTGGGACATAGTAGGAATTCAATAATGAAGGGGAACAGAGTATGCCACCCCAAAATATCCCTGTTTGATATAAGGGTTATCTTGAGTTGGTTATTTTTAAGATACAGTAGACATGGAAGAAGCTCTGAAAACCTAGTAGAAGTTAACCGTTTGAAAGGGACATTTATATTTATAAGGGAAATCTCCATTTATAAGTGTGTCTCCCTCTCTGTACCAGGAAGAGAAACAAGACTAAACCTTTAGAAACTCTTATCAATGGAGAAGTCAACTGACTTAAATCTGCATAACAACCTTATACTTGTTTACTGTGCTTTGCCTGATAATCTCCCATAACTGGACCTCCCTCCCCCCAATCTACTTTTGTATTTAGCTGGAGATGGTATTTAGGGTGGTCTCTTGGGCTTTTTTTGGGGGAGTTACTCAGTTTTCCTGAGTGTCTCCCATGAATACAGGAGGTATACATGTTATTAAATTTCTGTTTGTTTTTCTCCTGTTAATCTTTCTTTTATTACAGGGAGTCTCAACCAAGAACCTAGAATGGTAAAGGGAAAGTTATTTTTCCTCCCCTATAAATAAAAAATGTTGATTGAAAGAATACTCATATTGCACATTTATGCTCCATCCATTACAATTGCAACTAAATAATAATTGTGGAGTTAATTTTGTATACTTTTATATACTCTCCCACTGGAATATGAAGTCCATGGGACATGAATTGTATCTTTCTTGTTCATTGCATTTGGGTTAAATGGTTTGGATACCACACAAGTTCTACCACTCACTCTCAAGGAATTTAGCGATTTATTCTCTATATGGAAGAAAAATATGAGAAAATGAAATGACAATATAAGGATTTAAATAACAGATTAAGGCAACATAAAAGTAAGGAATCTGATACATGATAGCCACTCAAATTTGTTAATATTAAGCTATTACAAATAGTATGAGATTAGACACTAAATAAATATTTAGCATATATTCTTAAAAAATGTTATAAAAACAATATAGAGTGGAGAGGACAAAAAGGGCTTTATGTAAGAGGCAGAGTTCAAGTGTTTTAAAGGTAATGATTCTTACAATGAAATAGGAAGGTATTAGGAGAACATTGGGATAGATGTGTTACCTAGCAAGTGCTCACCACCTCATGTGCATAAAGAGTCAATTATTATGGCATCAGCCTTTGGCAAAAGAAAAGTAGCTTTATTTGTGAGATGGATCTACAAGGAGACAGGAGGCATATGCTCTCAGATCTGTTTCCTGGATCCAGAGCTTGGAGCAAAAATTATGTGATGAAGGGCAGGGCAGTCTGAAGTGTGGAGATAGATGACTGGAGATAAGGAGAAGTGAGGTAATTGATGATCTGTGCAAGCTTAGTCAAGCTCCATGCCCCTTCAGAGGATGCACGTTCACAAAATGGTGGTGTTAGCATGATCTGAGGGTGGAGTTTTTAGCCCTTTGACATCAAAAAGATCACTTATTAGGCATTCGTGCAGGCTCAGTTGATGGGTTGGTGGTCTCAACTGGGCTGAACTGAACAAGGGGTCTCAGTTCCTGAAAAACCACTCAATTACTCTGTTGATAAGATGGGGTGAGTTGAACTGGTCCTAGAGGCCCCGTCATTACAGATGCAGCTAAGGGTTACCACTATAGGCAAGTAGTGAGAGAAAAGGCTGGAAATCAGGTTGCCAGGGGACTTGAAATATAGTTTTAGAAGTTTGGACTAATAAAATTACTTTCTATATTGGGACCCACAAAATGGAGGCCGCCCCAGTGGCCAGACCCATGTCATAAATCTAAATTTAATCAGCCTGTACTTATGGGAAACACCTGTCAAGGAATCTTAACATACACCAATCACAATCCACCAACTCAGCTTTAACTAGCTACCTTACCGTAGAAAATAGGGCCTGCTGGTCTTTCAAGGAAATGCCTGACCTCTTAGCCAATCTTGCCCTGTTTCTGTGTTGCCTCTTCTAACATTCTATAAAACTTGCTCTTGCCCCAAATCCTTTAAAAACAGTGCTCCCCTGCTTGTGAGGCACTGTACTCCTCCAATACATGGATTGATTTCCCTTGAATAAAGGACATCAGATTCCTTACTAAATTGTTTTAGTTTTGTCACTTGACAGGACTTAATCTTCTGGTAATGACTGATAAGACAGCAAGAAAATCTTTTAAGCTACTTAGTAAAAATATGAAAGTGAATATTTTAGAGACAATTAAGGAGGCATATATAAATATAATAGAATCTGGAGGAAGGCAAATCAGATAGCAGACCAATAATGATGTAAGTAGCAAACACTTCCAGTGGAAACTTAAAGACAAGTGATGAGGCAGAACACGCTTTTTTTCCAATCAGGGTTGCATCCCTAAAATACTTCCTTACTTGTGAGTCAAATACGATAGCCGATCTGCTATACTCAGAGCACAGATCTAACACTTGCTTTTACTAAGTAAATCACGTGTCTAGATATTTCCAAACTATAACATCCTACAAAATGCCCAGGATTATCCAAATGTTTCTCTTAAGCAAGTGGGGATATTGGAGCAACCACATCATCTATTTGAAATAAAGTTTTTGTTTATGTGCTTCTGGTCAGCAGCACTTATTTTAAAAAGGCATGGTGAGCATTGACCATCTGCTTAGCTGTTTAAAACACTCTTGTTCCTACCTTTATAAGGGTAAATTCCCTGTCTGATGCACGTGCAAAACTCCAATTAGAGTTCATTGGGATTTTATGTGAAGAACAAAGGGAAAATTATTTCCAAAGAATGAATAAACCTGTATACATTCATGACTACTTATCAGTCTCTTTTAAAGGAAAAAAAAATCAACCTTAGATAATATAATTTACAAATATATTAGACGATCTTTGAAAGAAAAGAAGCATTGAACCTCTCTCAGGGCAAAAAAGAGATAAAATGGGAGGTCAAAGGAAAGGGCTTGTTGATATCCATTCAATTCTAAAAAAGATATCTTCTGGCTATAATTGATGGTATGAAATAATATATTTCATTAAAGAGGAAAAACTCAGGAAGAAATTATCCCAACTGCTCTTTTAATTTATGTTAAAATTGGGCCCATGAATCTAAAGATATTACTTAAGTTGTAATTTTTGTAGAGACTGTTTGAGGTTATGTTACATGGCAAACCACAGACTAATTCAGCCTAGTTAGGTTATGATACTAAACGCCAATGGAACAAAAGGATAATTGACTGCTTGAGGTAGAGTTTTAATTCCACAGGAAGGACATTGCAATTTAGCCTGAAGTAATGTACTACCATGTCTTTTATTATTACATGGTTGCATCTCTGCTTGTCATAAATTTTGCTCAAAGGTAGAACATCCCAATGATTGCAATTATTTTGAGTAGCTTTGTTAAAATGTTCTTTTGGAAGGAAAAGGAAGTTTTCGCACTGACAATAAATGCTGCTATATTAATAAAAGCATGGGTTTTTTTTTTTTTTACTAGCTGTGAAAGTGAGCTGATTCTATTTGCCTTTAATTATTATTAAAATTATAATTTCATTTTAAACAATTACTTTATTGTTTTAAAATAATAATAATAATAGTTGCTATTTATTATTTTAGGAATATAGTAGAAAGGTTTCCTGCTTTATGAATTCATTGCAAATTACTGAAACTTCAGTCCAGGAGGTCATGGGACAGCAAAATTATCTTAGGGAAGGGGAAAGTGCTAGAAGAAATATTTCCTTCTGGTTTTTACCTGCTTCTTCCTACCCCATTTGACAATATTTGCTAATGGCAAACCAGCCCCTTGCTGCTCTGAACATTGTCTGAAACTAGTAAAATGGCTCAGTTTAAAACTTAAATTTATTTTATCATCGCAACTCTGAGGAAAAATGAGTGAGAAAAGAACAGTTTTGACATCATTTTTTCTTGGTGCTAGATTGGTATTGCTTTGAGAATGGTGTTTTTAGCGCTGACAAACACACACAAATCTTCACATTTATTCCAAGAGATCATACTTTTTTATAGCTCTATAAATCCTCCAGGCCAGCCTATTTCAATTACGCTTTCCAATTTTCAAACTGTTTCTTCTGCCTGTGTGAATAGGTGATTCGAGAGAGGCCAAGGCATTTCTGATTACTTAAGAACACTTTCTTTACCTTATTAGGTTACAAATGATAAGGGAGGTTTCATGAATGTGTAACGTGGTATGTAATATCACAGGAAATTGCAGGAAGCCTTACACAGCTGTTCATGAACCCCATGATTCGAGGTATCACCCTTAGAAAGGGGAAAGGAATTTTTGTGGAATGGTCAGTATGTTCCACAATAGTAGGATGAATCATTTCCTGTTTGGTCCCAGAACAATGATGACCCTTTATTTCCTGCAACATAATTAGGACATGGTTTTAGAGTGTGCTTAAGAAAGGTACAAGAAATGATATTAAGCAAGTTTTGTTAATTAACTTTATATATTATTTATATAACTCAATCTACAACCAATATCTCCTTCCTTCTCCCTCCCTCTCCCAGAACACAGATACCAAAAGAAGATATTTTTGTAATTGTTTACAGACTTTAGGATATTTTGAAGAATTAGGTTACAGTTAATTATTACACAATGTTTCTTTTTATCTTTTCTACACTGTGACTTGTGAAATTAAATAGATGCCCCTTTTTTGTTTATTGACTTCTGGAAAGCTCAGAGGTAAATTTCAGTTCCATCTATGGCAAATATGCAGGACTCAAATGAATTTTAATTTAATTTTTTATTGAGATATAATTTCCAACAATAAAGTGCACAAATCTTAAGTGTAAAGATTTATGAATTTTTATGTTATGTATTTTTATGCCTATGAATTCACCACCCAGTACAAAATAGAGAATGTTTTCACCACTCCAGAAAATATCCTTTCCCTATCAGTACCCCACATAATGTAACCACTATTCTGACCACTATATAATGTGAAATTTTGTAGGAGACATACCATATGTGGGAGATCAGAATTTGTCATCCCAAAATGTGTCTCTTTGGCTTGATTATTTTTAAGAAAAAAAGACTCAGAAAGAAACTTTGAGCTTCCTCCTAACTGCCTAAAAGAATTTAAGATAGAAGGCCTGTTGCAGGAAGGAGCTAACACCTTAGAGAACTATAGTATAATTTGAACTAGGTGTGGTAGAAAGGGAGTAACCTAGCAAGGCCCATTTGATCAAAGTCCTCCCCATGCCCCATTGTTTTTTTGCAAGGCATGGCAAACATTTGTTTACCAAACATTTGCTTTTTCATCTCCATATGACTTGCCTGCCTCCCCTTTGTAGTCCGTTTGGGACTACAAAAACCACTATCCTCAACATCCTCCTTTGTCTTTAACTAAAGATGGTATTTAAGATAGTGGCTTCAGCCATTTTGGTGAGTTACTCAGTTTTCCTGGGTTTCTCCCATGTATACATGCCATTAAACTTGTTTGATTTTCTCCTGTTATTCTGTCTCATGTCAATTTAATCCTTAGACTACCCAGAAGAACCTAGAGGGAGAAGAATAGTTCTTCCTCCGCTACACATACAACATGAATTATTCTTGTTTTGTTTTGACTTTATTTTTCTTTACCTATCTCTAAATTACATTGTCTTGATTTATTTTACTTATATCTATAAGACATCTTGAATTCTTAATTTGGACCAAGAGGGCCATAAAATATCCTTATATGACTGTTGAATAAGTTGAAAAACTACTAAGGAAGTGAGACTAGAATAGGAATGTAGGAACTTGGAACTTCAATTATCGATACACTTCTACCATTGCTTACTTTAGATAATAAAGCTGAAATACTAATATAATCTTGCCTTTTAAATTTCAAAAGACAACCCTTTAACCAACCTCCTGCTCTCATCCTTCTTAAGAGAAGTACCATTAGACTCAATCTGTATATCAAAAATATGATTCTGTAACTAACAGTGCCCCTGACTAAATAAATCATTAACAATGATTCATGTGAGGGACTTCTACTTCTGACCAAGATGGAGTAACAGAGATGGACCTACCCTCCTACCTGAAATAACAAAAAAACAGGCAATATGTTGGAAATAACCAATATATTGAAAGTTTCCCAAAATGGAAAATATTGGAAATAGCCAAAAACACTGGAAATAACAAAAACATAGTGTAGGGAGGGGAACCTAGGTGAAGCGCAAGTAACTCCCTGAGTTGAAGAGACAGAGATGAGAATCTGGGGAAACCAAAGCCATTGAGTTCATAGGACAGATACCTGAGAAGAGAGAGCTGAACAGACAGAGAAGCCTGGAGATCCACAGAGAGGCCTTCCCGAGTATTTAGCTGAGTCCTGATATGAGGAAATTATACAAGGCCCTATATATTTTGTGGCTCTCTTTGTTCTGCTCTGGGCTCCAGGACGAGTCTCCTCATAGACTACATCATCTAGTCTTCTTTGCGTTTGGCTTTGGTCGCATTTAGACAATGGGAGGCACTTCTAGAAGATGGACAGAGAGGAGAGAGAGACTGGTGTGTTCATTCTTTCCATTTCTTCCCTGCCTCCTTGAGGTTCTGCAGTGGCTGAGTAGCTAGACTCTTATTATTCCAAGTGTGATCCTTGGACCAGCATCATCAGCATCACTTGGGAACTTGTTAGAAACACAGAATCTCTGGCTCACTCCAGGCTTGCTGAATCAGAATCTGCATTTAAATAGGATCCCCAGGTGTTTCATATGCATATTACCTTTAATATGCACTCCCTCTTCCAAGGCTCCAGCTTTCACCAAATTACGATAACATCTTTTCCCCCTCTTGCCTCTTCTGGCC
Source organism: Tapirus indicus (assembly GCA_031878705.1). Taxonomy (NCBI): domain Eukaryota; kingdom Metazoa; phylum Chordata; class Mammalia; order Perissodactyla; family Tapiridae; genus Tapirus; species Tapirus indicus. The sequence goes on along the minus strand of CM062942.1, from coordinate 28,476,689 downwards.
TAGGGTCCATAATGGCTTTCTGTTGTCACCGGTTCCTTGGTAGATCCCTTAACTCTATCCACATCTCTATAAATTGACCCTTTTAAAGTATGTTTTCAAGTTAAACACTTTTGAATATACGATCTGTTTCCTGCCATACCTTAATGATCCAGTACTACATTATCTATCTTGATATCTGTATATCTATGTTGATAACTGTATACATACTATATCTCTATCTTTGTCTTTATCTCTACCTCTATTGTCTCTATCTTTATCTCCTCCTGAAATTTCAGTCTTCCTGCTTTAAGAAAGTACATGAATTTTGTAGCATCTTTTTCTTAGTTACAGCTCAATGATATCAAATTATGTACATAATAATTTCCCAACAATGCAAATTCAGATTTTATGAAAAATATATACTATTCCTAGTTTATTAGGGGATTTTGTGAATCTGGAGAGGAAAGTATGACATTATTTTGTGTTTGTATGCTAGTGTGGTGGGTAGCCCCTAAGTTGGTCCCCAATAATCCTTGCCTCCTGGTATTTACACTCTTGTGTAATCCTCTCCCCTTGAGATTGTGCTGGCCTTATTGACTAACTTCTAATAAATAAGAGTATAAATGACAAAATTTGACTTCTGGCATTAAGTTCTAAAAAGATGGTGGCTTTTGTCTTGGGTGCTCCTCTCACTTTCTATTGCATTGTTCACCCTGGAGGAAGCTAGCTACCATGTTGTGAGGAAGTCCTATAGGGAGGCCTATCTGGAGAGGACTAAGGCCTGCCAACATCTGCATGAGTGGGTTTGGATGTAGATCTCCACCTCACACCATTTAACACTGCACATAAGCTGCCCCAGCCAAAGAAACAAAAGCTTCACTATAGCCTTATAAGAGACCTTAAGCCAGAGGCAACCAGCTAAACTCCTACATTCCTGACCCACAGAAACTGTGAGATTATAAATTTTGTTGTTTTTAGGGCTGCTAAATTTTGAAGTAATTTGTTACATAATAATAGATAACTGATATAGCTAGATTCTTTCAAAGCATAAAAATAAATTGGGAATTTTGTTTCTTAACAAGAAGAAGACATTTTATATACTTAGTGCTTTTTTTCTTTCAAAACTCAGATTTCTAAACATTAATTTTGAAATATATTTGGGGTCACTTTTTAACCCAAATCAACATTTTCAATGAATTGAAGTCCTAGAAATGAGAATTTAAATATAAATAGTTGAAGAAGGGGAAATCTAGCATAGTTTTAGTAAAGATAAGTCTTCCAGAGAAAACGTTAATTTAACTGAAAGCAGTATATGTCTCCAGGGAAATAGGGAATGACTTGTGTGTCATATAAATACAGAGAATGGAATTTTATAAACTGATTTTCCATATAGATGCAAAGATACATCTTTCATACTTCTTTTTTTTAATAGTTTGAGGGAAAAATATATATGAAAGAATGAATAGAAAGCAAAAAAACGAGTGATACTAATGAGCTGACAAACATATGGCTGCAAAGATGGCATAGTCATTCTTGCTTCATAAGAAACAATGTGAGGAATACAGCTTAATCCAGTGACCTTGAATCTTTAGTTGAAAGAATTTCAAATATCTTTTTCAAATTCAAATAGTTTCCAAATAGTTCAAATAGCTTTTTTCATTACTAAAAGATACATAAAATGGAAAAGAAAATTCTAAGTATGCAACATATGTATTCTCATTGTGAGAACCATCAATTTTCCTTTGATTTTTAAACTTGTCTCTCCTTGCTTCCCCTTCCTCTGCCCCCTTTTTAGGAGAAAGAAGAGCAGTGAATAAAAGGGTTTGGGAACATACAGATTGTTGGTCTTTACACACTCAAGTTTCTGATTCAGTAGGTCTGGGGTGGGACCCCAAAATATGCATCCCTAACAAATTCCCAGGTGATGCCAATGCTACTAGTCTGGGAACCATAGTTTTATAACCACTGGACTAGAGTGTTGGACTTGACTATACCTTAACATAATTGATGTTCCTTAAATTTTATTTGTAGTACTTCTGTTTTAAATCCTCAGTGATGGCATAAGTAGCAATTATTCCTGTTGGTTATTGAAGCTCCCTCTTCCTCCATCTGTTTGGGGCAAAAATGAAAGATGGAGAAGAAAATGTATAAAGTCAGATATTGGGTGTTGGCTAAGTTTTTAATGTCTCAGTTTGTGAAGTTAGGAAACATCTTTGGTTAGCAGGAATATTTTGATCAATTTCTAGTGCAGATTAAGGGCTCTTTTAAGGAAACTCTTTGATGAAAACTGTCCATGAAATTATTCCATCATGGGATGGCCTGGTGGAGGCTCTACTCAGTCAACTGAATACAGTTGTGATGTGGGAAGAGATAGATGTAAACTTGAACTATTAGTACCATCTGTAGGAAAAGGAAGGGAACCAACATTTGTTGGACAATATATAAGGCTTTTATGAATTTAGCACCATACTACTGTTTGTATGATTTTTCGTCTTATTTATACTGGATTTACAGGGTTTGAATAAACACTATTAAGCCCTGAACTTATGTATATCTTGGTTTAGTATAAGTAATCAGCATTGGATGCAAGAATATTAAAAAAAAATCAAGTCTCTTTGCAACAGTTTTTAAAGAATGTAAGATAACTCATCTTTATTGTAGTAAGTTAGATTTCTTTGTCCTCAGTCCACTTTTGTTAAAAAAAATCATCTACATAATTTTAGGGAAATCAGTACAGTAGAGATTGAAAGCTGATTTTTTTAATGCTTTTCCATATAGATTTGTTATTAATAACAGTACTGTCATTGAAAGCAACTTGATTTTCACAGGAATTATTTTAAAGCCTTTTTAAAGAATAATTGGTTTATTAATATTATAAAATACATTCTTAGAAATGATTTAAGCATTGGATGAAGATAAAAGCAAAAATATTATCCCAAATTCAACCATTCAGAAATAAACATCATCAGCATTTAGTAAATATCATTGCTTGCATCTGTATATGAATGTTGGTAAGAATTTACATAGACACAGCTTTAGAAATATTGGATCGTAAAAAAATGTTGTTTTTAATTAAAAGCATTTCTGGCAGACATTTTTATCTGCCTAATATCTATTCACCCTTTATCCCTTCCTGATAAAACCCTGATATTTTTTGCACCCAGACTCAGAAAATGCTAGATATTAATTTTCGACTCTCCCTTGCAGCTAGGATAAAGCTTTGGATAATGAAATCCAAGACAATATTTCTATGAACCTTCTGAGAATGACCTTTGTCTTCTGGATAAGATTTTTGTCTTCTCAGAGGAGAAGGCCTTTTATCCTTATGCTCTGCTTTCTGCTTGGGATGCTGTTATGAGAACCTGATGCCTAGAGTTGCAGTAGCCATATATGACTGTAAAGCGGCAAACCTGCATATGGTAGACTGCAAGGATGGAAAAGTCATTATCCTCAGTGACATTGCTGGGCTATTGAACAATTCCTGTAACTGCCTATATCCAGACTTCTGGTTAAGAGAACAAAGAATGTCCTTATGATTTAAACACATGTTAGTCAGGAAAACATTTCTAACTAATACAACCTTGCATTTAATTTACTTGAATTTAATGGAAGAGGAGGGACTAAAGTAAATTGAAGAATTGTTAAATTTAAGGTTATGTGTTTTCACCATAAGGAGATAATAGGTCTTAAAAGATTTCTGTAAAGAGAGGTGGAGGGAGAGGAAAGATTACAAGTCTTTTTAAGAAGTTGGAATCATCATTAAAACATACATTAAGTGAAATAAGCCAGTCACAGAAGACAAATAGTGCATAATTCCGCTTATATGAGGTATCTAAAGTAGTCAGACTCAAAGAAGAAAATGTAGAATGGTGGTTGAAAGGGGCTAGGGGAAGGAGGAAATGGGGAGTTGCTATTTAATGGGTATAAAGTTTCAGTTATGCAAGATGAAAAAGTTCTAGAGATCTATTGTATGACATTGTGCTTGTAGTTAATAACACTGTACTGTACACTTAAACATTTGTTAAGAGGGTAGATCTCATGGTACATAATTTTTTCACAATAGAAAATAAACACTAAAAATTTAGGTTTTATCTTATACATTTAGGTCTATGATTGACTTTGAGTTAATTTTTCTGTATGGTATGAGATAAGAGTCTAAGTTCTATTTTTTTTTTTCATTTTTACTTGTGGATACCCTATTGTCCCAGCATCATTTCCTTTTTTTCTTTCTTTTTTTAAATTGAAGTATAACTGACATATAACATTATATTAGTTTCAAGTCAGCATCACTTTTTTAAGACTATCCTTTCTTCATTGCATTGCATTGGCATCTTTGTTGAAAATCAATTGACCATAAATGTAAAGCTTTATTTCTGGACTCTTAATTCTGTTCCATTGGTCTTTATGCTTATCCTTGAACCAATATCACACTGCCCTGATTACTATGGCTTTAAGTTTTGAAATTGAATAGCATTTTGTTCTTTTTCAATTGTTTTAGCTATTCTAGATCTTTTGCTTTTCCATATAAATTTTAGGATCAGCTTGTCAGTGCCTACCAAAAAATCCTGCTGGAATTTGAGAAGAATTGCCAGGAATTCATAGATAATTTGGGGAGAATTACCATCTTGACAATATTGAGTCTTCCATTATGTGGCCATCTCCATTTATTTAGATGTTCTCTACTGTATCTGAGAAATAGTATATAGTTTTTAACACACAAATTCTATACCTCTTTTGGCAAATTTACTTCTAAGTTTTTTATCCTTTTTGATACTATTGTGAGTGAAATTGTTTCTTCATTTCATTTTAGGAGTGATCATTGCTAACATAGAGAAATACAACTGATTTTCATAGTTTGCTCTTGTATGCTATGTAGGGGAGGAAAAAGAATTTTCCCTCTACCCTTCTAGGTTCTTGGCTGAGACCCCCCTGTAATAAGAGACAGATTAACAGGAGAAAAACAAACAGAAGTTTAATAACATGTACACCTCCTGTATACATAGGAGAGACCCAGGAAAACTGAGTAACTCCTAAAATGGCCCAAGCCATTGCCTTAAATACCACCTCCAGCTAAAAACAAAAGAAGATGTTGTGGGGGAGGAGGCCAGTTATGGGAGGTTATCAGGCAAAGCACATAAACAAGGGTAAGGTTGTTATACAGATTGAAGTCCTTGTCTTTTCCACTGATAAGAGTTTCTAGAGTTTCAGAGTCATCTTTCTCTTCCTGGTACAGAAAGGGAGACACCCTCACAAAGGGAGATCTACCTTATAAATGTAAATGTCTCTTACAAAACAGTAACTTCTACTAGGTTTTCAGAGCTTTTCCTGTGTCTGCTTTTTCTTAAAAATAACAAGTTCAAGATAATCTTTATACCTAAGACATATTTTGGGGTGGCAAATTCTGCTCCCCTTAAAAAGAAATGGCTTATGGCCTGCCAAGCACTCATGTTTTTCTTAAGCTCTCTGGTCCTGTGGTTCTGTATTACTATACTGGGGCCTCTGCAGGGACCTCCTCAACCTTTCCTGCGACCCTAGATCTCAGTGTGTTCTAACAAAAGGAGCACTGGTCATGGCTTTCAGGATGTTGGTCCCTAACTTTTAACAGGTCTGAGGTGGCACTGGTAACCCCCAGCATTGTTTCAGTTCTGACTTCTCACTTTTGATCACATAGGGCTGAGGAAATTATTTGTTGTATTATTTATTCTCCATTTTGTTCTTTACATTTTCCTTTTGGAGTGTGGGGGGGGGGAGAAATTTTCTTCCACCCTTCTGTGTTCTTCTGGATGGTCTAAGAATTAAATTGACATGAGATGGATTAACAGGAGAAAATCAAACACAGCTTAATAATATGTATACATGGGAGAAATCCAAGGAAACTGAGTAACTCCTCAAGGTGGCTGAAGCCCTCACTCTAAATACCATCTTCAGCCAAAGACTAAAGAGGATGTTGGTAGCGGTTTTGGACTTCTAAGGGGAGGAAGGCAATTCACATGGAGATGGAAAAGCAAATGTTTGGTGAACAAATGTTTGCCATGCCTTGCAGAGACAATGGGACATGGAGAGAACTCTGATCAAATGGGCCTTGCTAGGTTCCTCTCTGTCTACCACACCTAGTTCATATTATACTCTAGTTCTCTATGGTGATAGCTCCTTCCTGGAACAGGCCTTCTATCTTAACTTCTTTTAGGCGATTAAGGGAGAGGTAACAAGGAAAACTTTCTGAGTCTTCTGTTTCTTAAATGTAATCAGCCTAAAATAATCTTCATGTTAAAAAGACATATTTTGGAAAATTTTGTTCCCCTTAAGGAGAGATTTGAAAGAGGATATGCAGCAAAAATTCTCCTACTTTATTATATGCAACCAAAAGTCTTTAAGTATGTCCTATTTTCACACTTGCTCCCTGAACTACTTCCCTCTGTAAATTGGGAAATAAAGAACAGAGAGATTAAATTGTTTACCTAAGGTAATATGGTTAGCCACGCAGAAGAAAAAAAAAATCCATCTTGCTTAAGGATCACTCTTGGCCAGCCTACTAATTACTTTATCGTCTTAAAAGTTAATTCTTATAGAAATGATTTCCCCAACCTGACAAAGAAGGCAAAGCAGAAAAAAAGAAATATGTTTAGTATCAAAAACATTTTTTCAACAGCCAAGAGAAGCTGTAGAGAATGAGCCAAAAAAAAAAAAATAATGTATCTTTATATCAAAGTTTAAATCAGTTTTAAAACTTAGATTTTATTTCCCAATCTTTTTTTCCACAGAACACATATACTACTTAAACTGGGCGATGATTGGCCTAGGGTCGCCACTCTTTTCTTAGATGTGACTTCACAATCATAAGAAATAGCACAAAAGAGGTAGCTAAAGTATAACAGCTCAAAAGCAATCAATAAGCTTTAGCACCCCGAGTATCTTCTTTCAGGTTAAATTGTACTGCAATGCTTTTTAAAAAAATGGTTGCCACAGTAACCTCAGTAATCCGATTTTTGAGAATCACGTGATTTTTCTCATACCCTTCCTCTGGTGAATTTATTGTTACTACAGAACTGAGAGAGTGGAGTGAAGTTGAGGCTAAATGCTATGATTTTATAGTCTTACTTGGTGGTTCCAAGTGAGACTAAAGGAAATTATCTTCCACCATGTAGAGTTTGTTTTTTGGGAAATGAGAAGGCAGCCCTTATATTCACACAGCTGCAGACTTTTAAAATTTAACAGAATGCAATCAAAATAAATTCTGACATCAGAATGCAACAACACTTTTAAATTCTTCTTTGGCTGTGCCTACTCATACACAACTGTTGGAAAATCAAGCATGAGCTAAATTGCTCAAACCAATGGTTAGTTTTAAAACAATATGCAAATAATCGATTGTATTCTACTATTGATTCAAATTGACTTGCGTACTTTTGCCTGGACTTTGATAATAATATATAGAACACAGGACTGCCTAGCATTCAGGGTGGGTAGTTTTTAAATGAATTTTTAAAAACCTATGGAATTTCCCATAATGACTTTTATCCAGATGTTGCTTCACAAATGAATCTATATCTCTCACTCTCTTTCTCTCCGTCTTTCTTTTAAAAGGTTTGTACAGCTATCTTTTTTTGTTCCTCAAAATTTTTATGTTTAAATTCAGTTAGTTATCTCCAAGGATTTTAAAATGAAAACTTTTCTTTATGCCATACCTAAGCATGAAGCCCCAATAGGTTACAGCAGGTAAAGTGTTACTATGGCGTGTACATATGCAGTGTTCCCAAATGGAAAATGTCAGTAAATCAGAAGACATTCAGGCAGTTGAATGTCTTGGTGACATGTGGCATACCCTATTTTCCCTTAAAATAGCTTTTTTTTCCCTCCAATCTCTCTGCCCTTACTCGAGAAATCTACTTCGCATTCCAGTTACAGTAATGCATATTTCCACTATGACACGATGTCTTTTGAGTGGATGGTATAGGGATTATTTCCACTTTTATTTCAAATATACTATAGGTCCCAAACAAACTTTTGTACTTAGAAAATTAAAATTATATGTTTCATTTGGTCTTGTGTACAAAGACTCACTTGAATTTTTCTACAGATATTTAACTAATTATATTTTTATAGGTTGATTTCACATTTTTATGTTAGAGTTTAATCTGAAAGCATGACCAATATCAAATTTGGAAGATATGCTCATTTATACCAAAAAGTGTTTTTTCAAAGTCACTGGTAGGATGAAGGGAGGAAAAGAGAGAGACTATCAAGATAAATACATGTCATACTAAAATCAGTTTAAAAATACTGGCACACACTATTGATATGAACTTGATCAATTTTCTTTTTATAAAGTCACAATGCAGGACTTTTTCCAACTATTCACAAAAGTGTTATTTGTTCTAATTCATTTATTATTTTATTACTAATGTTGAGAAATGTAATTCTCAAGATTGAATTTTTATTTTAAATAACAACACCTCACTTTATAACCTTTCTTTCCTTCTTTTTGAATGATGTATCCATCCTTTGATTAGAATTACACAATTTTCTATTATTGCAAGGTTTTGTGCATTCAAAATCTTAATAAACATTCATAATTCTAAAATTTTCTATTAGCATGAGTTGTTTTGTATGTGCCATCTACTCATGATTGATTCTTATTTAGATCATACTCAGTGGTAAACAATGAGTGTTCATTTTTAAACAGGAAGCAAACAATGACATTGCTTAATTTAGGATTTTATAATCAGTTATTATAAATGTGCAGTAATGTTCTCTTCCAAATGACATTTCCTTTATGGTCTTGGTGAGAGCCAGGGTAAAATTACCTACTAAGAGATAGCAGCACTCACAAAACAAGCTCTGTTCTGTAATACTCTGACCTAATTCGGATATTGGAAAATAAGGACAAATACTCCTACTTACCGTCTTTGTCTATCATAGTGTTCACTATATATTGCTAAGAATGTGGGACATAGGCTTCAACTCTCCGAATAGGTAAATTGATATTTTAATAAAGCGCTTTATATAGCAAGATTTTGCTGTGCTGAAAAATGCTTAAGAGAGAGTTCTGAAAATGCATATCTACAGTAAGCTTCAGAAAAGCAAAGAACGCAGGGATGTGTTATATTCTTAGAAGCACTTTGCTTATCCATTATTTAGCATGTTTTGGCTGAAGTGTCATTGTTTGCTAATTCAGTGAGCTCTAGATAGGTAAAGACTTATAACTTCTTTCCCTCTTCTGATTTTAGATGTGCCTGTGTCTCTTTTTCCATCTGTTATATCATGAGGAATATCAAGTTACTGGTTTATCTACAAGGTGGAAAAAGAGAGGAAGTTTATACTAAATGTTCTTTAAATTTCTTTAAAATTTAGTTTGCTAATTTGTTTCTTTCCCCTCCTCCTCTCCTCCTCGTCTTCCTCTCCCTCTTCTGTTTCTTCTCCCCAAAAGTATATGTATATTAAGTTCTGGATTTTAGTGGTTTTTCTCTCCCTTTTGGATTAACAATGGATGAACTTTTAGCTAAAATTAAGCCAATATAAATTTAGCATAAACTTTGGCAACTTCTCCATATCAGGCCTAGAAAGAAATCATGCATTTCATCTATCCATACAGATAGTGATAATGTGTAAATTATAATTAAACATATACATAATGTATAATATATAAATGTCAAGCAATTAAAAACATTGACATTTATATGTTGGTGTCATATATTAGTATTAGTTGGTCATATCATTGGCAATATTTTCATGAAGGAAGAAAAAATTAGCAAAATAATGACCTAAGCTTTTCTTTACACTTCCATCAGCATTTTACTTGTTTCTTTCCAAGTGAACTTCTGGAATCTTATCAGCTGGTGACAATCCTGGTTCTGCCATTTACTAGCTATGTGAACTTGAACAAATCCTATAATCATTGAAAGCCATGGTTTTCCCAACTATATAATGGAGATAATCCTAGAAACAACCTCAAAGTTTACTGGGAAGATTAAATGAGATTAAAACTCACTGATAAATAATTACCAAAAGCATATTAGAAACAGTTGAGGAGAGAATGAGTGAACTGAAAAATGGTTCAGCAGAATATATCAAGAATTTAGCATGAAAAAACAAAAAAGAAGATGGAAAAAAGGAGTAAAAATTATAGAAGATATAATGACAAGGTCTAATGTATCTTTAATTAGAGTCCCACAAGATTAGGAGAGAAATAAAGTGACCAAGGCAGTATTTCATGTGAGTACATCTGAGAATTTTGCAGAATTCATGAAAGAATTATAATTCATAGATTCAATAAATCCAATGAATCCCAAACCAGAAATATAAATTTTCAAAAAACCCACACATAGTAACATTTCAGTGAAACTTCAGAATTTCAAAAGGCAAATATGATATCTTGAAATAATGTGAAATAAGAGATTGCCTTCAAATGAACAGCAGTTGCACTAACAGCTCATTTCTCAACAGTAACTAAAGTCAGAAAAGGGTATAATAATATTATCAAAGTGCTGAAAAATATACTACATATCAAAACTTTTGGAATGTGTTAAAGCTGTAGATGGAAATTTAGAGCCTTAAATGCATATATCAAAAAAGAAAGTTTAAAAATTAGTGAACTAAATAACTATGTCAATATGGTAGGGAAAAAATCAGCAAAACAAGCCTAAATAATTTAGAAGAAAGTAAATGGTAATAATAATATCATATATTAATAAATATAAAATAAGCATATATTAGAGATCATGAACAAGACAAAAGTTGACTCTTTGAAATGACTAACACAATTGAAAACATTTAGTGAGACTAATAAATTCCATATGTGAGACAATATAAATAACCAACCACAGGAATGGAAAAGGAGGTATCTCTACAAAGCCTACAGTTATTAAAAAAGATAAGAGGATATTTGAACAACTTTATGCCAATAAATTTTAAAAAACCATGAAATAAACTTTCATTTAAATGTCATAAAATTACAATTGCCTAGTAATAAATTTAAACAAAATCCAATATGTCTATACATAAAATCAAACAGTTTTAAAACTCATTAAGGAAACATACATAAATTGAGAGGTATACTATGTTTATGGATTGGAAGACTCAATTATGTAAAGATACCAATTATCCCCAAATTTATTTGTAGATTCAATGTAATTGCAGTCAAAATCCCTACAGAATTTTTGTGGAACTTTATAAGCTGTTTCTCCATTGTACTTAGAATAAAAAGGGACACATACAGATAAGTGATGTTGGAAATATACTTATTAAGTCTTTTGGATACAATGATAGAATAATAGACCATGGGAACCCAATAGAGAGACCCAAAGTGACTCCTGTATGTATGGCCACTTGATTCATGGTAGACATAGTACTTGCATAAAATTGGGAAAGAATGATCATCTCAATAAATGGTTTTGGGAAAATTGGTTATCCTTATTAAATAAAAGTAAATTGGACCCCTACTTCACATAATAGACAAAAATCAATTCCACATAGATTAGTGCTTGAAATGTGAAATGTAAAATAATACAGCTTTTAAAAGATAATATAGTAGAATATCTTTTAGAATTCTCAGAAGGAAATATGTCTTAAATAAGACACAATTGAACCAATCATTCAGAAACAGGATCGATAAATTTGAAAATATTAAAATTAAGAAATTCTGTTTATTAAAAGACAGCCAAAGAACGGAAAGATATGCCACAGAATAGGAAAATAGACTTGTCATATATACAACTGGCAATTGACTTAAATAAAGAACTCCTACAAATTAACTAGAAAAAGACAACTTGATAGAAAAAAAACATGGGCAAAAAATTGAACAGGCAGCTAATGGAAAGGAAACCAAATAGCCAATGAAAATATAAAAAGTTCTTGCCTTAGTTGCCAGGGAAGTGGCAAATTACAACATGCTATCTCTATATCACATAGGTTGTGGAAAAAATTAAAAGTATGACATACCCAAGTGATGGGGATGATGTGTAACAATGGAAAGGCTATGAACTGCTGTGTGGAATTTAAATTGTCAAACTGTTTTAGAAAATAGTTTGTCATTATCTAGTAATTTTGAAGATGCATGTACCTGATTGTCCTGCAATTTCATGCCTAAAGAAGCATGCACATAAGGACCAGGATCTGTGTACAAGAATATTCATTTTGGCATTTTTATAATAGCCTGAAACTGAAAATAATGCAAGTGTACATCAAAAGTAGAATGGATAAATAAATTGTAGTATATTCATATGAGAGAACATCAGCAATGAAATCAAATTACAGCTGCATTCAACAAATTTTATATTAAGAGAAAGAAACCAAACACAAATTATATGTTTTTTACTTATATGAATTTCAAAAATAGATAAAAAGGAAAGTATATTTTCTAGGAATACATGATCAAACAAAAAAAAATGAAATGTGAGATTAATAAGGGAGCTTCTGGGGAACTGGTCATGTTACATTTCTTGATTCACGCATTTATGTTTTCTACTTTCTGTATGGTTGTTATATTAATCTATTAAAATATTTTAAAAAATGTTAATGAGAGACTGTGTGGTCTTTTTTTGGCAAGATTTTCAAAGCTGCTCTGCTGATACACATTTAAATATTACTTGCTAATAACAGAAGTAGATTTGGTAGCAGTAATGGAGGAATTAGAGAGGAGATTGTTTCTGTCCCAGTCAACCTCAAATTTCTTTTCTAGCATTGAATTTGAGAGCAATCAATCAAAAAATTCTCTGCCTCCTTAGAAAGATGCAGACATTCTGATGAGAAATTGCTGATCATTGTTATAACCTTCTTTTTGGGGGAAATATATAAAAGAATGTGGTAAGAACGGGCTTTTCTCAAAAACATCCAATAGAAGACGACAAAGAAAAGCTATTTAGAAGAAAAGAAGTTGACAAGATGGGAAAAGGAGAGACCATTCAGGGAATTTGAATCATGAGATTATTTTGAAACTGTAGAAAGAACTCAAATGGACGGAACCTAAATTGGATATTTCTCAAATAATTTAGGAAGGAGAGCAATGAGATATGTATTTGCAGCATGAATATAATATGTCAGTGAAAAAATTACACTCTGAATAGCCTACCCCAGATTTCTCTTAAAAATCAATTATCCTATTTTAGGAAAACACCATGATAAAGGCCCTGATGTTAGCATCACCCAAGAAAACAAAGTAGATTTACTGCTTTATAAGCTAGTAAGACAAATATGTGTATGTGCTTGTGTTTGTGTGTGCGTGTGTGTGTGTGTGTTTCTTCTCAGAAAAGTAGCAGGAGGCTAAGGACCATGTGGAGTGAAGTAGCCAATCAAAATTTCATAGTAGTGGTATGGCAAAGGACATTTATGAACAAGGCTGACTAATGTTTAATGCATAGTGTGCTGTGTTGATGTAATGCATTTACTTGGTCTTCTCATCCCCAGATCTATCTCACTCATGGATGTTTTATGTGTGTGTGTTCCCTACTTAATGTCACTATGACCCAGGCCAACCATGAAAACACAGATTCATAGACACTACTTGAACTAAAAGTAACTTTAATATGGAATATTAATATGACTGCAACAGCAGTGTGTGCCCAGAGAATATAGTATAGCCCAGAGAAGTAAATCGACTTTCACTCCCAAGTCCTACTTGTCATGACGCACATTAGGATCACGGCCCTTTGAATATAAACCATCCAGTGTAAAGTATGCTACCACATGCAAAGATTCTATGAACAACACAAGTTACAGAATAGCCGCCTTCTGTTCTTCCACGATCATTTTATAATGTGCAGTTCTTCATTGATGAGTTGTTTCCTTGCACATTCGTATTGTCTAGGCATGCAGGCCTGCAGTTATTTGAAGCAAACATATTAGGACTGTAATCCCAAAGATTCTAGGGCAGTACTTCTGAAGTGTGGTTCCCACACAGTAACATCAGCATCAACTGGCAACTTTTTAGAAATGCAATTTTTTTGGCCCCACCCCAGATCTGCTGAATGAGAAACTCTGGGTAATGGAGACCAGCAATTTGTGTGTTAACAAGCTCTTTAGGTGATTCTGGTGCACACTTAAGTTTGAGAACCACTGATCTAGGCTGGTTGCTAATAACAATCATTAGGTATTCTGTTCCTTTCTGATGGCCATGCATCTTTGAAACTTATTTCTCAAGAGCAGCTAAGCACGAGTAAGAGCAGATTAGTGCTAGTCACACTGCTTTCATACCAGATCATTCTCTGCTTAGGCTGCCATGATTGTATAACTTAACAATAATGAAGACTATATATCTCAGAATGTGATTCTGGACATTTTATCAAAGACTATGGAGCTGGTCTGCCTGGATTTGTTTCCTAGATCTGATTGTACCAGTTGTATTGCCTTGAGCAATTTACTTAACTTTTCTATGCCTCAGGTTTTTCGTCTATAAAGTAGAGTTAATAATGGAACCTACTTTATAGGATTTTTGTGAGATTAAATAAATTAACATACACAAACCTCTTAGAGCGGTACCTGGATTAGGAGCTTTATATAAATACTTGACACCATTAATACTAAGGAGAATATATTAGAAAGAGCAGACAGCTGAGATATGAAAACCAGGTCACATAGGAAATTTGCTGAAAGAACAGAGAGCAGTTAACCTGGACAAAAGAAGACTAAGAAAATACATTAGAACCATCTTTACAATGTGTTGCTCCTGAAAATAATGTTAGAAACAGAGAGAAGTCATAAGAAGGTAATCTTTGTTTTGACATGAGTATATGTCATAAGTTAAAGTATATTTCAGGTGTTAAAATATTGAAATAGAGTAAAACGCAACGATAATGTGCTCTGGATATAGCATGATTGATGATTACCGCCCCCAACCTCTGTCTTTTGTTCATAAACTGTTCTTAAATGTAACTGGGAAAGTTCTTATATTGGGAATGGGGGGAATGAGAGGATTAGCAAGTGATGTCCATCTGATTCTTTGGGAATTTTTGAGTTTAGTATACAGTCAGTTATGTAAAATATAAGCTTCATTCTCCTTTTGACAATTCAAGCTGTTTGGAAAACATACTCTTTTTTTAAACTTACAATACCATAAAACCACATTTTATGTGATTAAATTTTTGGATACCACATAGCATACTGTAGGGGAGAAAGAAATTTTTCTCTATCCTAGGTTCTTCTGACTGGTCTAAGAATTAAATTGACATCAAACAGATTAACAGAAGAAAAACAAATTTTAATAACATGTATACAAGGGAGAGACCCAGGAAAACTGAGTAACTCACCAAAATGGCTAAAGCCCTCACCTTAAACACCATCTCCAGCTAAAGACAAAGGAGGATGTTGAGGGTTGAGAGAGCCAGTTATGGGAGGTGACCAGGGAAGGCACAGTAAACAAGGGTAAGGTGTTATGCAGATTTAACTCATTGCCTTCTCTATTGATAACACTTTCTAGAGATTTAGAGTCATTCTCCTCTTCCTGGTACAGCGAGGGAGACACCCTTACAAATGAAGATTTCTCTTACAAACATAAAATTCTTTTACAAAGAGTAACTTCTATTTGGTTTTCAAAGCTTCTGTCATGTCTACTATTTCTTTAAAAATTACCAGCCTAAAATAATCCTTATGCCCAAAAGACATATTTTGGGGTTGCAAATTCTGCTTCGCCATAGTGCTACAGTCGGGGTTTTAAGGAAATCCCATTAGGGTTAGTAAAGAGCCTCTATTCTAATCTCCCTGAGTGGACCTCTGCTGACCAGACTCCTCAGCTTTACTCCTGGGGCCCCTCAAACCTCTCCATGATCAAGAGACTGCCCAGCAGGTCACCTCAATGATGTACTCCAAAACAAAGTCTGTTCATTTGTCTAATCTGATTTGTCAATCGGTTGTTAAAGATATTAAGTAGCACCCAGATTCTCATGCACTTCTTGGTTTTTCTTTATGATATGTACCAAAAGATAAATATTTATTTTTTAATTTATTTGTTCAGTGCCAAAAGGGCATGATCCTATTCTGTTTGATTCATCACTATAAACACAGAACCAAGAAGTGACCCCAGCACCAAGAAGTATGCTAAGTAGGTGTTAAATTAATGGATGAGTGAATAAATGATTATATCTTCTAAGTACAGATTACCACTTTTTGAATAATGTGCTCTATCTAAAATGTGTCAGGGAATTACCAACAAAATTGAATACCTACAATAAGTTTAGCGTTGGCGACATTTAACAAACACCACAAACAGACTTAAGATATTAATATTTGCATTTCATTGATATTAAAATTCATGTCATTTTCCTCATAATAGATGAAAAAGCTCACTCCTTATTTTTTGATGCTAATTACAATGTAAAACACATTTTAATGTCATCATAATGGATGAGATAATTAATCTCTGCAAACTGGTGAAGCATTATTTAAATTACTGATTGGATTTCAATAAGCATTTGGTAGATTATCAATGATTTTAAGTCTGATTTAGAAGAGTGGTTGGAAGCATTATAGAATATGGCATGTTAATACCAAAGAATCTGAACAACAAAAATAATTCAGAAGTATAAGGTTTTAGGGGTCTGTTAAAAAGACATTCAAACTTTAAGAACATGGAGCTCACGTAAAACTATTGAAGTCTACTTATTTAACATGTAGATAAATATTTGATTATAATAATGATTTTGTGGAATGCATAGAATTGCAGAAACATAAAGAAAATTATAACTTCAGGGAGAGGAAGCAATAGAAGGACTAATTTGCTGTGGAAATTATACCAGTGATAGAAATTCTAGAGGCAGTATGGGTTAGGGACTTTGGCATCAGACCTGAATTCAGATATTGTCTCTACCACCGACAAGCTGGGAGACTTGGGCAAATTATAAAAACTTTCTAAGCCTGTCTGCCTGTTTCAATATTTCTTTTTTCCTTCATTTTTTCTTTCTCCTTTCCTTTTTTCCTGCCCCCTCCCCTCTTTCATATGCCTGTAACCACAGAACCAGGAACAGAATTTGCCACCCCAAAATATGCCTGTTTGGCATAAGGGCTATTTTGAGCTGATGATTATTAAAAACAGCAGACAGGGAGCTGGCCCAGTGGCGCAGCGGTTTAGTTTGCACTTGGCAGCCCCGGGTTCGCGGGTTCGGATCCCGGGCGCCCGCCGACGCACTGCTTGTCAGCCATGCTGCGGTGGCGTCCCATATAAAGTAGAGGAAGATGGGCACGGATGTTAGCCCAGGGCCAGTCTTCCTCAGCAAAACGAGGAGGATTGGCAACGGATGTTAGCTCAGGGCTGGTCTTCCTCACAAAAAAGAAAACAAAAACAAAAACAACAGCAGACACAGGAAAAGCTCTGAAAACCTAGTAGAAGTTACTCCTTTGTAAGGAAAATGTACATTCATAAGAGAAATCTCCCTTTGTAAGGGTGACTCCCTCTCTGTGCCAGGGAGGGGAAGATGACTCTAGATCTCTAGAAACTCATATCAAAGGAGGAGGCAATGACTTAAATCTATATAACAACTTTACCCTTGTTTACTGTGCTTTTCCCAGTAACCTCCCATACTGACCCCATCTTAACAACAGGATATTAAAGCTACTTTTCAGGGGCAGCAAGCCAATCAGGAGCATGCACAGAAGAGAAAATTTTCATCTGCCAATCGAAACTCATCCTGCCAGTTCTTCCGCATACCAGCCAGCCCTCCCTGATCCCTTAAACCTTACCCCATACCTTAGACGGGCGAGACAGATTTGAGATTGTGGTCTCCTGTCTCCTCGCAGATCGATCTTGCAATAAAGCTGTATTCTTTTCTCAAAAGCTGATGCCATAATAATTAGCTTTTTTTATGTGCATCACATAGGAGAATCCCATCTCTGTGCGGTAACATGCCCACACATAGATTTTGTGTTTGAGAACCCCAAATTTCTTTCTTTACAAGTGTAGTGCATTTTTAGTAGTATTATTACCATAGAATCTCATTGCTCATAAGACCTATTTTCCTCCTAGGGGGACATATTCTCTATGCAAAAGGCTGCTAAACATTAGGACAGATACAGTGAAGACTGAATTTATTGCACAGAGAAACATTCATCAGCTCCCACTGACACCTTCTGTACCTGTTTTTGAGATAATCCAGTTGTGAAGGTTTATGGATCAGATTCAACATTTCTTGATGTGTCCAACCCATATCAACATCATTCTAGCTTGAGAGACAGATTTCCTTTTTCTGTGCCAGTCTCTTTTCTTTCTCTAGATTCTAGGAGTAGATTAAGTGTAGTATAAGTCTAGTAAGCAGACTTTGCCATCCCAAAATGTATCTCTTTGCCTTGATTATTTTTAAGAACAAAAGACTCAGGAAGAAACGTAGACCTTCCCCTTAACTGCCTAAAAAAAGTTAAGATAGAAGGCCTGTTCCAGGAAGGAGCTATCACCATAGAGAACTAGAGTATAATATGAACTAGGTGTGGTAGACAAGGAGGAGCCTAGCAAGGCCCATTTGATCAAAGTCCTCTCCATGTCCCATTGTCTCTGCAAGGCATGGAAAACATTTGTTGGCCAAACATTTGCTTTTCCATCACCATGTGAATTTCCTTCTTCCTGTTTGAGTTCCCAAACCACTACCCTCAACATCTTTTGTCTTTAGCTGAAGATGGTATTTAAGGTGCTGGTTTTGGCCATTTTGGTGACTTACTCAGTTTTCCTGGGTTTCTCCCATGTGTACATGTTATTAAACTTGTTTGATTTTCTCCTGTTATTCTGTCTCATGTCAGTATATTTCTTAGACCATCTAGAAGAACCTAGAAGGGTAGAAGAATAGTTCTTCCTCCCCTACAGGATTCAACAACAAAGATTTCTGTACCCTTGACTGACAAGGCTATCATATCATCCATTGAAAATCTCCTCTGATAACAATCATTGTAGTCTTCTTTATACATGAGGAGAGTTTTGGTTTATCAAATATATTTTTTTTTCACTTTGTTGTTTTAGATTTGCAGTTAATTTATTTTCACCTCTGCTCAATTATCATCATCATTTTAAACTTTTTAACACTTTACTGCTTCTTCATTATTTTCAAGATTTAGGTTGGTGCCAATGACCCTGGGTTTTCCACAAGCAGGAGAGTGCCAGGAAGAGAAGCAGGATAAGCACAAGGAGCCAGGGCTGAGGCCAAGGTAAAAATGATAATGATATATCTATATTGAAGATTTTCAGGGAAGGTTAAATTAGGTAATATTTGTAAAACTCTTATAGAAGGTGACCATTACAGTAGTCTTCTATACTAGTACAATAGAAAAACATATCTCAATAAATGAGAGCTCTTTTACTTTGTTCCCAACTTCCTCTAATTTCAATTCTACACACTTAGGCATCATCACATTATTTTTATATATCTAACTCAGGAAATAATTTCCCACTTCTTGAAATGAACAAGGAACACTGGATTTGAAGTTAGAATAACCTTGTTTCACAAATGGGTCCATTCCAAACTAGTCCTGTGATATAAATTTAAGGCAACTCATATAACTTCTTTCAGACTTTCTCATTTATAAAATCAAAATAATAGTTTACAATTGTAATGAAGTGAACTGAGATCATGAGTAATGAATATGAATACAGTTTACAAGATGTAAGACACCTCAAGTTATAATTTAATTAAACATTTAACTCCTCCGGGAGATTTACATAGAAATCTTCAGATAATGA
Source organism: Tapirus indicus (assembly GCA_031878705.1). Taxonomy (NCBI): domain Eukaryota; kingdom Metazoa; phylum Chordata; class Mammalia; order Perissodactyla; family Tapiridae; genus Tapirus; species Tapirus indicus. The sequence goes on along the minus strand of CM062942.1, from coordinate 28,457,065 downwards.
CATGGACATTTTCAAAGAAGATTTATTCGAGTAAGCTCTCTTCCTACTCCAACTCCTATCTCTCATCCCTCGCCAGATATTTTTCTTTTTTTTCTGGCAAGTAGAGTGATAAATACTGTTTTGTCTCAAGGGCCTTCAGTGCTTTAAAACAAGTGTTAATTTCTTTAGAAAACTATCACATTAATTTGAGCATTTTGTTTTACTTTTCAAGCAGCTCTTTAGTCTACTTATTCTGGTTAGGATAAGCCACAGGAATAATTTCAAAACTAAAACTGAGGTCTGGTTATCTATTTTAGTGCCAGGTGAATTAGCATTGGTGTTGGGGAGAAGGGTATCCTTTTTTGTTTTTTATCACTCTAATCATCTCAGCTCTGTTTTGCAGTATTCCTAGGAGGCTAGACCATTTCTGAAACTACAGTGAAAATTCATAGACTTAGACAGGCCTGAAGTGTGAACCTACCCTCGGAAAATTTGACCACTTGGTTGAAACTTAATGGTAATGAGATTGAATTATCTGTTATGGACCAATGGAATATCTTTGCATCTATGGCCTCGGGCTACATTTGGAATTTAGCCAATCATCTCAGCACTGCATATCAGACTGAACTGGATGAATCAGTAAAAATATATCTCCATGACTACAAAAATGTCTAAAATTATATGCCCTACTCTTCTGAATTAGTACCATTATGTTCTGATTTGGAGAAAAGCAAATGGATTTTGAATACAAACTGATAAACTTCAAGCTGAGCCAATCTCCCAAACTTCCTCTGATATCTAGTCAATTATTTCCAAGTTCTAAATTATATCTCTAAGTCAGAGTCAGGTCCAGCATAAAAGAAAAAAGTAGAATAACATTTGATTAATAAGATCCCCATGGCTGGAAATGATTGATTCTAGGATGCACCTCATGTTAGACTGAAAGCTCGTATTTATGATCAAGTCCCTCAAATCCCACTAGCATCCCATATACCAAGCACATAACAAACGTTTATTCAGTGACTGATAACATGTCAGAAGACTTTTGCTGAGTGTTCTGTCAAGGATCAACTCCCAAAAGACTACCAGAAATACCTGTTGATCAAGCAAGTCTAAGTTTATTAGATTTACTGCAGTAAGGAAGAACATCTTGACAGAGTTCAATAATTTGCTAGAATGACTCACATAACTCAAGAAAAAGTTATACTTCCTATTACAGCTTTAGAAGGGATACAAATGAACAGCTAGAAGATAGGTACATAGGTCAAGGCCTAGAAGGGTCCTGAGTACAGGAGCTTCTGTCTCATGGAGTTGGGGTGTGCCATTCTCCCAGCACATGGATGTGTTCACCAATTCAGAAGCTCCCTGAACTCCACCATTTAGGAGTTTTTATGGAGGATTCATTACATAGGCTTGATTGTGGCCATTGGTGATTAACTAAATCTCCAGCCTTTCTCCACCTCCCAGAGGTTGGGTGGTGGGGCTGAGAGTTCCAAGCTTCTGATCAAGGCTGACCTTTCTGGGACCAGCCCCCATCCTGAAACTATTTAGAGGCCTGCCAAGAGTCACCTCATTAGAACAAAAGATGTTCCTATCACCCTTATCACTCAGGAAATTCCAAGGATTTTAGCACCTCTGTGCCAGGAAATGGGGACAAAGACCAAGTATTTTTCTTATTATAATATATAATATGTATGTACATTTATATATATATATATGTGATTGAAATTTAATGTATATTTCTTTTCCATTTAAAAAATTGGTAGAAATGTCTTTTTTTTACTTAAAAGTCTTGGATTTCTTTGTTAAAGGAACTTTTACAAGAAACTGATTAGACTACATAAGCAAAAAATATCTAGAATTTTACATACTCAATTGGTTTCATCGGGGGCATAAACTACTCCCTTGTGGTATATTAGATACTTTGGGAAGCTATGTTGACTCTTCAAGTCACCAGGGTACCATTTAGTAAATTGCAACTTCAATGGATTATTAACCTTTTACATAATATATTTCAATTAAAACAAAATTGGATCCCGATGAAATCAAATGGTTGATGCTGAGTTCAGTCCATGAGCAGGAGAGTAAACACTGGGAATGTTGCTTAAAGACATATTACCTACAAGAAATCCAATCACTCCGAAGTGAGCTCACTTATATTTGACTGCAGGCAACCACACATAGAATGAGTAGATACATATCTTAACCCTTCATCTTCCTCAGAGATTCGCCCAGATCTTACCTCCAAAAAAAGGAGAGCTTTACAAAGTAATCCTCACCTGAATACTACAGAATTCACCACTTTTAGAAATTCAGCTTGAAAGGTGTTGGTATTAACTTCCCCTCACAGAATTATTTTGAGTAAGTTAGAATTCCTCAAACCCCCTATACTTCTGGAGCTAGATTATCTCTGTGCATATAAACTACACTCTGCTAACAATTGACTCATTTTGAAAGTAGAATTAACTATTTCTTGCCCACCAAGGGTCCATTTGAATGCACTGAAGAGCAATTATAACCCACATCACCTAAGCTTTCATATACTGCCTTATTTTTTAATTGTAATTTAAAGTCTTACTAGATTCGCCGAATCCTATAGAAAGAAGAGACATTTTGTTATATTTATTTATGGTATTTTTGATTGATTAATTTCTTTATACTACATTAAATTTGTGTCGTTTTCACTGTCTACTCTTGTTAGTGTCCTGATTGGCCTGTATACACAACCCACTGAGGAATGAGTCCATTAAAGTGTGCTCCTATTAGTACAAGGGAAGTTCTGTATAGTGCCAACTTAGAGTAAATATTTGATAGAACACTTTTCTTTGTCTCGAGAGCTTCTCTTTACCTCCCACCCCCACACATCTGTGCTTCTAATTTAAATAGGCTAGCTTACTACTTCCTCATTCTGACTGAATTAAATCTTTGGTGATCCCAATTTCTAATGTAGCCTAGTTTTCAGTTCCATTCTTTTAAAATATATCTCCCAGGTTCTGTCTACAAGCAAAGTCTTGATAGTAGAAATATTTCTAAAATTTTAAACAGAATATTCCCTCTTCCCTTCTTCTCTCTTTCTGTAAAAGAAAAATAGATATATAAAAATATAACTGAAATAGGTACTTCCAAATTACTACTTCATCATTTGACCATCATGGGCATATTGTAATCTTTCTCACCTCATGTGGTAAATGAACTAGGCTATAAAATATGATCAACTTGAAAAAAATTAAGCCGGTTTACTATAACTTTACTGGATGAAAAAGGCCTTTATGATTTGGGGTACTAACTAATCCCCTGTAGCTAGCATCTCCTGTGGCATGGCTCTTCCATTGTAATGGAGAATATCCATGTTATATAAACGAGCCAAACATGGCTTCTGTGTATTGTTTATTTCTTCATTGGAGGCTGAGATCCATTAGCTCAAAAGCCCACTGGAGCCAAACTCAAATATTTCCACATTCCAATTTTTTTTTTGAGATATAATTAAGGTATACAACATGTTGATTTGATACACTTATGTATTACAACCCAAAGAAGCAGATTTTTCAACCTTTTAGAGTCTGCCTGCTTTGCATACCCCATGAAATCACACCCCACATCTGCCAGCCATAGGTAAGGTAAGACTTGTGGTTAAAAGATCCCAAGCTACTGCTGCCCATTGGAGTTCTCTGACTACAGACCTCCTGCTGTGCTGCTGAGTGGCATCACCTAGACATTTAAGCACTTTTCTGAGTCTTCTCTCTCCTAGGAGTTCTCATGCCCTCCTTCCCTTCTGAGTAGGACAATGCCAGTAGCCTCTGGACAGGCTCCTGCTATGTGGGACTTCCTCTGAATGCAAACCTGTCAAAGCATTGCCTAATTAAGCTGTGTGTGCTACTGCCACCTTGTGGTCATACCTTTTTCCTTGATCAGCCCCCAAATCCCTGAAACCCAAGAGAACTTTTATGATATTTTTCAATGCAGAGCATGCTGACCACAGAGACAATACTTTTTTTTTTCACTTCTTAGATAGGACAAAGTAAGGAGTTTTCATTGTATTTATCTTGTTTTGCAAGAAGATTAAAAAATAGTTAAATAGAGCATCTTTAAGCAAATCAAACTTTCTCCTCTTCTTCCATCATTTTAGTATGTCCTGCTTTCCTCACATTCTCTCACTCTATGGAATTTATTATGCATCTTCTATCTGAGCAGTACTCTGCCAAGAGCCATGGGGTATACACAGATGAAAAATAAACAATTCATGTTCTTGAATTTTCAGCATGTCATTTTTAAATCTTTTATTTCCATGAGATATATGAGAGGATCAGATTTTCATTTACTCAAATAGACATAATGGTTCTAAATAATTTCCTTTATTTTATGTGAAGCAGTAGCTTTACAAAAGCTTAAAGTTTTCATTTTTTGGCAAAACAGCTACCAAGCAAAGGGAAAAATGCCCATATACTCAATTTATAAAGAACAACAATTTTGGAAATTGAAAAGATGCTTGAAATTTACATTATTTCAGGAACAAACAGGACAAAATGGAGAAGAACAAATAAAAATACCTTAAACTATAAGCCAGTTTGGTTTACTTCTACACTGACATTAATTTACATATTAATATATTGCAATATATATATGTGCACATTGGCATTTGATCTTATAGGTTGAAAATTTTTGCTATCCTCCGAAATTTAGATTCATCTTAAGCAACATTTATTGAGTGTCTCCCATGTGCCAAGCAGAGTTCTAAAAAGCAGATTATGCTAAACCAGGGCAATGATTGTTTCAGATAAGTCTCCAAAGAAAACAAGAGTGAGTGATGTCAGCATCATGGGGGCATAGACATCCCTTGTATTTGTCTCCCCCTGAAACAAAACTTCAGCATCCATCCACGGACAAAAGTGCCTTTGTGGGAGCTGTGGAATCCAGTACCATATGCCAAGGAACCTGGGAGGAGGCTCGCCCACCTGTGTGTTGGGTAACAGGTAGACAGATCTCAGTCACAGCTTTGGAACCTGCAGTGGCCCATGAACTGTCTCCAGCCCCTCTCAGCCACAGTCCAGGAGCCCCTGGAAAACACTCTTAGACAATCATCCATGGATGAGAGAAGTTTTGTGGAAGTCCAGGTTTCCAGAGAAGTCTCAGCACACCACTAGAGCAAAAAAATATGGGTTTGGATGCATTGGAGTGGGTAAGAGGAATAGCTTGACTTTACCTGCATCACCCCTACCCCAAGGCAGCACAGCTATGGCAAAGAGAGATCTACTTAGCCCATGATTTTTCCTGCAGGGGAGAGTGTCTGAGTGTGCACCTGGTTTTCCCAGTGGTGCAGTGCGGGATACTGCCAAAGGAGCTCATTTCTCTCTCACCCCATTCAGAGTACTGAATTGTGAGCTACATGACTGGAGGGCAGGAAGAGGCTGAGACTGTAGCAGATAGGACTCTTGGAGAGCATTTAAGGTATGTAGAGCCTACTAACTGCATCATGGACTCCATCAGGCAGCTGGGAATGTCTCACTCACAGATACCCCTAGCTGGCCCATGGGCACCCCCAGTGCTCTGTGTGCCTCAGCCACACCACTCCATCCTATGACTGGCTCCCTGTGCATGCTCCTGATGGTGGTGGTGAGAGCAAGCTTTGGCAGATGGCTAGAGAGCATGTGCAGAAAGCTGGCCCAAATCTGCAGGTCAGAGAGAGACCATAAAAGTGAGCTTTAGCTCCACCTTTGAAAAAACAAAAGAGAGGTTGTCAGTATTTGGCCTGGTGCCTTGCAGGATCCAGAGAAAGCATACAAGCTTAAGAATTCTGCCACAAGAGGGAGCCCCTATACCCATGGAAGGGCTGAGATAGCCTCAGAATCTCTAGCAGATCTGACGGAAGTTCTCTCACTTCCAAAGGTATTTAGTAAAGACTTGAGGAGGCGAACTGCTACTTCGAATGCAGAGAGCCGCACAAAACTTCAAGGATCATGAGATATTAAGGTAATATGACACCATCAAAGGATCACAATAATCTTCCAGTAACTGAACCCAAAGAAATGGAGATTTGTGATTTATCTGAGAAAGAATTCAAAACAGCTGCTTTAAGGAAACTCAATGAGCTACAAGAAAACACAGAAAGACAATTCAAGGAAATCAGGAAAACAATATACAAACAAAACAAGAAGTTAAGCAAAGAAACAAAAATCATATAAAAGAACCAAACAGAAATTCTGGAGCTAAAGAATACAATGAAAAAAACCGAAAAATGCAATAGAGAGCATCAGTATTAGAATAGATAAAGCAGAAGAAAGAATCTGTAAATTAGAAGACAGGAACTTTGAAATTATTCATTTAGATGAGAACAAAGCAAAAAGATACATGGGATATTATCAAAAGGACTAATCTGTGAATTATTGGAGTTCCAGAATGGAGAAGAAAGGAAGAAGAGGGCAGAAAGCTTATTTAAAGAAATAATGGCTGAGAACTTCCAAAATCTGGGGAGAGATTTGGGAATCCAAGTTCATGAAGCTCATAGGTCAACCAAAAATGCAACTTAAAGAGATCCTCTCCAAGACGCATTATAATAAAACTGTCAAAAATCAAAGACTAAGAGAGAAACTTAAAAGCAGCAAGAGAAAAAAAGCTTATAACTTACAAAGGAACTCCCATAAGGCTATCAGCAGATTTCTCAGCAGAAACCTTACAGGTCAGCCAAGGCTAGGATGATATATTCAAAGTACTGAAAGAAAAAACCAGCCAACTAAGAGTACTTTACCATCAAAGCTGTCCTTCAGAATTGAAGGCAAAATAAAGATGTTCCCAAACAAACAAAAGCTGAGGGAATTCATCACCACTAGACTTACCTTACAAGAAATGCTGAAAGAAGTTCTTCAAGCTAAAATGAAAGGATGCTAATTAGTAATATGAAAACATATGAAAATATACAACACATTGGTAAAGGTAAGACTATAGTCAAATTCAGAATACTTTAATACTGTAATATGGTGGAGTATTAACCACTTAACTCTAGTATAAAGTCTAAAATACAAGAGTATTAAAAATAACTATAGCTACAATAATCTGTTAATGAATATACAATATAAAAAGAGGTAAATTGTAACATAAAAGACATAAAAGAAACATCATAGAAATAGAAAAACAATTTTAAAATTTGTATGGAACCACAAAAGACCCCAAATAGCCAAAGTAACCATGACAAAGAACAACAAAGCTGGAGGCATCACACTTCCTGATTTCAAACTATACTACAAAGCTATAGTAATCAAAACAGTATGGTACTGGAATAAAAATAAACACATAGACCAACAGAACAGAATAGAGAGACCAGATTTAAACTCCCACATATATGATCAACTAATATTCAATAAGGGAGCTAAGAATACTCAATGGGGAAAGGACAGTCTCTTCAACAAATGGCATTGGGAAAACTGGATAAACACACACAGAAAAATGAAATTGGACCCCTATCTTACACCACTCACAAAAATTAACTTGAAAGGGATCAAAGACTTAAACATAAGACCTGATACCTTAAAACTCTTAGAAGAAAACATAGGGAAGAAGCTCCTCGACGTTGGTCTTGGCAATATGTTTTTGAGTATGACACCAAAATCACAAAAAACAAAAGCAAAAATCAACCAGTGGGACTACATCAAACTTAAAAGCTTCTACATAGCAAAAGAAACAATCAACAAAATGAAAGACAACCTACAGAATGAGAGAAAATATTGGCAAACCATATATCAGGTAAGGGGTTAATATCCATAATATACAAAGAACTCATAGAACTCAATAACAAAAATACAACAACAGATTAAAAAATGGGCAGAGGATCTGAATACATATTTTTCCAAAGAAGACAGATGGCCAACTGGGTACGTGAAAAGATGCTCAATATCGCTAATCAGCAGGGAAATGCAAATCCAAACCACAACAAACCTCAAAATGGCTATTATCAAAAAGACAAGAAATAACAAGTGTTGGCAAGAATGTGGAGAAAAGGAAACCACTGTGCACTGTTGGTGGCAATGTAAATTGGTTCAGCCACTATGGAAAAAAACATGGAAGTTCCTCAAAAAATTAAAAATAAATCTATCATATGATCCAGCAATTCCACTTCTGGGAATATACCCAAAGGAAATGAAAACAGGATATCAAGGGGATATGTGCACTTTCACATTTATTGCAGCATTATTCACAATAGCCAAGATATGAAAACAATCTAAGTGCCTGTCAACAGATGAATGGATAAAGAAGACGTGGTATTTATATATACAATGGAATATTATTCAGCCATGAGAAAGAATGAAATCCTGCCATTTATGACAATATGGATGGACCTTGAAGACATTAAGTTAAGTGAGATAAGTCAGACAGAGAAAGACAAATATGATATGATATCCTTTGTATGTGGAATCTCAAAAAAAGCCAAACTCATCAAAATAGAGAGCAAAATGGTGGTTACTGGGCTGGGGGAATAGGAAAGATGTCATTAAGGGTACAAACTTGCAACTAGTAGACAAATAAGTCTTGGAGAGCTAATGCACAGTATCATGATTATATAGACAACAATATTGTATTATAAACATCAAACTTGCTAAGAGACTAGATCTTAATTTTTCCCACCACAAAAAAGAAATGATAATTATGTGACATAATAAGGTGCTAGATAATGTATCAAATCAAAATATTGTATACTTTAAACTTACACATTGTTATATGTCAAATATATTTCAATAAAATAAAAAATAAATGGGGTGAGTAAATGGTAGTTTTTGTAGGCAATCAAAGTTTAGTTGTTATCAGAGTAAAAGAGACTGTTATATCCTTAAGATGTTTTATGTAATCTTCATGGTACCTACAAAGCAAAAATCTACAGTAGATTCACAAAAGATAAAGTGAAGGGAATCAAAGTATACCAATACAGAAAATCATCAATATACAAAGGAAGACAGTAAAAGAGGAAAGAAGGGAACTACTAAACAGCCAGAAAACAATGGGATGACATTAGTAAGTCCTTATCTATCAATAATTACTCTAAATGTAAATGTATTGAATTCTATAATCAAAAGACATAAAGTGGCTGGATGGATAAAAAACAAGACCCAACCATATGCTGTCTACAAGAAACTCACTTCAGCTTTAAGGATACACATAGGGCTAAAGAAAAGGGATGGAAAAAGACATCACAAGAAAATAGAAACCAAAAGAGAGCAGGGGTAGCTATGCTTATATCAGACAAAACAAAGTTTAAGTCAAAAATGGTAACAAGAGACAAAGAAGGTGACTATATAAAGATAAAGGTGTCAATTCATCAAGAAGGTATAACAATCATAAATACATATGCACTCAACATTGGAGCACCTAAAAATATTCAGCAAATACTAACAGACCTGAAGGAAGAAATAAACAACAATACAAGAATAGTAGGGGACTTCAATGCCCCCACTTTCAGCAATGGATAGATCATGCAGACAGAAAATCAACAAAGAAACGTTGGAGTTAAACCATACTTTAAACCAAATGGACCTAACAGACATATATAGAACATTCCATCCAGCAGCAGGAAAATACACATTCTTCTTAAGTGCACGTGGAACATTCTCCAGGATAGAACATATGATAGGTCACAAAACAAATCTTAATAAATTTAAGATTTAAATCATATCAAACATCAAGCATTAATCTAATAATTTAATTAGTAAATTAATTTATTAGTAATTAGTAATGTGTAATAAATTAGTAATTAGTAGTTAGTAGTAAATTGGTAGTTAGTAATAAATTAGTAACTACTAGTAATAATTTACTAATTAATTTATTACTAATTACTAATTAATAAATTAATTTATTGAATTAAAATGGCTCACTAAAGGAATTCAAGAAGTGTTGCAGATGAAAACTCTCCTATAACAGCATACAAAAGTTCTTGTGTTATAACACCGGAGAAAATAAAAACACTTTGGCTCCAAATGCAATACTGAACGACATAGTTTTAGTAGCTAATCTGATCAACAGGATACATGGGGGTATGCAAAATTCCATTAACTGTGCTAACTCTTAGTATTTGTATCCATATTTTGAAGGAGAAAAAACATTAACTTTACTGTTTTTGAAATAAATGTAGCAACTTGCTAAATCATACATATCCTCTTGATACATGACTAAGCATATTTATAATTACAACATTCCTTTAAAAGTTGAATCTATTAGATTCTAGATACAAAGATAATTTATTTAAGAATGTCATACTATCATTTTCTCATACATACTGTAATGTATAGATGTAGATTACAGATGAAATGACCAAAATATTCCTCAAAAATGATTGGTTGTTATGCAGAAAAAAATATGTTCAAACCCCAAACAAAACACTGGAAATGAAAATAGTCTCTGTCATATTATGCCAACATATGGCTATATAAAGATAGGCTTTTCCTATTTTGTCAAGGTACCCAACAATTTTAGGTAAATTTATTTTATGAAAGCTAGTAAATAAATATTGTACATAATGCTGTGGCATTTTTCTTGTGGTAAGGTTATGGCTCTATAAATAATTATACAAGTTGCATTCTTTCAGGGTACTCACAGCATAATTGGGGAGATAAAATATATGAAACAGTCTTCCTTAGGTTGCTGAGGAAAGATATTTTAAAATATTAATTTTTAAAATGTAATATATGCAACATACCATGAAAACTAGCAACCAAGATGGTCCCCAGTGATCCACATTTCAGATACTTATGCCCTTGTGTAGTTTCCTTCCATATTGAATAGGTGTCTGATGGTGTGTGACTTCCAAAGCTAGGTCATTAAAGGCATTGCAGTTTCTACATTGCTTTCTCTTAGATCACTTCATCTGGGAGAAGCCAGATGACACACGGTGAGAAAACTCAAGCAGCCCATGGATAGGCGTAGTAGGGAAGAACTGAGTCCTCCTGCCAGTGGCCAACACTAGCCATGTGAGTGAGGCACCATGGAAGCAGATTCTCTAGCTCCATCCAGTCAATTCTTAAGATGACAGCAGCCCTGGCTGACATCTGACTGAACCTCATAAGAGACCCTAAGCCAGATTCACCCTGCTGAGCTGCTCCTGAATTTCTGCCCAACTAAGGTTTGGAATAATGTGCAGTAATAAATAACTAATACATCATAGAAAAATATATGTAACATATGTTATTATAAAACATAATAAAATGAATACCTGTGACACTGTCCCCCCAAATTTATAAAATGGGACATTATCAAATGATTGCATCCATCTCCACTTATCTACTCCTGTGTTAGTACAGCACTTTTAAATTACTACTGATTGCTAATGTCTTGTTTTCTGGCAGAATATGTGCTCCCCTCCAACTATTTTTTTATTTTTTATGAGTGGCTTGGCTATTCTCTTTGCCATTTCCTATACATTTTATTTTCAATTACCACAAGCTCAAGATCTCAGGATCCACGAAAGACACTTTTGGGATATTTGTTTGAAGTGCATTTTGGACAATTGAATATTTGACACTAAATCCTCTTATCCATTAACTTCATTTGTTTAGGTCTTTCAGCAAATTTTCATAATATTCCTCATACGCATTTCATGCATCTTTTGTTGGATTTATTCTTAGGCACCTTACATAGCCATAGAAGCTGCTCTTCATTAGTTTATTTCGTTAAAATTTAACTCTGAATTTCATTGGCTTATTTATCCCAGAAGTAGGAACATAATCATCATTATTTATTTTTTTAAGAAAAACAAGAGGATTTCTTATTCTTATTTTTATTGCTCAACTCATTTAGAGCCTGCCTAAAGAGATGAAGTTTGGTAATACTAGGAATCAAACCAACTTTTGCAACCAGATCTTAATGATGAATAAAAAAATTCCTTCATTTAACATTGTATTTTCTTAACCAAAATGTTCCATGTGACTCCTGATTCTTTTTTTCTTGGTGAGCTTAAAATAATATAATATACGACATTCTCCATCTGTTGCCAAATATGATGGTAAAAATTACATAGGCTGGGGCCGCCCCGTGGCGCAGCGGTTTAGTCCGCGCTTGGCAGCCCAGGGTTCACAGGTTCGGATCCCGGGCGCCCGCCGACGCACTGCCTGTCAGCCATGCTGTGGCGGCGTCCCATATAAAGTAGAGGAAGATGGGCACGGATGTTAGCCCAGGGCCGGTCTTCCTCAGCAGAAAAAGAGGAGGATTGGCGACGGATGTTAGCTCAGGGCTGGTCTTCCTCACAAAAAAAAAAAAAAAAAAAGAAAGAAATTACATAGGCTAAATCAGAAGGAACCAGTCAAAGTAATATATAAAGCAAAATATGAGCAAACATTTCAGTGAATATGTTTGATATGCTTTATCATTCATTTCATTATTATCCTGTTAGATTTAGTTATTTACTACTGAAAAGAGAGAGATAAATTGTATACCATCCAGTCAACTTATTGAATATTACCTATAGAATATGTAGGTACCTATATTTTGCATAAAAAAGTGGTTCATTTATATAACAATTGCTCTGTGTAGAATTAATAGTAGTCAACTTTAAGTTCAATTCTATTTTCAGACCAACCATGAATCTTTGGATCAGAGTACACATGAAACATTATCTCATAAGCCTTAAATTTGTAATCAAATACTTTTTTTAAACAATAAATATGAAATTGATGAGAAGCTAAAGTAATTTCCTAAGACAAACTAACGATGAAACCTAAACAAAAGATTCCTTAGTTTCTCACCTTTCAGTAACAACTTTACAAATGACTCAGAAAATCAGTCTAGAGGTAAGTTTAATAAACTGCATTTTCCCCCATTCTTGAAGCCAACCATTCTTGAGAAATAATCTAGCAGCACCTGTCTTTGACATCACAATGAAGGCTGAACTTGATACTCAAATCTTGATTCTGGATCAGTCTTGGACTGATCAAGAGTCATTTCCTTCTCAGAATCCTCATTAGTGCATTTAAGCAAGTATGTGTGAGCACTATCTTCTCTTTCAGAGAAGAGAGGTCCATTGTGATTCTTCATCTTAGATCCTCTTACTATGGCTTTTGTTTTTAACAGCTAGCGTACCAGAAGAAAGGCAGAAGTAACCTCTCAAAGCAGCCTAGAAAGCGTCGGTGGAATAAAAATGGAAACCAGTGGAAATCCTGCAGGAATTACAGAATAAAAGATTGTAGGTGCTGTCTCTGAGTGAAGCTTCAATGTCCCATGGAAGTGTTTCCCAAAGGATGTTATCTCTGACTCTTCTGGGGCTGCAGCCAGGGTCTTGGCTCCTCAGCCCCCAGTCCTGCAGGACCCAGTGGTGAGGACCTCTTCACCATCTGCTCGTCTCACTCTATGGAAGTTATAAAGGAAGGTTTGACAATTCCTTTCTTAGTCCCACCATCACAAAAGTCACCTTGTAGCAACCTAGCACAGCACCAAAAATTCTTTTGATATCTGAAGAAGTACCTTTTTTAATGTTTCTATGTCTATTTTTGACTTATGGTTGAAGTAGAGAAATGAAACTGTAAGCTCTCCAGCACTGGAGTGTCTAATTGAGAAAAGCCTTTTGTGATATGAAATATTTTCCTATCTCGGGAGAATACTAATGAATCAGATTATACAGTCTCCAAAATTAATGGAGCTTTATTTTAATGGATTTACAGGGATTTATAAATGCTTCTCTATATCTAGAAGTTCCAGATTTGCAGAAAATAAACTGAAACTTTCAATGTGATAGCTTTTTAAGAGAAAGAACTTCCTTCAGAAACTGTGAGCACGTTTATATAAGAAGCCAAGTTCACATATTTAAGGTGAATCTTTGTACAGATTAGACTGGTTTTAAAACAGTTATATGACTCTTCTCTAAGTTTTATGTGTTAAATATAATACAATCAATGCATTTTATTTTTTATTATATTTAGGTTTGTTTTTTCATGAAAAGACTAGTAATTCTGACCTCCATAAACATTTATATTGGCTTATTGATCAGAGAAGCAAATTTATTTCTATACACTGTTTAGGATTATGAAAAACTTTAAACTATGTGTTCATAATTCTGACAAAGTTTCTATGTCAACTGTGATTATGTACAAAGTAGTATGGGCGTCTGTACATAATTTCCAAGATTCTGATATGGACTCATAAGCTTTGCTCATCTGCTAATTGTTTTGTATGTAAATGTTTTCTTTGTGAAAAAGAAGTTAGTTAAGTTAGTTAAAGGATATAGTTACTATGGGTAACTGAGACTCTGCTAAATTAATAATGGCAGAAAAGTACCACTGTGTGTGCAAGGTAATGGATGTGTTTTATAAAAAGAAAAATGAAGCTAGTTTGTGAAGTAAGGTATCTGTTCCAAAATACGAAAGAGGGTAATAAAAGACAGAACCTGGATAGATATAAAAAGTTGCAGGATTTTGCAGGAAGAAAATTTAGTCTTGGTTTAGAGTAACTGCAAATAATGGAGCTGAAAAGAAGCATTGAAATGTATTAACATTTTGACAAATTTTGCTCAATATTGATGAACTTATTTGCAAGACAATTTATAAAGAAGGAGCTTGTGAGTCTTTTGTTTTTTTATTCATTAAAATGACAATTGATCTTGAAGTTTTAAGTGTTAACAAGGAGTAGCAAAAAGGTTACTCTCTGTGTAACCTGTTCAGAGAGCAGAAATTCAATATATCTGAAAAATTTTCAGTGCTTTGTGTTGATTTTATCGAGTTCTGGAAAAGGAGTCAGCAATTTTGTTTTCTGTAAAGGGCCAGATTGTAAATATTTTAGGCTTTGCAGTCTACAAAGATTATAAAATCTGTCACAACCACTCTGTCACTGCAGCAGTAAAGCAGCCATAGATTATATGTAAATGATTAAGTGTGGCTGTGTTCAACAGAACTTTATATACGAGCATTGAAGTTTCATATAATTTTCACATGTCACAAAATGTTATTCCTGTTTTAACTTTTTTCAAACATTTAAAAATGTAAAAACTACTCTTAGCTTATGAACTGGCCTCATGACCAGGCCTATGGGCCATGGTTTGCTAACCTCTGTGATAGATTATTACAAAAATAAAAGAACAAAGTGTCCTCATTTTTGAAAGAGCTAAAATTCTTACAACCATGTAACCTTCTTCTATGTTTATTTTAAAATATAATATTATCACTTTGATTAAATAGATAAGCAAATATTGTTTCTCAAGTGCCCATCATCCTATATTAATCAAGTATCTAAATCTCCTTTGATAACTGTTTTGATTTTGACTTCCCAGGATTAGACCCTTAATTTTAAAAAAAAGATCTTTACACCTGAAAGTATCTTTGAGATTTCCCAGTGGGTCCTAGAAAATCACAAATGTTTCTTCTTTCTCCTTATTAAGAAAAAAAAGGTGCTATAAGCATTTAGGTTTCTTTGGTCTGCTCCATATTTATTTATTTATTTATTTATTTATTTATTTATTTATTTATTTATTTATTTTGTGGGAAAGACCAGCCCTGAGCTAACATCCGTTGCCAATCCTCCCCTTTTTGCTGAGGAAGACTGGCCCTGGGCTAACATCCGTGCCCATCTTCCTCCACGTTATATGGGACGCCGCCACGACATGGCTGACAGGCAGTTTGTCGGCGGGCGTCCGGGATCCGAACTCGCGAACCCCGGGCTGCCAAGCGCGAACTAAACCGCTGCGCCACCGGGCGGCCCCTTGCTCCATATTTATTGATTAGCTCAATACTATTGTAAGAGATGGATGAGAATAATAATCAAAAAATAAGAGAAGCTCATCCTTACCTAGGTCAATTTTGCATATGTAAAATGCTATTAATATAAAAATTTAAGAGATTTTACAATTTACAGCAAGGCCTTGGGTCAATTTGCTTGCTATTCATAATATTTAGTTCTTATCCTCAAGGGAAAATGGATTAAAATCTTATGAAATAGTTATGTGTTGAACACTGCAGTGGCTCTCTTCCACTTTGATATTATTGATTACTGTAATAAATTAACAATAGCCATTTACTCTCATTTACAGGTAAACTTTGCTTTCCCCTGATTCTTTCTTGAAGACTCAAAGGTTAGAACTCATGTCTTCAACAAAGAAGGTCAGTCTCCGTGTCTCAAGGAAAGGACTCTACCAGGTATCTTAACTATTGATACATCAAAGAATAGACTCTGGGCTAAAGACCGTCAAGCTGATATTGCTTAGAAATCTTTCCAACTGTATCAGAGGACTGAATGAGGCTTTCCAGGATTGTTTTTATTTCACAAGAAGATGACTTCATGAAAGCAGACAGCTGATCCAAGGTCCAGGGGAGCAAGAATTAATTACATAGGACTGAATAAACTGATGAGAAAATTTTAATAGCAGTTATTTGTTTGGAATATTGTTGATGTTATTTTAATGCTCTATTTACTGAAGAACATACAAGAAATCATTTTTTCTTCCTTCTAGATCGCTTGCCCTCAATTTAGAATAGTATGCTGTAGAAATGGAATACAAAACATTCTTAAATGGAATCTAATTCTCACTGAAGTCTCATAATTCAAAAACATATATTTTTAATGTTTCCTTATTTTTGTGGTAGTAGTAATTTTCATTATTTCAATAAGAATCTATCTCCATTTTATCTCAAATTGGAAAAACTAATTGTGCAACTAAAGACATACTGCAGTGTTATATTTGGAAATGAGTCACTTTTAATCAGGTACAGCAAGCCCACCATTAAAGAACAAGAGCAACAAGGCCTATAAAACTCTCCTAGGAAACTGGCCTGGTACCTGGCTTATAGGGCTCCAGACTCACAAGTGATAAATAAAGTCCCTTCCTGGTAGGCCAGGAACCTTAGTATATTTTGAGGACCTTGAGGAAAGAGGAATTTACTAATTCTATGGGTACTACAGTGGTATCTGGGGGAGAGATTTTCTTGGCCTTGACTTCCTAGCCTAGACTTATAGAGTCTTTTAAATGGTCCAATCCTAGATTCTTGAAGAAAATTTACAAGCAAAAGCTAAAGGTTTTGCCTCAGTGTCTGTTAAATACTACATGAACAAGGAAGCTTATATGGCTATTTAACACCTCTTATTGCATCTGTGAAAATAATCAGTCTAAATTATAATGAGATCAACTTTTTTTCCTAATCAATATTTGGAGATAATTTATGATGAAAACAGGGAATGCTATGGAGTAAATATTTGTGTCTTCCCAAAATTTGTATGTTGAAACTCTAACGCTCAGTGTGATGTATTTGGAGATGGGACCTTTGGGAGGTAATTAGGTCATGAAAGTGGAGCCCTCATGAATGGGATTAGTGTCCTTATAAGAAGAGATACGAGAGAGATGATCTCTCTTCCTGCCATGTGAAGACAAAGGAAGGTGACGGCTATCTGCAAACCAGGAAAGGGGCTCTCACCAGAACCTGACCATGCTGGCACCCTGATCTTGGACTTCCCAACCTCCAGAACTGTGAGAAATAAATTGTTGTTTAAGCCACCCAGAGTACTGTATTTGTTATAACACCTCGAACTAAGACAGGAGATTGTTAAGAAAGTCATTAAAACTGGAAAAAAGGCAGAAAAGGTGGATGGCATGTCTTTTCAATGTTATTCTGAAATGTTGTTTAATAAGCTCACCCAAGGATTACACAACTTTCTAGGGGGATGTACTTTTGTTTGACTCTGCTATTTACTATTTGATCAGAACACAGACACCATGAAGTTACTAACATGCAAATTTCTATCTGATAGAAAAGATAATCCTGATGGTTATGGTTTGATTGCCCCATAGGACAATAATGAGTTTTGTATCTAACCAGGAAGTCTTACTCTAAAAATTTTTAGATGGCTTTCTTCATAGACTTCATAAGCCCCTGTTCATCAAATGCTCTTGGATCGAGTTTTACCACCTTAGTGGTTTCCTCATTAATTAGTGAGTTGAATAAAATCTTTGAGATATACTCATTTTATATTTGTATAAGTCATTTTTAACTTTTTAAAAGTAATATTTTGACCAATATAAGGTATTCATGTTTATAAAAGCTTGCATTTTTATATAAATATAAGAATTCATACGGGTAATCACATAAGGTTTCAGTATCATACAATAGAAAATTAGGCTAGATTTTAGTCTCCTTGTACCTTGAGTTATACTTAGATTTTCTGATGCAGACTTTGCATTAATTAGATGTACATCCTTCTGCGATGGCAAAGAGGACAACAGACATTCTGAACACAGACTACATGGTCTTAATTTCATCAACCAGGAATTGTTTCTAGAAATAACTGATCTTGTTTTAGGTAGATATTTTCCAAAAGTCATATTGTGAATACTAATGAAGCCAATGAAACAATTTATTTAGTTACTTTGATGAGCGTTTAGCAGCTGACTCAAACCTGGCAGGCCACTGGGAAATGGTGTTGCACAAAATCAGGATTTTTTTTCCCTACAGGAACAATACTAAAATTTTCCTCTGGCCAGGATGGATCACTAAATACACTTGTACTTTAGAAATTTTCTGTGTAAATTATGTATACTGTGTTCTATAATATGAAACTCTGGGGTTTTCATCAACCATTTGCTAAGGCAGGTGAACCAATTCAAAGCTGTTTGTAAGTAAAATGCTGACTTTGTCTATAGGCAAAATTACTTGGAGGTGAGAAAGTATTGTGTCACTCATCTGAGTGAGAATAAGGTCCTTGGCTATCACAATTTAAACACTCACACTCCCCCTACCCCAACATGCAATCCTTATACCTTTCTTCTCAGTAATTATCAACATATAATACCTTTTTGTTAATTTTCTCTTTTCCTTACTAAAGTATAAACTTCATGAGATCACAGATTTTTGTCTGTGTTTTTTTTTCTGCTATAACCTGCCAGTTAATAATTGTGTCTGGTACATATAGAAGTGCTCAGTACATATAAGTTAAATGAATTGAAAGAAGTAAATGAATGAATAAATGAAGGGGCCTTATCTAAGTCCATTTAACAATGATAGTGTAAGATATTTTTAAACAGGTCAAAGCATCTCTCATTTGAAGTTTCCTTTTATTACATAATGAGATTCATATGATCTTTTATTTTTATTTTGCTTTAGTTACATTTAATGTTTAATAAATGACCGAAACTGTTACCCTAGGTCATTATTATACTGTATTATTTTCTTACAAATTCAACACCTTGTGAGGTTTTTCTTTCCATTTTGGTACTTTTCTTGTGTATTTTTCTAGATTCTCTCAAATTCTGTTAACCAGATAAAGTATATATTGTAGATAAGTAACAACTGTGTCTAACCCATAAAAAATCCATTTTTTAAAACTCTGAAATGGTTGTTCAAATATTATTCATATACTTATTCTACCAAAACCCTTCAGAAAACAAACAAGTTTGAAGGAGAAATACTTTTTCTTCCTTGAATCAGTGAACGACTATGAATTTTGAATAATTAAATAATCCCCACAAAATTGTTACATATATTTAAGTTAATTTGTAGTGATAGGAGTTTTCTTTTAGGATATGTGCTATGACTATGTTGGTAAAAGAAGTGCAACATTTTCTCCTATTGACAGGAAAATAATCAAAGGAGTTAGTGTAGAGGAATAATTAAACACAAGCAAAAGTTGAATTCTAACTTCTAGGAGGTTTTGCCTTCTGTGTAGTGAGTTCAAATAAAAAATTGCCAGGACAAAAATAAGTTATTAGATTGTATTACTTCGCCACCAACCATTCAGATTGATCAAACATTTATTTTCCCACAAATGTTAACTAAATCAGTATACAGTTGATTAGATGAAACAAAATATCTGACATTGCCTATGAATATATATTTCATCATCTATGGTACATGTTAACATTCTAATTGATATTTTGGATTGTAAACATAAACATAAAAATATTATTGGAGTTTAAAATTCAATTGAAAGTACAAAAAATTCATATATTGATAGGTGGTCTAAACATTCCATTTATTTGTGCACCAAAAGAGTCTCTGTCAGTTACTCTTTGGCACCTATAATAATTTTCTCTTTAAGAACATTGCAGATATTATTTAGGGATTTTCAAGTTATGATGACAGATAATGGCTACTAAATTGCTCTCCAACCATTGGAATACACATTAAATCTTTAACAAAATTTCAAACTTTTAACATCATTAGAAACCAGGAATCTTCAACCTATAAAACTCAAAGAAGTATTTCTATTTACTAAAGGGTAAGTGAGGTCACAAGGCAGAATGTGGTGTGGACAACAGAGATATGAAGGGAAGGGACCATAAAAACTTCCATTCATCTGTCTGTTCAGTTGCTTCACTTTCCCCCTGAAAAAAAGAGAGGACTGTATTATCTGTCCTCCCCAATCTGCCCCATTCTTGCCTCTCATTCTCCAATCAGTCCCACTCTGAGTTGAGAGAGCCGTGGGAATTGTGTCCTTTGGAGAATGTAGTTCTTTACATACCATCTCTGCTAATGAAAGAAAAAAAGAATTCCTAAGAGTATCCAGAAACAGATCTCTTCTTTGTGGGTATATAACCAGGCAGTGAGACAAAGATATCCTTCCTTAGGCCAGACAATTTAGATAAAACAAATAGAATTACAAAACAGCAACAACAAAAACTATTTTGCACCAGTTATGGAATGGGATAATCAGCTCTCCTTGTTTTCCAAATTAACAAAATAATTATAATAGCAATCGCAGTATCCCATGCCTTTTACGAGAAAGGAGAATTCACTGATTTAGACCTGATGCCAACATAACACCAGACAAAGTTTTCTATCTTCTACTTCATGGATGTCACAAGCTGCAAAGACAACGACGAAAGAAAACAAAGCCCAATCTTTTGCAAAAAGATGTACCACATGAACTGAAATTAGATTCAGGAAGCTGATACTCTATTACATAAGAGCACTGAAAGCTATGATGAAAACACAAGAAATCATGATGAAAATTGTATTGATTTTAAAGCCAGGAAGAAATGAATAGAGAGAACAGTGACACAAAGAAACATGTCAAAGGATTTAACATTGCAGACTGAAATGCAGTCTTGGAAACAA
The DNA here is from genome assembly GCA_031878705.1 of Tapirus indicus. Taxonomy (NCBI): domain Eukaryota; kingdom Metazoa; phylum Chordata; class Mammalia; order Perissodactyla; family Tapiridae; genus Tapirus; species Tapirus indicus. Next base: position 28,436,087 of record CM062942.1, on the reverse strand, counting down.
TAAAGCGTAGTGATGGTGTTATAGAAACTGAATCCGTCATGTGGAGGACAAACCTAGGACACTTTCCCTGAATACAGAATAACAGAAAAGAAGATAATTACAAACCACAAGATAAAACATGGGAAGATAGAATGAGGAAATTTTTGTTCCTAAGGAGATCAAAACCAAAGAATATGAAAGAAAATCAATATAAGATATAATTTAAGAAAACATAACTGAAGAAAGGTTTGACTCATAAGAAAGTATTTACTAAGAAAAATATCTCATCTTATCCTAGTGAATTTGTAAAAGACTCCAAGAAAATATTAATAATTCTACAATCAAGGAGGCAGAAAACGACTCTTACTCCAAGGAATAAAAAATGACCTTTGAAACCTCTGCAGTTATTAGTGCAGAAGAAAGCAGAGTAAAATCCACAACATTTTGAGAGAGAAAGGAAGTAAAAATTTATATGCCAGGTGGTTTGTGACTCATGTGTGTGGGGCGGAAAACGTGAACCACCGACGTTCTCTCATAAGAAACACTTGAAGATATATTCCTGCCAGCATAAATATGGATTACTTATTCATTTATTCATCAAATATTTAATGATAGCTATCTGTAGTATCATTATTACAGTCAGACACTATGCTAGGTACTCAGGCTAAAAAGATGGGCCAAATTTCACATGGTACTACAAGGTGTTCCTTGCATTTATGCAGTGCTAGAGAATGTGTAACTGGGAGATAGGACCCACAGAGGGAATAAGAAAGGATCCCTGAGAAAGTTTTCATTGAATTGAGAACCAAAGAATGAGCAGGAGTAATTAGAGTCATTGGGATGAAGGCGAAAGTATATTCAAAGATCCTGGAAAGGGAGTAACCACGATGTGGTCAGGCAACGGAAAGAAGCCACTGTGACTCTAGAGGAAGAAAAGAGGATCACAGTGTCACATGACACATGGGAAGTGGTAGGAGCCAGAGCATGCATGGCCTTATAGGCCATATGAACATTTTTGGTCTTTATCTGGCAATCATGGGAAGCCACTGATTGATTTCAGGTAGGGGTGTGTGTGTGTGTGTGTGTGTGTGTGTGTGTGTGTGTGTGTGTGTGTGTGTGTGAGGGACATGTTCAGATTCACATCTTTAAAAGTTCCCACCAGTGGAAGTATTGAGGAATAGTTTAAAAGGGAACAATTTGGACAATTTGGATACAGGGAAACAATCTACGGCGGTATTTTATTTGTGCACCTTGAAAGATGGTGAATTAGAGTGGTGGTGATGGAGATCAGAAATGTGCACATCTTAAAGATGTACTGGACTAAAAATGAGATTTTTTATATGTGCAATTTATTGGACATTACTGCTTTTCACTAAGATAAAACAGGTTAGAAGAGGTGGGTTCAGTGTTAAGGAGAAGGTTACATGTACAGTGGGAGAATTTTTAAGTGTAAATACCCTTTGAGACATTTAAATGAAAATTTCAAATTTCAAGAAAGCTTTTGGGTATAGATTTCTGAGGAGAGTTCTTGGACAGACATACAAGTCTGTGAATCATCACATATGGGATTTATTAAAAAGTTTGGAGCTGGATAGGACAGAGGAAAGAGCTCAGAAATATATAAGCTTGGTAAAGAGGAACTGGTATTAAGCCCTGAAAGAAGTTAAAATCAAACTAAAAATAAATATTTTTGCAAGCATAATTTTTTAAAAAGATTCCTAATGAGAAGATATACAATAAATGGCTTTAATAGGATAGAGGTTTATTTCTTTCTCAGCTAAAATCAGTTACACGTGTATGCAGCCCAGGGCTGGTGTGGTAGCTCCAAGGTTACCATCATCCTTAGTGATTTTGATTCTCTGGTTCTCCTCTGTTCCAAGATTCCTGCTGTCGCCCTAACCTCCTGTCCTTGTTCCAGGCAGGGAAAGGAGAAAGGATGGAGAATATCCAGAAGACTTACCTGATTTATGCTCCACCTCGTTGTTTACTCGTAGGCGCAAGAGAATCCGGAAATGTAGTTTTGGGCTGGGCACACTGCCATCTAGAATGAAATGTGCTTTCTGTTAGTACAGGAGGAGAGAATAGTCAATGCGGAGGCAACTAGCTGTCTCCACTCTAAACACACTGTGGGAAAATCACTCATACACTACTGTTTATGGGGTATCATATTACTGACTTTCTGAATGAAATTTTGGCAAATTATATTCAAATATTTAAAATTTTTATACACTTTTGATGGAGTGTTTTCACTTTTAGGAAGTTATTCTAATGAAACAGAGTAATTCTGTCTCACCAAGCAGACTCAGGAAGTTTACACCTATGGTCATCTTGGTATTAGGTTGGAAACAATCTAAGTGTCAAGAAGACCAAAGTTGTAGGTTTGGATATCAACTAATTACTTCTTGAATGGGTACAGGATATATTTGTGCTCTTTAGGATAATTCAAACTGGAGCTCCAGGTCCCATTATTTTAATAATAAAGCTTAAGTAGTTATGTCAAATTTAGGCCCTTCACTTAAGTTTTGGTATCCTATACCCTGGTCAGCTTTCCAAAGTAATCTATTCTTCCACCCTCACTTGTCCAATGCTCTATAGCCTGCTGCCAATTAAATATTATATATTGATCTGGTCTGTTGTCATTACTGGAGACAAGTAAGCCTTATCATCATCTAATTATATTTAGTGTTGTCATTCAGAGATTTCATGTCCTGGTCAATGAAGAATATGATATTTAGTTCATTCTTCATCTTGCAAAAACCAGTTGAAATTTCTTTCTTCCTATATATGGTGGGAGACCACCAGTTATAATCAATTTGTTTCTGTAGGATTTTAATTTTCCCAAGCAATTTGTTTATGTAACATATATTGAGAAGGGTACACATTTGCTTTTCATAAAAAGATAATCACTTAACAGAAAAGAGAATATTATATACATTACACTCCCTTATCATTAAAATTAACTAAATTAAATAAAAATTATATCACCTTTCATTTGTATTATAACTTTCTTGCTAAATTTCATATTAAATTTTCTTTTATGATGACAACTAGAGTCCTGCTTTTATTCACAGACTTAATTTGTTCCAAATAATCAGAAGTGGTACTTTCTCTCTTATGCATATATTGTCAAAACTTAGACAATGAAAATCCTTTTTAACTGAGCTCATTTGTCCTTGCACTATCCAAGCCATCTTTGAAATCTTCCTCATTTTTGAGCAGCCATAATACGTTCCAGGTCACAGGATCAGATATTATCCAAGATGTGCTAGTTCTTTTTTACAAAGTAAGAGAAAAGGTATTAGAAAGTAAATTCTGGGCATTGGGGGCTGCATATCAGATTTTTCCACATGAGTAAGTCTAGTAGATGGGATGAGATTAATGCTGGGTCAAATTCTAGCTAGAACTAGAAAAGAGACTACTTTTTAAAAGCCATGAGTTCACAATATTTCCAGTTTAATGTTATTAAATCATTTTTTTTGATGTGAAGTTTATTTTATCAATAACATGCACACTTAGGTTATTAATCTCTCCCAAAAGTTTTAAATATGCCTTTTCTTTTGTAATTCTTATGTTTCATTGCCTTCCATTTTAGAGTCACTTCATTATCTTTCACAACTGGTTACAGTAAGAGAAAGAAATGTTTTCTAATGTGTCTATCCTTCTCAGTCATCTTATTGATAGGTAGTGAAATAAAATATATAGAAATAAAAGTTCCAATTTTTTATATTGTAGAAATGAAGTAAGTTCTAGTAAACTAGAGATTGAAGTAATTATTTTTAAAGTAAAATGTCAAAATGTATACTGTCATAATTGTTTTGCGACTTATATACAAATTTATGTTTTAAAGAGTAAAATTCATTCTATGGAATTATTTTTAGCAAATATAATAATTAGTGGTACCGTTTAGTGTGCTGTTATGAAGCACATTATTTGTCTCCATAATCCTTATGCAAATATGAAATGCAAGTACATAATTCGTTAATTTATTAATCATTTATTTAAAATATGTATTGATTATGTACTCTCTGCCAAATGTTCTTCAAGGTCTAGGGATACAATAATAAACAGGATACTTAGGTCTCTCCCTTCCCCAAAGTTACAAAACAGTTGGGAAAGCATACAATTAAATAAATGATTGTAATGTAGCTTGATTAATGTTATGGTGGGAGAAACTAGAATTTTATGGGAACATTCAGCTGTGCAACAACACCTGTCTTAGTGACAGTCTTCCTGAGAATGCCGCATTTAGGTTCAGAACCAGAGAATGAATAGTACTTCGCTGGAGAGAAGGTGGTTGCATAGTGGAAGTGATGGCCTTGCTGGTGGCAAGGTAGTCCTGGGGCCAGAGAGTAAACGCCATCTATTTCTAGGAGTCAGACATGATCCAAAGGGCAAATGGAAGTCACTGAAGGGACATAGGTAGTGAACAATCAGATTTGCATTTTTAGAAATATTACTTAGACTGGAATTTGGAACTGTAGAGGAACAGGGCTAGAGGCAACAGAGCAGTTCAGGACACTGTTTCAGAAATGCGGTAAGGGAAGATAACGGCCTAGAACAGTGTGGGGCAAGTGACGGTTGACAGAAGGATAGAAAATAACCCACATCCAAACCATCAAAAGAGTCTGTTGAATTGAACATCGAAATGTTTCCAGAATCTGATCACTGTTCACCATCTTCCTTGCTACCATCCTGGTACAAGCCCAAAACACATCTCATCTCAATTATTGCGATCAATTCTTAACTAGGGTTGCCAGATTTAGCCAATACAAATTTTAACTGGCAACCCTGTTCCTAACTGCTCTCCCACCTTCTGCCTCTTTTCCCATGTCAGTCTCTTCTCAACATGGCAGCCAGAGAACCGCTATGAAAATGCAACTCAGTCTTGAAAAGTTCTAAAAAGTCCAACTGGTCACGATGTATTATGTTTTTTATACACTGCTGGGTTAAATTTGCTAATATTTTGTCTAGGATCTTCGCATTTATGTTAATAAGTGCTTTGGTCTCCAGTCTTTCTCAGTCTGCCATGGTCAGGTTTTGCTATTGAGGTTATACTCTCATTATTAGATGAATCGTGGAGTAATCTATTTCTTTTTTCTCCTCCATTCTCTGGAAATGTGTTTATAAGATTAGATTTACCTTTTCTTTGCAATTTTGTAGAATTTGCCTGAAAACCACTTAAGCCTGGTGTTTGTTATCGTTTTACATTTTAAAATACTGATTCAATATATTTGTTATAAGACAATGTTTTTGAGTCAATTTTTATAACTTATTATTTTCTGGGAAATTGACTATTTTGTCTAAATTTTCAAACATTGTCATAAAGTTCTTCATTGTTTTCTCTTTGTTATCTGAGTTTTATCTCTACTTATGTCCTTTTCCCCTTTTTCCTCCTTCATATTGTTTATATGCGCTGCTGTTCTTCTTGATTAATTTTGCCAGTGTCTGTGCGGTTTTATTTCTCTTTTTAAAATAACACACTTTTGTCTTGCTGATTCTCTCCATTGTGCATTTGTTTTGAATTTCATAAGTTTCTTATCTTATACTTACTATCTCCTAACCTATATTCTTTGGTTTATTCTATTGTTCATATACTATTCTGATTTGTGTTTGAAATTCTCATGAAGTTTTTTTTCTATTTGTCAAAATTTCATGTAATTTAATTGGATCTAGATGTCCAATTGATTCAGCTTATTTTATTTTATCTTTTATTTTGGCAAGAATATTTCAGAAGTAGTGCTGTGCAATTCCTATTGATTATTTTACCTTATGTATGAATTTCCTGAATAATGAGCTGGTTACCTAACTAAAATCTCAAGAGGTGAATAATGAAGGATTAGTATAATTATGATAATCAGTGTCACTATCAATTTTAATTGATTTGATACATTTCAATATTCTTTCTTCTTTTTTGAAGCTCAAATTGTCCCATCTTCAGCTAATGGGAGTCCAAGTTGCCTCTTGTGTCCTTTTCTAGTCTGTGATAGAGCCTAGGGATAGGATTTCAGAAATGACAAGATGACTGGGCTCATCTTGGCTATTTCTGGTCACAGATTGGAATCAGATTTATCTCCAAGGATCCCTGGTAGTTTCTTTTAGTGGAAAAAGATATTTGGAAATTATATGTGGGTGGTAGATTTGCGTTTTCTACTGGGTTGTCACAGCTTCTCAGGCATTTCAGTGGAGAGCTAAGAGACATGTATTTTATTTATTTTAGAAAGAGAAAAATAAATTCTACCTTTTCCTGCTACCTAGAAAGAATCCATATGGCGTTGTCCTGGGTTCCTGTCAGGAAGGGAAACTTTCACAATGTCCAGGGTCCTTGATGTCCTGCAAATGAAGGAGTAGGGTGTCCTCAAATTCCTTGCAGCTGGAACCTGCTAAGGTGGCACCAACCTTGACTTCCAAATGGAACAGTACATCTACAAAAGGAAAAGGGATGGCATCTACATCATAAAGCTGAAGAGAACCTGGGAGGAGTTTCTGCTGGCAGCTCACGCCATTGCTGCCGCTGAAAATCCAGCTGACGTCAGTGTCATATCCTCCAGGAATCCTGGCCAGTGGGCTGTGCTGAAGGTGGTAGCTGCCACCGGGGCCACTTCTACTGCTGGCCGCTTCACTCCTGGAACCGTCACTAACCAGATCCAGGGCAGCTTCCTGGAAGCCGTGACTTCCGGTGGTTACTGATCCCAGGACTGACCACCGTCTCTCACAGAGGCGTCTTAAGTTAACTTGCCCACTGTCGTTCTGTGTAACACAGATTGTCCTCTGTGCTGTGTGGACACTGCCACCCCACGCAGCAGCAAGGAAGCCCACTCAGTGGGTCAGATGTGGCGGAGCCTGGGCCGGGAGTTTCTGCGCGCGCGCGGAACCACCTCCCGTGAGCACTCGCGGGAGGTCATGCCTGACCTCTGCTTCTACAGAGATCCCGAAGAGATTGAAAAGGAAGAGCGGGCCGCTGCTGAAAGCGCTGTGACCAAGGAGGACTTTCAGCGTGAATGGACCTCTCCAGCTCCTGAGTTGACTGCTGCTAAACTCGAGGTCGCAGACAGGTGTCTTCTGCGCCCATTCAGCAGTTCCCCAGTTCCCTACTGAGGACCAGCGCGCCCGGCCCGCCACCGAAGACTGGTCTGCAGCTCCCACTGCCCACGCCACGGGATGGGTGGGGACGACCACTGAGTGGTCTTAAGCTGTTCTTCCACGGGCTCTTAAATAGAACATGGAAATATAAAGTGGATGGAAAAGAAAGTTTGTATAAAAAGTAAGTGAATAAATAAGTTCAAAGTTCATAATACTGACTTCCCCAATTTAAATAGAGATTAAAGGATTTTATTTAACTTACTTGATTTACATCTTCATCTTGTCTTTTATACTGAAAATCTTGGTTCCTAATGATATTAGTATAATTACTTATATGCTTTAATCTACTTTCTAGTGGAGTATGTGTGTATGTTTGTAATAGTTTTAAAATTATACCAACATTAAAGTTAATAACAGGACCACTAGTTGCAACTTAAGATTTAGTGATCTTTATTTTTGGTCACACTTGGGTATATACAGTCAAAATTCTATTTTTAAATTCAATGAGATAAATCCTTGCCACTATGCCACAAATTTAATATAAAGTGAGTTTCAATTTGTTTTTTATTTTAGGGATTGCTTCACTTTTTTCTTTTTTATTTAATGTTGTCTTTCAAATATATAAAAAATGAACAGGGTTTTAAGATCAAAACTATACAACAAGGCACATTAGAAAATATCTAGCATTTATCCTTCTTCTTCCCACCACCTCTCTTTTGTTTCTTCCCATCTAAAGTTTACCATTTCTTTCAATTAATTTTTGGTTTATCCTTCCATTGTTTGTTTTTGAAAATATTAGCAAATATGTATGTATATGTGTATGAGTGTGTGTATGAGTTCCCACACCTTTGTTACCCAGAAGGTACCCAGAAAGGTGTAATATATTCTTTTGTTCTTTTTCTTTTTTACAACTATTTTGCTTTGCGAATAGTAGGGAAATCAGTATCCCGTGTATAAGTCATCTCACATTTCTGTGAGTGTATCTGAGGGATAGATTCCTAGAAGTGGGATTTCTGAGTCAAAGGGTAAATGCCTGTGTAATTTTGCTCATTAATAACTTGCTAATATCAAATTCTTAGAGGTGGTGTGGTTTTGCATTTCCACTAGCAATGTGTGAAAGTGATTGTTTTCTCACAGCCTTAGCAAGAGAGTATGTTGTCCAAGTGTTCTGTTTTTGCTAAGGTTAGAAATGACACCTCAGTGTAGTTTCCACTTGTGTTTCTCTTATTATGTATGTGATTACTTCATATGATTAAGGGCCATTGCTGGTTCTTTTTCTGTGTACTGTTTTCTGTGTCATTTGCCTATTTTTTTTTAAATTACTCTTCTTGTTTTTTAAAGGAAGATTAGCTCTGCGCTAACATCTGCTGCCAATCTTCCTTTTTTTCTTTTTTTTTCTCCCCAAAGCCTCAGTACATAGTTGTGAATCATAGTTGTAGGGTTGTAGCTCTTCTATGTGGGTCTCCGCCTCAGCATGGCTTGATGGCAGTGAGTAGGTCTGCGTCCAGGATCCAAACCAAAAAACCCTGGGCCACCGAAGTGGAATGTGTGAACTTAACCACTACGCCACTGGTCTGGCCCCTCATTTGCCTATTTTTTATTCTAAAGTTTTGGGACTTTTTCTTATTTTTAGAAGTTCTTTATATAATAGCAATATTTGCCCTCTGTATGTGGTATAAGATGCGAATATTTTATCCAACCTTGTCATTTGTCCTTATTCCTTCCTTCCTTTTGCTTTGTTGTCTATACCATACACATTTTTAATGTAATCGAATTTGTCAAGAATGTTTCTTTTTGCTTCTAGATTTTGAATCACGCTAAGGCATTTTTTGCCCTTTTCTAGATAGTAAAGAAATTCACCCATATTTTCTTTTAATATTAGTACAATTGTATTTTAGTGTTTAGATATCTGATATTTTTAAAAATTCTCATGGTCTACAATGTATGCCATCTTTTGATACATAGCATTTTATTATTGGTTAGTTCTGAATATTTTCTGAAATCTCTATTATGATTTCTGTTTTGATCAATGACATTTAAAAGTAGTCTGTGTGATACTGCTTCTTTGACATTTTTTTGAGACTTGATTTATGGTTTAGGTGTCCACTTTTCTAAATGTATAGCATATACTTAAGTTATTCTCCAGTAGTTACTGCAGAGTTCTGCATATGACCACTAAGTAAAGTGTGTTCATATTTTGTTGTTCAACTTTTCCATATCTTGGTGACTATTTTGTCTGCTTGACTTAGAAACTGAGAGTGTTATGTTAAAATCTCCTACTATGTTGTTGGATTTGTCTATTTCCACTTGTAGTTCTGGCCATTTTTGCTTCATATATTGTAAGAGTATTTTACCACATACAAGAATTAGCATTTTAATACTTAGACTGAGACTTTTCCATATATAAATAAATTATATATATTTAATATATATAAATTATATATATATAAATTATATATATATATAATTTATCCTGCTTAGGTTTATTTTTTCTGATATTAGTATAACTGACTCAACTGTAATTTCATTAGTGTTTGCGTAGTATATATTTATTATTTTAATTTCAATATTTACCTTGAGCTTTAGGTGCATCTATCGTAAAAAAGCATATAGCTGAAATTTGATATTTTTATATAACCTGAAAATATGTATCTTAATTAGTAAGCTTAGTTCATATATTATTGAGAGGTAAGGGTTAACTTACCTCAGATTGGTCTCCTGCAGGTTGGTCCCCAGAAACAAAAGAGTCGAATTCATACACTCCTGTAAAGCTCCATGGAGATGAGTTATGGCCTGGTGACTAAGAAAATCATTCATGGTACATATTAAGGTTTGGAACCCAACCCTAATCATATGAAGGGGATATGTCAAATCTTGCTGCTATGTTGATATATGGCTGTAATCACATAGCTTGAATCAGAAGGGGCAGATAATGCTTCCCACCTACCATGAATGCTGAGATTGCAGGGCAGGGTTGGACTCAATGTTCTTCCCTGTCAAATTGCTATTATAGTCTGGCTGCTGATCTAACCATGGGAGGGACTAATGCTTCTCATGGATTAATGATGCTTAAAAGCTCCACAGCTCATGTGTGAGGACCTTTCTTCCAGACTCTGAGGCCTATCCTGAAACATCTCTTCATTGCCCTAGAATTCAATGGGCAACAGAAGACATGCACACCTGTTATTGCTCCGATTTCCATGGGTTTTCCCCAATAAACGCTATTCCAGGCATGTCTGGTTTTTGGGCTTCTAGCCATATAAATTTTATACATGACAACAGGTATAATAAGTACTGATAATGTCTGGATTAGTTTCTATGAATTTACTTTTCCTTTTATATCTGTTTCATTTCCTCTGAGCTGCTGCTTTGATCCTTTCTTGGTTTTTTGGAGATTGATTGAGCTATGTTTGTTTGCTTTTACATATCATTTTCCCTTTTATTGGTTTTGAATGCATACAGCAATTTTCTTTTACTGGTTACAATTGATATTTTACCCAGAATATTTATTTAACACAGTCTAAAGTTAATAATTCAGACACCTACTGACCAATGCAAAGACCCTAGATCTCTTTTACTTTTATCATCCGAGTTTTAACATGTGTTATATTGTGTTAAATATGTTGTATCTGCCCTCTTTTGAGCTCCACATATTAGACTTATTGTTGCTATTATTCTTATTTTATATGGAAAATACCTGTTAGATATGCCTACACGTTAATCTTTTTTTCTCACTATTAAGTATTCTCATTAGTAAATAGATCTTTTAGAAGTTCCTTCAGTGTAGGCTTATTTATGGTAAAATCTCTCCAATTTCCTGTATCTTAAAATGTTTTTGTTTTCCTCTCCTTGTTGAAAGACAGCGTTGCTAGGCACACACTATTAGGTTGATAAAAATTTTTTTCTTCAATAATTTGAAAATAATATTCCACTGTCTTCTGGCTTCCATTATTGCTATTGAGTTTTTATTTGTTTTTTGTTTATTTTGTTTTGTCTTTGTGAGTTTAACTCTCATTTCTCTCTAGTAATCTATCTTTTCTAAGTGCTTTTAAAGTTTTTCTAGTCATCTTTGGGGTTCTTCAACATTAGTCTAAATGTATCTAGGAATCGATTTCTATTTCTTCTTGACTATGCTATATTTAGTGTCTATGCTTTACAACCACCCATTCAATCTTCATTTCCTTGCAATTTCATCACTCTTCCAACCCCATCTTCATGTCTCTTCAACCCCATCACTCTGCCACATTATCTCACTCAAAAGTCGCTGTGCTCCACATGATTAACAATACAGTGTCTTTCACTTAGTACTTGACCTTATTTAGTCTGCCATAGCTATTTACACGGGGTTTATCCCTGTGTTCTTAAAATCTTTTTTCTTTGGTTATTGGATGTAGTAGGCAAAATTCTAAAGATGCTTCCACCCTAAGATTCCTCCCTCTTGTTTATTAATCAAACTAACCTAAGGACTGTAGTGAAGGGATCTTGTAGATGTAATCCAAGTTTCAAGTCGGTTTTAAGTCCTTAAAATATGGAGACTATCCAGGTGGGCCTGACTCAATCAAGTGAGCCCTTTAAAAGGAGAGTTTTCTCCAGCTGGTTGCAGAAAGGGAGGTCAGCGAGATTCAAAGTGTGAGAAGGAATTGCCTCACCAATGCTTGTTTAAAGATGGAGTGGAGGGTAGGGGAGCATGTGTGAAGGAATGTGGGCAGCCTTAGGTTGCTGAGAGAGGCCTCTGGCCAACAGCCAGCAAGAAAATGTGGACCTCAGTCCTACAGCCATAGGGAACTGAATTCTGCCAACAACCTGAATGGGCTTGTACGTAGATTCTTCCCCAGAGTCTCCAGATAATCGACCAACCTGGCTGATACTTCGATTTTAGATTGTGAGACCTTGTGTCCAGACTTCTGACCAACATAACTGTGATGGAATAAGTGGCTGTTGTTTTAAGCTGCTAAATTTGTGGTAATTTGTTATACACCACTTATACACCTAAAAATTTGCTAAGATGGTAGATCTTATGTTAAGTGCTCCCACAACACAAGAAAAAATACTTTTAAAAAAGCAATAGAAAATTAATATCCTGGGCCTCCATACTCCTGGCTTGCCTCTGACCATTATGACCACTCTATCTCTGGCTTATCTTCTGGATTCTCTTCCTCTGTCCAATTATTAAATTTTGGAGTTTTCCATATCTTCAACCAATCACTACCTTTATCATTTTGTCACCCAGAACAAGACAGTGCATCAATCTATGCAAAAATCCTCTCATACTCTTTTCTTCTTCATTACTTTATGAGGGAATCGACCTCATTGTGTTTTTTGTGCTTAAATAGCATTTGCAAATCTTGAATATTATCTCACAATTCTTTAAAGAAAAAAATTAAGGATAGATATAAAGAAAACAACCCTATATAAACAAACAATGTTTAAAATTTGACAGTGGGTCGCCCGGTGGCGCAGCGGTTTAGTTCGCGCTTGGCAGCCCAGGGTTCACGAGTTCGGATCACGGGCGCCCGCCGACGCACTGCCTGTCAGCCACGCTGTGGCGGCGTCCCATATAAAGTAGGGGAAGATGGGCACGATGTTAGCCCAGGGCCAGTCTTCCTCAGCAAAAAGGGGAGGATTGGTGACGGATGTTAGCTCAAGGCTGGTCTTCCCCCCCCCTCACACACACAAATTTGACACTAAAACTTCACTTACAATTTAATTGAATCCATAGTATTTTAAACTAGTCTTCTCTGATTTATTTCTTTCCCAACCCTATTCTTCCCCTATTGTCTATTTGATAACATGTAGAATTTAGTCTTTTTATTAGAACTGTCTGCTGGTTGTTTCAAGTATATGTGTCTTCTCTCCCTAAAGGTGAGGAATTCTTAGGTTTTCGAAGGCAGGGCTTGTACTCTGTTTTGAACCTCCCCCCCAAAAGACAGCACAATTCTGGGGACATTAAATAGGTTTAATGTAAGTTGTCTGACTTACAGAGAAAATGAGAACTAGAAAGGAGGCTTCTGAATAAAAGGAGAGATGGGAATGTGTTTGCAATAGTTCCTACCACCCCATTACGTTGAATTTCTCCCCAGTGTCAACATTTTAACGCAGCAATACCGATGCCATAGTGCTACAAGAGAGAAAGAGGAGGATCATGTTCTATTTGTTTACTTTCCTTACCATAAAATACATAAATCTATGCCCAGCATATCCTGTATATATCTACTCTGACTTTTTTCTTTTGGGGCTTGTTAAGACACAGGGTTTTTCAAAGCAGAGCCCTTGATTTGTTTTGACAGAGACAGCGCAGGGGACATTTGATAAATGCTAAATAATCAACACCTAAGGATGCCTGCCAGAGCTAGCAGATCATGCCCATTTAACTTGCTTTCTCTAATGTCCAGCCTCGCCCTGTGCACAGCTGGGCTGTAATAAGTTCTTTCTCATGATAGATAAGAATACCCTGAGGGCCATGGGCTGTAGAGACCTAAGGTCATATCTGGTGACTGTGCTTCTCCTTTGTCCTAAATCTGAATTTATTCACGATTAGTTCTGCTTGCTACTACAATCAGAAAAGCTAAGGAGATCATATGGAAAGCAAAGGAAAAAGATGTGATGGATGTAGAAACAGTAGGAAATGATGAATGATCGTGCAGCTTCTCTGGGCAAGAGGTTTCAAAAGAATGCATATGAAAGAATAGACTTCCCTGTGCTCTGAATGTATTGTCAAGAAATAAACTACTTAAAATGCACCTTTTTAATGTTCTCATTTGTCTTTTCTATGTCTCAACACATCCTTTTACAGAAGCAAAATACCACAGCCTGATTAAATATTAAAAATCCTCACACGTAGAGTCTGTGATAAAATGTTATAAGTGAGTGTCATCAAAGGCATTTCAGAATATTATAATACAAGTTAAGTGAAAATAAAGGTCAAGAACTATAGGAATATAATGATTATTGATAATAAGATAATAATAGTACTAGCTACTGTTTATTAAACGTTTTCCACATGGTAGGCACACTGCTAAGCTGTTTATATAAATTAGCTTATTCAGTACTTCTAAAAAGTATGATTATGTAGACAAATGATGAAATGGAGGAAAGACTTGTCAAAGGTCATACAGCAACTACAATGTAGAATCAGGATTTTTATCTATTTCTGTCTGACTCAGATTCTTAAATCCTTGATATACTGCCTCTCAAAGAGTTATCATTGATTTTGAGTGTATTCTTACAAATTGGGGGGCTTTTGTTGAAGATTTATATTTTATTTGATACTATTTTCCTAGTGCCATCCTAAAAATTACTGTTTCAGAAATGGAGATGTGCTTCTGAACCACATTATTATGCATTTACCTCTTATGTCTTATGTCAAATGATGTTAATGGATAAATTTTGAGAGGATAATGTGAGGTATATTTAAGAAAGTAACATGTCTTCATCAGGTTAGGTTATAAATGAAGCTGACATAGATTAAGGGAATTTGAGAAAAAGGCTTCATTTTTCTAGATAAAAATATTTTCAAGCACAAGTTGAACACAAGAATCAAATTCAACTTAACTCCAATTTTTAAAATCTGTTGATGTTGAAAGAAGTATGCACAAGGTCATACTTTCTCCTCCCTGTAATTCTGATGGTTTTTCTTTGTCTCTGTAGTTCATCTACTAATTTGAATGTCATGTTAATGGAGGCTCTGGTTTTCTTTTGTGGTGTTTAAATTGATATCTTCCACGTGACAGGCTTATAATGACTCATTTAAATGGGTAACATGTTTTAATAGATTAAACAGAAACATTACTATACTTTTTCTGATAGATATATTTTATATGTGGTAAAATGAAGAGATATTTTTAAAGAACATGCATATTTTATCTAAGTTTTTATAGCTCTTATGTCTAGTGGATTTTGGAGATATGAATCTGTAATCTTCAGAGAGAATAAAAGATTTGTGGAAAGTTCTGAACAAATATCTAGTGTATAATATTAAGTGTTGTGATAGCCATCATCAAAGAGATCTTAGAACAGATAGTGTTAGCTAGCAGGGAAAATTTCAGTTTTCTCTGTTGAATGGCTCTTTACAGAAGGTTTGATTGCAAGACAGGAAGCCAGTCCTAGGGTTTGGACCTGGAACTAGATGTATTCACTAGAGGAAAAGTTGCTGGTCAGGTGAGGAAGTCCAGCCATCTAGGAAAAGTCAGTTATTTTGAGAGAAACTGACAGGTAACTGGTCAGCCTGAGAAGCTACAGTAAAGGAGGCATAGCAGGCATACGGGGCACAAAAAACAGAGACCTACAGGGAAGCAGTATATGGAGATGTGGTAAGCACACAGGATATTACTTGTCAAGAGATGTGAGAAAACAGGAAGCCAGCCCTAAAGCATGGGGTCTGAACTTCAGAATCAGGTCTCAAGTGGCAAGGATGGGGGCATGAGAAAATCAAAATCTCAGTCCTGAAGTCATTGATTACTTATCGAGATCAGGACTAATATCAGCGTCCAGATAGGAAACTGAGTCATAAGGTGAGAACTTGATCCCAAGAAGAAATCAAGTTACTAGAACCGGGACATTAAGTAGAACTACAGGAGCAGCCAGATCAACTTGAGTATTAATCTCAGTTGTGACTTCCCTCTCCAGCAGGGCTTGAAATCTTTCCAAAACTGAAACAGGGCCTACATGTTGGCACTAGTGACTATAGGCAGATGATCACATGAGGCATTTTTTAAAAGTCTTCTGGGCATAATCAACCTGAGAGATTAGGGTAAATTTTCACTTTTGGATTAGTATTTAAGGCAACAAGATTATAATTCATTTTGGTTTTAGTTGAGTCTGAGCTATCATTTTCACTATTAGCAAAACATACACGATAGAAGGAAAACATGGATAGAAAGAGCTACTGCTAGACAAACCAAATTGGAGGAACTGTAAAGAGGAAAAGTACAAGAGCCAAAAGGTCACGCTGAAACACCCTTCAAAATTTATGCTCTGACTCATAAAAGCAGTAGTGATTTGATCAGCCTGATAGTTTGCTGCTTTAAGGAAAACATTTGTCAACTTTGTGTTCAAGAACTTGGCTGGAGGAAGGGAGATTTTACTTTTACTTCTGATTTATTCACTATCTAGACATGAAAATTCTTTGGGCCTTTGAGTCGTTCCTTCCTAAACAAAAAATAAATGAGATCTCTTAGAAATACCTAATTAAGTAATTCTCTATTTAAGAAAAATTATTGTAATAATACACACTTGCTAATAGAACAGAACTTTGAAAATAGTATGTTAGTAAAAAAGTTAAATGATCACCTTAAAATTCTGATCACATATTTACTTCTCAATCACATCCATGCACAAAGATTATAATCCCATCAGAAGAGATGTCTCTGAACATGAAGTCCAGTGATAAATAGCTATAATTTCACAAATATCACCCCATTCTTCAAACTCTACTAATAATTTCAGTTCCTGCTGTGGACTTTAGATTCTAATTTATACTTTATATTAAATATATTAATCTCTTCCAACAAAAATGGGATAAGCAAGTATGCTATAAAGTAAGAGCAATGATATAAATTTGCACGTTTTGTAACTTTAATGCATAAACCAATTCCTTTAGTTTGATAAGCATAGGTGGATTTTTTTTTTTACTTCCACCAATACAGAATTTTATGTCCCTTTAAAAAAAATCAGTAGTACTTGGGGATTTTGTACAACCAGGGAAAGAAATGCTGGCACATCTAGCATTGAGGATGTGCTACTGGAATCAAGTTTGCCTACATACACACCACTTTCCTTTTGCCTCTCAGCACCACTGAATTGCTGCTGCTTGGCCACGGCAGCTTATTTCCTGTGCTGGCACCTGCTCTTCTGTGGCTTGATGGACTTAACCACCCAAGACAAAGGTATATATTTGTTCTCCAAATGACTTTATGGTAGCCGTTTGAAGGCAAGTGAGGCCCAATCCCTGAACTTCTTGCTTTCTTTAAATAGCCCATATATATTTTATATACTTCCTTTTTCTTGCTGCCTTCAGGCCCCAAATCAGCTAAATCATGTGTGTTTTTAACAAACACACTTCCAACTGGCTTTGCTCAAACCTAAGAGACATGCTCAATAGTCAAATCTTAAAAATATCTTAGCACCTTAATATCTAACATCTTGACCTCTTCATCTTTCACAGTCTTAAGATGTTTTGGCATAGATAGGAAAATGTCTGAATGAATTTTGCAGTCATAATAAGACAGGGCTCTATGTGAGGTGAAAATAACAAAAACTAACCACTGTGATATCACAGTATAAAGTGCTATGGAAATGTAAATTTTTTTATTATTTTAAGGTTTTGGCATCCTGCAGACGCGGAATCCACAACACAAAGCAAATCACCTAGATACACAGAGAAGAGTCCGTGTTGATGCTCGTGACACTTCTGATAGCCTCCTCGCTCAGTTCCTAGACTTACTGACTCCAGTGACCTCCACGTTTCTCTTTCTAGTCATGATCAAGTTCACGCTCTCTGACAGCAGAGCACCACCTCCGAAGTCTCAGTGAATCTTTCCACCTCTCCATCTTTCACTCTTTTTGAGCTTGTTCTTCACTCCCTTTATTCTCTCTAGTCTCTTAATCTTTCAGTATGGTCCTAGAGACACATTCTTTCTGCCCTGTCTGGACTTCAAAATGGACAGTTTCAATGATCTCTTTACTGACATCCTAGATTTGTTCACCTCCTTTGCCTGGCTTGCCAGTTTCCTTCTTTTAAGTAAGTACAGACTTCCGTTTTTTCTGGCACAAAACAAAAGGTTTAAATACATTCTGAGAGAAAGCACTTAACCATGTGAATGTATTCTATCATAAATTCATCCTCTCCTACTTCACTGGCTGACAATGACTCCTGGGACTTACCATTCCCACTCTTTATATGATGTTTAGGACCAGAAAAGAAAACCCTGGGGGAATATAGCAAAACAAAGTGCTAATTTTTAGTACGTTATTAGAGGCCTCTGGAGGAGTGAAAGGGATTGAAAAGCTTTTTTCAAAACGTGAGGCTCAGATTGGTAGCAACAGGGTAATCATACTCTGTTACTAATCATATAATGTTGGATTGGAAAATCAGTGCTCACTCGTGTAATTTTTCTTATTAAGTATTATATTGATTGGTTAAATATGTTCACTCTGCTAGTCATTTAAAATAATCCCTTTCTATTTACATTTCATCTTTTTATTTTTATTCCATATCTCCAATGAATTTCTTCAAAAGATCCCAGTTGCTGACTTCTGCTCAGTCAGAGCCAGAGTTCACCTTTTTGGACCTGTGCAGTTATATTAATACAAAGCAGAAGGCTCTATGTCAAAATTTACTCTTCTTAGAATAATTCCAGAAATCTCTTTGACTTTTCAGACCATGGGCTGTGTCAATTTGTATTATTGGTACTTAACTGATTAAACCTGTTACAGGTGTGTCCTACTGGATTGATTTCTGTTAAACCAGGCTTGTAGAATCTCTCCTCTACTAACCTCACAGCAGACTTTTTCACATTATAACTCACAGGGCCTGTAAACTTCTTATTTATTCATTACCATATAGACTAATGGTTAAGCACACAGGTCCTCAAGTTAGACTGTGTGTGTTTAAATTCAAGTTCAGCCACTTATTAAGCTGTGGGACATTAGGGAATTAATGTATCTTTCTGAGTTCACTGTGATCACCTGTAAAATGGGAGTAACGATAGCACTACCTCTTGTGTTGTGAAATGAGGTAATTCATGTAAATGTCCTAACCTGTTGCCTAACACACGGCGAGCTCTCAATAAGTATAAGCTGTTTTTATTATGGATGCAAGTAGTGATGCTATAAAAGCTTTCAACAACTAGGTGTATTTCTTTGTCATATAAAGAGCTGCCATTAAGGCTGCCCTAATTTTTTTTAGATTACCTTTACCTATAGATTTCTTACAGATTCAAATCTACAATGGAAATAACTTTATTTTCTAGTTTTGAAAAGATGCTTTTAAACCAGTCCCTTGGAAGTCTCCTGTATGATCCACACTAGTAAAACATACCTTCAAGTGCCTTCTCTCCAGGAGTTGTCTCCAGGCAGCAACAGCATAAAACAAGAGTATAAAATATGTAAATAAATGAGTAGCCTTATTTGCTAAAATTTAATCCGTTAATCATGTTGTATTATTGCTCTTTCTCAAATTCTCCCTCCCTCAGGTAACATACCTCATTACTAGGAAGAGGAAGTTCCTTAACACATTATTTTGACAGCGTAATTTACCCAGATAATTGTCATCGCGATGATGCTTCAGATTTGTTTCGAGTCCACTGTTCTGAGAGGAAGAAGAACTGGCCTACATTCTTCCTCATAACTTATTAAAAATTGCTACATTCCCATTTGTGGAAGTTTCTTGAACGACTGTGTAGCATACCTCTTTATAAAGTGGAGAGTGATAAATGAAAACACTCTCTAGCTATACACTTGATTTAATTGGTTATTAAAATAACCTCATATTGGACTTGAATTTTACTCTTAGAAAATTGTCAAAATGCTAATTTATTTGGTTTAACTGAAACAAGTCCATGTCTTATTTAACTTTGATTCCCCAGCACAAACTGACTTGTTAAGAATAAATGCTTGTTGAATCAAATTAAGCAGCCAAACAGTAGACAGATGAACGTTGTGGTTAATAAGATGGGCCAGACTGAAATACTGTTCTTGTTGAGAAGCTTAATCACCTTGTTATTTTCTAGCATAATATAATCATTTATTAAAGTGATGGAATGTTTTTCATATTGACAAAATAATAGTTTTGTATTTTGTTGATTTCTGCTTGGGAATAAAGTAGACACCTTATCAAATTCATTGGAGGTGTCATAAGAATTGGTACCTGAGAGTGGTTGTGGGAACACATTTAAATAAAAAAATCTGCAAAAGTTCATGTTTAGATATTGCCTCATGCTGAGTATTGTTTGGGAATAATGATGCAGTTTCGATTTATAGAATTGTATCATGTATTTTAGGACTGGAGAGAAACTTGACAGGTCCTCTATTGAACCTGAAGAAGAATGCACTGCAATAGGGTACTCATCCAAAATTGAATAATGATATAATGTTGATGGTCTCTATTGGAGGAAAAATAAGTGTGAGATGTCGCACATTAAGCACATTATGCATTATATATTTATTTAATAATCCTGGAGTTTATAAATAAAATGCTTTGTAGCATATATGCCTTATTTTTTTCTCGTAGTTAAATATCTGAATTTTGTGGAGTTTCAGCATGCTTCAGTGAGAAATAGCCATCCTATTTCCAAAAAATGCAGGTACAGACTGCTTTTAACAAAAAGGTGTATTACTGACCAAAATTCAGCAATCTAGTCTGGAAATTAAAATGAAGAATTCTGCTGCTGGTGAGATGATACATAGGTAGAGGGAGGTAAAGAATACAAGCTACTTAGTGGCCTTGAACTTTCTCTCAGCATTACGTACTGGAGAAATATCAATGTTATCACTCCCAGAAACCATTCGTTTAGAAATGGAAATTGGAATATGATAGAAAAAATCAGTGTTGGGAGTTATCCATCAGGAAACAGAATGGAGGTATGTGGTATCTACCCACTCTCATGGTGAGGGCCCTGCATTACACTTATTCTCCTAAAGCTTACTGTGCTGGAATCTCCACAGCAAAGCTTCCGGTTTCTCATATTGACTTCTTAGTGAAAGTGAGTGAGGTTTAGCTATCAGGTATATACTTCTGGAATAACACATGATAATACCTTTTAATGTTGTTTCCAAAGCTGTTTTCTTTGGAACACTGTTCTTGAGATTTGGTACAAAAATGATCCCATGATCACAATGATCAGAAAATGTTGAATATTTTATCTCCATGTTATAAATTCACAATGTATATTTTTTACATTAAAGACATAAAATTTCTAGAGTAAACAAAAACTGAAAAAAATTCTGCTAATTCAATTAATATAAACATTATATATATATATATATGAATCCATTTTTCACTGAACACCTGCTAATATTTTGTGGCACTGGGAGATACTGGACACAGTCTTGAAAAGCCTGGTCTAAGGAATTCAAAACCTGTAGATTATGAAAGAAATACTTTCAGATGAGAAGAGTTGCCTGCAGTAGCTGCCTTCATTACTCTGCATTTCCATACAGGCAATTGTTTTTACTTGATCCCTCCCACCCTTTCCTCCTTTTTCTTTTCAGGGGACTCTGCACTAGGAATAAAGAGAAAAATGTCATTTACTACCCTAGAGGAGCTATTTACTCTACTGTAAATAATTACAGTGGAGCCTGGTAAAGATCTGGTGATAAGACATATTAGCCTAGGTTCTCTTGGAAGCAAATAAAAACTAGATCAAAGTTGGATACATGAAACCCAAGGGTAGAATACAACCAGGCTGAGGAAAGTTCTAGAAAGCAGCTATATCATTTCCACTAATGCAATCACTGAACTGCTTTTCAACAAATAGTGCCTTCCAAAGCAAACATTCAGAATCTAGAGATTCAAAACGAACTCTGCTGCTGGTTGGAATGAATATATATCATATATATATACATACATACATATGTATACATATAAACATATGATACAAATGAAAGAACACGTACATAAGTAGACGTTTCATAACTGCAACACAGATGCCAGGCATTGGTGACCACAGGAAGTCACCCCCACGTCTATGGGGAAGCCAGCGCTATGCTCAGATTATCACTGCAGCCCGGGGTGAGCTTGTCAAAGAGGGACTCTACTATTTAGACTTCCAACACCCCCATCTTGCTATCCAGACTTAATCGTTAGTATTTGCATCATTTAATGAACATAAACGTTTCAGATAAAGCTGAAGACCCCGTTTATTTTAATCCCTGGCCAGTCCCATTTTCTTCATTTCTTCCCCAGAGGCATCTGCAATCATGCTTTTCAGGCCATGTTTCTATATTTTTGCTATTCACATGCACCTACATTCACCAGGGTCCAACATTGCCCCACCCCACCCACCCCACCGCAACCCACCCACCTCACCGCACCCCACCCCACCCCACGCACCCCACCCCAATATACCTACTAGTTTGTTTATAAGGGGAAGATTAATTTTGTGTTTTTCAGGGCCCCATGGAATACCTTCTCCTCCATCCCCGGATATACTGAGCTGCATGTGAATGGGACATGGGTGGGTGGAGAGACTCCTGGACACCTGTCTAAAAACTTAAAAGGTGAGATTTGCACACACGAAGAGAGACCTTTATTTATTTAGGAACCACATAACTTTATTGGAAGAAATGGCAAAACTGGGAGAAAAAAACTTAAGCGAACGTTTTGCAAGGGCAATATTGCAATATGCATGCTCAGCAAGGTGACCAGGGGAAGTCACCCGTGGCTCTGGGGCAGTCCAAACTCAGTTCTTATTGCCGTCTCCCAGGGTGAGCTTGTCAAAGAGGTACTCCGCCATGCCGTTTTCTGGGGCCCCCATCTTGCGCAGGTTGGTGATATGGTCCCCCAACTCTTTCATGAACTTGACTTGCTCGAGCAGGTGCTGATTCTCCAGGTAGTCGCAGAGATGGGGATCACTCTTGCTGGTGGCCAGCTGGTGCAGATCAAGCAGGCTCTGGGTCACGCACTTCTCCAGGTGGAGCGCACACTCCATGGCCTTCAGGCCGTTCTCCCATTCATCGCGATCTGGCTTCTTGATGTCGCGGAGAAGGATGCGGCCTCCACGCAGGTTCTGCAGCTCCATCAGCCTCTCGGCGTGCTCCTCCTTCTGGCGCGACAGCTGCAGGAAGAACTGGAAGAAGTGCTTCAGGGCCACGTCGTCCCTGTCAAAGTAGTAACCCATCGACAGGTACACGTAGGAGGCGTAGAGCTCCAGGCAGATCTGGTTGTTGACGGCGGCCTCGCAGTCGGGGTGGTAGTTCTGCAGCACCTGCGAGGGTGGCACGGTCGCCATGGCTGGTGGCGCGGGCGCGGCGGGCGCGAAGGCAGAAGCGAAGGAGGCCTGGGAGTGTTCCCACAGTGGGCGATGAAGGCGCCGGTGGTTGGGCTCCGGCCGGGTGGCAGCTCTGGGTTGCTTCCAAAATGGGGTCGGACCAAAGTGGGAGGAACCGTTGGGGGGGGATCCGTTACGTGAGGGGGGTCCGTTACGTTACGTGAGGGGAGTCCGTTACGTTAAGGGGCGGGGGGTGGGGGGCGTGGATGGGGAGGGTCGTGAGCGCGGAGTTCCAGGTTCCATCAGAGCCTGGGGGAGGGAAGGCGTCTCTGAGGTAAGCGTGTGGCCCATATAATATTTTAAAGTGTTGTTCATGAATATAAGTGCAAGCGTTTTGAGTTAATCACCTGCACGATTTCTTTGAGCGGCTTATTTGAATGTTATCCTAATGTGATTGTTTCGTTAAATACAGTCTTTTTGTGGTCTCATTGGTTATGTTTAATATCACGCAGCTTTATTTAAATGGGAGATAAATCAGTGATTGCAATATCTGTACTAATGACACTTCTGATAGCCTCCTCACTCAGTTCCTAGACTTACTGACTCCAGTGACCTCCATGTTTCTCTTTCTAGTCATGATCAAGTTGACGCTCTCTGACAGCAGAGCACCACCTCCGAAGTCTCAGTGAATCTTTCCACCTCTCCATCTTTCACTCTTTTTGAGCTTGGTCTTCACTCCCTTTATTCTCTCTCAACTCTAAGCTTTCAGCACAGTCCTAGAAGCACATTCCTTCTGCCCTGTCTGGACCCCAGTATGGACAGTTTCAATGATCTCATCACTGGTGTCCTAGATTTGCTCGCCCCCTTCACCTGGCTTGTCAATTTCCTTCCTCTTGGGTAAGTACGGTGTTCTCTTTTCTCTGACCGGAAGCGAAATGTTTTCTTAGAGAAAGCACTTAACCATGTGGATGTGTTCGTCCCCTCCAACGTCATTTGTACTTTCACTGCTGCTCAGCAAGTCTTTTTTTAAAGCCCAGTTATGTTATATGGAATGAGCCACAAATATTCAACAAATATTTATTGATTACCTAATATGGCTCAGGCACTGGTCTAGGATTTGGTCATATATTAGTAACAAAGAGAGACAAAGTCTCTGTTCCCTTGGGGTTTGTGTTCTAGTGGAGAAGCAGACCAAAACAAAACAAAATGAAATAAAAAACTGCCATTTCCCCCCCTTATTGTCTCAATTAAATACATACAAGATATTATACATCTATATGGAAATAAAAAAGATAAAATATATTCTTAGAATTCAAGAGTATTATAGTGGAAGACATAAGACAAACCTATGTATTTAGAATCAATTTGTACATTAGTTCAACAACCATTTATATACTCAAAATATGCATCACAATGATTCTGGAGATACACAGAAGAATCAAACATGGTCTTTGTTCTCAAAGTACAAGATAGAGTGACAGAATATTATAAGTGCTCTCAGATAAAGTTAGGATAAAATGCCTATTTTCACGTAAAGGTTTGATCCTATGGCTTTGATTAATGCACCCTTTTTGGTCTCTTTATTTTTTTTTTGGAAGCTTATGCTATTTTATAATCAGAGTTTATGAAGAAAGCAAAGGATCACATATCAAATGTCACAATGTGAACTTATATAAGCAGTCTTAGAGGCATTTAATTGAGTCTGTAAAGAAATAGAATAATAATGTCTATTTGAGAAGCTGATTTCAATGATAGAATCACACACTTGAGATGGAAAAGAGCTCCACTATCAATTTCTCCATGAGATAAAATTGTATTCTGTATTTGCTTAACACCAATGTTTAGTCTTAATATAATTGTAGACTTTCAAAATTTCCTTGGGAGATTCCATTGTAGACTTCACTGTAAGAATCTATTTAAATAGGAGAGGTCTTGATTTTGTAGAACATTTTCTCATTAAGTTCCAAGATTATTTAATAATTAATTTATTCCTACAATTTTACTCTTCAAATGCTTAAAATGGTAATACTATTGAATGGTTATGTGTATATTAAGGGGTGTGTCTGGCCGCATGCCCAGTTGGGTGAGCAGTGCTGGACAGGTTGTGGGGAGACCGAAGAAAAGACCCAGAGACGGCGAACGAGTCATATAGGTTTATTGGGAGTTACTTACAGGGAATGTCTGGTGGTGGCTGACTGAATGGAAGTGTCCACCCACAATTGCGGGTGGGGAGGGGGTTGCTTATATTGGCAGGGGGGCACAAAAGCTATATGCTTGCCAAGAGGGGCTGTCCCTGGTATGGCCAACGAGTAGCTCACGTGGAGGGGCTCTGTGTTCCTTTAAGACACGATGTTCTTTGAGTGAGAGAAGGTAAGGCCCGGGCTGGACAGGCTCTGGATTGTTACAAATCCCCACAGCTGGGCATCCTGCCTAGAAGGCGGCCAGAAGGAAACATGGTTGCAATGGACTTGTGGGCTCTTGCTGAGCAAGCAAGTACTAGGCCCTTCAGGGTGATAATGGTGTTTCTCAGATACTTCATCCCTCATCATTGCCTCCTAGGGAGGAAGGTAATGGTAAATATATATTATAACTGAGAGAAGATTAAGGTTTAAGAAGTAACTTTTCTAAGGGAAATCAATAAACAAGCATGGGCTGGGACCTCAAATTTCCATGAAGGAAATATACATATGTATAAACAAAAGCATTCCATCCAGTTTTTCTTTAATGAGAAATATAAAAGTAAATACAAATATAGAATGAGAAAACTTCACAGCAGGTCATGTTTTTTTTGTGTGTGTGTGAGGAAGCCCAGCCCTGAGCTAACATCTGTTGCCAATCCTCCTCTTTTTGCTGAGGAAGATTGGCCCAGGGCTAACATCCATGCCCATCTTCGTCTACTTTATATGGGACGCCGCCACAGCGTGGCTGACAAGCAGTGCGTTGGTGGGCGCCCAGGATCTGAACCCGGGAGCCCCAGGCTGCCAAAGCGTGAACTAAACCGCTGTGCCACCAGGCCGGCCCCCAGGTCATGTTTTTTAAAAATATGAATATAGGACTATAAGATAAAGGTTTCTTTGAAATGTTTGTGGTCATTGTATTGTATTAGATTAGTCACGATTCTCCAGAGTAACAGGACTAATAGGAGATATATATATATGTGTGTATATATATATATATATGGAATTGGCTCATGTGATTATGGAAGCTGACAAGTCCCAAAATCTGTAGGTGGAAAACTTGAGACCCAGGAGAGCCAATGGTGTAGGTCCAGTCCAGCAGGCTCAAGACCCAGGAAGTTCAAGTTGAAGGCAGGAAAGAACCCCTGTCCCGGCTCGAAGGCAGTGCAGCAAGAGGAGTTTCATCTTTCTCAGAGGAGGGTCAGCATTTTTGTTCTATTCAGGCCTTCAAGTAATTGTATGAGGCTCACCCACATTAGGGAGAGCAACCTGCTTTACTCAGTCTACTGTTTCAAATGTTAATCTCATGGAAAAACACCCTCACAGGCACATATGGAGTAATATTTGACTAAATATCTGGGTACCCCCTGGCCCAGTCAAGTCGACATTTAAAATTAACCATCACAGTATTATTTATAATAAATGCAGACTCAACAGATAAAAATTCTAGTGATATAATCTGCAAAAACTCTTTTGACTTTTAGTTCCCTTCATCATTTAAAAATGTTACAAAACTAATAGTTAGACAACTGATATTAGGCAATAAGTTCTGACTTAGTGATTAGATCTCATTCATTCATTCAATATATTTCTATTGAGTACCTACTATATGCCAGGTATTTTTATAGGTACTAACATAAAAACTTGTTCTATAAACTCCTCATGTTTGCATTTTTTTTGCAGCTAAGTGCTGTTCAATGTTCCATATAATCCCTTTAAAAATTAATGCATACAGTAGGCTCGATGATATGTCCATAAGGAAGTGGACCATAAGTAGCAGCAGTTAGTGGCTTATCTCACTCTCCATATACGTGTGTGTACGCACATGCGTGCGCATGCATATGTATGAACAAATCATGTAATGAGGGGTAGTGAAAAGTGATATATCAGTCCAAAATCAATATTATCTATCAATTCAAAATCAATACTGTCTTTGAGCTGTTCACTCTACATTATCTCATTATTATAGATACCCTTTGAGTTAGTTTTTATTATTATCACCCATATTTTACAGATAAAGAAATTGCAAATTGGAGAGTATGTAACATGCTCAAGCATACATCTTGTAAAGCAGAGAGTGACACTCTGAACTGGATTCCTTTCTAGGTAGTTTGGCAAATTTGGCTGGACCATAAGCTCCTTTAGGACAGAGACTATTTAACTTGTTTGATGCTAAATTTCACATAGTAGGGGCTCAAAAATAAAGTATTAAGTGGCCTGTTAAAAGCTTTAGTCTCATTATTTCTCCAAATTAAAGCAATGAGTGGGAATAAATGTTGAATATGTATTTAAACTGTGTTTCCTTTAGAAGGAAAAAAAATCAAAGACACCTAATGGTGACAAACTACTATTATGATTTTACTTGAATATGCATAAACATAAAACCAGGTATAAAAATCTGTATGCTTAAAGGTATGCTTTTATAACTGTAAAACTAACAATTTATAAATTTATGCAAATACAACTATAAAACTAGTAAAATTAAAATTAAGAAATTCCAATTATGCATCAGATTGTGCTTTTGTCTTCAACACAATTACTTCTCGCTGAGAATAGATCTAGTTGCCAAGATGCAAGTTTTCGTTTGAGTGTGCCCTGCCTATATGCCTCTGTATACGTGAAACATCTCAGGTCTTGACCAGTCTTCTTGATTGAAACGATTGACACACTTTAGTTCATATGATGATTCATATGAAGAGGGTTCATAAGGGAAGAGGCTATTGAAACTGCTTTCAGGTGTTGGAAGCCATCATTTAAATGCTGTCTGTCCATGTTCTTTTGTATTGACTTGTGAAAAGTAAAGTGATACTTTATTCTGATGCTGTTTGTTGATTTCATGAAGTACGATTAAAAGTCTCAATACCTTCAATAACTGAAGGTGTTGAAGTTTCATTCTATTAAACTATTTTTCATTTCCCATTCATCACTTTGTTTTTTTTTTTTGTGGGGAAGACCAGCCCTGAGCTAACATCTGTTGCCAATCCTCCCCTTTTTGCTGAGGAAGACTGGCCCTGGGCTAACATCCGTGCCCATCTTCCTCCACTTTATATGGGACGCCACCACGGCATGGCTGACAGGCAGTGCGTCGGCGGGTGCCCGGGATCCGAACTCGCAAACCCCTGGCTGCCAAGCGCGGACTAAACTGCTGCGCCACCGGGCGGCCCCCCATTCATCACTTTGAAAGGAAATTTTAGTCTTTACATCTGGTAAAATAAATCAATATGACCATAAAGGTGGACGTGGGACAATTGTCATTTTTACATTAGGACATGCCAATCTAGCAGCAGTCACACTCAATATGATTCACAACACGCATGCAAATGTGGACACTGTATCTGTGTGGCTATATTGAGCTAGAAAGAGATCAAGATAATCCTGAAAATGCTTCAGGTAATTTTTCATTTAGATGTAAACACAACAGCAGATCCGTGGAATTCACAAAACAGAGAACACTGAGTTAGAATGGCATGAACACACCATACAACTAATCAATAACTATTTAGGACCTAATGCGTGTCCAGCTTTGTGCTGAATGCTGAATGATTGCAATAGACATTGACTTTAATCTCATGGGCCCAAGAGTCTGTTTAGGTTCACTTTGTTCACTGACAGAATGCTTGTACAATCAATGTAAAATTAGTTGCTAATGAGCTAATAATAGAATATTAATATATTTACTTTTAAATATATGTATTCAATAATATTTTCTTTGAAATCTTTACTTCTGTTGTCACAGATACACAAATTGCTACAGACGTTCTCATACCTTTTCCTACATAGCAATTATGTTGAGGGAAAATGTATTTGGCGGAATTATGTTAGTTAATGTAAAGATCCAGAATGTCTTGGTTGAAGCTGTAGATATTTTGTTTCGCTAAAATCAAGTGTAAGTTTTTCCAAACAAGTTAGAAAAAAAAGCATAATCCTTATAAAATTTTCCTGTGATTCTATACCTCACTATAATATTAACCCAGAGTGTTAATAGAATAAGCTTATATTTATTGTGATCATTACTCTTCATAATTTGGCGTAATTAATTTTCTCTCATTTTTACAAATTTTCTAAACTTTTCTTCCACACTCTCAATGGCTTATTTGCTGATTTCCTCTTTCATAAAAATATGATAACTACCTCATCCAGCCAATGTTAAAACTCAGTGAAAAACACAATGCATAAAAGTGAAAGTTCTATGAAGTGTTTCCTGTGTATTGTTCACATTTATTACCCTCCCTGTGAGCTTTTCATTCTTCAATTCTTGCTCCTAAATGAAAAATAAACAATGTCCTTTTGAGTTATTTTCTTGAAGGCTTTTGCCATTTTCCAAAAACATCTCTGAATATTTAAGGTCAGTTAAACCTATTTAGGGAATTTCAAATTTCTAGGGAATATCTGATATTTAGTAGCTTTCTGCCAAAATGATTTTTTTTTTTTTTTTTGTGGGGAAGACCAGCCCTGAGCTAACATCCATTGCCAATCCTCCTCTTTTTGCTGAGGAAGACTGGCCCTGGGCTAACATCGTGCCCATCTTCCTCTACTTTATATGGGACGCCACCACAGCATGGCTGACAGGCAGTGCGTCGGCGGGCGCCCGGGATCCGAACCTGCGAACCCCGGGCTGCTAAGCGCGGACTAAACCGCTGCGCCACCGGGTGGCCCTTCTGCCAAAATGATTTTAAACGTCATTTATTTCAATGTGAATCAATGGATTGGGATATATTCTTTCTGTAGAAAGATTATTATCATTTTGGTTTTGCTTATACAGATGGTGCTCTTAAGTTCTGATTTCTTACATGACAAACAACCTGTGAGGAAAGGTTCATTAATAATCTGCCAAATGCTGTCGGCTGTATGACTCGATTCTCCATCAGTAATGTTATCACTTGACTTTCTCCTGCCAGAAAATTGCTGATTCTTTGAAAGCATTGGCGATAATATGAATTTATACAGCATATACATATTGGAAGAGGGATTGAGGGCAAAGACAAAACCTAGCATTCTTTTACAGGACATGAATTGAAAATTTATTGCGCAGTAACTGGTGGATTCGGTGAGACCAAAAGCAGTCCATTAGAAAGGGAAGAGGCCATTGAAACTGGAAATTGAGGGGAGGAGAAAACTGAAAAGACTTCTTGAAGGATAACGCTCTTCCCTTTCACGGTCTGTGTGCTCAAGTCCCTGGCCTGGAGTAGAAGGGGAAAGCTGTGCCGAAAGCAGCTTCTGGTGGCAGGGAATATTATTTTCTGGTATATGCAGCTATTGAAGCATTACTTAGCATTCCTCAGATCTTAACTGTCAATGACTAAAAACAGTAATGATGACTGGAAATGTCAGTTTTGTGTTCAAAATAATCTATGTACAATTGCTTCCCTATTTCACCAGATCTCTATCAATTATCAATGCCTTTGTTCCCCCCTAAATCATCACTTTGGCCCTTAATCAAATTTATTCTTCAATTATGCTGCAGAGAAATGCAATTTTCCCTGTGTGGCCCTTTCCCCTTAATTCTTTTTTCTTTTCCACATTAATAATCTCTAATATTTAGAAAAAAGGCAATAGCATATAAATGAATCAAGGTGCAGAATTCCTCAAATTATAAAAATCAATTACTGGATCATTATAGATTGATAAACATATTGATCACATCAATGTAAGTATTTCAGTTAGTTTGTCTACAGAGATTGCAGCTACAATATGAAAAAACATATTCAGTTTATTCAGTTGTTACAAATGTGGGAGAGGGAAATGGAAATAGGAATAACAAGATTCTGTGCAGAACCAAGAGTCCACTTCCTTTTCTCCAGAGACACTGTTTTCTAAACCCTGGTGGTGATTTTCCTAGCCATGCTATTAAATATATTTGGTTGGATTATATTCCAAATTAAACCAGTTAATTGGAGTAAGTGTCTGTATGGGACGCTTGGTTTCATACAACTATTTCATAGCTGGATGATGTAAAGCATCCTCACACTATCTTCTTGCAAAGGAGTGCTGTTGAGTCAAATGAATACAAGAAAACAGGTAATATAATATTAGAACTCTTTTTATAAAATAACATCTTAATTCACATTTTGTGGTAGGTTTAATGGCATCTTAGAAAACCATGGGGTATACGTGTGTATTGAACGCATACATTTGTTTGTACATATTAGGCTTTGATAGCTAATGTTAACATTAGCTAAAATTTGGAACTTAATTGGACTGTGGTATGAATATGTATATTATAAATTATTCTAAAGAGATATTATTAACATAGAATAATAGCCTATATTTCATAATTTGGGTTAGAGTGGTATAATTTATAAATAATATCGAATATTTTTGCCTGCTCTTTGAGTGTTGGACATTAGCCACCTAAAGTAGACATTAGTGGGAACATGCATCTTAGCCGATTGTATGGGTGTATATTCTGTGAAATTTTGATTTTTTTAAATGTTGCATTAGAAGCCATGGAGTAAGATTAAGCCAGCACTAGTGGAGAACTGAGATTACTGATTATTCTACATTTTTCATATCCATAATATGAAGTGATTCTGGAAATTTTTGCTCGCTACTAGAAAATAAGCTAAGATTTATGATAGCTATTGGAATGCATCTGCCAAAATTCCATCAATAGGAAAGTAAGGTCAGCCTTCTTTTAATTAAATCAGCAGACATAATGTAGTAACATTTACATGTCCTCAGACAAAGTTTTATTACTTTAACAACACAATAAATGGCCAAGATTTTTGCCATTTGCAAGGTCTTTTAATGATATACCAGAGAATTTCTGTGTACCTGGCATGAACCACCTTCTAAAATAGAGCTGCCTCTGCTTGATTATTTCCTCAATGTTATAATCTATCCAAGTTAGTGAATTGGAGCTGTGGATCAGATGATAAAACATGCATACACTGAAACAGGAACACACCTCATTTTTTTTCTAGAATTCATCTATATAAGAACATATAATGAACCTTCTAGAAATATGAAAAAATAATATTAGCCTGTTAATTGTTCATTTTTACCTTTTTGGGAATTTGAATAAGTCATTTGTTCTCCCTTAGCCTCAAGTTCTTTATTTTAAAAAGTGGTCCTGGACTATATCCTGTTGGATATACTGTGGTCAAATGATTTTATGCCCAGGGATTTCGACCCTTGGTTGTGAATCAAAATCAATTGAGGAAATTCTGATTCAGCAGGTTTGGGGTAGAACTCTGGCCATAAGTTCTTTTTTTTTTTTTTTTTTTTTGTGAGGATGACCAGCCCTGAGCTAACATCCGTTGCTAATCCTCCCCTTTTTGCTGAGGAAGACTGGCCCTGGGCTAACATCCGTGCCCATCTTCCTCCACTTTATATGGGACGCCGCCACGGCATGGCTGACAAGCAGTGCGTCGGCGGGCGCCCGGGACCCAAACCCGTGAACCCCGGGCTGCCAAGCGCGAACGAAACCGCGGCGCCACTGGGCCGGCCCCCATAAGTTCTTTTAAGTGCCACAAGTGATTCTGATACTTTGCCAGGATATGGAATAGTGAGTCTCTGCTATTTGGTGCAAAGAACAAAATGGAAATCCCTAAGTCTGGATATTGCTTATAACTTATCTAAATTTCATACCTTGCTAAGAAAAAATGTCAGTGGATGTAGCAGTGGTAAAATAGCTGCAGTATATCTTATTATAAGAAAAGATGGTTACAATGTTACTGGTAGAAAAATGATCAGAATGAACAGTGTATTAGGGTTCTCCAGAGAAACAGTCCTACTAGGATATTTATATTATATGATTATATTGTGTATAATAGGATATATATTATATATAATAGGATATATGCTACATATGTGTATAAATTATATACATAATATATATTATATATATATATATAAAGAGAGAGAAAGAGGATGAGAGATTTATCTGAAGGAATTGGCTTATGAGATTGTGGGGGCAGGCAGGTGAGAAATCTGCAGGGCAGGTCAGCAGGTTGGAAATTCAGGCAAAAGTTCATGTTGTAGTCTTGAGTCCAAAGGCTGGAAACTCAGAATTTGTATATTGCAGTCTGGAGGCATAGTTCTTTTTTCTTTGGAATACACTTCAGTCTTTGCTTTTAGTGCCTTCAACTGATTGGATGATGCCCACTCATACTATGGAGGGATAATCTGCTTTACTCAAAGTCTACTGATATAAATGTTAATCACATCTGAAAAATACCTTCATAGCAACTTCTAGACCAACCAACCAAGCACCATAGCCTGGCCAAGTTTACACATAAAATTAACCATCACAGATGGTAAACAATAGTGAGGGCTGATGCAGGGAGAAGAGTGCCAAAGTGGGTTCAATCAGAGTGAATGTGATTGGGTATCTGAGAAGGGCTGGCAGATGCTGTGTCTGGTTGGGAGAGGCTGCAGGGTTGCAGATCACCTGAGTCTGTTGGGGCACGAAAGTGGTGTCCTAATTAAGTCTGCAGTAAACGTGGTAGGCATCTGAGGGTAGGTGGAGGGACACAGGATCTCAGAATTGGGACTAATTAGGCTTCATTTAACCAATGAGTTTCATCACGTTGATTTTCATAGTTTGTTCTCAATCCCTTGTTCACCTGTTCATGATATGCTGCTTCGGTCAGAGTCTTTCAACTTGCTTGAACATTTGTTAATTAGTTTGCTGGTGTTGCTTTTGGTTGTCAGTACTACGCTGTTCGTTTTGGGGGTAACGCTTCATACTAAGGCAGTTATTGCCTACTGATTGAACAGGCCAGTTGTAATTTCTCTGCACTCTATAGTGATGTCAGTTTTCTTCAATCCATGTAGGGTTGTTTGCTTAAATAAGTTGCTTCCACGTCTAGTCTTTCTACTGCTACTTGGATACTTGCAAAACTTTGTACCTTCTTAGCTCTTCTGTCATGACTCCATTGCCCTGAGGTCCAACAGTTATATACATATTACCTAAGTGAATTATTTTGTCCACAGGCTCCTCTATCTGATGTTTCCTTTCTCATCTTGCATATGCTGAATTTTAACTTTCTCCAAATTTGGTTACCTTGGATAATACCATTACTATTGTGATTTTTAAAGCCTTTGAAAGTCTTTTGGGCCTATAAAAGGCACAGGGCTTTAGAAAAATAATTCTCAGATTTTGGTGTTCATAAGAATCATCTAAAGACTATGTAAAATGCAGATTCTTGGCTCCATTTCTAGAAGATTCTGATAAAGTATATTTGGGGAGAGGAGGTCCACAAATCTGCATTTTAAAGGAGCTAGTTTCTTTCTCTCTAGTATGCTTAATAGCTATTCTATTTTGATCCATCACAGTGCAATATACATTTAAAAAAAACCTAAACCTTTTATTTTGGAATAATTGTAGATTTATAAAATAGTTACAAAGATGGTACAGAGAGTTCCCATGTACCCTTCACTCACCTTCCCCTAATGTTAATATCTCACATAGTATATATGTTAAAACTAAAAAAATAACATTGGTATATTACTTTTAACTAAACTCCAGACTTTATTCAAATTTGTAGATTTTTTTTTTTTACAGTAATGTTCTTTCTCTGTTCTGGGATCCAATCCAGTATATCATATTGAATTTAGTTGTCATCTCTTTTTACTCTTCTAAAGTCTTTCACAGGTTCTCAGCCTTTCCTTGTTTTCAATGACCTTTATAGTTTTGAGCAGTACTGCCCTGGTATTTGTAGAATGTTCCTGAATTTGGGTTTGTTAGGTGTTTTTCTCATGATTAGACCAGAGTTCTGGGTTTTGGGGAAAAATAGCATAGAGGTGAAATGTATTTCTTGTCACATTATATGGGGGAGGACATGATACCAACATGATTTACAACTGGTGATGTTAACCTTGTTCACTTGGTTAAGATGAAGTCTGTCAGATTTCTTGACTGAAAGTTACTGTTGTTCCCTTTCCATTACCTATATTTTGGAATCCAGCCCACATTCTAAGGAGGATGCTTAAGCCCCATCTCCTGGAGGGAGGAGTATCTACATCTATTATTTGAAATTCTTTGTGAGAAAGATTTGTACCTGCTTCTCTATTTATTTATGTATTGAATTATATCAGTATAGACTCATGGATATTTCTTTTATATTACACTATAATTTTAAAGTTTAATTGATTTTGTTGGTCAAATTGTTCCAGCTTAGGCCATCAGGTACTCCTTCAGTTTGGCTCCTATGTCCCTTTGATGTGCCTCCATCCTTTTTATCCATCACCATATACATGTGCCCCTTTACCCCTTTTGCCCCCCCCCTTACCCCCTTCCCCTCTGGTAACCACTAATCTGTTCTCCATATCTATGTGTTTATCCTCCACATATGAATGAAATCATATGGTATTTGTCTTTGTCTGGCTTATTTTGTTTAACATAATACCCTCAAGGTCCATCCATATTGTTGCAAATGGAATGATTTTGTCTTTTTTTATGGCTGAGTATTCCATTTTACATATATATATATATATATATATATATATATATATACACACACATACACACACACACACACACCACATCTTCTTTATCCATTCATCAGTTGATGGGCACTTGGGTTGCTTCCAGGTCTTGGCGATTGTGAATAATGCTGCCATGAACATAGGAGTGCATAAATGTCTTTGTATTGTTGATATCATGTTCTTTGGATAAATACCCAGTAGTGGGATAGCTGGATCATATGGTATTTCTATTTTTAATTTTTTGAGAAATCTCTAGACTGTTTTCCATAGTGGCTGCACCAGTTTGCGTTCCGACCAGCAGTGTATGAGGGTTCCCTTTTCTCACCTCCTCTCCAAAATTTGTTATTTTTTGTCTTGTTAATTATAGCCATTCTGACAGGTGTAAGGTGATATCTCATTGTAGTTTTGATTTGCATTTCCCTAATAATTAGTGATGTTGAAAATCTTTTCATGTGCCTGTTGGCCATCTGTATATCTTCTCTGGAAAAATGTCTGTTCATGTCCTCTGCCCATTTTTTGTTCCGGTTGTTTTGTTGT
Organism: Tapirus indicus; assembly: GCA_031878705.1. Lineage (NCBI taxonomy): Eukaryota > Metazoa > Chordata > Mammalia > Perissodactyla > Tapiridae > Tapirus > Tapirus indicus. The sequence continues at coordinate 28,399,957 of CM062942.1, read as the reverse complement.
TGTTGTTGAGTTATATGAGTTGTTTATATATTTTGGAAATTAACCCCTTGTTGGATATATGATTTGCAAATATTTTCTCCCAGTTGGTGGGTTATCTATTTGTTTTGCTCATGGTTTCCTTTACCGTGTAGAAACTATTTAGTCTGATGTAGTCCCCTTTATTTTTTCCATTGTTTCCCTTGCCTGAGTAGACAGGGTATTTGAAAAGATGCTGCTATCTCCGATGTCAAAGAGTGTACTGCCTGTATTTTCTCCTAGGAGTTTTATGGTTTCAGGCCTTATATTCAAGTCTTTAATCCATTTTGAGTTAATTTTTGTGTGTGGTATAAGATAATGATCTACTTTCATTCTTGTGCATGTGGCTGTCCAGTTTTCCCAACACCATTTATTGAAGAGACTTTCCTTTCTCCGTTGTATGTTCTTGGCTCCATTGTCAAAAATTAGCTGTCTGTAGATGTGTGGTTTTATTTCTGGGCTTTTGATTCTGTTTCATTGATCTGTGTGTCTGCTTTTGTGCAGGACCATGCTGTTTTGATTACTATAGCTTTGTGGTATATTTTGAAGTCAGGGATTGTGATGCTTCCAGTTTTATTCTTTTTTCTCAGGATTCTTTGACTATTTCTGCTACTTCATTAGTAGTGTATAGAAATGCAACTGATTTTTGTAAGTTGATTTTATATCCTGCAACTTTGCTGTAGTTGGTTATTTCTAATAGTTCTCTGGTGGATTCTTTAGGGTTTTCTACATAAAGAATCATGTTGTCCACAAACAGTGAGAGTTTTACTTCTTCCATTCCAATTTGGATACCTTTTATCTCTTTTTCTTGCCTAATTGCCCTGGCCAAAACTTCCAGTACTATGTTGAATAGGAGTGGCGAGAGTGGGCACCCTTGTCTTGTTCCTGTTCTCAGAGGGAAGACTTTCAGTTTTTCCCCATTGAGTATGATGTTGGCTGTGGGTTTGTCATAATATGGCCTGTATTAAGTTGAGGTACTTTCTTCCTATGCCCACTTTATTGAGGGTTTTTGTCGTAAAGGGATATTGGATCTTGTCAAATGCTTTCTCTGCATCTATTGAGATGATCATGTGATTTTTATTCCTCATTTTGTTAATATGGTGTATCACATTTATTGATTTGTGGATGTTGAACCGTCCCTGCATTCCTGGTATAAATCCCACTTGGTCGTGGTATATAATCCATTTAATGTATTGCTGCATTTGATTTGACAATATTTTTTTTTTTTTTTTGGTGGGGAAGACCAGCCCTGAGCTAACATCCGTTGCCAATCCTCCCCTTTTTGCTGAGGAAGACTGGCCCTGGGCTAACATCTGTGCCCATCTTCCTCCACTTTATATGGGACACCGCCACAGCATGGCTGACAGGCAGTGCGTCGGCGGGCGCCCGGGATCCGAACTCGCGAACCCCGGGCTGCCAAGCGTGGACTAAACCGCTGCGCCACTGGGCGGCCCCCCTTGATTTGACAATATTTTGTTGAGGACTTTTGCATCTATATTCATCAGCAATATTGGCCTGTAATTTTCCTTCTTTGTGTTGTCCTTGTCTGGTTTTGGTATCAGGATAATGTTGACCTCATAGAATGAGTTAGGAAGCATTCCGTCTTCTTCAATTTTTTGGAGTAGTTTGAGAAGGATAGGTATTAACTCTTTGAATGTTTGGTAGAATTCTCCAGAGAAGTCAACTGGTCCTGGACTTTTGTTTTTTGGGGGCTTTTTCATTGCTGTTTCTATCTCTTTACTTGTAATTGGTCTATTCAGATTCTCTATTTCTTCTTGATTCAGTTTTGGGAGGTTGTATGAGTCTAAGAATTTATCCATTTCTTCTAGGTTATCCAATTTGTTGGCATATAGTTTTTCATGGTATTCTCTTCGAATGCTTTGTATTTCTGTGGTGTCTGCTGTAATTTCTCCTCTTTCATTTTTAATTTTATTAGCGCCTTTTCTCTGCCCTTCTTAGTGAGTCTGGCTAAGGGTATGTCAATTTTCTTTATCTTCTTAAAGAACCAGCTCTTAGTTTCATTGATCCTTTCTATTTTTTTTAGTCTCTATTTCACTTATTTCTGCTCTAATTTTTATTATTTCCCTCTTTCTGCTGACTTTGGGCTTTGTTTGTTCTTCTTTTTCTAGTTCTGTTAGGTGTAGTTTAAGATTATTTATTTGAGATTTTTCACGTTTGTTGAGGTGAGCCTCTATTGCTATGAATTTCCTTCTTAGCATTCTTTTTGCTGCATCCCATAAGAGTTGGTATGTTTTGTTTTCATTTTCCTTTGTCTCCAGGTATTTTTTGATTTCTCCTTTGATTTCTTCAGTTATCCAATGGTTGTTAAGTAGCTTGTTTAATCTTCATATATTTGTGCCTTTCCCAGCTTTTTTCTTATAGTTGATTTCTAGTTTCATAGCATTTTGGTCAGAAAAAGATGCTTGATGTGATTTCAGTCTTCTTAAATGTATTGAGGCCTGTCTTGTTTCCCAACATATGGTCTGTATTTGAGAATGTTCCATGTGCACTTGAGAAGAATGTTTATTCTGCTATTTTTGGATGGAATGTTCTATATATATTAAGACCATGTAGTATAGTGTTTCATTTAAGGACACTGTTTCATTGTTGACTTTTTGTCTGTCTGGATGATCTCTCCATTGACGTAAGTAGGGTGTTGAGGTCACCTACTATTATTGTGTTGCTGTCAATTTCTCCCTTTAGGTCTGTTAGTAGTTGCTGTATATACTTTGGTGCTCCTGTATTAGGTGCATGTATATTAATAAGTATTATGTCTTCTTGATGGAATGTCCCTTTCATCATTATATACTGCCCCTCTTTGTCTTTCATTGTCTTTTTTGTCTTGAAGTCTGCTTTGTCTGATATAAGTATGGCAGCATCTGCTTTCTTTTGCTTGCCATTTGCTTGGAGTATTGTCTTTCATCCTTTCACTCTGAGCCTTTGTTTTTCTTTAGAGCTGAGATGTGTTTCCTGAAGGCAGCATATTGTTGGGTCTTGTTTTTTAATTTGTCCAGTTACTCTGTGTCTTTTGATTGGAGAAGTCAATCCATTTACATGTAGAGTGATTATTGATATATCAGGGCTTAATACTGTCATTTTGTCTCTTGCTTTCTGGGTGTTCTACATTTCCATTGTTTCTTTTCCCTTGTATTTCTGATTGCCATTTCAGTTTGGTGTTTTTTGTGATGATTTTCTCTTTATTTATGAATTGTGCCTCTGCTCTGGTTTTTTGTTTAGTGATTACCATGAGGTTTATATAAAAGATCTTGTAGATGAGATAGTCCTTTTTCTGATAGCCTCTTATCTCCATTAGCCTAAGCAGGTTCCATCCCTTTCCTCTTCTCCTTCTGAGTTATTCTCGTCACAAATTATTCTTTTTTGTGTTGTGAGTTTGTGACTAAATTGAAGTGTTTATAATTATTTTTGATGTTTTTCTTCCCTTTATCTTTTATGTTATAATTAAGGGTTTGTTAACCTGTTCTAACAGAGAGCTGCAGTTTTCTGCTTTTGTCTATCTCCTTGCTCAATGCTTTGTAAGCCTTTGCCTTTTTGTTACAGGTAGGAGGGCTTCCTTCATCATTTCTTGTAAGGGAGGTCTAGTTGCAATGAACTCCCTCAGATTTTGTTAATCTGGGAAAGCTTTTATTTCTCCATCATATCTGAAGGATAGTTATGCTGGATAAAGTATTCTTGGCTGATAATTTTTGTCTTTCAGTGTTTTGAATGTATCATTCCATTCTCTCCTAGCCTGTAAGGTTTCCACTGAGAAATCTGCTGAAAGCCTGATAGGGCTTCCTTTGTGGGTTATTTTCTTCCACCTTGTTGCCCTTTGTATTTTTTCTTTGTCATTGACTTTTCCCAGTTTTAATATTATATGCTTTAGAGAAGGTCTTTTTGCACTAATGTAATTAGGAGTTCTGTTGGCTTCATGTACTTTTAAGTCCACTTCCTTCCCCAGGTTTGAGATGTTCTGAGCTGTTATTTCTTTGAACAAGCTTTCTGCTCCTTGCTCCCTCCCTTCTCCCTCTGGAATACCTATAACCCTTATGTTGCTTTTCCTAATTGAGTCAGATATTTCTTGAAGAATTTCTTCATTTTTTAAAAATCTTAGTTCTCTCTTCTCTACCTGAAGCATTTCTGTATTTCTGTTCTCTAATTTACTAATTCTGTCCTCCATAACATCAGCTGTATTTTTTATGGTTTCTAGATTATTCTTTTATCTCATTAATTGTGTTCTTCATATCCAGAATTTCTGTTTTTTTTTTTTTTTTTTGGTTTCAATCTCTTTGGTGAAGTATTCCTTCTGCTCATTAATTTTATTCCTGAGCTCATTCAACTGTCTTTCTGAGTTTTCCTGTAACTCATTGAGTTTCTTTATGACAACTATTTTGAATCTCTGTCATTTAGATTGTAAATTTCTGTGACTTCAGGATTAGTTTCTGGAGACTTGTCACTTTCCTTCTGTTCTGAAGTGTTACTGTAGTTCTTCATGGTGTTTGATGGATTGATACTTTGCTGGTGCATTTGTGGTAGTATCAGGTCACAGATTCCACCTGCCACTGCTGGGGGGGGGGGAGCAGGAGCTGTGTTTTCTGATCCTGCCCTGTCTGCTGGAAGTTGTGAGGGTAGAGCTGCTCTGTGTTTGTGCAGGCTGGCTGCAGCAGCTCTGCAGGTTGTGCTCATGTGGGCAGGGCCTCTACACTGGGCAGGTGGGTCGCACACCATAAGCAGGGCCTCTGTGCTTGGCAGATGGGTTGCTCTCGTGTGTAGGGCTGCTGTGCTTGGCAGGGGCCTGGCTGAGCTGCTGCACTAGGCAGGAGGGGTTCATACATGGGGGCTGAGCCACCACTGGGTGGGCCCCATGGGCTGCTGTGCTCCATGGGCAGGGTGCCTTCTAAGTGGGCAGAGAGCCTTCTCGCCTGTGGTGTGCTTGGCAGGTGGACACCTTTACAGGGGCTGAGCCAACGCCACCCAGTGTAGAGCATTCCCACTGGTGCAGCCACTGCAGCATGGTGGGTGCTCCTGTGGGCCGGGCTACAACTCCAAAAGCATTCATGCCAACTGGCCTGCTCCTGCCTTCTCTTACAGTTTCACTGGCTGCTGTATGAGGATCTGGGACCTGGCTCACTGCCGCTGGGGATGGGGAGGGGTGCACTCACCTAGTTCCACTGCCTCCTGGGGATCCAGTCCACCCACCTTCAGGTGCATGGCTGCATGGATCTCTCAGACATCCTGTTGTGCTGTGCAGTGAATCCTCTGCTGGTTAATGAATGTCCATCTAGTTGTAACTTAGAGGGGAGAGACAAGGGGAACAAGTCACTCCACCATGATGCTGACATCACCTCCCTGAATATTGCCTGTTTTATGACCAAATTACAGAAAAAGAGCATTTGTTTAGAGCAGTGACTTTTTTTCCTAACAGGATGGAAAAAACATTCTCAGAAACATTAGAAATATTTTCAATGTAGTTAATTTTGGGTTTCAACTCTATTTATTTTAATTGATTTAACTCATATGATTGTGTTTGCAAGCCCCTTTATATGTAAATCTTTGGTACATTATAGTGCATTATTGAACTACAGTTCATTAGATAATGGAATTTTATGAACTTTATTATTTTTTTCCTTTTCTTACTCAGGAATAAATAAATAAGTTTCCTGTTCTAAATAATAAATTTTGTAAACTATTGATAAGATGGCTTTACTTAAAAAAAGGCAAGCAAAAATAAATAAATAAATGAAAAGCTTATTGCTATCTTCTGCTGTCATCATCTTGCAGAACACAAATTTCTTGTTCACATTAAAAAGACATATTGCTGATGTTGATCATTAACTAGGAAAATGAGCCATAGGGGATACATTATGCTGAAGAACAGTTAAATGAGACGTATTCCCAAGACATTTGCCTCTTGAAAACAGCCTATAGCTAAAATCTTTTAAACGGCATGCTGTCATTTTATAAACTGTTATACTGAAAAGGTAAAAGTCAATACCCAAATTTGAAATGTAACCACACACCGACATTGTGTGACCTCAGATACCGACATTGTGTGACCTCAGATATCTTTAAATTGAAGTCCTCCTTTTACATTAATTTTAGTTATAATAGTGAATATTCTGGTAGTTGGCAAAAGTTATAAATAATAGATTTATGATATAATAGCAACCATGGAAATTGAGATAATTCATGATCTATATTCTCAGTGTACTGCTATTCATTTAAGATACATAGGCACAGAATGAATGTACTAAGCATTCTTTATTCTTTTCTTAGGAGGTAATGAAAGACTTGGGGTTCTGTGTCAAATAGTCCTCAGTTGAAAGCCTGACTCCACGCATTCCAAGCTGTGTGAACTCACATATAGTGATTTACTCGTCAGAAAAATGGGACTACTAATACCAAATATTGCAAGTATTAAATTAGCTGATGCATTTAAAATGACACTAATACAATACTTAGCTCATTGGTTTCAATCAATATGTAGTAGCAATTATTTTAAAAAGGCTGACCTTGAGAAAGTAGTCTATTCATCATGTTAAAAACTCAATTTTTAAATTTTAGATTCTTCTGTTATAAGTTTGGAAGGCTAATATAATACTTTTTATCTTCCTTTTCATATTATCTTTTTTTTTTTCTTTTCCAGCTAGTCAGTGAAATCTCATTTATATTTTTTCTAGTAGAAGTGTTAGTAGGTAGTGCATTTCCAACATATGAATAGCTTTTGGAATCGATAAATCCTAAAGATTAGTCTGAGACAGAGGAACTAAACTTCAAAAAGTAGCTTATAAAAGACCATGTTTAGATAGCCTTTAGACATTTCTTATATTATTGTTCTGAATTGCTGCTTAATTTTGAGATTATCTGTCTTGTCTCTCTAAGAACAACAAAAAAAAGGAACCTTAGATTTTGTCTGTGTCTCTCTAACAACACCAAAAAAGGACCCTTAGATTTTGTCTGTGTTTACATATTGAGTCTCCTGGAGACTCAATAATAATAGTGTAATAAGTTGTAGATCTTATAGAGTTATTTTAGTCCACTGAATACAGATCCACTAAATACTGGTACTGATATTCTGTACTGTATTGTGAAAATTTTGATAGTTCATAATGCTGAATTTGCATTTGTTTTAAAGAAAATGAAGAAAAGATTGCAAATATGCAATGTATAGTAGATTTGAGTGATTTTCATTCTTTTAATTTAAATTTTTCCAGCTTTATTGAGATATAATTGACATATAACATTGTGTAAGTTTGAGGGGTACAGTTTGATGATTTGATACATGCATATATTGCAAAATGATTACCACAATAAGATTAGTTAAGCTATCCATCACCTCACATAATTACAATTTTTATCTGTGTGGTGAGAACATTTAAGATCTACTCTCAGCAAATTTCAAGTATATAATACAGTATTGTTAACTATAGTCACCATGCTGTACATTAGATCCTCAGAACTTCCCCATCTTCTAACTAGAAATTTGTAGTCTTTGACCAACATCTCCCCATTTCCCCCACCCTCCAGCCCATGTCAACCACCATTCTACTCTGTTTCTATGAGTTTTGTGTTTTTAGATCCCATATATAAGTGATATCCTATAGTATTTGTCTTTCTCTGTCTTCTGACTTACTTCACTTAGCTTAATGTTAACAGTATCTTTCAAAGATCAGAAGTTTTTAAATTTGATGAAGTCCAATTTATCAATTTGTTCTTTCATGGAGTGTACTTTTTGTGTTATATCTAAAAGAACTTTGCCTTTCCAAGGGTCACCAAGTTTTGTTTTATTTAGAACTGTCATTTCTTTTAATTTTTGTAAATGGTGCAAGGTATGGATCAAAGTTTTTATTTTTAGTCTGTGAATATCCAGTAGTCCTAGAACAATTTTTTGAAAAGATGAGCTTTTTTCCCACTAAATTATGTTTGTAAATTTGTAGAAACCAGTTGTCTATATTTGTGGGAGCCCATGTCTCAACACTTTTCTGTTCCATTGATTTTTTTTGTCTTTACACCAATTCCATGCTTTGTTGATTTCTTTAGCTTTATAATAAATCTTAAGTTAGGCTGCATTAGTTCTCCAACTCCATTCTTCTTTTACCAAGCTGTTTTGTCTCATCTAGGTCCTTTGAATTTGTATAGGTATTTTAAAATCAGCTTGTCAGTGCCAAAAAAAAAGCCTGTTCAGGTTTTGATTAGGATTCTTTTGAACCTATAGCTCAATTTGGGGATAATTGACATCTTAACAATATCGAGTCTTCTGATCAATAAAAAAGGTACATTTTTCTATTTATTTATGTGTTCTTTAATTTATCTCAGTAGTATTCAGCGTGTAAGTCTTTTACATCTTTTTCCTCCACATTTTCGCTAAATATTTTATGTTTTTGATACTATTGTAAGGAATATTGTATTTTTCATTGCAGTGTCCAATTGTTCATTGTTAGTATATAGAAATGTATTTGATTTTTGTATATTAATCTTGTATCATCCAACCTTGGTGAACTCACTTATTAGTTCCAAGAGCATTTTTGTAGATTTCATTGGATTGTCTACATAGATGATAACGTTATCCGTGAGTAAAGACAATTTCACTCCTTTCTTTCCAATCTGAATATCTTTTTTTCTGGCCTTATTGTACTGACTGAAATCTATTTATAATGTTAAATAGAAGTTATGTGAGTTGAAATCTTTGGTTTTTTTCTGATCTTAGGGGGAAAGCCATTAAGTGATATTGGCTCTAGATTTGTTGTACATACCCTTTTTCAGTTTGATAACTTCCCTTTTATTCCTAGTGTTCTTAGAGTTTGTGACAAGTGCTTTGTGTCAGATTTTTGCATTGTGAAATGATTTTTCTGTACCCACTGAGATGTTCATACAGCTTTTCTTTTTTAGTTTGTTAAAATAGTGAATTATATTGATTAATTTCCAAGTGGTAATCAGACATTGAATTCCTTGGGTAAACCTCATTTGGTCAAGATGTATTATCTTCTGTATATGTTGTTGGATTAGGTTTGCTAAAATATTCCCAAAAGATTTGTACATCAATGTTTATGAGGGATATCTGGTGACTATTTTCCTTTAATATCATTTGACTTTGTTATCGGGGCAATGCTGGCTTTATGGAATGGCTTGGGAATTATCTCATCCTTTTCATTTTTTGCAAGTGTTTTGTGTACAGTTGGTATTGGCTTCTTTGAATGGTTTGTAGAGGTCACCAGTGAAGCCGTCTAAGCCTGGAGTTTTCTTTGTGAGAACATTTTTCTAACTACAAATTCAATTTCATTAGTAGATATAGGTATTTTCAGATTATCTATTTATTCTTGAATGAATTTGGTTAGTTTGTGTATTTCAAAGACTGTATCTGTTTCATCTGTGTTGTCAAAATTATAAAGTGTTCATTCTATTCCTTGTTATCCTTTAAATATCTGTGGAATCTGTCATGATGTCACTTCTTTCATTGCTGATTATAATAGTCCTTGTCTTCTCTCTTTTTTTTCTGATCAGACCGGCTTGAGGTTAATACACTTTATTGATCTTCTTAAAGAATCAGCTTTTATTTTCTTTGATTTATCTCTATTTTTTTGTTTTCTATTTGATTGAGTTCTCTTCTCAACTTTGTTCTACTGTTGACATCCATTTTGCTCTTATATATGTTATAAATTCCACACTACTTAAAAAAAATTACCTTTGCTTAAATACTACATCACCATTGATTTTAATATATAAAAATCTTATGTATTTATCTATGTAGCTATCAGTTTCACTACTCTTTATTCCTTATATAGATACTTATTTCCATCTGGTATAATTTTCTTTCTGCTTAAAGGAAATCCTTCAGCTTTTTTTTGGTACTTTATGGCTACTGGTGATAAATTTGTTCATTTTTTGTATGACTGAAAAAGTTTTACTTTGCCTTGGTTTAAAGAAATGATTTTGCTGTGTATAGCAGTCTAGACTGACCAGTTTTTTTTTCTTTCTGTACTTTAAGGAGGCTGCTCTACTCTTTTCTCATTTGCATTATTCAGATAAGAATTCTGATTTCACCCTGATTTTTGTTTCTTTGTATGTAATGTGTCTTTTTTCTCTGGCTCCTTTTAAGATTTTCTGTTTATCACTGTTTTTGAGTAATTTGATTGTGATATAACTTGTCATTTTTTTTGTGAGGAGGACTAGCCCTGAGCTAACATCCGCTGCCAATCCTCCTCTTTTTGCTGAGGAAGACTGGCCCTGGGCTAACATCCATGCCCATCTTCCTCTGCTTTATATGGGACGCCACCTCAGCATGGCTTGACAAGCAGTGTGTTGGTCCACACCTGGGATCTGAACCGGCGAACCCTGGGCTGCCGAAGCTGAGTGCGTGAACTTAACCACTGCGCCACTGGGCCGACCCGAACTTGTCATGTTTTATGTTTCTTGTGCTTGGAATTTGTTGAAGTTCTTGGATTTGTGGATTTATAGTTTCCATAAAATTTGGGGAAAAATTTGCCATTATTTCTTCAAACATATATTTTCTGTCCTGCCTTCTCTTTCCTCTTCTTTGGATCCTCCAATTGTATATATATTAGGTTGCTTGAAGTTTTGTCACAGCTCACTGATGCTGTGCTCATTTTTTTAAATTTCTTTTTTGTTTGTGTTTTATTTTGGATAGTATTTCTTGCTTAGTCTTCAAGTATACTAATTTTCTGTAGTGTCTAATATGTCATGGATGCTATCCAATGTGTTTTTTTCATCTTACAATTTGAAGTTTTCAGTTTTAGAAGTTTGATTAAGGATTTTTTTATATGTTCCATATCTCTACTTAACTTTTTGAACATTTTGAGTATAGTTCTAAGAATTGTTTTATGTGTGTTTCTACTAATTCTACATCCAAGTCGATTATGAGTTTCCTTTGATTGCTTCATTTCTTCATTACAGGGGAGATCACCACCTCTTTATATCACTGATAATTTATTATTGGATGCCAGACATTATAAATTTTACCTTTTTGGGTGCTGGATAATTTTGTATTTTTACAATTTTTTTTTAACCTTTTTTTGGGATGTTGTTAAGTTGCTTGGAAATGGCTTGATCTTTTTGGGTCCTTTTTAAGATTTGATAGAAAGAAAGAGCATATTTATGTTATATGGCTAAATCATGTTGTTATATTGTTATATTATCTGGTTAAATATGCGCCACTAATGAGGCAAGACTCTTCCATGTACATTATCCCATGCCCTGTGAATCTTGTGGTTTTACAATCTGACTGACAGGAAAAGTCACTATTTCAGGCCCTGTGGGAGAGTCAGGCACTGTTATCTATAATCCATTTAAATGGTTTCTTTCCTGGCTGCTGGTAATGTACTCACACACATAAGGTGATCAGTAATCAGCTGAAAAATTAGTGTGGGGTTGCAGGATTCTGGAGTTCCCTCTCTGTGCATCATTCTCCTCTCTGATACTCTGTCTTGAGAACTCTACCCACCTTGTTCTCCAGAGTCTCTCAACTCCATCTCCTCAACTTAGTGAGATTGCTCATCTCTGCCTGGGTTCCCCCTCCCTGAGCTGTGGCCTGGAAATTCAAGTAATGTGACGCAATCATAGGGCTCACCTCATTTATTTCCTATGTCTCAGGGATCAGTCTCTGCAACCTGATGTCCAGTGTCTTGCAAACTATTGTCTTATTTCTCTCCTTTTTTGTAGGTATTCCAGAGGGTAAATCTGATCTCTGCTACTCTATCTTGGCCAGAAGAGAAAATATAATTTACTTATTTTTGCTATGCCTTCACCAATTTGTGAATCTGCCTTCTCAAAGGTCACCAAAGACTTCTAAACCATCAAATGCCTTATTACATTCTTACTGACCTCCATCATTAGAAGTTGTAGATCATACCCACGTTACTGAAAAAAATCCTCTCTTAAAATCCATACCATTCTATTTTTCTTTTTTCGTAATACTCATGATATTCCTCTACTTTAAAATCCATGAACTAATACAAACTTTTTAGTGTATAACATTAGGTGTTTTACAATTTTAATGCAGCATAGTTTTTCTTTTGCCATAGCCAATAATACTCTAATACACAAATTACAGATTAGATGTAATTCTTCAGGCATGGCTACAACTTGTATCTTTTCCTAAAATCCATTTTTTTCATTCATTAATTTACTCAACACACATTTATTGAGTTTCCATTTTGTTTCAGGCAGGGGACTGGATCCTCAAACTATTGCAGTTAAAGATACACACAGTATGTTTTCCCTATAATAAAATTCCCATCAGTTCTTTGCAAGATGAAATAAGTTTTTTCATATGAATTATTTCAAATGTTTTATTCAGTCTTCATTCTTGAAATACATCTTTTCTAAGTAAGTGTTGAGTGAGGCAGGTTAAAATTACAAATCAATGAAATAGAATTAAATGTATCAATACAACTAGGATGACCTAAGATTGGTAAAGTATGAAGCAGAAGCTAAAGTATGAAGCAAATGAATAAAAATTCAATTGACCATCATTCAGTGGGAACTTGGTCTAGTCTAGCGATCATTTCTTATAACTGTTATTATTATTATTCCCCATACTATGAAGCACAGACAGAATATCTCCACTTAAGGTCAAGGGCAAAGTGACATTTTCATATAAAGAAGAAAAGATGATTAGAAAATTGCCTAAAGTTAATGGCCAGTATAGGAAAACATCTGATATTCAAACACCTATGAAAGTTCACTATCTTCCCACTTTGTCATATGACATATACTTTTTCCATATGAGGAAATATAGATGCACAACAGAAATTACATATATCCATTATTACAATTATCAAGTGAAATATAATGAATAAGTATCATGTGTTCCAAGTAATGCTTCCAGAACTCACTTCACTTTTTTCTTTTTGAGGAAGATTGACCCTGTGCTAATAATTGTTGCCAATCTTCCTCTTTTTTTCTTTTTTCTCCCCAAAGCCCCAGTACAAAGTTGTATATCATAGATGTAGAGTTGTAGCCCTTCTCTGTGGGACGCCACCTCAGCATGACTTGATGAGTGGTGAGTCGGTCTGCACCCAGGATACAAACTGGTGAACTGGCCACCGAAGCAGAACGTGTGAACTTAACTGCTATGCCACCAGGCTGGCCCCTCTTTCACTTTTAAATGAAAAAGATTACATTACTGTATGAAAATCAGCATCTTCCAATTATCCACCCGACTCTGGCCATGGAAGTCAATATTAGGAGATATGGCTGTTGAAAAAGAGCCCGTTGAGGTTGTTTAACATCTCCCAAAGCCATATTTCTGAAAAGTGTTGATAATCGATGGAGAATGCCCATCTCTTGGCTCAACTGCCCTATTTTTTGCTTCTTAAAGTAATAGGGAGCATGCTAATGTTGTGTCTTAAAGGTAATTGTTACCATAACTTTTGTCCTTTATACCAGCACACAATAAAAATATTTTTGATACCTTGTAATCTAGCAAAAATTTTCAATAGAAGATTATTTTACTAGCTTCCCATTTTCATTTTGATTTTCCCTTTTTTGTCAACACGACATTGTTAATTATTTCTCTATATTCTTGGCTTCTATGTGTCACTTCTCTCTCCTTTGACATCTATCAAATATTTGTATATAATTATGCTTGCACTTAGTCATCTGCTTTTCTAAGCTTTCCAAATTTAGTCTCCCTTGTTTAATATTTCTTCATAGATCATTCCAGGCGTGCGTCATTTTGTTCATCTTCTCTGAACTTCAATTTCATCTAATTTTGCCCTTAATTTTCACTATGGAAACATGCAAAGCTTGTTCTTGCTGAAATATCAAGAAAGTTCATATTTTGTTACTTGAATAATCAAATGAAAAGAACATGACTGTGAAATTTTAGATTTATTTCTGGACTTGTGAAAAGAGACACAACCAAGATGCTGTGTTGTGTAAAGTGCAACTATATAGAAGAAAAGAATCAACTACCTGTAACATTGCAAGCAGAATGGAACAATCACAGACCAAAACTTTGTGAATTTTAGGAAATTAAAGTGTTAATAGATGAGGTGCAGCTTTCAGCTATCACAAGAGGCACAGATTCTTTCCTGTAATAACACAACATTTTGTGTAGGGAAAAATACCAAAGTACAAACTCATTTCTGATTTCTCAAAGGAGAAACATCTTTTATCTCTTCAAAAATATGATAAATGTGATATATGTTACTGTGCTTACATTTGCCTAGATCAGATTTTCAATGTATCGCATCAGAAAAAACATACTATTCCTTCTCATGGCCTCTCTTCCTTCTAGCTTGTCCCCTCCACTCTGTACATTGACATAGTATATACTCTTCTTTTTTAAAATAATGGCTTTATTTTGCTATAATTCACATACCATACAATTAACCTATTTAAAGTGAATAATTCAATGGCTTTTAGTATATTCGAACAGTTGTGCAACCATCACCACAATCAATTTTAGAGCATTGTCATCATCCCCAAAAGAAATAGCATACCTATTAGTAGCCACTCCCTATTTCCCCTAACTCCCTCAGCCCTTGACAACCACTAATCTATTTTTCGTTTATAGATTTGCCTAGTCTGCACATTTCATATAAATGTAATCATAGAATATGTGATCTTTTGTGACTGGTTGACACTTACCATGTTGTTTTCAAGGCTCATCCATGTTATAGCATGTATCAATACTTCATTTCTTTTTATTGCCAAGTAGTATTCCATTGCTTAGATATACAATGTTTTATTTTTTCTACTATGAATAATGCTACTATAAACATTTGCATATAATTTCTTTGTGTGACATATGTTTTCATTTCTCGTATATATATACCTGGGAATGGAATTTCTAGGTCATATAGTAACTCCATATTTAACCTTTAGGGGAACTGTGAGACTGTTTCAAAGCAGTGGCACCATTTTACATTCCCAATAGCAGTATATGAGGGTTCTAATTTCCCCACATCCTCATCAACACGTATTATCTGTCTTTTTTATGAGAGCCATGCCACTGTGTGTGAAGTGGTATTTCATTGTTGTTTCAATTTACATTTCCCTGATGGTTAATAACATTAAGCATTTTTAATATGCTTATAGGTCATTTGTACATCTTCTTTGGAGAAATGTTTATTCAGATATTTTGCCCATTTTAATTGGGTTATTTGTCTATTTATTATTGATCTGTAAGAGTTCTTTATTCTAGATACAAGCCCCTTATCATATTTATGACTTACAAATATTTTCTCCCATTTTGTGGGTTGTCTCCTCATTTTCTTGATGGTGTCCTTTGAAGCATGAAAGTCTTTTTTTATTTTGATGAGGTACAATTTATCTATTTTTTTCTTTTGTTGCTTGTGCTTTAATTTTGGTGTCATATTTAAGAAACCATTTTCTAATCCAAGGTCATGAAGATTTACCCCTATGTTTTCTTCTAAGAGTTTAATAGCTTTAGCTCTTATATTTCTGTTTTGAGTTAATTTTTGTATATGATGTGAAAGATGGGTTCAACTTCATTTTTTTTTAATGTGGGTATTCAGTCATCTCAGCCCTATTTGTTGAAAACACTATTTTCCCCCCATTGAATTGTCTTGGCAGTCCTGTTGAAAATCAATTAACTGTAAATGTGAAGACTTATTTCTGGATTCTACATTATATTCCATTGACCTATATGTCTAGACTATGCCAGTACCAAACTCTCTTGATTATTGTAGCTTTGTTTTAAGTTTTGAAGTATGGAAGTATGAGTCCTCCAACTTTGATCCTTTTCAAAAATTTTTGGCTATTCTGGGTCCGTTGAATGTCCATATGAATTTTAGGGTCAATTTGTCAATTACTACAAAGGAGCCAGCTGGAATTTTGAAAAGAATTGTGTTTAAGGTGTAGATAAATTGGGGGAGTATTGCTACCTTAACAATATGAAGTCTTCTGATCCATGATGTCTTACCATTTATTTAGGCCTTTAATTTCATTCAGCAATGTAATGTTGTTTTCAGAGTAAGTTTTTACTTCGTTAAATTTTTTCCTAAATATTTTACTTCTTTTGATGTTATTGAAAATAAAATTATTTTATAAATTTCATTTTAGAATGGTTTATTGCTAGTATATAAAAATACAATTGATATTTCTATATTGATCTTGTACCATGCAACCTTAGTGGAGTCATTTATTAGTTCTAATTTTTTTTAGTGAATTCCATAGGATTTTCAATATACAAGATCATATCATTTATAAAGATAGTTTTACCTTTTTTCCAATTTGGATGCCTTTTATTTCATTTTATTTCCTAAGTAACGTGACTAGAAACTCGAGTACAGTGTTTAATAGAAGTGGTAAGAATGGCCATCCTTGTCTTGCCATTCCTGATCTTAGGGGCAAAACATGTAGTCTTTCATAATTAAGTATAATGTGATACTTTCGTGGCTACTTTGTTAGGGAAATTTCCTTCTATTTTTAGTTTTTTTGAGTGTTTTTATCATGAAAGGGTGTTAAATATTGTCAAATGTTTTCTTTGTATTTATTGAGATGATCATGTGGTTTTTTCCATTATTTTGATAAGGTGTATTACATTAGTTGTTGTTTGGATGTTAAACCAACCTTGTATTCTTAAGATATATCCCACATGGTCATGGTGTATATTCCTTTCTATATGTTACAGGATGTGTTTTGCTAGTATTTTGTTGAAGACTTTCTTTTTGACAATTCCCAATTAAATTCAGGAACCTTTGCAAGGGTAGTTTTGAGGCCAGTCTCTGAGGTTTGTTCTGACTCTAGGAAGGCTCTCAGGTGTCTCTTTCCCTGATTCTCTCTGGTGAACTAGCTGGCATATGGTTTAGCTTGAAGCTCTCATAGAGCTACCAGCTTCCTCTTATTTGCTTACCACCAAAATCTCCATTATTGTCAAGAGCACACTTAGGCTTGAACTTTCTCAATCTCTGTTTCAAATAAAGTCAGTTCCTTTGGGGAGAGCTTTGAATCTCTCTGTTCTTACAGACATCCACTGTGCAAAATCTCTGTGCCACTGCTCTGGAGCTGGGGACCAGCATGACAGCCCTGCTTTACAAGCAGGGCACTGGATGGGGCAGTAGCCTTCGATCTTTTCCACTTATTTCTCCTGGTATGGAACTTCCACCCAATGAGCAAGCTGGGGCAAGGGCCACTGGGACCCCAGGATTCTTAGCCTGCTATGCTTAGGATAGAGCTTCTGCCCTATGAGTAGGAGCTTTAAGTGTTTTTTCTTTTTAAATAATTTTCACCAGTTATGATTTTTTTGCTGGGGAATGGGTCCACTTTTCATATCACCATTCCATAAGTGCTAGTGTGAGAATAATCTTGAGGTTGATTCTGACCGTATCACTTTCTTCCTTGAATAATATTGCTTTCTCATTACTCTATAAACAATTAATTTTCATTTTCCAAATATGGCTATGTGCCATCTGCTTTCCAAGCCTTGTTCCACATTTTCCTTCATGATAATCTAGGCACAGAGAATGACTTATTATGTCCTGAAAACACCTGTACCTTTTAATATTTATACCTTTAAAATGAGTTTTTCTACATTGTTCTTTCCTCCACCTCTGTCAAAGAGTTGTCAGTCTTTGAAGAATCCCTCAAATACCACCTTCTCCTTCACGAATCCTTTTGTAATCTCAGGAGGCAGAAGTATTTCTATCAGCTGCCTATATTAGCAATTAGAAATTCTTCCATAGCCCTTATCACATTAAACTTTGCTTTAAAGTCATTTTAGGTATATTTTTCTAGTATACTATTCCATGAGCTCTTCATAGGCAAGATTTCTTACTTTTTTATTGGTACATTTCCTCAATACTTAGCACAATTCCTTGCATATAATAGGATCTCAAATTTTTGTTGAATCCAAGTGAATAAGTGTTCTGTCTCAAAGTACTATGCAGCTTTTGTGTTCCTCAAAGAGTTCTAAAATATAAAACATTCAGAATTGATCATAGGGCAATTTAAATTTTCTCTCCATTAATTCTTTTACTGGACCATTAAATCACTATATTTCATTTTCTAATTAGGGAACCTAGCAAAACGAACAAAGCTGGCCTTTCAGTCTTCACTATGACTGCAGCAACAACATAGGTTACAGTGTGGATTACATTGATTTACTACTAAGTAAATGGAGACTTGTGGACTAGTCAACACTGTATACTTTGGTCACTAGTTATATAAGATCACAATATTGCTTCTATTTGCAATGGATTCACTGAATTAAGGGAAAAATAAAATCTTTTCCTCCTAGGAGCTTTAACAGATCATAATTACTTTTATTTTGGCTAAAATTAATACTTACGAAAAGTAAAATTTCCAAGGATTTAGTAGCATTAATAAGCACTGATTTGCATTGATTTGATAATTTGGGAATATGAAATATGGTTTGAGAAATGTTATCAGCATTCATGGTCATTTAGAGATTTTCCCAGACTATTTGGAGATGTGAAATTGAAAACAGGTGTGATTTGGACCTGATGGTAAACAGCCCTTAGATTTTCCAAGAGACAACATAGTATCCGTTTTCTTCTTCAGTACAAAGCATAATGGACAATGGAGTATCATTTTTGCACAATCTTATAGACTTGTTTTCTGGTCTGTATATTTTGTTTCTATGGTAAGGCATGATTCATTTCAAATTTATGTTATATTTTGTGGGTTTTAAAAAATTGTTTCATATTGGTGTTTTTTTCATCTACTAGGATATATTGGCAATGAATTATGACAGGGAGTATAAATACATACACACACAAACTCAAATAAGAAAACATATAATAGGAAAAACACTTAGGGTGTTTCTAATATTATTCTAAAGTTATTTTCCCATTTCAACCTAAATCTATGCTTGAACAAATTCATCAAATAAGATAGATTACTTATTTAAGATTGGATCAGAGGCCAGCCCAGTGGTGTAGTGGTTAAGTTTGCCTGCTCCGCTTTGGTGGCCTGGGGTTTGCGGTTTCCAATCGCAGGCGCGAACCTACGCACCACTTATCAAGCCATGCTGTGGTAGGCATACCACATATAAAGTAGAGGAAGATGGGCACAGATGTTAGTCCAGGGCCAATCTTCCTCAGCAAAAAGAAGAGGATTAGCAATGGATGTTAGCTCAGGGCTAATCTTCCTCACACACACACACACACACACACACACACACACACACACACAAAGGATTGGATCATGTTTTTTTGCTAATTTAACGTCTTATGACAAAAATTTTGCTCTTATATTCCCAGGATTGCCTTTCTAAAATCAGTGATTTTTATTAGTGACATCTAATTGAGTTTTAAAAATGGTTAAAGCTGTGACTTTATGAATCAATTAGGTGAAATTGCTAACAACACATGCTATATATGTAATCCATAAATGCAAGGCAACAAGATATGTGGGGTCAGGTAAAGCTCAGACTTCCATTTAAAACAATTAATAGTTTATTTTCTAAAGGAATTTCTAAATATCTTTAGCATAATTGACACAGTACTAATAAATTCTGTTGTTTATCATCTTTGTATTTGTGTGTATTTATTTACTTATTTTATACAGGAGAACTGGAAGTGATACATCATTGATGGAGTTGTTCCTCTTTGAACTCCTAGCATCTAATATGAGGGAAATTTTGCTTGTTGCCTCTGTCATCTCCTGATTTTCTAGATTTATTTGACTGAACTTTCTGGTTAGACGCCACTGTTCTTTTTCTTTTTCATTGCTCCACTTGTGTTCTTGAAGCTGAGATATTTAACAGGATAAACTTCATACTTTTTCAAATAGACATTAATTCAATTAAAATTACCATCTTAGAAGTCATCAAAACAAGAAAGAAAAAATATTTTAAAACTACATATGGTGTGGATGTTAACTAGACTTAATTAGAGTGATCATACAAATATCGAATTACCATGTTGTATACCTGAAACTAATGTAATATTACATGTCAATTATACCTTAATTAAAAAAATTAAAAAGTACTAAAAAAAAGAAAAGAAAAACCTGCACCTCAGTACCCTCCATCACCAAGTAGTTTTTCTTTTTTTTAATACTTTTTATGTCCCTGGAGCTGCCTTTCAAAGTGGCTGATGTCCCTCACCCTGGATAGGTCTGGGAAACTGCTGGAGACACTCTGGATGCTGGAAAGAGAGAGGATGAAGTCCAAAGTTGGTTAGTCTGTCACAATGGCCATGGAATATCCAACTAGCTAAAGAGGTGCCAGAATAAAAGATTCCAAATAACCAGCACCTTTCCTTATCTTCCACAGTAAGCTTCCCTCCTTCCTCAGTGCTGAAAATGAATCTGGAGTAGATTGACCTGCACTCGGGTGCCTGCTTATTGAGAGCAAATCAATGTGTATGTTCATGGGTGAGAATATAGATGTTAAGCGTTTAAAGAAGAGTTTCAAGTCCCTTCCTTGATCTTTTGCTTAGCAACAGATGGGTTTGACAGAAATTTCTGAGTACACAGACACACATACAGAAAGAGAGAGAGAGAAAAAAAAGCATCTGTTTCATTGCCTCTCTAGTCTTATTCATAAGAAGACCATGTTTTTCTCATCCCTCACTCTGTCCAAAGAACCAGGCTTCAGGTTATCTGCTGAAGAGTTTAGTACTTAATCACATTTAATCAACCAATCAATTAATCAAATGTGTATTGAGTGCTCACTAAATGCAAGGAGTTTTTGATACAACTTCTGGGTTGAGTATTAAATTTCCACATATAAGCTTTCTTCTATCTTGTATTCATTATTCAAAACTTTATCCTCTTAGTATTGCTTGATTGCTTGTACTATAAGTTATCCTTATTGCAAATATTCTTGACTTCTCTTTCCTACCTCTGACCTACCTGCTTCTAATTTTCTTCTTTCTCATTTTCTTTCCACAAATCCATTTTTCAAAGCTTTTGTCAGGAAGCAAAGTAGAATTTGGAATCCTAGAGGTCTATTTCAAAGTTATTATTATAATTATTATATTACTGTTATTTTTACTATAGTTTTGTGAGCTCATGCTATGTGCCACTCTAAAAATGCTCTAAACGTATTAGCTCATATAATCTCCATAAGAAAAAAAATTATCATCAAAGCAGAATCATTGTATTTTACCACTAATCAGTCACATAAATATTATTTCTCTGGATCTTTATTCATCAATTTAGTAAACAAATAGTTTGTGTGTCCATTTTGTACCGTGCAAAGTATAAGTTACTGTTATTAAACAGTGATTAGCTTCATGGTCTTTTTCTTAATAAGGACAACAAATAAGCAAAAAAACAATCATAATAGCAGGTAACAAGTGCAGTGGTAGAGATATCCTTGGCATCTCATAATGTAAAGACAAGGATGTCAGGAGAATGTTTTGGAGAAGGTAATATACATTCTTTCTTGAAAGAGAAGTTAACCAGATAGGCAAGGTTGGTATGAACATGGCCATGGGGAGAGTATCCCAAGTGAATGGAAAAGAATGTGAAAGGTCTCAGAGACATAAAACATGATATTTTCAGGAAATTCAAATAAAGTCAATGCAAGGGAGGTTGGAAAGAACAGAAAGTACCAGATCTTGAGAGCTGGCTAACAGCAGAGTTTCTTTTTCTCCCCCCTAGCTTTATTAAGGTGTAATTGACAAAAAACACTGTAAATTTAAGCGTACAATGTGATGATTTGATATACGTATATATTGTGACGTAATTACCACAATGAAGTTAGTTAATGAGTTTCTGAAGTCATACAGCCTTGTTTCAAATCCAAGTTCTACCCATTGTTACCTGTTTTTTTTGTGTGTCTCCAATTTATATTTGTATAATTGAGATAATTATAATACTTTTACAAAGTTTTGTTAAGGATTAAATCAGTTAATAGCCGGAAAGATTTTACAATAGCCTCTCTCATGTAACAAATGCTATATGAGTGTTGGCTGTTCTTACACTCTGCTGAAGAGACTGAAGGGACAGGGATATGTTTAGATTTTTATTTTAACAGGATCATTGTGGAAGAACTGAGAAGAATGGACAGTGGGATGTATAACTGCCCTCAGTGAGACCAGACCAGTGTAGTATATGGGTTAGAAATGTTGCACCAACCAACTAAGTTGGTAGATGTGTATATGGGGAAGAATGCATGGGTATAGTTTGGGTCTGGCTCAGGACTTTTATTATATGGAGAAAGAAAATCTGTTCTGAAAAACTGGTTGTATTGTGTTTCTGCTTATAGAAATAAGAAAAAAGAGTAGGAACAGGTTTTTCATTTGAACATCTTGACTTTAGTTGCCTGTGGTACACAGTAATGGAGATTTTTGGTAAGTAGTTGAAAATGTCTGTCTGGTGCTCCAGAGCTAAATCTAATTAGGATATTTAGATTTGGAACAAAGTCATCATAAGAAAAAAATTTGAGAAACTTTTTTTGAAGTATTGTTTACGGAAAAAAGTATGAATCATAAATGTGCAGCTCAATGAATTTTCACAAAATGAAATACCCGTCTCATCACTATATTTTAATCTGCAGATAACTCAATTGAATACATGAAACATATATTCTAGTCTGGGAGTGGCATTTTAGTACAAGAAACACAGACCATAAACTAAATAAACTTCAAAATAATTGGAGTTCTTGTATTTATAAAACATTGGCAAAGATATATGGAGTTTAGAGAAACCCTTATTAAAATGCCATTTTCTTTCCCTTACACTTCCTTTTCACCCATATAATTTCTCAGTTTATCTCTTCCAAACTCTTCAATATAACCCCAGCTTTCTCTACAATCCTCGTTAAAAACTCTGCCAGAGTATCTGTTCTTAAGCAATAGTATATTTCTCTTTAATTGTTTACTTCTTCCTCTTCTAATTTGATGTTGTGTAAAACTCAAAGAACTAGGCTGTGAATGTCCAAACCCTTTGAGAGAATGAATATTAGCAAAAACACTAATAAGAAGAGTCAGAACCTCTTTTATAGGAAGCGAGAAGAGAAAGGATTGGGAGCACTCACAGAACAATATTTCTTTTACAAATATATATATATATTTTAACAACTTTGAGAAGCAAGCTCTGGAAAACATTAAAAAAAGACAATACATCAGGAAAAGATAAGCAAGGGACATCTGGAGAGGAGTCATAGAAATCAAGGGAGAAAGGAATTTCAGAGAACGGGAGGTGGCCATCAGTATAGTAGGTTTCAGAAGTAATGTAAGATGATCTCCAAAAAGTTTCAATTGGATGTGACAGATTAGAAGTTTTTGGTGATTTTAGTGATTGCTTCTAATGGATCGACTAGAGAAGAAGCTAAATTCCAGTGGGTTGGGAAATGCATGGGATGAAGAAGTAGAGGTAGAGAATTTAGATAACTTTTCAAAAGAAACTAAGGTATGAGGGTCATGAAAGGAAGAGTAAGATTTCTGGTGATGAAGGTGTCAGGGTGGGGGAGATGCAGAATAGATGGAGAGTTGCTCTTGAAGATTTGAGTGGCTTAAATGAATATTATCTTAAATGCTGAGGAGGAAAGAACCAGTAAAGGGGGAGAAGATAATAAACTGTAAATCAGATGAAACGTGGTGCTTGAAGAAATGAAAACATAGGAAATCCAGAACACAGATGGAAGGATTGTCACAGTCATGAGGAAGAATACTTCCTTCAGTGGAATAGGAAGGAGGAGTGACACACTAAGGAGGGATCAGGGAGGTGAGCAATGCCTCCAAATGTTTCTTGATTAAAAACCATCTGCTTGAAATCAGGTATGTTGCTTCCACGAGAAGTAATTCAAGGCCACTCTCTGACTCTATCCTAATACCTCATATAACATCTCCAAGGGAGGAGGATAGTTCGTGAATTGGTTAGAATGAATAAACCTTGCTTACTTTTGGAAGTGGATGATGTGTTAAAATTTTAGTTTATCAGAGTGATTCTTTCTCTTTTACCCAAATGGCTAGAACATTAAGCAAACTAATGGACCTACTTACTCTGTTAGATAGGTCTATTTTTTTTGTTTTTCTTCTGCCTTGTCATGCCACTCAGCTAGAATGTACAAAGTAAGGAGGCTTGAGTTTGGACACATGCCATATCATCTACATTCCTGCTTACCTCTTCTCCCCTGGGAGCTTCCTCTGGCTAACTCCTATTATCAGGACCTGGCAAAATTGTCCCTTCTTCAAAGAGATCTTCTCCAACCCCACATCTGAATCATGACTAGTGTTATATTTATGTGTCTCAAAATAGCCCATTTTTTGTGTCAAACAATTGTCAATATTTATGATTGCATGTTTTTGGTGTCATCATTCTACTGTTGCTTTCCCACCTGACTGTAAGCTTTGGAAAGGTAGGTTTAGAGTATATTTTATTTAAGAATGTATATTTAGCTTATAGCATAGAACCAGGCACATTTTAAACTTTCAGTAAAAATTGTGTTGAATAAATTAGAGAAGGATTAAAACAGAGTATGGTTTGCTTTGACATGAAGCTATTTAAGCCTAACTACTTTAGAAAAATTGGAGCATTTTTGGTGTAGTCCGTTTTAGTTTACCAGAGCTCACTGCACTGGGAAATGGGGCCAGAGATTTAAGTTGATAAAAAGTCTTATTGTAACTTTAAGTTCCCATTGTTCCCTTTACATCTATCTATTTAGAGCATGCACCCACCCCAACAAGGAAAGATATGGCTGTGGTCCACAGCAGGATTAAGATAATCTTGATTCTTCTTTTTGAAATTCTGCCAACAAGCACTTCAGTATCACTGTAGTATGTAGAACAGTTGGGGGAGGGGGCAATTGATCATTAATGATCTGGCTGACATAATGGAAAACACACTTATTAAACTTTAAGAGGACACTGGCAATGTCTGATTGGGAATTTTAAGTGACTTTGATAAGTTCTTAGGGTTTCTTCTATTTAGGTGGATGCTCTCATCATTTCCCAATGCCCTTTGTTTCCTTTTTGTACTCACTTGATTTGCTGTTTCTTAGTTAAAAAGAATGCAAGTATCTTTTTTTTGGTGAGGAAGATTAGCCCTGAGCTAACATCCATTGCCAATCCTTTTTTTTTTTCTTTTTTTATTGTGAGGAAGACCAGCCCTGAGCTAACATCCATTGCCAATCCTCCTCTTTTTGCTGAGGAAGACTGGCCCTGGGCTAACATCCGTGCCCATCTTCCTCTACTTTATATGGGATGCCGCCATGGCATGGATGACAAGCAGTGCATTGGCAGGTGCCCAGGATCTGAACTCATGAACCCTGGGCTACCAAGCGTGAACTAAACTGCTGCACCACTAGGCCAGCTCCTGCCAATCCTCCTCTTTTTGATGAGGAAGATTGGCTCTGGGCTAACATCTGTGCCTATCTTTCTCTACTTTATATGTGGGATGCCTGCCACAGCATGGCTTGATAAGCGGTGTGTAGGTCTGTGCCCGGGATCCAAACCTGCATACTCCTGGCCACCAAGGTGGAGCACGTGAACTTAACCACTGTGCCAGCAGGCCAGCCCCACAGATTGCAAGTATCTGATTATAGATAGCCTAACCAGCTGAACATCAGACCAAACAGGAAAAGAAGTGAGAAGCAAATTAAAATAATTTTTGATGTTTAACACATCATTAATCAGTAGGCACATAAGCAAATGATTATTTTCTTAGTTAATTGAGGAGTGCTAGACTGGAGAAGTTAAAAAAATACTCTTTTATATGTTTGTTTTTGTATTTAAAACTTTTAGAGCAGTGCAAGTGAACCTCAAAAATGATAAGTAACTAGGTTCAGAGGCATAAGCCCTGCTAGAATTAAGCCTACAGTTACTGTGAATCTTAAAATTATATTGTATGTGTTTTTAAGGTCCTTCCCCTTTATGAATAAGGACTAACTCAGAAGGCAAGCAAGTTTTATTTAAATAAAACATAGAAATAATTTCAAACATAAAATGATTGTTTCAGACTAGTGAGTTTCTATAGGA
Source organism: Tapirus indicus (assembly GCA_031878705.1). Lineage (NCBI taxonomy): Eukaryota > Metazoa > Chordata > Mammalia > Perissodactyla > Tapiridae > Tapirus > Tapirus indicus. The sequence goes on along the minus strand of CM062942.1, from coordinate 28,374,068 downwards.
TAATAGCAGCTTCTTAAATACTCGTCTTGCCACACATGCTCTAAAACCCATAGAGATCAACAAGGAAAGAAAATAAAACCACACAAAACTTATGCCAGCCGCATAAGTGGAAGTCAAAGAATACAACAACATGAGTTTACGTCTAATAGAAAAACATCTGAAATCAGCAGAACCAGCTTTGGAACCCAAACTGAAGCTAGATTCAGATGAGACTGCCTGAAAAACGCCAGCATGTGGCAGGGTAATACTGGTGCCAGAACATAGATAAATTTCTCTTTTAAAAAATGAGGTCTCATTCTGAGTGGGACAATACTAAGAACAGGTATGAGAGAAGAAGGATCAGAACACTGGCTATTGAGAATCCAAAGGAAGCAACCTAAAAGTATGGGACGAGGTGACAGTCATAGGAAGGCAGTGCTTCTGGAGAAAAGAGAGCAACTTGGAAGGGAGTGAGCACTCCCTAGACTTTTGAAAATGAAGATAAAGAATAAAGTAAATGGAGGAGATTAGAGGTCCTGTAGAAACAAACTAATAATGCAGAATCAGAATATACAACCCTCCCTTAATTGTGTCAATCATTAAAGAACTTCACTATAGCAATTATAGTCTAACTCTAGAAAATAATTAGGAAAAAAGAGGAGAGTTAGAAATGATTGCATGGTTTTGATATGTTGACCTGCCAGTACCAAAGAGCATGAGTAACACTGAGATCTTGGTTTCTAAAAATCATTTCTTCCTAAGAGGAACCAGGGCTCCATGGAGATATGGCTAATTATAAAGAAGGTCAGAGAAAGTACAAGTTGAATCAGAAAGCAAGGAAGTGCTCAAACACAAATCAAATCAAAATATGGTCCTTTTGATCATATCAAAAGGATTATGGAGCTAGCTTGAAGGTGGGTCCAATGGATAAATTTGGTACAATGTGACCATTAAAAAGAATAATGACAGTAATGAATTAGAATACATTAAATAATAATAAATACCCATGAATTAAAGAAATATTTATTATTATTTGAAAAAGAGAAGAGAGAAAAAATAGGAAATGATCTCTTAAAAAATAGGAATTGAGATCATGCCAAGTGATCTCAACAAATAACTGTAAAAAGAATTTCAGAATTGGAAACTCACTATTTTGTAAACCCTGATGTAATAATAAATTCATATAGGGATCAGTGACTGAAACCATAGGGTAAAAAACTGTGGAGAACAGTGTATTCATAATCCTTCAGATTACTTATTAATTACAAATGGAAATTATGCCCTTACAAAAGGGAGATTGGTGGTGAAGGGGAGGAAGAAATTTTCCTTTACCCTTTCTAGATTCTTCTGGCTGGTCTAAGAATTAAATTGACATGAGACAGAATAACAGGAGAAAATCAAACTAAGCTTAATAACATATATACATGGGAGAAACCCAGAAAAACTGAGTAACTCTCCAATATGGCTGCAGCCACCACCTTAAATACCATCTTCAGCTAAAGACAAAGGAAGATGTTGAAAGTAGTGAGTTAGGAAATCAAAGGGGAGGAAGGCAATTCACATGGGGATGGAAAAGCAAATATTTGGTGAACAAATGTTTGCTATGCTTGCAGAGACAATGGGGCAAGGAGAGGACTCTGGTCAAATGGTCCTTGCTAGATTCCTCCCTGTCAACCACACCTAGTTTATATTATACTATAGTTATCTATGATATCAGCTCCTTCCTGGAACAGGCCTTCTATCTTAAATTTTTATAGACCATTAGGGGGAAGATCAAAGTTTCTTCCTCAGTCTTTTGTTCTTAAAAATAATCAAGCCAGGGCCGGCCCAGTGGTGTAGTGGTTAAGTTTGTGCACTCTGCTTTGGTGGCCTGGGGTTTGCAAGTTCGGATCCTGGGTGCAGACCAACGCATCACTTGTCAAGCCATGCTGTGGCAGCATCGCATATAAAGTAGTGGAAGATGGGCATGTCTTCCTCAGCAAAAAGAGGAGGATTGGCAATGGATGTTAGCACAGGGCTAATCTTCCTCACACACACACAAAAATAATAATAATCAAGCCAAAGAGACATATTTTGGGGTAGCAAATTCTGCTGCCCTACAGTGGTCACCTCACAAATCACCAATAGTGTTATGACCTGATATTTTGTGCCTATTGATTAGATGCTGAGGAAGTTATACAACATCACCTGTGTGGTATTCTTGCCAGAAATATTTTATCTGAATCTAAACATGGGAACACATTTAGATGAATCCTTAATGTGTAATACTGAAGAACAATTGGTCTTGACTCTGCAAAGGATTCAATGCTATAAAAAGTAGAGACCAGCAGATCACCTCTTCCAGATCATGAACGACTAAAGAGCCATCATAGTAAAATATGATGGTTGAATTGGATTGGATCATGGGGAAAAATAGCAGCTAAAAAGCACATTTGGGGGGAAATGAGGAAAGTTTTAGTATTGTAGGGGAGGAAAAATAATTTTACGTCTACTCTTCTAGGTTCTTGGCTGAGATCCCCCTGTTGTAAAAGACAGATTAAAAGGAGAAAAACAAACAGAAGTTTAATAGCATGTATACCTGCTGTATACTTGGGAGAGACCCAGGAAAACTGAATAACTCCCTGAAATGGCCCAAGTCACCACCTTAAATACCATCTCCAGCTAAAGACAAAAGAAGATGTTGTGGGGCAGCCAGTTATGGGAGGTTATCAGGCAAAGCATAGTAAACAAGGGTATGGTTTGTTATGCAGATTTAAGTCATTGGGTTCTCCATTGATAAGAGTTTCTAGAGATTTGGAGTCATTCTTCTCTTCCTGGCACAGAGAGGGAGACACGTTTATAAATAGAGATTTCTCATATAAATTTAAATGTCTCTTACAAAAGGGTAACTTCTACTAGGTTTTCAGAGCCTCTACTGTGTCTGCTATTTCTTAAAAATAACTAGCCTAAAATAATCCTTTTGGCAAAGAGCCATGTTTGGGGGTGGCAAATTCTGCTCCCCTTCAGTATAATGGTTAATAGAATTTAATTAATGTTAGTTTTCTTAGGTGTGGTAATGGTGATATGGGTTTGTATCCTTATTACAGGGAGAGGTATAATGAAGCATTTGGAGGTGAAATATGGTGTCCTTAGGCTAATTTCAGATTGTTTGATAAAAGAGAGGTGTGTGTGTGTGTGTGTGTGTGTGTGTGTAGAGGGAGAAGGAACTGGCATGGTGATACATTAATAATTGGTATATTTATTCATTATGCTGGCCTTTCAACTTCTCCTTGAGTTTGAAACTTTCCCCCCAAAAATGCAAAAAATAAAATAAAGATTTAGTTTAACTGTTTATAGACATTGTCAACTGTATGTGTATTTATGAAACATTATAGAGTTTAAATATTTCATCCCTTTTCCATAAATCATCATATACTAAAGATTCATGGAACATCAATTTGAAGAAAACACTGTATGCATGGATGCTAATAATGTGTGTACGGTGACCATCAGCTCATGGTTTTTTCTTATGTATATAGACTATTCTCAATGAGCCTCTCTTTGGACTCAAAGGATATTCTGATATCAGCACTCACTGTTCCCCCTGTGTCCATAAAATAAGTATATGGAAATTGTAGGGGAGGAAGAACTATTCCTCTACCCTCTAGGACCTTCTGGCTAGTCTAAGAATTAAATTAATATGAGACAGAATAACAGGAGAAAATCAAACAAAGTTTAATAACATATATATATGGGAGAAACACAAGAAAACTGAGTAACTTGCCAAAATGGCTGAAGCCACCATCTTAAATACCATCTTCAGCTAAAGACAAAGGAGGATGTTGGGGGTAGTGGTTTGGGACTTCAAAGGGGAGGAAGGCAATTCACATGGAGATGGAAAAGCAAATGTTTTATAAAGAAATGTTTGCTGGGCCATCTATAGACAATGCTACCTGAGAGAGAGAGCTTTGATAAAACGGGCTTAGCAAGGAACCTCTCAGTCTTCCATACTGAGTTATCTGTGGTGATGGCCTGTCTTGGCCTAGGCCTTCTATCTTAAATTCTTTTAGGCAGTTAGGGGAAAGGTCAAAGTTTCTTTCAGAGTCTCTTGTTCTTAAAAATAATCAAGCCACACAGAGATACATTTTGGGGTGGCAAATTCTGATCCCCCTCCCCCCCAAAATCATAGTTGACTATGAAAGGGAGTTTGACTTTAATAGACTTTTAAGAAAGGTTCACAGTCTTTTTAAAGTATGATAGTAAAATTAATGCTAGAGTAGATTCATATCTGTGAATTTGGATTTTTTTAAGTCTTGAGACTGTTACCACCTGAAAAGGGTGTTTGTCTGCCGGCTGCAAGACATGTCAATAGTCAAGAGGCAAGGAGGTAGGAAAGAAAGGAATTTTTATTACAGCTTGCTAGCAAGAGGAAAAATGGATGATTCATGTCCAAAAGAACCACCTGAAGGGGGCACAAAATCTTACAGCAGTTATATAGTCTGGTGGGTTACAGGGGAGGAGTTTAGGAATGTTGACCCTCTGGTGTTACAGACTGGGAGTCACCACACCAGGTCTTTCAGTTTTTGTTGATGATGGCTATCAGTGTAGACTCTGCTGGGGGGTCATCACATTCCTAAGGGACTCAAAAGAACAAAGTTATCAACTTATAGCAGCTGGGAAGGGCCATAAAATCCACAGAGCATGTCTGGGTTAGTTAATCAGAGGTCATTCAATGTTACAGTAGGTTTGTTTTCTACAGTATGGCTTTCCTTATCTTGACCTTGTCTTGAGCCGGTATCAATTTCCCCCTTTTGTTGTTTAATCCCTCAATCTCGAGGGACATCCTGTTGTTCCATCTTATTGAATGAGTCTCTTAGTAAGTCGGTGATGTGGGTGGGCTCCCAAAGTTAGGCCTATATTGTGTAAACAAGTAACCAGGTATTTAATAAGATAAAAAGAAAAACAAAGTTAATGGTGGGAGTAAATTATAAACTAGTTTCTGAGCCCAGGTGGCAGCCAGGCGAAAAGATTTCTAGGTGTCAGAGTCCAAGCATCTCTTGCAATTTGAAATGTCTCTGATGATGTCATTGGGTATTCAGGTACCTTTCTGAGTGGCTTACATAGCAACAGACATGAATCTCTCTTAAGTTTATACCAAGTCCACCAGCTTCGGTTTGCAAGGCCTCAGGAAAAATGGTAGATTCAGTTCTCAGTGATTCCAAATGAAAATGATGGAAAAAATTGAAAATGTTAGTTTGGAGATTTGTAGCCAGATATTTCAGGAGACTAGAAGAATTCAGGATCCAGTCCAGTTAACAGATACAACAAAACCTCAAATACAATTAACAGAACCAGAACTTAATATTCATGAATGTATACTATAGTTTCTATTGAGACATAACTTTTCTCTCTAAAATCACCCTCACTTTTTCCAAAGATAGCCAATTAAGACTCATTAGTTTGCAAAATAAGTCTAGTTTCAATAAAACTTGGTCCAATTATTTACATAAGTGCAGCAAGAATAGCAATTGATTATATAGGTTCTTTCAAATCTGCTTTGCTGGAACTTTTTATAAGGTATCTCAGATTGAACTTTAAAGGCTTCTTGAGGCCAGGAAAGCCAAGCCAAGGACATTGTCATCAGACTTGCCTGTAATACCTAGAGAGCTGGGTGAATTCCTCTCTTCTTTTGAGGTTCCCCAAAATATTGAGCTTCCAGGCACCTGCCAGATAAATGACCTTCCTTACTCATCTGCATAAGATTGCTTGGAATGCTGTCAGTAAGGTACCAGGCTCATATTTCCAAGTGGCTTTATTCCAGAAAGTCAACCTTTATTCCTCAAAAGCTGTCTTGTCATATCTGAGTCTGTATGTTTCTCAAATATGATATTCTAGTCAAAGTCTTTGTATTATACCCAATGTTTCCAATTATGTCTTGTTATAAGGAGAACAGATTCTTATTGAACTTATGCAAATAATTACATTGCTATGAGAACAATACTCACTCACGAAGAGTTTCCAAATTCTGGAGGAGGGATCCAATAGGGAGAAAAAGATAAATGTTTCAATTCTGCTTACAAAAGTATAATTTACCAAATTGCTATAAGTCATAGTTAGCTTGAGAGAAAAGAGAAAAAGATTTCCTTAAATCTGGAAAAAACCAAAACGTTAAAAAAATCAGCAGTATTTCAAACAGAAGTCATAAAAATTGTAATCATCCTCTTCAGTTCATCCTCTTCAGTCCTGTGTAATCATTCCTGATCTAATCTTCTGTTGGCAGTTTTATGAAGTCATCAGTTTCTCCTTGAGAATTCTGTAATTTCTTATCCAGTTCAATTTTATGATCTGAAAGTTCATCAGAAACCTGTATTCTAGAATAAGTGTCAGAGTCCCTTCTATGAATTTCTCTGAAGATCAAACATATTTTGCAAAAGCATCAGAGCAAAGCAATAACTATCTGTTAACAAGACCCCAAAATAGCAATCGGCAAAGAAATTTGGTTAATTTTGTGACATAAAACACTTTAAAATAATAACCAGATTTATGACGGATAACCAGGACAGATCAGAATTTTAGTAATGTTATACAATTTCAAAACACCTATATCAATAATATTTACCCACATAATATCATAGGTCCCTATGAAACAATGCTTAGCTATCCATTTAACCATGGTGACAACCAAAGATCTTGAAGGCAGAGAGAGCCAAATAGTTTAAAAAACTTAATAGAGAGACCTCAGTCTTTTTGACCATAGGAAATTATTTTAACAAAACATCGTTTTCTGTCTTTTAGTTAGACTTACTCAAAGGTAAAGAAAAACCTTTTATAACCTCTTTTATCAGGAGCAGACTAAAAGTTCAAGAAAATTATCCTAAGAGAAAGAACCAAATTCTAATTTTGCACCAGGTTACTTTTGACATTAAAACTCATTTAGTTAATTGGATTCATCTTAATCTTAGTGAACTTGACCATGTACAAAACTCTCTTTTTTCAGAATTCCTCTTCTGCAAACCTTTTATAGCTTTCTTTTTACATTCAGAATTTTTCCCGTTTTTCTTTTTTCTTTCCTAGTACTTTAGGACAAATTTATCTTCTTTTTTTTTTAACAAAACAAACAAAAATATTTCCTTTCCTTATACCTTCTTTAGTGAAAACATATATCTTACTTTCCTTGTATACAGAGCTGTTTTCCTTATTAATTTCTAGTAGCCTTAATCATATATTAGAATTTTTAACCCTTAGAAACCTTAATTTTTAAGTAAAAACAAAGTTAGAAATTACAAACTTTCTTTTACATTAGCATTCTCTGGCTTGGAAAATTTATGAACACTTTTTATAATTTCTGAAAACATGTTACTTTATAGTACAATCTTTTAATAAAACACAAGACATGTTTACCAATAGACCCAAAACACCTTTTAGCTTTTCTGTAATAAAAAGCCAAAAGTGGATAAACTTAGATATGTTTAGCAATAATGTTTCAGTATTTTATCTTATTTGAAAATGACCCAGATACTCAACAAATTTTTGTCATTTAACTTAATTTAGCAAAACTCTAAAGTTAAGTTACCAAAATGATTTGGAACTGTTTTTTTTTTCAAGTATACAGACCATAAAACATAATTATTGTACCCCAAAACGCTTACTCATTTTCATCTATCTAAATAATTTGTTTCCAACAGTTATGTGTAGATTACCCATGAAAACTTCATGAGGTATTAGACAAAATTAGCTATCATTTGAAGCTGTTATTTCACTGATGAATTTGTAACAGGGATAACATGAGCTTATTTGACTAGTAAACCCAGGATGCATGTCAGCATCATATCCAAATACTGACAACTCTGAGGACATGCCTAGTTCAATCAAACCAACAAACTTAAACCAGCTTTCATTTACCAAAGATTAATTTATATCATGCTAACTTGAAGGACATTTGGGTTAATTTCTATTACATTTAGAATTTATGTGAACACTTACTTAAAGCCAATTAAACAGAGTTCTTAATTTTGACCATACCATCGGAGGTAAAATATCACACATATGTAACATACATATAGACACACATACACAGAGTCTCCAAGCTATTGTTTTAAAATTACTGTCATGAATCAGGTACAGTAATATAAAGTTCCCTAGTTGCAAATCCAAATTTTGTTTTAAGACTTTTTTACTAATATTTTTGGAGAAGACACTCAAGATGCTAGATTTTTGGTGAGGGTGCTCTTATGGCTGTTTTGGGCTTTTTTCCCTTCAGTCTTAGGAATTGGTGATGGGCTGGATAACACTTCTCAGAGGGGCGAGGCGATAATCCTTTCTGAGATAAAGGAACTGGGTGGAATCTGAACTGCCTCTAGAGATGCATTTCCAGTCTTACAAGGAATTTTTTTTTAATAGTTGCTCTTCATTTCTTAGAAATTGGGTGGTAACTCAAATGACATTATAGGTTGATCTACATCACAAAGGCACAAGTTTTCCTCAAGATGGAGTTTCTGGGGCATAACCTGTCCGATTGAAAGTGTTTCCAGTTAGCTAAAATGCACCCAAGGGGTGAGTCTCCAGGAATGCTTGGGGCATTCCCCAGGGTGGTCAAGCTGGTGTCTGACTAACAATGGGCCAGAGAAGGGTGCAGAGCTCGCAGCATCAATATAGCTATAAGATTTAGTTAAGTCTCATTCAGCTTGAACACTTAGTCCCTGAGCCAGCATAGGCAAGTCAGGGAGGCAAGAAGCAAAGGCCTGGAGTGGGCTGGGGACCAGGGCTCCCAACATCAGGGTTGAGTTAAGTCCCTGGTAGAAAGTTTTTCAGGGTTTTTTTGATTTTTATAGAAGGTCCAGGTTCTGCTCAGGTCCAGCCTGAACTTAACCTTGACTTGGTGACAACAGAGGAGGTGATGAATGAAGCAGACAAAGAAGGGAAAGAGGGGATCAGGTCTCACCCTCATGGCCTCTTCGGAAGGATTATCAAGATAAGGGTCACACAAACAACAGGTCTCATGCTGGGGCAGACAATGCTGGCAAGACAGTTTACAGAATAAATTACAGAACTCCTGTCCCCGTAACTGACTCAGTAGATGCCTAAAATACTCAACAGGTTCTTGACAGGAGACAAAATAGGGTTCCAGATTGTCAGTCAAATAACTGACCCAGGGGCCAATCTGGAATCACCCCAGGTGCCCAAAAAGATTAACAGAAACCAGAACGGCCAAGAGAGGGCACCTCACTTGGGGTTGCTGGGGTGATTGGGCCCAGAAAGCAGAGGAGAGCTCCCAGGGGTGGAGCCTTTGACTCTTCAAAGATTTCTTTGTTTCTCAGTTTGAAAGCTCAAAAGGAGCCCCAAATGGCCACTGTAACTTTAAATTATCCTGAGTTATCTTGCCAGCTGTTTACAGTTATCTCCATTTAAGGGGGCTTTTGCCAAGGTGGCCATAACAAACAAGGTAATTTCTATAGAGAGTTTGTTACAATCACTGAGAAACTCAGTCCCCAAACAGCCAACTTTAAGCTATTTACCAACAGACACAGATACAGAAAAACCAAACACCAGCAAACTAGGTCCCAGATTTAGGGTATAAAGTCTTAACAACTGTTCCCACTCCAAGTGTGTGCCCAGATGGTCCTACTGGAACCCAGATGGCCCTGCCGTAAGTGGAAGGACCCCAGACGGCCCTGCCATAAGTGGAAGGACCCGAGATGGAGGGGAAGGATGTTCACGAGCATCCTCGAAGTGACTTACCCTATTCCAGATTAAGCCTACTGACTCACTAGTTGTAGCCATTTCTCTTCCTACCACAATCAGCATTAGGAGGCAGCTGGCATTGGTACCGGAAAGCAGGAAGGGCAGTTCCCCAAGACAGAGAGAGCCTCGGAAGCTACTAGGACTTACCCAACAGGTTGCCCGTCAAAGGTTGGCTGGCCACGAGCAGGACTTAATGTCCCATCTGGGGTGCCAAATTGTTACTGCCCAAAAAGGGGGTTTGTCTGCCCACCTCAAGACATGGCAAGAGTTAAGAGGCAAGGAGGTAGGAAAGAAAGGACTTGTTATTACAGCTTGCTAGCAAGAGGGAAGATGGCTGACTCATGTCCAAAAGAACCACCTTAAGGGGGCACAAAATCTTACAGTAGTTATATAGGCTGGTGCATTACAGGGGAGGGGTTTAGGAATGTTGACCCTCTGGTGTTATAGACTGGGAGTCGCCACACCAGATCTTTCAGTTTTCATTGATGATGGCTATCAGCATAGACTCTGCCCGGGGGGTCATTATATTCCTAAGGGACTCAAAAGAACAAAGTTATCAACTTATAGCAGCTGGGAGGGGCCATAAAATCTACAGAGCATGTCTGGGTTAGTTAATCAGAGGTCATTCAAAGTTACAATAGGGTTTCATTTCTATAGTATGGCTTCTGTCATGTCAACCTTGTCTTGAACTGGTATCAAGACCATCTATCTCTAATGAATGTCAAGGAATTATTGTATAATGTGTCACCCAAGTTGAACTAACTATAACATATGGATGTTCATACATTATTTCAATTCTGTTTTGTTCTCTCTATTCTATGAAATCTCATTATAAGGACATTGGATAATGATAGATTTTACTCAGTCTCACAATAACATTAGGCTTAATATTCTATTTTTGTTTTGTGAAATATAGTTTTTGAAAAAAACATTTTCAGAAATCATAACCAAATCAGATATATAGAATGGATTGGAATGGGAATTAAATGATCTGGTTAGAAGTACTCTAGCAAGACCTACTAACCAGAAAGTAAATACTTTCAATGAAAACTATTATTTTGTAATTTCATTTTCATTCCTAAAGCATGTATTTCCCACCATTTTTGTGAAAAAAAGCTAAAATGTCCATTATTCTTTCTTTTACCTCCCACACTTGAGAAATCTATTTTTCTATCCCAGTGAGTAGCTTACTTTATAACAGTGGCTTAAGTGCAATTCTGATAGCATTTATGCTGTCATAACAATTGTGCATCTACTCTCACCATTTTTGTAAATTATACTCTTAGATTAGTAGATGGTGTTTGCATGCTAGATACTTAATGGTCTCCCATATAAGTTATATATAATCATGCACAAATAACTAGTTACTTTATTCATAAATATTTTGGTTCCATCAGTGTTATATGATGGCAATTTCACTACAGAAATGTTTAACTTGCAAAAATAGGTCTACAGGATTCATGTCAGAATCATATTTAAGAAAATAAACCCCAGTCTGCAATTTTCCGGAGTCTAGCAATTTGCTGGAAGGACATCTAACAAAACAAATTTTGCTTAATATAGTGATGCTAGTCAATTATTTATTTTGTTTTTAATATTCTTTGTGATAGGTTTCTAAATATGGTACATATCATTTTCATATCTTTTTATTTTGAGGTACTCTGTAGAATAATACACAGTTTATATTGGTTCACTTCCTGGAAGGAAAATATGCTATTGTTGTGAGGAGTTTGTATTTATGATAATGGCTTTAGTTTGCAAAGCAGATTCGTGTGAATTATTCATGTCAACAAATGTTTAATGTGTACTTACTATGTTCCATATGCAAGGTTATGTACTAGAGATAAATAAGGGGAAGGAGGAGGAGAGGAGAAAGACTGGTCCAAGGAGGAGGAGAGGAGAAAGCATGATACAAGACTCAAGGAGTTAATAAAGGACATAGATCAATTGCAGTTTTTGTGTGTGTGTGTGTGTGTGGAAGACCAGCCCTGAGCTAACATCCGTTGCCAATCCTCTTTTTACTGAGGAAGACTGGCCCTGGGCTAACATCCATGCCCATCTTCCTCCACTTTTTATATGGGACACCACCACGGCATGGCTGACAAGCAGTGCGTCGGCGGGCGCACGGGATCCGAACCCGCGAACCCCGGGCTGCCAAGCGCGAACTAAACCGCTGTGCCACCGGGTGGCCCCTCCATTGCAACTTTTTAAAACTTTTACTAATTACAAACTATTTCAAACTTCCAAAAAAACAACAAAGAATTGTTAGTCTATCTGGAACCCAAATTCAAGATATGATTTTTCCATATTTGATTGGTATTTTTTTGTTTTAGAAATGAAATAGTCACACACTGGAGAGCCCTCAAATTCCATGGGATTTCCCTTACTGCTCAGAGTTACACACTGCCTAGAGTTTAATTATACTCTAGCACCCATACTTTTATAAATCTAGACATTTGTTTGCAGTTAGAAACAATGTTCTAGGTGTGTGTGTATTTTGACTTTGCATTAATAGCATATTTCCTTTTGTAACTTACATTTTTCAGTGTTATATTTTTCCCTTTGAAAGATTTGGAGGTTATCTATTCTAATTCTAGATTTTTACTGAAGTGCTAACATTCCTAGTTGAATGATCATAGTCTTATGTTTAATATCTCTACCCCTTCCAGGAAAAACATTTGAGAAATTTCAAAGCTTTTGTTCTGATTGTATTTTATATCATCTTCCATGTAATTATTGTCTAGACTTTAATTGCACTTTATTTTTGAATCAGTCCCCAAATTAGTCACACAATTATGTGATGTTTCAGTTAATCCTTCTTGAGTTTAACTACAGGTGTATCAGTTTCTTTGGCCAGTATTGTTCTTTAATCCCATTCCTTCACTGTGGGTTTAATTCCCTTCAGTAGGAATCACTATCTTTGTCTAAAATTGTCATTTCTTTCATTTGTTAATGTGGTTGGTTGAGTATTGTATTCCAGGTTAAGAGAGATTTCCTATTAGCACTTTAAGGATAGTATTTTTCAGTTATCTTCTGGCATCTATTGTTACTGATGAGAAGATTGCTACCAGTCTAATTGCTTTTCTTATTTGGCCTTCTTTCTTCCAGATTGCTTTTTAGATTTTCCTCTTTGTCATTAACATGCTCTGGTTCACCAGCTGTTTTTAGCCTTGGTTTCCCAGAAAGCAGAGCCTCAGGCCAAGGGTTCATGTTCTATTATTTAATTAGAGAGTAAAATCCAAGTGAACAGGATTGCAGGGCAAAAGAGGTGAAGCAAGGAATGATGGTGAACCAATATGAGAATGTATGATCAAGCTGGGACTTGACCCCTAGAAGTCCTATAAACTGGATCTCGAAATCATGGGGAGGGAGTGTGAAGAAAGGAGAAATAATTCAACTGTGGTTTCAACATGTGGGGGCACTGAGAGGGTTGCTTTCGCAGTATCCTCACCTGCTAGAGTAATAAGAGAGGTTGGGGGTAGATTTGGTGGAATCATGCATGGTGAGGCACTGTCAAGTTGTGTATATAAGTAATCTGCCAGAGTTACACATTCTTTTAATATGGAACAAGGGAAGGGTAAGGCTGAGGTGAAGTGTCTGATACAGGTATATAGTCATATAATTGTTTCATTTATTTTGCTGGTGATTCCATATATTTCTTCAATCTGAGGGTTTATTTCTAACTTCGTCTCTGAAAATTGCTAAGTATTTCTTCACATAATTATTACATTCACTCTAGTCTCATCTTCTAAAAATATTATTAGATGAATGTGAGTCTTCTGTTTTATCCTTCATTCCTTTGTCAATCACATTTTCATTTAATCTCAACATTTAATTGAGATAATTAAATAATTTAATCTCTCATTTTCAGTTTATGAAATTCAACTTCAGTTTAATCTGTTTTTTAAACTTTCTGTGGAGTTTTGAACTCCAATGAGCACATTTTTTATGCTTTTTTTCTGCATCAGTTGGAATGATCATGTTGTTTTTGTCTTTTCTTCTGTCAATGTGGTATATTACATCAATTGATTTTCATCTGTTGAACCATCATTGCCTTTTAGGAATAAATTCCACTTGGTCATGGGGTATATAATCCTTTTAATGTGGTGTTCAATTTATTTTGCTAATTGGATTATAGCTCATCTTTGCAGGTTCCAGCTTGTCCTTGATCTTCCCACTTCAAATCATCTCCCATTCCTGACTGCCAGCCCTGCTGACTTCAAGACCAGCACCAGAGGCAGATGCAGTGGATATATATAGACTACTTAACCAACTCCCACTATCACATAATGTTTAATCCCTATAATAAAGTCCTTTATACCACCAAATGATAATATAGTTTATCTAATATCATTAGATATTCAAATCAAAGAAAAAGGGAGAAAGCCAAAGTATAAAATATAGGAACAACAACAAAAAAAACCCACAAAGGAAAATATGTTAATTTTAGGATGATGTGTTGAACATAAATATGCCATAAAAATCTAAAGTCCTGGATGAAATGGATCACTTTATAGTAAAATATGTCTTATTACAATTCATTCAACAAGAGTGTGAATAATTAAAAAAAATTTTTAGAGGACTTTCATTGCTACTTCTGGTGAATTGCCCACATTCCCATCTGATTTGGCTTGGAGATCCCAACTCCATATTCCAGTGTTGGGCATGTGACCAGGACATGGCCGGTTAGGATTCCCTGGACTTGAGGTTTGAACAGAAATCCTAAGCTGAATCAATCTTTTGTATAAAGGCTCTCTCTTTGCCTGAGTTCAGTAAATTGGTAACTTATAAAAACAGAGTTGCTATTGGTCATCTATCCTTGCCACCCCTTGGAGAAAGCTTTCCCCCAAAACAAAACAAAACAAAATTGCAGAGAGAAAAACATCCAAGACAGAGAAAACATTTTCTATTCACCTCCTTTGGGCCCCCACTCCCACCTGTGTCTGCAGCTATCAGCACTCCCAAACTTTGGAGTATTGTGAGTCAATGAATTCCTTTTTACCTTTAAGCTAATTTGTAAGGGTTTCTCTAAAATTACAACTTCTGGTCAATACAGTAACCTTGGCAGCAATTGTGTGAGATTTCAAGAAGCTAATTTTCTTGCAAAAATGAAGCGATGAGTATATACTCTCAAGTCAAATACTCTGAAACTCTTTTCCTACTGCTCAATTTTTAAATTCATTTACATTGGATTTAAAAATACAAAAGAAAATAGGCTCTGGTTTAAGACGTCTGTGGGCTTAAGCATATACAGCCATTACCTTTGGCTCTCAAGAACCTATCATAATTATGGTGAAATATGAAAGAAAAGGGCTTCCCCTAGTAAAATATGCAAGGAGGGGGCTTCAGCTTAGGGGTTGTATATGTGCCCAACAGAACTCCTGAGTAAATCAGGATGGCAAGAGGGAGAAGTGGACTGAAAGTCTATGTGGAGCAAAGTCACTCTACCTATACCTTTTTGCTCCCAAGCAAAACGCCTGGCAGAAAGGTGTTTAGCCACCCATTTACCAATTCTTTCTTTTAAAAAGGAGCATTTTCTTTAAAGGAATGAAAAGACTGTCTCCAAGGCAAACTACAATGGCCGGTATGATTGTTACTGTCCCGGATCAAAGCCTCATTCTTTCAACATTTGTAGGTCTTCAGAATAGTGACAGGTCTCCATCTGTTCATGGGGAAATTAAACCTTTCAGGAGCCAAACCCTAACCACACACACAGAGCTCATCACCCTCATTCTTGAATGTGAATAGAAAACCAAGTATCACTAGATGTTAACAACAATGTAAATTTCTAGAAAGCAAGGGTTTTGTAATTTTCACTACAATGTTCATAGCAGCCAGATAGGTACTCTGTAAATATTGGTTGAGATATTTGAGAATGGTGTGACATAAGAGAGAATAAGAGAAATATTAAAAATAGAAAAATAAATGCTGAGAGAAATAGGAATAATTCAGGGAATAGTAAAGAACCTGAAAAATGTACATTAGAGAAATATGAGTAAATATTACATCTATAACAAGTGGAAATGATACCATAAAAATTATATAATTTAAAAAAGAGAGATAATGGAAATTATATATACAATTTCAGATTTTAAAAGCAACATAAATATCCATTAATAATGGAATAAATAGTATATGCCATACCTATAATATAGAATTCTATGTCATAGTTAAAAAAGAAAGATATATATATCAGATATATCTGATATATATGTGTAAATATACATATATACTGAGAAAGAACTATCTTCGTTTTGAACTTGGTATTTGAAAACAAGTTGCAGAACAGTACACTGAAAAAAAATTCCCATGCAAGGAAAACTTTCAGATGGCTATATGCCAGAGTGGTAACAGTGATGAACTTTGCCAGTGAAAGGGAAAAGTAGGAGGAATGGAACTGGAATTGGAAATGAAGGTAATCTTAGAAAAGACTAATTTGTATTTGATTTTTAATGACCAGAATGTACTTATAAGGGAGCAGAATTTGTTACCCTAAAGTGTGTCTCTTTGGTTTGATTATTTTTAAGAACAAAAGACTGAGGAAGAAACTTTGACCTTCCCCCTAACTGCCTAAAAGAAGTTAAGAGAAGGCCTATTCCAGGAAGGAGCTATCATCATAGAGAACTATAGTATAATATAAACCAGGTGTGGCAGACAGAGAAGAGCCTAGCAAGGCCCATTTGATCAAAGTTCTCCCCATGTCCCATTGTCTCTGCGAGGCATGGCAAACATTTGTTTACCAAACATTTGCTTTTCCATCTCCATGTGAATTGCCTTCCTTCCCTTTGAAGTCGCAAACCACTACCCGCAACATCCTCTTTTGTCTTTAGTTGAAGATGGTATTTAAGGTGGTAGCTTTGGCCATTGTAGAGAGTTACTCAGTTTTCCTGGGTTTCTCCCGTGTGTATATGTTATTAAACTTTGTTTTTCTCCTGTTATTCTATCTCATGTCAATTTAATTCTTAGACCAGCCAGAAAATCCTAGAAGGGTAGAGGAGTATTTCTTCCTTCCCTACATGCTCATTCATCAGTACTTGTTTAAACAAAAAATTTTAACACCAACTTGTTTAAAAACATATTTTTAAAATTCCATGTATGAATTGATGATTATTAATTTGAAAACATTTTCAAAGTGTTTCTTTTTCTTGGAGAAATATGGAGTTCATTTATAGCTCCTAAAGTAGTAATACCAATGGTTAAATCACCATGAAAGAAATTGAAAATGGATTCAGTAAATAAATCCATAAAAAACACTGAATATGGTATTTTATTTAATGAGCAAGAAATTCGTAATGTTCAAAGAACAGAGCACTCTTAGGTAATATAAATTATTCCTGGGATTTTTGGAAAAGCTTCAAATTCATTTTACAGAAGGAACATAATTCTTGCATTAGTATCTAACTGTGTTAATACAAGAATTAAAATTGGAGGTCAAGCCCAAAGTCTAGAAAAATAAGACCAAAGAGGGTTTATTCTATTCAGTCAGGGGTAGTAAAAATAATACTAAGAATAATTTAATCAGCCTCATTTCATTCTCAAAAGTCCTTTTGCAAAATTCAATATCAATTCCAATTTTTAAGTTGAAATGATATAACTCTTTTTCTTTTAACACGGTGGACAAACAAACAAGCAATTTTACATTTAATTTTAGAACATTGGTGGAATTCCTATTTAATTAGATGCATTAAGAGAGTGCTAGATATGAGTCTCAATACTATATACAATGTTGACTAGGGAAGTTTTATATGAAAATCAATATATATTTAAGAAGGATTAGAGTTAAATGAATACATATTAAAAAGAAACAAACGTGAATATTTATCTGATTTCTAAATGAGGAATTACCTTTTTTGTATATGAGAAACAGAAGAAATGATTAAAAACATGAGAGTTAACATTGTACTGTGTTACTCATAACCATTAACAAAATCATAAACTTAGAAAGGCACGTGACCAACTGTGCAACATGTGAGAAGGCTCTATGACAAGGTGGTAACAATACATATATATCTTGTTTTGAGTGCATATATATTATATAAAATATATATTTAAAATTGATATGATCTCATACAAAATAAGAAAAAAATCTATCACCCCATTTACAAAGATGGCAAGTATAACCAGAGAATTCATCAATTCCAATGGTGATATGACAGGGGCCACCCGGTGGCGCAGCGGTTTAGTCCGCGCTTGGCAGCCCGGGGTTCGCGAGTTCGGATCCCGGGCGCCCGCTGACGCACTGCTTGTCAGCCATGTCGCGGCGGCGTCCCATATAAAGTAGAGGAAGATGGGCACGCTGTTAGCCCAGGGCCAGTCTTCCTCAGCAAAAAGGGGAAGATTGGCAATAGATGTTAGCTCAGGGTTGGTCTTCCCCACAAAAAAAAAAAAAAAAAAAAAAAAAAAAAAACCAATGGTGATATGACAAATTGATTTAGCCTCACTAGTAATCAAATAAATTAAAATTAAAGTGATGAACATTTTTACCTATCATTTCACAAAGGACTGTTTCTTTTTCGTTTTTGGCAAAGAATTGTTTTCAACTTTGTTTGTTTGTAATGAGAAAAGATAATGTTAATAACGTATGCTTGGTAACTCTGGCAAATTGTTGGAGAGAAGGTAAATTGCTATATCTTTTTGATGTTTTGGCGTTATATATCAATGGCTTGAAAATGGTTTATAGCCTTTGAGCTGGTAATTTACACATTTTTAACTTTCTTTTAAGTAAATAAATAGATATATCCACAAAGATTTTTTTAATGTTACTTAAGTGACAAAAATATGTAAACATTTTGAGTGTTCAGCAATATTCTAATTTCTAATAAATTGTATTCATTAGCCATATGCTGGAATTCTAGGCTTTTATTTAAAATAATGCTTTTAAATAGAATATTTTAATTTTTAAAAGTGTATTTAATTATTTTTGAGCTAAAGAAACTTCTTCAAGTGGACTCTTGGTATTTTCTTCTTCTGGAAATGTTCTATTTTCTTGGCTTGTGTCACATGATACTTTTGTGATTATCTTCTTACCTCTCTCTTTATGTCTTGATTATCTTTGCTATCTCCTTTATGTCTGTCTACTTTATAATTGCTCCTGTTCCAAGGGATTCCATCCACCTCCCTCCTCAATTACCACTGAACATACTTTAACAGGCAATACCTTGTACTTTTTTGACTTTCATTAGCATCTTTGTTCTAATTTTAGAAGCTTGCTTGATATTCCATGATAGCTAGATAAGGAATGCCACTAAGATATGACTCTGACATCTCAAATCTCAGAGATCTCAGCTGAATTGTCATCTATCTCTCTACCATGACAAACTAGCTATATTGCATTTTTTATATCAGTGAAACCTCCCACCATTCACTCAGCCACCTAAACTGGAAATTTGAGGTCATCTTTAAATTATCCATGCAGCCACCAAATTTGATTGTACTTCTTTAATACTACTTGAATCTGTATACATCCACATCTTAACTGTCATACCATTATTTCAGGACTTGATTCTTTTTTAATCTAATTAATGCCATAACTCCATAAATTGTACAATCTAACTTTTCTACAATCTGTTCAGCACATGCCTGCTAGTATGACCTTTCTAAAAGTTGAATAATTTGATTCCTATTACTAAAATCACATTGACTGTTTGCTTAGAAGATCTAGTTCAACTCCAGCATGTCACACAAGGCTACTTGCTACCTCTTTGGCCTCATCATGTTTTACTAATGTACTCAGACCTCTTCCTCTTCTACCCCAGAGTATGATGATTCAGTCGCAGTGTACTGCTTACTGATCCCTGAATTTTCAATGCTCCATTATGCATCTCCACTATTGCATGTAGTGTTTATTTTGCTTAGAATAAAATTAATGACCTTATTTCATTTGCTAATTACTACTAGTCCTACAAATTACAATTCAGATATCACCTAATGTCAGGGAGTTTTGACTTTTTAGTGTAGATTGCTCCTCCTAGATCATCCCATTACACCCTGTATCCGAATACCAGGGAATATATCACATAAAGTATTCACTATATGTTTATTTATCTGCCTTCTTTACAGTTCAATCTTAATGGTAAACACTGCACTTCCTAACTATAACCCTAGCACCCAGCATTGGGCCTGGCATGATAATTATATATTGGTAATTATATATGTGTTGAATGCATGAAATTATGATTTGGAAAAGGTTTGGCAGATATTATAACTTAGGCAAGAAATATTATACAAATATGTTAAGTGAGAGAGGTCTAGGCTGAAATATATCAAATTCAGGTGCTAGGTAACAATATTAAAACAAATTTTCTTTGGAGAGTAAAGGGTGAAAAATAAGTCTGGGATGCTGACATCAGCCAAAAATTCTGAAATATAACCTAGAACTTTCTTTGGAAAAAAAATATATGCCAGTAACTGTTCTAGTCTTTAGAAATGTAGCAGTAATAATAAAAGATCTTTTGGAGCTTCTATTTTGGGATAGTGGGGTAGGAGTGGGGAAGAAAACAAGAACAAGATAAATGAAAAAATGTGTTTTAGATAGATGCAAGTGCTATCAAGGAAAAAAATACACTGTCAGAATAGAAGATGACAAGGCTAGGAGTGGTGGATAGCTGTCTTGTGACTAGTGATGTCAGAATGGATAACCCAGAACCTGGAGTTGGCTGATAATTAGTGTGTGTCCTGTATGAAGGGTGGATGAGAGCAAAAGGAATTTCCTTTTCCAAGCCCCCACATTTTTGCAGTGATGTTAAAGCTGCTGGCTTAATGACTGAAAACGGAGTTTCAAATGTCACACAAAGGAGAGTTGCTTATGATTTCATAGTGGAAAAGCCTGAGTTAGGATGGGAGAGAATTTTCAGATCTTTAAATGAAATTGCAGAAAAGAAATATGGTTCAGATTTCTATTCAAAATTCTCACACCAGAAAACTCATAGAAGGGACTTCACATTCACCTCTCGTATAACTAAAAGATGTAAAATGATTGGTTAATTATTGTAAAGAAGATATTGAAGATGAAGATCCCAAAGATCTCAAAGTATATTGATAACAGGTAGTATTACTCAACAGAAACATCACATTTGTTTGTGAAATTTCTAGTACATTCAGTGTTTTGATGTTCATATTATTAAGTGCTCAAGCTTGTCTGTACTTACTTATTTAATTCTTCATGGAAGATTGACAGCACAACCTATATTCATGGTAAGCCAAAAAAGATATACTTTATTTTGCTATCAAAGACCTATCAATTGGATATAACTGCTTTCAAAAAGAATTTGTTATTCAGATAAGGTTTATTTTTTTGGAATTAGGCCAGAATAAATACATTTTAAAAAAACTAGAAAGAAAATATGGAGAAAATTCTTAAAATGGAAATATTTATGCTCATAGTCACAAGTATGATTGATGCTGTGGATTTAAACTGATAGACTGTAATGTAAACAACAGAGATCAGGTGGAGTTTGGAAGATTAAGGTACAAATCTTCCCAATTTCTGATATTTGGCAGAGCAGATACAAAGGAATTTGATTTGGGAGGTTAATATAATACTCAGCAATTGCTTTGAGACAAAAATAAGTGGCTACATAGTTTAAGAGTCAGAGTATTAAATTGGGTTTATGATTTAAGCAGCATACACTGGTAGAATGGGGTGGGTTGATGTGAAGTAAAGTTAGAGCAATAAGATATTGGTGGTTGTTCAAACAGGAAGGATATTGTCTTCTTGGAGTTTCAATAGCAGGAATTAGGGATTCCATTCTAAGGGAAAATGGTGCTTAAAGGTCAAGAATTACATTTTCTACAGGACTAAGAATATAATAAGGTCATAGTAGGCCTAGAACCAAGACACTGAGGCATTTACTTGGCTAAGATGCTTTACAATATTTTTTGGGGCACAGGATAGATCCTAGATGAGAAGTTGTGTAGTTTTCTGTTGCTGCAAAAGAGATTAGCACAAATGTAGTGGCTTAAAGCTACATCCCTTTATTAGCTCACAGTTCTGTAGGTAGAATGCTGGCATGCGATGACTGGGTTCTCTGTTCAAGGTCTTAAAGGCCTGAAATCAGCATTAAAACCCTTGTAAGGTAATTTAACATCTACTTCATCTTGGGGCTGGCATCATTTCTCCTTTCTCATTCAAGGTATCTGGTTCTTGGCATGATGAGTGATATTTTATTGCCTATGGGACATTTTGGCTATTATGTTAGGATACTTTGGTTCCTATTTAAAGTTTTTTTTTTTTTTTACATTTTAGTGGGCATTCACTCTGTTTAGGTTTGGCACATGGTTCCTCCTCTACTTTTGTGGACTATGTTCCATGACAATCTAATTTTCAGAACCTATGTAGTACTATTTTGGTCTGTTTGATTTATCCTGTGTAGGTGGGGTTACCATTGGTCTCTGCTTATGCTGCTTAAGGGGACAGAAGAAGCTTTCCCAGGCTAGGCACCTGGTGCTTCTAGGTAGGGGCAGGGAATCTCTGGTCCACTTGGATGAAGACACTTCCTGGGCCAGGCACTTGTGGCAGGATCTTCCCTGACTGTAATGGATGAAAGGTGCTTACCAAGTTGAGAGCTTTTGGTGGTGGGGTCTCTGTTGCTGGTACTAGCTAGTTGCCTGGTATTTCTGGGTAGGGGAGAGGAGTTTCAGGCCCAGCTGAGGAGGAGAGCATTTTCCAGGTGGGACTACTTTTGCTGGTATCCTTGGCCACCGGTATGTCTAGGTGGGGAAAGGGAGGGGGGGGTCTCAGGCCCAGTGGGGAAGGAGAGTACTTTCCCTGGCCACTTATTATCAGCAGGGCTTCTAGTTGTTCCTCCCTGCAGCTTCTGCAGGGCTCAGCTGGTGTTTTCAGTGGGACTTTCATTTCATCTGGTGGAGGAAGAGCCTATTTGAACCACTTCCTGTTAAGTTGGGAGTTAGGAAATGCTAGACCTGGGTCACCTTTTTCTGTTGGGAGGTCACAAGATGCCCTACTACCGAGTTGTTCATACATTCCAAGGGTCCCTAGCCAATTCACCTTCTTTTTTAGACCTTTCATAGTTATCCTTTGATTATCTCATATTATTTCCAGGATATACAGCTGTGCTTATAGAGGGGGAGCAGGGAGATAGGAGTATAAACCATCTTATCTGGACTGAAAGTCCTCTCTGTGCCTTGTAAGGGCTCACCTGATTAGGTCAGGCCCACCCTGGATAATCTCCCAATCAACTGTAGCATCTATCATAACCTAATAATGGGAATGATATTCCATCACATTCACAGGTCATGTACTCAAGGGAAGGGGTTGCTACAAGAGTCATTGGGGGTCATCTCAGAATTCTGTCTATCACAGAAGGCATATGTGAATATACTGAAGCATTAATTAGGCAATTATCATCCTTTGGAAGGTCAGAACTTGTTAAGATAGCAAAAAAGCCAAGTACTGTTAAAATTATTCTACTTACTTTAAATGAAGTAGATCTGGTATCAGAAATAATAAAAATCAGAATATTCAAACAACTTTCAGAATTTAATGTGAATTTCAGAGGTTTCATCTAAGTCTTCATTTCTGGCCATGCAAATATCTTCTGTGTGAAAAATATGCTAGCTCAAAGATGTATTAAAAGACTTCACCACCACTCCCCATTTATATTTTATAGTTCAGTTCAATTAGTGTGGCTGCCAGCAATTCACATAGAAAATAAAGGTCAGTGATGATTCTGACTTGAAATTTTTAGAGCAGGTTTATACTTAACACTGTATATAGGTGTATATGTATATATAACACACTGATATAGGTTGCACATTGCACAAAGTTTATGACTATTGTTTTCGGTTATAGTACAATGTACTCTCACCTAAACCAGCAATGAAAATTTTAAGCAAAATTTGCTGGACTGGCTAATGTACCAAAAAAAAAAAGTTTTCAGGCTAAATTAGGGGAAAAATCCTTCACTATGTTTGGATTGGAAAGGAAGAGTGACGTAAAATTTAATTTTAAATGGTCATGGTTTTGGGTGATACTTTTACTGGGGACAATTAGAATTGAATTAAGTAGGCATGTTTTTGAACTCAGGTTGTACCTTTAAAGCTTTCAGACTGGGACTTGGGAGGCTCCAAGCAGCAATTGGGTGCTTTGGATCTTTCACACAAAGATTAAGAGTCATATAAACCATAAAACCGTTTATAAGAAATAGGATCTGTTTTAAAAATTTATTATATGAACTAAAATTATATATAAAAAGAAATTAAGACTTGAATATACTTATAAAGCAAAAACTAAAGAAATACCTATACTGCCTTTTTTACTTAGTTATTTACATTCACAGCAAACCAAAGTGTGACATGTTTTAAGAGAAAGGTAATTAAGTTCTAAGGGATTGTCATCTCATCACTTCTAAAGATGAAATCTACTTGTTCTCTCCTTTATTGTACAGGATCTAAGTAGATGAAAAGAAAATTAAGAGAGAGTATTGTTAAAGAGCTGAGTCAAAGAGCAGAATGGAGGGCAAGAGGAAGAGGCAAGAAAGCATACACAGACTGGGTTTGAAGAGACTTGGGAATGTTGGTTGTGGTAGATGGTCTCTGATTTGTTCCTCAGATCCCCTTGCCATCCTTCTCTACCCTGCTCTGTGATTCCAGGAGGCTGACCGTTATCAGCTTCATCAACCAGTCTCTCTTGCACTGTGTCTTCAGGTTGGGTTTGGCTAATGTGAACTACCGACAGGAGATTAGAAGTCAGTAGGAAAGAAAGATATGAGTATTTACTTCCATGATCCTCTCTCCAGGCTTTAGGTTGGCAGTGTCTGCCATTTGTCTATCTAATGTCACAGCTCTTGGTAGGTGGCCTTCTACTACAACTACAGGACATTCTGGGTTGCAGGAACTACTACCTCTCTATGCCCCTTCAAGCCTACTGGTGATAATACTGGTTTGTCATAGTTGCTAACTTCAGGGTACTTCATCATCTCTTGGTTTCCCTTTATTCTTAACACACTTTAGTAAGTAGTCTCTTCATTAAATGCTACTCCATCACCCTTTTCAAGTGTGCCATCAATTTTTGGCCAGGACCCTGACTGGTACATTGCTAGTGGGAATGGGAGAAACTTTAAGGTAGCATTAGGGGATGGAGTAAACTGCTGGGGAGAGAGATAGGAAGAGAAGGTTTTCAAAGCTTTTTACAGAGAGCATTCTATGAATGTAACATGACTTCTTTATTTGAGTTACTCTAATAAATTCTTAAGTTGCTTCTTAATTGTTGTGGTTGGGTTCCTGTTTCTTTGCATGCATATCCAAGATAGGACAGGGCTATGAGATGTCTGGGATTTACATGACTAAATAAGACTCCTGGAATCTATCTGGATTGATTATATCATATTAAGACATTTCTCTCATGGAATCAAGAACATCCTAACCCAGTGTACCTGCTAAGTTTCTGTTGAAATTCAGTGACCCGCTATGGTGTGAAATTCATTTTTACTGTCAAATAAGACAATATTGTTTGACTTCTAATATTTCTTTTTATTCTAGAACAGAAATTGCGGAAAAAGTCCAATAATTCCTTAAGGAACCAATAATTCAGCTCAGATTGTTACATTTAGATTCAGATTTAGATGAGATTCAGGTTGTTATATTTAAGCATCACTTCAAAAGTGGACATAAGGCAGGTGACAGACAACAGTTTGTCCATCACTATTAAAATTTATATAGCAGAGAATTCATATCTCAATTAGAATTTTCTCTCTCACCAGAATCTGCTACTTCCCTGCGACAAATAGGACAGGTAGAGTTCTCAAACAGCCAGCGACTGATACAGTGGGCATGATATTCATGGGAGCAAGGTAGGATGCATAGCTTGTTGCCTTCTGTGTACTCTGTAATGCAAATGCTACAGGATCTTAATTCATCGTTTTTACCGAAAGATCTTAAAGCCAAGTTGTCAATCTGTGCTTTGGTGAGTCCTGTTGTTTGGTAATCATCTTCATTTAAGTGGAAAAAATGGTCCAGATTAAGGGAGGACCAAGAGTCACTTTCATCAAATATTATTGGTGTCATACGTCTCCTCTCTTGCCTGGTCTCTGATAGTGAGCCTGATGATA
Source organism: Tapirus indicus (assembly GCA_031878705.1). Taxonomy (NCBI): domain Eukaryota; kingdom Metazoa; phylum Chordata; class Mammalia; order Perissodactyla; family Tapiridae; genus Tapirus; species Tapirus indicus. The sequence continues at coordinate 28,348,302 of CM062942.1, read as the reverse complement.
AGCTTGTCATATTACTGTCTTCAAACATCAGTGAGCTAATTTCTGAATTGTCGTCACTGGAACTGGAACTAGAAATAGGACTAGAACTGGAACTAGACGTGTAACTGGAGCTTGGACTAAAAATCAGTGTGGAACTTGAATGGGAATCACAGCTAGGAATTGAATTAGAACCAGAATGACTACTACCATCAGAACCATCTCTTCCATTTGGTGACTCTGCCCTTTCCATGTCTTGACTTGGGGGTGAGACACTAGGCTCTAAATCACTGTCACTGTCCATAAGGTTACTTGCGTCACTAAATCCTGTCATTGTCTGACTTAATGTGCTCTGAATTGCAACAGATGTTGTATCATTTAAACCAGTGTTTGAAATTCTACGAACGGGAATTCTGATGGTACTGACATAAGCTCTCACATCTGCCTGCTCAGAATGTGAAAGCATATGCCTAAGTCCTCCTTGTTCACTTTCTAAAGTGACAGTATCGTTTGGTGTCTCAGATGTTAACTGAGTTCTACTAGCTGTGCTGTCTCTCTGAGAATATGCTCCTGGATGAACTTGTCCTACTTCAAGATCGAAGGGTCTGGTTGGATTTATCTGTGTCAATCCCCAAGATTCACCATCCATGCTGGTGGTGTCCGGAGAACATTCTCCTTGAATGGCATTCTTTGTTCCAGAAGTTGCAAGAAGACCCATATTTTGCATCTCAAGTCTGGTTATTTGCTGTCTCAATGTTTCTTGGTGCTGAGTTCTAGAAAATCTCTCAGTCTCATTTACCAGAGGCTCCTCAAAAGTCTGAGATGATATACTATGATGACATCTTCGTAAAATTTCACGCAGTGATTTTGGAGGTGACCAATCTTCCATTCTTGCTCTAGTTCTCCGGTGGACTGGGCTTCTGCTTCTTGCTCTTTGCTGACCTCTGGTGTGTGGGACTTCCATCAATCCTTCAGTTGTACTTCGTGCTGATCTAGATGGTCTTGTAAATGTTGATTCAGATCGTGGATTTTCCACTCGCCTTCGGCTGTTTTCCATATTCCCTCTCCTGTGAGGTCTTGTAGATGGTGCATATTCATTCTCTGGATTTGGGCTCCCATTATTAATGTGACAATTTATTTCTGAACTGAATCTGAAATTGTCACTGTTTGGATTAATCTGGCTCACTTCTCTCCTAGACTGGCTTTCTCTTTGCCAACTTGTCACATTTCCAGTTGGTCTGAAAGAGTTGAACCAGTCTTTATTTATAGAGTCACCACTAGGCACATTATCCGAAGAGTTTCCTCCACCTGTTAACAAAAAGGTGGGGGGGGGAGGGGCAGAAAGAACTACTATAAAATAGCACTTGAAACTTTGTTTCAAAAAACAAACGAACAATGAGAACTTAAATACTCAGAAGTTTTAAACAGCTTTCATATTAACAGGGTTAATATTTTATAAACTACATGTCTAGATTTATAAGTAAAGGCAGGAAAGTTACAATTTCATCTGAAAAGAGTGAGCTAATCCTAAGTAAATTTAGTGAATTGGTTTTTTTTTTTTTTTTTTGGTGGGGAAGACCAGCCCTGAGCTAACATCTGTTGCCAATCCTCCCCTTTTTGCTGAGGAAGACTGGCCCTGGGCTAACATCCGTGCCCATCTTCCTCCACTTTATATGGGATGCCACCATGGCATGGCTGACAGGCAGTGCGTCGGCGGGTGCCCAGGATCCGAACTCGCAAACCCTGGGCTGCCAAGCGCGGACTAAACCGCTGCGCCACCGGGCGGCCCCCAGTGAATTGGTTTTTTTAAAAGGGAGAAAGTCTATTTTTAATATTTCATCATATACACAGCCTTGTATACCACTGTGGGAGGGATGTTAACAGAGAACATTTTTTCAGTCAACAACAGTTTTTCAGACAACATTTTCCACTGGCAAAACACTAATGCAATTAAACAATTAAGGTATATTGCTAGTATTTTAGTTCAATTTACATTATTGTCTAATTCTCGTTAGTCTGCAGCATTACTTCTTCTAGGCTCTTAAGTGCTTTTGATAATACATAAAGTTGTTTTGAAATATAAGACTATTGTAGACATTGTCCAAATATAAACAAGGTTTATAGGTTTAAAAGTATTTGAATGCTTCTTGATGTTGCCAAGATTTTGAACTGACATGAAATTGAAGGTCAGATCAAATGAATGAACCTAGCATAATACATATAAGGCTATATTCAAGAACCAAACTATTACAGCTTTTACTATATATATTATAGATATTTACTATTATATGTATTTACTATAATATATGTGTGTGTATATATATATATATATATTATATGTTTACTATTATCTTCATTAGATAGTAAAATTTTTTACTTCACACTGGGAGAGAATCACCAGACCTGAAGTTGGAGCAGAGTTTCTTAACCTTAGCACTATTGACATTTTAGCACTGGACAATTTTTTGTTTTGGGGAATTATCCTGTGCATTGTGGGATGTTTGGCAGCATCCCTGGCCTCTGCCTACAGATGCCAGTAACGCCCACCCCCGACCTGTAACAACCAAAAAATATCTCCAGCCATTGTCAAATGTCTCTTGGAGATGGGGAGGAGTGCAAAATTGCCCCCAGTTGAGAACCATTTGATTAGAGTATGAAATATTTCTTATTGGTGGTGAGGAAGTCACATGTCTATATATAAGAAATAATTCAAGGGGCTGGCCCGGTGGCGCAGTGGTGTAGTTCGCGCTTGGCAGCCCGGGGTTCGCCGGTTCGGATCCCGGGCGCCTGCTGACGCACTGCTTGTCAGCCATGCCGTGGCGGCGTCCCATATAAAGTAGAGGAAGATGGGCACAGATGTTAGCCCAGGGCCAGTCTTCCTCAGCAAAAAGAGGAGGATCGGCAGTGGATCTTAGCTCAGGGCTGGTCTTCCTCACAGACACACACACACACAAAAATTCAAGAAGTAGGAGGAACTTTCAACTGAGGTGGAAAACCAAAAAAATATCAATAGGCTATTTCACACTTTTCCCAATTAAAACCACCCAAATGTGAATGGGGGAAAAACATAACGACATTCTCACCAAAATCAAGTAAATGCCAGTTTGTTTTTATGAGAAGTTACTTAGCACCAAATTAATTTGTGCTACTTCTGTATAATCTTTGGCTGACATTTACTATTATGAAGTTCCTTATCCATCCCATTTTATATCCCTCAAAAGCAAAATGTACCTGTATTTTCAGCTGAGTTTTGTGGTCCGTTTTCTTTAATTAGCTGAAGTCTTCTCAGCAACTCTTCTTCTGTATTTTCACCGGGAGTGCCTAGCAAATTGTTGTCCCTCATAAGTTTGTAATCTTCTTCACTCAGGTTATTCACAAATCGGTAGAAATCTTCCTGAACCAACCGGTCCATCTGACTTCTGCGCTGGGCAGTAGATCTGTCTCCTTTATCGACGGAATCTGAGTTTTCCATCTTGATGAAAAAGTGGAAAACTGTGTGACTTTTACCATATAGTATTGAAATACAGTCACTGGATTTTAGTTTTCTTCACTTTCTGCTGCAGTCGAAGTGTCAGGATCCCACGGAGTCGTATCCAACTGGTGTGGATCCGCCTCCGCATAGGTTCCTCTCGCCTCCCCTCCAGCAGTTCTGCGGCTTCTGGCGATTCGATTGGAGACCCAACTGAAGCCTAACGTCTGCCAGGCGTGGTTTCCTAGGCATCCATTATCTTCCCCGTCGTTACCAAGTAGCAACTGGATTCGAATTAGGTTTCATTTCATTCCAAACCGGTGAATTCCGAGGGCTCATTGTGTACCAAGCATTGGCCTTCACCTCCTTCTTCCGCATGAACCTATTCTCAGGCTTTCGGGAGGCTTTTTCAGGCTCTGATATGCTCTAGCTATTTGTATGTTAAGTTTCAGAACCCATATGCAGCTAATTACATTACATATGACTGCCTTCTTCAAAATACCATGCCAAAGTCACCCTAGTTAAATACATTGATTCTCATTTTCAGGTGCCCAGGGACCTCTGTTTTTTTTCCACATGAATTCCTCAAATCATAGACACTAAGAAAGCCCACAATTTTTGGTAGTTCACCAGGGCGGTAACTGAATCTCTTTAGTTGTGTCCTCTCCCTTTTAACTCTTTTTTCCTCACTGTCTCTTTGATCAGGACTTTATTCAAAATTAGCTGTCCGATGCTCTTAATGGCTTCATCTTGCATTATCCAATCCCTCAAGCTTCTGTTAAACAAACAAACAAAAAACACAAACTTTGGCAGATTTTCTGCTCACCCAAAGACTTCCTTAAGGAATTCTCACAAATGCATCTAGCTTCATTTTTGTCCTCCTTTCTCATGAATATTATAAATGTTGCTTAAAACTAGCCAGAACATCCCAGCACTTTTTAAACAGATCCGTAATAGTTATTTTGCCTACTGCAATGAGTGCTGACAGCTGATTTAGTTCCATGTATGTTAGTGCAGCCAAGGTGGTTCGGTGAAAATAGTGTTCGTTTGCAATGCTATGTAAAGGAGACCTCTAAGAGATTCTGGATACATTAATATTACCAGCCCCACTTAACACTTGTTTGGGAATTCAAGTTGTTCACGTAAAGACAAGATTTGGCTACTGAATATGAGACATTATTCAGTTTGACTTATTTAATAATTAATCCATCCAATGTAAACTGAGTCAGTTACTGTCCTAGCCACTAGAGATATGTCAATTGTTGCAGCAGTCTGTACTCCCAAATAATTCACTCTCCAAATGAGGGAAACCTCACATAGGAACTATCAAAATACAATATATTATATGCTATAATAGATTTATATATGTAATATTGTGTAAGTACGGAGAACTGTGTGACAATTATTTAATGGGAGTCAGGAACTGTTTCACAGAGATATTACATTTATTATTATTATTTTTATTTGTGAGGAAGACCAGCCCTGAGCTAACATCCGTTGCTAATCCTCCTCTTTTTGCTGAGGAAGACTGGCCCTGGGCTAACATCTGTGCCCATCTTCTTCTACTTTATATGGGACGCCGCCACTGCATGGCTGACAAGCAGCGTGTCGGCGGGCGCCCGGGATCCGAACCGGCGAACCCCGGGCTGCCAAGCGCGGACGAAACTGCTACGCCACCGGGCGGCCCCCAGAGATATTACATTTAAATCTGAATCTTTAAATATAATTATGAATTTCTACAGATGAAAAGTGACAGTGTATGTGTTGGTGAAGAGAGACTATGTCAGACAGAAGGAATAGACTTGAAAGACCTTGGCTTGTTTGGGCAGCTGTGGCTACAATTTTGGGGTTGGGGTGGAAATGTTGTGAAATTAATCCCAGAAAGAATAATTGACACAGACTAGAAACTGAGTTTTGATTTTTTTCCAGTAAGAAATAGGACACTGATTAAGATGGTTTGTTATTTTTTGAGAACAAGCAGTACATTTTGTTCTTGCCTGCTTTGTGTCCTCTTAACATACTTAGGATAATAGCACCCTGATTCTCCTGGGGGGAAAACCCATTCTCCAATCTTAGTCCAATTGGTTTAGGTGTAGCTGAATTCACTGCTATGGCTAAAGGAAAGGACACATGATATAGCCATGTCCAGCATATCTCAAATTGCTGGTTATGGTAATTGGTTTAAGAATGGGCATGTGACCAAAAGTGCAATTAAGGGTTAAAATCTGAGATGTTAGCCAGAACTACTGAAAATTAGAAATTATTTTCCACTATGGCTGCTGAGCTGGTAAGATGTAAACCTAAAGATGCTTGTGGCTATTTTGTGTACCTGAGAATGAGGAAAATCACCATAAAGAGACAGAGGAAAACAAAGAAGGAGAAAGAGCAGATCCCTGAGAAAAAAATTTGAGAAATACCTGAAGCTAGATGGTACCTTAGAATTTTTAGATCTGTAAACTGATATATTTCATTTTTTTTAGTGTAAGCTTGTGAAGGATTTTTGTCACTTATGACTGGAAGAGTCCTAATAGTTGCAATAGGAGAGTGATATGATCAGTGATCTAATCTGATGTCATCAAGTAATTTTTAATAAATTTTCCATGTACAACTTATTTGCTCTTGTCCATTCTATAAAGTTAACATGTTTATATAATTTAACTTCAATTGAGTTTAGTCTTTTGTGAAAAAATAAGAAAACAGATTTTTCTGTCAATCATTTATTTGTTTAATAAGTATTAGGTACTGAAATTGTGTGTAATTAAGTTGAAAAAATGAACAATCATTTTCATTTGATTATGAATTAAATGTGGTTATGGCATATAATGTTCTTCTGTTAGATAAATTTCCTACTTCTCTGTACCATGAGATCCTTTCAAAATGTCCTTATTTTTGTGTGTGTTTCATAAATTATACAATGTCTCCTGATACCTTGGCCCAATGATACTCATTTAATTCTGAGACGAATAGAAAATATCTTGAAGTAAAGCACCACTGAACATTTGGTTTGTATTAAGAAACAAAATGGTCCTGGTGGGAACTAAAATGTCTTTCACTGATGCCTTAATAAAGAGTGAGATAATGTTATGTGACCAATTAGCTCCCTGGTGGAATTTTTAGGATGCCTATGTTTAGCAAAGTCTTAATTAGTGTGAGTAGGTGTGTGCTTGTGTGTGCATGTGCACGTTTATGTGTGGTGTGTTTAAAAAGTTTAAACAGATGTTTGGTTAGGTTAATAACCATTGGCTTAAGTGTAGTTTCTAAATCCTAGTAATAGACTTATTTCGCTTAGGGTTTGAAATTTCGTCTGCAATATGAATATACTTCATTTCAAACATTGAGTTCCTACAACATTACAGTTATTGTCTACTTTAAAGTCTTGTTTTTTAATATTTGTTCCCAGACATCATAACTGATGTTCCCAAACATCATTTCAATTTAGTATGTAAAGGCAATATACTGAGGTAATTCAATATACAGGAAGGAGGATTGGGTTGAGAATTTAGAGACCCAGGTAGAAGTCCAATCATTAATCTATTATTTGCCCAATCATTTAGTCTCTCTAGACTCCAATTTCTTAAACTCTAATATGAAAATGTGGAATCTGTTTTTCAAAGTTTGATTTAGTCAGTTGCTCAACAAAGAGAATTGTGCAGTGGGATTTGAAAGTAATGCCTGAACTAGAGTGCTGGATTGGCAACCATGAAGAGGAAAAGTTTAGTGGGACTAGAGTTAGTACCAGCAATGCTGAGCTAAAAGAGAAGCAAGGGAATCAGAGCAGGTCCAAATTCCAAAGTCAAGCCAGTAATAACTGTCTCCTAGAACATTAATTCAAAGCCAGTAAGTTGAAATGGAGACTTGAGCCATAGAAGGTAATTCAAGAAGATTCAGAGCAGAACCAGGGTAAGGTCATGATAAGCTTGGGGATCAAAGCCTTGAGGTAGTCGCAGATGTATGGGACTTTGATTTTAGCTTGCTAAATTAAAATATTTACACCTTGGATCTCTGAAGGTTAGTACTCAGTTGTCCTGATATTTTTGTTTATAAGACATTTGAGATGGATGACCTCAATATCTTTTTGTTTCACAATTTGATGATTGAGAATATAATCACAAACTTTAATTTTGAATTTTTTAAAATACCAGAAAAGTGTTTTAATTAAATTTCAGAAAGTGGCTATAGTACAATATATGCATAAGCAAAAAGCTACTGCATGTTATTAGTACTTAAAAATTACAAATCATTTGCTTCTTAACATTTTTCATATTTAAGTTTATAAATGGAGATGATCAGATTTACCACTTTGGGGGTGAGAGGAAAAAATAAAAGTGTACTTATCATCTGCTAGATGTGCTCAGTGTATGCTCTGTTATATAGATGCAAGGCCTGGGTCACTGGAAGTACAGTTGTCAGACTTTTTAATAAACTGGATAGCCTTTTGTTTCTGCAAAGCACATCATCCTTACATAGGAGCAATCAGGAGAAAACATGAAATAGTGAAGCATTCTGCACTATGAAACATCACCTTAACAGCTAACCAGCATTACTCAGTTGCTATACAACTGTGTCTAGTGCACAAAAATACATAAGAGATGAGAACTGTGTTTGATAAATAATTCTTTAAAAAATAAATTATTTTCACCTGAAATGTCTTTATACAAATGCAGGTCCAGATTGCCATTTAGATCCGAATGTAAATGGCACTTGTAAATAAATTTAAAGCAACTTTAGCAGGTCTTTATTTTTAAAAGAATGATAGCAATGATGAGTCAGTCACTAGACAGTCTTTGAGTACTCAAAAAGAAAAGGCTGCACACATTTTCTTAAGTCAGGAGGCCACAAATTAGATTAACAATGTGTTTACTTTCAGACAAAAAGTCATCAGTATATAAAGAATATAAGTCAGCAGTATATAAAGAAAAATGAAATTTTACCTCAAATATCCAAACAGAAAATAATTGGAAGTTGTTCACTTCACCAACTTACAAGATATTTGAATGTAACGAAATGCCATATAAAATGAAGATTACCACTTCAGGCAAAACTTAAGTAAAAAGTTAGACAACATGTTAAAGAATAACCTTCGTAATAGTGTCCTGTTCCAAGGACTCTTTGATCAACTGAGTATTTTGCTCCCCACCCCTCCCCGCAGTCCTCAGTTAGGTTGCTTGCTAATGATTTATTATCCTAATAGGGCACCACTCCTTCCTCTTCAGAAAACTTGGAGGAATTATTGGATTGTGATCTGGACTTGGAGTTCCCTTCTGGTGGAAGGCTTCTGGAGGTAGACTCGGACGTGATTTGTGAGAGAGATCTGGACGGAGGAGGACTTGGATCTTCCAGTAGATCTGGATCCAAAGGCTGATAGAGATGTATCATAAGAGGGAGATGGAGACTTCTCATGGCTAAAGTGAGATCTGCCCTGAGATGGAGATTGGCTCTTTTTACTGGAACGGCATTTATGCCTTAGGCTGCGGTTATGGCGTTTCTACCTGCGAGGAGGAATTCCCCAGTAGTGGCCACGGTGGGGACCTGCGGGGCGACTGTAGTGTGCCATCTGCACCTGCACTTCGCGGCCATCCAGCTTGATCCCGTCTGGGGCGTTCATGGCATCCTCGGCTTGGTGCTTGTTGAAGAAGCGGGCAAAGGCAAAGCCACGGGACTCTTTGGTGAAGCAGTCCCGCGGAATGTACACGTCGCCAATGCGCCCATACTTCGCAAAGACACGCCACAGGGTTTTGGGTGAGGTGCGGTAGTTCACGTTGTCCACCTTAAGGGAGGTCGTGCCGTCCACTCTGGGAGGAGGGTGACGGTAACTCATGGCCCTTGAGAGCTCAGCCTGGGCCCCGCGAACTGAGTGCTAAGAAATAGGCAGTCTGGGAAGGCTTCGAGCATGATCTGGGCGACTGCAACGGTTTCCTCGGTTCTGTTTGAAGCTCCTTCTCATTGTGTCAGTTGCCTTCCATGTGTGGGTGCTTGGAGACAACAAAACATTCAGCACAGCCCAGCCTGTTTCCAGAGCCGAGACCATGTGGGAAACAACTCCATACCAGTCTTTTTTTAAAATGAATGTTCATGACCATAACATATTATTTTGCGACTTTTCTAGTATATATCTAAACACTCAGTTGTAATTACGGATAAAAGTATATACATATATTTAGATATAATTATGTGACTTGAAGTACATTGCAATGCTGATTCATATAGGCTAGAAACATTTGTCTACTTAGAGACAAAAACAACAAACAAACAAAATATCAAAACGAATCATGGATAGGGTGATTCAATAATACTAACAGGCAAAGAGAGATTGAGAGCCACCTGCCGGGTGTGAAATATAATCAGAAACTCAATATGGGTCCCCTTTTCTGCTTGAAAATAATAATTAAATGAGTCAAATGTATCATGATCTGTGATTCCAAATTATATAATTGAATATAACCCAGATTATTAGACTTGACTACTTCCTCATTAATTGATCCAATATACTATCTGATGGAGTAAGTTCATTTGATGTGGCTTTCACTTTAAAAATTCTTGTTAAAATTAATAATTATATTTCATCAAATTGTTGACAAGACATCTTTTCTCATGAATCATGTCCATTGTACTCCAATAAATGAGCTTGACAATGTTAGGGAGTAGAAAATAATATTTTATGAATTATTTCTCACCTTCAGTGGACATTGTGTGTTCTTTACAGGCCACATCCTTTGCACATTATTGGTTCATATATGTGTGCACTGGTTATCCACTGTTGCATAATAACCTACATCAAAACTTAGTTGCTGAAACTAATGATTTATCATTATTTTGTTTTACAATTCTAAGGCACTGGAATCCAGACAAGGGACAGCAGGGCTTGTTTCTTCTCCATTGTATCAGCTGAATTAGCTAGAGTGACTGGGATGTCTCATCTGGAACTACTGAATGTTGACTGGTTCCCATCCTCCTCTCCCCGCTTTTCCAGAGCCACTCCATGTAGCTAGCCTGGCAGATTTCTAGTCTAGTTAGATTTCTTACATAGCAGTTCAAGTTTAAAAGAGACCATAGTAGAAGCATCAGTCCTCTTAAAGTCTAGGCCCAGGCCAGTATATAGTATCAGTTCTGTATCACTTCTAGGATATTTCATTGGTCCAAGCCAGACCAGGTTCAAAGGGATAGAAAAAGGGACCTCTCAATGAAAGAAGTGTGAAGGATTTGCAGCCTTCGTTAATCTGCCATAATCAGTCCTCTGGACAGAGAATATTTACATTCTTCTCACATGAAAAAATATATTCACCCCCTTCCAAGACCACCAAAGTCTTATCCCCTTATGGCAATGTATGAACTTCTGGGACCTTGTTATCTTAATTAAGTCTAGGTACAGAAGAGAGTCTTCAGGTGCAGTTCCTCGAATTTTATTCCTCTTAATAAGAAGACCTGTGAAATAAAGAGATAGGTTATCTGCCCTCCTCCCACCTAACATACAATATTTAGATAGGCATACAATAGCCTTAATTGACAGTTCTATTCAAGAATAGGAATAATTCACAGTAATTCTAAAATTCAACTGGGCACATGCTTCCAGGTCTTTGTTTAGGGCCCAGTCCCATTCCCTGGGTCACCAATTGGTCCTCTGGTATCTTAGTTCAGCCTTCTGAGTCATGCTATCTTCCTTAAAATAAATGGTCCATGTTTGCAGCTGAATAGCTTTCTTAGTGTGCTTCCTGTGTGCACAAGGTTGAGGATAACCAAGAATTCTTATTCTGAACTGTTTCTGTCCCTTTTAGTCTAAGCTCATGGTGCCTCTAATAGCACAAATTCTCTCTCTCTTTCTGTCAGGTTGCTTGTGATTCTTATTGGGTGTTCACCCTATTAAACAAAAGCCACACCCACATTTCTTTCCAAGACAAGTCCTTATCTACTTTGGGCTACCCTTGAGGCTGATATGGGTTGCCTAGCAAAGAGAGTTAGGAACGCTCTGAAATCTTTCTGAGATCTAAAAAAAGGATCATATGCTACATCCTTTACTTCTTTACCCTGGGACTTCACTTTACTGTACTGTTTTTGTTCTTTGCTCTGAAGCCATTGTTTACCATTGAATCTTTTCTCGGCTGGAAAGGCTGTCCTGGGCACTCTGTATTTTGTCTACATTCTGTTCTAAAACTGAGTAATTCCTTCTTTAGTTCATCTTTATCTTGTCATATATTATCAGAGACATTTAAAGAAGTCAAGTGAAAAATTTTTTCTCTTTCTAGACATCTCTTTAGCCAGTTTTATGAGTTTATTAGGTACACTTACAATTTTCCACAACACTCTGGTTGATAGTTTTGCTAATTGTTTTGCTGTAGATAACTTAGGTGTCCAGTTCTCTGTGTACTCCTTTACTTTCTTTCAGTTCTTTCAAATTTTAACAGAATTATGTCATGACCTACTAAGGGACACATAATATGTATTTTTTTAGTTGTTGAAGCTCCTTTATCACTTTCTCAATAAAAATGATTTTAGCTCTTAATTGCCTGAGTTCCCTTAAGAGAAACCATTCCAAGGTAAGGGTGAATTGATAGATATTTTATCCCAATTAACAAATAATAGTATACATGTCAGAAGTGTTAAAAATTGTATGGTCTTTTATCCACTTAAAGGACTCTATGCTTTTGTATAAACTAGTTTTATGTGAACAAGTCATATATTCTTCATGAAAATCAGGTTTGATTTATGTCAGAGAGAAGAGAGCACTGAACTGGCTTTTGGCAACTTAGAGTCCTGTCCTGGCTCCACTGCAAATAAATATAAGCCACAGTACTTGAGACAGTCAACTCCTGGGCTCAGGTTTTAATCTCTCTTAAATGAAAGAGTTAGACCAGTTGATCTTTGTGTTCTATCCCAACTGTAAAACATCACTTACCTAAAATTGTTGAAGTCTTCATTTTTAAAACTTTGACAAAAATTCAAACAAGTTTATTGAAACTAATATTACAGTTAAAATACCAAAAGTGCTTTTCAAAATGACAGTTGGCAGGATGTGTTATATTCAATTCTCTGGCAACAATTTACTCATTGAAAATGATTATCACTATATGATTTGGATCAAGTAAAGAATAACTTCAGAAACTTTGGAGGTTTGTTATCTAAGGGATGTATCCCTGATTTGAAAGTCAGGAAACATGTGTTCCTGTTTTACTCTCTCCTTTCACTGTCTATCATTTGGGGCAATGATTCCTAACAAGTTTTAACATCTGTTGTAATAAACAGGGTCATGTATTTTGTGAGGTGATTTGAGAATTTCTAAGTTTAGCATCACCTTTGTCCTTGTCCTTGCAACTCAAATAATTTGAAGTCTATTGGAAACTTCTTCCCATAGAGTTTATTCTCCTGGCTCAATATTCCTATTTCTTCATCTTCCACAAATATTTGTAGACTTACTACTATGTGTACAGACCTGTTCTAGACGCCATATGTTTCTCAGTTTATTTACCTCATACACGAAAGGATTAAAATGATTGTGAAATATACTCTGTGGCTGCTCTAAACCTCTTTACTTGATACAAAAAATTGGAAACCTGAGGCACCAGAAGAATGCTGTTCCATACATTGTAGGTGGCTTCCTAAGTAGATTTGTCTCCTGGGAGAAAATGTGTTGATCAATATGTACAAGTAACTGAAATCAATTAAAGCACTATTTACAAATGTAACTCAATAAATTCATTTTTTGAGTTCCATTCTCAGATTTCCCAAATTTCTTATGATTTTAGAGTTGTGAACTAGAATTCTGAAACGAATGACCTCTGAGTTTAGTAGCTAGGTAATATAGGCTAAAAACCCAGTGTATCATCCTGGAACATGGTGAGCCTGTCAAGGTCTTTTCCCTTCCTAGTGCTGTGTGAGAGGCTGGTCAGCCTTCCAAGACAAAGCTCCCTTATTGCCTTGTTGCCATCCTCAAACTGCAACACTTGGCTTAAACTGGGTAGAAGATATTGGTTATCTTAGGGCAGGGCTGTGATTTGCTTGAGTTCAGGCCCTTCAGTCCCGAAAAAACTATATGTCTCACAATGAAATATTATTCAGCTTAAAAAGGAAGGAAATCTTGCCATTTGCGACAACCTGGATGGACCTGGAGGATATTATGTTAAGTGAAATAAGCCAGTTACCGAGGACCAAATACTGCATTCCACTTATATGGGCTATCTAAAGTAGTGAAACTCATAGAAGCAGAGAATAGAATGATGGTTGCTAAGGACTGGGGGAAGAGGGAAAAGAGGAGTTCAATGAGTATAAATTTTCAGTTATGCAAGATGAATTAGTTCTAGAGATCTGTACAACATAGTGCCTGTAGTTAACAGTACAGTATTGTGCACTTATAAATATGTTAAGAGGGTAGAGCTCATGTTTTCTCGTCACAAAATAAAAAGAAACAAAACAAAAAACCCCAAAGAGATGCAAGGAAACTTTTAGAGGTGATGGATACGTCTATTACCTTGATTGTGGTGATGGTTTCATGGCTATATGCATCTGTACAAACTCGTCAAATTGTATACATTAAATATGTATTAATTAAATATATATAAAATATGTATTAATTGTATACATTCAATGTATTTTAATGTATATATTAAACATGAAATTATATATAAATATAAATATGAATATGTATATTAAATATAAATTGTATACATTAAATATGTATAATTATACTTCAATAAAGCTGTTAAGGAAACAACAAGGGATGGTTAGTATTCATAGAGGAGCAACAGGATGAAGCTTTTATCACTTCTAGAGCTGAAGGGCAAGAGTTGGAAAAAGTGTTACCAAAATTTGTGATAACTAGCATCTTGGAAGTGAGCCTGCTGGATGGGAGAGCTGAGATTCAGAAATTGTCCAATATGTGGCCCTGAAGTAGGGAGGGAATGGAGGAGATATCCCCCAACCTTTCTTCTCCTCACTTGCATCTAATTAATGTTCCCCTTTGAACTCAAAATGAAGCCGAGAGAGCCTGGGAGATGCAGTTTGAATTGGCTAGCCTTCCAAGGCACAGAACAATTAGAGACGAGCAAAAAATGAAGCAGAATGTGTGAACAAACAGAGAATGACTAGTATATCCCATACGTTGGTCCTGCCTTCCTAGGATCGTGAATACTTTGAGTTAGGCACGTATCTGTTTTACACTAAAATATCCACAATAAGAGGCCATAAGTAACCCCTTGTGTTTCCCTGCTTGATAAATTAAAATAAGTGTTTCATTTTGCAGGAGAGATCTTTCAGAATACTTTTGTCCTTGCTTTTTGCTTTATTTGTTTTTTTTCCCCCCTTGAAGTCCCATGTTCTTATTGAATTAACTGTCTACCCTCTAAGTCAATTCTGTTTGTGGTTTTATTTTAAAGAGTTATTGAATGAAGAAAATTTTTAGATCAAATCTGATGAGTGGCATTATAATGGTGCAGTCTGGAGGGTCCTTCTCAGTCCTTTCTGAATCCTTCTGATTCTGTTCAGGTTTATACTTTCTAAGTAAATCCTCATGTTGAAATGAAGACTTAGGCCTTGCCTTACTGACTCCTATTGATCAATAGATGAATTTGCTCATTTATCAGGGCCAGCTTCATGGCCAGAGTTGATTTTGGTCTTGTGTACCTTAATTTTGCAATTTATGACTTATTCTGTTTGTCATCATTCCTCAAGAGCTTTACTAGGAAGAAATATAAATCTCATCCACTAAGGCAGAAAAATAGGTTGGATTTGATCTTCCTTAGGTTGTCCCAATTCTCTTTTTATAAGAAACTAGACATAAAGCAAAAACTTAAGTCATAATTTAGTTCATAGTGTGATCAGAATATCATGGAGCTGACATTTGCATTCTTAGGCCTGATTCATCAGTGGTGTGATTATGGGAGGGGAACTTTATTCCTCTATATCTCAGATGCTACATCAATAAAATATGAGGATTGAAGTGCTTTTTATTTAATATTACATTCAGCTTCTAATATTCTTAATCAGGAAGTGAATTGAAGGTTACAGAAGGCTTTTTCTTCCAGTCAATACCCTCTAATATGAACAATGAAAAAGAAAGAAGGTGACATTGCATTATAAAATGATTTTTATTTCAAGATAAAAAGTTGTTGACTCATGCTGTTCAAATGTTTCTCTCTTACCTGATTTAAATAAATAAACTATGCAAAGCAATAGAAGTTATTAAACTTGTGATTTTTCCTTTCCCTAAACTGAAAAGTAGTTTCTTAAAATTTGTTCGTGCTCCCAGGTCAGTTGAACCAAATTAATTTATTACCTCTTTCAACCAAGCACCAACACTTTATTGCAGTGGCTGTGATGATCACAGCGTCTTAAGTTTGACTGATGCCCTCATTGCAAATAATGGTGTAAATATCCACTAAGAGTTCAGGAACGATGAAAAGAAACTCTTTGTGCCACTTGGTATCAAAAGATCCTGAAAGCAGATGAAGTAGTGCAGTCAGGAAAAATGGCAACAAGAAAGGGAAGAGAATGGAGAGTAATGAGACACAAGACCCTAAACAAAGCAGTTGGATTCTTGCTTTTTAAGGCAACTTAATATGAAAGAGAAAAAAATTCCTGGCCCATTGTACTTAACTATCTTTTTAACTTTTCCTGATTACTTAGAACTATTAAGGTTGTATTAAAAAATTTAAAAATCTATAATATTCTTTTCAGTAAACATCTCTCATTGAAAAAATCTTATTTGGTCATTAAGTATTTTATCCATTTCAAAAACAAACAAAAATTACAGCCAGACATGGCCAAACTGACTCTAATAAACTGTCAGAGAATTTAGTCTAGAAGGTGATTTTAAATTCACTTTTGCTTTCTTCAGCTCCTTATTTCCATTAAGAAACTTCCTGAGGGCTATGGGACATGTCTCCCTAGAATCTATTCATTCTTTCCAAAATTTCAATTTATTTCATTATATTCTTGAAGTGTTTATTATTAGAACCAAGCTCTCCCAGGGGGATGGAGGGTAGCATATTATTTATAATGAAAGGGTTAAGACCGGTAGCCCTTTATTATATGAGGTTGGTAATTCTCAAAATCCATGGGCTTTCCTTTTCTCAATCACTCCCCAGAGGGATGAATGAGAGATTAGGCAATATTGAAAGGTCTTGGAGTCTACTTTGCTAAGAAAGCAGTAGAATAACTTCGGTATTCAAGGGAAGTAAGACATAGGAGGTAGAGAGATGGGTGAGGAATGGGAAAGGGGAGAAAAGAAGAATGAGGCAATCTTAATTAACCCATCATTACTATTTTTAATTGAAGAGTGTATTTTGCATTCTAAGACAGATAGTCAACTGCAACTCTTAAGTCCCTGGAAAGCAAGGGCTCCTGTTTATCATAGTACTGTAGATAATAACTCGTAGAGTGTTAAGTAAATAAGAACTCCCTGAATATTTTATTATGATGAATAATGGAGGCACGCTAGTCACAAGTTACCAGAAGTTTCATATTCTAACTAAATTTTAAAACAAATAAGAGTTATATAAAAGTATTGCTCAGATTTTAAAAAATATAGTTTGAGCCTAATACGATGTTTGAGCTACCAATTAGTTTATATCTCTTGGATTATTACATTTAATAACATGTATGTCATTGAGCTCTACAAGAGGACAGGCACTCTGGACCTTTCATAACAGTGTTTCTCAAACTTTAATGCTCTTAAAAATCACCCAGGGGACTTGTTTATTCTATTTTTTAATTAAAAAAGGTTTTTTTTCTTGTGATGAGAACTTTCAAGATTTACTCTCTTAGCAACTTTCAAATATGCAATGCAGTATTATTAACTATAGTCACCATGTTGTATATTACATCCCCATGGCTTATTTATTTTATAACTGGAAGTTTATACCTTTTGACCACCTTCACCCATCTTGCCCACCCCCACCCCCAGCCTCTTGCAACCACCAATCTGTTCTCTGTATTTATGAGCTTGGTTTTTGTTTTGTTTTGTTTTTTAGATTTCACATATAAGTGAGATCACATGATATTTGTCTTTCTCTGTCCTACTTATTTCACTTAGCCTAATGCCTTCAAGGTCCATCCATGTTGTCACAAATGGCAAGATTTCATTCTTTTTTGTGCCTTAATAATATTCTATTGTATATATACCACATCTTCTTTATCCATTCATCTATTGATGGACACTTAGGTTGTTCCCATGTCTTGGCTATTGTATGTAATGCTGCAATGAACATGGGGGTGCATATACCTTTTCAAATTAGTGTTCATTTTCTTCAGATAAATACCCAGAAGTGGAATTGCTGGGTCATAAGGTAGTTCTATTTTTAATTTTTTGAGGAACCTCCTTACTATTTTCTGTAGTGGCTGCACCAATTTACATTTTCATCAACAGTGTAGAAGGGTTTTCTTTTCTCCACATCCTCACTTGTTATTTCTTGTCTTTTTGGTAATAGCAGTTCTAACAAGTATGAGGCGATATCTCACTGTGGTTTTGATTTGCATTTTCCTGATGAGTAATGATGTTGAGCATCTTTTCGTGTACCTGTCGGCCCTTTGTATGTGTTCTTCGGAAAAATGTCTATTCAGTACCTCATTTTTTAATTGGATTGTTTGGGTGTTTACTATTGCGGTGTGCCAGGGGACTTGTTAAATGCAGATTCTGATTCAGTAGGCTTTGAGTGGGGCCAGATACCCTGTGTTTCTAACATGCTTCCAGGTGAGACTGATAAGGCTGCACCTGCAAACATACTTTGAGTAATAAAAGGTTATTGCTTAGGGTTTGGAGTCAGGCAGATCAGAATTTGAATCAAGGCTTGTCTATTTATTGACATTTCATTTTGACAAATTTAATTTAATATTCTAAGGTTCAGTTTTCTAATCTGTAAAACAAATAAAACTACCTCTCTGATGGCAATTGTCTGGCTGTTAAATAAAATATTATTAAATATTGTGAGCACTAAATGAAATAATTAGAACATGTATGTTTGTTATCATTGTGACTAGTACACGGTAAGTTCTTTTTAGATGGTACTTACTTTTATTTTTAGGTAAAATGTCTTCTTATATTTAATACAGCTTTCTGTCTGCACCTTAGGATGCTAGACAGTATGAAGAGTCAATTTCTGTTTTCTTCTGACAGGATTTCAGACCTTGTAATGTATTCATTTTTATTCTGTTATCTAAAGCAAAGAAGATGTAAGTACTAGAAAGGGATAGAAATTCCTCACAAAATGGATGAGTGCCCTTGAAGCACTAGCTCTCAGAAAATGGTCTGCTTTCATCCTATCAAATGACGTTAAGCTTGTCAGATCAAAACAAGTGCAGGGACATAGCAAAGACAGAAAAAAAATGCTGATGCCAAGAAGGTACAATTGGGATTTTTTTTTTTAAAAGAACATCACTACAACAACTTAGAGGCTTAACTGTGAATGAAATGATCCTATATCCCAGGATGGAAAATTAGAAGGGTGCTCGTTATTTCCTAAAACAATATGCCCTGACAGCCAAATATTTTTTTTTCCTTCTGTTTGCTTTGTCTTTTCAAATCTCATAGCTCCCTCCTGTGTTTATAGCGGGACTAGACTTTTCTCATCTGCCTGTACTGTATCTCCCCATCAGGTCCACAGACTCTGCACCCAAGGGAACTTCATTGTATGCATTTCTCAGTCATCAAGTAGAAATCAAAATATTTTATAGTTCCTTGCAAGTGTCAGGAGACCACTGGGAAGGACTTTTCAGGAGTAAAGTGCCTGTATTTATTCAAAACAAAGTGTGTATTCATTCATTTTTCTCTGTTTCCTTTTAAATCTGGTGTTTCAGTTATAAAACTACTTGTGTCAAATAATATGATCTTTATTAAGAGGTCGTTGTTTTTAAGCATGAAAAGGAAGACGATGCCATTTCTACCACAGTGTTTCAAGGCTCTACAAACAATTTGATGGATGATATAGAAAGGACGGTAGATGATGGTGTTAATACTTTTAAGGGTCTCACAAGGGATAAATGTCGTGTACCCATAGGTGGAGCAACAGAAATTGAACTAGCCAAACAGATCACATGCTATAGAGAGGCATGGCCTGGACTGGAACAGTGTGCCATTCAGAAGTTTGCTGAGGCCGTTGAAGCTATTCCTTGGGGACTGGCAGAAAATTCTGGAGTTAAGGCCAACGAAATATTCTCTAGACTTTACACAGTATATCAAGAAGGAAATAAAAATGTTGGATTAGATATTGAGGCTGAAGTTCCTGCTGTAAAGGACATGTTGGAAGCTGGTATTCTAGATACTTACCTGGGAAAATATTGGGCTATCAAACTGGCTACTAATGCTGCCATCACTGTACTTCGAGTGGATTGGGTCATCACAGCAAAACCGTGATGGAGGGCCCCAGCCTCCAAGTGGGAAGAAAGACTGGTTTGATGAACAAAATGATTGAATGGCTTAATTTTTACTATAAGTGAAGGCTATAGTTGTAGTAGTACTCTAGGAATTGCCTGAAGTTTTCATATTCTCCTTAAATTAAGAAGTGTTTTGTGTTTGTTTCCTCAGCTGGATGATACAATAAACATGTTGTTACTATCAAAAAATGAAGCTATTTACATAGAATCTGCAGTCTATATCCCTAAAATTAATTCACTACACATTTCTCAAGTGGTTATGTGCAATTTATTATGCAAAATACCACAGTGATGGGGAATAGTCAAGGCAGAGGAGACAGGGTTGGGAGTGGGGAGGAGTTGCCTGAGTAGAGAAAACTGTGACCTAGGTAGAATCTGTCCTTTCCCTCTTAAAATTCCAGGAGGCAGCAGATTCTATTTGATACGTTTTTAAATTATATATTCCTTTCAAATATTAACATATACTTGTAGGAACAATGCAATCATATTTCTAACACTCTTACATTTCTTTCTTTCAATATCACAGTGTTGATGATATTGTACAGTCCTGTCAACCTCCTTTTATCTAGTTTTACATGAATAGGGTTTGTTTAGAAGAAGGACGGCTTTCAAAAGACTGCCAAATAAGCCCAAGATGTACCATTTTCTCCTTCCTGACTTAGTCAATAATATCTATGGCTTAAGTGTAGTAAAAGTCTTTCACAAGTATTTTTTATCCCTTCCCTTCAAACTTGTTTTGACTAGGAATTTTCCCTCTTGTGCCTGCCTCTTCCCACATATCTTGGCCTATTATATCTTTTAGGAAGTGCTTGGATGTAGAGACTACAATCACTGCCAGCCCTTCCCATAATTCTTGGCTCTCATTTTAGTCCTGAAAGGTCTCTAGAGGGCATGAATAGGACCACTTATGAGCTGTCATTAAGTAGCACCAGGCATGAGTCACCTTGAGCCTGGCAATCCCAAAGCATCAGCAATAATAGAAGAGGAAATATTAGAAGGAAGGCCAAAGGAATCCGTGGTATAATCATTCTGGAGTACTTTTTATTAAGGGTGATATTTATTTGCTCTGCCTGTTGCAGGTTTCAGGATTTTGTAAAATGTGTTGGATCCACTTACTAGTTTTGCTACTGAAATTATGAGATGAATTTGAAGTAAAATTGATCTTGGTATCTGTATTAATTTCCTAGGGCTGCCATAACACATTATCACAAATTTAGTGGCTTGAAACAATAGTAATTTTAGTCTCTCACAATTCAGAAGATCAGAAGTCCAAGATCAAGATATTGGCAGGGTTGGTTCCTTCTGGAAGCTCTGAGAAACCATCCCATGACCCTCTCTTAGCTTCTGGTGGTTGCCTGAAATCCTTGGTGTCCCTTGATTTGTGACAGCAAAGATTTGCGAGCCTCACCTTTCATCTTCACTTGGCCTTCTTCTCTGTGTCTCTGTCTCCTTTGTGTCTGTGTCTAAATCTACCTCTCCTTTATCTTATGTCAAAGCAAATAACCAATAGCCATTCTATAGATAAGAGAGATAAGGTAAATTTTACTTGAGCCAAGCTGAGGATTATAAATTGAGGATTATAGTCTGGGAGAGCAGGCTTCAAAAAGGAAGAAAGCAGTCTGGAGAAGCATGGTTTTCAGTACAGTTTTATGCTTTTTAGAACAAAGAACCTACATCAAACACATACAGGGCACATATTCATCAAAGTTTCAAAGAGATATTCAGTTTTGGATTAGCAGGTCAACATGACCCTGATGTCCAGGAAAGCAAATTTATCTTCAGGATTACTGATACTGGCATTACCAATCCTGGCGTCTTAGGAAAGGAAGTATTCATCCTATCTTCAAAGAGTACATTCTTTTACTTTGAGATAATGTTTAATGTATTCTTTACTGAAATGGTTAAAGCAGACATACAATGTATGTTTGATGGGCCATAAGTCAAGCTTCTTTAGTTCAAGCTGAATCAGGTTTAAACCAGAATAGCTACCCCATATACCTCAGTATGTGAAAATCTTATCGCTTATAAAGACATCAGTCATTGGATTTAGTACCCACCCGAAATCCGGGATGATTTCATCTCAAGATCTTTAACTAATTACATCTACAAAAACCCTATTTCCAAATAAGGTCACATTCTGAGGTTCTGGGTGGACGTGAATTTTGGAGGAACACTACTGAACATACTAAAATATCTATCTATAACTGTTGTTTTCAAAACATTTTTTGGTCTTTGATGAAAACCTGTATACAATCCCACTATATAAAACTTGCAAATATAGAGTTGAAATTAATCCTGGAAAGCCCCCAAACACTGGGCCTTATTTTCATTTCCCATAGTTGTTTCTGAGGTACCAATATGAAACTTAAGGGCAACATGGAGATACACTTGGAAATCAATGAATTGTAACAATATCTAGAGGGATTATTTCTCTCAAAAATGAGAGAACCTACTTTTTCTTTTTTTTGCTGAGGAAGATTTGCCCTGAGCTAACATCTGTAGCCAATCTTCTTCTTTTTTTTTTTTGCTTGAGGAAGATTAGCCCTGAGCTAACATCCGTGCCAATCTTCCTCTATTTTGTGCATGGGTTGCCACCACAGCATAGCTGATGAGTGGTGTAGGTCCACGCCCGGGAACCAAACCTGTGAACCCAGGCCACCAAAGCAGAGCATGCCAAACTTAACCACTATGCCATGGCGTCAGCCCCCAAGAGAACCTACATTTTGAGATGAAAACTGCAATAAAGAACCTACAGTCATGCATCACTTAATGATGGGGATACATTCTGAGAAATGCATCATTAGGTGATTTCGTCAATGTGTAAATATCATAGAGTGTACTCACACAAACCTAGATGGGATAGCCTACTACACACCTAGGCTGTATGGTACTAATCTTATGGGACCACTGTTATTTATGCTGTCTGCTTTTGATTGAAATGTCATTATGTGGCACATGGCTGTATATAGAGGTCCAACATGAATTCAGAATAGAAGTTTCTACTACTAGGCATTTGCTAGTGGCACAGCGTAAGACCTCAGTATATTTGAAAATAATATATTTAGGATCCCCTTTGATATTGTGGGGAATCAGAATTTGCCACCCCAAAATGTGTCTGTCTGGCTTGATTATTTTTAACAAAAGGCTCAGAAAGAAACTTTGATCTTCCCCCCTAACTGCCTAAAAGAATTTAAAATAGAAGGCCTGTCCTAGGAAGGAGCTACTACCATAAATGACTCTGTGTGTGGTAGACTGGGAGGAACTTTGCTAAACCCATTTTTATCAAGGTTCTCTCTATAGTCCCATTGTCTATAGATGGGCCAGCAAACATTTGTTTATCAAACATTTACTTTTCCATCTCCATAAATTGCCTTCCTCTCCTTTGAAGTCCCAAACCACTACCCTCAACATCCCCCTTTGTCTTTAACTAAAGATAGTATTTGAGGTGGTGACTTCAGCCATTTTGGTGAGTTACTCGGTTTTCCTGGGTTTCTCTCATGTATACATGTTACTAAACTTTGATTTTCTCCTGTTCTGTCTCATGTCAATTTAATTCCTAGATCAGCCAGAAGAACCTGGAAGGTAGAGAAATAGTTCTTTGTCCCCTAAAATGTAATTTACTGGGGTACCTTTACATCTATAGCTAGTATAAATGTATTGATGGTGAGAAGGGTAACATTTGTGGGAGAGGAAAAGTAATTTTCCCTCTACCCTTCTATATTCTTGGCTGAGACCTCCCTGTAATAAAAGATTTACAGGAGAAAGACAAACAGAAGTTTAATAACATGTATACCTCTTATATACCTGGGAAAGACCCAGCAAAACTGAATAATTCCCCCAAAATGGCCCAAGCCATCACCTTAAATACCATCTTCAGCTAAAGACAAAAGAAGATGTTGGGGCTGAGGAGTCAGGTATGGGAAGTTAGCAGGAGAAACACAGTAAACAAGGGTCAGGTTGTTATGCAGATTTAAGTCCCTGCCTTCTCCATTGGTAAGAGTTTCCAGAGATTTAGAGCCATCCTTCTCTTCCTGGTACAGAGATGGAGACACCCTTACAAATGGAGATTTCCCTTATAAATATAAATGCCTCTTACAAAAGGGTTAACTTCTACTATGTTTTCAGAGCTTTTCCTATGTCTACTGTTTCTTAAAAAATAACCAACTCACCACAATCCTTATGCCAAAGAGGCATATTTCAGGGTGGCAAATTCTGTTCTTCCCTTCACATTCATGTAACTGTCTTATTTGTGGCTACCTCTCCAATGTCTAATTTAATGCTTAATTTATCTTAAGGTATCAGTAAGTATAAATGAATTAAGGAAATGAAGAATTTTATACAGTGAATTAAAATATTAAATTCCATTTCCTCACACTAGAAGTTAGTTAGATACCTTAGCCAAGTCTTAGCCAGGTATAGTTATGATATTATTTCTTCTATAATCCAGTTTCTGTCCTACTACTTTTGATTTTCTTCCATGTCTTACTGAGTCATCTTGCTCCCACATTGTCTGTGCTGAGATTGCAGCTTCCTTAAGAAAGTTAATAACAGAAAATCTTTTTTTTTTTTTGTGGGGAAGACCAGCCCTGAGCTAACATCCGTTGCTAATCCTCCTCTTTTTTTGCTGAGGAAGACTGGCCCTGGGCTAACATCCGTGCCCATCTTCCTCTACTTTATATGGGACGCCGCCACGGCATGGCTGACAGGCAGTGCATCGGCAGGCGCCCGGGATCCGAACTTGCGAACCCTGGACTGCCAAGCGCGAACTAAACTGCTGCGCCACCGGGCGGCCCCCAGAAAATCTTTCTTACTGCTTAAAATTCAGACATTAAACATAGAAATATTGCTGAGGTTGTATTCCTCCAGCGACTTCTCCAGTTCCCTTTAGCTTTCTAGCCCTGCTCTGATTGATATCACTCTGTTCTGTCTTTTTTTTAATCATCAATTTTTCTTTCCCAAAATTGTGGAAAGGGTCTTGTAAACCTATTCTTTTGACCACACAAATTCCATTTTTGAATCTGAACTGAAAATGCATTCCACTCCCCTTTGAGCTGAAATATGGATTCTATGTAGCTGTAGGGAGGAAGAACTATTCCTCTACCCTCTAGGTTCTTCTGGCTGGTCTAAGAATTAAACTGTCATGAGACAGAATAACAGGAGAAAATCAAACAAATTTAATAATATGTATACATGAGAGAAACCCAGGAAAACTGAATAACTCTCCAGAATGGCCAAAGCAACTGAAGGGGAGGAGAAGTATCCTCTACCCACTCTGGGTCCTTTCTGGCTGGGCCACAAATTAAATTGACATGAGGCCGAATAGCAGGAGAAAATCAAACAAAGCTTTATAACATGTATACGTGAGAGAGACCAGGGAAACTGAGTTTCTTTTGACAAAATGACAGAGGTTCTCCTCTTAAATAGACAAAGGAGGATATTGGGGGCTGGAGGTGTCAGCTGTGGGGGATTACAAGAAAAGCACAGTAAACAAGAGTATGCAGATTTAAGTCTTTGCCTTCCACACTGATAAGAGTTCTAGAGATAAGGTCATCCCCCCTTCTTCTTGGTACAGAGAGGGAGATACCTTTACAAATGGAGATTTTCCTTACAAATGTAAATGTCTGGTAAACAGAACTTTGGTAAGAATGGGCCCAGCAAAGACTCTCCCAGTCTATCGATACCCAGAGTTATCCCAGGGACAGCCTGTCCCAGGGACAGGACTTCCATCCTAAATCCCTTCAGACAGTTGGTTCGGGGGTGGAGGGAGGCCAAAACCTCCTTCAGTGAAAACAATCAAGGTAAAGAGACACATCTTGAGGTGGTCAGTTCTGATCCCCCACACTGCCACCTGAAATACCATCTTCAACTAAAGACAAAGGAGGATGTTGGGGTAGTGGTTTGGGACTTCAAAGGGGAGGAAGGCAATTCACATGGAGATGAAAAAGCAAATGTTTGGTAAACAAATGTTTGCCATGCCTTGCAGAGAGACCATGGGACATGGAGAGGACTTTGATCAAATGGGTCTTGATAGGTTCCTCCCTGTCTACCACACCTAGTTCATATTAGACTATAGATCTCTGTGGTCATAGCTCCTTCCTGGAATAGGCCTTCTATCTTATACTCTTTTAGGCAGTTAGGGGGAAGGTCAGAGTTTCTTTCTGAGTGTTTTGTTCTTAAAAATACCATGCTAGAGAGACACATTTTGGGGTGGCAAATTCTGATCCCCCACACTCCCAAATCCATGTGGGCTATCCCAATAAAACTAACATCCCAAAGACACAACCCTTAGTTATGTTTCTGTTACCACCATCCCAGTTTCTTTGTTCATGTGGGATGCGGAACCTTTACCCCTCCAACGTGAGTGATACTGAACCTCAAACATCATAGCTGATATCACACTCAGGTGTCATTTTTCTCATATTAACAGCACTCCCTCACCCCACCAGCCCCTTCTGAAAAGTTGTTAAATGTTCTATGATTTCTAGATGAATTTTGGTCTTTAGTAGGATGAAATCCCTTAAACATGAAATATCTAATGTGTACTCTTAGCACCACCTAGTGACAAAAGCGTATACTGGAAATGATGTTTGTATTCTTTTCAGATTGGCTGTCTTGAAGGCTGGAGGGAAAAAAAGTGAGATGCTGACATCCAACTCGTATTAATTTGGGGCTAAAATTGTCACGGAGTACCTGAAAACAAGCTCTCAGAGTCTAGAGTGTTAAGTTCCATCAGCAAGACGGAACTTGAGCAAAGAGAGATAGGCCAAAACAAAAGTAAAATGTATGTGGGGGGCCTTAAGTGAGGTAAAGACAGAAAAAGGTAAGGAGAAAAAGAAGAGAAAAGAAAACAAATTAGGTACAAATTTAATGGATCCAGTGTCCTGAGTGGCAGTAAAAAAGTATGGAGAAGAGAAAAATAACTGCATGTAACTTTTCTGTTTCAAATACCTTAAGCTTAATTTAAGCCTCAGAGATACCTAATGAGGTGTGTATCATTATCCTTACTTGAAAGACAAAGAAAGAAACATGTAGGCATTAGGGAAAATGCTTGAGATACTGTGGGGGATCAGAATTTGGCACCCCAAAATGTGTCTCTTTGCCTTGATTATTTTTAAGAACAAAAGACTCAGAAAGAAACTCTGACCTTCCCCCTGACTGCCTAAAAGGATTTAAGATAGAAGGCCTGTCCCAGGAAGGAGCTATCACCATAGAGAACTCTATGTATGGTAGACTGGGAGGAACTTTGCTAGGCCTGTTTTCATCAAAGCGCTTTCTTGGGTCACATTGTCTATAGATGGCCTAGCAAACATTTGTTTACCAAATATGTGCTTTTCCATCTCCATGTCAACTGCCCTCCTCCCCTTTGAAGTCCCAAACTACTACCCCCAACATCCTCCTTTGTCTTTGGCTGAAGATGGTATTTAAGGTGGTGGCTTCAGCGATTTTGGTGAGTTAGTTTTCCTGGGTTTCTCCCATGTATGCATGTTATTCAGCTTTGTTTGATTTTCTCCTGTTGTTCTGTCTCATGTCAGTTTAATTCTTAGACCATCCAGAAGAACCTAGAGGGTAGAGGAATAATTCTTCCTCCCCTACAATATCTAACTCAGTTTGATCTGGTTCTAAAACTCAATCTTGTTCTTTAACTTGTAGCAGAAAATCACTAAAAGAAACCCTATTACTGTACTAAAACACTGGGTCTCAAACTCTGCTGCACATTGGAATCATCTGGGTAGTTCTAAAACGTACTAATGCCTAAGTTTCACTGTAAGAGATTTTGATTTAATTGGTCTGGGGAGTATGGCCTGTTAATCTGGACTTTTAAATCTCCCTAGGTAATGGTAATGTGTACCTAAGTTTGAGGATGAGTCTACTCAAGTCTTTGACTTTCTTGCCAGTTATATAGTTCAGTAGGGTTCCTGAGAACTTTTAATAATTTTATCAACATTATATCTGTTTTGTGTGTGTGTGTGTGAGGAAGACTAGCCCTGAGCTAACATCCGTTGCTAATCCTCCTCTTTTTGCTGAGGAAGACTGGCCCTGGGCTAACATCCGTGCCCATCTTCCTCTACTTTATATGGGATGCCGCCACGGCATGGCTGACAAGCTGTGCGTCTGCCGGCGCCGGGATCTGAACCCGTGAACCTTGGGCTGCCAAAGCACAAACTAAACTGCTGCGCCACCGGGCCAGCCCTATATCTTTTAATTTAATATTTCAAATGCAAGTTATTTAATAACTTTATGAAAGAGGTTCTGTTCCAGATCATTCATGTCAAAAAGTTTGTAGTTTTGAGAATTAACAAGAATTAACATGATTATCAGTTCTCTCTCTTTTCTCATATCCAGAGGCCACTCTTCTCAATTTTCTCTGGTAAAGTGACTTGTTTCTCTATCATCACAAGGGGCAGAAGACACCACCTATGATTCTCTTAGGACTGTTTTCTGTCCAGTGACATGGCATACAGCCACAGCTGCCGCCCTGATAGCAGTTTCCCCTTCTTCAAGTGTCCAGGCCTTTTGCACACCCTTGGTGGTCTCTCTATCAGAGAGTACAATCACCCTCTTCTGTTGAGATGCAATGTGAAAAAAAGTTTCTTCAACTATTCCCCATATACAGCTATTTTCTAGCAAATCAATTTTGTCCTCAGAAGACTTATTAATTGAGATTAAAAAAATAGAGTGGGATTATTTAGAAATCATGGCCTACTTCCAGGGCATCATCCTCTGATGAGCTATTTAATGTCAAACACGTGTGTTTTTGAGGCCCAAATTTGGTCAAGCTGTTTGTTAAGCACACATCTGTATGTACTTATATTTGTTTTTTTTTGTCTTGTAAACAAGCTGAGTCATGTCCTAGGCCTCGGCCGTTTGTTTTACATACATGTGAGACTTCACGTGCTGTTCTTTCCATTAGGATTGCAACTTATGCTCTGCTGTACTCTGCTAAATCCCACAGAGAGGACTGCATACAACAAAACAATTACATAGAAAAAGGAAAATCTACTGCAAAATTTCAAGATCAGGAATCAAAGAGTTCTGTACAACTATGAGCATATATATTCCTACACATTATCTTATCAAAACAACAAAGAAAAGGTTATAAAGTTATATTTAGAATATATTACACTTTTAGTAGTATCTTCTAAAGAGTTTCAGTAATGCTATCACAAAGCAATAAGTAAAAATGAATCCTTTTATAAAATCAAAACTGAATCCTCCTGAATCCCATTTTCTAATAATCACTATTTCAAAAACAATGTTTATGTTTTAATTTCAAGTGTGTAATCAAACATTCAAGATATATGTATTACATATCTTTGTATTTATTTTACTTCTATTAGATACAAATTGAATCCTATACAGAGTAGTATGTATGTGTCTTGGTACCATCATAACTATTGTGGGAAAACATACACACATGTAGGAAAGCCAGCAAAAGAGCTATTAATGACTATATGTGTACAGGGAGGGAACATGCTATCATGATATTGTCTTTAAAGTGTCCAATAACTAACATTTATGACCACACTGTAGGCACCAAAATATTCTTCATTTTTCCCTAAGTGGAAGAGTAGCTTTTCTCTTAGAATTGAAATCACTTTCTGGCACTTAACTAATGACATTATATTGAGCAGTTACTTCATTCCTTCATTCATTACATATTTATTGTTAATTTCAACACTACTCTTTGATTTATTTATGCCCTTCCTCCTTCAATAAAGAATTTGAAATGTATGTTATTAGATAAATTGAGATGCATGCATATTTTTAAAGGGTAATTTGGAAAGCAATATTGATTTGGAAGGGTAAATGGAAGGATGGGGAAGTAACTCAAAGCACTTAAAACAAATGAGTTGAAGATGAGAAAACAAATGCTTTTCATTTAATAAAATAAGAAATAACAGCACTAAAGAAAGTAAAAACTGCCAGTGCCTGCATTTCAATTGCATGGTGGTTCATATGATGCAATATTGTACTGTTCCCAAATTGGGTTTTAGGTCTAATTCTTCTACCATATTGCACTATGACTTTGGGAAAGTCACTAAACCTCTCTTGTCCTTATTTTCCCCCTTGATATAATGTGTTTACATTAGATAAGTGACTTTGAACAAGTGGCATCCTCTAAATGGGCAGGAACACAGACCCTGGAGTCAGAGGGCCTAGGTTTGAATCTCATCTTTGACATTTGCTAGTTGCGTGACCTTGTCCTTCTGTTTTCTCTTTTGTAAAATGGAGATAGTAATAGTACTTTGCTCATGCAGTTCTTGAAGAGGTTAAATATGTTAAGATATGTTAGGTGCTTAGGGTAGTGTCCAGTACCTAATAATGGCTGCGTTAGCTACTATCATTGTTATCATTTCAAACTGTACTCAGCTGAGCCAAATGGCTCCTCGGAGCTCCCTCAGGGGCTCCACTGGGTGAGAAGGGGAGAAAAAAAGGTGCTGTTAAGAATATGACTACACAAAATTAAAGTTTTAGTAGAAAATAATTTGATTATGTTAGCATAAAGTATATTCTAAAAATCTATGGGTTTCAGTGCTTCTCACATTTTGAGTACAAGGACCATTTTTCAATGCCTTAAATTTTAAAATGGCATCCTTTGCCTGAGAGTACTGAAAATTTTAGCATGCATTCATTGAAACAATACAATGATTTCAGTGAAAACTTTCAAAAAATTTGCAAGTATTAGGGTAACTGGTAGGAATTTATTATTTTTTCCCCAGGAAAAACTATTTATTGGAAGAACTTGAAGAATTCTGGAGAGGGTATGACAAATTCTCTTAAGATGATTAGTAGACTTCTTATAGGGAAAAATCTGAGATCCTAAACCCTTCTTTTCCACAAGATTCAAAGTTAAGAAAACTTGTTATAGTGAGCATGGCTATCCCTACCCAAGATCCTTAAATAAAATCTCCACAGGTTTGTATATTAAAATAGCATAGATGTGTAACAGATAACTACTAACATTTCAGCAGTTTGAAACAGTAAAATTTATTCTTCATTCACATACTCAGGAGTGTGGGCATTTCTAATCAGATAGACTCCTATAACTGGTGATTCAGAATCCAGCCTCCTTTAATCATATGGCTTCCTTATCTTTAAAATGTGAATTCCAACTTCCCTTGGGTATCAATATGCAGACAGCAGAAAGAGAAAGACAGGAGATGTAGGACCAGATAGAAAAAATGGCATATGTCACATCTTCTGACAATCTGTTGGCCAAAAACTGGGTACATGGCCAAACCTATATTTATGGGAAAGGGAAAAAGGGAAATGTAACTTCGCTGTGCATGCAGGAAGAAGGGAATTGGGCTTGGTAAACAGCCAGCTAGTGTCTCCCAGAGGATAAAGGTTTTATTTGGTATGATTTTGGTGGTAATACAGAAAGAATGGGAATTATGGTTTACTGAAGTGATAGAAGGTATCCCATCCTAGATCTCCTAGGAGAAAAGACAGCCCTCCGGTGAAAAGGTTGTGTGAATTCGTTTAAAGAGCTGAAACTTTGGATCCCTAGGTCGATTTTGGTGTAGAGTACCCCATGGCTGAGCACACACTCAGTGAAGCTGGACTTGGAGAATCTTGGAAGGCCCAGTCAGTGGTGATAGGGAAAACAGCGTTAAGGCAAAAGACCTCTCCGCGTCTCCCAGGTGTTCACCGGAATATAAATCCTCCCTCTGGGCAACCGTCAGTGGTGGTCACAGAGTGTTCTTGTAACATCTGAGTTTTCACTCCAGTAATGGGTGAGAGCCACCAGTATTTACTATTTGATATGAATCAAAGCTCTCTGGAAACCTTTTGGCTTTATTGTGATATTTACGGGGAAGAAAAAGACATTCTTAACGATAATGAGATGGGATGTTGTGTTGTTTAGTGCAAGTTTAAATGACTATGTACTTTTATTTTTTCTCTGCTATGGGCCAAATGGAACATATCAGGTACAGTTATTTTATTAATCACAAAATCATGTACAGATATTTGAACAATATTATATGTTTGTGTAGACATTGAACTTATCGTTATAATGATAAGAGCAGATATGTACTAACATACTCATTGCACTAATTCTAAAGCACTCGTGGATTTCTTGGGATCAGAATGGAGATTGCTGGGATGGTGAAATCATATTAAATTATGTCCTGGTTCCTATGTGTAAAAATGTTTCTCATCAGGCAGAAAAGCCTAAAGATGTGATGAAAACAGGCGAGAAAACAGGAATGGATTCAAATGGCTCTTCTAATATTCATATATGAATGGCTAGCTCAGATCAAGCCAAATTCCAGGAGTGTCGATAGATCCTAATGAGACTAATTTGAGCAATTTTAAATGGTTTACTGAGGTCTTTTTGGCACAATGGATTCCAAGGAGAAAGTGGCAATATTTTAGGTACTTTTGGAAGATTAGATAACTCTGTAACTGCATCAGGTCGTTTTAGCCCCCTACCCTCCAAAGTATCAGCTGCTTCTCTGGTTCCTGAGCTGACCTAAACTCTACAGAATCTTTAATATTATGGGTAACCTAAAGATGCCCTTATGTCCTAAGACTAAGAGGACCATATTGTTTATCTCCAAGCCAGGAAACTTTTGAGGAAAAAAAAAGAAAGAAGTACTGTTATTAACTGCACAGGACAATATGAATAAAGCTGGTGTATTCTGTACAAACTATGATCTAAAAGTCTCCCTGCTTAAGGCACAGTTTCTCAAAGTGTTGTGTGAGGAATTACTACATCAGAATCTCCAACAGAGTTCATAAAATGCAGATTCCTAGTTCCTAACCTATACCAATTAATTAAGAATCTCTGGAAACAGGGACCAGCAATATGCACTTTAAGAAGCCTCCTAATTCTCAACTCATGTGTTTCCTATGCACACTACAATTTTTGTGGTCTTAGATAACAAAACCAATGGGAACAATGTTGAAATGAGTCTCTCTCATCCAGTTAAAATATGCTGTAGTATTTGTGAGTGAATTTCAACCAGAATAATGGAAAGCTTGTCATATTAGTTTAAAAGTTTTGTCCTTTTGTTGCTTTCCTTATTTCAATCTTAAGTTTTGTACAATAGACTGTTACCTTCGCTGATATAGAGCTAGAATAAAGATTTCATAGAAAGACAAATGCTGTATGATCTCACTTATATGTGGAATCTAAAGCAGTCAACCTCATAGAAGCAGAGTAGAATGGTAGTTGCCAGGGGCTGGGGGAGGGAGAAATGGGGAGGTGTTGGTCAAAGGGTGTAAAGTTTTAGTTATGTAAGATAAAAAGTTCTGGAGATCTTCTATATAGTATAGTGCCTATAGCTAACAATATTGTTTTATATACTTAAAATTTGCAAAAAGGGTAGATTTTATGTTGTGTTCTTACCATACACACAAAAATCATAATGAAGGGGGTGGGAGGAAACTTTGGGAGGTGATGGATATGTTTATATTTATGGCCTTGATGCTGGTGATGATTTTACGGGTTTATATTTATCCCCAAACTCATCAAGTTGTATACATTAAATATGTACATCTTTTTACATGTCAATTATACCTTAATAAAGTGGTTTTTTTTAAAGACTTCATATGTCTTTTGAATTTTTTGCCATATTTTGCATTTTTCCCTTCAAAGTCCTAAAAGTTTAGTGTGGAGTGATATTAATGTATCCCTTTAACTTTTCAAAAAGGGTTACCTTAATACTATAATTTCAGGTTTCCTATTGTATCAGTCTTAATAATGAAATGTTCATATTTAGTCATCTTTCAGGTATAAGGCATTGTGTCTAAATTCTAGAGTGAAAAACAATGCTTCCCTTAAAAAATAAAACTATTAGTTGATGAAATAAACCTCTGTTTACATGTGTGTATTTAATCATGGGGCATAAATTCATTCCCAGTACACAGTTTGGAAGTTTAAAGAGCCATGTAAATTCATAGCCACTGTTTTGTTCAGGGCACACAGCTGGCTTTCTTGCATTTGTTCTAAAGGAGATGGAAAAATGGTAACTTTATTGGTGCGACAGTGAAGAATCTCAGTCTATGTCATGCTTTTGACGTTTGTTCGATGCCTCATTTAACTTAAGCTAGAAAATCAATCTTTCCTCTCTGAATCGAATCTCAGCAAGTCTTTGGATGAGAACAGAATCACTAGACCACCCTGTCTCCCTTATAGACTTTTGAGTGTATTTGTAATCTTTTACTGCAGTTATTTTTTTCATGGGAGAAATCTGTTGTAAACTTGATGGTTGTCATACCTCAATGAAAACTAGCAGTATTATGAAAATTCAGCATGAATTTGTACTCTTGATCCAGGAAAACATAACAGTTATTAGTGTTCTTGAGAGTAGTCAATTCAATCAATTCAATTAAAGTGTCAATTCACATATTTAGTGTTTATTAAATGTCAGGCATAATATTAGGTGTTGAAGATACAAAGATGAATGTATTTTAAAGAATCTGTCATTAGTGTATAACAAACAATTGAGCTACACAGAGGTAATTTACATGTATAGTTACAGTTTTGAGGAAAAAGTGATTTAATTTGAGTGGAAGAGAAAATAAGTTTCATTGATAAGGTCATTTATGCATTTGGGTTTTAAAGGATGAATAGGAGTTTGGAAAATATTTTCAATAGTGAGAACAGCAACTGCTAAAGGTCGTAAAACAAGGATACTGGGTTTTAATTACTGGTGTATAGTATGAAGAAGAGATTAGCTAAATTGGCAGACCAAGGCCAGAAAATGGAGACCTTTTATGACATGTTCAGAAGTTAGACTTTATCTTTGTTGCAATGGAAAGACAGTGAAGTTTTTAGGCACTTAATGATCAAATTTGCAATTTAGAAATAATAATATCGGTAGTAGTGTTGAGGATGAATATGAGGCGTAATGGTTGGAGATGGGAAGGGCAGAAATGGATAGACAGCAGCCTAGGTTAGTGATGAAGGATCTGAATCAGGGCAATGGAATTTGATTAAAATGGTGCACTTTAGGAGATATTGAGGAAGCAGAATTGACTAACCTTGGTGACATATTGAATAGAGGAAGACGTGGGAAGGGGAGAGGTGTGAGGGAAAGTCAGGTGTCAGGATTACTCCCATATTTCTATCTTTGCTTACTGGACAATGGTACCAACAATAAATAATACTTGATTCTGAGGCCACATGCTTTAGTCTAAGAAGGAGCATGATTGCTTATGATTAGAGAAGTAGGGGAGTTACCTGAAGATTCAGGCAATCTTATGGTCTTTTTAAATTTATGTTCAGAAACACATGAACTAACAGCCCCAGAAGTTTGGTGTCCCCTGACGTGGGCTCAGAGTGTCAATGACTGACTTCCTGGACTATTTTGGCTCTGGTTATGTCCCAGCTCTGGTGCAAGTACCATAGTATAGGGCTCATCATCCCAGAAACCTATTTATTGACCTTAATTGTTCAAATAGGAGCTACCAATATAGCTGTGTTTACACTTAGTTCTCTCACATCTTGGCTTTCCTTCTGAATGTTGTGGTGTAGGTCCAGCAGTTTTTCCTCTGGATCTTGCTGCTTTGGCCTTTGATCACTTGTCTGGTTGATATCTGAAGTCTTCTGAAGATGCCTCTTCTTTACTTCTTATT
The DNA here is from genome assembly GCA_031878705.1 of Tapirus indicus. Classification (NCBI taxonomy): domain Eukaryota; kingdom Metazoa; phylum Chordata; class Mammalia; order Perissodactyla; family Tapiridae; genus Tapirus; species Tapirus indicus. The sequence continues at coordinate 28,312,913 of CM062942.1, read as the reverse complement.
TCAGAGATGGGATGTACATCAGGAAATCTGGAGGTTGACTAGAGCATCACTATAAGTTGAGTTGGAGGGGAAGAGGTTGAAGCTGAAAAGTTGCCTTCTTTTAATGTCAGATTCAAGCACTTAAAAATTTGGCCAATCCATTGTTTATGACTTCGTGAAACAATGGGGTTTGTCTGAGTAGAACTGGCTGCTCCATTGTAGTTGGTTGTAATGATGTGGTTTTGGAATCAAAAGTCTCCTTTTACTGACTCAGACCAAAGAAACTTCCAGATAGATTCTATGACTCAAAGGGAGAATGAAAATAAGCAAGAGATTGCATTGCCCCTGAATTTGGGTAGAAGGAGTTCTGTAGCTTTAGAACTATAAGAAATGACCAAGGCATATGGTCCAGTTGTGTATTGCAGTGCAAAAAACCAATCCAAAACTCAGTGGTAGATATAACAAAAACCATGTTGTTATAGTCAGGACTTTGTGAGTTAAGAATAATAATATAGTGTACTGGGGAGGGATCATCACTGCTCCATCATGACTCGGCCTCAGCTTTGGTGGCTTGAATGCCTGGAGATAGATTAGATGGGGTCATATGTCTGGGGTCCTTGATTCTGGCTAAGTTTTTCTTTATGTCACATCTTTTGAGGCTGGAATGTCCAAGGTGGCAACTTCATTCACATATCTGGTGCCTGGGCTGGGCTGCATTGGCTGGAAAAGCTGGGGCTGGTCCTCTCTCTATATATATAGGAAGCTTCTCCATGTAGCTAAGGATTCCTCGTAACCTGGAAATCTCAAACTAGTTGGAATTCTTACGTAGTGAGAACATGTAAGAATTCTTTGGCCCTGGTTATGTCCCAACTCTGGTGCAAATAACATGATATAGCGCTGATAATCCCAGAAACCTATTTATTAACATTAATTGTTCAAATAGGAGTCGCCAATATAACTGGTGGCTTTGCCCAGCTTTATTGGCTGGCTTTGCCCAGAGTGAATATTTTACGAGGCTTGGATGGAACCATAAGGCTTCCTATTACCTAGCCTCAGAAGCATAAGAACATCTTTTCTGTTGCATTCGGTTGATCAAATAAATCCCTAGGTCAGACCAGATTCAAGAAGGGGGCTTCAGACTCTACCTTTCCATGGGAGAAGTAGCAAAATCTTGTGGTTATAGTTAAGGTACCATAGCACATGATGAGAAAAAGTCTTATGATGATGACTTTTCCATTGAAGTAGAAATTAATCTCTCCCTCTGTTGTCTGAAGTGCAATGCTCTCTGGGTGAGAATAAAAAAGGGAGGGCATAGAATTTGAAGTTCTTTGCATTCAGCCTGATTTTCAAGATAATGAATTAAGGATCTTTTTATTACGTAATAGTTTTCCCGTACCAGAGACCAATGATAACAATAACTATTTACTGGGGAACTGTAATTGCTAGATACTCTGCTTGTGCTTTACTTATTTGATTTCAATTCCCATGCAAGATAGGTATTACTATTCTCACATTGCAGATTTAGACAATGAGGTGGAGGCAAATCGAGTCATTTTCTCAAAGTAATGGTAAAAGAGAATATATTTAGATTCAAACAAGGTCTATAAGATAGCTCTTGCTGTTTCTACTATACTCTGCTATGTTTAATGGAAACACAGTTTCAGTCATCATTACACAGCGGTAGTAAAATCTCAGTAAACTGAGCTGCTTGAATGGTGTTTGACCATTTTTGTGTGAAATATTTTATTCTAAGTGCCATTTTGTGTGCTATTTTAATTCTGCTTTGGAGTTAGTCTAGAATATGTTTGTTTTAACTTAATAAAAAGAGTAATTTTTAATCAAGAAGTGAAGATAATTAAAGCTTGATGAAATATTTCAGATTTTTTTTCTTTCCCACCAGAAGGATGGGTTAAAAGGTTGAAAGCACTGTTGCAGAAAATGAAGATAAATATGCATGTCTCATAGAATCAACTGGAATTGGTTCTTTGATACAAATACTTGTTTTGAATCTAAATGTGAAACTCTTGACTAATTGAAATCATAGCCTTTCCACTTACATAGGCTTGACACTTGGGAATTATTTTTATCTCTTCCTTATGCTTACATCTAATTATAGAAATAAGAATGTGTTTATTTAGCAAGATCTCATCCCTCTTCTGATTTCCTTTATTCCTGGTTCTGCTCAGATTTACACCTTTGATAACTTTTCTATTACTGCTGTGTCAGTGGATAATTTGCTTCTGGACTTTTTCCATTTTGAGCCATCTTACACTGTTTTTGGAGCCATGGTCCAGTTCTGTTATTCATAAGCAAGTTACTTCATATCTCTGCAAATTAATCTCTTTATTTATATAATCTCACCTCCTAGAATTGTTGTAAGAAATAAATAAAATTACATATATTCTGTTTGTTGCCTATATAGATAGAGATAGAGATGAATTTTGTGGCTCCAATGATGAAACTGATATCAGGTTTATTTCTCAAAATGAATGAACACAGAGAAAACAAAACGAATGAGCAAAACAAAGGTTCACAATTTATGAGCAAAACCAAATCAAGCAGGCCTGCCATATACAGATTCACAGGTTGTGCACTCTGAAACCCCAGGGGGCACAATTCATGTAAATAATAAAGTGAATGACACTCCTAGAAATATACAGTGCACAGCCTGTATAACTGAACATGCAGGCCCTGAAAGCAACTTTAATGCTATCTTCTGCCTTCCTTAGACCCAATAGGGAGAAAAGAAGAGGATAATGAGCTCGGGGAGAGTAAATTATTACTTATTATTTGTTCTTCTCTAGGTCTAGCTCTTTACCTGCTCATGTTGAAGGGAGGTTGTTGATTTTGTTCAGCAGCCTGCAATCATAGGGAGCTGGGCTGCCTTTTTCACCAAGGGGATGAACAATATTTATACCAGCAAATGTAACAACTCTGACAGTGTCTGATGTGGGTAATCGTTCACCCCACATCTCTCCCATGTGGGCTCTCCCTTTTATGGTGCTAATTGAGTGTTGTAATTGTTCTTATGGTGAGTCACTGAATGTTCAGAATCTGGGTTGTCTATCCAAAGAAACCCACCAAATTTTCAAATTAAATTACAAAAAAGGTCCCGACATTTCAAGCATACAGTTTTGTTTACATTCAAACTACTGTACTATAATCAAGTTTCCTTTCCTGATTAGGTCTTAATGTCCACAGTCCTCAACATATTTAGTGGACAGCAGGTTGACCAAAGGGAGATAGTCTATTAAAATATGGCCTTTGTATTGGGAGGAGAGGCTTCATTATGGTGGGATATCCTGGGGCCTCTTTATTATTCAGGCTAAACACAAGTTCCTACCCACTCTATTAGAATGTAACCTCTCTATTCAAACACCTTTGAGAGCTTATTGCATAGAAAATAAAGTAAAATGTGTAAGTCCTTACCAGAATCACTCTACATTTCCCAACATTACTGCATTTTCATGTTTCGTGATTCAGTTTAAATGTCACTCCCATGGAAAGGCATTCCTGAGCAACTTATCTAAAATAAAATTGTGTGTGTTATGCTCTATCACAGACCCTCATCTCCTCCTCCAATAAACTACGTATGATAAGAATAGGGATCTTTATAGTTCAACCTCTGTTTTCTGTCTGTATAGTTCCTGAACGTAGGTACTAAGTGAACCTGTGTTAGAGAAATAAACGGAGGAAGAAAGAAAGGAAGGGAAGGAAGAAAGGAAGGAGGGAGGGAAGAAGGAAAGATGGACAGAAGGAAGGAACTTTGGCAAAGACTCTCTCTGTCTTAGTTCATTCTGGCTTCTATAACAAAATATCACAGACTGGGTAGCTTATAAACAACAGAATTTTATTTGGCAAAATTCTGGAGGCTGGGAAGTCCAAGATCAAGATGCCAGCATTGTTGCATTCTGGTAAGGGCCCTCTTCCTGGTTCATAGCTGGGGCCTTCTCGCTCTGTCCTCACATGGTAGAAGGGGGCTAGCAAGCTCTCTGCGGCCTCTTTTAAAAGGCCCTTCTCTCATGACCTAATCACTTCCCAAAGGCCCTGCTTCTAATACCATCAACTTTGGGGGTTAGGATTTCAACGTATGAATTTTGAGGCAACACAAACATTCAGACCATAGCACTCTTCTTTGAACAAACTTGAGTCAGGCTCATCCAAGTCCACTTTCTAACTAGTCCTTGACATTGGGCTCTGCCCTTGGCCCATTTAGACCAGTTTTAGCAGGAATCCTGCTGGGTCAGTTTAGAGAAAATCTCGCACCCTTGATATCTGATCAAATTCTTTATCCATATCTTATCACCCTGGCTTGCCTTCAGCAATAGTACTATCAAATTGGTTTAGCCAAAGTTTTCCTTACCCCTGATGTTTCCTCTTAGTAATTGTCTATTCACTGAACCTTACTCTGCTCCTTGGCTATAAATCTCGTTCTTATTGTGTTCAGAGGTGAGCCCAATCTCTCTCTCCTACTACAAAGCCCCACTATAGTATCCCCCTGGATAAACTCTTCCTTCCGTCTTTAACAAGTGTCATGCATACTTTTTAAACATCTTCCAAGCCTTTCTCTATCTACATTTCCATGAATTTTCCATCACTCTTTTCATGCCTTTGTTCACATTGTAGGCTGTACTTGCAATGCCCTATTTTGTATGCCCTAGGTCATATCAAACCCCTCTGCCATATCTGTATCCTTCAAGTTCTGTATTAAGTACAGTGCCCTTCAAGATGGCCTGTAAAACTCCTGTTTTCATAAATACTTGCCATTCTTCATCTTCCTAGGTTATCCTCTCTTAGACTCTTAAGCAGAGCAACATGTGTACTTGCCTTCTACTAGATTGTAAATTCTAGTAATGCAAGAACCAGGCATCATTATGTACCTCCCATAATGCCTAACACCAAGTGTTACACATAGTAGAAACTCAATAAATACCTGCTTGGTTGAAATATGGTCCTACTATATAGCGAAAAAGTCACGGGTGACTGAATGGGATTCTGATCTCCCCCACTCATGAGCTATGTGACCTTGGGCAAATTATTTAATCTCTCTTAGTTTCAATTTCATCATCTGTAAAAGTCAACAATAACTAAAACAATGGGTTGTGGTAAAGATTAGATAACATTATATGTAAAATAAATAAAATAATGTGATACTATACATAAAGGTGTCTCCTGCTTAACGTCAGGAATCCATTTGTGAAAATCAGGCAATTTGTGTTAAAATATTAACCAGGAAACTATTTTATTTTTTTTCATTATTATTTTTTTGTGAGTAAGACCAGCCCTGAGCTCACATCCACTGCCGATCTTCCTCTTTTTTCCTGAGGAAGACTGACCCTGGGCTAACATTGGTGCCCATTTTCCTCTACTTTATATGGGACGCCGCCACAGCATGGCTGACAGGCAGTGTGTCGGCAGGCGCCCGGGATCCGAACCCGTGAACCCCGGGCTGCCAAGCGCGAACTAAACTGCTGCACCACCAGGCGGCCCCTATTTCCTACTATTTTAAATGGAAACAGTTAATATGTTTTATATGTTAACCCAACAACCCCAACAAATTTCCTGAATTGGAATAAAACAAACAAACAAAAAACATGTGTTATGTTACAATTTAGATACATGTTTTAAAACCTCATTTCCTAATCACCTAACAATAAATATGGTGTTAACAAGCATTACTTTGTTTGCAGTAACATGGCCTCTCTTAACCCCAGTAACATTGGAGTTGCACATCTTGTATGACACTTTGCAGGCTTTTCAAAATGTCTACACATGATTTTAAAGTTTTACCCAATGTACTTAGAATGTAACTCAATATTTTCTTCAACCATTGTGCTATTATAAAAGTTATCTTGAGTATGGATATGTAACTATGTTTTATTCCTGTATAATCATTGGCTGAAGAATATTTCATTGAGAAATAATTATATTCTTTGTAGTATAGGTATTAAAACAAAGAGCTCTTCTAACAGGGAAACAATAAGCAGGAGATATTTTGTGGGGTGTATCTCATATAGGTATTGCTAAAAACAACACCTTACTGTAGGTAGAAATTAATAAATGTAAGTCTTAATAAATGTTATTTTCTAACTTCATTCCATTCTGAATCAAAGTAATTCTAAACCAAAGATTGAATTTAACTTAATCTTCACTTCTCAGAATCAGTTAAAACATTTATTTTTTGTTACTTTTTAAGAATTTAATTCAATTATGCAAAAATATATCTAGGGCTTATATTGATAATGACATCTACTCCAGCCCACCTACCTCACTTGTATTTCCATATATCCTGAGTGAGTCAGTCTCTTTTTGGGTTTTCCAAGAAATCTGGATGTTTCCTGGTTAATAGTCATCTCTATATGCACTTAGCCATTTGTTTGGTTTCTTTGTAAGTTTATTATTAGAGAAGTTTAGAATAAATTCATAGCGATTGTAGAGTAGCAGAATTTGCTACCTCCAAATGTGTTTCTCTGGCATGATTCTTTTTAAGAATAAAAGATTCAGGAAGAAACTTTGACCTCCCCCACAAACTGCCTAAAAGAATTTAAGATAGAAGGCCTATTTCAGGAAGGAGCTATCACCATAGAGAACTATACTGTAATATGAACTAGGTGTGGTAGACAGGGAGGAACCTAGCAAGGCCCATTTGATCAAAGTCCTCTCCGCGTCTCATTGTCTTTGCAAGGCATGGCAAACATTTGCTTTTCCATCTCCATGTGAATTGCCTTCCTCCTCTTTGAAGTGCCAAACCACTACCCCCAACATCCTCCTTTGTCTTTAGCTGAGGATGATATTTAAGGTGAAGGCTTTGGCCACTTTGGTGAGTTACTCAGTTTTCCTGGGTTTCTTCCATGTATACATGTTAATAAATTTGTTTGATTTTTCTCCTGTTATTCTGTCTCACATCAATGTAATTCTTAGGAGCAGCCAGAGGAACCTATAAGGTTAAAAGAATATTTCTTCCTCCCCTACACAACATAGAAAGTGATTGTATACAAACTTTATTTCAACTGTAGACCCCACTCCCCCAAATACTCCATAGACCGAAAGGTCATCAGAGATGACTTTGTCTTTGGGGAATAGATGAGTAGAAAACAGAGAAAGGAAGGAAATCATAGAACTAATTTAGTTGGGGATGAAGGAGCGAGTAAATGCCCTTTGCTTGGAAAAAAGATGAATTTCCTACTTGAGGAGAAATCACTTTAAAATGTTTAGCTGTGCTAATGATTATCTCTTTATTGCAAATTTAGTTGCGTTAGTAAGGTACTGCAAGAAACAACTAGTGTGTGTGTCTTGTTATAGTAAAAAATTATGATAGAATGAATCTTTCATTTATCTAGTTATTGAATAGCCTGAAGATAGAGTAGTTGAATACTATTTGTAATTTCTGTGTGTGGATTAGCAAAGCTGTCTTTGATACTAACATCCATTTTTTTCTGACACAAAGACAATAGTTTAATAGATAATTGTGGTTGAAAGAACTGACTGATACCTGACAGGAAGTTCTCCTCATGTTGATTACATGTAAAAATGCCTAGGAGGAGATGGGACTGACAGTAACCATCAGTAAATTTCAAAACTCAAATGAGAATCTTGTTGACAGCAGGGTGTTCAGAACAAAAAATAGTTTCAGCACTGACACTATCTTCTAAGGTACAGTATATACCTATCTATATACCAAATATCTGTGCAAAGACAGTGTAGTGTGATAGAATAAAAACTGAACTTGTAATTAGGACATGTGGATTAGGTTCCAGCTGAGTTCTTACAACCAGTGCTGTCTTGGAGAGTTTCAGCTCTGGGAATAGCATTCTTTGTCTTTAAATTATCTCTAATGATCTTTTGGGCTCTAAATGTATGATACTGTGATCCTATTTTATCATTTTAGGGATATTATATGTAGGAAGATAGCTCTATAGATTAATGGATATATGTGTGGATGGGTGGAAAGATGAGTGGACACACATACATACGTATATACACAATATACACATCTATAAAAATATATACATCTATATATATGAATATATCTGTGTACGTGTGTGTGTATACACACACATACACGTTATTTCCATGCATATGTGTGTATATAGAGTGACATCACAAATTCTCCTGGCCACAGTTTTATTTCACAAATATGAAACTTTTTGGCTTGCAAATATGACAATAAATCATCTATCATCTATTATTACAGAGGTAAGGCCTCTTAACAGCCAATGGGACTTAAAACAGACTTTTAGGTTATGAAAGATACTATTGGAAGAATCCACAAATATTCCTATGCATGTATTGTGAAAATGCTTCCTAGTGGATACAAATATAAAAGGTGAATAATAAAAATATTGTGAATACATCCATAAAGAATTCTAATATTGAAAATGTACTGGGCAGGGCTAACTGTCAGGAATTCGACCTTGCCGATATAATAGCTTTCATTTTTGATATATAGTACACATACTATTAGCGGAAACATATTTTTCTAGCAATGACCTTAATAAGAATAAAGCTCATGTAAATATCAAATAGTGAAATCCACCTTTTACTCCTTTAACCAACATGTTTAGGTTCATAGGACACTAAAGACCTCAGTCATCAATCTTAAAGAGCATTTTATTAAATATATATCATTACACAGTGAGTGGATACACTTTAGATCTGTCTTCTTGACAGATTGAGTACATTTCTGTGGAGTAGTTGGCTTTATTTGAGTGAAATAGGCTCATCAGTGAGAGGTCACAAGTAATCAGCTATCTATATATACCTTGGAGTTTAGAAATAACTAAGAGTTTAGATGGGGAGTCTTAAAAAGCTGAAACTGAAAATGACCCTATAATCACAGAACTTTAAAGTTGGAAAAAGCCTCATTCTTTCTCAAATGTAGAAAACAGTAAGTGAGTCATTAAATGACTTTTTAAAAAAAGTCTTATGGCAAGAGAGTGACAGAAATAGGACTTTACAACCCAATGTTCTTTCTGTCATACCATATTTCTCCCCAACATTTGTTAAATCAAAACACATGCAAACATGTGCACATGCGTGCAGGCACGCTCACGCATGTGTGTGCGTACACACATACAAATAGCATAAAGACCCATAATTCATTCTTCAAATCAACTTGCTTTCAACCATATGGACACTGTATGGATTGAATCTTTCAGATGCTTTTTCGGAGCAGATAAGCCAAACCCTATGTCTCTCATCTGGTTCCAGGCGTTGTTCAGTCTTCTCCAACTGGGTATAATTATTCATTGGGGATCTCTCCTATTGTTCACACTCAAATTTGTGATGACTGTGCTGTGGACGCCACTGTCTTGAGAGGAAGCTTTACATGATGAAGCACTTGTGTAAGTGGAAGGAACACAAGGAGAGAAAACTAGTGGAAAGGTACTGGAGAATGTGTGGTCAGTTGTTGCTTTTCCAGCTTGATTATAATGACCATTTCTATTAACATGACCTTGCACTACTTGCTTGACACATGCAGACTCCCTTAACTTAGAACATAATTGTGGCCAATGTATCTTCAGCTACAAAACCAAAGAGCCTAAGGAGCTCTGCGAGCCATATGCCTTCATGGTTTTTTTTTTTTTTCTTTTTTTGATTTTGGCGTTTTTCTTTTTTGTGAGAATTGAATAAGTATAAATAAAAGCTAAAAAAATCTCCTTTAGTCACCTGGTGATTTCTGTTCATCCTCTTTTTCTCAGGTAACACCTCCTTCAGGAAGCCTTCCTTGACTGTCCCTTCCCTTCCCAGGAAAAGATAAGTTCTCCTGCTCTTTACAATCAAAACTCCCTGGGCAACCTTTTCTCATATCTCTTATGGCAGGGTGTCAAATTGTGGATTCACTTGTGTGAGTCTTCTTCAGCCTGTGAGAAAATTGAGTGCAGGGGCTGAATGTTCCATCACTGTATCTTCCAGTGCCTAGCACAAAAGAAACAACTGATGTGTAGCTTAAAAAAAAGTAGCTTGTATACGTTGTAATGTTGTAAGTGTTCAATACATTTGTACCTCAAACACATGAAATAATTGATGCCAGGAAATATGCTAGGTAAGAATTAACGTTAAAGAGGAATTACAAGTGAGTGGAAAGAAGATTTTGGCAAAAAAAGCATGATTTAAGATTATTAAAGTCTTTTGTTTTTGTTTTTACTTAATATATTTTGAAAATTATAGAAGAAAAGGCTGTTCAATATTTTAAAAATTTGCAAGGTCTCTTTTCATTAGTTCATCAGCTAAAATATGGTAGCATCACCGTAGCTGCCCATCTTTCAAAATTTTTCATCAATATCAACTTCTTGTTGAAAATGTTTCTGAAAGTAACCTTATCTTTTGAATTCTATTGAAATCAAATGTGGTGGTTTACCACTAAGCACTTCAAGATCTATTAGTTTGTTTAGGCAGCCATAATAAATTTGAGAGGGAATGCAGCTCAGTCTTTGCATGGAGATTCATTTTAGAAAGCTCAGTTAACCATCCAAAAGTAATTTAGAAAGGAATTTAAATTTTAACCATTTCTCATAAAAAAAACATTAAAGGGAATTAAATCCATAAAAAGATGAACATTCTTCAAATCTCCATTCCCCTACCCAATTTTCTTGTACTCACTCCAAAAGGGGCAGCATTTCTCACACAGAAATCCCCAGTTATATCCAGCACTGTTACCCATTTGGCTTTTCCCTTCTTCTTTACTACAAAGCTTCTATTATTTTCTTATGAAGATAGTCTTCATGTCTCTTCTCCCAAGCATTTCATTTATATTTCAGAAAAGGAAGAGATAAGATAAACTCGACCAGAAGTTATACGATGTTTTGGTTAAGTTTGGAAAGTGGGAACACTACCAAATTAATTCTTCATCATGTTCTATAAAGTATTATGATGATTTTATGCTTTATTTTGGCTTTATCTACTGCGTTATAACTTCACTGAGGACAAGGACTATGACTTTTGTAGCTGACGCCTCACCTAGTCATGGAGGAAATGGCCAATTTATCAGGCATAACAAAGACTTGGGATCCTTCAAGGCCTTCCCATCCCTAAGAACCAGGATCTTTGGCAAATTCAGATCAAAGCTGGCCATCTATTTTGTAAATAAAGTGTTATTGAAACAAAGCCAAGGTCCTTGATTTAGTATTGTGGATGGCTGCTTTCAAGGGTAGAGTTAATTAGTTGCCACAGAGAGTATATGGCTGGCAAGTCCAAAATATTTACTATCTGGCTCTTTAAGAAAAAGTTTGCCAAACCCTGCCTTAGAAAACAAAATCCAAACTCCTTAGCTTGTTTTAAAAGATATTTGTCATATTTGGCTGTCCAGTATCTAATTCCTCCTTACTATTTTGAGGATAATCTAGTTTGTGTGGTCTTTCCAATGAGAAGAGCTCAGCTCAGGCTTGATCGAAGCTTCTCACCTAGAAGACTGAATATGGAGCAAAATGCTGGAACGATGAGAGTTGGCTAGAATTATTTCACAGCTGTCATGTTGGTAGTATCCTGTACCTTGGTCAGTAGCATTCTGGCCAAATTGTTCCTGTTAGAGGAAGGCTCTGTAACTTCCTGTTCTGTGATCTGCCAAAATGTTTTGGTTCTTCTCCAGCCCCATAGCAGTATTATGAGCCCCTGATGTTGTTCCCAAAATCCTCTTGAAGCTACGGACAGACAGATTTGGTTTCCATGATTTGCTACCAAAAGCATCCTAACATATACACTTGGCATAAAAATACTCTACTAATTTAGTGCCTGCTCAGAGCTATTGCTCAGTGCTGTGCACAGCTTCTGGAAGTGCCATTCACATTGACATTGTTGTGAATGGCACCCCTTGGAGTTGGGAAGTGCCCAATCTTCACAGTTGTAAAAGGTGGCCTTGAATCTGCTCATCTTTCCAGGTCCCCTTCAATTGTCTTACATCCATGATCTACAACTGAGTCAATCCCAACTACTTTTACTATCCAGACAAGCCAAGGTATTATTACTTGGTCTTTTCGTGATCACTTTGTTCCCAACACCAAATGCAGACTCTTCACAGTTTGTTCATCTGGCAAAGTCCTAATCATCCTTTAATGCTCTTCTCAGATATTACCTCTGTAAAACTTCCTGTCACATCATTTTCCTGCAACCCACCATAGGCATTCATAGTAAATGACTTTATCAAGTGTACGCATAATACTTTGTATACATTTCCGATGCCATATTGTAGAAAAGAAACTGTATTGTAACTTTGAATGACCTCTGATTAACTAGCCCAGATATGCTCTGTGAGTTTTGTGGCCCCTCCCAGCTGCTATAAGTTGATAACCTTGTTCTTTTCAGTTCCTTAGGAATGTGATGACCCCAGGTAGAGAATCGATGCTGATAGCCATCATCAATGACAACTGAAGGATCAGGGTATAGGGCATTGCTCCAGTCTCTGATGCATATCAAGTAAAACAAAAGACTGCCAGGAACTAAGACCAGATGGATGCCCTACCCTGAGACTAGTTGCCTCCCCAACCAGGAGACCAGCCCCCTACATAACGAGCCTGTAGTCTTTGTTCTGTAAGATGGTTCTTTGAGACATTAGTCTGCCATCTTCCCCCTTGCTAGCAAGGTGTAATAAATGCTCTTTCTCATCCACCATCTTGCCTCTTGATGATTGGCTTTTGTCTTGTGGTGAGCAGATGTGCCCTTTGTGCGGCAACATTTCTATCAACTCATCTCATGATGGTTTTATGTTAGTCTTCTGTACTAACCCATGTGCTTTTTGAGAAAACAGATTTGTCTTAATTGTGGCCTAGTAGAGGAGACCCTAGCATGTAGTGCATGCTTAAATGACTGTCTCTTTGTGGACTCTTTAATGTATTCATTAACACTCATAATTCACGAATGAATCAAATCACTTAATATTTAGAGTTTCCAATCCTCCATTATCACATATATCCAAATGCAGCATTATTTACTTCTTCCTACCAGTTGCCAATGTCAAATAAAAAACAAATCCCAATTTAGGAGAGACTTTATTTGAAAGGATAATTGCAAAGAGGGATCTATTGCAATAGGGAGAAAGCTGTGAGCATAAGATCTGCATGCTTCTCAAAGGTTAGGCAAAAAGGGTTTTTCTTCTATTGGGAGGAGTAAACAAGGTTAGAAAGAATATGGTGTGGGGAAGTGAGATGAAAGAGTGGCTTGATTGGATAGTAGATTAGAGAATATTTTACCTTGAGGCCAACCTATTCTCAGGAGAGATTATGTGTTGACTCAGACTAACAGTGAGTCAGAGTTCTGGAGCCTGGAGGAAGGAGTGAAACTTTAAAGTTTGATTAACAAGCATTTTGTTCCAATTCATTAGTAGGAACAAACAGTTCAGCTGATAATTTGTGAGGCCAAGAAAAAGGGAATTTGGAGGGTCTTTGTCTGGCCTTGCCATATGTAAACAAGGGGAGGCATCTGTGAGTCATATTTAAGTCATTTAAAGGAAGGGTGGTTCTTTGCAATAAACTGTTTTACACAACACAAAGTGCGGAGGATATCTTAACTTTTGTTGTTTTCCAGGATTACAGGGCTCATGGAAAGTTCAACATTGTCACCAATAATAAAGTTTTCAGTATTGAAGGAGAAAATTAGATCTACATAAAACTTTCTTTTCTAGTGGTCATCACACAGCCAGTAATGTATCCACTTGTTAAATTTACTTACCTTTTATCTTAGAGAGTTCCTCCAAATTAAATAGGTCAGGGACATTTTTATAAAGAACCAAATATTGCTTTCCTGCCTAAATCAGAGTGTGGACTGAGTATCAGAGACTTATCAGATTTCTTTCAAGCTAAAGTCACCTTCATTCACTTGATAAGACTGTAGAGGGCACAATTATACTGGAACAAAGCTTCAGTGAAAGACTGAGAACTTTATTAAATAAAATACACTTAGCTAGTACCCGAATGTGTGCTGTCAGTGATTCATATCTGCCTTTCAGGACAAAGGTTTTTTATCTTTTTAAAAGAGGATTTTCTTATTTGTCACTCAGCTTTCTTTTTAATTAATCCTAACCACATTTCATGTGGGAAAATGTGTTTGAAGAGATGGAATTATAAATGAGTCCAGCATTGTTATGTTCCCTCTGCACTAAGATGTTATTGTAAGCTAGGGCAAGGAAGTAAAAGATAGTAGATTAAGAGAAAACTGCTGGGGAAATGAGCAAGCATTGTTAAAAAGAAGTGACTGGTTTCTATTACTCTCTTGGAAGTGGCACATAGTAGTAGAAAGACTAAGGAATTAGTCTGGATATCCATAAGCTATTTGAAGCACACCTTTTTAAAAGCGAAGCAAAGTTTTCCATAATCATCTAATTTGTGGTTTCAAATTCCTTTAGTGTTCTTGATGCCACCACCAGAATAAAGCATGCCCTTCTTGCTAATAGTCTACTCCTCCCCTTCCTTGTACTATGATATGTGTAAGACAAGTGGCGTATATGCACTGTTCATATTCTCCCTTCACCCTGCTTTCGTTCTACATTTCAAGATTTTATTTTCAACATCAATAATGGCTTCATAATTCCCAAATTCAAAGGTTTTTCTTTTGTCTCATTTACTTTAAAATCTCAACTGCTTTTGATATTTTGCTGCCCACAGTTGACTGTTGTCTTTTCCCTTGAATTGTGTGCCTGTATATACGTTATTACTCTTTTTACCTACTCAACAAATCAGCCTGTTACCTTGAGTGCTTCTTTTGGATTCCCCCCATTCCATTATTTTGGGAATTCACCAAACTTCTGTATTTTGCCTGCTGGTTCTCCTTCTCTATCAGAATATTTATTCAATATTATGGTTCCAACTAAAACCTGCCATTGGACTGGATATTATGTCAATGGCAAATGGCTCTGGTTTCTATATAGTCTACTCTCACTAAAGCTCCAGCTTTATATTGCTAACTGCCTTCTAAATATTCACAAAAGGATGTCTTGCAATTCCTCAAAGACAGCTATTCAGAATCATCTTTTTTCTCCAAACCTCATCCCCCTTTCTGATTTTCTCATCCTTCTACCTCTGCCATAACCTTTAGATACAAAAAATATTTGAGTATTTTTCAACATATACCCTGCAGGCTCACTGCTATCCTCCTAGGCCAGGCCTTTAAGCCCAGGTAACTAGTCTCTGAGTCTATTAGAATGTCTACGAGGGCAGAATTTTCTGTATGCTTTGTTCGTTAGTGTATCCTAATCACAAACGATGGTGACTAGCTCAACGAAATGAATATTTGTTAAATGAGTGAGCCCACATAACCAAACCTAGATTCTGCTATTATTATTATTTGTTATTATTATTATTTTTTTTGCTGAGGAAGATTCTCCCTGAGCTAACATCTATTGCCAATTGCCAATCTTCCTCTTTTTTTCTTTCTTTTTTTTACGGCCACTTGACAAACGAGTGGTGTGGTTCCGTGCCCAGGAACTGAACCCAGGCCACTGAAGTGGAGCACATCAAACTTTAACCACTAGGCCATGCAGGCTGGCCCTGCTATTATTTAACTTATTCTACATTCATTACCAGATTTTTTTTTTTTTTGCTGAGGAAGACTGGCCCTGAGCTAACATCTGTTGCCAATTGTTCTTTTTGGCTTGAGGATTAGCCTTGAACTAACATCCATGCCAATTTTCCTCTATTTTGTGTGTGGATCACTGCCACAGCATAGCTAATGAGTGGTGTAGGTCCACGCCTGGATTCGTACCCATGAACCCGGGCCACTGTAGCAGAGCATGCCAAACTTTAACCACTATGCCACAGGGCTGGCCCCAATATTTTTTTAATGCCACTTTTGTATTGCTGCTTTTGTAATCAGAAACTCCGTTTAGTCTACTTTGTCTCTTTTGTCTGGTTTTCAAGGTTGTCCATTTTCCTATCCTAAGGAGGTCCTGAGAAAGTAAATTAACGATGTGGGTTAGAGTGAGCAAGCTGAAGTTAAACAGCCTGAGTTTGATTATGGTCCCTTCATTTACTAATTGGGACAGTTATTTAATTGTTCTGTGCCTTGATTTCTACATCTGTAAAATGGAGATAAGGATCATTGGATTGATGTTAGGATGAAAAAAGTTAGTGCATTTTAAGCAAGCAAACAGTGCTTGGTGTTTAATAAATGCCCAATATGCATTAGCCATTATTATTATTATTACCTTATAAACCTCTACATTTCAAAATATCCTTTATGCATAAGTCAGTGGTATCCAAATGTTTAAAACAACATATACCATTTTTCAAACAAACTTTTTAGTGTAATCCCAATAAATTTATAAAATATAAAATCAGTGCTGCTTTATTTGTACCCTCCCCTCTTTCATAAACCCATAAGTGTCCTTGACAAAATCCGAAAACTCCAAGGACTACAATTTAAAAACCATTGGTCTAAGTAACTTTTGACATAAGTATTTATTGGTCGATTAAATCATGTCAAAAACCATCAGATTGTGGGGGTTGTAAGCATTTTAAAAATTCATCTACTTATTTTATGTGTCACTAATGAGAGTATCCTAACACGAAGAACTTATATTTGAAAAGATTATCTAGCCCAGACAATTTACATCTATTTTTGTAAATCAATTTAGATCAAGGGAATAAACTTTATTTTTTCATAATAAATGAGGGAAAAGTTTGAATTAGAAATTATACTTAAGGAATCAAAGAACTGTGTTATTATAACTGTCATATACAGAATAAGTTGTTTGCCCTTTGAGCATTTGTGGATAATTTAAAACGTTATTAGTTTCTGAACTGAACCTGTGAGATATAAATCATTTTCTAAATAATAATATTGATATTAACATTTGCCCTTCTACCTTCAACTCTTTAAACTTAGTGAAACTTTAGACATTACTGACTCCCATTTCTAGCAAAAAGATATTTGTCTCTACTCTTTAACTGGAAATCTTTGAGAAAAAAATTAATTGGTGTTGTTAAAAGAAAGGTGTCATCTAAAATTATCTGTTCTTATTCTTAGAAAGAATTTCCTGAATGATCAAAGGAACATCTGACTAAGAGTCATGTACTCTTAAAGGGGTTGAAGGTAACAAATTCATAATATTAGTCTCTTCATTTTACAAATGAGAAAAATATGAGCCTGCTGAGCTAAGCAATTTATCAAAGATAAATGGTTGCATATTAAATATTAAGAAGTATTAAAATCTCTATTCCCAATCCAATACTCTTTCCACTATTTAGCAGATTAATCATATAGTCCCAAACATCAAAACATTTTTTCATGTGTCCCAAAGAGGACAGAATGTCATGTTTTGGAAACCAGATGACATACCAATTTTAAAAGCAGTATAAAAAACAATTTTAAATTAAAATTTTGGATTAAGCAGGTGGTGACTAATTGATTGGCAGTGGTTTATACGAGAA
Source organism: Tapirus indicus (assembly GCA_031878705.1). Taxonomy (NCBI): domain Eukaryota; kingdom Metazoa; phylum Chordata; class Mammalia; order Perissodactyla; family Tapiridae; genus Tapirus; species Tapirus indicus. Next base: position 28,295,577 of record CM062942.1, on the reverse strand, counting down.
TAGAAAATAAATCAATAAGCAGAAATATTGTGCTCATCTGCTTTTCTGAATTTTTGTAAACAGAGCTGCTCCAAGTAGGATTGGGAATAGAAAAAGGCCTGTCTTTCTGGTGTCTGTGGTTGTCTTTATTGAAATAATTTTCCTTTTTCTTTACCCTTTCAAGTGCCTCTTACTTCTGTTCTGTCCTTCTCCTTACCAAAACTTCTTCTAGGGAAGTTATCTCAAACTCATTTATACTAAAGCATAAATGACTTACAAGCCTTAAAGTGCTGCCTCTCCCAGGGAAGTGTGAGGAGTGAGATTTAAGAGGGGCAAAGAAAAGTAAAGTCACAGAATGAATATCTAAATGTGGGATTTCAGGTATCAATGAAGAAAAGAGTAGTAATTTTAAATTGTAGGTGGACAGACTTCCCAGTGCTTCAAAAACCCTTGTCAATTTCCACAAAGACACAAAAAACAAACACACAAAATAAAACAGAAAGCATAAAAATAAAAACAAAAACAAACTAATTGGACGTGATTACATTGAAACTGAGATTAATTTGTGGACTTCTTTAATAAATTGAGTCCCTCAGTCCATGAACATGGTATATCCCTTAATTTATTTAGATATTCTTTAAATTTTATCAATAATGTTTCACAGTTTTATATATAGAAATCTTCATATCTCTTGTTAGATTTATTCTGATGTGTTTCATTTTTTAGATGTTATTGTCAAGAGCATCATTTTCTGAATTTCATTTTCTATTTGCTGTTGGTCTATACAAATACAATCGATTTTTAAAATACTGACCTTGTATCAGCAACCTTGTTAAATTATCTCATTAATTCAAATGGCTTACTCGTAGAATTTGTTTCACATTCCATAATGTTTAAAAGATCAATTCTCCAAAACAATGTAATAAATCTAAAATTCCATACAAATAATGTTCCTAAAAATTCATATAGCAAAAATTGACAGAAAAAATATGTAAAGCCACAATTATAGTGGGAAATTTTAACATAACTTTCTCAGCAGTAGCTAGAACAATCAGCCAAAAGTCCATATATATTTTGCAGGGAAGGATTTGCCCTGAGCTAACATCTGTTGCCAATCTTCCTCTTTTTTTTTCCTTCTCCCCAAAGCCCCAGTTCATGGTTGTATATTCTAGTTATAAGTCCTTTTAGTTCTTCTGTATGAGGTGCTGCCACAGCACGGCAACTGACAGACAGGTAGGGTGGTTCCACAACCAGGGAAATGAACTCTGGCTGCCAAAGTGGAGAGCACAGAACTTTAACCACTAGATCATCAGGACTGGCCCCCATAAAAGACTTTTAACACAAATGTCAAACATGATCAAATTGAAATATGTAAAACTCTCTGGTTAACAGTGACAGAAATCACACTTTTTTCAAGTACATATAGACTATATTACAAGATTCATTATATGCTTGTACTTAAAGCAAGTCTTAACATATTTCAAAGAGTGAAATACAATAAAATATGTTTTTTGGCCATTGAGGTATTGAATTAGAAATCAATAACAAAAATGATTTTAAAAATATCCAAATGTTCAAGTATTATTTTACTTAAATAATCCACAAATTAAAGAAGAAATCACAATAAGCATAAGAAAAACAAAACTTTAGCTGTACTCCCATAGTTTCTTATACATGTACATACTGTAACACCCATAACATTCTCCCCCACAAGCATGTGCACTGTCTGTGTCCTGTTTGTCTAGTTTCCTGCCAGGTCTGATAAAGCCAATTGAACATGCTCACTAAATGATAATTGAGTGTATCAGACAGAACCCTTAGCTTTAAGCAACATGATTTGATTTTGACAACTTTAAGAAGAAAATAAACTTATTATAATGATATAGAGTAGCTCACAGAATTGCTTGGAGTGTCAGAGAACCATGGGCCTAAACTACCAGCCAGGAGAAATGTCTAAACTCATTTTGCTGTCTGATCTTGTGAAGATATGATTTCCACTACTGCTGGATTACTTGATTACTCTGCAGATTGTAATGCTGAGCTCACAAACACAAAACATTAGATGCAGTTGCTTCTAGAAAGAGGATGTTGCTTCCACTACTGTTCTTTTGTATAACCAGAGTAGATTTTGCAATTGCTGGTTTTCACTCACTCACTGGCAGCTTCTAATTCCAAATCTGGGACATATGCATCCGACTGATTGAATCTGGTTCCTGTGCTACTGCCCTAGTTTCAAAGGAGGCTGAGAAAACAAGTACTTGGGATCTTTAGCTTCTATAGTGGAAGGTGAATTTGCCTCATGAAATGGGAGATTCCTAAAACATAGGCAATGGACATGGATCATGTGATTTACCTCTGACTTTCTGGCACACGTGGGTCTGGCGAAGACACTTAGGATAAAGTCTATTTACTAATGTCTGGGTTCCCTGAACATGGCCATCAAAATGGAGGAATGAGGGGCTGGCCTGGTGGCGTGCTGGTTAAGTTCATGTGCTCCGTTTTGGTGGCCCGGGCTTTGTGGGGTGGGATCCTAGGTGTGGACCTACACACCACTTATCAAGCTGTGCTGTGGCAGGGATCCCACATATAAAGTAAAGGAAGATGGGCACGGATGTTAGCCCAGGGCCAATCTTCCTCACCGCCCCCCCCCAAAAAAGGAGGCTGAGTGTGATGTCAGAAGGTCAAGGTCCCTATGAGCTAAGCTGTGACGTAGAGTGAAAAAGTTGAAATAATGCTGTTGTCTTGTGAATTGCAAGCAAATTGTTCTGATATTCTCAGCTTTTTGAAGTAAAAGAATAAAAGCATGTGCATAATCAATAGCTATTGATTCCTTAGAAAGCAAAGCAGTTTCCTTAGAACCTTATTGATTTGTTCTAGTGGAGAGACCACATATGGAACAACAGACTCAATTTGCTGTCTCTAGCTGATCAAATTCATGACAATCCACTGTTATACTCCTGAATATTCTGAATTCTGCACTAGCCAAACTGAAAATTTAAAAAGGAATGTGATAGAAATCACCAACCCTGAATCTGTCAAATCTTTGATGGTGAAACTAATCACTGATTCTCTAAGGGATGTAGTCATGCTTTTGACATATTATTACATATTATTATAGTAGACAGAGGAAGCTCTAGGAGCTTCTAGCAGGTCCTTCCAAATAATAAACATTATTCCCTGAGACATACAGCCAAGATGGTGATTCTGTATGTGGCTGAGTGTACCTGTTTAATGATATACTAAAAAACTAATGAAAAATCCATGAAATTTTGGGGTCCTGCTAGTACTGAGTCAGACTTAAGTCAAAATGCCATTTATCATCTCATCTTCACAAGTCTCCACCCTGACCAGTGGACAATAGAGGCATTGGAGTTACCAAGAGTCAATACGATGAAGGCTGAAGAGATTGGGATGGGAAAAGTTGGCTTCTACTTTCTAGGTAACTCTTCTTGGCAAAGTCATTACATGCTTCCAATTATGGTGAAAAGTAATCTCAATATATATTGCAAAGTGGGCTGCTTCTCCTTAGAAAAGTGGTTAAGTTAGAGTTGGAGATTTGGCTATTGTTAGAACCTAGCATTATATTCTCATCCCACTACAAAGAGGTCCAGTCCTTTTTCAATCAGTGCTCTGTTCCAAGATTCCAATTAAACTCTCATAATGAAGCAATCTTCAAAATTTAATGTTGAGTGTTTTTCTATCTCAACCTGTGGATGCAAGAAAAAGACTTTTATTACATTCACAGAAAGTGAATGATATTTTGGCATTGCCTTGAGCTGAGAACTTAAGACTTGAGCATGACATTCTTATTATATTGGCATATCCCCGTGTCTTTATTTTTAATTTATTTTGTTAATTTATGAAAATAAATTTTTTTGTGATAAGAAAACTTAATATGAGATCTACTGTCTTAAAAAATGTTAAGTGTATAATACAGTAGTGTTAACTATAGGGACTATGTTGTACAGCAGATCTCTAGAAATTATTCATCTTGCATAACTGAAACTTTATACCTGTTGAACAACAACTCCCCATTTCCATCTCCCCTCAGCCCCTGGCAACTGTCATTCCACTCTCTGTTTCTATGAGTTTGACTATTTTAGATATCTCATATAAGTGGAATCATGCAGTTTTGTTCTTCTGTGAATGGCTTATTTCACTTAGCATAATGTCTTTTGGGTATATCTATGTTATTGCAGATGGAAGATTTTCCTTCTTTTTTAAGGCTGAATAATATTCCGTTGTGTATCACATTTTCTTTATCTATTAATCCATCAGTGGAATTTAGGTTGTTTCCATATCTTGGCTATCATGAATAATGCTGCAATAAACACAGGAGTACAGATATCTCTTCTAGATCTTGATTTCACTTCTTTAGAATATATACCCAAAAGTTGCATTACTGGATCACATGGTAATTCTATTTTTAGTTTTTTTAAGACCCTCCATATTGTTTTCCATAGCAGCTGTATCATTTTACATTCTCACCAATGGCGCACAAGAGTTCCAATTTCTCCACTTCCTCACTAATACTTGTTATCTTTTTTTTCATAATAGCAATCCCAACAAGTTTGAGATAATCTCGTTGTGGTTTCAATTGACATTTCCCTGATGATTAGTAATGTTGAGCACCTTTTCATATATATGTTGGCCATTTGTATATCTTCTTTGGATAAATATCTATTCAAGTCTTTTGCTCATTTTTAAAGCAGTTATTTCCTTTCTTGCTATTAAGTCATAAGAGTTTCTTATATATTTTATCAGATATAGTGTTTGCAAATATTTTCTTCCATTCCATAGGTTGCCTTTCCATTTTGTTGATTGTTTCCTTTGCTGTGCAGAAACTTTTTAGTTTGATGTAGTTCCACTTTCCATTTTTGCTTTGTTGCCTGTGCTTTTGGTATTATATCTAAGACATCATTGCCAAGATCAATGTCAAGGAGCTCTTCCCCTATATTTTCTTGTAGGAGTTTTACAATTTCATGTCTTACATTAAAGTCTTCAATCCATTTGGAGTTGATTTTTGTGTATGATATGTGTCCAATTTCATTCATTTGCATGTGGATATCCAATTTTCCCAGCTCCATTTGTCAATTCTGAAAAAGAAGAACAATGCTATAAGTATCACACTTTCTGATTTCAACATATATTACAAGGCTACAGTACTCAAAATAGTATGATACTGGCAAAAATACAGATATGTAGACCAATGGAACAGAATAGAGAGACCAGAAATAACCCTACACATATACAGTCAATTTATCTTTGACGAGGTAGCCAATACACAATGGGGAAAGAATAACCTCCCAGAGCCTTTAGAAGAAACCGTGCCACCCTACAGATTTGGAATACGCATTACCTTCATACTTTTATATGTCAGTTACTACTTGATTTTTCCTAGTCAGGTCATTAATGAGCACTAAGTCCTAAGAGACGCCAAGGATAATTTTTTGAATTGCTTTTTCATTCTGTGCTATGGGATGCCAGAGTCTTGTTCCTTATTGTCATCTGGAGATTTACTGCCTTCAGTGCCAACCAGGCTAGATAAGTGGTGGCAATTTTTCCTATTTCCTCAATGATCTGTTGTCTCTGATCTCCCCTGGTATTAATTTTTATGTTACTCAGAGCAACCATGACTTACTCTGGCTTAATTAAGTAGGAAATAAACTATTAAAAAGATATTGGGCAGTTTATGGAATTTTTGAAAGATTTAAGAACCAAGATTGGAGTTTAAAATTTTAAATTATGCCCAGGAATCACACTGTACAATTAGTCCAGGGAACAACCTATTGCTAGAGTCATTGGACAGAGGTACTGCAGCTGGAACTACAAATATCAATGATATGGGATGCTAAATGCCATCATATGAATCACTGATATGCTTCTTCTGGATACTAAAAGTAGTTTCTGCTTCTCATTTTCAGAGTAGATTCTAAGCAGTCTTTTCTTCTTGTCAATAGCTTCCAGTCCCATCTCCAGAGTGGATATAACTGATCTGTGGAGCCAAGGTCACATGTTAGCCCATAGCTTTAAGGGATGCTCAGAGATTAAGTAGCTGGCATTTTTCAGTCTCTATAATGAGAGACAGAGACAGGTTCTTTCTCATAAGATGGGAATTTCCATAATTTATATATGGAGTTCATATACTAGGTGACAAAAACAAGGAGTGATAACTGTTAGAGTTTATTCATGAACAAATACCATGTAAGTCATAATTTTCTCTATAGTAATAGAGAACAATAGTAAGGAAGTTTTATGTGTGTGAGTGTATATATATATATATATATATATATATTATAATTTCTGGCCTTATATAAAGTAGGCCTTTGTTTTTTACTGTTACTCTTTTGAATACAGAATGGGGATTCTTCTAGTTACAAAGAGGAAAATGAAAATATTTTTTCTGAAGTAAACTAAATGAAATATGAACAAATTAACATCATCTCTGAGGCAGGACCCTCAAAATCATACTTTTTCCTGATCAGTGGTGTAGTCAGTTCTTAGCTTTATTAATTATTAATGGAAAATACGTATTTAAGACATTACTGCAAATAAATATTTTAGAATATGTCTGGCTATTCCTCATAAAGTGAAAAACTTTTTATAATATAAAGCGTAAGAACAGATATTTTTTCAATATAACTCCTAGTTGCATATTCTCACATATTATAACCATATGTAGTTAGTGTTAAGTTGAAAGCCTGAATTAGAATAATAAATTGTTAGAGAGTCAGTGGTAAGAAAATTATTATATTTTGTTGTTTAGCACAGTATTCAAGTTTTATGTTTAAGATACTCTCAAGGAACTATTCATTTGGCTAATAAGTGAGTTAATTAAAAACAGAGGAAAATTATGAAGAGTGTCACCATGGTGTCTTTACAATCAGAGGGATGTGAATTCAAATTATTTAATGGTAATTTTTGAGAACCTACCACATCCAGGTATATGACTTGTACATTTTCTCTAGGAATTTCATCTTCATCATCTAAAAAATATATATAAAACTCCTAACTCATGGAGTTCTTGAGAGCAAAACAAATCATAAAGGCAAGACCCAAAAAGATGAAACCCTTTCCAAGTAGCTTAACTGTGTTCCAGAACAAAACTCAATATTTATGGAAACACAAAAATAGTCATCACCACCACAAGGCAAAATTAATAATTTATCGCATCCAACCAAAGATTAGCAAGCATACAAAGAGACAGGAAAAGATGAACTATAATAAGGAGAACAGTCACTCAAAAGTGGCCCAGAACTGACACAGGTGTTACAATCAAACTAGATATTATAACTGTACCTCAGATGTTCAAAAAGTTACTTAGCAATATAGAAGATGTTAAAAAGAACCAAATTTAACTTCTAGAGATGAAAGTCGCAGTGTTTGAGATTAAAAAAAAAATCACTGGATGGGATTAACAGCAGATTGGAGCTGGCAGAAGAAAGTGTTTCTGGGTAAGAGATGATAAAAGTACCAACCCTGCAGTTCACTGTCACTCTCAGAGAGCTTAAAAGAGAAGTCAGTGTGATGAAACAGTAACCCAGAGAATGGGTTGGAGGGGGTTACTGCTATCAGTGGCAAAAGTAAGACATGACTTCCACTTTGGGGGTCCTCCTTGGTAAGAGAGGCAAGAATGAGGATGAACCATAAACTCTTCCCATGCTGAAGCCACAGAGCGAACCCATCCCATGTTATTAGAGGCCACTGACATGGGAAGGACAAGACCAGGATTGTATACTGACTGCCAGTGGGTACCAGTTATGCCTGTAGTCAGAGGAGCAGAGTCTTCTCTTTTTTTTTCTTTTTCTTTTTTGATTATAAACTCAGATTTATAACCAAACAGAAGAGGGACTTAGAGGAGAGCTAGTGGGAAGCTTTTTGGCTACTTGGAGTTGTTGCTTTGAACAAATATCCCCCAAATAATAATAATTAATAGTATAATAATAATAACAGTACATGAAGTGTCTGTATATTTACTTTAATGAATTCTTTAAAATTGGAGGTAATTGAAATGTTTCTGGTTCAGGCTGCAAGAGCATTAAATTTCCCTTGTAGCAGTTACTGAGAAAAAAAAATTTGTTACTTCATCAAGTTTGAATTTCTCAATCAAACCATGTATGATTAACCTCCTCCAATGTATATTTTCTAAGAGGTACATAATCTGATAATAAACATGGCATTGTTGTTGTCTAAATTATTTTTAATGACATACACAATAGAACATGAGAGGATCTTGGCCTGTTTAGCAACCTCTATACTTTTATTTTAATGGAACGTATAGTTTAGGTGGAAAATATAGCCTAGTGGACTTTAAAAAACTCATCTTTGAAAATGAATAATAATGAAACTGAAGGACTGTATATAAGTTAGAGACTATAGGGATTTGATTTATCTGAAGTGCAGAGTCTTTAAATTGTGCTTTGGTTAATAACCTGGCTTTAGACTTTAGAGAAAGGTCTGTAATTTCTCCTACAATCTGGTAATTCAAGAGGTACCAAGAAAACAGTGCCTGAATGGCTTTAGGTCTCAGAAGTTAAAACACAAGAGAAGTCAGATATCGCTACCATGGTAGTAATTCCCTCTATCCAAAACAATTTTTAAAAAATTCTACTTCTCTCATTAGAATACTACGGTGCTATATCATCACCTCCTCAAGAAAAAGTGCCATATGGTTCTGTTCTGTCTCTTCAATTTTATGCAGTAAGACAAGATTTGCTTCCTCCTTCAACTCCTTTTTTTTCTCATTTCCCTTTCCTAGAAGACAGCCTTAGCTTAGTTGAGAAAAGCGAGAGAAAGTTTCTATTATAATAACACCAAATAAAGGCTATCGACATTTGCGAGGTAAATTTTAGTTGTGAATGTTTAACTGAAAGATCTAAAGACATTTCCATAGGACCTTCAAGTTATTTGACCTCTTTCACAGCCAGCCTACCCACATACCAAGTTCGCTGAGAAGAAAGATGAAAGGAGCCTATTGACTGCTAATCAAAGCCTTGGAGAGTGGAAAAAGGGCTAAAGAAACAAAGGTCACAGTAGAAGAGGAGCAAAGTTAGGGGAGAACCTACAGAGATGCACATTTAAGCTAAAACCTGTATAGACTTTAAATGGAAAAGAGGAAGGAACTGTCGGTGCCATCCACTATTTTCTATGTGTTTTGTATTGTAAAGTAGAGTTTTCTTCTAGTAACAGACACACTTTCATGCTCTTCCAGACATTAAAGTCTATGTAAATAAGGATTTACATACTTGTGGGCTTGTCTGAGATTATTGTACTGTGACAAAACATGTGGCTGTGCCTCCATGTAAGAATAACGTAGAAATCAGCTAAGAAACACTCCACCATTCATCTAAACTATTTACCAGATTGTTGCTGAGGAAGGGGAGTGCTCACAGCTTCTGTAAACTGATGTAATGAATACTCTTTCAGCAGGAGGTTAACATGAAAAAAGTAGTAATCTTGGCATGGAAACATGGGCTGAGTGTCAAGTCTGAGAATGCATGGTTTAACGTGAATGCCTAGGTTAATGCTTTCTTGTGAGTTTATTAGTTTCCCATTGGAAAATTTCGCTAGCTGTTGTTGGGCAAAGTATAAAGAGTGGGAAGGAGTTTAGGGAAGGTGGATTGTGTATCTACATTATCCAAAATGGATGCTAAAAGGGAAATTAGATTGTTTAAAAAGAAGGAGGAAAGTTCTCTGAATGATACTGAATGATATTAGTGGGGGCACTGCAGTTGATATGGTATTTGGTTCCACCTACATTTGAAACCTGGCTTGAAACTAGTGGAAAGACATGCATTAGGTACCTGAGAAGAATAATACATTGTTTAGGAATTCATGATTCTCTGCCATTATCAAATAATTCATTAAATAATTAATTGAGAGCCTGAGTAAGGGAGATGGATCAAAATAGCTCTAGAGAAACTGATACAAGTTATTTAGTGGACACTACATTGTGATTGATTTAAGAGGGTTTCAAGGGTAATTTTGACTTGACTCCCTTAAAAAATATTTTCCACTCATTTTAGCACCCAATCAAATATCAGGGTAAGATTTGACTCTACTTTATGGGTAAATTTGAATTTACAAAATCTCAAGTAACCTGGGAATGGAAGGGAAGTTTAAAGAGAAGTTACAAGTTATGAGTAAAAAATTATCTTCTCCACGAGCAGGGTGGTAGCTGTGCAAAAGAATAACTACAATTGTAGAATCCTCGAGTTTGTAGAGATTTTCAGTATGATCGAGCCACCAGAGATCAATGGTTTATCGTACCATGGTAGGAAATCTTATATCATGATATCTTAATATCAAAGTTAATAAACTTATTCAATTGTGACAGTATTTTTTTTTAATGTCTAGCTCATTGTCAGTTTTTATTTTTTAAGAAGATTGGCCCTGTGCTAACATCTGTTGCCAATCTTCCTCTTTTTTCTCCCCAAATCCCTAGTACATAGTTGTGTATCATCATTGTAGAGTTGTAGCTCTTCTATGTGGGACACCACCTCAGCATGGCTTGATGAACAGTGAGTAGGTCCACACCCAGGATCCGAACCTGTGAATCCTGGGCTGCTGAAGTGGAATGCGTGAACTTACATGCTACACCACCGGGCCGGCCCCCATGACAGTCTTTTAAAAGACTGAGAAAATTAGGGGTGTGTGTGTGTGTGTGTGCCTGTGTGTATTATAGGACATTGAGGAAGCAACTATTATTCATTAATTCACCATGTCCCAAATTCAGTATTCAGGAGCTGGCATGGCATAGAGTCAGGGATTTTTTGTGTGTTGGATTTAAGGAAGGAGTAAATATTATTTGATACCCATAGGAAAACTAAACCTAAGGAGAATACAAATTCTTTTTTCCAGTGAGATTTTTTTTCTTTTGATAAAATGCTTCAAAGCAACACTTGAGTCAAAACTCTTCCAGTATTAATGGGGAGAGTGGCTATTGACCCCAGTATTTGGAAGTATAGGTGTAGGTAAATAATAAAATTGGGTGTTGGAGTTAAGTAACTTTTCTTGCTTTTTCAGAGTCCTTCTCTAAGGGCAAGATCACCTTAAGGAAGTCAGTTTGAAAACATCATTTAACAGGCGTAAGTTTTGACACACTTCAATGAATATGCGCACCATATTGTTTATTGACACGGGGAAAAACAATTACTTATCTCATTAACAAGTCCATTTCTTACCAATCTTAAAGAATTAAAGATGTTTGGAGAGTTCTGATGATATTACAATTGATTTATCCAAGATTACTCCTAGAGGGAAATAAATGGATTAGCATTCAGCATCTATTTGGTCTACTTTCTAGTGTGCCTTCCTAAACTACAGAGGCTAGACAGTTTAAAAAAAAAATCCCAGACCCTCTTTCAGCTTAGAATCTTGATGTGAAAGAAATTCCACAAACTCAATGCATTCCTCTGAGATTTGGCGGTTGAAAATTAAGAAAGGCAATCACCCTGCTGCTTTAGTTTTTGCACCCAGAAAGCACTGCTGTGGAGACATAAGTATTCATCTATAGCAGCATTCCTGTGTAGTTAGATCCCTAGTTAGTAGGCACAATGGTTGTTTTGTTTGGTGAGTTTACATAGAAAATGAATAAAATATAGGTACATTTAATGAACAATTAGGAAGCAAAAACAAACGTTAACCATCACACAGGTCAAGAAATAGAACATTGCCAACACCTGAGAATTCCCTCCATGCCTTGCATCATCACAAAACTTTCTCTCAGCACAAGCAATAACCACAATTATGTTAATCCATTCGTTGTTTTTCTTTGTAGATTTACCACTTATGTGCACATTCCTATGATACTGTTGATGGATATTTGTGTTCTTTTCAATTTGTGGCTGTCACAAACAACACTGCTATGCACATTTTTATATATGTATTCTGGTGCACAGAAGAACACATTTCTCTAGAGAGTGGAATGCTGGGGTTAGAGGGGAGTTTCGGGAATGAAATGGGGAGTCACAGGGAAAATATATCCTTAAGCCACAAGATAATGATGAGGGGTCAAATCAGTTTACACTTCCAACAATGGTGGTGAGTCACTCATATTTAAATTCCTTGACATTAGTCATTATCACTTATTTTAACATTTCCTGTCTAATGGGTGTGTAGTGGTACCTCATTATGACGTGAATTTTAGTTTTCATAATTACTAGTGAGCTTACAATCTTAAATACAGTTATTGACTTTTGGGATTTGCTGTTTTTTGAAAGATCTGTTGAAATTTTTTTGCCCGTTATTCTATTATCTGTCTTTTTCTTCTTGCTTTATGAGTTCTTTTCATATTTTGAATATTAATCCTTTATTGATTTTATATTTTGCAATGATCTTTTAAAACTCTGTGGCATGGCTTGTCTTTTAACTATCTTTATGTTTTCTTTTGGTGGAAAATATTTCTTAATTTAATATGGGTAAATACGTCAATCCTTTCCTTTAAAGCTTGTACTTTTTCCATCTTAAAAATACCTTTCTATTTTGTGGCATAAAGATATCCTCCTATATTGTCTTTTAAAATATATTTGTGAACATTTCATATTTAGGTCATTAATCCATCTGGAAATAATTTTGTTTATAGTATGATCCAATTTTAATTTTTTTTCATTATGGATACCCTACTGCTCAACGTTTTTTAATTGAAAAGTTCATTATTTCTTTGTTGATCTGCTGTGATACCTGTGCCATACAGAAGTATCATACATATATGATTTTGTTTTAACACATGTTTTGGTCTGTTTTTTGGGTCTCTATACTCTTCTTTTGTCCATATGTTTGTCTCTATATCAATACTGCACCATCTTATTTATTATAGCTTTATAAGAGATCTAAATATTCAGTAAAACAAGTTCTCCCACATTTATCTTATTCTTCAAGTGTGTGGTGGTTATTCTTGGGCTTTTGTAATTCCGTATAAATTTTTGATGAAGCTTTTCAGGTCCAAAACAAAATCTTTGGTATCTTCAGTGGGATTTTGCTTACCCCATACATTAATTTTTAGAGAATTAACGTATTTTCGATATTAAGACATTCAGTTTACAAACATAGAATATATCTCTATTCATTTTTGGTTTCTTCAAGGTCTTTGAGAAAGTATTATAATATTGTCTGTAGAGACTTTGCACATCTTGTTGGATTTATTACTACTTCAGCTTTTTGGTGCTATCTGAAAGGATTTATTTCTTTTTAATATCACTTTCTGTTTGTTGCTATTATATAAAAATACAATTTATTTTTGTTGATTTTTTATCTAGAAATCCTATTAAATTCTCTTACAAATCCTAGCAATTTCCTGTACATTATTTTATATTTTCTCTGTACACAACAGTATAGTATATAAATAGAATGAGCTGTATTTTTTCCTTTCTAATCCTTAGGCATTTTAGTTCTGTTTCTTGACTTTCTGCACTGGCTAAGATCTCCAGTACAATACTGAATAGAAGTGGTGACAGAGGGCATCCTTGTCTTGTTCCTGATCTTAAAATTAAATCTTTAATCATCTCAACATTAACTATCATGTTACTGTATGACGGCTACTTTTCAATTATGAAAGTTTCTATTTCTACTTTGCTAAGATTTGCTGGGCTAGCCCTGGTGGTCTAGTCGTGGGCCATGGCCCAGGTTCCTTTTCTGGTCAGGGAACCACACCACCCATCTGTGGGTTGTCATACTATGGTGGCTGCATGTTGCTGTGATGCTGAAAGCTATGCCACCAGTATTTCAAATACCAGCAGAGTCACCCATGGGGGACAGGTTTCAGCAAAGCTTCCAGACTAAGACAGACTAGGAAGGAGGACTTGGCCACCCACTTCCGAAAAAACTGGCCACGAAAACCCTATGAATGGCAGCAGAGCATTGTCTGATACAGTGTCGGAAGGTGAGAGGATGGTGCAAATAGAACGGGCAGGGTTCCATTCTGTTGTACAAAGGGTCGCTAGGGGTTGGAATTGACTTGGTGACACTGATAGTGCCAACAACAAGATTTGCTGAGGGTTTTTTAAAACCACGAATAACTGTTGAAATTATAAGAGACTTTTAAATTTTTTGTAAGGTTAATTTTATTAATTAATTTTTTGTAAAGTAGCCTTGCTTGCCTGATATGAACTTAGCTTTTTATGCTGGTTTCATTTTGCTTATTTTATGTTTGTCAGTCTGTTTTCCTGGTTAAGAATGCCTCTAATTATCTCTTCTTATACTGTTCTTTCCTGTCTTGAAATGAAAGAAATGTAAAAAAATTAATTGAATAGTGTTCTCTCTTTTTCTATTCTCAGAAGAGTTTGTATAGGGTTGGAAATTGTATAGGATTGGAATTACTTCTTTCTTGACTGTTTATTAGAACACACTAATGAAACTCTTGGATTTCAGCATTCCTCATGGTAAGAGTAATGAGTGCTGATTCAATTTCCAGAAAGTGTAAATGTATGTATACATTTCTTTTTCTGTTTGAATCTATTTAGATGTTATATTTTTCTAGGGGATTGTGATTTTTCTAAAATATAAAATTTATTTGAAAATGTTTTCTCCATTTTTCCTTTGTAAAGTCTATAACATATATATAATATATGACCCCTTTACATTCCTGATATTGGTTCCTTGTGCCTTCTGTCTTTTTTTTTTTTTTGTCTTGAGAAGACTCTCAAGTAAATTGGTGTTTATTAGTCTCTTAAAAGAGCCAAGGGCTGGCCTTATGGTGTATTTGTTAAAACTTCGCGTGCTCTGCTTCAGCAGCCTGGGGTTCACAGGTTCAGAGCCTGGGTGTGGACCTGCACTTCACTCATCAAGCCATGCTGTGGTGGCATCCCACATACAAAATAGAGAAGGATGGGCACAGATGTTGGCTCAGGGCCAATCTTCCTCAGACAAAAAAAAAAGAGCCAAATGTTGGTTTTTAAATCTGCATTGTTTATTGTGTATGCCATTAATTTCTGCTCTTGTATTTATTATTTACTTCTTTTGCTTTCTTTGGGTATGTCTCTTCAAGGTAGCACATAGTTATACGTAATTTTATACAGTCTGACACTTGTTTTCTTTTTATTTGGAGAAGCTAGTCCATTTACATTTAATGCAGTTACTGATTTCTTTTGGTTTAGATCTTCCCTTTTTTTCTTTCTGTTTGTCTTGTCTACATTCTTTCATACTTTTTCCTTCCTTTGTATTCATGAAATATTTATAGCAGTCCATTTTTACATTAATTTTGAAGCTGTAAAATCTGTTTCATTATTTAATAGAGAATTCATGTCAGAATTTACTACATATTTAGAATTGAAAAAAAAACCTTGCTGAAAACCTGTAAACTAATACTTGTAATCTATGTCATATTTATATATATATACTTGAAAGGAAACATATTAAAAATTAATGAGCTCAGTTTGCAACACAAGAATTAAACAAATTGGGCCATGAAAGAAGAAATAATTAATAAAACAAGTAGGACAAATAGGAAATAAACAATAGAGGATACCAAAAATCTCCAACTTGTAGGAAGACTCATACTTTCCTATTTAAAAACTTAGTACAAGAAAATGATCAAGACAATGTGGTGCTGCCATTAGGACAGCCATATAGATCAATATGAAATAGAATTGAGAGTCTAGAAATAAAGCCATATCTCTATGGTCAAACAATCCTTTTCAATAAGGGTGCCAAGAGCACTCAATGGGGGAAAGAATCTTTCCAACAAATGGTGCTGGGAGAACTGGATAACCACATGCAAAAGAATGAAGTTGTGCCCTTATCTCACACCATAAACAAAAATTAACTCGAAATGGATTACAGACCTAAATGTTAGAGCTAACACGATAAAACTCGTAGAATAAAACATAGGAGTAAATCTTCATGACCTTAGATTTGGTAAAAGGTTCTTAGATATGATACCAAAAGCAACAAAATAAAATAAACAAAATAAAACAGTAAGTAATAACAGGGTTCCTCAACATTAAAAATGTTTTTGCTTTAAAGGACACCATCAAGAAAGTGAAAAAAACCCACAGAAAGGGAGACAACATTTGCAAATCATGTATTTGGTAAGAGACATGTATCCAAATTTATAAAGAACTCTTATAACTCGATAATAAAAAGACAAATAACCTGGGGCTGGCCTGGTGATGTAGTGGTTAAGTTTGCATGCTTCGCTTTGGCAGCTTGGGGTTCGCAGGTTTGGATCCCAAGCACAGACCAGTACACTGCTTGTCAAGCCATGCTGAGGCAGGCGTCCCACATAAAGTAGAGGAAGATGGAAACGGATGTTAGCTCAGGGCCAGTCTTCCTCAGCAAAAAGAGGAAGATTGGCAACAGGTGTTAGCTCAAGGCCAGTCTTCCTCACACACGCACACAAAAGGACAAATAACCCATTAAAAATGGGCAAAGGATCTGAATAGACATTTCTTCAAGGAAGATATACAAATGGCAAATAAGCACATGAAAAGGTGCTCAACATCATTTGTCATCAGGGAAATGCATATCAAAACCACAATGAGATACCACTTCACACCTTCTAAGATGGCTAGAATAAAAAAGTCACATAATAACAAGTGTTGATGAGGATGTGGAGAAATTGAAACTCTCATACACTGCTGGTGGGAATGTAAAATGGTGTAGCTGCTTTGAAAACCATCTAGCAGTTCCTTCAACAATTAAACATAAAATTACCATATGACCCACACTTCCACTGCTATATATATATATACCCAAGAGAAATGAAAACATATGTCTATACAACAATTTGAACAAGAATGCTTTTAGCAACATTTTTCATAATAGCCAACAGGTGAAAACAGCCCAAATGCCCATCAACTGATGAATGGATAAACAATTGTATGTCCATATAATGAAATATTTTTTGGCCATAAAAAGGAAAGAAATACTGATACTTCCACATAGATGAACCTTCAAAACATTATGCTAAGTGAAAGAGTCAGTCACAAAAGACCTCATATTGTATGATTTCTATTTATATGAAATGTCCAGAATAGTGAAACCAGAATAGTGGTTGCTCAGAGCTTGTGTTGGGTTGGGTGGGAATATAGGGAGGTGATACCTAAAGAATATTCGATTTCCTTTTTTAGTTGATAAAAATGCTCTAAATTGACTGTGGTGATGGTTGCACTTATCAATGAATATACTAAAAACCGCTGAGTTGTACACTCTAAATAGGCAAATTGTATGGTATGTGAATTATATGTCAATAAAAAATAGGATCTAAATAAACAATAGAGAGGATCAACAAACCCCAATTTTATTTCTTTGGAGATATAAAGAATGGCATTTTTTATGTTCATAGAAGAGGAAGGCACAAACAAACAAAATTTGAAAGAAAATGGTCTTTACTAACATATATTTGAGATTTTACTAATTATAAGAATAAAGAGAATTATGCCATTAATATGAAAATTTAGAAAAATTAAATTAAAAAATTAGCAAAATTGTCTTAAGAGGAAATAGAATAATATAGTGTACTGATAACTTTTAAATGAATAGGATAATTTAGTCAAATATCTACAAATCAGCAAACAAATAAAATCACCAGAAGCAGACATTTTAAAAGTAATTTCACAAATCCTTCAGGGAACAAATTAACCTTTATCTTATATAAAATTTTTCAGAGAATAGAACAAGAAGGTATACTCACTTTTTCATTATACAACACCCAAACTGAAAAAGCAAAATATATGACAAATTCATTTATAAAGATCAATAAAAATATTCCAAATAAAGTATTATCACAGCAAGATTAATTTATATGTACAGAAGCCCAAGCCAGTAGAAAAGAATATTGAAAACAAAACAAAAAAAAGGCAGAAAATAAATGTCTGTATACAAAATACAAGAAAATCTGTAATCTATGAACTCGCTGGATACAAGATTGATGTATAAAAACCAATAAGAATTTAAAATATCAGCAACAACCAGTTAGAAAATGTACTATTATTGCTACTATTCCATTAATACTTTTACTATTAACTAAAAATCCCATTCACAATAAAATAATAAATAGCAGATATTTGGGAATAAATATAAGAATATATGAGTCAAATATTTATGTAGAAAAATAACACTTTCTTAAAAGATATAAAAAATTAAATGGAATGCTTTATAATATTCTTTGATGGAATGAATCAATATTTTATAATTGACCATAGTCTCCATTAATGTATGTTTGCAATGCCATTACAATGAAAATCACAATAGACGTTGTCATAGGCCATGACAAGCTAAATCTAAAGTTTATATGGAAGAGAAGAGTATTAGACAGAGTTCTCCAGAGAAACATAGAGCCAATGGGAGGTGTGTATGTGCACAAAATCTTCAGGGCAGGTCATCACCTCCCAGGGAAGAGTTGATACTGCAGTTTGAGTCCAAATGCAGTCTGCTGGCAGAATTCTCTCTTTTTGGGAGAGGTCAGTCTTTTTCTATTAAGTCCTGCAACTGATTGGATGAGGCCTATTCACATTTTGGAGAATAATCTGCTTTACTCAAAGTCTACTGGTTTAAATGTTAATTTCATCTACAAAAAATCTTCATGGAGCCATCATGAATAATGTTTGATCAAGTATCTGTGTACTGTGGCCTAGCCAAGTTGACAAATAGGAAGTTAAAAGTAGCCAAAAACTTTTGAAGAAGATATGAAGAATTTAAAAGAAACAAAAAGGAGTGGCAACCTATGCTACCTAATACAAACATTTTAATTAAAGTCGTATTAGTTAAAACAGTGTGGTTCTGGCACAGCAAAGGTGTAGGCAAACAGAGACTAGAACAGAATACAGGGCCCCAAAATATAATAGATTTTTAAATAACGGTTGTGGTAACATTACAAATTTGTGGAGAAAGGATGAACCCTTTATAAATGATATTGAGATCATTGGAAATCCATATAGACAAAGAACAAGTAGAACCCTATCTTAAAGCAAGCAGAAAATGAATTCCAGTTTGAATCAAAACTTAAATATGAAAGAAAAAACATTAATATTTAAAAAAATATGAATGTAGCTTTATGAAATCAGGTTAGAGAACGGTTTCTTAAACACAACATTAGACAATCGCAAAGTATAATGAAAATATGAGCAGATTATATGACATTAATGTTGAAAAACTTCTATAAGAGGGTAGGCAAATGGACAAAGAAAGACAGAAGAGAATAAATCTGGATGGCCAAGAAACTTATCAAAGAAAGGTCTGCCTCTCTATCATCAAGGAAATTCTCACACATGTGCATTAAGAGTATGTACATTGGATTCTTAATGTGGCTTTGTTTATAATAAAAAAGTGGAATTACTAAAATGCCCATCTTAAAGAAAACTGAGAAATAAATTGTGGTACATTCTCAAAAATAATATTATACAGTAGCTAAATTGAATGAAATGTTTTTGTGTGTGTTAATATGGGTGGATCATAATAACATAATGCAGATTTAAAAAATAAACAGTCACAAAAAGACTATGTAGGTTTAAAAAATATATGAACTGAAAGGATTTGTGTGTGTGCGTGTGTGTGTATGTGTGTGTGTGTGTGAGAGAGAGATTTAGAAATATATATCTAGTTAAATATGACAATGTGAACATACAGGATTCGTGTAATTTTTGGATAGTGATCATCTCTCTAATAATTGGGAATGATCTGAAGTAATATTCAGGAATTAGATCTTTGGAAGGAAAATCAGCCTCCAAGTAAATTTTTTTTAATTTTACCATTTTAAATAAACATTTTCTCCTCTGAATCTGTTAAGATTTATTGCAAGTGAGATCTAATGGGCTGTATAGTAGAGTGAACTTTCCAAAGTGTTCTTGGTGAGAGATAGGTGTCTGATGATTGTTCCCCTAAAGACACTAAGGCTATTAACAACCGAGAAAGCTCCAACACAATGGTTTTATTGACATATAAATCTATTTTCTTGAAGAGCTAATTATTTGTAGTTATGGCAGTATAATTTATTGAAGTGTTAATTTGTGTTTGTTTTTCCCAGTGACTCTACTACCACCAATTCATCATGGTAGTGAACATCTGCTCTTAATTACTTCAGGGGATTTGTGTTAGAGTGAAAAGCTGATCCTTCCTGGAATTGACAGATTTTCCTGTGATTTTTGAAAGGCACAAATACTTTGAAAGGATAGTGGTAGGTTACCCCAAAGACAGGAAGAAGGAAAAAGCAGGAGAGCCTTTGAGACTATCCAAAGGAAGAGGGATAGGTAGCCCAGGGGCTGGAAAGAGGGATATATCTTCATATAGCCGAAAACTTAGCACTTTACTATGGCAATATGAAGATATGGAATATTTCCAGAGACATGGCAAGATTTCAGAAACAATGATTATGTAAGGCATGCAAGTAATAGGGGCTCAGCCACCAACTTTCCTGTTATCCAAATTTGTAAGTGAAGCAGTAGAGTCAGCAGATTTAAGGTTATCATGAAAATTCAACAAGATATATCTGTACTTATGGACCAAATACAGAGCCTCTACCACATTTTCTAGGGTTATTTTAAGCCTCCAGAATGTTCACATGATCTGAGGAAATCAATGGATTTCCAAATGGTGAAAAACTGGTGTAGAATTTCTTCTTAGCCTGATGGGATGGGAGGATACAGTATTATTTAATTTGATTTAAAAGAAATAAATAAATGAGCTACTTCTTGACCAAACACTTTTACCCAAACACACAAGGTTCACTTTAGTTTAATGAGAGTACCAACATGGTATCGTGGAATAACAAAAATCTAATGCTGGAAGGAATCCTACAGATCACTCAATCCAGCCTACCATTTTGTAAATAAGGAATCTGAAATTGTACAAATGTGGACAACTCCTAAATTTAATATTCTGGTAATTAATCAAGCTGAGATTCAAACTCAGGTCTCTTGATTCCAGGTCTAGTTTATTTTTCCCATTTTATTAGGCTCTCTTTAAATAGATATAATTTTAAAAGTACGTGCTACCTCTACTCTCTGTGGGACAGTTTTCCAACTTGAAGGTTTTATTTCTATTTGCCTTTCCTTTAATCCAAGACAGTTGAGGACTATACACACACACACATACACACACACCACTCAGTAAATATTTGTTGCTTGGATTATTAATCCATTGATATTTTAGTGTTTCCTTCAGATATGATGAATCATTAGAAGCTATATTTTCAAATAGCATATTTCAGGTAAATTGTTTAAATGTGTGGGGGTTACTTCCTGGAAATCTGTTTTTTGATTAATTACTGGTTAATTCATCTCTACTTCTACCATCTTAATCTGAGCCACTGCTATCCTTCACCTGGACTATTAAAACAGCCTTCTAACTGTTCTTGAATCCTTGTTGGTTTGTCTATAGGAGTTCCCCATAGGTTACCTTTTTCAAAAGAACATAAATTAGATAATTTCTCTTCCATGTTTAAGTCTCCTGCTCCAGCCCTTCATTGTGCTATCCTATTGTAATTGAATAAAATCCAAAATTTTCACCATTGACTACAATGCCTACATCTCCCAAATACTCCTGTCTTAGTCTGTTTGGGCTGCTATAACAAAAATACCATAGACTTGTCTTTTTTTTGTCTGTCTTACATCACTTATATGTGGACTCTAAAAAAGCTGACCTCATAAAAGCAGAGAGTAGAATGGTGGTTACCAGGGGCTGGGGGTTGGGGGAACTGGGGAGATGTTGGTTGAAGGGTACAAATTTGCAACTAGTAGATAAATAAGAGAGCTAATGCACAGCAGAGTGATTATAGTCAATGACACTGTATGATAAACTTCAAAGTTGCTAAGAGACTAGATCTCAATTGTTCTTACTACAAAAAAGAAATGAAAATTATATGATGTGATAGACGTGATAGCTAACGCTATGGGTGGTAATCATATTGCAAAATGTAAATGTTATCAAATCAACGTGTTGTACATCTTACACATATAAACAATGTTATATGTCAATTATATCTCAATTTAAAAATACCATAGACTGGGTGGCTTAAACAACAAACATTTATTTCTTACAGTTCTGGAGGCTGGGAAGTCCAAGATTAGGGTGCTGGCTGATTTAGTTTCTGATGAGATTCCCCTTCCTGGTTCATAGATGGCCGTCTTCTTGCTCACTCTCTGGGATTTCTTTTATAAGGGCACTAATTCCAATCATGAAAGCTCCATGCTCATAACCTAATCACCTCCCAAAGACCTCAGCTCCTAATACCATCGTATTGGGGGTTAGGATATGAACATATGAATTTCGGGGGAACGCTCATTCAGTCCATAACAATTCTATTCTCAGTTTGTGCAACTTTCCTCTCATTGACTCCATTCTAGCTACATTGATTTTCTGTCAGTTCTTGGAACATGAATATTCCAACCTCATTTTCATCTCAGGACCTTTGCAGTTGCTGTTTCCCCTGCCTGAGTTGTTCTTCATATAGATCTTCCTATGGCTGGATCCTACTTATTCAGTTTCAGTTCAAAGATACATTCCTTGCAGAGATCTTTCCTTATCATATTATCTGTAATATAACTATCTCCTTCTTCTGATCCATGCTGCTCTATAATGCATAGTCTCTTTTATTAGATTTATGACTCATCACTATCTGTAACTTTTGTTTAATGTACTCATTTATATTCCCCTTATCCAAACTAGACAATACATAGTAAATTCCATGAGAACAGGGATCTTGTCTATATTATTCATTGCTCTATCTTTACTACCCAACAAGGCCACCAAGTATGGCTGTATATTTGTGTACTGCACAACTCAAAGGTCACCATTGACATACATGATGATATTAAGAGTGACAATTTAACATTGCAATGACTTGAATAAATGCTCCCTTATTTTTTGAGTGCTTAGAACAATGCTTGACACATAGTAATAACTAAAAAACATTTCTGAATGCTTTAATTTGTTCTAGTGGTCTGCACTAGAGCAGACCATGCAGATTCAAAGTGAGGAAGACTGCTTCTGCCAGTTACTTCTTTTTTCTCCTATTCTACAGTGTAAATACTCCCTATGAAAACTTTACATGGCAGGAATTTTTAAGCAAGATAAGAATTCTCAGAATTTTATTGGTATGATAAGCTCCACCCTTAACACTAAAGAAAAACTGGCAGAATTTATTTTTTCCAGTCAGACTTACAGATCTCAGACCACATGTTGCCCCTTTATGAATTCCTTTTTCCCAGCAAGTCTTCCCTTGAGGTTTATTTTAACCAGCTTTCACCCATATGAATGTGGACTCGATAGCAAGAAAGGTCAGCATCCTCAGCATCAAATAGCTATGTGCAGGCACCAGCCACTGGCACTGTACATAACCACAATGATCTCACAACAGGAAATGTATTTCTTTTTCCATGGGGCTTTCTAAACTAGTGATTTGCAGCTCTGTTGGAAATATCACTCTTCTCGCAATGGGTTAACAACTACATTGCTAACATATAATAGAAAGGCTTTAAAGGTCATGGTAGATTACTTTTCTGTCAAACAGCCTCAACTATGGATGAGGGATCAAAACAACTATCTTATTCTCTTATAGGGGCCACTGATCTGACTCTGGCCATAAAAAGTCTCATTCTAGAAATTCATCCTTTCTCCCTCTGGTTCATTTAATCCATCTCTCCCACTTATATTTTTTCCTGGTTCTACTTTACACCCCTTGGTTCTTACTTTATCTTTTCTTATTTCCTTTTATGAGAATTTGGTTGAACTATGGTATTCAATAGACTGAAAGTATTGAGTTTCAACACAAACATAAAAACACATTACTCACAGATCAAATCCTGCTGACTTTTTTTTTCAATTCTAAAGAGGGAAAGTTTGATAAGAAAAACATTTTCCCTTTTCAAGCTCCACTCTTATTGATCTGGGTTGCAAAATATAGGAAGCAAATGTTATTTTTTTTGGAAACAAGGATGCATTCATATATTTCTCTCTATTAACATTTTATCTTATTGTGCCTTACAGGGAAGAAGATACATACTTTGTGGGAATGTCATCTCCATGATGTCTGAAACTTGCTTTGGAGCTCTTCCAAAAGAGGGAGACCGGTAGATGATTTCTTTTTAATATGTGATTTAAAGATTAACCATTGGCAAAAATCTCCCTCAGAGTTATTTCAGGTTGAGAAGAGGTGCAACAAACTGTCAAATAGCTTTTACCAAGTAGAGGTCAGGGTAGCATCTATTCTGTCTGCAGATGCTGGGGAGAGTGCTCATTATATATTTTGGAAAATCTAGAAGCCACTCGCCCATATTTTAAAAAGGATGCAATGACAATATCCTGTTGCTTCAAATTTAGCTTTGTGAAGTGCAGCCTCAAAACTAATTGTGTGTATTTGATGAAAAGCTATTTTTCCAATAATTTATTATGAAAAATTTAAAACATACAGCAAAGTTGAAATAATTTTATAGTGAACACTCATGTACTCATCTCTTACATGTTACAATTAACATTTTTCTGTACTTTATTTCTTATTTACCCATCGATACATCTCTCTACCCTTATCTTTTTGATACATTTCAAAGTCAATTACAAATTTCAGTACACTTACCCCCAATACTACTTAATTATTGAGTTGTAAGAGCATCTTATATATATCCTGGATACCAGTCTTTGTCCAATATATACATTTCATGAATATTTTCTCCAGTCTGTGGCTTGCCTTTTCATTTTGTAATGGTGTCTTTTTTTTTTTTTTTGTGAGGAAGACCAGCCCTGAGCTAACATCCGTCCAATCCTCCTCTTTTTGCTGAGGAAGACTGGCCCTGGGCTAACATCGTGCCCATCTTCCTCTACTTTATATGGGACGCCACCACGGCGTGGCTGACAGGCAGTGCATCGGCGGGCGCCCGGGATCCGAACCTGCGAACCCCGGGCTGCCAAGCGCGGACTAAACCGCTGCACCACCGGGCGGCCCCTTTAATGGTGTCTTTAAAAGTGCAGAAATTTAAAATTTTGATGCAATTTAATTTATCATTTTTCCCATATAGTTACTGAAATGCTACTTTTAAACTCTATGATAAGACATGGTTTTAATTATAAGTTGAAAAGCAGATAGTATGGGTTAGTATGTGTTTCGGCATGTCATGTTGAATTTGGCACTCTAGTAGCCTGCGAATATTTTCAGTTTGTACTATTATTGCATGTATGAATTTATTTAAGATGCAATATACTTATGTGATGCACTGAGAATATTTAAATTATCAGGATTTGCTATTTACCTACAACCTTTCCTCTTTCAACATTCTGAGGAGTAGAGATATTTACTTTCTTACCTAGCACAAGGCCTTTGTTGTGGGAGGATGGGTGGATAAGAGAGAGCGGCTGATGTAAAGAATAGCCCAGGCTATTCTCTATGAGAAAGGATGAGAGAAGACAGATGAGTAAGAATGATGGGGAGCCACAAAGGAAGGGTGAGTACATGAGAGAAGAGTTAAAAGGAAAGAGCAGTAATTATCAGGAATGGGATTTGGGAAAGGGGGTACCATGCTGTGTGCTGCCTACAGATCTTTAAGACAAATCAACATGACCTTCAGTGCTTTCTGGAGATTGGTTTCTGTTTGTGTGCATTATCATACTGAGGCTATGATATGTTTGACACCCT
This sequence comes from Tapirus indicus, assembly GCA_031878705.1. NCBI lineage: Eukaryota > Metazoa > Chordata > Mammalia > Perissodactyla > Tapiridae > Tapirus > Tapirus indicus. Next base: position 28,270,040 of record CM062942.1, on the reverse strand, counting down.
AAATCTTCATGAAGTTTATTTCCCACTCTTTGACATCTATGTATCTTACTGACACAACTTGAGCACTTCCTACTTTTTTATCATCACATCCAATCACCATAATTTCATCAATATAATGGAATATCATTATGTTTTCGTAGTTTCCAGATGGTTACTCTCCCTATGGACTATAATGTTGTAGACATCAGGAAGGTTGGCATAGCACCTGAGTAAGACAAAGTGTAAGTGTACTTCTGTCTCTGTCTGGTGAAAGCAAACTGCCTCATCATCCTTGTTGTTTGATTTAGAGACAAAAAGGCATTTGCCAGATCAATAGCTGTATATCAGGAGTTAGAGATGTTTTGGTTTGCTCCAGGAAAAAAACAAAAACATAAAACACAGCAGCTTTAATTAGAATTACCACCTCATTATTTTATGATAATCAAGTCATCGTCCATAATCCATTTGCCTTTTCTCAATCTAGATTACTTAAATGGGACAGGTGATGGAAATTACCATCTGCATGGTTATTTTAGTCTCTGCGAATTCCTCAGATATGTGCTATTGCTATTTTTTGGTATTATTTTCAATTGAAGGGGCAGTTCCAGCAGCCTCCACTTGGCCTTCCTATATATTTTTTTCAATTGTGGTAAAATATGAATGACATGAAATTTACCATTTTAACCATTTTTAGATGTACCATTCAGAGCATTAAATACATTCACATTGTTGTGCAACCATCATCACCATCCATCTCCAGAACTTCTTCATCTTCCCAAACTGAAAATCTGTACCCATTAACAACTCTCTATTCATTACTCCCCCCAGTAACCACTAACCTATTTTCCGTTTCTATAAATTTGACTTCTCTAGGTACCTCATGTAAGTGGAATCATAATATTTGTCCTTTTGGTTCTGGCTTATTTTACTTAGCATAATGTCTTCAAGGTTCATCCGTATTGCAGCATGTGCCAGAATTTCTTATCTTTTAAGGGTGATTAATATTCCATTGTGTATATATATACACTACATTTTGTTTATCCATTCCTTTGTCGATGGATATTTGGGTTGTTTCCATCTTTTCGCTACTGTGAATAATGCTGCTAAGAACATGAGTGTACAAACATTTGTTCAAGTCCCTGTTTTCAATTCTTTTGAATATATAGCCTGAAGTTGGAATAGCTGGATCATATGGTAATTCTATGTTTAATTTTTTTGAGGAACTACCATATGTTTTCCACAGTGGCTGCACCATTTTACATTCCCCCCAGCAATGCACAAGGTTCAAATTTCTACACATCCATGCCAATACTTGTTAGTTATTATTATTTTTATTATTAATAGCTATACTAATGGGTATGAGGCTGTGGCCCTTCTTATCTTAATAGCTCTTACCTTGGTTGAGAATTTTGTCATTTTCCAAGTATGTCTACTCCAAAAATACACTCAGATACAGGGAAATAAATAGGATGTAGGTCACTGATCTCACAGAGGTCCTAGTGAGGTGAACTCGTGCCAAGACTCCGATTATTGCATGACCTCCATAAACTCTCTGATGACCTGGAGACCACACTGATGTTTTGGATACTCAAGTGTGTAAATTTAGCTTAATAATCTCTGAAAAATTCTGATTTTCCCCCTTTTCTTTCTAAATATTCCCCCTGGAAAATTGTTGTAAGCCCCTTTGAGGTAGACCTGGAGAAAAATTCACACTATATACTTTTGATAGTGTTGCAGGAACCTTTCTGAAGGTGTTATAGCCACCTGATCTCTGGTTTAGGTCTAGGTGAGATCATAATTTTCTCTCGTGGCAAAGTGATGCAGGTTTCTTCTCCTAGTGCTTGAATTTTATTTTCATTTCTGTGTTCAAGCCTGCTCATCAATGTAATTCCCACTGTAAATGTGATTAATGTTACTGTTGGAAATCACTTTGGGTCAAAACACTCTGCCATTCTGCCCTGCTGACCTTTATGGTAATTGCACTCACCTTGTTTCTGATGTTAAATGCTGCCAGCTAACCTCTGCTACTCTGCAATCCCATCATTCCTATTAAAAGCAGGGGGACCGTTTCAATGGTGGCATCCCCCATTGTCATCTTTAGCCCACAGAAGACAGACGCCACAGAGGTTTTCAAGGATGCTTGTAGTTCTCTCATCAAAGATGTCTTAATGTCTTGAAGAAGAATGTCATCTGGGACCTCTGCAGGGGCGTAACTATGGAATAGTTGAGTGGGTTGTACATAATTAATCCACTCCAACATTCTCATTTTAATTACATGGATTCCTTCCTCCACATTCTGTCAGATAAATTATGGCATCTTGCCCTCATTGAATGTTGATGACTGTTGAATCTATATTTCAGTCAGCCAAACAAGCCAACGATTAGAGCCAATTCCCTCAGCTGGAACTAATATTTTAAATCTGAAATCTCAGGTAAGTTCTCCATAATAAATTCAACCCCCTCCAACTTTATATTCCATCTTCCTCAGTCTAACACTCACACATACATTCTGTAGGTTTCTGCTGATACAAATTAGCAAGATATTGCCTTTCTTTTGGTGCATAGGCTAACTCTTGCCAGGGTGGATGTTGCAGTTTTCTCCTAGGGCCTGCTGGAATCTGACTGTAGTTACAGGTTGGGATATAATAACTACTGATGTGGGTGGGTCTTGAGAAAAGTAGAAATTTCCTTGAGAATTAACCTCTTCAGATGAGGTCTTCAGAGAGGTGTTACACAAGGGAAGGTTAGTTTCCTCAAATGGAGAGGAAGAAGGGTGGCTTCCACTGGCAAGGAAACCACAGGAAGATTTAGGTTAAAAGTTTTCATATTAATCTGAGTCTATCTACCTGTGCTTATCCTAAATACTCAATTTATCCTTATCTTAAATGTCCAATTCTTCCTGATCAGTGACCTAATATTAATCTGTGAGACTCAGCACAGATGTGCATTGAACTTGCATTTTAATTCTGCAACCTACACGTTTAGATTTGAAGCTTGATCCTCAGCCATGTCTGCTCTGTGGCTTGAAGACATGAGAAACTTTTCAGGCCCTCCGAGTGACTCTCTGTGTCTTCCCATGCCTTGATCTGAGAGTTTAAACACCTGACTTATTTTCATTTTGTAAGCTCTCTGGTGCTATCAGAAGCAGCTAATGGTCCCTGTAGTGCTTGTAGTTATTACTACCATAATAGACAAAGCAGCAACAACTTGACCTCTAAAAGTATTGTCTTCAATTGGCAATTTATCCAAAGCAAACACTAGTGGTAATTTAAATAATCGTGTTGCCATTGCTTGGAAGAAGCACTTGTCTTCTTTGGTAATGAAGTCACTACTACATTCAAGCTCAAACAGATCAACAACCTAATTCCAGAGTCCCATCTTGAGAGTCTGTTTCCTGGGACTACTTATAGTTCTGACAGGTTAGAAAATCTGCTCCAGGAAGTTTAGGAAGTGGAATTTTATACAAGGATCTTGTTTCAAAAATTATAAAAGCTAGAGTCAAACAGGATAGGGAAGCAACCTAGAATTTAGCAAGAGGGAATCTCCTAAGCAGAACTGGAGTGAATGTAGAGGCTGCCGGTGGGTGCTGGAAACATGGAGGGAGAAGTTCTCTAGCAGGAATTGGACCCATGAAGGAGACAAAGCCTCAGTTACATATGCCACTCAAGAAAGAGGGCATTCTGGATTCTCCCCTATTCCCTTCCTCTAATATCTCATCAGTTCTTCCTCTGCTCAAACTTAATGGAAAAATCATTAGAGACTGGGAAATCCAGTTTTCAGGAGTCAATCCTCTACAATAAAAATCAGAGCAGGAAAAAGATGGAGAAACGGTCTTTAAAAATGACAGCATACTGTTCCACTTCCAAAATTATTAATGCAAGCATGCCATTCCTCTAAAATGACTTCTCACATTCCAGTTTAATTGTTCAAATCCTCCCCCACCATGATTGTACTTTGAAACAGGTCTATTTACTCCTTTGTTTTCTCCTCATATTGCCTTATTGCCTTTCCATTCCTCCTTATTCTCTTCTATTCCAATGTTCATCATGTAGTAGTGTGTTTGTCTATATCCCAATTCCCCTGCTCACTTATAATTAAGTGTCTTTTAATTATACCTAATCCTGGATGAACTCAAACTACTGCTTTCTCTTTTCTTGATCTCCAGCTTTCAAGGGCTCCCTGAGAAAAGTATCAGATTGTTTCCTTTATAATTTCATGATCACTAACCTAAAAGGTCTTTCAATATTGTCCTGTAATTCTGCTACATTAATCTGGACCCATCATTCTCCCACTCTCTACAATGTGTTTTTCTGTTCTTCTGCACTATCCTTAAATGGCCACATCCCCACCATTTGCTGTAATATCAGGAGATAATCTCTTCTAATTCACAGAAAAGAAAATAAAAGACATTAGAGGGGAACTTTCCTGTTAATGAACATAATAGAATTACTACATCTGCTCCCATCTTTATCTCCTTTGGTAATTTAACAGAACAGAAGCCCTATTCCTACTAAAGACAATTTCCTTACTCCTGCTTTGGATTGCATCACCTTCCACTCTCTTAGGATCCTTACATTGTTCAATATCTTCTCTCATCTGGATCTTTTCCATTAGCTTTTAGACATTCTAACATCTTCCAGATTGGGAAAAAATAATAATAAAGAAGAGAAAAACAACAAAGAAAAGCAAAGTCAAACTCACCATTTCTCCACCCAAGCTCCATCTCTAATTACTGCCCTATCTCTTCCCTTCTTCAAAGCCAGTTTTTAAAGTAATTCTTAAAACTGTTTTTCTATATCTTAGCTATTGTGAATAATGCTGCAATGAACAGGGGAGTGCAGATATTGATTTAAGATCTTGATTTTAATTCTTTTGGATGTATATACCCAGAAGTGGCATTGCTGGATTGTATGCTAATTCTATTTTTAATTTTTTGAGGAGCCTCCATACTGTTTTCCATAGTGGCTACACTATTTTACATTCCCACCAACAGTGTGTGAGAGTTCCATTTCTCTACATCCTCACCACCACTTATCTCTTATCTTTTGGATGATAGCCATCCTAACAGGTGTGAGGTGATATCTCATTGTGATTTTGATTTGCATTTTTCTGATGATTAGCGATGTTGAGCACCATTTCATGTACCTGTTGGCCATGTGTTTGTTTTCTTTGGAGAAATGTCTATTCAAATCCTTTGCCCATTTTTTTAAATTGAGTTATTTATTTATTTTGCTATTTAGTTGTGAGATTTCCTTACATATTTTGGATATTAACCCCTTATCAGATATATGATTTGCAAATAGTTTCTCCCATTCCATAGGTTGCTTTTCCATTCTGTTGATTGTTTCCTTTGCTGTGCAAAAGCTTTTTAGCTTGCTGTAGTCTCACTTGTCTAGTTTTGATTTTGTGGCCTGTGCTTTTGGTATCATATTCAAGAAATCATTGCCAAGATCGATGTCAAGAAGCTTTTCCCCAAATGTACGTCGACAGATGAATGGATAAAAAAAATTGTAGCATATACTTACAATAGAATATTATTCAGCCTTAAAAAAGAAGGAAATCCTGTCATTTGTGGCAACATGAATGAACCTGGAGGACAATACACTAAGTAAAATAAGCCAGTCACAGAAGGACAAATACTGTATTATTCCATTTATATGAGGTATCTAAAATAGTCAGACTCATAGAAGCAGAGAATAGAATGATGGTTGCCAGGGGCTAAGGGAAGGGGGAAATGGGGAGTTGTTCAACTGATATAAATTTTCAGTTATGCAAGATAAATATGTTCTAGAGATCTGCCATACAACATAATGCTTATGGTTAACAATACTGTATTGTGCACTTAAAAATTAGTTAAGATGGTAGATCTGATGTTAAGTGTTCTTACCACACATACACAAAGGGACACAAGAAAGCTCTTGGAGGTGATGGATGTGTCTATTACATTGATTGTGCTGATGGTTTCATGGGAGTAGGCATATGTCCAAACTCATTGAATTGTACACATTAAATATGTGCCAGTTTTTGTGTATCAGTTATATTTAATAAAGCTGTTTTAAAAATGTTTGTCTATATTTGATATCTTCATTTCATCACCTCCTTCTCATTCTTCAATGCACTCCCAGTAGAATCCATCCTTTATAACTCCAATTAAAAAATTGCTTCATAAGTTATTTCCAAATCCATAGGTGCAATGGGAAGATTTTATCTTCTTGTTACTTGAACTGTAAGTAGGATTTGCTTCTGTCTTTGAAACTTGATTTCCCTCAGCCCAAAACTTCTCTGGTTTTCCTTTAATCTCTGTGGCTGCTCATTCTCTATCTTCTTTGCAGGCACATCTTCTTCTCCCGGGACATTAAGTGTTGAAATTCTTCAAAATTCAATTCTAGGCCATTATGTTCTCTCACTCTAGAAATTAGAATATGATTTCATAGAAACACATAGCTTCAGTTACCAACTCCATGAAGTTTGGACAATGTGTATTTGAGACCTCTAAATCTGAATTCTGTAAATCCAATTGCCTATTTAACATCTCAATCTGTTCATTTCAAATATACACAAAACTCAACATACTCATGGTCTCCTTGAATGCCCAAATCTGTCCCCCTTCATTTTTGTTTGTCTTAGTGTATAGTGGCACCATTTGTCCAGTTATGTAAGCCAGTCACCTAGCAATAATCCTTGACTTTGCTCTCTCTCATCATCCACCATATCCTATCCATTATCAATCCTATCCGTTTTACCTCCCAGATGCTTCCTTAATCTACCCACTGTTCTCTATCTATCTATTCATCATTGTAAATGGTAAATTAATGCATGAATCTAAATTTCCCTGCTTGCTTTACTTGGTGCCTGTAATTTTTGTGGCAGAAAAATTTATGAAAAAAAATTCTGTTCATCTTCCATGTATTTTCCCTTCTGTTCCTCCATCCTTCTCTTCCCATTTCAAGCAATATCCAGGACTCCCTAAAAATCTTTTCCTCAGGAAATGTGCCATTGGTAAGCATCAAGGTGTGAAGGAGGAGATTACAAGGCAATTGGAGAGTCAAAGTGCAGTGGGTACAACAAGCAGTGCCTGACACTCCCTAGTTGCTGGACAGAGCCCTGGAGTTGCACCAAGTCATTAGAAGGACATAACTGGGGGGAGATATAGGGAAGCCATGTAATAAGTATGTTATATCTATCTTACCAAATATTGCAGCATCCCGAGCATTTGCCAATGGGACGTGAAGGTACTGATGACCTGATCTCAGAAGAACAATGGGACCTACATAACACCTTTGTGTTACAGGATATTTATACAACTCTGGTTGTATAATGTACCTCAAATAATGGCTGAGGCAGAATTCTCCACCTGCTCAGTTATTTGAAGAATGGAATTCATTTAAATCAAGCAAAGAATCACTGCGTTTGTGGCAGCAACTTGTAACTGCTTACTTTATGTAGAAGATTTATAGCTAAATCATGGCAGCTGTCACCAATACCTGGCAAACATTTGCTTGTATACTTTTCACTAACTGGAATAATACACCTTCCACAAGGAAACTGAAAAAGAGTGAACTAGGAAACAAAATGTTTTTATCCTCTGAGCCATTCTGTTTATAAGGATTCTTGTAAGCTATGATATTTTATCTCTGGGACAAAAAAAATATGGAAATTTAGAGATGGGCTTCTTTACCTAAAACAAAAGATCTTGGTACTAATTGAATGTATAGTATTGTATCATATGCTTTGTTATTCAATGCATAGACTGCATTGCCCATGTGCTCCTAATGGGGAAGGAAAAATAATATTTTTAGTCCCAGTATTGGTATTCCATGATGAAATGGGAATGATGACCATCCCCATTTCCAAAGGTGGGGCAGGAATTCAAAACATACTACGTCGTTAAATTCCACATTTTTGACTATTTTGAGCTCAATGTTTTGGAAACATTTTTTTTTTTTTTTTTGGTGAGGAAGACCAGCCCTGAGCTAACATCCGTCGCCAATCCTCCTCTTTTTGCTGAGGAAGACTGGCCCTGGGCTAACATCGTGCCCATCTTCCTCTACTTTATATGGGACGCCGCCACAGCGTGGCTGACGTGCAGTGCGTCGGCGGGCACCCGGGATCCGAACCAGCGAACCCCGGGCTGCCAAGCGCGGACGAAGCCGCTACGCCACCGGGCGGCCCCTGGAAACATTTTAAAAAGTACAACATACCACAGACTGTCTCCACTAATAATGTTTTGATTTATGATTTTTCGACTTGATGATGGTGCGAAAAGCAATACGCATTCAGTAGAAACCATACTTCCAATTTTGAATTTTGATCTTTTCCTGGGCTAGCGCAATATGCGCTATGATACTCTCTCATGATGCTGGGCAGCGGCAGCAAGCAGCAGCTCCCAGTCAGCCCCGTAATCACAAGGGTAAACAACCCATACACTGACAACCAACCCATACAACCATCTGTTTTTCACTTTCAGTATAGTACTCAATAAATTACATGAGATATTTAACACTTTAGTATAAAATAGGCTTTGTGTTAGATGATTTTGCCTAACTGTACACTAATGGTAGGCTAGGCTAAGCTTTGATGTTCAGTAGGTTAGGTGTATTAAATACATTTTCGACTTAAGATATTTTCAGCTTATGATGGGTTTATTGGGACGTAACCCCACTGTAAGTCAAGGAAGATCTGTACACATAATTTCTGCATGTTTAAAATGAGTTGTTAAATTGTTAACACAACTTTTCCCCTCACAATAAAGATATACTAGTCAGACCTAAGAACAGCCTCCAGAAGGCGACCAAGTTGCATCATTGCCAACAATCGCATCCAAATTTAACATTGCCTTCAACAAAAGCATGGACTTTGTAAAGTTAAAGTTTGAAAAGACAGTAATAATACTTAATCCTTGAAAAAATACCATCACCTGATGTCTGAATAGCTCTGTAAATATTGGATGTTTAAGAGAGGGACCACCTAAAATTTGATGCTTTAGCAGAGGAAGGGCCTTCGAATCTAGACAGACCTCACAAAGCTACTAGATCAGCAAAATTTGTCATCAGTTCGTGCATGCTTCAATTTTCCTGCTCACTGAAGGCTGCCTATTCCAAGCACCTTAAATTAGCAGACAGAGTTTGGCTTTTGCACTTCAGCAGACTTAGATCCAAAGGTCAGCTCCGCAATTGGTTGATATATTACCTTGTAAACAGAGTTTCATCTGAAGAATGGAGTAAATAATATATTCTTCATGTCTCCTGGTTTTGTGAGAATTAAATGAGATAAATATATGAAAGCATTTACCACAATAACTGGTGGGTAAATGTTACCTTCTGTCCATTTTTTTGTCCCTATACTTTTTTTTCTTTCCTTTACATTGAGAAAGAGAAAAATAGGATCGAATTAGGTCATTCACTTCAATGTTTTAGTGATGTATCACTCTTTCATTACTTGTCCCCAAAGTATGTTTTTAAAAATCTCATAGAAATAAAGTAGTGATTAAGTTGAATTGATATTTCTCAATTTTTAGACAGAAATATATATAATAAATATTGTAGATTTGTTAATCCTTGACTGGGTAATGACCAGAATCAATAAAGAAGTATTTCTAATTGGGGAGTTAATCAAATTGGCTCTCACCTTGTATCAATGGATTATTATTCCTACTTACTTCACCTTTATTAAAGCTACATCCCTCTGAGAACATAAGTTGAGTTTACCTTGTAACTGCCCTTTCTCATTATTCCTGATCTATATCTAACCAGCAGACACTTCCTTTTGCTTCTTCTTACAAAGTTTCTCAAGCATCGCTTCTCTTCTACTCCCATAGATTATGCCCTTTTAAAATAACCTTCCTGCTGCTCTCCCTAATTTTAGTAACTGACCAAGAGGGCATTAATGTTCCCCTCAGCTTGACTAAACTTTGGACAGGTTTCTTCTTGACTAGGCCCCTGACCTCCCTTTTCTGAAAGCATTTACTTAAAAAAAACTTGGAATTGTAAATTCTTTCTCTGCCTCTTTGAGATGTAAATTTTCTTCTGGCTACTTGATACTTTTACAACCCAGGAATGTCTTTCTCAAGGACCTGGAGCTATCTCTTTGAAATATAATCTTCAAGAAAGACAGGCTCCCTGCTTTCCAGTCTCTGTGGGGGTGTAGGAGCCTAACTTTGAGAAGAGCCAATTAGCAAACACAAATGGTCTAATCACATTGACCAACCTCTCTCCCAACATCCTTTGATACTTTCCCTATAGTTCACCCTGGCACTTAAAAACTCTCCTGCCTTTTGTTTCAGCAGAGAGAAGTTCAGTCTCTCTTCCCTATTGCAATAATCTTGACCCCTATTGTAATAGTCTTGAATAAAGTCTTTCCGGCCTGTTTAACCTTCTGGTGCAATTTTTCTTTGACATCACTCCATCACCAACTCCAAACTGCCTATTACTTTCAGGTTAATCTTCATAAAACTTTGAATCATTCTGTATTTTTTGTGGCACTGAAACTCCTCCACAGTCTTGCACCTTCCAAACTCATTAATCTTATCTTTCAATTCCTGAATTTACTCCTCTACTTAAATTAGTAAATTACCTTTATAAACGTGGGTAATACTTCCTCAATTTGAGATTATGTCTTTTATAACTTTTTTAAATGTTTGGACTTTTTTATATTGTATCTGCCTATGTATAAGAAATAAAACAGAAATCACTTCAAGTCTTTGCAAATAAGGAATTGAATGCAGGGAATTGATAACACCAGTGATGAAACTGCTGAGAAGTAAAGAAGGGCCAGCGAGATAATGGAGTGATTAGCAGGAACAGCAATCTACTTCTCTCCCTATACTGGAAAGGCAAAGTTGAGGAGAAGTTTGTAAAGGAGCCCAGGACCAGGTTACCTGATCGATGTTAGACCATAATAGTTCTGTTTCACAGGAGCTGGAGCTGTGGAGATTATACAGTTGCTGCTGGAAGGGCTTCCTGAAGTAGAGAGAGAAGGGGAGAAATCTCTTAGCTTCTCCCTAAACCGCCATATACCATCAGTGCCTCTTATTGGCTGCACCTAATCAGAAGTAAGCTGCCTGTATGGGTCTGCTAACATGTGATGCCATACAAGCCAGGAAGGAGCAGTGAGTGAATCCAAGGAAAAGCAGAACCAGCACATTTGCTTGAATGTTGTACAGCAGTCTGTTTTATTTTTTCCAGCTTTACTGAGATATAATTGACACATAACATTGTGTAAGATTAAAATGTACAACCTGTTGATATGTTACATATTGTGAAATGATTACCACCATAGGGCTAGTTAACACCTCCATTACCTCACATAATTACCTTTTTTGTGTGTGGTGTGAACATTTAAGATCTACTCTCTTAGTAACTTTCCAGTATATAATACAGTAATTTTTAACTATAATCACCGTGCTGTACATTAGATCCCCAGAAATTATTCATCTTCTAACTGGAAGTTTGTACCCTTTGTCCAACATCTCTCATTTTCCCCAACCCCCAGCCCCTGGCAACCACCATTCTATTCTCTCTTTCTCTGAGTTTGACTTTTTTTAGATTCCATGAATAAGTGACATCATACGGTGTTTATCTTTCTCTGTCTGACTTATTTCACTTAGCATAATGCCCTCATGGTCCATCCATGTTGTTGCAAATGGCAGGATTTCCTTTTTTCTCGTGGCTGAATAATATCCATTGTCTATATACACACCAGATCTTCTATATCCATTCATCCATAGAGGAACACTTAGGTTGTTTCCATACCTTGGCCATTGTGAATAATGCTGCAATAAATATGGGAGCACAGAAATCTCTTTGAAATAGTGATTTCATTTCCTTTGGTTATATACCCAGAAGTGGGATTGCTGGATCATGTTGTAATTCTATTTTAAATTTTTTGAGGAACCTTCTTACTGTTTTCCATAGTGGCTGCACCAGTTTACCTCCCCACCAACAGTGCACAAGAGTTCTCTTTTTTCCATATTCTTGCCAACATTTGTTACCTTTTATCTATTGGATGATAGCCATTCTAACAGGTGTGAGATGATGTCTCATTTTGGTTTTGGTTTGCATTTCCCTGATGATTACTGATGTGGAGCATCTTTTCATGTACCTGTTGGCTATTTATATGTCTTCTTTGGAAAAATGTCTATTCAGTTCTTCTGCCTGTTTTTTAATTGGATTTTTTTTGCCATCGAGTTGTATGAGTTCCTTAAATATTTTGGATATTAGCCGCTTATCACATATATGATTTGCAAATATTTTCTCCCATTCCACAGGTTGCTTTTTCATTTTGTTGATGGTTTCTTTTGCTGTGCAGAAGCTTTTTAGTTTGGTGTAGTCCCACTTATATATTTTGCTTGTGTTGCATGTGCTTTTGATGTCATATTAAAAAAATTGTTGCCAAGACCAATGTCAAGGAGTTTTACCCTACGTTTTCTTCTAGGAGTTTTATGGTTTTAGGTCTTGTGTTTAAGTCTTTAATCCATTTTGAGTTCATATTTGTGAGTAGTGTAAGATAGGGGTTCACTTTCATTCTTCTACATGTGATTATCTAGTTTTTCCAGCACCATTTATTGAAGAGACTATCTTTCCCCCATTAAATATTCATGGCTCCTCTGTCAAATATTAGTACAGCATATATGTGAGAATTTATTTCTGGGCTCAATACTGTTCCATTGGTCTATGTGTCTATTTTTATACCAATTTGATATTATTTTGATTATTATAGCCTTGTAGTATATTTTGAAATCAGGAAGTATGATGCCTCCAGCTTTGTTCTTTTTTCTTAGGTTTGCCTTGGCCATTTGGGATCTTTTGTGGCTCCATACAAATTTTAGGATTGTTTTTTTCCCTATTTTTGAAAAATGCCTTTGGAATTTTGATAGGGATTGCATTGAATCTATAGATGACTTTGGGCAGTATGGGCATTTTAACAATATTAATTCTTCTGATCCATGAACACAGGATATCTATTTATTTGTGTCTTCAATTTTTTAAATCAAAGTCTTATAGTTTTCAGTGTACAGATCTTTCACCTCCTAGGTTAAATTTATTTGTAAGTATTTTGTTGTTTTTGATATTGTGAATAGGATTGTTTTATTTATTTCATTTTTACATACTTTGTTGTTAGTGTATAAAAACACAGTTGATTTCTGTATGTTGATTTTGTATCCTGCAGCTTTACTAAATTCATTAATTAGCTCTAACAGTTTTTTAGAGGGAGTCTTTAGGATTATTGATATATAAGATCATATCATCTGCAAACAAAGACAATTTTACTTCTTCCTTTCTGATTTTGATGCCTCTTATTTCATTTCTTGCCTGAATGCTCTGACTAGGATTTCCAGTACTATATTGAATAGAAGTGGTAAGAGTGGACACTCTTGTCTTATTACTGATCTTCGAGGAAAAGCTTTCAACATTTTACCACTGAGTATGATGTTAGCTGTGGGCTCGTCATATGTGGCCTTTGTTATGTTGAGGTATGTTCCTTCTATGTGCAATTTCTTGAGAGTTTTTGTCATGAAAGGATGTTGTATTTTTTTCAAATGCTTTTTCTTCATTTATTGGGATGATCCTATGATTTTTTAATCTTTCATTCTATTAATGTGATGTATCACATTTATTGATTTGCATATGTTGAACCATCCTTGCAGCCCAGGGATAAATTCTACTTGATCATGGTGTATGATTCCTTAAATGTGCTGTTGAATTTGGTTTGCCAGGATTTTGTAGAGAATTTTGCATCTGTATTTATTAGGGATATTAGCCTTTAGTTTTCTTTTCTTGTAGTGTCCTTATTTGGCTTTCATAAAAGTGTAATGCTAGCCTCTTCAGTGAGTTTGGGAAGGGTCCCTTCTCTCCAGTTTTTTGGAAGAGTTTGACAAGGATTGGAATTAATACCTAACATTTAATTACTACTCTAAATGTTTGGTAGAATTCACCAAGGAAACCATGTAGTCCTGGCCTTTTCTTTGCTGGGAGATTTTTGATAACTGATTCATTTTTCTTACTCGTTGTTGGTCTGTTCAGATTTTCTGTTTCTTCATGATTCAGTTTTGGTAGGTTGTATGTTTCTAGGAATTTATCCATTTCTTTTAGGTGATCCAATTTATTGTTGTATAATTGTTCATAGTAGTCTCTTATGATCCTTTGTATTTCTACGGTGGCAGTTGTAAAGTTTCCTCTTTCATTTCTGATTATTTATTTGAATCTTCTCTTTTTCTTAGTCTAGCTAAGTTTGTCAATTTTGTTTATCTTTTCAAAAAACCAGTTCTTAGTTTCATTGATCTTTTCTCTTGTTTTTTTGGTCTCCATTTTATCTATTTCTGCTCTCATCTTTGTTATTTCCTTCCTTCTGCTAACTTTGGGCTTAGTTTGCTCTTCTTTTTTTAGTTTTTGTGGTGTAAAGTTAGGTTGTTTATTTGAGATCTTTTTTTTTCTTAATGTAGGCATTTATCACTATAAACTTCCCTTTTAGAACTGCTTTTGCTGCATCCTATAAGTTTTGGTATTTTGAATTTCCATTTTTATTTGTTTCAAGATATTTTTTGATTTCCCTTTTGATTTACTCTTGGACCCATTGTTTGTTCATTAGTGTGTTGTTTAATTTCCCATATTTGTGAATTTTCCAGTTTTCCTCCTGGTATTGATTTCTAGTTTAATACCTTAGTGGTTGGAAAAGACACTGGTGTGATTTCAATCTTCTTAAACTTGGAAAGATTTATTTTGTGACCTGTCATATGATCTATCCTGGAGAATGTTCTGTAGGTGCTTGAGAAGAATGTGTATTCTGATGCTGTTGGATAGAATGTTCTGTATATGTCTCTTAGGTCCATTTGGTTAAAGTATAGTTCACGTCTAACATTTCCTTATTGGTTTTCTGTCTGGATGATCTATCCATTTTTGAAAGTGGGATATTGAAGTCCCCTACTATTATTGTATTGTTGTCTGTTTCTTCCTTCAGACCTGCCTGTATTTGCTTAATATATTTAGATGTGGTGATTTTGGGTTCATATATATATATATTTATGGTTGTCATATCCTGTTGATATGACTCCTTTTTCATTGTATAATGACCTTCTTTATCTCTTGTTAAAGTTTTTGGCTTAAAGTCTATTTTGTCTGATATAAGTATAGGTACCCCTGCTTTCATTTGGTTTCCACTTTCAGAGAATATCTTTTTCCATCTCTTTACTTTGAGCCTATGTATTTTCTTAAAGCTGTTTCTTGCAGGCAGCATATGGCTAGGTCTTCTTTTGTTTCTTTATCCACCCAGCCACTCTATGCCTTTTGATGGAGAATTTAATCCATTTACATGTAGAGTGATTATGGATAGGTAAGGGCTTCTAATGTCATCTTATTAACTGTTTTCAGAATGTTTTGTAGTTCCCTTGTTCCCTTTTCCTCTCTTGCTGCCTTCCTTTGTGAACTGGTGATTTTCTCTAGTGGTAAGCTTCAATTCCCTTCTCTTTTTCTTTTGTGAAACTACTGTAGGTTTTTGCTTTGTAATTACCATGAGGCTTACATAAAATATCTTATAGATATGGCAGTCCATTTGATGCTGATAACTTAACTTTGATTGTATATAAAAACTCTACCCTTTTACTCCCTCCTTTTATTTATTTATTTTTTTGCTGAGAAAGATTTGCCCTGAGCTAACATCCATACCAATCTTCCTCCATCTTTTATGTTTTTTGATGTCACTATTACGTCTTTTATATTGTGTATTTGTTATCAAATCATTGTAGCTATAGTTATTTTTATAATTTTGTCCTTTGACCTTTATATTAGAGTTAATTGATGAACACACCATCATATTACATTATTGGAGTATTCTGAATTTTCTATACACTTACCTTTACCGGTGTGTTGTATATATTCATATGTTTTCATGTTACTAATTATGTCCTTTGATTTCAGCTTGAAGAACTCATTTTTGCATTTCTTGTCAGGCAGGTCTAATGGTGATGAACTCCCTCAGATTTTGTTTGTCTGGGAAAGTCTTTATTTCTGAAAGAATTTTGCTGGATAGACTGGTCTTGGTTGGCAGTTTTTTTCTTTCAGCACTTTGAATAAATCATTCCACTCTTCCTGGCCTGTAAGTTTTCTGCTAAGAAATACACTGATAGCCTTACAGGGGTTCCCTTGTAAGTTACAAGCATTTTTTTCTCTTTCTGCTTTTAAGATTTTCTCTTTGTCTTTGATTTTTGATAGTTTTATTATAATGTGTCTTGGAAAGGATCCCTTTAAATTGATTTTGTTAGTTAATCTATGAGCTTCATGAACTTGGATAGCCATGTCTTTCCCCAGATTTGTTAAGTTCTCGGCTATTATTTCCTTAAATAATCTTTCTGCCCCCTAAATTGTTTCTTTTGATGGTATCCCAAAGATCACATAGATTTCCTTCACTCTTTTTCATTATTTTCCTTTATTCTTTTCTGATTGGATAATTTCACAGTCCCTCTTTTCTAATAGAGAGTCTTTCTTCTGTTTGATCCATTCTGCTATTGATGCTCTCTATTGCATTGTTTAAAATTTTATTCATTGTATTCTTCAGCTCTGAAATTTCTGTTTGGCTCTTTTTTATGATTATTTATATTTTTGTTAAAGTTCTCATTTTGTTCATGTATTGTTTTCCTGACTTTGTTAGATTGTCTTTCCCTATTTTCTTGTAAGTCATTGAATTTCCTTAAAACAGCTAGTTTGAATTCTTTATTGGGTAAATCACAAATCTCCATGTCTTCGGGACCAAGTACTGGGATTGTTGTAATCCTTATCTCGATCCTTATTGTAATCCTGATGTCATGTTACCTTGATTTTTCATGTACCTTGAAGTTTTGCATTGCTATTTTTGCACTCTAAATAGAAGTCACCTTCTCTAGTCTTTACCAACTGCCTTGGGAGAGAAATACTGTCCATTAGCACTGCTAGGGATTCTGAGGCTTTCTCAGTCCTTCTATGGATATGCCTACTCCATGCTTCTTGCTTTCTCTTGTGGCAGAATTCTTAACCTTGTATGCTTTCTCTGAATATTGCAAGGTACCAGCCTGAGTGCTGACAGCCTGTTTTGATTTCCCAAGGGTGGCACTAATGCTCAAGTTTGTGGTCTCTTCCTGGCCCATAGATTCTGGCTTGCTTTTTCTTTGTGCTTGCTAACCATCTGCCAAAAACTCTCTCACCACCACCATCAGAAGCTCACACAGGGAGGCAGCCACAAAGAGGGGTGGGGTGGGTAAGGTACACGGAGCACTGGGAGTGCCCATATGCCAGTTGGGGGGAATGTATGGGCAAGGCATTTCCAGCGGCTCTTGGGCTGGTTTCTTGATGGAGTCTAAGATGCATTTAGTAAGATTCACATCCCTTTAATACCCTCAGAGAGTCCTATCTGCTGCTCCCTCGGCCTCCTCCCATCCCGCAGCCATGCAGCTCAAGATTCTTTGCTCTGGATGTGGTGAAAGAGAAATGGACCTCTTTGTC
The DNA here is from genome assembly GCA_031878705.1 of Tapirus indicus. Taxonomy (NCBI): domain Eukaryota; kingdom Metazoa; phylum Chordata; class Mammalia; order Perissodactyla; family Tapiridae; genus Tapirus; species Tapirus indicus. The sequence continues at coordinate 28,252,593 of CM062942.1, read as the reverse complement.
AACATCTCGCACAGCCAGGGAAGCTGAATGACAATAGCCTATTTTCAAACTACAGTCTTCCCATTTGGTTTCTCTGTAGTCTTTACCAATTGCTTTACTTCCCTAAGCCTTAATTTCCTCACCTCTCAAATAAATATAAAGATAGTACCTATCTCATTGGGTCATTTTGAAGATTAAGTGAAATAAGAGAGATAAAGGGTTCAAAATAGTACTTGATAAATAGAGTATGCTCCAAAAATAAAAACCATCATCATGATTGTTTTTTTGTTGTTATTATTGAAATTGCTATTATTATTATAATTACTTTTCAATTTTCTGCCAAGTAGAATCTTATTTCAATGTTCAGCTCAAGTGTCATCTGCTCCATATAAACTTCTCTGATCATTTCCTCCAAAAGTGATTTGTTTCTACTCTAAATTCCTATAGTATACATTATCTGATTTATTTATTTGACATTCATCTTTGAGTTTATTTGACTATATGCCATCCCTCCTAACTAGACTATAAGGTTCCAGAATATAAGGACTGTTGTTTACTTATTTATGTATCTTCCATAGGAATTAGTATAGTGCACTATCCATTAAAAGCACTTCATGAAAATGTGTTGAATGATTGAAAGATTGATTTAATCACTAACTCTACTGTAGCTCTGCTGACAAATGGACAAAGCTCATAACTATGTTTGGGATATGCTGTGAAACTCTAGGTATTATAATCTTCAGAATTTATGAATTTTCATATTGGCTATTGGTTAAAAAGATCCTGTAAAAATAACTTGGACAATTTTTAGCTTTATTTTATTTTTAAAATAAATTTAAAATTTATTTTAAATATAAAATAATTTATTATTTAATAATAAATTATTAAATAATTAATTTAATTAATAAATCATTAAATTTATTATTTATTAAATCTATTATTTATTAAATTAATTATTTAATTAATAAATGATTAAATTTAATTAATAATTAAATTTAAATTAATAATTTAAATAATCTCTTTATTAAACAGATTAATAATTTTTTTCATTTGTTACAAGTTTACATATTTAGAATTGCCTCTAGAACTTTCAATATCCTGGCATGTGTATCTACAGGAAGTTGCTTAGCTGAGTATAGACACCTGTTATTTCTGAGCCCTACCTATACTTGAAAGCAAAAACAGATGGTTGTAGTAATAATAATGCCATGCATTTTTATAGTGCCCTATCATTATTTCACAGAGCTCAACCTTCTTTATGTAGTCATATAATGTAGCAAGGAAATTCATATTATATACGCAGTCCCCAAGGGTATTTTTTATTACTTTGATTTTTACCAACCTTATTATTCATGGCTGATTAATAAAAACCTATGTTGGGGAATAGCCTCGAGATTGGCTTCTAGCAAGACAGGGACAAGGACCGGGAGAGATAAAGGTGGGCTTCATGAGTGAGGGGAAGGGGAATCTGGAATAGATTTGTCTGAGGAGGAAAAACCAGAAGAGAGAAGAGAGAAGTCACGATATAGGAAAGAGAGACTGGAGTGAGAGTGTTATAAAGGCAAGTTTTCTTTTCTTCCTGACATCTATTTTCCTCTTTCTTTGTCTATTCCTTCCACTTTCTTTTTTTAAACCAGATATCCCTAATGGTGAAAACTTTGAGTTGGGGATAAGAAGGATAGCTTCAAAGGTAGCATGGTCATACTATCATTCACTTCTTCCCTTGGTTTACAACACTCTTACCCTCTCTGCACCTTCACCTACTAGTTAAAACAAAAACCAAATAGGATTGAGAATGGTGAGGGCAGCCAGAGGACCACTGGTGAGTGCTGAGGAGGAGGATCCTAGAGGGACAAGGATGGAGTTAGAGGCAGCAAATTCCAGAGTGAGAGGAGAAGGAGAGCACCTGTGTCTGCACCAAACTGGGATGTCATCTACATTACAACAAAATAAAACAAAATTAAAGGATATATGGACAAGGAGACTGTAGGTTAGGGATAATCTTGCTTAACATCTTGATGCCTTTAATAGTCTTCTGGAATTTCTCATGATGCCATAGAAGACACATTAAAAATTGGGAATACAGGTGCATAATGGATCACAGCAGATAAATTCAATAGCATGTGCTAAATATTCACTCCTTAAGTTTATCTTATCATCTAATTTCTAGAAATGTGTGTTACTACTCTTTCTAATTCCTAGATTTAAAAAATAAATATAGCATAAATCTAGACTTAACCAAATTCCCATTCCTGGCCCCGAAATCCAGTTCTCTAATTCTTATTCTAGCCAGCCCCCTGATCCTTCTTTGCCCTGACAAATACTGCTCTTCATTTCTCTAGGTAAATCAAGAAATTGAAATTTAATTTATTTTACAATAGTAAAAACAGGTTTATTATGGACAACAGATATGACATTTTACGTGTATGATTTTATATATATATATATATATATATATACAGATATATATTTAAAATTCCACCCATATAAAACTCATTGGGCAGTGAGTCAGGTCAAAATGAAGTCAATGTTCTAGTCACCTTGTTGGGAATACAACACAATGAAGCTATAATAGTATGTCTTTCCCATAATTCATATCTTAGGTCCATAGAGTAAACCTCAAACAATAATAAACTGCTTTTGCCAAGGCCACATAGAGGAGATAAAAAATGACCTCTAAAGGTTCAATGACTTCTACAGATAAAAAATGACTTATAAAGATTCACTACACCATCACACAATTTGAACAGATGGCAAGGATCAAGTTTACCAACTCTTTTTCTCTAACTGATTTTCCCTGCCTCATCCCTGTTAAAGGAACCAATCTTCAGCCATATTCTAGTAATAATAAGTGATTTACAGGTTTAGGTGGCAGAGTCACCTCCTCCTAGGCCGTGAAACAATTTCTTTAACTGATTTTGATACTTCACTAGAGTTACTTGCTCTCCAATTTTGTAAACACTACATGCCAGGCACTGCTCTCAGAGCTTTCCCTATATATATATATATATATATATATATATATGGAAATAATATATATATATATATATGGAAATAATATATATATATGGAAATAATATATATATGGAAATAATATATATATATGGAAATATATATATATATGGAAATAATATATATATGGAAATATATATATATATGGAAATATATATATATATGGAAATGAAATATATATATATGGAAATATATATATATGGAAATGAAATATATATATATATGGAAATATATATATATATATGGAAATTTTTTTTTTTTGAGGAAGACCAGCCCTGAGCTAACATCGGTTGCCAATCCTCCTCTTTTTGCTGAGGAAGACTGGCCCTGGGCTAACATCCGTGCCCATCTTCCTCCCCTTTATATGGGACGCCGCCACGGCATGGCTGACAGGCAGTGTCTCGGCGGGCGCCCGGGATCCGAACCGGCGAACCCCGGGCTGCCAAGCGTGGACTAAACCGCTGCGCCACCAGGCGGCCCCTTCCCAAATATTTTTAATGGGTCCTTACAATAATCCTATGAGATATGTTTTAGTATTCTCATTTTACAGATGAGGAAATTAAAGCACAGACTTAGTAAGTGGTGGAGCTGCTATTTAAACCCATCCAAATTTATTTAACTCTAATTCTTATGAGGACTATAATTGCCCTGACTCTTCGCCCACACGGCTGAATTGTGCTAAGAGGAGCCACTGTTAGGGGCACTACATGAGTCATTATGTCTCAGAATTTTTAAACAGGGATGTCATTACTGGTGGAGTCAACCATGAAAGTGTTACACCAGAGGAGAGAGCTGAGAACAGAAGTTAGGAGAACTAGCCAAAAACTCGGAGCTAGGAAATATCAAAATACTGTCAGGATGGAGGAAAACCATAGAAGAGAAGTTAATAGAAACAAAAGAGGATCAGTGAGGAAAAGGTAAGCATAGTACAGCATGAGAAGGAAGTAGGAAACAAGATGATTCATGATTCAGTCTGCAAAATTTTCTATATTCTTAAGGCATCCATTTCTGTAGACTCTCATATGTGAAGAACAGTTTCTTTGGGGACTACGTTTTGCTTCATGTAAATATTGCACTGAAAATTGTATCCATCCACAACTGAAAACGGAAAGGCTAAAATTTTGCTGAGTTTTTCTGGTGGAATCCAGTTACATTGTCAAAGGTCAGTTTACAATGTGAACCCTCATTTGGGTTCAGTCTCCTTGTCTATAGCTGCTGTAATAATCAGTTAAGAACCAGAGCTATTCTTACTTTAAAATGATAGAGTCCGTGACTCCTTGAACCACCTCTAATTTTACTATGGGACCCGTTATAATAGGTCTGTGAGTAGAGAAAGCAAAATAGTACTTGGATAGATTAATTGTGCAAATGGTGGTATAATAGACAGGAGGCACAGGAAGAGGGCAAAGCCTCTGGGTTCATGACACTAATTTCTCAGATTGGAACCAGTAACCTGTGTCTGCATTTGCAGAAGGGCTGAGCAGTGGGAATGTGTCAGACAGAAAGTTATATTTGGTTCTCTATACAGATGGACTCCCTTTGTTTATAGTATATTAGCTGTCACTTTGTCTTTTTAAAAATATTTCTGTGTTTGATAGGATTCTCATGTGAGGCTGCTAGTGGGAGTAGAAAAATATTTGAGGAGGTAATATAATTTTTGAATTATATTGCAACTGACATCAAGTGATATTATTTTGTATGGAATTATGAAAAGGTTTATGAATCAGCATCACTGTATTGAAGTGGGGATCCTAGTTGTCCTAATTATAGGCGGTATAACATATGCATGTAATGGATTTGCATGTTAACCTGTAGAGATGGGAGTGAAAAAAACTCACATGTAGTAAAAACTAAGTTTGAAAATTCCTTAAATAATCCATAAAGTAAAGGATTCATGGTTTTGTGTTTACAACCTTGAATAGCAATTTTGTTGCCAGAGCATGAGAAACATTGAATTAGGCCAAAGAGAGCAGTCACGGGAGTGTACGTAATCAGAGATCTCAGTTTTCAAACCATTCCGTCTTTATAAGAGTTATTAAACATTTAGCTGTGGTGGATAATTCTAAAGTATTTCTGCTTTTTTCTAAGATTTATCTTATACTTTTTTAATATGAAACCTCTATATTCTTAATACAAGGCATTCGATTTTTTTATTGCTGTGAGGATTAAACAAAATAATCAATGTGGATACATACTCCCAACATAAGGTCTGACACATCATATGTGCTAAATATATTTGCTGGATTTGAGTTAAAATCTTCCTTGATCAGGCATGATATAATCTATTATTCAAAAAGTTGAAGAGAAGAATGTGGCCACCCATCTCCCTGTATTCCAATCTGATATTTCCTATTATGTTCCCATTGAAGAGCTCTCATTCTCAAGCCTTTGCTTATTGATCTTGTAACCCTCTATAGAGCAGCTTTTTATAATGTGACTCCATCACAAAGTAAAGTAATTTTCTAGCACCTACTTTACATGTCCCTACCGGCTCTTGAGCTATATAGAAGTAGTAGAAGGAAGATCTGAAAATACAGATTAAGGAATCATCAACCTAGAAGAGATTATTAAATACATGAAAGTCAGGGAGGTCTGTAGGAGTGGTAGCGCAGAGATAGTAGGGTTATTCCAGTATTTGGGGGCTGTTGTGAGAAGGAAGAAGAGTAAAATAGACAGAAAATGGAATATCATGAGAATTAAGCACTGTAGAAGCCAAAGGGAGAAAATATATATTTTTTAAAATGCATGGGATTAATTATATGGTTCACCAAATATTTCTGGCTCTCTACTTTCTGAGCACATGGGAGATTTTATTTCTTGGATTACTTAATGGATTGGTGGGACATGTAATTTTGGCTAATGATGTGGGAGTGTACTTGACATATGTCACTTCTAGGCGGGAGCAATTAACTGGTGTGAGACACTTCAGATTTCTTTCTTCTATCTATTTTGGTAAATGGCAATGTTCAAGGTGGTGGTTGCTCCTCCATCTTGAGTCCCTCACTGTCGAGGATGAGGGAGCCCGCCTCCCCCATTCCCCAACTAACCCATGATGGTCTTATTTCATGAGAGAGAGATAAATCTGCTGTCTTAAGAAGCCACTAAAATTAATTAGTTTTGTGATTAGTTGCAACTATACACATCTTAGCTTATTTACTATTGTAGCATATCTTAACTTATTCTCACTGATAAGAGTGGGTGGTTGGAAAATGACACATTTAACAGAAGTGCAAGGTATGTGAAGAATGAGGCAAGGGCTTTGGATTTAGCTCATTAGATATATTAATATCCATCCATCTACCTATACATATATACATATTTGTATGTATGTACATATATATGTGTGTATATATATCAAGAGAGATAGAATGAGAGGGAGGGAGACAGAGAAAGAGAGATAACATTTTGTGCATTTTTTGTGTTGAGAAAAAAGCGTAATAAGAAGCCTGTTGTGGAGGAAATCAGTGCTGAAGGAATTCATGGATTTTCATTTGAAATGTTTGTTCATAAAAGGAAGGAGACTAGGAGGGTATTAGAAGAAGCATCAGTTGCAGGTAAGACTTTCATTTTTTTCTTCTAAAGAGTGAGAAGACTAGTACATATCTATAAGTAGAGAGAAATGATCATAAATGAGGGAAGGATGCGGGGGGTGGGGGTGGTAGTGCTAAAATACCTGGGATGAGAGAGTGGGATAGCTGGACAAGGTCCTAAGATTCAGGATTGGATGGGATTGAATTCGGAGATGGTTACTTACATTTATTCAGTGAATGGAGTGAAAATGAGAAATGTAAAGGCAAGAATGTGTTCAATATTAGCATCAAAAATGCATCTTATATTTTGTCAGGGAATGGTGGTAGATTTTCAGTTCCAATATTTTAAAGCCCATGATATAAGTACTAATCACTGTCATTACTCTGGCATAATGCATACTGTGGACAACACTCCTTCTGGGCTCACTGTGCTCAGAGCCTCCCACACAGCACTCCTCAACTTTTGAAGCAACCTTTCTCAGAGAGATTTGCAAAATGTACTTCACACCTTGAGTTTTAAAAAACACAAAATTATATCCAGAGCGGCTAACAATTTGCAAAGCGTCTATCACCTTGAAAAGAATAATTTGCCTAGTTCATCTAATAACAGTAGAGCAAAGTTTATCTAACAAACAGATTTCTCCTGTGAAAGGAAGAATATGTGGGAGCAAAATTATAGAGGGAAAAATCACTTAAGTCTGTCTAACCTTTTCAGGTGGAAATTAGACCAATGTGTAGCTCAGAAATTACATCTAAATGCCAAGATCTAAACCAGTGGTTCTCAAATTTTGGTAGGCATCAGAATCGCCTGGTAAGCTTGTTAAAATTGCAGGTGTTGGAGACTATGCTGAAATTCACTGTGTCAGAATACTGAAGTGAGGAGTCCAAGCTTTGGTCTTTTTGTAAGATTACCAGGTGACTTTATGCACTCCAAAGTTCTGGATTTACTGATCAGAGCATATTGCATTAAGCTGATATCTCTTTAAGTCCTTTAAAGCAGTGGGAGAAGTGTGGTCTGGTTCTGAGTTGAGTGGCTGTACTACTTACGGACCAACAAAGCCAAGATCATAGACCATAGTACCTTAAAACCTGAGAGGGATCTTTGTCTTTCTCTTGTCAATTCTTCACATTTTATCCATATAGAGACTGTGGCTTAAATGTGTATGGATCCTTTTTATGGTCACAGACAATTGAAACTAAGATTTTGACTTTAACCTTTGACTCCCATGTTTAACATTAAACACACTCATATGGCTTTCTTTTGCTGAAATTATTCCACCATCTTCCTGGAAAACATGATTTCTTATATTTCTAGACATCCTGCTTTTCTCTAAGTGTTCCAATTTACAACATAAAAGGAAAGTTGGCTACAGCTGGTGGATTGATTTCCTGAATTTTCTGTATTTGTGGGAGGGGCAAATGACACACGTACTTGGAGTGATTTGAAGCATTGCTCTCCCAAACGTATATACTTGCCGTCTGCCCTGTCTTCCCACCCCACCCCATGCACACAGTTTCTCAATTTCCTCCAGCAGAAATTAATTTGGGGATTTAAGTAATTTCTTTTTACTGTAGTTCTTTAAAAGATTGCTGTGTTGGAAAGAGCTGACTCATTATCTTACCAATAACTTCACAAAACAAATGGATTTTTGATTGTTTTCTTCTGTGATTGGAATGCTTCAGGGCAGAAAGAAACTGCCAGGGATCTTTTGTTTGAGGGAAAGAAAATATTTTGATACTATAAGTGGGGTAGAGAGTACAAAAGGGGACTTGAGAGGAAACTAAAGATAAACAATTTATTGAACAGTATTTCTGGGGATTGGCCCAAGATGTACCTGAGAAAACAATATTGAGGAGTCAAAGAGAGGGGCCTACTATTGATTTATTTTCTGCCTTTTCACCAATAAATGAAAAGTTAAACCTAAATCAACATGTTTATAAACAACTCCATATATTAAACTCCCTCTATTTAAAATACCTAACATATTATTTTCTTGCTTGCTTGGACCCTGTACTGCTATAAGAGCTCTATTAGGGGATGCATTCCAAACTTTGGTAAAGAGAAAAAATATTTTTGTTATTATTTATTATTGTTCCTGTTTGATTCATTGATGTTTTTGTATTGGAGTATTTAGTTTATTGTTTTTTAAAAAAATTCTCATGGCCTACAATTCTGTAAACAAAAATTAAAATATCAACTCTTGACAAGAAGAAAATCAAAGATTTAGTTAACAGCTTTAAATAAAACCTGCATATCAAGAAAAAAATAGTTGAACAATCCAAAATACAGATAGGAAAATGATATGAGCAGGTGATTTGGAGGAACATCAAATAGTAATGTACAATAATATGAAATTGGGGTACTTCACATTAAAATATCAATGACACACTATTTTTTATTTTCCTTTACATTGACAAAAATGAAAAAGAATGCCATCATCCCGTCTTGGCAAACTGTGGGAAAATACATATACTTTTAGAGAGCATGTGAATTGGACTATCATTTTTCAAGGGGGATTAGCATCATGTACTGCAATTTAAAGCATTCATATCTTTGATATAGAAACACCATTTCTAGGAATATACCCTAAAAAAACGCCGCATATGCACAAATGTAAACAATTAGAGTAACTAAATTTATGTTATATCCATACTATGGAATACCAAGCAATCTTTTCAAAGAATGAGTAAGAGCTTTATAAACTAAAATAAAGAGCTCTAAGACTTATTTTATAAAAAGTTAGTAGAATAATAAGTATTATGAGTCTATTTATGATTTCACCAATTTATATTTTGTTAATTATATTGTATTATGTCTTCTGATACTAGAAAATATAAAGATAGGATGTTTAGGATGGTACTATAATGAATGCTGTCATGGAATGCCCAGAATCCTGCTTAAAATTGAAGGACCTTCCCCCACTTCCCAGCTTCTCAGTGGATGCGCTGCCTGCTGACAGCTATGGGCTCTTAGCTTTTTCTAGAACTTGCCCTTGGATAGAGTCCTACTTTACTCAAGATCACAGGGCTTGCACATAATGATTACTCTTTGCCAGGGTAGAAATGCCCAGTCTCCTTACTGGAATGCTGGACAACTCTGAAGGGTCATCCCAGATTTCTCCATGGGCTCAGCTGTAGCCTTGGTTAAGACTGCATTTTAGCCTGCTTTTCGCCTTTGACCAATCCTGCATCCTTCATTCTCTTCCACAGATGTTGATCATGGGAGCACTTCCTAATAAACCTCTTCACACAGCAATCTCTCTTTCAGGCTCTGCTTCCCAGAGAACTCAACCTGCAACACTTAAAATTTATTAATAATGTACACTTCTATTGAGGTAAATGTGAATGGATGAGAAAAAAAGGGCTTATGATTTTTATTTTATTGACACCTGACTTTGAGCTTTTATGTATTCATGTAAGGTGTGTCACACTCTGTGTATATGTCACAATCTTTCTATGAGTATGAAAACCATCTTTTTCTAATTTTAAAAATAGTTCAGCAAATGAATTCTACTTCATTTACTAGAGATTTGATTTAAGCAATAACCTTTTACCTTACATTTTTAACCCTGAATTTGGAAATTCAGAGTCTTCCTCAAGATTTTTATAGACTCCCATGAACTTTAAGTTCTCCTTGACATTGAATTTCTGCTCACCCAAAAGATTCGGTTCCTGCTTGTTCTCCTGCCACTGCTGACCCTCTTTCCACTCACGTCGTCCCACATTTCATTTTTACCACTTCACCAGCCTCCTTCTTTCCCCAAAGCAGCGCGTGCATAGACTGTTATGTGGAGCAGACTTTGTGGTGATGGAGAATACAGAATAGCATGGACTAGAAATTCACTTACAATTAAAAGTAAGAAATCAGTTTTCTTTAACTGTTTCTGCCACTCATACATCAATGGCCATTTTTCCTCCTTTAAATTGTGTTTTGACCACCTCCTCTTTTCTCTTCATCTATTCTAAGGCTCCCCAAACCCTGAGACCTTAGCTTGGAAAGAATAGATTCTCAAGCCTATTATTTGATTCTTAAAGTAACATAGCTGTCAACCTCCACCTTTGCATATGAAAGAAAATAGTTATGGTATATGCTAAACAAAATGTCACCAACCCTAGGATTTCACTTTTAGCTGGAGGCTGGAGAATTTAAGATCAAGGTGCTGGCAGATTCAGTGTCTGGTGAGATTTACTTCTTGGTTCATAGATGGCTGTCTTCTCACTGTGTCCTCATCCTCACATGGCAGAGGTGAGGGAGCTCTCCTGGGTCTGTTTTATAAGGGAACTAATCCCACTCATGAGGGCTCCACCCTCATCATACAATCAACTGCCAAAGGCCTCATCTCCTACTACCATCATACTAGGGGTTAGGATTTCAACATATGAATTTGCAGGGGTGGAAACACAGATTTGGTCTATAGCAATATCTAAGCACAGTTTCTGGAAAGAGAGAATATCTGGATTTGAATCTTGCCTCCAATACTAGATTTGTGATCTTGAATTCTCCTCAGTTTCCTTGCCTCTTAAAGAATAAATAGGATATATCTCATATATATTGCTGCCTGGCACATAGTAAGTGCTCCATAAAGTTAAGCTGTTTTTATTATTCTCCTCATGGAAGTCAGTATCCATGCTAAGGCCCTAGACTACCCCTGATTTAATGGAATGATCTGAAACCTTCTAAGCTCCCTTTGGTCATAAACTGTCTTGCCTTTCCTGCATTTATTTTATACTGCTTTTCCTGCGAGAACAACCTCATAATAAACTGAGTGATAGCTATCGATTTCCTGGCAACGTCACTCTTCCTCTTTAGTTTCCTTACCAAAGCCTGAATGGAATGGTTGCCTGTGTCCTGTTACCAGGACATTAGCAAACGAGGTTCCCATTGGATAACAAAGAATGCTCGAGCTGCAGTGTGTGCACTGTGCAAGTCAAAGCTGTCCACCTGTGAATTACAAGGGCAGTGAACAGCCATGCTTTATGTATGCCAACCACCAATAAAAGGACTGAGAGCCAAAAGATCATGGTTGTTCTGTAGCGTTTTCCAGAAGACCTGTGGCTGCTTATGATGGATTCATCTTGGGAATTTTGCTTAGAAGCTCAGAAGTCATTCAGCAATTTGAGAAGTGAGAACTTCCGATGACTGAAACTGAAAAATTGTCTTTGGAGTTGGGATACTCTTTGGTTGTGTAATTACATGAGGATGTCTGTTCTTTGGTGCAGTAGAAGTATGGTATATGAAATCAATATTTATTTCCTAAATTAAAAGTGAAGAAAATCAGATTTACTTTTGTTTAGAATTCTCAACTGTTTCCTGAAAAAGACATACTCTGAGATTGCAAAATTAGATCTGGGAATTATCATGTCACTTTTGTAATCAACTCGTCAATGGCTTCCTCCTGATGCCTGCCATTTATAGTGTGCATTTTTGATCCTGAGTTGTAAGGATCTGCTTGGTCCTCCCACACGCAATTGTTGTAGCATAGCCTTCTATTCGTTCTCCGTACATTCTTTGTGCTCTAATGAAGTTGACCAAATCTAATTTTACCCAGATATGCTCTCTAATGTTTCTCTTCTCTGTGATTACTAACACTGGCGTCAGTGCATAAAATTCTTCTCATTCATATCAAAATGTACCAAATATTCAAAGCCCACCTTAAATATTATCTTGTCAATGATGTCTTTCCTGAAATCCCCTTGCAACTGATCTTTCCCTACACTGAAGTTTTAAAGTCTGTTATCTGTAACTCTTTTATATGGTATGTCTACCATTCTTTTTTTGCCATGATTCTACATTTTCCTTACAGCTACTTGAGTGCATGAGCCTAAAAGGGAAATTTTTAGTGCTTTATCCAGATCCATTTTTGTTCAGGTAGGGGACAGGCCCTTCCTAATATGCAGTGTCTATAGCTCTTCTTTGGCAAAAAATGCTGCTGGAGTGCTTTTGTTCAGTGAGGAGGAAGTGCCTGGGAAATCATTGCCCTCCAGCCCAACCTTGGAGCAACACTTGATCAATGCCTGACAGATTTTGGATTATAGAATCCCAGCTGTCTTTCCTATGAGGACATTGTAGGGAACACCTCTGAGGTAAACTTACACTCCAGAGATAGTATCAGGTTCTATCTACTGGGATTTGCCTGGGATCATCTCTCTATCAGCTTCCTCCCTTTCCCTGTTCTGTTTCCCCCACTCCCTTTCCAGATTCCCCTGTGAACACATCCTTCATAAATCACCTGCACAGAAATCCCCATCCCAGGGTCTCCTTCTGGAGGACTCAACCTAAGGCAGCTCCTTATGTTAAAAGATATATCCTATTCACCTTTTTACTTCCCAGAGTTCTCAACAGAGTGTACAGTATATAGTAGATCTTTAAATATTAGCAGAATAATAAAAGAAGACATGAATACATTAATAATGAATGATTTATTGGTATTTCAGAAAGAAGTCCAAACAGCTACCCCAAAGAGTAGAAAAGGAAACTTTTGGCCACTAGCTACTGCCGTTTACCAACTTTCTCACCAAAGCCATCAGCACTCCCTCATGATTATTCTAGAATAAAGGTGTAGTATCAGAACCATTCATGAAATAAATATTTACTGTATACCTACTATTTGTCATGATCTTTTAGAATGATTTTCTATTAAGATAGTTTAATTTGTGTTGTTGTTGTAAAATGAAACTGGGGTGTTACTTGACAGGGAAATGGTAACCAATTCGATTGAATGGCATACATTAGATCACTCTCTTGAGAGTGATGTTAAGTTTCCTCCTCAGTTAATACTCACTCATCCAATAGGGCTGAATTATGGAACTGGGATAATAATTTTACTACTGTTGAATATTTCAAATATTTATGTTCTCATAAAAGTGAGTGTTAAGACAAAAGCTCAATTGAAAAATATAAACAAAAAATAGTTTAAGTGACTCAAGTAGAGGTTAAAGGCTTTATTCAGCTGATGTGTATCAAGGAGCACGTGAAGACCAGGTAACTGCCCAAGTAGAAACAGGACTGGAGTTTTTTGGGGCTTGGGGAAAAGAGGGGTATGTGATAGAATGCTGTTCTCTTATTTAGCTACTGCAAAACTCTAGGTAGGAGTGTTTTTCTATGCCTCTTGCTTAGGATCATTGGTGTAATCTCCTCCTCACAACTGTCAGAACAGTTCTTTCTGTAGCTATTTTTGTAAGCGTTGCAGTTTGCCAAGGTCCAAGAGGGGAGAAAGTAGCAAAAAAGGGGGAAAGAAAAGAGAAAAAAGGTGAAAGAGTCAAGGGTCATGGCAAGGGAAACTGGGGTCCATTTAAATACTTTTTATAGAAACAATAAAATTTTTGAAAAATTTCAATAGAAATGTTGATAATTATTCCCCTTCATCAATATGGAAACACTAGCTAATGCTCTAAGAAGCTAGTTATTAGAAAACCTGATGAAAATCCAGAAGTAGAGGCCATGCGTCTCTGACTCAACAACTTTATAACATAAAACACAGATATCTGGTCACTCTCCCCTATTTTTCTTATTCTATTCCATTTTGTCACTTTGTATTTCTATTTGGATTTGGGTTTGCATTTTCTGAATTTGTTCTGTGATAACAAAAATGTGGGTTATGTAATTACTTTCAGGTACCTAATCATTTTACTGTCATTTATCCTGAGTTAACCACATCCATTGATGAAGTCTATTTTATTTCAACTTCACTGTAAGATTGTGTTGAGAAATAATCTGATGACAAAAGCTCATCTAAATCCTGAAAATATATTTTAATACTATCAATCTTGAGATTTCTGCATTATTAGTTTTCTCTTTCGTCTTTTGAATGGAACCAGAATTTCCGCAGCAAAGTGACATTTGCTATCTTTACTGCACTCAGCAAACCATAGGGAAGTTTAATTTTGACTTTGTGCATTTTAGCTAACAGTCAAATGGATCTATTTTGAAATCACTATAAATAGGAGATTAAAGCAGAATGCAAGTGCAAAAATGTAAAGAATGTTGCAAAACCATCTCTTTCAAAATGGTAAATAACGATGTATTAAAAAGGATTGATAACCGAGTGCCATCCGTTTTTATTGCACTAAATATCAGTTTGAATATATAAAAAGTTCTTAAGTAAATAATACTTCAAAGAATACATTTTAGACTACATATATATGGTATTTAAATGTTAATATGATTCTGAACTAACCATAACATTTTAATGCCTCACATTAAGCATTGTAGTCTGAGAACACCAAGAGAAAAGTTAAAAAAAATATATATATATGGTTTAATAATCTTTCTCTCATGCATTTTGCAATAGAGTCTTCACTAGTTTATTTATTGGCAATATTATTCTTAAATATAAAATAGTTAAGATTCCTAAAATATTGCTTCCTACTTAGATTTTCAAAGCCTGATAGCTTTCTCAAGTCCCATAGTTTCCCAAATTTGTACCTCATTCTGCTCACTTTTAAAATGATATTCCAGAGATTGTAAAAGCCATAGAAGTAGAACACAATTGATGATATGAGTGACTTATTGGCACCAAAGTCCAAAACTTGAAGAATGGAAAAATTTTTCAACAAAATGAGGTAACTTGTTTTTCTATCTATCTATCTCAGTCCAAAACTGTCTCTTTCTTAGAAAATGTTCTAAGACTATTTCATTTGTACACAAAAACCACGAGTAGATCTAGTAATTTCATTATAAGAATGATTCAAAGAGTTGCTTGACATCATTTGAAAAAAAGTTCTATTAATTATTTTTTACTTTTAAATTCTCTACTTTGACAATTTTTACACAAAGTCTAGGGCAAGAGAACTGGATAAAGACATGACTAGACTTTAGAAAAGAAATGAGAGTTACTAGGAAGTTAATTTTGACATTTTGGGGATGTGCACTAGACTTAAATTACTAGCTTTCCTGACATGTGGGTTTTCCTTTTCAGAAACCCAATACACATTTATATTTAATATTGTCTTCTTTGATATTTATTCTGGGTGTACTGCATTTCATCCTTTCTTCTTGCTTGACTCAGCTATGGAATAAGGAGCATTTCTGCTGCTGTTTTACATGTGCATTTCAGATTGGTATTAAATTTGGTTCCCAGCCTTTTAGTTTTATTTCTTCAATATCTCACTTGAAAAGTAAAAAATAAGTAGAAGGAGGTTTCAAACATAAATAAATAACACCTGTCAATAAGTGAAATTATCTTCAGGAACACACATCAGAAGTGATACTCCTTTAACTTAGATTGGCTACATCATTTTGCTTCTGTATTTCCATTTGAAAATTTTGAGCAAGTGCTAGAATGGATGATTCTATGGTAAGAGAACTTAGAATTTTATTTTTTTAGACTGTTTAAAGAAGTTAAGAGTAAGCATCTGCATGACTTTGGGATATAAATATGGCTGAAAGCCTGGAATTTCTTATGCTCTCCTGGTACTAACCAAATGCATAATCAGTTAGGTGGCAGGAAGATATCTGTGTTACCATTTTTAAGGCAACTCTGTCTTAAAATTATTCCAATATTTTTATGTACTTGGTAGTATCATAGATTTAATTAAAATATTTTTAGTTTCTTGCACATGTGGGGTAATAGCCAAATTAATACGGGCAGAATTCGTTAAGATAATATACTTATTTTGAAAGTATATTTGTTTTGTTTGGGAAAAGAGGCTTTTTGACCAGTTGACTCTTTCACTGATCTATCTGAAGCTTGTTCATCTTCTTTGGAGAGCAGATGGAGACGGAGTTGGGTGAACCATCCAATTATTCAACCCATACTCTCCAAATTGCCTGAAAAATGGGTGGAAATACATGACACAGATGCCAAGAAGAACTTCCTTTTATGGGCAACTTGCTCAAAATTTGATATGGGTGAGGAAGAAAATAACTCACTCCTTCCCTAACTTGTTGCTAAGACTGCCTTAGCTACTGCCTAGCTCTATTTGTGGCTGTGGTGGGAGACAAGGTGGGCCTCTTTACCTACTTTGCCAGAGAAGGAGCCCACAGTGCTTTCTTCCTGGGACCACTGCAGATGGATTTAGGCAGATGCATGCGCAGCCCATGCTGCAATAATAGTCATTCTCTGCCTTTTTCTTGAACAGAGTGCAGAGGCCAAATTTGCAATCATTCCAGCTCTCTTCAAGCCAAAGACTCAGAGGAACAGGGATGGGATGTGACCAATACAGAGGGTGGGGACCAGGGTCTGCCTTCCACCCTGATGCTGCTGTAGAAAAAGCCATTATCATCCTTTTCTTCTGTGCTCTAACTTAGTCAAGGAGTGACATGTTATAAGCTTAAAAGCTTTATGTAGCATCTCAGTCACTGCCATGTGTGGAACAAGGATGAAAAGAAAGAATTCCCAATGATTATGGACATGGTTTTTCTGGGAGAAGCTAGATATATTGGATTCCTTAAATAGTTCATAAATATTCAGAATGTTTCAATTAATTCTGAAAGTATTTTAGAACTGGAATAGACAGAAATGCCAAGAAAGATGGTTTCAAAAGCCTATAATTTTCATTGCAGAACCACATGTCTTACTTCATGCAACATTTTTTATATTTTGAAATAAATTTTTCAGTGTGGCAGGTGAAAGAGTGGCAAGCAAATTCTAGTAATAGCGACTCTCAAGACAAATAAAACAAGCCCCAAACATTTGTTCAGTTCCCAATTATGAAGTCATTCTTCTCACCCCAGTAGATGTCAAATACCTGGCCAATTGGAGATAGAAAATTGTGCCTCTGGTAACCAGAAATCATCTGACTCTCAGAAATGAGATTTTTAGCATTCCCATTAGGGCTTTCATGTTGGCTTATTAAGACTAAATGGGCAGCTGAACAAGATTACCTGTCCCTGATAGGAAGGAAAATAAAGTTAATGGCAAGACAAGCTGGCTGGCTATATTCCTTAGCCCGCCTCCTAAACTACTTCCCCAAATCTCTGCCTGAGGACTTAGCACCATGGGGAGCTTGATCAGTTCCTTTTGTTGTTTAAGACACATGGCTGATTTACACCTCAACTTTCAAATTTGGTTTAGGAAAGCATTTAGCAATTGTATGGGATGAGGAAGGTGGTGCAGGGAAGGATGATGTAAAATATTGTTCTGATTTATCCTCCTCCCAGTGCTCACCGTTTCAAACCAGCATTTTACAAACCTCCAACCTGCAGAGAGTGGTTGTATGTATGTACAAAGGATGTAGGATGGTGTGGCTCATGGCTGGGACCTCACGGGCCCTCTGGGGATTTCTGTATTTGACTCCTGAAGGACTTCTGCCCTAGGATGACGTTTAATCTCCTTTGGGAAATTAGAAACATTAGCAGGTGCAATCCCAGGTATCCTGGCCTCGTTTTATCTTTTTCCTTTCTTGAGAAACTTGCTTCCCTACAACACGCTCAGTAACTTCCTATCCCTCTACCTTTTATAACACAGATCAGAACCTGCTGTGGAAAAGATCTTATAACTTCCGTGAACTTGTGCCTTAAGCTTCATTCTTAATTGTAGGATGAATTATCCTATCAAAGGCATTTCAATCTCCACCTAGCAGAAAGGAAAATGCTCTTTAGTGGAAATTTAGAAATCACAGCATGTAGCCACTAACTCTGCCGCCTTGCTGGGCCACTGCGCTCTATAGGGTTTTCCCTCTAATTTGCTGAGAAGGCTCAGGGGTGAACACAACACAAAATTTGCATGAGTATATGGTCTGCATACTATGCTTGACTTCACTACAGGCAAGCTAGTTACTTCCGACTAACATTTCCACTGATAATTTTTGTATGAAGGCCTCTGGTGGACTTTACCACTAAAGCACCATGGCGTAGTTTATTGCCAATTCTCTGGTGAACTAGTCTTATCGGGTGGGATGCACAAGGAATTCAGAAGGAATATCAGACGTGGTGACATAGATTATAGCCACAAAAAATTTACAATACAGTTGGAAAGATAAAACTAACATACACGAAAACAAGAAGTCCATGAGATGTTGCATAAAAACTATGCTGTAATTCCACAGGAGGGGAAGTCGTTCTGGGCTGCTCTAGTTAGAGAGAGATTCAGAAAAAAGATCGGTGGTCTATGAAGAGAGCAAGAATGGCTGGTAGGATTTAAATTGGAGGGGATGAGGTGGGGGCATCCCAGGTAAGAGAAACAAAGGCATTATGGAAAGGAGGGTACAGAGGAAGCTGAGAGATATAAGATTGTATAGACAGGAATAGGGCAGATTATGGATGTGCTAGAAACACAGAAATTTAGCTTTGACGTGAGAGGGCAAAGGGAATCATAGTAAATTTCATGGTGGACTGAAAGAATAATGAAATAAAATGACCAAGGGATATCTGTGTTTGAACTCTTATTGTGTGACTTTTACCAAGTTACATAACTATTTTCATCCTCAGTTTCTTCATGACAAAATCAAGACCTAGGGTTATGTGAAGATTTGAGGATGAGTGAGAAATAAAAGAAATAATAATAATAATAATAAAAGATGCCTATTATTAGTATTTTATGGTTGTTGATTTAAGGAAATGGAGATGACTATAGTTTCTAGGACCTCCTTCAAGAGGTGGAACCTACTTCTCCCTTTGAATCTGGGCAGATTCTTTGGCTGCTTTGACCTACAGAATATTGCAGAAATTATGATGTCCCAAATTACAGACACAGATCTTCTTCCACTTTTCGTCTCTTGGAATACTTGCACTTGGTATACTCCTTCTAAGAACACAGTCACCATGATTTGAAAAGCCTGAGCTGTGTGAAGAGGCCACATGTAGATACTGCAGTTCATAGTATCAGCTGTACGCCCAACTGGTAGCTACCAATAACTGCCAGTCATGTTGAATGAGCCATCTTGGCCAGCAAGCCTTCTTGAGACTTCAGATTATTTCAGTCTTAGCCCCTGTCCAGCAAAAACATGTGAGGGCCCAAGCAAGGACCACTCAGCTGAGACTGATTAACTCAGAGACCCTTGGTGAAAAATAATACATTTGTTTTTAAGATCAATGTTTAAACAAATTTTGAGATGCTTTGTTATATAACAATTGATAACTGGAACATTGATTTTCTTTTTTTAAATCATGATAATATTAAGGGGGATATTAAGCGGTATTTGTTTGTTGTGAGTGTTACATATGAAGGACAGGATTCCAGGTGTTGAGGAGATGAAGATCTTGATTAGGGAATCATTGTTGAAAATGAAGAGTATTTCTTTCATTAACCATTCATTCATTCAGTCAATAAATATTTATTGAGCAACAGCATTCGTAGCACCAGGTTTGTGAAAGCTATTTATTATTTGACTATGGAATTACAAAAAAATAACAGCATGATACTGTATTGTAAATTTTAAAACTTTATATTTTCCAGCTGCCTCAACATCCCCACAAATAGGCTGTGAGCACCCCGCTCAGGTGACCAGGTGCCCCAGTGTAATACGTTTGCTGCATGCCACAAGTTCCCCTTCTTGCTATCACCCGCCTGTGACCACCAACTAAAACTCGACAATGAAATCTCCTTATGCCTTTTCCTTGTATGTCCTACCCTGACCCCCAGTAAAGGCACTTCTCCATGGGTCCTCACTCTCCCTTGACTTCCCACCTGCTTGGTTTAGCCTGCTCCCTTGGAGCTCCTTCTATATGGTGCCCTGTGTGGTGTGCTGTGCATCTCTCTCTAGGACCTGTGAGCATAATAAATCCTTTAATGTCACATGCCTCTCTAAATGTAATTTCTGTAGCCATGTTGGAGCAATCCTTAAAGACCTTGCAAGGGAGACTTAGTCCACCATTTACAACACAGATATCTGTGTTTAAAACATTTAAATCTTACATTATTGGCCAGGACACCAGCTAAAACCAGGCTGCTTGCCAGATATATAAGTGACTTTGGCAAATTCAACATGCCTAGACTTCCACATCTCCTATAAAAGAAAAGAAAGCAAGCAAAAATTAACACACACACATACACACAAACACATACATGGTGGAATCGGGGGCAAGGGACATGATAATTTAAATGCATCTTTGAGTCAGAATGCCTAGGTTCAATTCAGGTACCATCAATATCCAAGTGCAATCCCAAGTAACTCCCTCTTATATAAAATGGAGATAATAAGACAAATTAAGGCATAGAGTGTTGATAAGTATTAATGAAGTAAATCTATACAAAGAATTGTCTCACCCATCTCTTGCATTGGTTAATTCCCTACCAACTTTCAATATTCTTTCAGTCCCTAGATTCCCAAGAATGTATCTCATGTTCAGCATAATGTATTCCGTGACTTTTCTGTTTGATTATCACAATGCTTCTGCTATTGTTTTTGTTTCTCATAAAGAAAGCTCTTACAGGAAAATGTATCTCTATGAGAAGAGACGTTAATGTAACTGCTTTGTCCTTGACTTCAATTTTATTTCTCTTGGCCATGACTCTTTTACCTTTTACAGGTAAAATAAAATTGTGATCACAGTCTTACCACCTTATTGGTTTCCTCTTTTGTTCTATCCCATCTCTTGCTTTTGTGTTTAATTTCCTCACATTTTCCAAAAAGGAAATCCTTGCTTTTAAGTAAAATCCCTCCTCCTCACAAATAGCTAATTTGGTTGGTTTAATATTTAATATTCATACTTACATAGACTTTTAAAAGAGGGAGTAGTAGGAAGTGTTTACATTATAAAAATATAAACACAGGGATGACTTTTAGGGGCTTTAATTGATAAGCATAAAAGCACTTGAAAATCTTAATAACAGTATTGTCAGTCCTATACATATCAATTGCTGAGTTTTGGGGGATAATTTAGAATGTTTTCTTTATTATCTTTTGTTCTGTATTATCAAAGTGCTAAATAGATGATACTTCTTGAGTCATACCCAACACACTGTCAAATACTGCTCTGTGAAATATCGAGCACTCCTCAGTTTATATTTAATCTGAAACAATATAAAAACATTCAAGAAAACACAGAATTATGATAACATGGAGAAAATTCTACTCCAAAGGAAAGCAAATATAGTAATTAGCTGATTTAAAGCTCACTGTGAGAGGACTGCTATTCAGGACTATAGCACTAGGTGGCATGATAAGTACAGACTGATAGACAATAACACTTGGCTAGGAGATTCAAATTGTTTTCTTAATGCTTCAGGCAAGATAGGCATTATTAAAACAATAGAATACTGCAGTGCTCCATTTTCAAACACCAGTAGTCTGTGAAAGCTTACTTCTCTTTGCCATTATTGCATAAAGAGCATGGGAAGGCAAGATCCAAAGGATATACATTTACCTAATAGTCAAAGTTCTGAGATGAGTTTTTTACTAACCATCAGACCAAAAACAATTATAGTAATAGACCTCACACTAAATACAAGCCCACAAAACGTTGTGCTTTTTTCAAAGATATTCACATATATTATTTTATCTGATGTTTACAAAATATCCGTATTACCAAAGAGGGATGTAACACTTGGAGATATTAAGTGGCTTGTTCATTATGACATAGACAGTAAGGTGATATTATAAAAATTAAAAGCAAGGTCTTCTGCCTAGTGGAGAACTCTCTCACAAAATAAAATGTACAATATTTGCCATAGGGAAAATTAATAATGGATCTAGATTTTAACTAAAAAACACATATGTCAGGACCAACCCTTTGCTAGGCAGAGTAAGTTGAGCCCAAAGCTGTGAATAAAGAAGCTGTAAAAAATAAAGTTCCTTACCACTTCAAAATATTTTCCCAACCAACTTGTAGCTCTGTCAAGGCAAGGTTATGGATAGTGGTGATGGAAAACATAGACCAGGAGACCAGACTAACTTGGAAGTAAAGTTAGCAGAAGGGAGCAAGCAGGGGAGACCTGTGAAGCATTAGGGGAACATTAGTGTCAAGAAGTAGTTAGAAATGGGTGTGGCATCATCAGTGAGGTCTGGTGACAGGAGCAGAGATCCAGCAGAGATCGGTGACCAGGCCCTGAGAGGCTATGTAACAGTAAGAGAAGACCCAAGTCTTCAGGGTACCCAGGCAAGGGAACCCAGGCAAATACCTAGAAAAAAAGCAATAAAATAGAAACTCACCTACTGTACTGGAGTCAAAGCGAGGGCTTGGCCACAAGAAATGAGGCAACAACTCACCGCTACAACTGGGGATAATACCTCAAAACTTTTATCAGCAAGGCTAGCTGGAGGCTGAATCCCTGGAAACAGGCCTAGAATTCGTAATACCTTGTTCCACATGCCACACGATGATTTCTGATATATGGGAAGATATTGAGCCCACAGGTGAAACGAGATTAATTTATCATCCAAATTAGGTCTTCTTTGATAATTAATGGGAAATTGGTTTTACTATACTAAAGGATCTATGCAATCATTCTATACAAATCAATTTTAAAAATATAAATTCTAATAAATGTTAGATAATTGTGTATATTAAAAACTTTAAATTTTATATCAACATTAAAAATAGTATAAGCAAAATAATTATTGTTGGTAATATTTATATATTTTTCTCTAGTATTTTGTCACTGATGCTGATTTGAAAAATTTTTTTTCAATATAGTATTGCTATTTTTAAAATCTTCATAAAATTGCTTTTAATCTTCAGAGTTGAATTTATATTATGGTTAATAAGTTCAATTTTTTTGATACCTTCATTTACTCTCCTTTGTTAAGCATACTGCTTTTTTACGGAGAGGTTAAATATCTGGGAAATTCAGAGCAAATTCTGCAAAATAGAAGATAGTATAAATTCTACTTTTTAATTAAAATGTATAAACACATCAGCCTAAATAGTTCTTCTACAGTTATTTTTATAAACTTGTCAAGTAATTCCTCTCTATTTATGAATCTTTTGAATATTTTACCAAGTTTAGGTGCTTAAAAGTCATAAGTCTTCTCCATTCCCTTCAATACAGTGTATAAATTTCTCCAATTAAAAATAGGCACCCCATCAAAAGATCCTTCTAATAAGTCAAGATATTCGAAAGTACAATTATAGAATTTTAAAATTAAATCTTCTACACTCTTGAGTTCTCATCATTTAATATTTTTCAGTTCTTCACTTACTTCTCTAGGGATGAATTTTAATATTTTAAGTCTCATTTCCTATGATTGCTTCTCAATAAGATCTTCAAAGGATGATAATTTAGGGCCCTACTTTTCTTTTCTTTTGCTGAGGAAGATTGGCTCTGAGCTGACATCTATTGCCAATCTTCCTCTTTTTTGTATGTGAGTTGCTGCCACAGTATGGCCCTTGCCTGGGAACTGAACCAAGGCTGCCAAAGTGGAGCACACCAAACTTAACCACTATGCTACTGGGCCAGTAGGGCCCTACTTTTAAAACACTTTTTTAGTTAACAATCTCCAACTAAGTATGAACCAAATGAAAGCAAAATATAATAGGGATTGTTTATTTAAAAAGTTGGATAAAATTGTAGAACAGAGGATAATTTACAAACTAGTTCTTCAAAGAGTCAAACATTTCTAAAATTCAATTGAAGACAGGCAGCAAAGAGAGAAGGCACATCCAGCCAAACTGAAAACTTTTTTTTGTAATCAAAATTGGCTTCATTCCATTTTTCAATTTGGTAACTATTTGTGTAAATTTTTACAGCTACAGCTTTTATTTTGATTGGTTAAATATGAATTATGTGAACCACAAACAATTTTGATCTCCATAGATTTCTTAATTTAAACCCAACATTGTTCTTTCTTTCTTTTTTTTTTTTGGTGAGGAAGATTTACTCTGAGCTAACATCTGTGCCAGTCTTCCTCTATTTTGTACGTGGGTCGCCACCACAGCATGGCTTGATGAATGGTGTAGGTCCACACCTGGGATCCGGACCCATGAACCCGGGCCACCCAAGTGGAGCATGCTGGACCACTATGCCATGGGGGTGGCCCCCCAACACTGTTTTTTTTTTTTACCATAATACTGTGCTCCATTAAATTTGTACTCCCTCAAATAATTCTATCTTCAATATTAAACCTTAAAATTTAATTTATAAGAGCATTCATAACAATGTCAGATGTTTTACCTTTGACAGACTGAGCTTCTAAAGGTTTTACTTTGATTTTGTAAATTAGATGACAAAACTGAACCATTATTGGCTTTTACTTTATGTAATTTCTTTTTGAAGCATCTGAAGAGTCCCATATAAAACCAGCATTCTTTAACTGCACGTGAATTTCTTTTGCTAATGGAGCCAGCATATTAACAGTGATATTTTTGGACATGCACAAGAAATGTTAGAATTGAAAATTAGTGAAATTAATTTAGATCAGCAGTCATTTGATCTAAATAAAAAGTCATTTTTTACAGTGCTATTTTATCATACCTTTTGCAACTGCATATATTAAATCATCTTTCCGCACTGTCTTTTCAAAATGATTTCCCACATTTGAAGTAGATGCTGATGCTCTTCGATAGATTTGTGTCTTGTTATTTTCATGTGCTCATCATTTCTTCTGCATTGATACTGAGCATTGACAAACATTTTGTGCTACTTACCTATGCACAAAGTCAGCTCTCTTGAAAACTGCAAATTCAACAGGAAATTTTTCAATAAATTTTTCTTTTCTCTCCTTTTCTTTTTAAGCACACTGCTGTCTAAAAGGGCTTATTGCAAAAAATAAAAAAATAAAAGGAGGATTACCAAATATAAATGAATAATTGTACATTTATTCTATACAATAAATGACAAGAACCATTATAGCAAAAGTATTCAGACTACCTTTTATATGTTCTAATAGTAAGATTGCTAAACCTCTAGTTTCTACACACAATTCACCTATACTTAACCTATAATTTTCCAAGTTTTTCACTGAACTGTCAAATGGCTGCCTGGTAATCAAGCCATACCATGGACCAAAGAACCCAAATGGCAAGGCAGGGCTGCAGTGTTAAACACTCCTCCCACCACAATTGTAGATGAAAAACAGTTACCCCTTACTACTCAGTTTAGTCTGAGTTCCCTTCAGGTTGTCAGTGAGAGCCCTGTACGCTGTCCTTAAAAGGGAGGTGTTAATTATGTTGAAACTAAAAAAAGAGTTAGGGAAAGAGAGATAGGTTCTTGCTGGTCTTTTTTCAGACTTAACCACATGTGGCTGTGAGCACTATTTGAACTGCACACGTATGTCACATAGTAGTAGAGGAAACCATGGCAGAAGCTGGAAGTACAATGGAAGACCTCCCAAATATATAGTGGACATTTCAGTACAGCTATGAATAAAAATACTTTATTACAAACTGAAAAACTAGTAAGAAGTGCTCCCAAAATGTTGGGGACTTTTCAAAATGACACAGAAGCTAGCCTGAAGGAACTACTTATAGGGCAAATAAGGGACAGTTTGAACATCAACATAAATACTAGGGTAATAAATTATAAGTAGAGCAAATAAAGTAGAAGAAATTCTTATACAACAGAAGTAAACCAGGATCATCCAGGTAAGCTGGGATGTGTGGTCACCTGAATCATGGGTGATGGGGAAAACAGCCCTGGAAAAAGTTGGAGAGCTGATACAGGACAGACCAAGTAGTCCTTTGTAGGCTACGTTGAAAATACTCGATTTTTGTTCAAAGTAAAATGGAAAGCAATTAAAGCATTTTAAGGAGTTGTCTGATTTCCCGCCCCCCCAAGATTACTAATCCAGTTGCTATGGGATGAACAGAGTGAAAGAATTTGGTAAGGTGAGAGTGGGGACCTCAGGAGGCAGTGACAATAAGCAAGGCAAGAAAATGCTTCTTAAAGGTTAAGAAGAGGGAAAATACACAGGAAATGTCATCCTTCCCATCTTCACCTAAAATCTGTGTGTGCATTGTTCAACACAATCCTAAACAAGGTTTTTTGCTGACAAAAGTCTTTCTCTAATGGCAAGTTGCCAGGTTGTGATGCTACCACAACCCCAGAAAATTAGGGAAGAAATTACAAAAATGTAAGGTCTCCAGTTATTCGATTTTGTTGCTTAACTTTTATATTTATGGCAAGATGATAAATTCACTGAATATGTATAATAGAAAATGAAATGGTATGCAATGCCAGCATTTCTTTTCTTTCCTGAAGGAAATATTATATTAAAAAATAAGCAGTACCATCCAAATCATTCTGCATAAGTGGAATCATATCTTGGTGGGTTAGATATTTATCAGGCTACATTTTGTATTTTACCATCAACAGCCATTAAAGGGAGAAAAATTGAATGTCTTGTATAGGAGAAGATTCATATCTTTGAAATCATTTTGACTCTCCACTGGAGCCTTCAAAGTTCATATTCATAACAATAGTATAAATGTGAAATAATATAGCTTGGCACTAGGGTAAAAAACTGATTCCCTCGGCTGTACTGATGATGATGCATGTTATCTTTCTTATTTATAGAAAATAATATGAACATGGCATTATGAGTCACCTTCACACTTCTGTGCTATTCTTTCCTCCTCACATCAGCCCACATCAATAAGATATTGCTTGCAAAATAACATGCCAGTACGATTTCCAGTTATTTCAGTATTGAACCTCTCTTATTTATGGGAAAGGAGAGATCAGGTAGAATGAGCTTGCATCTACTCAAATGGGACTGTTTCCAAGCTTATTTAGTCTCACTAATCCAATAGTAAATGGCAAATCACTCATTTCTTATGCCCCATTTGAGCTAAACCCAGTGATATAGTGCATACTTTTATTCCTATAGAATATTTCTGTCTCATTTGCCCAGAGGAATCTAACCTATAAATTCCGACAAATAGATAACATGTAAATTATATATTGCGTAATATTTTATATACTGATCATTACATGCAATACTGTTAAAGAGTCTGAGAAATACCTGTGTGCTGAGGCTGAGAGGTTGTCCTTTAAAACTGTCACTAACTTCACCAACGTTTTTGAAAGTACCATGCCATTGCTAGCTACACTATGTTACCATTTTCTACATGATACCAAAAATAGTGGAGTTGGTGTTTTGAGTCTCTGGGAAGAAGAGCACAGTCTCTCCATGTTAGAATGTCAAAAGTTATCAAGATAGTGCGAATTGAAATTAGAGCATGGTATTGGTTGTTGGTCAAAACAACAATAAAACCCATTAAATTTTCAATTTGAAAATTTGAGAAGCATTCTATTGAACTGTCTTGGACAATTTACACGAGTAAGAAGCAAACTCATATTGTATCAGAGCCATTAAACATTTTGTATCTACTTGTTCATAAATTAACCAGCCTAACTTGTACACTGTAGGATCAGGTCTAGGAGAAAGTTACTAACACTTCTGCTATCCAACTGACTCCTGAGTGACCAACTCAAAATTCATTCCCGTGGAGTACTAAAGCAGTACAAAACAGTGAATAGGGATGAGTATCTAAGATGTGCCTGTAGTGTGGTTTTCATAGGTTTATAATATTCTGGGGCCTGAAGACGTGTAACTATATGGGAGGTAAAGAAACTGTAGAGCAGGAAGCTAACTGTGTGGTAGGTAAAGTTATATGGGAATCCCAAACTCTTCCCTTGCCTTTTCTTTACTCCATTCCTAAATCATACAAGAAATTCCATGGTGGGTCAGGCTTAAAGACACTTTATCTGCCACTGCTAGTGCATGGTGGTTTTTTTCCTCCCTGATTTTGGGGGAGGGGTTTCAGAGTTGTGATCTCTTTGGTTCACTTTCTTTCCTATACTCTTTGTGTTTCCTAGAGCCAGAGGTATCAGAGCAACAGTGACTCCATGAGCTTATTCCATTACATAATCCCTTTTCAGGGTAAATAAAACAAGCTTGGCGGTATCTCGATGCCCAGTTTTCCTCCTCCTATCTTGACAGTGGAAAAAAGCTCTTTAAACTTCACAAAGACCATCAAAAGGAAAAATAAAAGGCCAGTCTTATTTTCAGTATGTGTGGGGAAACTGGAAGGGGAGAAAAACTTGCAAATCAAACACTACAATAAATTAAAACATCGAAACATGAACCAAAAAGATTCATTCAAAAATGCTAGGATGGTTTAATGTTCCATAAGCAATGAACATAATTCATCACATTAATAGGTCAGTGAAGAAATATGACATGATGGCTTGTTATTTCCTGAACGTGCATGGTAACGATCATCCTGTGGGCCAATTAGTCACCTAATGGTGAGATAGGACTTACTGCTGACCCTTCATAGATTTCTCTGTGTTTGAAAAATTTGCCTGTTGTCATTAGTGTACAAATTAGTCTAGGGACCCCCAGGATTTGAGATCAAAGAGACCAGAAGGACTAGAGCCAAGAGTGAGGAGAATAGTCAAATGGAGGTCACAGGACAAAACATGAGCATTTGGCAATCAACATCCTAAACAGCATGGTTAGAGGCAGGGGGACTGGGACTATGAAATATAATAAATATCTTCTATTTAAGAAAAACTGAAATAATCAGCAAAATCCAAGCAGAGATTTAGGCACCAAGAACAATATAGGCACAAAAGAGCCAGAAAGTGTAAAAGACAAGACTTTGATTTAAAAATAAAGCAAGAGTCCAAAAAGAGGAGATGAGCAATAAGAGATTAGTATCATGTGTTATCTGATATTGAGCTATTTAATGACTAGTCTAGGGTTCTTTGAATCTGACACTACCATAAATAAAAATAGGAAGGGGGCTAAGTGGCCTAGCTGAAGTTGGGGTACTTAATGTTGGGGATTAGAGAAAGGTATCAGAGGAAAAACAGGCAAACTAAGGCAGGTGGGATAATGTAGCATGGGACTATATCTGCCATACCAGGATAGAGGGGAAGCTTGAAGGCACTGTGTGCCTGGGCACAGTTGTGCTACCTCTATAAAACTGAGTTCAACTGTTCCTGACTCTGGAAATAATTCCCTCTAATTAATGATGATAAATTCAGTAAATCCTATGGGTTAAACCAAGCACAAGGCATAGCACATAGTATTTATTTAGGAAATATTAATCCTGTGGGAAGGCAAATTGGTACAGCCACTTTGGAAGACAGTTTGGGAGTTTCTTACAAAGGAAAACATACTCTTCTCATATGATCCAGCAATTGCATTTCTTGGCATTTACCCAAAGGAGTTGAAAACATGTCCACACAAAAACCTGCACATGGATGTTTATGGCAGCTTTATTCATAATTGTCAATATGTGGAAGCAACCAAGATGTCCTTTGGTAGGTGAATGGATAAATAAACTGTGGTACATCCAGACAATGGAATATTATTCAGCATTAAAAAGAAATCAGCTATCAAGTCACGAAAAGATATGGAGGAAACAAATGCATATTACTAACCGAAAGAAGCCAATCTGAAAAGACTACATACTGCATGATTCCAACTATGTGACATTCTAGGAAAGGCAAAACTATGCAGACAGTAAAAAGGTCAGTGTTTGCCAGCGGTTAGGGGAAGGGAAGGATGAATAGGCCAAGCACAGAGGATTTTTAGCACAGTTAAACTGTTTTGTATGATACCACAATAGTGAATACATGTTATTATACATTTGTTCAAATCCGTAGGATGTACAACGCCAAGAGTGAAGCCTAATGTAACCTCTGTACTTTCGATGATAATGATTTGTCAGTGTAGGTTCACCAACTGTAACAAATGTGCTACAGTCATGGGCCACATAATGACATTTGGTCAAGGACAGACTGCATATATGGCTGTGGTCCCATGAGATCAGTACCATATAGCCTAGGTATGTAGTAGGCTATACCATCTAGGTTTGTGTAAGTATACTCTATGATGTTTGCACAACAATAAAATCATCTAATGATGCATGTTCTCAGAACGTATCATTAAGCAATGCATAACTGTACTCCGGTGGGGGATGTGGATAATTGGGGAGGTTATGTATGTGTAGGGGCAGGGAGTACATGGGAAATCTCCATACCTTCTGCTCAACATTCCTGTGAACCTAAGACTGCTCTAAAAAAATAAAGTCTATTAAACAAACACACAAGTTGATTCAAAAAAACCCACAAAACCTTGCTTGCCTTACCAGGACCTAATAAAACACTTTCATGAAAAATATAACAGTAGGCAATTCAGAATTGTTAATGTTTTCCTTTACACATGTTTAGTGTAGTAGTCATTAATGCTGTTTGTCAACTATTTCCAGCTGTGTGCCTTCCCAGACCAAGATAGGATTGTGTTGCCTGTTGCCATTTTGATTGGTGGGGTTATGTAACTAATTTTGGCCAATTGTCTGTGAGAAGAAGTGAGGTATGTCACATTCCCTGTGGCACAGCAACTGACCACATCTGAAAACATGGCTGAACCATTGCCTTGGGTCACTTATTGATAAGCAGAGCCTCTCTGACAACCCATAGTGGACATGTAGCAAAAGTTAGAAATATGTATTTGTTGTTTTCTGCAACTAGAGATTTGAGGGTTTTTCTGAGTAGCTTAAGTTAGCTTAGTGTGGCTGACACACATGAGCATGTTTCAGTGTAGATGGGAATAACAGGACCTAGCTCAGTGTAATCCACAGCTCTATGGGCAAAGAGCAAAAGATAAAAGGCCTGAAGTATTGCGACTAGACAAAAACATCTCCCACTCAGCAGTATAATGTAAATGCACAAAAGTGCAGAATACAAAGAGACAGAGACAGAAGAAAGATATAATTTTACAGCAGCAGCAAAAGCAGCAGGAGGCGTATTAAAGGCTAAGAGCTTTGTTCATTAGAAGTAGGATTTAGGTAAATGCAGAGTTAGAGAAGCTGTGGCTTATGATGTGATGGGATCTGGGGAGTGATAGTTGCAAATGTTGGGCCAGTTGGAAGCACAGGAACTTAATGAAAAACCGCTGGCCTCTGCCTGTGTGTCTCTCATATGAATATTAGGTGTATCCTGCTTATTAATTGAACACATTGAAATCATGATTACTCTGATGAGATCTGCAGCGTATGATTTCATCCTTGTGGGTAGGAACATATTCTCCTAATGTAGAAAGACATCCCTGATATCAGTCATTCAAAAAAGAGAAGAGATCTCAGATAGGAAAAAATGAAGGAGAAGACACCTCTGCCGTTTTGTAAAACTAGCTTATGACCAAACTATAACTTTGCATTAAAATGCTCTATGCCTTCTCAGGAATGCTCACTTATATACAGACACAGCGTGAGAAACAAAATGGTTACAAATAGTGGTGACACGTTGGGCCACTTCTTTCTCCTAACCACATTTCTTCTTCAGTGTATTTATTTTAGTCATCCTCATGTCTAATTTTCATGAAGTACTTACTGCCTTTTCTTTTATATTCACCTTGTATTAAGAGCATTATGTTTAGACTTTAAGGATTAAGGTACAATCCTGAAAGTGTTCACCTTTGGTTTACATTTCAGCCACAATCCAAAACTGACCTGAGAGGCAGGTCACAAGCTCTCAATTAACTGTGATTAAAACATGGCATAATGGCAGGTACAAGAGCTTCTGAACCTGAAGAGCTTCTTACTAATTCTTACTATAAAATCAGATGGCAATTCCTATTTTCTCTGATTGTTATACGGCCTGAATGAGATTGTGTTTTTATCATTTCTGACGTGTAAGTGCCAAATAAAAATGTTGCTTTTCTACTTTAATCCCCTTTTCACTTGATCCATCTAAATAATTGCCCATTCAGAACATCATGGTTGGTAAGGTAGAATATTTCTGTTTGTCTTTGTAACATATGTGATTCAACTGCAGATACTCGAAATGAAAAAAGTGTCAAAACGTGCATCTTATTATGTCTTTTCCCTCCTTTACTGTCCCAGTCAAGGGTCTCTGATATAAAATCTGATCCTAATCTGTTCCTATAAATATTTGAATAGTGGAGATTTGGACAGTGTGAGTTTGTATTTTAGCATTTTAAATGGGAAAGATAATAATGTGTTCCCAACTCATGCAGACAATTTCTCTAATAACACAATCCATCAAAGATTTCTTCATAATAAGAATCTAACACCTACTCTTTAAATATTTAACTTAATGTACTCATTTATGGTTATACTTATGTACAGTTTGCCACAGTACTTCACAGTAGTGGATATAAATTACATTTTCCTCCTATAGTTCAATAAATATATACTATAAGGTAAAGAAACAATGCAATTACATATAAAATATATTAACTGACCAAACATCACCTATCACCAGGAACACACTTGCAGACAAATCATTAGGTTTATTATGCTGGCTACAGCAAAGGGACTGCATCCAGGAAATATATATTTCATATCTTTCTGTCGATAGCTATCTCTATATCTAATCTCTATCTCTATATCTAGGAGATGGGAAGATTAAAGCAGGGCTCTAGCTGATATGGGTAAAGAAGCAGCAGTCACTAGTGTTCATCAGAAAATGGAGGCATCTAGTTACTTTTGTGTCTGTACAATGGCCTTGTCCCTGTCCTGGTGCAGATATGGTCACTGAGTGTCCTTACTTGAGCATTGTTTTGGATTCTGTAAGCATTTCATATGTTCAGTTAGGAACATCATGGCCTGGAAGCCATTGTTTTACTTTCTCACTATCTAATTGAACCTCGGTTAGTAAAGTCCTCAAACTTTTGCCAGAAGTAAATATTGTGACCCCTGAAAGACTAAATGCTCAAGGAAAGAGTGATGAGATGAAAATGATAATACACAGTAAGTTTAAACAACTTGAATACCAGACTTGATCCTATCAGGAGAACGGCCGAGCTAGGAATGCATCACACTTTATATCTCTCTCCTGGGTTGCTCATAAAATAAGCACACATGACAAGATACAGCATCCATTTATGATAAAAACTGAATAAAATGGGTATAGGAGGAAAGTACCTCAACATAATAAAGGCCATATATGACAGACCCAAAGCTAATATCATTCTCAATGGTGAAAAACTGAAAGCTATCCCTCTAAGAACAGGAACCAGACAAGGATGCCCACTTTCACCACTCCTATTTAACATAGTATTGGAAGTCCTGGCCAGAGCAATCAGGCAAGAAAAAGAAATAAAAGGGATCCAACTTGGAAAGGAAGAAGTGAAACTGTCACTATTTGCAGATGACATGATTTCATATATAGAAAACCCTAAAGAATCCACCAAAAAACTTTTAGAAATAATAAATGAATATGGTAAAGTTGCAGGATACAAAATCAACATACAAAACTCAGTTGCGTTTCTATACAGTAACAACAAAGTAGCAGAAAGAGAAATTAAGAATACAATCTCATTTACAATTGCAACGAAAAGAATAAAATACCTAGGAATAAACCTAACCAAAGAGGTGAAAGATCTGTATACTGAAAACTATAAAACATTGTTGAAAGAAATTGAAGAGGACACAAAGAAATGGAAAGATATTCCATGCTCTTGGATTGGAAAAATTAACATAGATAAAATGTTCATACTTCCCAAAGCAATCTATAGATTTAATGCAATCCCTATCAAAGTTTCAACAAAACTTCTTACAGAAATAGAACAAAGAATCCTAAAATTTATATGGAACAACAAAAGACCCCGAATAGCCAAAGGAATCTTGAGAAAAAAGAACAAAGCCGGAGGTATCACACTCCCTGATTTCAAAATATACTACAAACCTATAATAACCAAAACAGCATGGTACTGGCACACAAACAGACACATAGATCAATGGAACAGAATCAAGAGCCCAGAAATAAACCCACACATCTATGGGTTTTTTCAACAAGGGAGCCAAGAACATACAATGGAGAAAGGAAAATCTCTTCAATAAGTGGTGTTGGGAAGACTGGACAATCACATGCAAAAGAATGAAAGGAGACCATTATCTTACACCATACACAAAAATTTTCTCAAAATGGATTAAAGTCTTGAATATAAGACCTGAAACCATGAAACTTCTAGAAAAAGACATAGGCAGTATGCTCTTTGACATTGCTCTTAGCAACATATTTTCAAGTACCGTGTCTGACCAGGCAAGGGAAACAATAGAAAAAATAAACAAATGGGACTACATCAAACTAAAAAGCTTCTTCCCAGCAAAGGAAACCATCAACAAAACGAAAAGACAACCTAACAATTGGGAGAAGGTATTTGCAAACCATATATCGGATAAGGGGTTAATCTGCAAAATATATAAAGAACTCATACATCTCAACAACAAAAAAACTAACAATCCCATTTAAAAATGGGCAAAAGACCTGAACAGACATTTCTGCAAAGAAGATCTACAGATGGCCAACAGGTACATGAAAAGATGTTCAACATCATTAACTGTCAGGGAAATGCAAATCAAAACTACAATGAGATATCACCTCACTTCCATCAGAATGGCTATAATTAACATGACAGGAAACAAGTGTTGGAGAGGATGTGGAGAGAAGGGAACTCTCATACACTGCTGGTGGGAATGCAACCTGGTGCAGCTACTATGGAAAACAGTATGGAGATTCCTCAAAAATTAAGAATAGAACTACCATATGATCCAGCTATTCCACTGCTGGGTGTTTATCCAAAGAGTATGAAAATACGCATGCGTAAAGACACATGCACCCCTGTGTTCATTGCAGCATTACTCACAATAGCCCAGACTTGGAAGCAACCTTCGTGCCCATGAAGGGATGAATGGATAAAGAAGATGTGGTATATATACACAATGAAATAGTACTCAGCCATAAGAAACGATGACATCCAGCCGTTTGTGGCAACATGGATGGACATTGAGAGTATTATGCTAAGCGAAATAAGTCAGAAGGAGAAGGTCAAATACCGTATGATCTCACTCATAAGTAGAAGATAATAACAACAACAAACAAACAGTTAGAGACAGAGATAGGATTAGTGGTTACCAGAGGGAAGCAGGGAGGGAGGAGGGCGAAAGGGATGATTAGGCACATGTGTGTGGTGATGGATTGTAATTAGTCTTTGAGTGGTGAACATGATCTATGCAGAATAGATCTATGCAGAAGTAGAAGTATAATGATGTACACCTGAAATTTATATAATGTTATAAACTGATGTTACCACAATAAAAAATAATAATTAAAAAAAGCACACGTATTTTTAAATTCAAACACTGAATTTTGGGTAAAAATTTTGTCATTTATTAGAGCAAATATTTAAATAGTAAGAATTGATATGAGGGACACTTGTACTTAAACTTTCTAGCTGTAATAATCTTCATTCACTGAGACAGTATGTTCAATGGGGTAGGACCTGTGTCAACTACCAATAGCATAAATTCTCTAAGGTAGTGCATTTCTATATAGACCAATCTTGTTACAAAACAAACAAATCACCTCTATTATTGCATAGATGTGATATTTTTATCTAATAATGCATTTTGTTGGTAGCAAATCAAAATAAATTAAAGCCATTGCTGTGTTATGTAATTTAAGAAAAAATGATGTTTCTCGTCAGGTTTCTGTAAAGGTCTTGCTGCTTTAGTTAAAGCTGAAACCATCATGAGATTTTTATCTTGGTATAACATCAAAGCTGGTGAGCAATCAATAAGTATTAATGATTATTAAATGATCTTCTAGGAAAGAACTTAGTGACTTTTGAAGCACTGTCCTGACTTCAGTTAATGTTTCAAGGAAGAAAACAATTTTTAAAAATTCTGTTTGATAATCAAAATTAAAATATTGATATTTAAGAAATAAGACTCTTGGAACCACACTCCTCAATAAAGCAATATCCCAATCTGTCTAAATATGAGAAGCAGGTGCAGTAAATGTTAAGGCTTCTGAGGTCACGTTCAAGCGTCTTGCAACATTTGAAAGTTTACACTAAAAGTGAGAAAAATTTATGTTGACATTTGTTTTTATTAAGTTGATTCACACATGCTGAAACTTTCAACACTAATAAATTTTTTTAAAAAATCTATATTATGTAAAGTAAAAACAGTGAAATGTCCCTGAAAATGTAAAAAAAAAAAAAAAACCATGTGAAGGTGAAAGTTTAGTCACAGTACATCACAATTAGCAAACCCAGTAATTCACAAGAAGTAAAAGCAAGGGTTGTTAGTGAACAAATTCTGTGAAGAGAATCTCTTGGCATAAAGCTGCTTTACAGGAAATTATCAGAGAGAGAGGAAGAAAGCGTGCCTAGGAGGGTAAGGAGAGCAATGTGGAGAGGGGCAAAAATAGGTAAGTACTGAGTAGTACTCAAAAGAAAGTCTTTTGAGGGAGACAGACTCAGATTCCCCCCACTAGCTCCATCATCTTTGTGAGAGATAAAACCTTCATTAAGGTCAGATTCTTCGACTTTCATATGGTAATAATACTTATACCAAGGAGTTTTGCGAGAATTAAATACAATGTTATATGTAAAGCTCTTAGTCTAGTTACTAATGCCAGGTTTGTGCTCAATAAAGAATGATTATGATAATGTTAATATTCCTTTGAATTTTTCACTATGAAGATAGCTTTATGATATTTGTAAATCTTTATATATATATATATATGTAAATATGGAAGAAAGTACACACTCTGAAATTCACTACCTCAGGAAAGCTTCCATTAAAGTTTTAATAACCATCATTTCATATATCTCTTTGTGCGTAATAACATATACATACATATACATAGACTTTTACAAAAGTGGGCTCACATAATAAATGTGTGTTTTTTTAATCAGGTACATTTTTAGAAACAATTTTCTTTTCTTTTTTGTGCTCCCTCTTTCCCTCTTTCTCCCGACTCCCTGCCACTCCCCCAAGAAGGTAACCAGTATTAACAGCCAGGTGTTTATCCTTTCAAACTCTTCTCAATGCTCATATAATCATATACATAGTGCGCACCCCCCCCCACACACACTCAAACATATAAGGGATTAGTTCTATATATACAACTCTGCATCTTGTCTTTTGACTAAACAACACATCTTGGAAATCTATTGAAGACAATGAGGATAGCTTCTACTCATTATTTTTAACGGCCACATAATTTTCATGGTGGGTCCATACCATGATATATTAAAGTCTTTTTCATTCTATAAACTTTGCTGAAATAAACATCTTTGTACCAGATGTACTTTAAAAGTTGTTACTTTTACTAGCTTTCCCTTCAACACCTAGGCTTTGGTTAATTAAACATTTTAAATTTTACCTGTTATTAATGTTTTTCTCAAAATGATTCTTTGATTTAAATATTCCTTATTTGTCACTTCTATTGCAGCCACTGTATCATTATGCATTATTTATATGTATGTATTATATATGTGTATATATATGTATAGAGTGAAAATGGATGAAGATATTCCCCCATCTTAAATTCTCTGTTTTGATTCAATAATTGTTTGGTTAAAGAAGCATTTTCCTCATATAGAGTGTGTGAATGCTATATGCTCTGAATTATTTTTAATATTTTGACAAGTGAGCTATATCTTCAGGTATAAAATTTGAGAATTATCTTTTCTCTCAGTAGCTTATAGATGGCTCTTCTAGCTTCAAGAATCTAATGCCTACCTGATACTTTTCCTTTGTAAATACTTTTCTTACTCTCTGCCAGATTTTGCAAGGTACTTCTCTTTATCCTTCAAATTCAGTAATTTTACCAGGATATGCTTGTGAGTATCTTTCCTCATCAAACCTAACTGGAATTCAATGAGTTTGTTCAGTATTCAGACTCAAGTCTTTCTTTACCTAAGGGAAATTTAATCATCCCCTATTTTTCAACATTTCTGTTCTCTTATTCTGGAATTCTCTATTTATATCTTGGGTTTCCAAATCTGATATCTAGTGCTCTTTTTTTTTCTCCTGGAATTACCGTCTATTTTTTATATCTGTATTTAGAAGTATGTTTTCTCTTTATTTTCAAAGTCATTGATTCATGTCTAAATAGTGAAGCTCTTCTTGGTTAAAATTTTTTTGCTGAATTTTAAAATTTAAAGATTTAAGATTTGTTTGGTTGGTTTCAGAATATATGCTGCGACTCAATCTCCTTTAAACAATCATCTCTGTCTACTTCTTGTCCTGGTTGTCTTACTTGTTTTTCCTCTCTCAGGTCTCAGGGGCTCTTTTGGATTTTGTTATTTGTCTTTTTTCTCTTGGCTCTGTTCACGGTTGGGGTTCATGTCTGAAGTCCAGGTACTTCAAGCAGATGCACTCTCCAGAACGATGAGGAGTTAGCAGCCTCTGGCTATCTGGGCTGTGACTACCCTAGATCACAAATTGTCAGTTCCCTATAGAAACACCAGAAGGAAGCCTCCCTGTTGCCTATTTGCTCAGCTACAAAGACCAAGGGTCTCTAAATTCAGGAACAAAGAGGACTCATACCCCTTTCTCCATCCCCCTGAGATACTTTTCAGCGTTCATGGAGACGAGTAGTCTCTGTCAGAGACTCTCACTGCAGCCAGCATCACCATTCCACTTGTGTATCTACAGATTCTGATGCCAAGTTCTATCAAGCGACTCTGGTATCCTGAGTTTCCCCCTAAGGCTTTCTGCAGTTGTTTGCAGACTTTGGTCTCACATTTTCCAGCTGTCTGTCAAATCAGACCCCAGGAGAACACGAGGCCAATTCCTCACCCACTGGTTTCCACCCACCTGTGGGCTCCAGCAACTATTCCATATGTAAATGATAGTTTGGAGTTGGACTGAAATTGGAAGAGGGGGCCTCAAAGATGTTTAGGCTTTCATCTTCCCCAGAAAGTCCTCTAATCCTTTGCATTTTAATTGTTCACTTCCCCTCTCATAAAGCACTTATCAAGGTAAACTGCAAATACATGATTACTTTTCTGATAACAAGGTAATCAGGGTTCCATTAAGGCAGGAAGTGTGAACTCCTAATTCACTGTTTTATCCACAGTGTATAACACAATGCTAGCACGTATTAGATGCTAAATAAATATTTGAGGAGTGACTGAAGTTATAAATGCTTGATAAAGAATTGAAAGAAGGTCAACCAAAATCCAAAGAAAAATAAAAATTAGACAGCCCCTCAGTACTTGGGTGGCAGAAAGGTTACTGTCAGGAGACCACGCAAATAAGCTGGGGCCAGAATGGAAAATGTCCTCACAGTCACACTCATTCTTCATTGAAGAAACTCATGTTGAAAAAGACTTGGAGTGCCAACAGAAAAGCACTTGTCAGTTTTCCATATGAGCTACAGTCGTAATATTGTTAGATGCTGAGTATTTTGTTAATTAAATTGCCTAATGTAATTCTGTGCCAACAGTGCTTCAAAATATGGTGCACAGGGAGAAAATAGCATTGTCTTGTTCAGTGTAATTGGTGTTCTTATATGGAAGGCATACTGTAACAAGAGAGATTCTTATGAAAAGCATAATTATATCCCTAATTATTCATTTATTTTCTTTTAAAATTTTTTCATGACAAGTATGTTAGTTTCCATGTTGGACCCTGAATATTCAATGCTGAACAAATCAGAAATGGTATCAACTCTGTGGAGTTAATAGGCTAGTGGGAATATAGATAAACAAAGAGCCTACAATACGGCACGATAGAGTCTATATACTGTATTTGTTAGGGTAACACTAGCTGTTATAGAAGATAAACCTCAAATCCCAGTAGCTGAACATAATAGAAGTTTCTTTCCTGCCTATGTAAGCCCAAGTGGCAGTGGGCCTGGAGAGAGATTTCTGCTCCAGGCAGTGATTTGGGGACCCAGATTGATGAAGCCTCCGATGTATTCAAAGTGTTCCTTCCAAGGACGCCTTGGGTGTCCACATCCAATCAGTCACTGGGAGAAGGGAGGGGTGCTTCTAAAGGGTCACTCCTGGGTACCATATATCTCTCTTTTGTCTATGTTCTAAACTCAGTCGCCTGGCAACATTCTGCTTAGGAGGTCAGGGAAAGCTTCCTTTGAAGAAGTGATTTCAAACCAAAAATCTGAATAAGTGATAGGCAGGCAGAGAGTGGAGGAAAGAGTATCCTAAGCGGAGGGAAGAGCTGTTAGAAAGGCAAAAGAGAATATGCCACTTTCTAGAATATTGAAGTACTTTATTATAGCAGTGATATGACTATACCATATGGAAGTTAGAATAGTGACAGAGAAATATCTTTCCTTAATGCTACAAAGTGTTACAAATATTTTAAATATTTGAACTTTTGTTATGCAATTTGATCGAAGCAAAAACTTATGAGTACAGATATTTTCATCATTTTGCATAACGTGTTCTGAGTAAGTGGTCCTTAATACATTTTGGTTGAATTTAATTCCTATATTAGAAATGAAGGAACAGGGGCATAGAGAACTTACATGAATTACTCAAAGTCAACTGTCTAATTAGTTAAAAAATTAGAGCTGGATTGCGGGTACTTATTTAATTCAATTTTCTCTATAATTTTCAAAATACAAATTTGACTTAATATATACTGTAAAATAATAACTTGATTAGGCCAAACCTGACAGATACAAGCTTGGCTTACTAAATCTATTAATATTCCAGATTATGTGCACTAATATTAAGAATAATATTTTAGTAGTTTTCAATAAGTCAGTAGAAAGCCATCAATTGATGTCTCTATCTCTCTAACTAAAAACATGGAGTTATTTTTGAACCCAGACTTCATAAGGATAACAAACATTTTAATTGAGAAAGAGTGAACCCATACTATGGAATTATTATATATGTATATTTCAATAGTGTGTATATATATACATATATATAGTATAATAGATATATTTCATATGTATATAATTCCATAGTATGTTTTATATATATATAAGTATATAACGTATTATTTTATATAAT
Organism: Tapirus indicus; assembly: GCA_031878705.1. Lineage (NCBI taxonomy): Eukaryota > Metazoa > Chordata > Mammalia > Perissodactyla > Tapiridae > Tapirus > Tapirus indicus. The sequence continues at coordinate 28,211,488 of CM062942.1, read as the reverse complement.
AATACACTATATGTTATATGTAATATATATATTATGTAGTACTTTCAGGTATGTGTATATATATAAAATATTGAACCCATACTATGTAATTTTATATATATATAATATATCTGTTATATTATCTATATATTCAACTTGTATGTGTATACATGTTTGTGTATGTATTCAGATATTACTTTTCTAGTTTCGCCTCTTGAAAGAAATGATGGAAGCTGTGAACTAGTGCAAATAAATAATATCTTTTGTAGGCCAGACTGAAATTTTCTTCTTTCTTGTCCTTTTCTCTTGTCCTACATCTGTCTTCTCTACATCATCACTTTCTCATTTCAGGGGTTTTATTTACAGAAATATTTTAATCTTTCCCTGTACCTTTGCTCAAATTTTCCTTTAAGTACATTCTTCATCTATGATATTACTAAGGTGGCTTTATGTCCTACTAACAATTTGCTCAAAATTGCTTCCTGCCTGCTTTCCCTACCAACCCTGGAATACTTGAATTCTGTGCAGCTCTGACACTTGCTACTCAAGCACTTTATATCTTTGTGCTATGTTCTGCTCTGAGTTGAGAGGGTCATTTTAATCTTCTGTTGTCAGAAAAATATAGTCTCTTCCTGATTTCGGTCCAACCTGAAAACATTACCCTTTGAGTAGTAGTAAGGATACTAAAAAATATCCTGCATAACACCATTAAAAAGCTCCCCTCTGCGACCTTTCTCTGGTAGATAAGAGGTTTTTCTATTTAACTTTTTTATCCCACTACCATATGGGCTATATATAGACAGAGTTTGGCCAAATTTCACTGAAATCAGAGTAGAATTCACAGAGACAATTTTTTAAAATTGTCTGCTAACATAACCCTAAATGATTGACTTCTTGCATTATATAAAGTGTTAATTCGACTACAAAACAGCTATTTAAATTCCTCCAGGATAGGATTTTTAAAGCATACAGATTTATGCCATAAATTCTGATCACATTTCACAGGTCACTGGTCAGCCTTTTTAACTGATAAAATATAGTTCTCTTATCACTACTACTAAGTAGGTTCAGTAGTTGTTTGACTATAACAGAACAGAAAGAAGGCTCAATGGAAGCTTCAGGCTAGATAAAGTTAGCTCCTAAGAAGTGAATTCCTTTGGGTTGAGAGGTACATCAGTCACACTTCACACCATGGATTTCATCAATTTAAATGAATCATGACTTGGTAAATCTTAAAAGCTGGCTTGGAGCCAAAAGTTCATTGCATTTTCTAGGGAATTTTATATTTTCCTATAATGAGTCTTATTCCTTGAAAAGGAATGAATTATATTAAAGAAAAGGTAACAATTAATAAAAAAAACTGTAAAATGGCTGAAGCCTATGTTTCTAAATTCGGAAATGATTATTTTACTTCATCAATTTAAAGAGACTAAAATGTGGCATATTCAGAGAGAAAGCTACAAAGTGTAATCATGGCTAGGGATAGTTGGGATTATTATTGTTATCATTATTATTATTTTTCAAACACAGTCTCCTTTTCCACCTTTCATTGTATTTAGCAGAAAGGGCCTTATTTCAAAGATACAGATGTACCATGGAGCTAAATACAGCAGTTTTGTTAAGGGAATTGAAACATTTTGACAACTTGGCACTTTGGAAAGCCTATTCTTCTCAGATAATGCTCTGATATAAGACAGGTGGATGGTGCCAAATTTGACGAAAATATAATAGTCATATCACTCAGGCAAGCTGGGATGGCATTTGAAACTTCTCCCAGAGTGCACATTGCTCCGTATCTTCCAACAATCTCATAGACTGAATTTGAACTTTTTGTTCTGACCTTCAAAGTTATATTGTACTTGGCTGCTCATCCTGACAAATCTTTTACCCCTTCAAATTCAGTGACAGAGTTTCTTTAACTCTAATAAAACAGTCTGTCTTTGGAATACAACAGTGAGCCCAATTACAATCTGATTTTCACTGCCAACTATTTTAAAATCTAATAATAATAATAGTAGCTATGATGCATTTAATACTTATTATATCAAGGCACTATAATATGTATATAAATATTTTAGATTATTTAATCCTTAAATAATAACTCTTTGAGGCAAATATATCAAATTTTGCATATGAGGTAATTGACTTATACATATGAGGTAATTGACTTAATACAGAAAATTTAATTTACTTTCCTAAGTCACAAAACTAGTAAATGAAAGAGCTATGTTTAAGGCTCCAGAGCCTATGATATTCCTATCATTCTAATCTGCCAAGACTGTTGAAAGAGCAAAAACATGTCCAGTACTGAGAGTAAAAACCATATCAGACTGAAAAAGAAAAAAGCCAAAAACAGTCCCTTAGTACATCAGTCCAGGAGGAGAGATGCAGGCAAAGCCACATAGGCAAAGTTTATAGGACCATGTTTTCTTCCAGTGTCACGCAGTAGCTGTAAAATGTTGTGACGACCCCCTCTTTGAGTGATTTCTTATCAATGATGGCCCAGATTCACTCAGCTATTTCCATTTATTACTGGGGATGCCCCATTGTTAAGGTTATTCCCTTATGACAGCATGGAATCTCTACTTAATCCCCCATTCTCCTAATCTTGGTTCAGAAACAGTATCCAAGCCAGAAGTGATCCCCTCATAATCGTTCAGCAGGAATCCAACCCTTAAAAATGATGCTTCCATCTTTTGGAAGGACATTCCTCTGGAGTGTCCTTCCTCACTGCATGAGTGAATAAATCTGATTTTGTCTAACTATAGTCTTGTTCCTGGTGGTCTTTGGCTGATCACATTTTTAATTTAAATGCTAGTGTCAGATATTTGTAGGGTTATTCATTGAAGTAATGGAAAATTATGTCTATAATTTTACTGCATTGTCATTGCCAAAATAACATGAGAAGGTGAGTTGTTTTCTATGATGCTGCTCAAAAGTTTGTGTTGAAAATATGAATGTCTTAAATTATTATGTGGCAATGTGGGCCATTTGGGGGTCAAAAAGCAATGTTCATTAGTTCATTAATTAAACTCGCACTGACTTTCCACATAGTGTGCTAGGGGTTGGAGATACAAAACTCAATATTTACAGAAGAGTCTAGTAAATTCTTTGATGGAGTTATATGTAGAGTGTTGCAGAAGTCTGCAGAGACAGAATAATCAGAGAGGGAGTCAGAGCTGGGATCTAGGAGAAGGCATCAAGGCAGGATTCCTGGGCATGTCTCCAGACAGGAGATTTGAAGGGTGAATAGGATTTAGGTAAAAGGAAAAGTAGGGGATTTGAAGAAGGAATTTTCCTTCAGGCATAATAGCATCTATAAAGGCATGGAGCAATGAGATGAGAATTTCTGTTAAGTTGAGTGAAGAGAGATGAAACAAGTGAGTTAAACTAAGCCCACATTCTGCCAGGCCTTGTGTGCTCAGATAAGGGGTTGGGGCATTATCAAGAAAACTATTTGGGACTATTATAAATATTTCCAAGTACTCCACATTAGGTCTGATCCAATGTACACTCTACCCACAATGTATAAGAATGTGTTTCACACGGCCAGTCTTGTTAACAGAGTTCAGTATCAAATTTTGGATTTTTGTCAATCTATTCACGTGAAAAATGGTATACCAGTATTGTTTTCATTTGCACTTGTCAATTGTCTTTTGACTTTGCCTATGGTGTCTGTATCATGTTTCCTTTTGAAAATAGTCTTTGCTTCAATTATCAATCTTTCCTTTCAAGCATGCAGCAGTCCTTTACAGCATTTCCTTTAAAGCATGGTCATAGGAAGGCCTCCCCAATTCCAAGACTGTGCAGGAATTCTCCAATGTTTTATTCTAGTACTGTTATAATTTTCTTCTTTATATTTAAGCCTTTGATACATTTGGAAATTATCCTTATGCATGATATGGGATATGGACATTTCATTTTTGCATATAAGGATCTAGTTGAATGGTTTCGATTTATTGAATAGTCAATAATTTCCTCACTGATCAAAACTTCAAACTTTATTACATATTAAATGAAATTGTCTGGACCAGTACATTATTTAGTTGTTTTATTTTATCTCCTCATTGCTTTTATTTTGCATATTTTCCAGGTGATTTTAAAATTTATTTTAACAAATTTACTTAAGGATCAAGTTTTCAACAAAAACCTTTTACTATGTTTAATTTGGATTATGTGAAAGTTTTAAATTACCTGGAGAAAAATTGGTACCTTTTTGTGTAGATGTTTCTTATCTAAGAGCACAGACTTTCCTTTGTTCAGTTCTTATTTTGTCCTTCGGTAGACTTTTACATTTTTCTTTATGTAACTCTTACATTGCATTTAAATTTAGTTTTAATTTTTGTTGCCATTATATTTGGGGTCTATTATTCCATTATATCTCCCAATTGTTTGTTGTTGGTGTATAGAAAATCTATTGATGTCTGCCTGTAAATATATTACCCGTCTACATTAGTGAATTCACTTAGTTTTTGTAGTATTTTTCAGTTGATTGTCTTGGACATTCTAAATATACACTCATACCATCTACATGTAATGATTTCACATTAGGGAGGTTTTGAAGAAATCTTTGGAAGACAGTAGCAGTGGGATAGAATGAAGATGTCAGATATAGAGAAAGAGACAAAGATGACTCCAGTTTCATTTAACTGAGTAGCTGGTGATGCCGTTCTCTGAAATAAGATAAACAAAATAAGGAAGAAGCTTGTAGGAAGAGAAAAAAGTTGAAAAATGATGGAGTTGATGGTGAATATGTTTGGTTTGAAGTATCCATGGGATATCCAATAGGCAGTTGACTTTTTAGCCTGATGTTGGCTGTAAAAAGAGAAGGTCAAAACAAAGTCGTGGGGAACTGGAGACAGTAGAAGAAGAAGACACAGTGGTGGACAGACTTTAATGTGGCTCCCATGATCTCCACCTCTTGGTATACATGCCCTTGTATACTTCTCTCCCCTTGAGTATAGGCAGGACCTATGACTTGCTTCTAACCAAAACTGACTAATGTGATTACATTACATAAGATTGTTACATAAGATTGGAATGCTCCATTTGCTAAGAGACTCTCTCCCTACCTGGTTTTGAGGAAGTGTTCATTTGAGGAGGACCATGTGGCCAGAAATGGAGAGCAGCCTCCAGCCAGCAACAAACAGCCCTTCAGTTCCTCACCCTGTAAGGAACTGAATTCTGCCAACAACCATGTGAGCTTGGAAGCAAATTCTTCTTCAGTCCAGCCTCAAATGAGACAACAGATCCAGCCAACACCGTAATTCCAGTCTTTTGAGTTCCTGAAATAGAGGATGCAGCTAAGCTGTGCTCAGACTCCTGACCCACAGAAACTGTGAGATAATGACTGTGTGTTGTTTTCAGTAGCTAGGTTTGTAGTAATATTATGCAACAATAGATAACTAATACAGCAACAATAAGGGAAAAAGCTTGATAGGAGTATGCTGAAAGTCAGAAAGTATACGTAGGTACAAAGACCAAGTCAAATGATGAGTTTTATAAAGTCTTTTTCAGCACTTGGCCTTATTTACAGCTAAAATTGCTGATGATTAATTTCAGGCCAGTTGCATTCAAATAATATACTTCCAGCTAATTTTAGGTCATTATTCAAAACCTTCTCAAAAGTTATATTTTTATTACGTCCAGATATCATGCAGTTTTAAAGGATTATTCGTGTGAGATAAATGAGGTAATAGTGATTACTACAGTGAAATATTATCAGATTGATAATGTATTCAAAATAAAATCTCTAGCTGTGTTTATTTATATCTAAAACAACTGGATAAAAGTGAACAGATTAGAGCAACTGATTATGTGGCATCATGTAGGAAGAGAGATAATGGTCATTTTATTGAATTAAACAACTGATATTGACTACATCAATTAGTTGAGAGTTGCATTATACAAAAAATGTCTCTCTGCTAGCAGCCTACTGTGAATCAAAATTCCGGATGCTTATCTAACTAGTTTGATTATTTCATAGAGATCAATGGTGTGATTCACTTAAAAATTTACTTTGGAGTTGGAAAAATGTAATCATATAATATAAAATGAGATGAAATCAAAAATCATAAAGTTTACAGTCTATATTGGTCCGGAATTGATAGAGTCTCAATGGGACTGAATGAAATATAGTATTTTTGTGAGGTAGTAACATGAACAACGGGCTTTGAGGGAAATATAATAATTATTTCGCATATGAAAGGGATTAATCATTTTGATTAAATGTGTATCATACATTTGGACATGCATATTTCATAATAGCACAGTTAAGTTTTCAGTGGGCTATTGGTTAACAATTGAAAGTATCTAGATTTATTATAAACATTATTTGTTCTACTCATATTATCAAAAGCAAGAAAAACAAGAAAGAAAAATCTTTGTTATTTCAATGGCGCTTTCTGAATATATTTGACTTATTTCATCTAGAAAGCCACTCCTTTATACGAAAATTCATTGCAGACACAAAAAGATTTAAGATTAAGGAATCCATGGAGATGAAGAGAACTAAGAATTTTCAAACAAGCATCTTCTAAAAAGTTGAATGACCTTTTGACATGGTATTTGCCAGCAATTTTTCCACAGTAATATGGGAAGCTGAGAAATAGCAATAGCTTTGAAAACTTTCATCCTGCTTTTTAAAGCCTGCTCTGATGTTCAAGCAAATTAAATTTCTCTTTGGTGATTTCACTGCTGTCATTTTTCTTCATTGATAAAATATGTAAGCACTGAGTACTGGACATTAAACAGCATCCATTTATACAGTGATGTTCCCATTATTCTTTGAGATTTGGGGGCACACATTAAGGGGAGGGGGCTTTTTATTTCCTGCACAAAACTGGACTGTTTCTTTTGGATAATTCCATCCGGTATATGGTAACTTGTCTGATGTCTCTGACAGGTGGTATGTTAAACCAGGTGTATCTCAGCCTGCCGTACCATCACAGAATATGGGATCAAGGAGAAAATGTGTATCATGTGATTGCTTTGAAGGTCAGAACACAATAAGAAGAAACAAATATAAGGGTGGAAACGACTAGAAAGTATAAAGAAAATTTCCTGCAAGTTGAGTTGGAGTAAATAAGACTCAACTACATAATTTGCTCCACAGTACCTAGTTAAGTGGGACTGATTGAAAGGCACCGAGTATGATGGTCAGTCAAGAGTCTGGCTTGAGGAAAGAACATTGTTTGGACAGCCACAGACAAGACTAGGAATAATTGGAGTTGTTTTGGAGGTATTTATGCTTCAGAGTAATAGATGTAAGTGCAGCTAGTGGCTTCCTCACATGGGATCCAAATTAATAGTCCCAGGGAGGAGATTAATCAGAATTGGTAGAAGTTATCCAGGTTTATACATGTCTGTGAACTTCAAGGGCTGTAGGTAACAGGCCTTTTTACTCCTCAGTTTCTGAGGCATGTAGTTAAGATGAGCATCACTTGCTGAATTCCAGATACCGTCTGCAGGCCCTGGGCCTCATAAATCATAAAGCTTGAGACCCACCACCATGAACATTAACATTTTCTTCAATATTAGGGTTGATTTCTTCCTATGTCAGGCCACATACTTGAATTAAAATACCAACTAGGAATATCACCAACTTCCCAAGTCATTATGTCCTGGGCTCTTGGGTTTTGTTTGCATGGAGGTAAAGCCCTTTTGGGAGACATAGGTACTTGTATGGATTTTATAAGTGGTACCTTGATTCTGGGGACCATCTCAATAACTTGTTTAGAATGATAAATTTGAACTGGAAGCTCTGCAAGCCATTCACCTTTGCCTCTTTGATGGAAACAGCAGAGATTAATAGTTAAGAAAAGTGAGGACAATGTTCCCTATTTCGTCAAAATCAGTGATATCCAAGTTTACCTAGGATTAGCTTGATTAACTGAGAGAAATACTACCTCTTAATATACACTAATTTAATCTGCATGGATTTACAAACTCATACACGCACGTGCGTGCACACGCACACACCCTAGAATTATTCTCAATTTAGCATAGAACCTACCCTGTGTAAACTCAGCTCAAGTTCACAATTACTAGAAGGTTTGTACAGTGTACAGTTTGCTCAAAGAACTGGAAAGAATGTCAGTATTTCAGATTAAAAAAACTGAATGTAGTGAATATTTTTAGTGAGTTATGTCAGCTCCGTCTTAGTATGAAAAAGGAGAGGAAGAAAGAAATATAGAAAATAAAGAGTAGTTGACATACTTTAAAAACTTCATGGACCATAAGATACAGGGAAGAAAATACGTGTATTTATATGACCTGGATTTTAATAAAGCTTCTAAAGAAAAAAACACCCTGCAAAGAATCTTAAGCAGTATAGCTTTGACTTCTGTATTCTGATTAAAAACAAAAACAAAACAAAACAAAAAACCTTTTAGCCCCACAGAAAGGTTGATTTCAATTTTTTTTCTGGCATTGGGCTGCTACTTTGATTGGGAGTTAGTGCAGATATACATGATATTCATATATACATGATAGAAATGATAGTCATGTAATCGTCATAACACATTATCCACTGTACTCCTTGTGATTGGCAGGCTTCTCTGTGGTCCCCAGTCTATGCTACATATCTTGGGCAGATAGACAAATCAGAATAATTAGTCACAGGCCTAGTGAGATAGAAGAGGCCTAATGAGTACTGTGGATATTTATACAAAGCCCAGGATATTGACTGAAAATTAAAAAAAAAAAAGAATAGAAGAATGAAAGAATAAATGAATGAAGGAAAGAAAGGCAGACAGAAAGGAAAGAGAGAAGGAGGAAAGGAAGAAGGAAGAATGAAAAGCAGGAGAAGAGGAAGTCAAATCAAATATAGATTCAGTCCAACAAAAAGGAAGGCCAGAGAATATAAGAAGGAGAAGAAGAAAGATTCAAAACCACATTTTTGAAGCCCAGGATATTAAGAGCTTTATTGGCTGTTTATGAGTGGGAAAAGCTCAATGGAGTAAGATGGATTCAATTCATAAAAAGAAACTCAGAAACTCGTTTGGAAGGCAGAAGATGCTTACAAGAAAAAGTTCAAAGAAGGATGTGCAAGGAATATAGTACTCTATTGCCTAAAATTAGAGAATATGTGTCTGAATAACACAGTAGTTCTCTTTAGTCTCTGGTGATGTTTGGTTGCCAGAAAGATAAGGTGTCAGAATTGTCTTTTGTCGTTTTTATGCTGGTATTTTGGTATTCAGTGGAGACTGCCAAAGCCCGAACTTCAAAGTAGCATGGAGAGGAGTAGGTAAGAAACTGATAGCTGTATTTACCGTTGTCTTAGTTTGAGTCCTTCCAAATGTGGAATCTTTGATAAGGATTTGAGTGCAAGTGCTTTATTTGGGATGTGACCTCAGGAAATATGTTGATGGAATGGGGAAGCAAAACGCGGAAGGGAGAAAGGATTCTAAAGGGTGCATTCATAAGCAGGTTAAAGCTGTGGGGGAATAAACCTTGGAATTTTTCCACTGAGGGATAGCCACCAACTCCCATATCTCATTGGTTGAAGATTGCATCTGGGGGCATTCATTCCCCTCCATGGCATTTCTGGATTCCCACTTCCAGAGGATAGACACAGGAATCCATAGACATGCATGGGAACTTGAGACCACAACAACTTCTGCTATAACCATGTAATATTCTTTCTTCTCACATATAAAATAAAAAAGCTTTACACTTTAGAGTTCATCTATGCTCTGGGACTTACTTCAAATCATGATTTTTTTTTTCAAAATCACTCTTATAGTCTCCATCAGGTAGAATGGTTCTAATACATTCCAAAATAATGTGATCTCCATGAAGACAGAAATATTTTTGTTTTTCACTACTTGTTTCACCCAACACTTAGAATATTTCCTAGCTCACAGTAATTGCTCAGTAAATATTTGTGAATGAATGAATGAATGAATGAATGGGGTTGTGTCAAATGATAGAAGCCCATGCCAATCTATTTTAAACATGATTAAATGTGTCACCTCATAACATATAAGCAGTGTTCAGGGTTGATAGTTGTGATCCCTGTCTCAGAGATTCTCCTGGCTCTATTCTCTACTAGTGAATGGTTGGCTTTATTCACAGATTAGGAGCAAGATGGCTTACTCAAATCCAGGCCTCATATCTAAAAACAACCAGGGAAAAAGAAAAGGGAGAGCTGCTTCTGAAAAAAAATTCAGAAGATTATAGAAGAGCTTTCCCAGAACTCCACGGCAAAACTCTCCTTTGTGTCTTAATGTTCTAAATCATATTAAATGTCCATTTCTGAAACTAACTCTGGCCAAAAAGACGAGGTTACTCTTTCATCAATCATCCTGGGAATAAGACCAGCTTCTCCTGTGGCATATGAGGTGCATGCTACTCATTTGATACCTAAACAGAGTTGGAGCTGTCTTAGGAATGGGGGCGGGGAGCAGTAATGGAGGCTGCGTAGGCATCCATCTATTGCATAAGCAACCAATAACATCTACGTCTATATGTTCTTGCTACCAAATACTGACGTGATCGAAATCTATACAAAATAAAACTCTGATGCTTATTATTATGTTTTTAATAATTCTAAGATCCGGGGGGTAAGTTTGGGGAATTTACCATCATTTTGTGATGTAGCACATATATGTATGAGTATATGCTGGAGATACGCTTTTCCTTTTTGACCATATGGAAAAGTGAAAATGGACTGAAAATTACTATCTTTCCCTTGACAAGTTAATTAAGCCTCATAATCAGTCACAGTCATTTGAACAGCATGGTTGCTGGAATGAGAATTAGTAGGATACCTCAATGGACAAATGGGACACATTTTGTAGAAGGAAATCTCTTTGACGAATACACAAATGTTGTGAAAATATGATGAAAGGAAAACCATGTTTTAAAAGAGAGAAGACAATTTAGTTACTAGTCAGACAATGGGGCAGATGCTAAGGAAATTTATTCAAAAATCCAAGGAATGGAATTGTGCACTTTATACATTAATCTTATGTTATTAATCAATATATTATGTTAAATTATTTTATATCTATTTTCCCCACTTGACTATGAATTTTTTTGGTATAAATATTATGTTTTATCTTTTCCTCTAGTTCCAAGCACATTGTCTGTTATACAAATGTTTGTTGCATTAAATTAAACAAAATAATTTACTTTTATAAACCACGTACTAAATCACATTATAGATTCCACATTGTTTTCAATATTTCCTCAAAAAGTTTAACCACTGGTAATGACTAGCATTAGTATTTCCCTAATAATTCTCACTATTTACCTTCACAAGATTGATACCTCAAAATGTTTTCTGGGTAATAAAATTGTGGAAGATAGAAATATTTGGTATTTTCCCAACTAAGATCATGTTTTACATATATTTGAATATAAGTTCACTCATGATCTGTATTTATTTCATATATCAATGTTATAATATTATTGGTAGCAATTACCAATTTTATAACTATTTCCAGACATTCCACAAACCAAAACTAAACAAATTGTTAGCAAAAGATATGATTCCTTCCATTCTTATCTATACAAATATAAATTTTAGTAGGTTGCAATATCTTTAATAAACATTAGTGTTCTGTTTTATGAACTAAACATTTTGTCACAGAAACATCAATATTGTTATGTGATTTTATAACAATCATTTTCAATGCTTGCACAAAATATACTATAATTTGCATAATAACTTGCATAATCCTATACTGTAATTTAAATAACCATTCTCCTGCTGTTGTATATAGAGGGTTTTTGCCCCCACTTTTTGTTATCGTATAAACACTCCAATGAACGTGTTTCACTTATAATTTTCTCCAGTGTAAATTTCCTGGTATGAATTCACCGTGTAGGAGTGGATGGGTACACCTTTTTTAAAGAATGACCTTATTTTTCCTGAGTAGGGGTTTGACGAGTGGCTAAGCTTCTCAGACATATGATCTTGGGCAAGAATCACTTGTAAGGTCTCTTGACCTCAGTTTCCTCATTTATTGGAAAGAGAGAATGGCAGAATTTGAGCTTTCTTGTGATAGGATTATTTGGTTGAAAAGAAAATCACTTGAGTTAAAGTGAAGTGAAAAGTAAATGGGATTTTAAGAAAATAAAAGCAGCAAAAACAACCTCACTTGCAACTCAAACCAGAATGTGAAAAGTTTTCTGTGACCAAGGTCCCTTCATCTCACCATTGCCCGTTCACTTTCTTTATGTCTTTTCCTTTTTTTTTTCTATTTGTGTCTGTTTTGTTCTCCTCTCTCTGCACTCTGCTTTCCTTTTCTTTTCTGGAACAATCCAACGTGGTGAAATGCAAATGAGGTCACTCAGCCTCTGAGGTTACGTGACCTTCTATGCCTAATGCGCACACGTAACTTATTAGCGATTGTGTCTGCAAATTACCAGAGGACTGAAACTATGTGCCCTGACTTGGATCAGATGTCTGTTCAACCATAACCAAAGGAATAAGTTACATGATATTTAGCATTTCAGATTCCCACTTGTGTTAGTGTGGTGAAATTATCTCTAAAAGCTACCCAGGCTTGCAGGCATCCCCAAATGTATTTATTTATAGCTTTAGAAAGCACTTCATATCTGATAAAGTGATAAATTCACTTTTCATTCATCAGTATTATTTATCAATAATATTATCCATATTATGCAGATTATCCATTAACAATCTTTTATTACCTTTCGTTTGCTGGACATAGTGCTATATATTGTGAAAACAAAGAATGGTAAGACACAGTCCCCTACATCTTCATCCATTTAATTTGAGAGCTTGTTAGAAATGTAGAGTCTATTGAATAAGAATCTGCATTTTGTCAGGTTCCCCAGTAAGTACTGTAAGTATTATGCTTACATTATGCATCATTGCCCTGAAAGTCAGGACATCTGAGGTGTTTAATTCCTGGATCTGTCTCTAACCCAATGCATTCAGTTCTGTCTATTTCTAAGTCAATCAATACCAAACTGGGTGCTCTAAGTGTTGCTAGACCATGGAACAATTTTCTCTTCTGTGATTGCTCAGTACTTAAAGTATAGGCTTCTGTCTTGATTACGTAAAGTTTATCAATTGTATTTGCCTGTGTCTTCCTATTGAAATTTTTCTTACTTAATTCCTCTGGTAAAAGTCTATGCAGTACAATAATGTCTAGAAATCTAGTTCACCTGTGTAACTCATTTAAGTAACTGTCCTCTGTAAGAAGTGTTATAAAAATTCCATGATTTTAGGTGGAGGGAAAATATATTTCAAACTAAGTGTTTCCTAGAAATCTTTTCCTCATAATTCAACTATCTTTTTCTTTACAGCATTTTCATGAAAATATATGTATCTGTGTTTCCCTATCTGCTTGCTACAGTTAGAAATTTGCTGTTAACTCTTTCCTAGCTACCACATGTAGACTATACATGTATAATTTAATGTGGATTTTAAAGAAAAGTGGGAGATTTCTAGAATTTGATATTTATTATGCTTAAATTTTGTTATTCTCCTATGTGTTTGTTTCTCTCATGGTTACTTGATGTAACCAAATAAAGTTCTCAAGAATTTCTGTGTAATAAAGGGGTTGAACTAAATAATATATTGAGTTACTTTCAACTCTGACACTCATTTATTTATTCATTCCTTTTTTTCAACATTTATCGAACACTACTGGTAGGGTACAATGCTGTTGATTCTGGGAGGACAGAAAATATGTGTAGTCTCGGAGCAACTGCAGCTGCCAAGGCAAAATGCTTATGTTGGATGACATTGACAGAAATAGCAAGCAAACAGTAAGAAGGGCGTCCCTTTTCCCCTCCTCCCACCTTCCAACCTTCTCTTGTGCCCTTGCTGGCAAAAGGTAAGTGTTTTTTGCACAGTCCTATCTCCAGCATCATGTAGAACATTATTAAAGGGTTGATTAGGATTGGGATATGCTATATAAATGACTGGCACAGTCCTCCCCTTTGGCTATGTAGCATTAGCTTACAAGCCACACCACATATTTGGACTTCCATTCAATAGCAATATTAACTTCTTCATGCTGCTGCTAACAAGATGCCAATCCTTTGCACAAAAAAACTCACATTCTCTTTCCTAAAAGAGGAGATACTAAGTCCCAACAGTTAATGTTTCTGTCCCTGGGCAATGTTAAAAGGATAAGGAATGAAAAAATAAATAATATGTACATATATGCACATACCTAAGAATCAAAAAAGAAATTTTGTACATCTGATATAGTTGTCATTTTTGTAAGTGTTCATAAGGCCAGAGTTGATAATTATAATTTCCTTCTTTCATGCCATTCCATATTGTCTTTGTCATCAGCAAGCACTTTAATTAATCTGGATTTTTTACCTGGCAGGATAACCCAAAATTTCGTAACTAAAAGATCTGAATCCCTATTTGTTCTGCAGGGTTTTTTGTTGTTGCTGTTGCTATGATTTTCTGTTAACATTTACTATTATACAAGAAAGTAATAGAGAACCCTAAAGAATCCCCAGGGTTTCAGACATAGCCTATCCTTCCCCATCGTGTGGCAGCAACCCCATTTTTTTTCTTGGTAATCTGGAACAACCGCCTCAGACAATGGAGTAACTCCCTTATTTTGCTCATTGGCTCAGAGGCATGTCCTAAATGTCCAGGTACTTTACCATAAAGTATCTTGCTAATTCCTGTTCACCAGGTCCAATCAGCCTGATGTTATCAATATAGACGACTGCTTTGATTTTCTGAGGTACATCATTATGAACATCTCTGTCAATCCCCCTAAAGCAGACAGTATGCACATTGACAGCCCTGAAACAATGCAGTGAAAATGAACTTCTGCTGCTCCTCCTTACAAATTGGTATAGAGATAAAAGCATTTGCCAGATCAATAGTTATGTACCCTTGCTGGGGCTGTGTTGATTTGTTCCAGTAAAGATACCACAGCTGTAGCAGCAGCTGTAATTAAATAACCATCTGATTAAGTTTACAATAATGCACAGTCAATCTCTGAGATATGCACGGGCCAAACAAGTGAGTTAAACTGAATGAGCATTTTTCAACTCTTTGATGGTAGGACTCATCTCAGTAGTTTCCTCTGGGAATCAGAATTGCTTTTGGTTTATTTTCCTGGTAGGGAAAGGAAGTCAGGTCTGCATCTAGCCCTTCCTAGTCTAACTCACCCATGGTTTAAGGAGACAATTACACATTCAGGAACTGGAGAAAATAACCACAGAGTTAGTTTTTGCTCCACTGGCCCTATTGGAGACTGACTTAGGCCAATTCCACTTTTATCACTTGACTGCCATGTTTGCACTTTGACTAATAGACCAAAGTGACATTTTTTTGTCTCCAGAAATTATAGTCAATTCAGATCACTATGTAGTAATCCATGAAACATATGGATATTTCCCTTTTGCTGGTATAAAATAACCTTTGTAAATGGCTAGAGATCACTTTGGGGAAGGCTTTATGAAAGATTCACCATCTTGCAGGCTCCTCCTCAAGGCGGCCTGGCCTCTCCATCCATCAGAGGGCTTAAGGTCTGTGAACTGGCTTATGTCTAGAAACTGAATGACTTTCCATTTGGGCAACTCAAGTCAGATTTCTGGCTACAAGACCTAGATATTTTTCTGTTATAGAAATGTAGTAGTATTTTCACAGACTGCCCATCTATAAAATTTCTTGGATTAATAAGCTACTGCCAAAGATCCTGTGGATAAAAAATATTGTGATTATGATTTTGTTCCTGCTGCCTGTTTTGTTAAATGTACTCACCTTGTCTCTGATGGTTAAATACTTGGCCTTTGTCACTCTGGAATACCATCACCCCCACTGAAATAGGGAGACTCATTCAATGGTCACATCTACTCTCTGCACTGCTATACAGAAGAAAGCTACCACACAACATTTCTAGGAAGTTGGTGCTCCCATCTCAAGGTATTTCACAATGCTTTAGTGAAGGGCATGTCTTCTGGGCCCTCTCAAAGATTACAGCATTTGGGGAGGATATGCAGGATGCACATGATAAGTCTACTACAATATCTTTATCTCCCTAAACGCTTGTATTTCTTCTTCTATAGTATGCCATGAAAGTTCTAGTATCTCAGCTTCATTGAATGTAAGCCATTGCAAGTCCAAGTTTCAATTAACCAATCAAGTAAATTCTTAAAGCCACTTCCAGTTCACCTTAACATATTTAATCCAAAAACTTTGGTAGGTATATCCATATCAATAAATTTAGCCTGGTCCGATAATTTATAATATTGTACTTGGCTTAGACTGAAGAGTCCCTTTCTATTCTTGCATGTATTTTTCTCACATTCCTGAAATACTTTTGGAGTACAAATCATTTCTTCCTGGGTCTGACTTAGCACATGTCCTCCAGAATAGGCCAATGTCTAACTCTGTTTATAGTTCTAGAATTAATAAGGGGTTAAGACAATTGCCTCAGTTGATATTATTATATTGCCTTAACATAAGTGAAGCCTAGTCTTTTCAGACACAAAAGGAGGGTCTGCCTCCTACAGCAAGGGAACATCAGAGAGACTTGGAAGTTTGTCTCATATCTTTTTCATCTTATGTCTCTAGAGATCCACATTCTGATTCTTAGAGTTTCACTCTTTTTCAATTGATGCTATAAATTTCACATTAGAAACTTGACAATCTGTGAATTAAATTCTCATTGTAATCTGACAAATAATGCAGTTAATTTGGGGTCCTATTTTCAGAGACATTTGATATTATAAGAAGTAAGAGATTGTTTATAAGGCTGCCATATAAGCTCTCTGTTCATCTGACTGTGACTTGGAGTGTTTAAAGCCCTGAATTTTTATTTTCTTTCTGTAAGCTCTCCAGTGAATCAGAAGTAGTTATTTCACCCCTCAACCCTTGTGGTCATTAATGCTAACATAATGGTCAAATTCATCTCTGCTGTCCAATAATAGCCTCTACTCACATGTGTCTATTTAAATGTAAGTTTAATGTTAATGCAATGAAATAAAATAAATCAGTCTCCCAGTTTCATTAGCCACATTTGAAATGCTCAATAACCAAAGTGGCTATGGGCTACTCTATTGGACAGGGCAAATAGAACATTTCAGTCAATGCAGAGGGTTGTATTAGACAGTGCTGCCCTAGAGACCTAGGTGTGTATATGTACTAGATACACACAGAGTATTCATAAGATTGAATTTAATAGCCCCAAACTGGAAACATCCTAAACACTTTTTGACAGTAGAATGGATAAACACATTGGACAAACATAATGAAAATGGAGTATATGCACTGGTGAAAATGAATGAACAATAGATACATACCATTTGATGAATCTTAGCAAAAATTATTAAGAGAAAAAGACACAAAACAACACATACATTATATTTTATTACCATAGAAATAAAATCTCAGTTAGTCATACATCACTGGTTGAAAAATGATAATAATTAATAAGGAAATTATTATCAAAACATCATGATAAGTTGAGGAAGTTGTTCAGATCAGGAAGGGACAAATGGAGATTTTTCTGGCTGGTTGGTGGTACTGTTTTTGACTTGAATGGTGGTTCCATGAGTGTTTGCTTAATAACTATTTGTTAAACAATCTTATGAAATATGTATTTGTATTTTAAAATAATATATGCTGAAATAAAAGAATATTTCTAGTAAAGTTAAGGAATTATGCTCCTGACAACAAAAGCTTTTCTTTTAAACTGCTTTTCACTTGTTAGAATCTCAAAACCTGTATGCCTACATAATTCTCATTACGGAGGAACAGAAGAGGATTAGCAAGAACACAGAATCTTAACTGATATTCTTACTATTTGAATTGCTTTAATATTAAAGCGTGGAGGAGACTTACTGTTACTGACAATATGAGTATATCATAATAAAATAATTGTAAGAACTCTATTAACTCTATAAACATTTGGGAAAACCAATTAGGAGCAAAACTTCCCAACAGCTGCTAATGTTGGAATTTCTTTACAGTTCTTTCACATATTCATTACAGATAAAATGATGAAAGAACTTAAAATATATTTGTGTACAGTTTTTTTCTTAATAAGGAATTTCATGTTCATGATCATATGTTAACATCATTATTGGATCTCGCAGTACAACAGACAGTGTATTGTGGGTATTGATTTTATATAATCATTATTAGAAATGTTTAATTCTTTAAGTATATGTGTGTTTGTATATTTGTGTGTTGAAATATTTTGAATTTTATTTATTTTTATTTTTATTTTTTTTGTGAGGAAGGCCAGCCCTGAGCTAACATCCGTTGCCAATCCTCCTCTTTTTGCTGAGGAAGACTGGCCCTGGGCTAATATCGTGCCCATCCTCCTCTACTTTATATGGGACGCCGCCACGGCATGGCTGACAAGCAGCACGTCGGCAGGCACCCGGGATCCGAACCCAGGAACCCTGGGCTGCCAAGCACGGACTAAACCGCTGCGCCACTGGACCGGCCCCTATTTTGAATTTTAAATTTGAGTATTTCTTAAAATCTTTAATAAATTAAGTAAAGCTAAAATTTCAGTCCACACATTTGAGAATTTTAATGAAACAAATGTTTATTATTAGTTAACAAACTTGTATTTTGATGTGTATTTGGATCTGGTCCTAAGAACTATATCTAGATTGTATACTTTTATTTCTATTTTCATATCAGTTGGAATATGATACATAGGAAAAAAAATACCAGATTAAAAGGAAACATTCATGTTGCTCAGTTTCTATCTCTGCACTCAAGAGCATACTCACAGAGATCTTTCCTGGGGGAAAAATTGAAATACAGCATCTATTTCTTTCTGTGCTCTGCATTCTTCTGCATGTTGCATTGTGTCAGTTCAGAGATAACGAAGAGCCAAAAATGAACGATTCTAAGAGATCAAGATCACTGGGGGAGGAGTTTAGATTTGGATAGAGATTGACCAAAACAGAAATGCAGGAAGGAGAAAATCTGTTGGAATCATGCTTGTCAGAAGCTTGATAGAGGAAGAGGTTTTTATGGCTTAAAGAAGCCAGAAATAGAGCTAAAAACTTTACTCCCTCAAACTCCTTCAGTCTAGTCAGAGTGGCACAGGTAGTCTACTTCCTGAAAACTTTGACCAAGCTGTTGATCTATACTTTCTCCATTGTTCCATATGTTGAACTAGTTGTGAATTCAGTGATATATCACTTCATATTTATACATGATGGCTTTGGGTCCTTCATCACATCTTATGTTGGGTTGTTGGTGCTGAATGCTGAGGTATAAGATGGAGGGTAGGTTGACCTCAATGGATAGGAATAGTTGGAAGAAATTAAAGAAACTATGTGATATAACTAATTATTTTATAAACTTGAACAATCCAATAAATTGTTGTTCAGGATTTGGAAGGAATAACTATTTTATGAGCCAGGAATTTCTCCTTGTTATTGGCGTGTATTAGGACAGGGTTTGTGTTGATTATTTGTATATCAAAAGATGTCTTACAGAAATTATGGATGTCTTGCAGCTTCTCCAGTTTCCGATTGGTTTAGAGAGATAGTAGAGGTTTTGATGTTGCACAAAATAGCAAGAGTGAAAGCCATAAGTAATAGGAAATTGTGGATTTTGGGTGGAGACAGGTAGCAATTTTTTTGTACATGAGATTAACAGGGATAATATGATGTGGATGAGCCATATTGTCTTCAACAGAGACCTTTATGTAGTTTGGCCATTGGTATGACATAATGCAAGGAGGTGCATTGATGGATCTGGATAACATGGGATTGGTAAACATGTTTTCTAGTATCGGGATATGAAGTTCCTGTGGGTTGCGGCATGGAATGGGGGCATTATTTAAGAGACGATATCTCCCTCTGTGATATATATTTGGCTGTTTTGGCCTTAAATCTTAAAGATTATCCTTAGGGTGACTCTACTTTTCTAGTTAGACACTGTTATGTAAAGGCAACTGGTTGATGTAACTGCTTAATTAACTTGGTGAATCCTAATTGCTGGTTAATGGCTGTAAAGTTTTGTGGCTAGGGGAATCCTCATAATGGGGTGTTCTACTCTTCCTTGGTGTTTTGTCAAACATGATATGCCATGTGCTCAGCAGTTTTAGTAGCATGGAACACACTGCATGTGAAAACTATCTCCAAGAAAAGTGTCTATATCATCTGTAATGATTTCATTTTCTGATTTCATAACTTCAGTCTACAGTAGCTGGGTTTTAGTATTACAACATTCTGAGCACGTTAAAATTAGGATTTCCACATCTCAACACCAGCTTTGTTTACCAGTAGTTCCTTTTCAAAAAAGGATCAAGACCAGCTTCCTTGTCAAGTAAGCACAAAAAGGAGATCAATTGCATGGGATCTTTATCTCTTTAAGTAGCACAGCCCCAAGGGTGGTGTTAGAGACATCTATTTGAAATCAGAGAGATATGCTTGGAGGTGAATCCATTTTTTAGTTCCTAGAATGCTGTTGCAGTTCTGGCATGCATAGAGATGAAGACTTCCAATTTTATTTTTGAGGTCACATTGGTTTATAATATTATATAACTTTCAGGTATACATCATTATATTTCAACTTCTGTATAACATCGTGTTCACCACCAAAGTCTTGTTGCCATTCATCACCATATACATGTGCCTTTTACCACTTTCACCCTCACCCCACCCTTTCCCCTCCGGTAACCACTGATCGGTTCTCCGTATCTATGTGTTTATTTGTTTTTTTATCTTCCACATGTGAGTGAAGTTATATGGTAATTGTGCCTCAAGATGGATTATACCCAGAGCCTTACCCATGTTTTAGGTTATTAGATTTGGGACTTTTGAGCTGCTAAGATTTAGGTGAGATTTTGGACTTTGCATTGATGCTGCAATGTATTGAAATTTAGGGAGATGTTGGGATGAGATGAATATGTTTTGCATGTGAGACAGACGTGAATCTTTGAGGGCCAGAGGACAGACTGTGGTAAGCAGAATAATGGCCACCTCAAAGATGCCTACATCCTAATTGCCAGTTACACCCTAATGCCCTGTTACATTACATGGCAAAGAAGCATTAAGTTTGCTGATGGAATTAGGGTTGCTAATCAGCTGATATCCTGGAATATCTCCATGGGCTCAATGTAATTACGGGGTAAAAAATTTTTATTATTATTAAATTTTGGAATTAAAAAAGTAATTGATACTCTGACTCAAAAATTTAGATGAAAACAAAATAATGATAAGCAAATGAGAAGAAAGCATTTAATAAAGCAAGAATTAGAAATTGAGTTAGAAAAGAAAAAGAAAAAGAAAAAGAGGCAGAACTATTTTTCTTTTTTTGTTGCCAAACAAAAAAGTTAAAAGATTTCTTATTCTGTTCTCTTGAAGAGTTTTAATAGCATTGATACTTTGTTTCTTTAAAGGTATGGTAGAATTATCTTGTGCAATTCTCTGTACCTGTCATGTTTTTTAGGTGGAGGGAGAGTGTAGGTCTTCAACAGCTTTTACTATTTACTCTGTAGAAATTGGTTTATTTCTAGCTTTATATCTCTTCTGGAGTCTGCTTTATGAAATTTCTTTTTGTTTTTCGGAGTTATTTATTTATTTAATCTATGTTCTAAAGTGGATTTGCTTAGAGTTATGCAAATTAGTCTGTACTGATCTTGATAATTCTGTTTTCTTGTTTGTTTCCTCCTGTCATTTTTAAATTTCTACATAGTGTTCCCCCATTGTTTTATTGAGTAGCTTAGATAGTGATATATCTGTTTTTACTTTTCATATAACTAGATTTAAAAATTATTACCAGCAGCCTCAGTAGCAACAAGCATACCTAAGAGACAGATCTTGTTTTCTAATACCATTTTCCAGTAGAAGGAACCAGGGATCCATGAGGAATGTCCTACTGTAGGACTGGGGCAAAAATATATAAGATGAGCTTGGAGTGTCTTGCAGTGTCAGAAAGTAAGGAAGTTCTCATAAACAAACAAACAAACAAACCACATCGATGAGTTTATTTCAAAGGGAGACAGGAATAAACTCTAAGAGCTCCCAATGGTTAAAGCTGGAAAAATTTGAGATACAATATAAATAAATCAGTATTGGATTATAACCCAAAGCATTAAATAAATATTCCTGGGTTCATACTGATATAAAGAAATGATTCAATAAAAAAATGAATGGGAGAGAAGAGACAAATCTCCCATGCAGAACTCCAAATAAATTATGTAGATACTCTGCCTTCAGGTTGGAGGGAGCATAACTTACCACTCCTTAAGTGTGGGCTGTGAAATAGTGACTTCCTTCCAAAGAGTACAGTATGGAAAGGGAGGAAAAAAGAGTCATTTTACACTGGAGAAATTTGACAGACACTTACCTTAGTCAGGTTATCAAGATGAACATGGACACTGATAACTCATGATGATAATAGATACCTTTGATATAATGTCATGAAAATGATACTTTACTTATATGAGCTTCCTCTCCTATATTAGTCAGGGTTCTCCAGTGAAACAGAAGCAAAAGGATGCAATGTATACATATATATACACACACGTTTATTATAAAGAATTTGCTCATGTGATTATGGAGGCTGACATGTCCCAAGACCTGCAGGGTGAGCTGAAAAGCTGGAGACCTAGGAGAGCTGTTGCTGTAGTTCAAGTCTGAATCCAAAGGCGTGAGAACCAGGAGAGCTGACTGTGTTGGTTGAGAAGGCTAGCAGTCTCAAGACCCAGGAAGAGATGATGTTTCAGTTCGAGTCTGAAGGCAGGAAAAAGCCAATGTCCCAGTTCAAAGTTGGTCAGGCAGGAGGAATTCTCCCTTATTCAGGGGAGGGTCAGGCTTTTTGTTATACTCAGCCTTCAAGTGACTAGATAAGGACCACCCACTTTAGAGAGGGCAATCTGCTTTACTCAGTCTGCTGATTCATATATCAATCACATCCTAAAACATCACAGAAACACCCAGAATAATGTTTGACCAAATATCTGGGCACCCCATGGCCCAGTCAAATTGACACATAAAATTAACCATCACATCCCCTAAACTCATAATGCCAGTTAATGATGAGTAAAACATCCAAAATTTTCAGTACATGTGCATCCTAGAAAACACCTGACCAGTACTCCTCAAAATTGTCAAGGTCATTAAAAACAAGGAAATTCTGAGAAACTGTCATGAGCAAGAGGAGCATAGGAAAACAGGACAAATGAATGTAATGTAGTGTCATGGGTGAGATATGGAACAGAGAAAGGACATTAGGTGTTATGGGCCGAATGTCTGTGTGCCCCCCAAATTCATATGTTGAAGTCCTAACCCTCACTGTGATGGTATTTGGAGAGGTGGGGCCTTTGGGAAGTGATTAGGTCATGAGGGTGGAACCCTCAGGATGGGATTAGTGCCCCTATAAAAAGAGACAAGAGAGACATCTTGGTCTCTTTCTCTCCACTATGTGAGGATAAAGCAAGAAGGCATATCTCTGCAAACCAGGACGAGGGTTTTTATTAGGAGCCGAATCGGCTAGCACCTTGATCTTGGACTTCCCAGCCCTCACCACTGTGAGAAATAGATGTTTGTTATTTAAGTCATCCAGTCTATGGTATTTTTTATAGCACCCCAAACTGACTAGGGCATTAGTTATAAAAGAAGGAAGTTTGTATAAAGTATAGACTTTAGTTAATAGAAATATATCAACATTGGTTCATTAATTATAACAAATGTACCATGCCAATATAAGATGTTAATAGTGGGGGAAATTGGATGTGGGCTATATGGGAACTCTTGATACTATTTTCTCAAATTTCCTGTCAATCTAAAACTTCTAAAATTAAGTCTATTTACAATTTTAAAATTGAGAAGAGGCAGTTGAAATTGGAGTATAAGTAAGCTAAATCTTTCTCTCTCAATGAAGGAATCAACACATACTTCTTAAAAATGATAAATTAACAAGAGGGGAAGGGGGCTGGGTGTGGGTGAAAGGGGTAAAGGGGCACATATGTATGGTGATAGATAAAAACTAGACTATTGGTGGTGAGCACAATGCAATCTATACAGAAGCTGATATATAATAATATACACCTGGAATTACACAATATTATAAACCAATATGACCTCAATAAAATTTTTAAAAAGAGATGATAAATTAAGAGGAATATATTTGAGAATATTAGAAGCACTACCAAAATATCTAAAAAAGAAATAATCAAAAGTAGTTTCTCTGAAGAGTGTGATTGGAAGTAGGTCTAGGGGTACCCTCCTATAATGTTTGAAATTGGATTTATTTTTTGTATTATGTAGTTATAAATCACAAAAGCAGGAGTTGGCAACAAAAAAAGAAAAATAGTTCTGCCTCTTTTTCTTTTCTAACTCAATTTCTAATTCTTGCTTTATTAAATGCTTTCTTCTCATTTGCTTATCATTATTTTGTTTTCATCTAAATTTTTGAGTCAGAGTATCAATTACTTTTTTAATTCCAAAATTTTCACTAAGGTTATGCATTTTCTCTGAGCAAAGATTTAGCTGGATATCATTGATTTTGATAATTCATATTTATATTATTGTTTGCTTGATATTCTACAATTTTAGTTTATATTTCTTCCATGGCTCCTGAGTATCTTACGATGAAAGTTTTACAATTCTTTGGTGGAAAGACCTTTTTTATTCTGATTTTGTTATTATTTCCTAATTATATGTTTTGTATGAATAATATTTTCTGTGTTAATTCTAATTTTGGAATTTTTTTCAGTTCCATATGTAGCTAGTATATGGTCCATTTTTATAAATGTTCCATGGGCCCTTGAACATAATATGTATTTTCTTTCATCAAGTAAGGAATGTAACATATGGCTATATCTACATTATTATAAAAATGTTTATATCTTTATTTTTTGTTCACTTGATCTTTTTCTAGTCTGAGACATGCATTAAAATCTATTCTTGTTATATGTGTTTCTTTCTATCTCTTCCTGCATCTCTTGTAAGCTTTTTTTAAAGGATGTTGCTGCTATGTAATTTGTTGCCTAAATATTTATAATGGTTATAGCATCATTCTGTGTCATTTTCCAGGTATATGATATATATTTTCAATATATAGATTCAAATCTATTTATATTTCAGTGTTTTTCCAAATTATAATTTTAAGTATCATTATCATTCCGTTATTTTGGCTTTATTTTTTGTGAATTTAATTATTTGTATGTTTTTTTCCCCTATATCCAACACATTCCCTTGAATTCTTTTTATTTCTTATTTCTTTACTTTGTTAAAAAATATTTTATTGAGGTCATATTGGCTTATAACATTGTGTAATTTCAGGTGTACATTATTATATACCAGTTTTTGTATATAC
The DNA here is from genome assembly GCA_031878705.1 of Tapirus indicus. Taxonomy (NCBI): domain Eukaryota; kingdom Metazoa; phylum Chordata; class Mammalia; order Perissodactyla; family Tapiridae; genus Tapirus; species Tapirus indicus. The sequence goes on along the minus strand of CM062942.1, from coordinate 28,186,251 downwards.
TGCATCATGTTCTCCACCAATAGTCTGATTTTTATCCGTCACCATACATATGTGCTCCTTTACCCCTTTCACCCTCCTCCTCCATCCCCTTCCCCTCTGGTAACCACTAATTTGTTCTCCTTATCCATGTGCTTGTTTATCTTCCACATATGAGTGAAATTGTATGGTATTTGTCTCTTCATCTGACTTATTTCACTTAGCATAATCCTCTCAAGGTCTATCCATACTGTCGCAAATGGCACATTTCTATTCTCTGTGCCCTTTATTGTGCTTTTCTAGGTATCTATGTTCTTTTATTTTTCTTAAAATTTAGTCTTCATTTCTGAAATAATTGTGTCTTTTTCTTCAATTACTTTCCTGAATTATGCGAGTTCCATTTCACATCCTTCTATTATATGGCACTCACTTCCTTTTGCATGGGAATATCGTCTTTGAGTTCTTCTATTTCTGTTTTATGCTGTTCTTTCACAGATATAATTATTGCCATAAGATTTTTTAAAATTTCACTTTGGAATGCTAAGTTACAATACTGTTTTCTCCTTTGTTCCAATGTGTTTTCTCTTGTGGTTTGCCATCATGTATCAGAAAGATACGTCACTCAGTTTTGTGGGTTTTTTCTCTTTTTTTGTATACTGTCTTAAGAGTCAGACTGAGTTCATTTCCACTTACTCATATTTGAAGGAGATGGATGTAGCAGATTGAGGTGACATTGATCCGGGTGTTTTTCCAAGCTTCCTAGCTCAAGGGCTGTCTCTCTTCTTCATGGCTACCTGTTTGCTACTTTTCTGACTTTCCAGGCTAACTTGTATCAAGTAAGGTTCTATCTCCCACCCTCTGTTACCTAGAACTCTTCACAACCTTAGCTGTAATTGACTCATTTTTACAAATGTCTACTTTGCTGACGTCTCAGGACAACTTCTAATTCCTGTGCTTTCCAATTCTTCACTTTCTGCTTTAACCAGCAATCTTAGCTTACTTGAACTGGGTCCTTCTGTTGGCAGATTCCTTTCAGGGGTGAGGCTCTTTCCCTTAGAAAGACGATATGTGCTCAGGAGATTTGAGATGTCTTTGAGTCTTACAGTCCTTCAGAACAGAACTTTCTATTTATTTTACAAACTCTTTGTAACTTCTTTCGGTAGCTTGCTAGTGGGCTCTATATTTTGCTGGCCTTGGAGGTTTTTCTGGTTCCACGTGTTGCTGTTTGTTTTCAGGCCTGCTTTCATCAGTTCTGACTCTGAGCATAGTGACTATTTGGTGATCTGTGGAATCTGCAACCCCTTGAACCCATCAGCACTCTTCTTTCTTCTCTTCCACACTTGCTACACCTTTGTGGGAACCTCCCCAATGCTTTTGTTTTCTGGTGTTTGGGGCAATGTTTACAAGGACTTTGGGATTTTCAGGTTGCCTCTGTCTCCTAACTTCACTGAACATGTTCTTAGAGGGTCTTCTTTTATGTTATTATGTTACTCTTTGAGGTCTCCTGGCAGAAGTGAAAAGATTCAAAATTAAGTGGCTGCCACACTTTTTTTAGTGGGTCTCAACTAGGCTGGAATTAAGATATTGGTAGGGCTGATTTTCTTTCTAGGAGCTTAGGGGAGAGTCCATTCCCTTGCCTTTTCCAGCTTCTCCAGGCTGCCTGCATTCCTTGTCTGGTCGTCCTCTTCCTCCATCTTTAAGGCAAGCAATATTGGGCCAAGTCCTCCCATTGCCATCTGTCTGGTTCTGCTTCATTTGCCTCTCTATTCCATTTATAAGGACCCTTGTGATTACATTAGACCCACCTGGATAATCCAGAATAATCTCCCCATCTCAAGGTCAGCTGATTAGTAAACTTAATTCCCTCTGCAACTTCAATTCTCCTTTGTCATGTTACCTAATGTATTCACAGATTTGGAGATTAGAATGTGGGCATCTGTAGAGGCCGATAATTCTAACTATCATACTAGCCATCCCTGAACTCTCTCCTTTTGGATTTCTTTTTTGTGTGCATGTGTACATGCATTAAAACACTACTTGTTTAAGTCACTGTGGTCAGGTCTCTTACAGATTTAAGCAATTCAAAACTGACAAATGTATTACTGCCTGTCCTCATTTCATTGAGATATGCTTCATATGCCATAAAATCCACCCTTTTAAAGTGTGTAAACAGTGTTTTTAGTGTATCCACAAGGTTTTGAAACCATTGCCACTATCTAATTCCAGAATATATTCATTACCCGTTAAAGAAATCCCATATCCATAGAAGTTACTCCCATTCCTCCCTTCCCCCAGCCTCTGACCACCACTAATCTATTTTCTCTCTATTAATTTATCTATTCTGGAGACTTCATATAAATGGAATCATACAGTATGAGGTCTTTTGTGAGTGGCTTCTTTCACTTAGCATAAATTTTTTTAACATTCGTCCATGTAGCGTATCTCAGCATTTAATTTAATAGCTGACTATTATACCATTGTATAGATGTACCACATTTTTTCTTTTTTTCCAGCTTTTCTGAGATATAATTGACATATAACACTGTGTAAGTTTAAGTTGTACCACGTGTTGATTTGATACACTTGTATATTGTGAAATAATTACCATGGTAGTGCAAATTAACACTTCTATCACCTCATATAATTACCATTTCTTTTTTATGATGAGAACATTTGAGAACTACTCTCTTAGCAACTTTCAAGTATATTATATAGTATTATTAACTATAACCACAATGCTGTGCATTAGATCCCCAGAATGTATTCATCTTCTAAATGGAATTTATACTCTTTGACCCAACATCTCTCCATTTCCCCCACCCCCAGCCCCTGGTAACCAGCATAAAACTGTCTATTTCTAGGAGTTCACCTTTTTCAGATCCACATATAGGTGATATCATATACTATTTGTCTTTCTCTGTCTAATTTATCTCACTTAGCATAATGCCCTCAAGGTCCATCCATGTCGCAAATGACAAGATTTCCTTCTTTCTCATGGCTTAATTATATAACATTGTATTTATATATATCACATCTTTATCCATTCATCATTTGATGGACATTTAGGTTGTTTTCATATCTTGGCTATTGTAAATAATGCTGCAATAAACGTTGGAGTGCAGATATCTGATATCCTGTTTTAATTTCCTTTGGATATATACCCAGAAGTTGGATTGCCGGATCATATGGTAGTTCTATTTTTAATTTTTTGAGGAATCTACATACTGTTTTCCATAGTGGCTGCACCAGTTTACATTCCCATCAACAGTACACAAGAGTTCCCTTTTCTTCACAGCCTCACAAACACTTATTATCGCTTATTTTTTTGATGATAGCCATTCTAAAAGGTATGAGGTGATATCTCATTGTGGTTATGAGTTGCATTTCCCCAATGATTAGTGATGTTGAGCATTACTTCATATATCTGTTGGCCATTTGGATGTCTTCTTTGGAGAAATGTCTATTTAGTTCCTCTGACCATTTTGTAATCAGATTGTTTTTCTTTGAATTATTGAGTTGTATGTGTTCTTTATCTATTTTGATATTAACCCATTATTTGACATACAGTTTGCCAAAATTTTCTCCCATTCTGTAGGTTGTCTTTTCATTTTGCTGATTGTTTTCTTTTACTATGCAGAAGCTTTTAAGTTTGATGTAGTTCTACTTCTTGATTTTGTTTTTGTTGTTTGTGCTTTTGGTGGCCTATCCAAAAAATCATTGCCAAGTCTAATGTAGAGGACCTTCTTCCCTACATTTTCTTCCAGGAATTTTATGGTATCAGGTCTTAAGTCTTTGATACATTTTGAGTTAATTTTTGTGAGTGGAGTAAGATACAGGCCCAATTTCATTTTTCTGCATGTGTTTATCCGGTTTTCCCAACACCATTTGTTGAGGAGACTATCCTTTCCCCATTGGGCATTCTTGGCTCCTTTGTCAAATATTAGTTGACCATATATGCAGGGGTTTAATTCTGGACCCTCTATTCTGTTCCATTGGTCTATGTGTCTATTTTTATGCCAATACCATACTGTTTTAATTACCATATCTTTGTAGTGTAATTTGAAACCATGAAGTGTGATGCCTCCAGCTTTGTTCTTCTTTCTCACGATTGCTTTAGCTATTCAGGGTTTTATGTGGTTCCATGCAAATTTTAGAATTGCTTTTTCTTCTTCTGTGAAGAATGCCGTTGGAATTTTGATAGGGATTGCATTGAATCTACAGATGTCTTTTTATTTGTTTTTTTCTTTGATTACTTTCAACAAAGTCTTGTAGTTTTCATTGTACAGATCTTTCACTTTCTTGATTAAATTTATTCCCAGGTATTTTATTGTTTTTGATGCTATTGTGAATGGGAGAGTTTTATTTCTTTTTCAGATGTTTTATTATTAGTGTATAGAAATTCAACCGATTTGTGCATGTCTATTTTATATACTGCAACTTTTTTGAATTAATTAATTAGTTCCAACAGTTTTTTGGTTGAGTCTTTGGGATTTTCTATATATAAAATCATATCTTCTGCAAATAATGACAATTTCACTTCTTCCTTTTCAGTTTGGATGCATTTTATTTCTTTGCTTATCTAATTGCTATAGTTAGGACTTCCAGTACTATATTGAATAAGAGTGGGGAGAGTGGGCATCCTTTTCTTGTTCCTGATCTTAGAGGGAAAGCTTTCAATTTTTCGCTGTTGAGTATAATGTTAGCTGTGGGTTTGTTGTATATGACCTTTGTTTTTTTGAGGTATGTTCCTTCTATACCGAATCTGTCAAGGGTTTTTATCATGAAGGGATGTTGTATTTTGTCAAATGCTTTTTCTGCATCTATAGAGATGATCATGTGATCTTTTTTTCATTCTGTTAATGTAGTGTATTATTGATTTGTGTATGTTGAACCATCTTTGCATCCCAGTGATAAATCCCACTTGGTCATGGTGTATAATCCTCTTAATGTGTTCTTGAATTCACTTTGAAAGGAGGAAAAACTTATGCAGCCATGATGCTGACTGCATTTGCTTTGAGATATTTTTTGATTTCCCTTTGGGTTTCTTCTTTGACCTGTTGGCTGTTTAGGAATATGTTGTTTAATTTCCACATATTTGTGAATTTTTCAGGTTTCTTTTTGTTGTTGATTTCTGGTTTCATACCGTAGTGGTTGGAAAAGATACTTGGTATGATTTCAATCTTCTTAAATTTGCTGAGACATTTTGTGGCCTAGCGTATGATCTATCCTGGAGAATGTTCCATGTACGCTTTAGAAGAATGTGTATTCTGGTACTGTTGGATGGAATGTCCTATATATGTCTGTTATAAATGTTAATATTAAATTTTATTAGCATCAACATACACTTTAATTCACATAAATATTTTAATGACTTACTTTACAACTATACTACACTCTTTGATTTAGTATATACGGAAGCCTTAAAAAAGAGGAAAGAGAACTCTTCAAACTTGTCCGGTTGTATACATTATGTACAGATTTTTGTATGTCAAAAATGTTTTAAAAGAGGAAGAGTGAAAATTTTTTTAAAATTGGTTTTTAATCTCTATAAATAGATAAAAGGCTATATTTTGATATATATAGAGAGAGTGTGTGTGTGTGTGTGTGTGTGTGTGTGTGTGTGTGTGAGGAAGACCAGCCCTGAGCTAACGTCTGTTGCAGTTCTCCTCTTTTTGTTAAGGGAGACTGACCCTGGGCTAACATCCGTGCCCATCCTCCTCTACTTTATATGGGACGCCGCCACGGCATGGCTGACAAGCAGTGTGTTGGCGGGCGCCCAGGATCCGAACCCGCGAACCCCGGGCTGCCAAGCGTGAACTAAACCGCTGTGCCACCGGGTGGCCCCAGTTATATATTTTTTAGTCAGGATGCACCCCAAAGTTCCAGTAAGCACTAAAACATAAGGTGCTTTTATCAAGACTTGTATCTTGCTAAATTAGACATCTGAATATTATTCCCTGATGAGAATAGCTACTGAGAAGATTTGCCTGAGTATTGACTTGCATTTAATTAAACATTGTGAACATGTGCTGAGGTAGTGTAGTATCTTTCATAGTTTTATGTCAGAAGATATGCATAAGCCTGATTTTTAGAATAAATATCGATGCAAAGCTATAACCATCCTAATCAATGACATATTTATAGTCAGTCCAAATATATACACTGATGTGACAATAGAAGCTTCATTCTGAAGACTGAGCAAGAAAGGAGTTAACTTGGTAATTAACTTGTGGAGCTGAAACCTTCCCACAATCCTGAACAACGCAGATACAGATAGGCGATGAGGCCCCATTTCAGATCATATATGTTTTAATCCATCTGCATTAGGGAGACAGTGGACTCTAGCAAGTTTAGCAGGATATCCCAAGTACTTAGGTAGTCTGAGGGATATATTTAAAAACCTACTCTCAAGTTTTTATCCTCCTGGCAGTGAATGATGTTTTGAACCCCAAGATGTCCATTTGTGAGACTACTTGGTCTTCTCAGAATTAGTATAGGGGGTTGAGAATTTGAGGGACTTTTTATAGTAATCATATAACTGGAAATTGAAGCCAAAGAACTCTCAGAAGGAAAGTCTCTGTAGATGTATTCTTTATGAAACCTGGGAGCCCTGCTCTTTAAAATTTGATTGATATACTCATTTCAACGAGGATCTTGCAGGTGGGAAATCAGGCCTATTGCACATTATCACATTTAGTAGGTAGACATTTATCTTACCTCCTAGTATGAGATTACAACCACGTGTACGTTTTCTTGTCTTGGAACTCAGGGAATAAATAGGTGAAGCAGGTAAATGGGGAACCTGTCGGCAAAGCTGGTATTAGAATTCTAAATTTCTCAAGAAGATGATATGTTCCCAGTTCTCTGACTGGGGAGACTGTGGACAATGTTATATCATTTCCCCATGTGCACTTTGATGGAATGTTCTCATGCATCGGTAGGATGTTGCCATCAGATATGTACGTTTTATGCAGGAGGCATTATTTTAGAGTAGTTGAGGGTATAACTTCTAGTGTCCAGACACCTAGATTCAAATTCCATCACTGTGTCTTCATAATTTTATGACCTTGGGAAAATTACTTTGTTGCTTTATCTCTAATTTTGGGAAGAAACAAAAACAGTTTACACATATCATGCTTGTATTTGTTAAGATTGGATGAGATAATTGAAAAATTGCTTGGAACTCTGCATGCTCAATAACTGTGAGCTATTATTTTTATGTAGCTGAACTTGATCAACCAAGGCACCCAGGGAACATCAGCAGTGCCCTATGTGTGATGTGCAGTAACAATGCTGTGCTTCGGATGAAGGTGTGCCGATGATTCTGCTTCTCCTTATTAAAAGGATGGGTGAAAGGCTATTCATTCAGGACACTCCATAGCTCCCTAAACTCTTCCCATTCAATTATGAATTCTTCACCCCTGTCCATGATGTCACACACTTTTCTCCTAAAATACCACATTACTTGGGTCCAGGGAATGAGTGGTTAATGGCTTTATGCATGATGCTCAGGTGGTGGCCAGAAGCTTCTGGAAACATGAAATAAAGGCCTGATTGCCTGACACTGTATATATCCCTGCTGTAATAAGTTAGGCAGCTGTAAAAGAAAATCCCAATATTAGGTGGCTTAACACAATAAAAGTTTATTTTTCATGACAAGGTTGGATGCAGGCAGGATAATGATCCCCCAAATAGTGACTCAGGAATATTACTGAGAAAAAGAATTATTCTACAGTAACATTACAATATGCTTCCTTTTTTATCCATAAATTTTAACATCCTGGATATTTCATGTCTACCTAATAGAAGAGATTTGGATGGGGGTTAATGTGGGAGCGTATAAAAAGATCTTTTGATTAATTAGTAGAGAAAAGGAAATATTAAATCTGCCCTGGTCCCGGTTCCCCCATTCACGCTAAGTATTGACTCTACACAAACTAAAAACCTCTTCTTCCTCCTTGTTATTCCTCTAGCTGTTAATGCTAGCATTGACCTATGGAAAATATTTGAGAACTATGAGAAGGATGAACTGGTAAAGTAGGATCCAGTTTCACAACTGAAGTTATGGGCAAAAATAAAACTCTGAACTAAATAATTAAATGAATGTATTTCCTTTACAAACCACTTATATGTAAGTCTTCTTCTATTTCATTGGGTAACTTGCCATTTTGCTTTTGCTACATTTGTCAATTATCAATGTCTTTGATGACAAGTTTAGCATTTTCCCTGATCAGTATAACATTCTGCTTGAAACTTGCATTGAACTATATCATTCTTGGTCTTTTTTTAATTAAATATGCATGTATAGTCCATATAGTAGTGTTCCAGACTATTTATTGGTTAATCATATCCATTTAAAATATTAATTCTAGCACCAACACTTCAGTTACATGTTTGTTGTAACTGAGTTTCAATGAAATTGAATTGAATTGAGCTGAATTGAATTTTCATGGCAACTTCATAAATTCAATCAATTAAGTTGACTGAATTGCTTCTTCATGTGAATATTAACTGACCTCTGACTGGTAACATGTTATTATTTGGGTTGGATAAAGAAGAAGTAGACTTTGGCAAGGCTTTCAAGGATGGGTAAGGTTTGTTTATGCACAGAGGAAAAGGGCTACTTCAGGAGGAAGATGAAAATGAGCAATGGTATCATTTTGGGATCCCTTAGGAGACAAGTTAATAGGCAGCAAACATCTTGGAAGATTTTAATGGGAGATGAGGCTGGAAAACTAGATTAACACCAGACGAAGGAGGGCTTTTGAACATCGGGTTAAGAATTTTCAGCTATGCTTTATAGGTGTTTCAGGTGGATTATTTTTTAATCCGTGTGCAAGATAAAATGGCTTGGAGGAGGCTGGAGGCAGGAAAACCAATTGGTAGGTTGTGTTAACTTAGGCTAAAATGTTATGTACCCATACTTGGGTAGAGGCAGAGAAAATGGAACAAAAACAATAAATTCAAGAGATATTAAACAGAAATATTGACAAGGCCCATATCAGTTTGTACTATATCTACATAAAATGTACTACATTGGTAGGGTTTCAAATTTACAAAGCACTTTCACATATAAGAGAAGCCAAAGAAGGATTTGAGTTTCAATCTTGAGTAAATAGAGAAGTGATGGAGTCAATAATAGAAAGAATCTGTCTATCTCTCTGTCTATCTATCTATCTATCTATCTATCTATCTATCTATCTATCTATCTATCTATCTATATCTATCTGTCAGAACAGAAGCTTGTTTCTAAGGGCTAGATTTTAGACTATTTGAATTCAAGTGACAGTAAGACAATCAAGTTGAGCAATTTAGCCTCTATTAGAGACTTGTGGGACTGCAGGAAAGGGTAGCTAGAGCTGGAATCATAACTTTGTGAATAACATGTAATAAGGTGGGAGTTGATTATAGTTATCTCTGCCTCAACCAGACAGTATACAAGTAGTTTTGGTGGAGACTTAGTTTCTGTTATTTCCACATTTATATAGCTATCTGTATACTATAGCTCACTTGATTATTTTCATTAAAGAGAATTTGGATGATAGAAAATTTTCCTACTCCTACTGAGACTGCATATGTAGTTAACCACAAAGCACAGATTTCTAAGCTTATAAGATAACCACTGCTCCTGCCTAAATCTTAAAACTAAAATGAAACTGAAGCCAGGTATCTGAGGGGCACTGTAGATATTAAATCAATTTGCTGCTTTTTCCTGTATAACCTGAGGGGTGACTCAGGGGTCTCGGATTTGTGAGCTATTTTCCAGAGGACTTGTGAGCTTGCTGTGCAGGAGAAAGAGATGCCCTCGGGGAGGTTGCAGTCACCAGATGGCCCGCCCTCCGCAGCTGTTGAAGCCGGAAGTCATATTGCCCAGAGACTTATCGGGAGTGACCCCTTTGTTTCTCTGAAGCCCCTCCTGCCAAGCTCTATAAAACCCCCCTGGTCTCTGTTCTTGGGGAGGTGGATTTGAGAGAACCCAGGCTCCCACCTACTTGTTTTGGCCAATTAGTACAAATCTTTCTCCATCTCCAAGCACCAATGTCTCAGTGTTTGGCTTGCTGAGCATCGGGCACACGGACTTGAGATTATGAGGTTTGGTATAAAACTACATTTATTTAAGAAGAGTTCATTATGAGAACTACATGTAATTTTGAGAAGGTTCACCATGAGTTTTTATCAAAACATTGTAAAGTTTATCATTGCCTAAGCTACGTTTTGATTTTCAGACTATGATGGTAAGCATAACGACCCAGTCAGCTTTCTGATTCTTTTTTGTTAGTATTTTGATTATCTCATGCCTGCCTGTTACCAATGTCTCAGGATTTTTAGTGCAGCAAAAGCATTGTTTTGATGAGAATCCATCAGTTTGCCATTTCCCTTTCTAGTATCATGTCTAGTTTAAATTACAAATGATTCTTTAGCATTTACATAATACAGCACGCGTTTCAGTCATGTTGATGCATATCTCACAATTATTTCGCTAATTATGACATTCCTATCATTTCTATTGCCCTGGTTAATACAGAGGTATGGAATACATGTGTGCATATTTATCAATGCAAATATACTGAGACAATTGAAAAATTGCAATGAAGCTTAAGGGTCCCTTCATTTAATTTGAGAATTATGACTGTCTCCAAAATGCTGTCCAATGTCGATTCTTTGAACAGAATTGTTTATATTATATAAAATAAGATTAACAAATAATTTCCCTTTTCATATGCTAAAGCAAAGAAGTAGTTTTATACAAAGACATGCTACAGTACCCAACAGCAGTCTTCTCTTTCATTTGTTCCAATTTATATCTAATACTTAATGCATCAGTGCTGTCCTTCCCCTTTCAGAAGCCTCTTTAATTTCATTCACCATTACAGTGATTCATTATCCTTGTCCTCTTGTCTCTTCTGAACTGATGCTTTATTGCATATCCTTATAATAGTTTTCTTCAAGCACCACTTCTAATTCCTGGCCATTAATGACCATCTCAATTTCACATTTCAAAATCTGCCTTTCCTCATCAATTCTATGAGCTTCTAGTTACCTTCCAATGGCTAATTTGAACTTGATGACTTTGTATATTTCACTTTATATTTGCCTTCTCAGCATGGATCAAATGATCATAAACAACTGATAGGGAAGACCCACTGGGCACTCAGAGTAATCCATACAAAGTAAGATTTGGACTCCAGAGTCAATATATAGCAGGGTTTTTCAACATCAGAAATATTGATATTTTGGACTGGCTAATTTTTTGTTGTAGGGGACTGTCCTGTGCATTGTAGAATGTTTAGCAGCATTCCTGGCCCTTACCCACTAAATGCCAGTAGCAGCCACTCCCTACCCCTGAGTTGTGATAATCAAAAATGTCTCTAGACAATACCAATGTACCCTGGGGGCCAAAATCACTCACAGTAGGGAACTATGGGTCTGTAGAATCACTTGAGAGGTTCATTTACTTTGAATCTAGAACAGTTTTTGAGCTCACAGCTTCATTTTTAAGTCCTTAAATATTTAGTGTTGCCATTGGTACATTATCCTTCTACTAGATGTAGCTCATGATGGTTTTTCCATATTTTCATCTCTAGTTCCTTAAGTAACTGTTGTCCTATTCAAGACTTTCTATTGAGAGCCAATGTAAAACAAGGTTTAGTCTATATATGACGTTTAGGAAACTTTAGGATATCAAAGGTACCTGAAACTCCATATGATTAGAAATGCTGCTGTGTTATGGGAACAATATTGGAAGAGGAATTTGGGAATTTGTATAGTGAGCTAGAAAGCCAAATTTGAACATTGATAAAAGAGACTAATTGTTTAGAAATAATCCCAGGATGGCTGACCTTGAGGACTATAAATGTTTACCCTGAACCAAAGTAAAATCAAGATATCTGCATCTGGCATTCTCCTATTATTCTGGTAAGGGTATAAATTTATATCAAATTTCTGGAAAAACTTAAGTTAATATACGTTGAGTGACTAAAATATTGATTTTTATTAAGAAGTAATTACCTTTTTAATCATCTAATTATGACTAGTCACTCCTATTTCCTGATTAAACCTTTCCTTGAGGTCTAGTCACATACATCTAATGGCATACTTCGTATCTCCACTTACGTATTTCAGTGCATCTGAACTTAGCAGTGGCAAAATGGAATTTTAAATTTGCAATACTCTCCCCTCTGCCTGCCTTTCTGCCTGCCTCTCTAAGTTCATCTTAAACCACTCTCCCCATTGCTCACTGTGGTGGTTTAAAAAAGTGGCCAAAATTGTTTGACACTCTTTTCACTGAAGGAGGGATTTATGTCCAGTCCTCTTGAATTTGAGTGTGCTTGTTCCATCAATAAGATATACCAGAAGTATTGCTATGTGAGCTTCAAGGATAGAATAGAAAAGGCTATGAAGCTTGGAGTGCTTGCTCTCTGGAGGCTTTCTCCGGACTTTCTCCTTCAGAAGTCATTTGTATACTTCTTAGAAAACTCAAGCCACATGGACAGACCACATGTTGGTGCTTTTGTTGACAGTTCCAGCTGAGCATAGCCTTCAAATTATCCAGTCCAGTCATCAGATGTGTAAGTAAAGAGGTCTCCAGATAATTCTAGCTCCCAGTCAATTGAATCACCCCAAGCTCATTTGCTTCTTTCCAGCTAAGGCCCCAGATAAATCATCTCTGCTATACTCAGTCTGAATCCCTTACCCACAGAATCCATAAGAATAATAAAATATTTTTCTTTATGCCACTAAATTTGGCCTGGTTTGTCATGCAACAATCGTAATTACAACACTTGCTAGCATTATTTTAGTCCCTAAAGGGCTCTGAGCTCTCTCTTACACTAGAGACTACAGTAGATGTGGTTGCCTGGGCATCCACTCCTCAGCTGCTGGTGACTGTAGGCTCACAGCTGCCTCCTTTCTTTGGAAAACCAACCTTGGTGGACAGAAGCTGCCTTGCCTGGGAAAGTACATCTCTTCTTCCCCTGCAATGCAGCCCTCAGCCAATAAATGACTGATACACTGTGACACAGGTACAAATGGCCAGCCCCTTACCTCATCGAGGGGAGAGCTCTACAGTATGGTTTATGCTTCAGAGCCCTTCCCATATGAATCAGGTCAAGGCTAGATTCTACCTGTGAGCACATCCTCACTCAGCTTTTGCCCCTTCCCTATTCTGTTTCCCTCCTTCTCTTAGAGGTTTTCTCTGAAGAACAATCCCTCAGTAAGTTATGTGTCTCCAAATACCTGACCTAAGATGGAGCCTCTGTACATTAGTTTTCTCAGTTGAAATGTCCTGTCCCAGGATCACACATGGCTGGGTCTTTCCCATGCTTTGCATCTCAGCTTAATTGCCATATCCTAAAACAGGAAGAATTTCCTCTTCCAGCTGGTTTCCCTACTCCCCACCCCCCATGATTTTCTATCATAGCACTCCGTTGATTTCTTCATGGAATTTTTCTCAATATGAAAGCCTATGTTTATTAATTTTAATGACAGTTTGATGTCTAAATCTCTTTCCCTTCCACTGAGTATGAGGACTGTGGTTTTTTTCATTCACTATTGCATTCCTGGTACTTATACCACAATGCCTGATATATAGCGGGCTCTCAATAAAGATGTGTTGAATACATAAATGACTAGAAAAATAAACTTCCTAAGGAAATAATCAAAGATGTGCACAAAGATAAGTTTTAAGCAATGTATGAATAATATTTAAATGGTGAAAGCTGAAGTTCTTGCATGACAGTATGTTATTGAAAAAACTATATTAATCAACCATTAAAAATAATACTTTTAAACAATTTCCTGATTCTTTTAATTTTAGAAACAAAAAATACCCATGATAAAACATTCATTAGGCAAATCAGGGTAAAAAATTATACATACTATAGGATCTCAGTTAAGTGAATACACACTTACATATATACACACACACATAATTTTTCAAATTATCTACAGTAAACATGAATTCCTTTTATAAACAGAAACAACTACCAATTAAAGCATTATTTCATGAAACAGAGTATCTCAGGGTACCAGGTATTTTGGGGCAATTAGGAGTATAATGCTAGTGGTAGCAGTTCATATTCTCTTCCTTAATGCAGTTTTTAAGAGTTTTAGATATGTCTCTCAAGAACATGATTCATTGAGAGTCTTACCTGGTACTAGAAGTATACTAGGGATGTGCTATGAGTTTCCTCTTAGAGGTTGTGCTGGAAGAATTAAACACTAAGCTATCCACCCAGCGAGAAGTCCGGGAGCTATTCGAGGAGATGAGGAACACTGGGAACTCACAAAGCTTTGGGGAACATGTTGTGAACAAGTAACACATCTAAGGATGAAGGATTGCAGGAGTCAACTTTAAGAGGAGTAGATGCCTTCCCTAAGAGGAACTGTCAAGAGAAGCTATTGGCACTAAGAAATACAAAAAATTATTTTCACAGAAAATAGCATTAGGCATATCTGATTAAGTATTAAGCTAAGACAGGACATTAGCACTCAGCATTCTCTGGCCCTGGCCATCACTTGGTCATTCATGGCATCTTGAGGAGAACAAAGAGGCCTGTCCTTCAGGGTTTTACACCAATTGTATTATTTTCCCGCCATTTAATCTAGTAGGATTACAGACACTGGAATTTTAAGAAGAAAGGGCTGATGGTTTATTCAGCTATGGTGACCTTCCTTGGTAGCTTTGAAAAAAGTTTGGCATTGTCGTGTGTTCCTACTACACGTGTACTCTGTTGCTTGCCTAGGCTGCATAAACATATTTCCCACAGACCATTGTAACTTTTTCAAACCTGAAACTTGGAATTATGCCACAACAACAGAATCACCATTTGGAGACCAACACATCTATCACAGTTGGTGACAGTGTCTTATTGATTTCCTATGTACACAAAACCAGTGAACCTTTCATGCATGCATATTATAAACATACAATACATTTTCATTTTTTTCTGGTCAAGCATTTGTTCCCCCAAAACCTGTTTTTATGTTAAAGTTATAATTTATTTTTAAAATATTTTTCAGCTTTCACTGTTGTGTGTGTGCTGTCTTATCTTTGTCTTTTGTGCATATTTCCTTTTGTGCATATTATTTTTCTAGGAATCCTTTTCCTTGTTGATTTTTATGAACATACATTGTTTGTATTAAGATAACTAAACGTGTACTGAGCACTGAGTTTTAGTTTCCATAAAAGCCTTTCCTCTTGTCTCTGACAGCTATTTACATAAATCCTTTACTAACTCTATCAGTACTCCATGCCAATTCTTTTGGTTTCCAGGTGTCCTGTGCCTCCACGATAGCTTCCATTTACTTCTTAAGGATCCCCAGAGACCACTGCATTTAGACCCTTCAAAGTGTTTTCTTTTTAAGATGTCATGGCTTGTTCACAGATGCACATTAGAAATAGACTGACACTCAGAATGAAGACTTAGGGAATGTGATGACAGTCTTCCTACCTGATTTACCCCTGGTTCTGGCAGAAGTCTGTATATTTCTCTGGAAAACAAAAGGATTATCTATTTGGTTTGTAGTTTTTTTTAAAGCAATTAAACTTTTAATCATCTATGTTTACTTAAATTTTAATGTTGGTCATCAAGTAAACACTTTAGAATGTTTTGTAAATAATAGACAATCATGTGACTATTAAGAAAATTCATACAAATAATGTATAAAACATTATATATTAAGTTCATATATATAAAATAAGTCACAGGTGATATTAGACCTCTAATAATTTAGCCTATCAGCAGAAAGTCACATACTTTTCTGGATCTTTATTTTTTCCTAAGGAGATTTTGAGTGTCACACTTTTCAAGAATGAAAAAAAAAACTCTTTTAACTTAGTTTGTTAGTATTCATTGCTTTCTAATGTTTTACTCAAATCTCTTTTTCCTAATTCATCATCATGTTGCATACAGTTTGGTACTTGGCATGGAACTGGATGAGACTGAAGGCTATGACCTAACTTACTCAACAGAGATTCATTATTCTGAGATAACACCTTGCTCTGAGCTGTCACACATCATAAAAATTGTTCTTTCCAAAGAACTGAGAATGGAAACTCTATTTCAACACATTTGCTGAGTTTCCAGCTAAACAAGACTAGGCTATGTTGGGAATCTAAGGATAACTAGGACTCAGTTCTTGCTCCCAGGTGTTGTTGAGGAGAGAGCCTTGTAAGCAAGGTACAATGGAATAAGTCAAGAGAAGGGACAACAGTATCACACTTCTGGGAATGTTTGTGGGATAGTGAGTAGTCTGGTTCAGCTGGGGTATGGAGATGAAGAAGGAAAGGAAGTTTAGCATTAAGTGAAAGAGAACATGCACTTTCAAGCTAAGGAATATGGTCTTTATTCTGTACTTTGGGGAAGCCATTGCAAGTTTGTTGGAAAGGGATTAGCCATAGAATCTAAATTTGTCAGTAGTATGTAGAACACACCAGAATGGGGAAAGATTGAAAGAAAAGAACCCTGGTAAGAGACTAACAGGTCAACCACAGAAGAGGAGGTGAGATATAAGAACTTGGCAGTAGGAATGCAGAGAAGGGAATGGATTGAAGAGACTTTAAAATGACAGAATCAACAGGAATAAGTAATTATTTAAATGAAGGGATGTTGTCATTTTCCCCAGTAGCAGTGCCTTTTAAAAACTATACCAGATTTAAGTTTGTAAAAGTTTCCCTTGGACACTGCTGGTCCCTGATATTCATGTATACTATTTTTATGCCTTGCTTGTCTGAATAATTGCTCACTATTGTATTCCTAGCTTTCTGATCCCTGATAGTCTTATCCTTAACTTTCCATAGCCAAGTTGGATACTACATTTTAATTACCTATCAGACTTAATTCATTGACTTAACTGTTATTAACCTCCAACTTGTTTCTCTATGACACTGCTATATGTTTCAATTCTACTAGGTATGTGGTAAAGGCATGGATCCATATTTTAAAAATGCGGTGGAGGGACACATGCTGGAGTAAAATAATGAGTTCATTTTTAGAAATTTTAAGATGTCAACATGACAAGCATATGGTGGAAAATATTTGTGGGGTTGGTAATAAGAGTTATCCAATCCAAAGAATGATCTTATCTTTTGATTTGTAGTTTAAATCTAGATTTTCATAAACTGCAAATTATCTATTGAATCAAACATATAATCTGTAAAAATGATGACAAGAAGCAAGCTCTAATGTGTTCTGTTGATGATTATTTTGTGAAAATGTGTATGATCAGTATAATTTTTCCTTGCTGTACAGAAATTTATCATATTCTCAAAGTATTGTAATCTTGTATATGTATTCATTCATATTTAATCATCAGTTATCTGTATTCATTTAAAGCACACTCAGTGATAGGATTTCCACATAATTTTTTATTAAATTTTTAATACACATTTACTTAATTAGGGTTTAAATTTCACATGGCTATCTTTAATACTGAGAGCAGACATTTCAGCATAAGTAAAAGGGAGAAAATTAAGATAAAGAATTCATGTTTTGCTGCTTAATGTCTGAATTTTTTTTGCTACCTCACAATTTCCCCATTATTTGACTCGATGACTTCATAATTATTAGTTGATTTGTAGTCTATATTTATTTAAAGGAAAGTAGTGACAACGAATATGCAAGAGAGAAGGCTGTGTTACCTTCTCAGCTCTAATTCCTTGAGTGTTGCTGAAAATAAAGCCTACCAGGCGACAACAATCTTTATGGTGAAAATTCTGACCCACGATTTGATGAGGGTACATTTAGTTATGTAATTTCCTTTGCATCTTGACAGGGTCCCTAAAGTCTATACCCTTCCTCAAAATTATATGATTATTTTACAGTTTAAAGTCTCAGTAGGATATTTAACTCATTTATAAGTTGGAAAATTAGAATTACCAGACTTAAGAATTTAACCCCAAGTGGCTTGAATTGCGAGTGTGTGCTTTCTTTCTCTTTGAAGACAGCACTACTTTAATACTAGTACTGATATTTGTATGTGGCTTCTTCTCCTATTTAAATCTCTTGCGTGTATGGAAAGACACTAGAATGAGTAAATAATTCAGTATTTATATCAGTCCACAAATCAAGAATCACAGATTATATTATTATTTCATTACTTTAGCAGAGGGCCTTAAATTTGAAAATATATCACAAAAGGATAATAAATGAATTTGTGGAAGGCATTTTTCTCTATTTACCAGTGAGATATAATCCTAACTGGGATGTTAGGAAGATTGACAAAAATGGCTCCAAAGAGAAATCCCACAATTCACTTAATGTTATATAAGAATATAAAAAAAAGTTATTAAAACCTTTTTGGTAAAGTCACTGTAATATATAATACCTAGTTTTCCATATGCTTATGTGGGTAGAGTGTAACAGGTATCATCATTTTTTCTGGTGAAAATGACGGAGGCAACCAACTAGTATTACTATAGATAATACGTTTTGCTTAAGGGACTGAGACAGAAAGTTGCTTTCTAAACTATTCAAAGTTAGGAGTGCAAGGCTAAAGTCAAGGTGAAGCTTTGTCCCAGGCTAAGTGTTTGGGTGCTCTGGGCTTTTGGTTTAGAGAAAACTTAAGGCAGAATAAGGTGGGTCATTAGAGACGTCCCTTTAGAGCATTCTCTTTGAATGACAGCATGTATGCTATGGTGAGGATTTGTTTTATCATAAGATCCATAAATCAGTAAGATTTTACCCATTTTGCAATCTTCTTAGTCCATAGATACCCAGACTATGTTCTTAATTTCTATGGGACTTTGTCATCTGAGTCAAATAGGAGATACTGGGCTTCAATCCTGACTGGAATCTACAGGAGGTTCCCTGTCTTCAGGTGATATTGCAGGCTGGTTTTAAAACAATTTATTATTGGTGTTGGTTAATGTGAAAAACTCAAATGGTAATGTGTGGAGGAGCAAGTGGCATAACTTAATTTCTCCATTCATTCACTCATTTGTACAAATCTATTATTTGCCAGGCTCTGTTCCAAGCAAAGGGCATTTATCAGTGAACAAAACAGATAAATATCTATCCTTTGGGTGCTTATATACAAGTGGAGAAAACAAATGATTAACAAGATGAACAGGTACATTGGGTAGGAAGGTATATAATGAAAACTGCTAAAGAGAAAAATATAGGAAGAAAGCCAGGTAGAAAGTGTTCATGGTGGAGGATTGCAATTTAAACTCTGAAGAAAGAGAAAATGTTAATCAGACTATAAAGAAAAAGAATCAATGTGTAATTGTACGTTTAATTATTATCAAGTATTCTAAGTTGTAAACCTACTCCTATAAGTCTTGGACATGAAGTAAATTATAAAAATTACTTTGAAAAAAATGTTTAAACTTATAGAAAAGACTCGAAATCATTATGTCTCACTGGTGCAGCCAATTTGCCCAAATATCTTTCTATTAAGGTCCTGAAATGGTTTATTAGGGAAAGTAGAAAATCTGCTAAAGGTATACTTAATAGGAGTTTTGTTTTGGCTGTGAAGGAGAAAATAGTATTGTATTAACCCTCCAACTGAACAAAATATATCAAGTAACTTTTTTTAGATGTTGGACAAGAGGCAGAGTAAGACTATGATCCCTGAGAGAAGAGAAACTACAAAATGATCTCTGTCATCCCTCCAACTTTCTGACAGGAGGTACTTTCTAGACTGCAACCCAAAGAAGTGGGGCCCCAAAAAAGAAAGATGGGCTATTTGAGCAATGCAGAAAGAGATCATCATTCAGGGCTATTGACATAGCTCTAATTTGAGGGACTGGATACCAACAAGAAAGAAAACTGTTCAGAGAAGGAGCTCCAGAAAGCTGCACAAAGGTCTCCATGAGTATGTAGCCAAATATTAAGTGACATGTGAACAGAGTGAAAATACAGAAAGCCAGCCAAACAAAACTATTAGGAAAAGAACCATTACCGAGGAGCTGTGAGCTGAAAACTACCAGAGGTTGCAGAGGACTGGGAAATGATTGAGTTTTGAACAGCCACAGTGAAGAGACCTTGTTGAAAACCCATGGAATCTAGTAAGAGTCTCAAGAAAGCCAAAAAATGTTGGGCTAATCTAGCCCTGGAGTAAAGACTAGCTTGGCTTTCCTAATAACAGTTAATAACAAGCTTCAAGATAATCAATCTGATCTACAAGTAAATTAACTATCTGCCTAAACAATATTCAACACTTTATTAAGGAAGAAAACAAAATTCAAACACTTAAATATGAATCAATATTGTCCATATATAATCACAAATGGTTATACATATGAAGAAGTAGGAAAATATGATGCCTCATCTGGACAAAAATAAGATATTAACAATAATTGCAAGATATAGCTATAGCAGTGCTTAATGGAAATATCATATGCATGTATTAGAATAGAAAGGTTTAAAGTCACTGGTAAAATCGTTACCTTGAGAAGCTAGAAAAAAGAAGAGAAAATTAAACTGGATGGCAAAAGATAGATCATGAAACAATAATATAATAAAATATATCCATAAAATATGTAACAGACAATAATAAAATAAAGTCAATAAAAACTGGCTATTTAGCATATTGATGCATAGATAAATCCTACCAAGAGTCATAAAGAAATAAAAATAAGAATTATAATATTAGAAAAGTTGGACATCAATACAGGTATTAAAGGTATAATAAAGTCATATTATTAACAATTTTATTCCAATAAATTTAACAACTAGGTGAATTGGACAATTTTTAAAAAGACATAAATTATCATATTGACATAAGAAGAAACATAAAATCTACATAGCCCTATATTTATTGAAGAAATTGAATATGTATTCAAAAATCTTTCTGAAAGTAAACTCCAAACCCATGTGAATTTCCCAGTACAAAATTTCATACTGGATGGATTTCCCAGTATGAATTCCATCATATCAAGAAGAGATAATACCAATCTTACACAAAATACTTCAAAAAACAGAGAAAATACTTCAGAAATAACTTCATGAAGCCGTTATGACTCTGATCCTCAAACCAGAAAAGTACTACGTGAAAAGGAAACTGACCAGTATTCCTCATGAAGACAGATACAAAATCCTCTAACAAAATATTAGCGAGTTAAATATAGTAATATCCAGATGTATAATACATCATAAACAGGATAAATTTATCATAGGAATGCAAGGTTGCTTTAACACCAAAAAATAAATTAATAAAGTTTACTACACTTACAGAATATAGGAGAAAAACCATAAGAGATCCTCAGTAAGTAAAGAGAAAGCATTTTACATAAGCCAACACTCATTCATAATTTAAAAAATAAATCCTCATAAAAACTAGGGATAGAAGGAAATTTTCTCAATCTGTTTTAAGACAACTATGAAACAACTACAGCTAGCATTTTACTTAATGGTAAAATATTAAATGTTTTACCAATAAGATTAGAAATAAGAAACAGATGTCCATTACTACAATTTCTATTCAGCATTGTAATGGAAGTCCTGGTCAGTGCAATAAGACAAGAAAATGGTATAGGTGAATAGATGGAAAAGGAGGAAATAAAACTTTGTTTCTTGCAGATATCATGATTATATACATAGATAATTCTAAAGAATGTACCAAATAACTATTAAATCTAATAAGTAAATTTAGCAAGGTTGCAGAATCCATAGTCAATATATAAAACATTAAGAACATTTGTATATTATGTCAATGAAAATAGGAATTTATAATAGCATCCACAATTATAAAATATTTGAGTATTAATTCATAGATTGGAAGGTTCAACATTATTAAGATATAAATTCTTCTCCCCAAGTTGATCTATTGATTCAATGCAATTCCAATCAAAAGTCTACAAATTTTTTATCTTCTTCAGATATGGTCCTAGAGGCCCCACATGAATATAAAAGACACTGTCTTTTGGAAAACTCCGAAGTTTAAGAGGTTAATTTCCAGGAGCTAGGACAAATGCCAGTCCTCTCTTTGGATGAGTCCAAATTCCTTACTACAAAGGCATTAAGAGAAGAATGTTTAAGAAACCATTCATCTCAAACAAACAAACAAAACAACTAGAAGTAGAAGCCTTGCATAAGCCCACCAGTGGTGGTAGTCATTCCTCAATACATATTTCCCCTCAAAACAATTATCTTGCTAAATTCTAAGCATTATGACCTCACAGCATAATTATGCTTTAGGAATAAAATGATAATAAGAATTATACACAGAGTAATAGAAAAGTCATTTTCTAATGCTTTTTCTTTAAAGGAAATAGATTTTATTTTTTTGGAGCAATTTTAGGTTCACAGCAAAATTGAGCAGAAAGTACACAGAGTTCCCATACACCCCCAATACCTGCACAACATGACCTGGTATCAACATCTCCCACCACACTGGCACATCTGTTACAATTGATGAACCTACTTTGACACAACATAATCATCCAAAGTCCATATTTTACATTAGGGTTCATTCTTGGTGTTGTATATTCTATGGATTTTGACAAATATATAATAACATATATGCACCACTACAGTATCATACAGAATAGTTTCACTGCCCTAAAAATCTTCTGTGCTCTGCCTATTTAAAAAAAATGGCCAGCTTAGGCTAAAATTTATATGGAAGTGCAAAGGTCTTTGAATAGTAAAAACAGTCATGAAAAAGAAGAGAATTGGAGTACTTAGACTACTTTATTTCAATGCTTACTATAGAATTACTGAAATCAAGAAAGTGTAGCATTTGCATAAAGATAGACAATAGAACAAAATAGAGTTCGGAAAAAGACTCATAATTATAAAATTAATTGATTAAACACCAGGCAACAAAACATTTGAATGGAAAGGTATTTTCAACAAATGTTGATAGAACAACTGGTTTTGCATACAGAAAAAAATGAACCTCACACTATATACAAACAATTATTTGATACAGATCATAAACCTGATAATGTGAAATTTCTAGAAGAAAAAATAGGAGACTATCCTCACAATCTTGGAGGAAGTAAAGCACCTCCAGAAAGCACTAACCAGAAAAAATTCATAAAATGAACTTCATCAAAAATCAAAACTTTTGCTCAATAAAAATACTCTGAAAAAAAGTTTATACATGCTACAGACTGTGAGAAAATATTTGCAATATATATATTTGACATAAGGTACAAATGACTTCTAGAACTCAATAATATCAAGATAATGAACCCATTTATTAAAGGTCAAAAGATTGAAAGACTTGAGAATGAACTTCAAAAAGGAGGATATATGAATAATCAACAGAGATAAGAAAATGTGCTTGACATCATTAGTCTTCACGCAAATACAAATATACCACTACATACACTGTAGAATGACTAATAAGAAAACTGACCACTCCAAACGTCGGTGAGGATGTGAGCAACTGAATTTATCATACCTTGATATCAAGGGGTTAGTGTAAAATGGTACAACCTCTTTGGAAAGTGGGCTGGCAATTTCTCATAAAGTTAAGCATGACCTAGTTTGTATTTACACAAAAAAGTAAAACCATGTACAGAAAAGACTTTTTGAAGTATGATCATAGTAGCTTTATTCAAAATAGCCAAAATCTGGAAATGATCCAAATGTCCACCAAAAGGAGAATAAGTTAAAAAAATATATATGGTTTATCCATAAAATGAAACACTACTCAGCATTAAAAAGGAATGAACTACTGGTACATACCACATCATGGGCAAACCTCAGTCCATAAATCAGTGGTTGTCAACTTGAGACAATTTTTCTCTGCCCACCTCAGAGACATGGGCAATATTTGGAGACATTTTTGGTTGTCACAATGGTGGGTGTTGGGACATGCTACTGGCATGTAATAGGTAGAGGCCAGGGATGTTGCTAAACATCCTACAATGCACAGGACAGCCCCCACAACAAAAAATTCTCTCTCCAAAAACATCAATAGTGCTGCTTGTTGAAAAAGCCTGCATTATGTTGAGCAAAAAAAGGCAGACAAAAAAGTACTTACTTTATTATTCCACTAAGTTCTAGAACTGGTGAAACATCTATGGTGAAAAATAATCAGAACAAAGTTTGCCTCTTTAAAGCATAGGGCAAGGATTGACTGGGAATGAAATAAAAGATGTTTCTGGGGTGAAGAAAATGTTCTATATTATCAAATGAAAACAAATCTGGACTTAGGTAAGCAGAAAGTTCATTTGAAAAACGTATTGCAATAAGGGAACGGGCTATTGCAGTAGGGAGAACACTAGTAACATAAGATCTGCAAGTATTTCAGTGGTTATCCAGAAAAAGGCATTTCTTTTATGGGGAGGAGTAAACAAGGCTCAGGCTAGAAAGAACCAGGTTGGGGGGGAAGTGGGATGAGAGAGAGTGATGTGATTGGACAATAGATCAGGGAACATTTTACCCTGAAGTCAGCCTATTCTCAGAGAGAGCCATTAAGAAAGACTGTCAATTTGGGGGGCCTGGGGAAGGAGAGAAACTTAACCAAATTTTGGTTAACAGACATTTTGCTCCAATTGATCAGTGGTGACAAAACAGTACAGCTAGTCTTTTATGAGGCAAAGAATGAAAATTTGGAGGGTTGGAATCTAGTTTTGTCATAGATAAACAAGAGGCATATGGGGAAGAGTGTTTCTTTGCATTTAAGCCATTTCCTGGATCACAAATGGGTAGGGAGATTGCTTTAATTTTAGCTGTTTCCAAGGAACACAGGGCTTGTGTAAAATTCAATAATGTCAGTCTCCTCTTTTGTTCAAAATGAATGATGTTCATTTATTGCTGGACAACTCAGAGAACCTCGGGAGTGGGGTGAAGCTGAGTCTAAGCAAGTCTCCTGAAGCCTCTTTTTGGTGTCATTGCTGAAAAATCAGTTGAATGATCTGTTGAGTATGTTGTTAGACTGACATGTGTCAGTCTTAGAAATAAGCACTTTATTAGAGGAATGGGTAAGACTATAACAAACAAAATAATTATTAAAGGCTGAATAAGGGAGTAAAACCAAGGTTTAAGGCCTCAGGGAGCTAAATGAGAGGGTGCCAGAACGTTGGTGCTGTGTCCCTAGATGGCAGAGTCAGGACATCCGTGATTACTCAACACATTTCTTTGTTTGCAACTATTTTGCAAATACCTTTAGTGATGACGTAGACACCAGAGTTGTTTCAGAGACCATATGCACAGCAGCCACTTCTGACCACTGTACAGGTGTTCCCTGGAGAAGCCAGAGTCATGTCCAATGCCAAATAGTTGTGAAGGAATGTTCTTTGGAGTTCTTGCAATTCTACAGTGATGATGTTGGTAGTTTCAGTGAGATTGTCCACAATTCTCGTAACCTTCTAAAACAAAGCTTGAAAAATGCGAGTTTTGACATATTTCCTAAGTGGTCCACCTGAAGGAGGCTCTGGGCAAAAAAGTTGCCCATGCATGGTCTTCAATGGCAGTTAAGTCCTCTAGTTTTACTCACAATCCTTTTGGCTTTGTGTTTCAGGGACTCTTCACAATCAATGAAAAGGAAGAGTCACAGTCTCCTTTAAAAGCTGGAGTCTTGTACCTGAGCTTTTGATTATAACACATTGCGGGTTTTGTAGATTGCTTAGTTCTCTTGGGACTAGAAAAGTCTAAGTCAGAGGTAACAGAAAGGTTAAGATGAGAGAAAGGGCAGTCTGATTGAAGATCTGATATGGGCTAATGCAATTAACTAGATTGCAGAATTAGGTCCAATAAGCAGGTAGATACCAATAAACTTGGTTTCCACAGACAAAATAAGTATTATTCAGGGCTATCTGGAGAGAGTAAAAATAATTATTGAAAAATTCTCCAGTTTGTTCAACCTCTGGAGGGGCAGGTTGGGAATTTGTTATTCCAGGGATGAATCTGGAGATGTGGGTTTTGAGGAAGAGGGCCAGAAATTGTAAGCAAGTCCAAAAATAGAGGGAAGGGGTTGACATTCTTGGAAGAAGTGGATGTGTAAAATTGAAAAAGCCAATAGATACTAAGACATGATAGCTGATTGAACAGTAAGTCCACTCTACAAAAGGACTCAGTGAAATTGCTACAGAAACAAAAATTTCCATGAACTAAAGAGACATGGATATTTAAAATATCAGAGCCCTCTTCAGAAACAAATCCATGCATATATAGTCAACTGATTGTCGACAGCATGTCAAGGACACACAATGGGGAAAGGATAGTTTCTTTGATAAATGGAAATCCTGCCATTTGCAACAACATGGATGAACCTGGAAGACATTATATTAAGTGAAATAAGCCAGATGCAGAAGACAAATAATGCATAATTTCACTTATATGTAGAATCTAAAATGTTTAAACTCATAGAAGCAGAGAATACAATGATGGTTTCCATGGGTGGGGAGGGGGGAAATGGAGATGTTGGTCAAATGTTATAAAGTTTCAGTTATGCAAGATAATTAAGTTCTGAAGATCTATTGAAGAGCATAAAGACTATAGCTAACTATACTGTATTGTATACTTGAAATTTGCAAAGAAGCTAGGTATTTAATGTTCTCATCACAAAAAAAAGAAAGAAAATGGTAACTATGTGAGGGATGGATATGTTAAATAGCTTGCTTGTGGTGATCATTTTGCAATGTATACATTTGTCAAATCATCATGTTGTACACCTTAAATATATACAATTCCTATTTGTCAGTTATACCTCAATAAAGCTGAAAAAAATATCAGGGCCCTCTTGTAGTTTACAAATGATTGCAAACAGAGGATATTCCAAGAACAGTGTAAAGGTGGAAGAGCATGTCTATAGTGTTGTTTCCAGGTAGGGGAAGGAGTGTTTGTGAAAAGCTGAAAAACTTTAATGGGAAAGGAGTGCACAACCAACAATCAGAGCTAAGGTTATGGGTTAAAGCTTAAATTGGGTGAAAGAATGCCATAATATTTGTGGTCCCAGAGGAATGGAGGAATTATGAGAAGAGGAACAGCATGGGTAAGGGGGAGAGTGAGAAAATAATACAAGTGAGAATCATCATGGAAGGCTGTGATTGCAATGGGGAGAATTAGGTGTATGCCAAGGATTACGTTGGAGGCAATAGAGAAGAAAGATGCAGCAAAGAAGGAAAATGAGAATGGTAAGATAGGATACAGACAAATACTGAGAGGGCTTGTTCTGACATCTTGGGTAGAATCTGACCACCTTGAAATGTCATCTGCTTGATCTTCAGTTCTTGGGAAAGCTGTTTACTTCATGAAGTCTTCTGCTTCTGGGGCTTTTGGGAGAGCCTCAGTTTAAGATCTGCAGGTAGAGTAGATTTCCATTTTATGTAGCTCTTGTATCTTTTTAATTGTGAAATGTGGAAGCAGGGTTGGACATTCTGAAGTTTGGTTGGAGTATTAGTGGTAAGGAAGATGGTACAGGGGACTTACCAGAGGATTTCAAGGTTAGTTTTTTTTGATGATGTTGTTTCTAGAGAATGAGTATCCAATTTCTAGGTTGTGCAAGTTTTGGTAACTGGAGGAAAAGCAACCCTAACATTTGATGATAAATGTAGGTATAATTAATAAGTCCCTCACAATATTTAAGAATGTCTGAGTTAACTTGATTGAATTCTCCTATTACCCGTGTTGAATGGAATTCTTACAGGCCTGCCAGTAATTATTTCATAGGGGAATAAGGGTAAGGTCCAGTAGGAGAGGACCGGTGAGCAATCAGGGCCAAAGTCAAGACTTTGGGCCATGAAAAATTGAATTCCTCTGAGAGTTTTGCAAATTCTAGCTTTAATAGTCGGTGCACTCAATCATTTCAGATGACTGGGGATGATAAGAACAATGTAATTTGAGGGACAAGGGAAGAACTCAGATTTCTTGGATGACTTTACCAGTGAAATGAGTTCCCTGTTCACCTGAAAGGGCAAATGGAATACCCAAGTTGAGGAAAATTCCTTTTACAGAAGTGTAGCGACAGTAGTAACGGTGACCCTTTTACACGGGGAAGCTTCTAGCCAATGAGAGAACATGCAAATAATTGTAAGGAAATATTCAGAGTCATGAGATTTAGGGAGTTGAATAAAATATAATTTTCAATGGAGAAAGGGTCCCACTGGAGATAGGTCTTTTTCTCGCCCTAACTTTACAACTGTACCAGTATTATGCTTTTTGGCAGATGGGGCACGAGGATACCACTTATTCCAGGTAAATAGTGAAGTTTATCCACCAATATTGGTGGAGTACTTAATTTTTTTCCCATGATAGGTAATTTCGTGAAGGTCATAGAATAAATTTCGAGGAACTGAGGAGAGATGAAGTGGTCTTCTGGGGGTCTCAGTATCTCATCTGAGTGGATAAAATATCCATCTTTTTTCCAATTGGACTTTTCTTCTTCAGGAGGCTTATAATAAGAGATTTTGATTTCCTTGATTAGAGGATCAGGTAGTAAGTGGGATAAATAATATCTTGTCTGATTGTGGTGGGATTGGGACAGATTTATAAACTTCTAACTTACATATTATAAGCTAATGAATTTCACCTTGCCTCAGGTGTTTTATTGACCATGTGAGCTTTGATTTTGAGTATAATCACCTCTTGTAGTAATAATAAGGGCTTTAGAAGGTCAACCACCTATTTCCTATTTTTAATTGGTGTTTCAGCTGCAGTCATAAATCCCCTGGCTTCCCATAACATACCAAAGTCATGTACTACTCCAAAAGCATATCTGCTGTCTGTGTAGACATTAATACTACCATCCTTACCTAAAGTACAGGTTCTTACAAGAGCCACGAGTTTTGCTACCTAAGTTGATTTTGCATTGGGTAGAGGCTCATATTCTGCAGGGTTCTGGAAACCTATAATGGCATATCCTACCTGGAAACACCCTTCAGATGTGCAGAAGCATGAGCTATCAGCAAAGATAATGGATTTGGATCTACAAGAGGAGTTGCAGCAAGACCAGGGTGGGGACGGGTTAAAGTTTGGGTGGCTGCAATGCCATTATGTGATTGTTCTTCAATCAGGAGAGGAAGAAGGTTAGTGAAATTAAGATTTTGACCACACTGGCTAGGAATGCAAGAAGGAGTGCAGAGTAATATTAGAAATAGAAACCAAGAAGATCTCACAAGAGATAAGGGGAGAGTTTGAAAAGTGTTGCATATTTTCAGTCAGGAGAAAGTTTTGGACAAGATGAGGTATATAAATATTCAAGGTATGACCTAGCATGTCAATTGTAGCTTGAGCACAGATATAGAATGAACCTAAAATATCCAATGTGCCTCTGGTCCTCATTATATTTCTGAGATGCCTAAAACATGTCATTCTCTCTCAGGAACAAATAGAGAAAAGGGCAGGGAATTTGGGAGCCCCAAGTTGGAGGCAGAGGAAAGGGAGATTTTTAAGGATTCAGATGCTGTTAAGAGATTGAGACCCACTATATGGGTTCAGACACCATTTCTGTAATCATATAAAGGAGATGCTAGAGTAGAGAAATTAAGAATCAGCTTCCTACAATAGCCAATCAGTCCCAGAAAACCCAGGAGTTGTCTGTTCATTTCAAGTAAAGGCTAACTGAGAATGATCTTGGTACATTGGTACATTCGAAAAACAAAGTTTTTCCCCCAAGGGAGATATCATGTCCTAGATGATAAGCCTAAGGACTGCAATGTTGTATTTTTTTTTCTCAAAACCTTATGCCCTTTCAAGCCAGAGCTTCTAATAGGTATTGGATAGCTGTCAATGAATTATCAATTCTACTGGAGCAAAGAATGAGGTCATCTGCCTATTGAATGAGTGTTGAATTACATGAGAAAACCAAATCCTTTAAATTTGCATTTAATGTCCAAGGAAGAATAGGTAGGGGCTTCCATAAACCACTGAGGCACAACAGTCCAAGTACATTGTTGATTTTCAAAGGTGAAGGCAAATAAGTCTTGGGAATGAATTATGATGGAGGAATATACTGAAGAAACTAGAACATAAGTCAACAAGAGTGAAGTATGGTCTCAGGGAGTATAGAAGTGAGAGGCTATTAAATTTGGGACTGAAGAGAATCTAGGTTTCAATATTTTACTTATGGACCACAGGTTTTGAACTAGTTGATATCCTTTTTTGTTAGACTTTTTCACAGGGAGAATAGGGGTGTTGCCAAAGCTGGAGTAGGGACCAGGAGTCCTTTGTTAAGACATCCTTAAATAATAGGCCTGAAACCTTCAATTGCTTCACGTTTTAAAGGGTTCTGGGGTAGTTTAGGGTGGGACATAGTGGTATCTATTTCCATTTTCAAGGGCTCTGTTTTCCAAATATATCCTGTCTGTTGATACTATAGCCCAAAGGGACTCAAGAATATGAGTGAACATATTCTGAATGCAGGGACTGTCAAGGGATTGGGGGAGTATGAGGCGAGTAAGGAAATGGGGTAACATATCAAAGCTATTAGAGGACAAAGGTGAGTAGGGGAGGATTTCAGGTCTTCAGTGATTAGTCCTTCAGGAGAATATAAACATTAACATTTCGATTAGAAAGTAAATATCTGCCTAAGAGATTAACAGGGGTTGTGGAATTAACAAAAATCTATGTTGGGTATCATGGAGTCCAAGAGATACAGATAGTAGTTTAGAAAGGGGCAAATCATGTTGTAAGTTATCTAACCCCACCACCAAGATGGTTTGTGTACTCCAAGGGATCATGATGGGGAATTTTGAAGTGTGAAGGGTAGAATAGGTGGCTCTGGTGTCTACCAGAAAGGTGGTTGGATGCTCACTGGCTGGAATTGTTATTTCATTCAGTGTGTTTAAGTGTGTTTGGGGGCAGAGAGAAGCAGATCCCTTTGGGGGAGTCATTAAGACTTGGCTTCTTTTTCTTTTTGGTTAATCTTTAGCCCAATATCCCTTTTTCTTACAGTATCTACAGGTGTTCTGATCTATGGGAGATTGAAAGGAAGCCGAGGATGGCTTGAAGTCCATATGATTACCCTCAAGTGGTTTCAGTTGGAAAGCCATGAGTAAATGTTGTATAGATTTAGTTTTATTAGCCTGTGCATCTTTATGTTATTTTGCTAAAGCACAGATCTCAGAGAGAAGGGCATATTGCCAATGAATGCAATATTTTTGAATAGGTTCTCTCAGTTCAGGACAGGGCCCATTAACAAAACTGGTGACTAAAGTGAATGTTGTGTGATCATTTAGGATTAGACCTGAATAATCCTTCCAGATGTTTTCCAGGCAGTGCCTATGGTTAGAGACTGATTCATCTCCTTGCTGTCAGCACTCCTGAATCTTTGACCAGTCACTTTTAGATGGGAATGGAATCTAAAATTTTTTTCTCCAATTTCCTTATCTCTGTGATAGGTTATGTTATGGGGAATATTTTGCTTTAATCATGTCTTCATTAATTTTGACACATTTGGCCTTAAGGCCCTAGGGCCATATGGAGGTATCTTCAGGTCTTTTGAGAAGTTGGACTAATTGGCACAGATCAGGAAGCCCAGGAAAATATAACCCTAACACTAACTTAAATTTTGTAGAAAATTCCTCCCCATTCTTTCTCGGATAAGGGAAATCCTTTATGGTAGCATGTAAGTTAGCTTGAGACCAAGGCTTAAACATGACTTGGGGAGTGGCAATTGAGGTTCTGCAGCTTCTTGTGCTTGGGAGCCCAGCACCAGGGGAGCAGGATCAAG
Organism: Tapirus indicus; assembly: GCA_031878705.1. Lineage (NCBI taxonomy): Eukaryota > Metazoa > Chordata > Mammalia > Perissodactyla > Tapiridae > Tapirus > Tapirus indicus. The sequence goes on along the minus strand of CM062942.1, from coordinate 28,154,703 downwards.
GTCTCGAATAACTATAGGAAATGAGAGGGCTGGCAAAGTAGTGTTAGTTCAGGAAAAGGCAGGTAAATACAAGGAGAGTTGGGACTTGGAAGTAAAGGAGACAGAAACAGGTTTGGAGGAGCTGAGGAATAAGGAGAAGGGATTGTGAAAGATGTGAGTGCCTTTGAGATTTGAGTGAGTGAGAGGGAAACAGTTAAGGTTGGCAGATGAACCTTCAGAGATCAAATAGCCTCAGATAAGATAGACTGATATTGCTAAATGGCCCGATTAAGCTTGGACTGAGAAAGTAATTATTCATCTTCCTCATACCATGAGAAATAAGCAGACAATTGTTTAGAGGGAGTTTTGGATTTCCAGAATTCAAGGGCTCCCCGGAGATGAACAAATTTGGGGAGATCCCAAGAACCCCAGACAGTCATTGCAGTTCCAAATTAACCTTAGTGAAATCATGCCATGTTTAGAAATATTTAGCTGAATTAGTGCCATAATGGTGAAGCGTATAGTCAGTGGGAAGAGAGGAGGAAAGGAAAGTGATAGAGTGAGAGTTACCCATGGGATTAGAAAATGAAATGAGAGATAAGATCTTAAATGAGACAGTAAATAGTCCTGCTTGATTAACTTTCTTGCACAGTTCCCTGGTCAGAGAGAATCCTCACCCCAACTTCCCCAGCCCCTCACTCCCTGAATTAGGGAAGCCAAAGAAATTCCCTCATACGATCCCCAAATTGGAGAGTAGAGGAAAAATCAGAAGAGGCCACGCTGAAGGACCAAAGAAAAGTTTCTTTGTCTAAAGGAATCAAAGTAACTCCTTACAACAGATAAGATGTCCAGAACACTGTTTTGAGAGTGGAACTCATCAAAGGATAGTTGAATTGCCAAGCGAGAGAGGAGTTTAAAAGACTCACAAGAGGCCACTATTTAGGCAGAGACTGTGGGAGTCTGCAGGTGAGGTCCGATCTTCATAGAAGTCATAACTGTCAAGTAAAAACAAATCCAGACTTTAGTAAGCAGAGACTATTTGAAAGGATTTATTGCAATAAGGGGAGGAGGACTATTGCAACAGGGAGAATCCTCAGAAGATAAGATCTGCAAGTGTCTCAAAGGTTAGGCAGAAGGGGCTTTTCTTTAAAGACTAAACAAGACTCAGGCTAGAAAGAACCAGGTGGAGGGGAAGTAGGATGAGAGGGAGAGAATGTTTTGCCCTGAAATCAGCCTATTCTCAAAAGGCAACATTAAGGAGGGACTGTATGCTGGTTCAGGGTGAAGGGAAGTCAAAGTTCAGGGGCCTAGGGAAGGAGAGAAATTCAACCAAAGTAACAAACATTTGGTTCTGATTGATCAATGGGGACAAAACAGTTCAGCTAATCATTTATGCAGCAAAGAATGGAAATTTGGAGTCTGTTTGGCCTTGTCCTAGGTAAACAAGCGGAGCGTTCGTGATTCTTAGTCGAGTAGTATAAGGAAAGTTGTTTCTTTGCAGTAAGCTGTTTCCTGGAACACAAATGGATAGGGAGATTTCTTTAATTGTATCTGTTTACAGCATCACAGGGCCTAGGTAAAAATCAACATTGTCAATATCTTGATAGCTGTATGGATTTACACCCGTGCATGCTACTGTCAAAGCTCATCAATCCGTTCACCTAAGATCTGTGTATTTTATTGTATGCAAGTTTTACTTCATTAAAAAATACACTGATTTTCACACAAACTCAAAAAAGAAAAAAGTCATTTTGGTAAATATGGCTGCCCAGAAGAAATGGTCTTTTTAAATCAATTATGAAATTTTAAATTTCATAATCCAGATGAATATTCTGCAGATTTGAATAATAATATTAGATTCTTTCTGGTTCTGGCCCTAGTTTTCTTCTCTAAGACAGTACCAAAGAGTAGGATTATTATGAGTGTGCATGTGTGTGTATGCATCTGTGTATGTGTAGTATTGAGAAAAGGAAAACAATACTTTCCATTCTAATGATTTAAAAGAAAAAAAAAGATCAATCCTGATCTATGAGATGTTATGTTTTTTGACAGTCAGTGTTTCTGGAAACTTTGAAGTTGTCCCTGTGTAAGAAAATCCTTTTGGAAGATCAATATACATTGACAAAACAGGGTTAGCTGGAACTTTTGTGAGAAGTCATAGTCTATATTCTGCGTTTGTATTCAGGCCTGAATTATCCATGCTGATTATCTGCTTTGATCTACATTAGCAGGTAGTTTCTTTCATTGTGGCCAACTTCTTTCCATTCTGATCATACTCACATAAGAAAACTGGATGGGCCACCCTCCTAACCTATATGATTATTTTGGCTGTCTTTATGATCTGTGCAGTTTATTGCATGATTAGTCCAGCTGTGACCAACAGTGCAGATTTTGAAGATGGAATTATTGAGGAAGCTGTGTCACAGTCTGCACATATACTGACCCAGTCCATGTGCTGTTCATTTTTTCTTGTTGGATTCCATATTATTTGTTTTTGTTATTTATATTGATGAAAGAAATGGACAATTAATTTCCAGTTCACTGTATGCTATGAGGATAAAGTATTTTAAGCTAAATGTTTCATTTGGTGTTGTATTTTATAAATAATAATGACCCAATTACATATTTTTGCATTAATAGAATCTTGAATCAGTATAATTTATATGCAGTTCATTTTTGACTATAATAATATAACATTTCAGTCCCAGTTTCTCGTTTTCATTAACACTAGGACAATTTTCTTTGTGAAAGTTTAAAAGATAAATATAATCATAGGGTTTATAACTTGAATAATGGATTTTTTTTCTTAGATTTTCTAAGCAAGTGCTCTACTTTTTAGAGGAGAACTTCTTATGCTAATACAAGATTTAAAGCATCTCTCTATGTTGTTTGAGCATTGGATAAATGGATTTTTTGAAGTTTCTCTTGAGCCAATGTAGTTTATATTTTCCCTTTTAACATATTTGATGGAGCCAAGAAGATATATACCTCTTTGTCTTAAAAGACTATTATTCTTAACATTATCTTCATGTTCACATCTTTATATTTTTAAGTATTATTTAATAGTAAATTACTTAAAGAGAGGTAATATCAGTAAAAGTTAAATATGTTTTAGCATTTTCCATTTTTCCATTATATTTTTCTATTACTGTTATACAGCTACTGTGTTTATGGCCAGAGTGAAGATTGATGTGGGTTCAGGTACACTGATGATTACAATTGTACAAAACAAGGAGTTTTCAATTCACATGAGATTTCAGCCATCCTATTAGTTGTTTCTTCCTATAAGTATGCACACTCTCTAACTTTAAAGTTTTAGCTTCTAACCATAGATGAATAATGTTCCAAAGTGTAAAGTTATGATTAATCCATAACTTTTTATGACTGCAGAATGATATAGACCTCAACTTCGTAGTCAGATTTCTTAATGCCTGGAATCAGATTGGTCATGAGTCATTCTGGAGAGGGTTTCTGTAAGAGAAAAGAAAAAAGGTGGAGAAGGACGTGTTACCTTATTTTATTTTGATTGTTGATCTTTATTTGTGGGCCCCTTAGCTAAAGGACATCTCCTTAAGAATGACAGAGATTATTTTAATTCTAGAAATCATAAAAGTAATGGAAAAAAAGAAATTAGTTAAGAAGTACTTATTGCACTCTGTGGAGTGAATCATAAATACCTAACAGCTTAAACTTCAATATGCACTATAAGTATAGAGCAGGGTAAAAAAAATCAAACTGCATGTTTGCTGATTCTGATTTCTAATAGTCATGGCATAATCCACATCAGTGGGAAGTAAAAATCTATACTGTTCTTTTCAAATTACCGACCAGTGGGGGAGAGAGAAATATGTGGAATTTCGTGATTTGTGAAAAGTTTTTTCTGATAGTGAAAGTTGAAACCCAGGTATTATGGCTCTTTGTCAAAGGATGCACAATAATGAGTCTTTGCATACACAAAAGGACCAAGGGAAATTGAGTCTCTCCTAGTAAGCACAAGGAATTCCTGAAAATGGAGGAGCAGGAAGAGATAATTTATCCTGAAGGAAAGAAAGAATTTAGCAAATTGTTCTGGAGCCTGTTGAAGGTTAAGTTTCAAAAGAGTTATAATCATGACTCTCACACAAATAAAAAATGAACACATGTCAAATATATTATTCAACTCAATAATTAATAAGGGAATCAGTAAGATGTTACAACTAGTTCAAAAGAGAATTCAAAGAACCACACATATATAAGCAGTAAGTAATGCTGAACAACACTTACCATGAGATGTAAAAATGATTTATAGTGGGAGAGATCAATTGCATTTCTACTGGACAAAGTTCATTTGTATGTCTATGAACAAGAATCATTTGTATTGATATCTGTTTTCTACAACTAACAGAGTTGTAAAAGAGCTCAAAGACTAAGAAAGGCCGAGCAACCCTATAGTATCAGAAAACCCAGAAGTTTGTGCTTATACAATGCCTAGCTTTCCTTTGAAGACATTCCTCAATCTTGTTAGAAACTATATCCTGAGAAAGGTGGCCAGTGGGAAAAAATACCTGCCAAGGGGGTTTAAAAAACTTTTGCAAGCAGAAATTAATATCTAAATTTAAGATATTGTTTGATATAAATCTTCTTTGTGACTCCAAACTTTCTGTAAAATATACTACATACACAGATGATATAAGCAAGTGAGTTTTTTTGGTAATCAAGGCATACAGGCTGAGTTGTACATCTGCCCATTATGTAACAAAAGGAAGACAAGAGTAGTAAAATATTAGTTCTAGAGTTTACTAGTGGAAAGTACTAGGAACAAGAACTTACCATAAGAATAAAAAGTTCTAGGATATTTGCATAAGTCTGGGGGAGGCAAGTGAATTTCCCATAGAATTGGAGGTATTAGGCTTGAATCAATTATATATAAATATGAAATAATAGAGTGATTTTAATTGTCATCTGTACTTCAGTGATTCTGTTAACTATTAATAACTTTCACTATTGTATTGGCAAAATCCTTAGTATTGAGTGACTAAGACTGTTTCTATTCTGCTTGAGTTTTTATTTCACCATTCTGGTTGAGCATACCAACAGCATCTTCCTATCTATATGTTTCCCTGGCTTGTGCAAGTTGGATTATTTCAGGCTGAGAGCTTCTCTAGGTCACCCCCATCACTCAAATTTCTTTACTTCTAGAGTTATTTCTTGTCTCATTTCAAACAGCCAGGAAATTATTTGCCAATAGAACTGAACTTGGACTCACCAGCTGAAGTGACATTTTGCTGTTTTGTGGTTTTATGCCAACTACGTGTGTGTGTCTGTGTATTTGCGTGTTATAAACTATCTTGCAGAGTTGCTAGATTGTAATAACATTTGATTCCCTGACTATGCCTGCCTTGTTTACTGCTGTATCCCCAGTGTATAACATAGAGCCTGGCATACAATATATGTTTAAAAAATACTAGTTTTGTAAATGCATACAGTAAAGGGTCAGAACCAGCAGTTGTTTACAAAGCTAGCTCTAGGGAATCAGATGAGAGCTAGTGTCAAAGAGGTTTCTTTTTTCTCTTTCTATTCAGAGAGTGGACATAAGTGTGCTTGAGGAAAATAGATCAATTAATAAACTTGAAGCAATCCTTTATGAATTTCTAACATATCATTTTTTATATTTCAAGATGGTGTTGCAGTTGCTTTCAATAAAATGTCCATGTTCAGCAATATTTTCAGCACATGTGATAAATATCAATCTATACCTCCCAAGTCTGTATTTTGACAAATAGAGCCTATGTACAAAGTGGCTGGCAATGTGGGAACCACACTCAGAAAGCATGGATAAACATAAGGCTAATAGGCTGGGATTTCTGGCACTGTAGATCATAGAATCAATATAATTAAAAAAAAATAGAGGCTGGCCCTGTGGCCTAGTGGTTAATTTTGGCACACTCCACTTCAGCAGCCTGGGTTTGGTTCCTGGGCACAGACCTACACCACTCGTCAGCAGCCATGCTGTGGTGGCGACCCACATACAAAATAGCGGAAGATGGGCACAGATGTTAGCTCAGGGCGAATCTTCCTCAATCAAAAAGAGGAATATTGACAACAGATGTTAGCTGAGGGCAAATCTTCCTCAGCGAAAAAAAAAAATATATATATATGAAGTCCTGAATTTTAGTACATTAAGAGTAATGACAAATAATAAAAAGGTTTGATTCCTACTAGCACACAGATGGTCTTTCAGAGTAACCCTCCCTCTCATTCTCAGATATTAGCACATGTCACATTATTTACTTCTAAGAAAGAGTATTACACACTTGACACACATATTTGTGCTGAAGATCAGCAACCAAAGTGCAGGATAATTTTGCATCTTAACAATATGAGCCAAAATTCACTTAAAAATGTCTTATCCATTGCTTAAATACAGTCACTTTTTTAACAGACCATAACTAGCTCTTCCCTGAAAGAAGACAAAAATTTAGAAGTTTGAATTTCTCCAGAGCTTACAACTTAACTTGGGGTGAAAAACAATGTGGTATCTTCATATTGTCAAGCAGAAAGAGCCTTGATTTATAACCTCCTAAAAGATGGCAACTCTGGCAATACCAGCCTGTTGCCTGGCCAGTGTATAGAAAAATCTCATAGTGTGCTGAGTTTTGGGTCAGACTGACTGAAAGGGGTGATGCTGCATTCTGACACTCCAAAGCTTCCAAGCAGTTATACTAGTTTTACCTTGAAATTTGCCATCGAGTACAAAAGTCTCTTTATGAGATCAGAGAAAAGATAGGACAATGAAGGCCATGAAGCCTACATTCTATGTGTTAATTAAATATTTTCTGACACAAACACATTTTTCCTCCTGGGCCAAGTTCATTTCAGTGAGGTACACTTAAAAAGTGTTGTATATCAAGCAACTTCCCTATAAATACACATGATATTTTTAAAAAACCAAGCCAAAAGGGTAAATAAGCAACAAAGATATCCTTTCTATAGCTCTTGTCCAATACTAATAAAGTGATATTACCAACGTAAATGGATGAAGACAAGATTTTACACATGCCAAACCTCATATAGTTACATGCTTATTCTACACACATTGGTATTATCATAATTAAGGGCCTATTACTGTTAAATCTCAGAGTAGTAAAGCTTAGTTAGAATAAAATATGATAATCTGAAATAAAATGACCAAGGTCAATTTAAGCAAAATGTTGAAGTCTGTGTCTTATGTCTATGTCAATCCATCTACCCATCATCACTAGTATCATTTTTTTCTCACATATAACCAGTTTTCTTTTGATGTCCTATGACTACCAAATGATCCATTACAGCCCCCTATACAGTCTTTCCTTCTCTTTGACACATTATTAAACAAATACCAGAATTGTATTGTTCTTTTGGCCCTCCTTCATATGATGTCCTTCCTTCCATTTTGTCAACTCACTTCTTAAGAGCTGATGACCATTTAATCTGATTAGCATATCTGTTATATTGTATTTATGGGTATTGAAGTATTAATATGTTACCCCTCCCAGTTGACTGGCATGTATTGTATATAGACCTTCTGTGTCCAATATCAAAAAATAAGAAAAATAATGTCTCTAAATTTAAGCATTATTGCAGCCAGTGAGAGAAATGTTCAAAGGGAAAATGGGACCACTGGAACACTTAATATACACCATATAGTTACTATAGATGCAGAAAATTTTATGGCCTGTATCCCATTTTGGCCCCTTACTTTCTATATTATAGAAATTTTCACTTCTCTTGCTGACCTTCTTTCTTTTTAAATCCATTTCTTGGCTTTAAAACCAAAAGGCCTTTTGGTTTTTTCATGAAAGAAATTTCCAGAAAAGAAGGAGAAAATAGTCTTTCTCTACAGGTACAAAAAAGACACTTTTCTGCATCTTAAAGCTTTCCTTGCTTAAAGTTTTCCATACATCTGACAAAAATATTTAAGACACCCTGACACAAGATGGTTGCTAAAGTTTTTAAACTTTAACCTTTAAAAAGTTTGTATTTCTAATTGGATGTCTTACTTATTAACTGCAGTCCCGGTAATTCTGTTTAAATTGATATCCCTCTCTGAAAACTATAAACTTGTGTGTTTTCTTTGTTAGACCAGGAAAGCCTCAATCATACTTCACTTTTCTCTTACATTCATGAGGAATCTAAGTCTCTGTGAATTTCTTGTTTAAAAAGAATGACTTTTTTATCATTCAAATTAATAACAGGTCTAGTGGGGAACATAAGTGCAGCTCACCGATAGTTGCAGTTTTTCTCTTTCTGGGCATACTGAAGGACTGCGTGGTCCTACTCCCCTTGAAGATGAGAGAAGCCACATGACTTGCTTTGGCTAATAAATAGTGAGTGGAAGAAATATGCACCACTTTTAGATGAAGGTAATCAATAACTGTAACTTGGCTTGTCAAGCTGCTTTTTATACTCTTTCATGACATTCGAGGGGGTGTCATAAAATTCATGCATCCTGGAAAGCTGAGCCAGCACATGCAGACAGCTGACCTAGAATGTCAGCCAGACATGCAACGTATTTTGCACAAGATACTTTTATTGGATTAAGCCACTGACATTTGGGGGCTGCCTGCTAACACAACAAAACTCATCTTATGCTACCTATGTCTTCCACAACTGTGAAATGTCCATGGTGACTGTTAGAATATGTTTGAATACATCTGAACTTACTCTGCCAAATATTAAATATTAAAGTGTTCTAATTAGGTGAAATTTGGAAATCTTTGCATATCATGGATTTTTAAATCAGCACAAGTATTTGAAATATGTAGAATAGTACATGAGCATGGCAGTGATATGACAAATAAACCTCCCTTAGTGTTTAAAGGACACTTATAAAATCTTTATTATCCTGGAATATTTAGTTCAACGAATACAACAACATTACAAGAAAGAAAACATTGTGAATAGGTAAAATCTAGTTATTCATTTATTTCTTATTTATGTATTTACCAGGAAAACTTTTTCTGTGTGTTCTTTTATTTGTAAATAGCTACTTGGTAACTAAGAGGCATTAAAATAAAAACTAAACTGACTTTGCCAGGTGATAAAATTCTGATTCATAATGAACTTTATTTACGAATAAAAAGCAGATCATTTTTTTCCATCAAAGAGGTAGTTCTTCGAATTTCTAAGTCCAAGTGTCTCAATATTCACTCCTTGTAGAATTTTTATAAGTATATAACGATAAATGTACAAATAGTCAAAGAACTGTAAGAGAGTATTGTGGATTGTTTGCAATTATAGCTGGAATTATTTCTTTCCCTTTACCCATGCCCTTTTGAAGTGTGACTTTATAGCTCATCCTGTCAAGAGAAAAGGACTGTTTCCCACCACGTGGATCTAGAGTGTTCTTGTGACTTCTTTAACAAATAGAATGCAGCAAGTGACATTGTGCCAGTTATAAGCCTACAACTCAAGAGGCATAGCATGTTTCCACTCACTCTCTTGGAATCCTCTTATTATTAAGCAATCAAACCCAGGCTAACCTGTTGAATGATGAGTGACATGTGGCCCCGGCCAATACTCTTATTGCCCCTGACAATACCTATCCATTCAATCATCAGACATGTAAGTGAGAACATCCTACAAGAACCAGCCTCTGGCTAACTCATTTGCTAAATAAAGACGTATGATCAAACTATTCAATATCAGTCATGCCTGGCCCAAATCAGCACAATTGCCAGCTCGACCATAGACTCATGAACAATGGCAAACTGTTATTGTTTTAAACCATTAAGTTTTTTTTAATGCAGAAATAGATTCTTGATACAGACTGTTAATTTAATTAGTTGTCTTGTTTTTGTAAGATTTGGATCACTGGAATGACATGCAACAGTGTATGAAAATTCTGGATATAAAAAATAAAATATATGTTCAGGTTGTGTATATTATCATTAGCGTAATGACTTGGTGATTGATGGCCAGAAAACAGATGATAATTAAAATTAGTCTGGTATACGATATAATATTAACAAAGATGCTCACGTTTAGAAAAAAGATCAAAATTTTATCTTAATTCTTTGAAAAATGAAAACTGTAGAATATTATTAGAAAAGAATATTTTATATAATCTCCAACTTTTTTTCAATAGAGTTTCTTGTCCAAATATTCACCCCAAAATACATGAAAGACAATGGGACTCTAAGGTAAAACAACAAATTATTCTTTATTTCTCTCCTCATTATATGTAATTATCCATAAGACATCAATAAAGCATCCAAATGGTAGGAATGCACTGGTAGACAAAAGGGCATCAAGGAAATCTGGGAGCAAGAACCAGTGTAGAAGATTAAAGAGAAGTACAAAGCTACAGACTTTGGCACTAGTGATTTACTAGATAACCTCCAGTTACCCAAAAGAAAATATAGCCAAAAAGGAATATTAATTACATCTTTGCAAGGTAGCATAGAAAACACCTGAATTAACTATCTCAACTTAATGGTGTTTCCATATAGTTTAAGCTTACCTTTTTTTTTTTTTTTTTTTGTGGGGAAGACCAGCCCTGAGCTAGCATCTGTTGCCAATCATCCCCTTTTTGCTGAGGAAGACCGGCCCTGGGCTAACATCCGTGCCCATCTTCCTCCACTTTATATGGGACGCCGCCACAGCATGGCTGACAGGCAGTGCGTCCGCGGGCGCCCGGGATCCGAACTCGCGAACCCCGGGCTGCCAAGCGCAAACTAAACCGCTGCGCCACCGGGTGGCCTTTTAAATGAAGAGTACATTAATGTTGGGCATTTTGCATGGGAAAAAATTAGATGTGTTATACACATGCCAGCCTTTTGTTGTTGTTTATTTATTTTATTTAACATATTTTAACCTGAAAGTTTGATTCATCTTATTGTCAAATCCAATTATTTGGGGGGTAATAATAAGAGTGATATTTATATACTTACTATTATCTCATCTAATTTAAGGTTCAAAACAATCCTTTGAAGTAGATACTATTATCATCTGAGAGAACACTGAGGCACAGAGATGTTAAGTAACAGAATTACTAAGGACTCTAATTACAGAGTGTGATTCTAGAACCATTTTGTGGTTCTAGATTCTAACACCAACACCCTAAAGCAGATGCATGGAGCAATGTGTAGAGGATGATTCTAAGTCCTCATTTAGGCAAAGTGTTGAATGTTGCCATAACTGACTAGTTGTCTTTCATGGATGAAGGAGGAGGGAGTGGCAGTACTTGCATCCTATATATTGACTATTTCTTTATATAAAGCAGTATAGTACTTATGCACATCTGTTCAACTCTTATGTGAATATGTGAGTCGTAGCACAGTTTTCCATTTGCTTTTGAGGTTTTTGTTTTGTTTTGTTTTACTTTGCTTCCCCCTCCCTGGTTTTCTGGTAGGTTATCAGCAGAATCTGCTCTCTGCTGTCTGTAAACCAGACTTTAAAGACTTTCTCTATTTTACTGATCATAATCCACCCTTTACTTGCCAGGCAAACTCAAGAAAACTGTTCAATTCTCTGATCTTTAGTCTCCTAATCTATTAAATGATGATAAAGAGAGCTTTCCTGTGAATTATTTATGATTATCTTTAATAAAAAATGAGACAACATGAGCATGTTTTGAAATGCAAGCTATTATTTGGTGGAATGTTTATTATAATTAAGCATGTTAATTGAGTTAAGTAAAATAGCTAATAAAGTGTGCCTACGATACTGAGCTGAGTGAATTACATGTATTTATATGTGAATACTATGCCATAGTTCACCAAGAGGATGCAAGGGAAGATGGGGGTGCATGGTAACTAGAATTGAAATGGTTGAGGAAATTAAAGTTTGCAAGAGAATTTTAATTTGCCACCATAGAAAAACTAATTTAGCTACTTTTCTTTAGAGTTTGAAATTGGAAAAGCCCAAATATGAAGCCAGGTAGCCCAGCTCTTGACCAGCACATTATATTGCCATTCAAGGGGAACACAATTTTCCTCTTGGAATATTATGCAAATATTTTGGGTACTCAAAATCATTTTACTCAACTCTTGTTTTGGGGCACTCCATTTCAGAGTTTGTAGGTACAAAATCTGATCTCTGAACAAGTGGAGTGTCACTTTAATAACACCAGGGGCAAAATAATGGATGTGGAAACTTCCTTGATTAATTTTATATTGCTTTTTTTAAGAGGGAAAATGGTTTTTTAGTAAAAATATTTGGAATCTATTTATGTCAAGTATTCATAATCACAAAGAAGAACATAAAGCTTTTTATCTACCCATATCCCTAAACAGAATGCCTTACACATAGTAGGCACTCAATGTTTGTTGTATTCATAAGACATTCAGAAACAGTTACACACATGCACATACACACATACCATTTTTTAGTATTTAAATCTGTGATATAAACAAGTCTTTTTTTCAAATCAAAACACTGAAATTCATGATTTATGAGAAAAAAATGCATATAGCATTGAAGGAATTAAGAAATGCTGTGATTTCTGCTAAAACAGCTATCACATATAGATTTACAGATAAGATGCATAATGTAATTGAACAGACTGCCTAATGTCATGGGAGGAAAAAAATGGAATGAAGTTTAAAAGTTTGATTTAATCAGAAAGAATACAATAATATGTGAAAGAGTGCCACAAATCAAAACAATCTTATGTTTGTTAAAATGAACCCTCTGTAGTAAAGAGAACATACTCAAATTAGATGACTGGTAGATTTTGGATTATAATAAGAACTCTTTACAATGGAATCAATTGGAAAAACAATTATTGGAAATCCACTGTGGGACATAATGGTCTAGGGCCAGGTATAATTTTTAATCTCTTGTTTTATTTAAAATTCCAAAATTGTATTCTCATGAATAGAAATAAAAATGGGAAATTCCTATAACACCAATAGTTCGAGTTGATTCAGTCTCTAGGAAATGAAAACGTCCATGGATTCAGTTATCTAGTTTATATCTGAAAGCACATATAATTTCAGTCCCTGCAAAAATCTATGTGAATTTTGTTTGAATGAACATCCAGTAGTGACTTATTCACACATTCAGTTAATCTTTTTGGCATTTATAGCATCAAAATTGTATTAAAATGAGGATAATAATTTTCATGTTTAACCTAGTGTAGTACCTAATGAGTGTCATCTCTAATATTTGTAAAATACTATAATCCAATAAAACTTTAGAATTATGACACAGCTCTCCAATAACATCAGTGCTTTTATTGTACATATGCTAATGGAATTTCAGATGTTAATGAAGCCTTCTTTTTATGTTGGGTGTGTTGAACTGAAACGTAACCAGCTAAATGATGCTGATTGGGAAAAACCCTCTTATTTCCCCCACATAATGCCATTTATTTATGTTCTTCTGTAGGCTTTAGATATGTTAGATATGGATCTACTAAGCACAAAAAGAAATTGGAATTTTATTGATTGCAGTTTCTTAAAGCCAAGAGACAAAATTTAAAGAGAGGTAGCTAAATTATTTTTCTATGCAGCCAATTTCAAGTTCTTCTTTGCAAGTTTTTATTTTCTCAACCAATTCAATTTTTTTTTCAGGCATCCATACCTTCACCTAAATCCTAGTACTTGGTCTTCGTTCAGTCATGCCTAAACTAACCCAGCTAATTCTTCACCACTGAGCAAACATATGAGAACCCCAGGGCCATCCATTGGAGCATGCATGTCCTGAGTCAAATCCACTGAACTCCCTATTCCCTTCATTACATAGTAGGTTCACATTAAATATGTAATAAATTATGCACAGTAAATGATAAATAGTAAATGACAATAGGAAGTGTGCAGGAAAGAGTTAACTCAGCAAGCCTGAACTGCTCAGATCTTGAACACTCCCAATGTCTTCAGGACTGGCTCTTGACCTGGCTCCTGGGAGTTGACCTCTGAGCCCTTAGAGTTTCCTGCCTTATGAGAATGACTTTGTTTTTCTGAAGCCTTGGGCCATAGCAGATAGTTTACGCCAGCATCTGTTTTTGTATGTCTGAGTCTTTGGGCCATACTGTATCAGTCTGACTTTTAGGGGCGAGGGCTTAAGCTGCTGAAGTCAGTCGTGTGGATGCTTCATGACTATTCATGAAGTCTATGTGATTGAACCTCAATAAGAACCCTAGACATCAAGGCTCCAGTGAGCTTCTCTGATTTGCAAAACTTTTGTTGTTACACATTGTTGCTGGGAGAAATAGTGCTGTCTACATGACACCACTGGGAGAGGACAGCAGGAATCTTGTTCCTGGATTCTCCTAGGCTCCATTTTATGTGCCTTTTTTTTTGTGCTGAATTTAATCTGTATTCTTTCATTGTAATAAACCATAACAATGAGTATAATAGCTTTTCCGAGTCCTGTGAGTCCTTCTAGCAAATTGTTGAGCCTGAGGCTGGTCTTGGGGACTCTCAGCACAATAAGCACTTGGTAAATTACAGTTAAAATGAAAAAACTTTTATATATATATATATATATATATATATATATATATATATATATATATATAAAATCTTTGAAAGAGCCAGTGGGTACAGTCAAGGGACCCAATAAGTACTGAGTATTAAGTATGTGTAAGGTGTTTTATACATTCTATCTTCTTAACCTTCAAAATAGCTATAGTAGGAAGGCATTCTTATCTCTATTTTAAAAGTAAGAGAATCCATGGTCAGAAAGGTTACAGGAAATTAGAAATGCAGAAGAAAGTTAAACCTATTATTTTCCTGACTTCAAAATTAATATGTGTGTGTGTGTGTGTGTGAGGAAGACTAGCCCTGAGCTGAACATCCATTGCCAATCCTCCTGTTCTTTGCTGAGGAAGACTGGCCCAGGGCTAACATCGGTGCCCATCTTCCTCTACTTTATATGGGACGCCGCCATGGCATGGCTGACAAGCAGTGCGTCTGTTTGTGCCTGGGATCTGAACCTGTGAAACCCCAGGTGCCAAAGCGGAGTGCATGAACTTAACCACTACCCCACGGGGCCGACCCCCAAATTAATGTTGTTTTCAATGCTGCCTTAACTTTCCTTCTGTGGCTGGCTGCTTGTTTTCTATTTCAAGGAAGTTGGAAATACAATCTGATGTTTAAGTTTGGTAGAAAATATATTCCACTCCCAAATCTGAATTTGAGTGCTTGTAGAATATTCTCATAAGATTATCTTGAGAATTCTCATTATATCACCCACTATTTTGTACCTGGTACACACACAGAAAATAGGTTGTGATAAATAGAGAGGCTGTAAAATTCATTAGCCATAGCAGCACAATTTTATTTATTTATTTATTTTTGGTGAGGAGCACAATTTTAGAGTGAAAGGAAGTGTTAAAATATTCAAAATTATGAAATTTTGGAAATAGTCATTATGGCTTTTATAATATCAGTGCTTAAAATGATTCTATTCAAAAACTATTTTCAAAAATGATTTTAAAATAAAAAGTGTATATATGTGTGTGTGTGTGTGTGTGTGTGTGTATGTGTAGTGTAAGAAACTTTTTTTTGTATCTTAAGAATAACATAAATAGAATAATTATCATTGGTCATAATTGCACATTTTAATCAGTGTCTTAGCTCTATTTGTTTGTATTATCATTGTATTGCCCTCTTTAATATGAGATCTAAATGTAAAGAATATATCCATACAAGTACTAAAATAAAAAATGGTTGCATTCCTCTTTAACCTTTGTGTAAGCAAGTTCTTTCTAACTCTGACTGAAAATCCAGAGGAAATAAAAAATTGATAAATTTGACCACACAATGTTTTTGTACAGCAAAAAGTTCTATGAAAATATCAAAATACAACTGTCAAACTACGGGAAAATATCTGTGATATACACGGCAGACAAAGAGCCAATATCTCTAATATAAAAAAAAAAAACTGAGGGCCGCCCGGTGGCGCAGCGGTTTAGTCCGCGCTTGGCAGCCCAGGCTTCGCGAGTTCGGATCCCGGGCGCCCGCCGACGCACTGCCTGTCAGCCATGCCGTGGTGGCGTCCCATATAAAGTGGAGGAAGATGGGCACGGATGTTAGCCCAGGGCCAGTCTTCCTCAGCAAAAAGGGGAGGATTGGCAACGGATGTTAGCTCAGGGCTGGTCTTCCCCACAAAAAAAAAAAAAAAAAAAAAAAAAAACTGAAAAATTAAGGAACAAAATGCCATAAACATGATAGAAGAATGCAAAAAACATGAATAGACAATTCACAAAAATGACATGAAAATGATTCATAAACTGTGGAAAAATGTTTAAATTCATAATTAGAAAAATGCAAATCAAAACAACACAGAAATATTGTTCTCATCATCAAATTGGGAATTGTTAAAAGGTGTGATAACACATTCTGTTTCTGACACGGTGGGGAAATAAGCTCTCTCATGCACTGCTTGTGGGAATGCAAACTAACTATTTTGTTGGGAATTTTGGTAACACCTAACCAGACTACATATGCGTTTACATTTTGAACCAACAATTCCACTTCTAGGCATTTCTTTGAAGATACACCTACAAGAATATGGAAACACATCTAGGGAAGTTTACTCATTGCACAGTTTTTGTAATTGTAAAATATTGGAAAAAACTTTAATGCCTATACAAAGAGAGTGGTTTTATAAACTATGGTATATATACATAAATGAGTACTATGAAGTTGTAAAAAAGACTTTTGGATATTTCTATGAACTGATATGGGTTAACTTCTAGTATATATTAGTAAGTGAAAAAAATCAAAGTGCAAAAATTACCTAGAGGAGGGTATCATTCATGTAACAATGAGGATACACTCACATACACACATACACACACACACACACACATCATTGTTATGGAAAGGATAAAGCAGAACCTGATGAGATTGGTTACCTATAAGAGATGGGTGGTTGTAAGAATGGAGGGAGACAATTGGGTGGTGAGGATGGAAGGGTGACACTTTGATGATACCTTTTTGTATAGCTTTGACTCTTTAAGCCATGTTAATGTTTCACGTATTGAGTTAAAAGCAACCTAAAATGTGAGAACCAAAAATAGAACCTAAATAAATAGACCTAACTCTATTATAAGTTAAACATAGCCATATGGAAGGGAAAGAAGAAAAATAGTACTGAAAAATAGTAAATGTATCCTGTAAGGCATAATGAAACAGAAACCAGTAACAAATACTCCAGTTAATAAATTTGCACTCACAGGAGTGTGAGTTAGAAATACTGAAACTACTTTATGTGTACACTAGAAATAAGCAAATAAGTAACTATATTGTGGATAATGAGAATCAGATTTCTCACTGTCAGAGAAAGTTGTTACAAATAAGGAAAGAGAGAAGACTAAAATGGACCATAGGTGTTCTGTTGGAATTGGACACGTTGGCATGAAGTAATGGATATTATTGTATATACATGGATCACTATATTTAGAAGTGAAAAGAGATGTGTGTGTGTGAGGATATATATATATATATATATATTTAATACATATATTAAAGGATATATAAATATACATATTTATTATATATATATTTCTTAGCTCTGTCTGATGAAGGGTCTAGAAACAATGACAACACAGTAGCAATAAATGGTAAAATTTAGTGCCGCTATCTTAGTTTTTAAATTCTAATCTCTAATTAGAGAAACCAAGGATCCTTGGAGAAATAGTTGATACCAGGACTAGGGTAAGGAAAAGACAAGATGAACAAGATGATCTTGTGGTACCAGAAAGAAATTGCTCACAAGCGATGGGCATGCAATGGACTGAATGTTTATGTCCCCTGAAAATTCATATTGAAATCATGATCCCCACTGTGATGGCATTATGAGGTGGGGCCTTAGGGAGGTAATTAGGCCATGAGGGCGAAGCCCTCATGAGTGGAATTAGTGCCCTTGTAAAAGAAACCCCAGAGAGCCTTCCAAATCTCTTTCTGCCATGCGAGGATATAAAGAGAAGGTAGCAGTTTGCAACCTAGAAGAGGGCCCTCGCCAGAATTAGGCCATGCTTGCATCCTGATATGGGACTTCTAGTCTCCAGAACTATGAGAAATAAATTTCTGTTATTTATAAGCCAATCAGTCTATGGTACTTTGTTACAGCAGCCTGAACAGGGTATATGATGAAAGGTACACAGGAGCCACCTTGTTGGAGCTCATAATGGCCAAATCTGGGAATAAATATCCATGTGTTCAAACTGACATAAATAAATAGTCATGCATATAAATAAATGGAGGATAAGGGACAGCTCTTCCTTACAGCAGAATTCTAGTTAATAAGTGTAGAAAAAATGATGGAAACAGAAAATCATAATTAAGTAAATACCACAATAATAACTTTTATAAGCAGGAATCATTGATGATCACTAAAATTAGTAGGTGAAAGCATGAGAAACAGGATATTTATATGGGCTCAAAGTGTCTCCATAAAATATACTTATTAATGACAAAGTGGGAAAACAGTAACTTTATAGAAAAAACATTTGGCCAACATAACACAACGAAGGGACTGAAGTTAATATAACCAATAATCATATATATTGACATCATAGAGCCCCAGAAATGATGCAGTGGCAGGGGCACAATGTCACTTCTGTTGTATTTGTGCCAAAAATGCATAATCTCAATCTAATTATTTTACAAAATAACTGGCTAGTAATCTTCAAAAATGTCAAGGTCTTGAAAGATGAAGTAAGACTGAAGAACATCACATAATAGAGGAGTCTAAGGAGACATGACAAATTGATGCATGTGATCTTGAATTAGAGCTGGACTAGAAAAGAGACATAAGTAGGAACCTGGAAAAAATGACTAAAGTCTGTAGATTGGTTAATAGTATTGTGTCAATGTTAATTTCTTGATGCTGTAGTAAGGTTATGTAAGATGTTACCATTTGGGTTAGCTGAGTGAAGGACATTGAGGTACTCTATGTACTGTTTTTGCAACTTTTCTGTAAATTTTAAAATATTTAAAATTTTAGAGCCAGCCCTGAAGGCCCGGTGTTTAAAGTTTGACACGCTCCACTTTGGCAGCTCAGGTTCAGTTCCCAGGCACAGAACCACACCACTTATCTGTCAGTAGCCATGCTGTAGTGGCGGCTCACATAGAACTAGAAGGACTTACAACTAGAATACATACAACTATGTACTGTGGCTTTGGTGAGGAAGAAAAAAAGAGTGGAAGTTGGCAACAGATGTTAGCTCAGGGCAAATCTTTCCCAGCAAAAAACAAAAAAAATATTAAAAGGTAAAATTTATATTGTGTTAAAAATGGAAAAATCTGGTTTAAACGATAATCAGATGGGTCTTAAGGACAAGACATAAGTCATGATTTCCTGGGTAAACTGGGAATATGGTCTCCCTACATGATGAGCCTTTAAATTTTTATATTACAAACATAAATATTTCAGACAATAAAATTGTAATTAAAAATTGCATATATGATAAAATAATATTTGTAACAACTTATTCATCTTCAGCAAAGGTGATTTAGAATGATCTAATTCTTCAATATATTGTATTCTATACAAAAATAAAATATCAACATAGCTATAACTTATACTGTAACAGAAAGTCCATAAAAATGCAGATTCAACACAAATGAGATAAATGTGTTATATTTAGGGATACAATAAGAATTTGTAATTTTCAATTGAGAAATATTTCAAATTTCATATTACGTGCATTGTCCTATGAGCTGGAAGAGATATTGATATTTTATTCTCACAGCTGTCATATTTTTAATTCAAAATTTTACAGAGTAAGCCCTTAAAAATTTATTTTGGAGTTTTGGATTTTATTCTCCTTAAGTAGCTGATTCATCCAAAGTTAGATACGAAATGCTAATATGACCTCCATATCCTATTCAAAAAAATCTCCTTTTTGCTAAAGGTAATTTTTCATGTAATATTCTGCCTCATGGCAAGAAGTAAAATAAGTCACACTTATATAACACCTTTGCTACAGACACCTTAAAAAGTTTCCACAATTATTTCACATTTCTGAAATTTTACTTACAAAAATAACATCTGTCTGAATGTGTTCTCCTCAGATACATTTTCTAACTTACCATTACCATCTCATTTAACTTATTTATCATCATGTTCACTAATATGCCCCTCCTCACCTAGTTTTCTTCTCTGTCATCTTTCACCATGTCAAACCTATTTCTCCTTCCTTTAATTTCTTTTCTTAGCCATATTCAGATCTATTCTCTTCTGTAGCACTGCTTGCTAGAAATAACTTATTATTTTCCAAATCAGAAATCTACTTCCTTCTCTTCAGATGTGACCTATTTATTCTGGAACTGCTATCAAAAATTGGAAAAGAACAATAGTAACTGCAATTCCTAGACCCTTTCAGGACTATGTATTCATTGTATTTATAGTTTTGTTGTTTTCCCATATGACACATAGATGTAAATTTATGAATCCAAGCAATTTTGGAAATTGATGCTTGTGTTAGATCGAACAGTTGGCTATCTAAAAAAAAAAAAAGCAGCATACCATAGCAATGAGACTGCTAGGGGTCAAATCCTGCCTCTATCAATTTATAGCTGTGTAGATTGGGAAAGTTAGATAAACATGATGTGCTTCATTTTTTTCATTGATAAAATGGAGAAAATAACAATACCTCCCCTGTGCATTATTATGAGTTAATCTGTTAATATTTATAAAGTAAATGAAACAGTTTCTTGAAACTAAAGCGAAAACAGTATCTGACACATAAGAAATTGTATGTAAATGTTTGTTTGAAAAATGAATAAAGTCCACTTACAGCAAAAGTGGAGTAAATTACGTCTTATTACTTCTCTCACAGATAACACCTGTAAACTCTGGACAAAACAGTAAATAAACAAAAATAAAATGAAACAAACACAAACACTAGTTAAAGGTATGGAGAGCAATCAAAAGCAGGCAGATACTCAGAAACTGGAAGATTCACACTTGAAAGAAGGGATTTGCACTGGGTAGCATTTACGTTTCAATAGCTTTTTATAAGAGGGGGCACCCCATTTCATGGACAACCTGGAGTCTCTAGAACTCAAAAATAAAGCCATAATTTTATTGGTACTAGCAGTCAGAGAACAAAGGTCAGGACTGCAAGAGCATCTAAATATGGGGAAAATTGGGCCAAAGGGAACCACAGGAAAGAGAGCACCAAAATATGCATACGATCCTAGAGGAAAGCAAGAAATAGAAGGCTCGAAGAACTGAGCAGATGTTTCAGCTACTGCCCACCACAAAGAAGCGAGAGTTAACAGCCTTTTAAAACAAACATCAAAATCAACACTCTTCAGAGAAAGATAAAATCAGAGTATCTACAATGTAACATTCACAAGTCAAGCAAAGGAAGGGGAAAATGTGACCCTCAGTGAAGAGTCCAAGAGGAAAAACAGTTAACAGACACAGACTCTGAGGTAACTCAGATGTTTTAATAAACAGACTAGGACTTTAACACAACTATTATAAATTTGTTTAGGTATTTTAAGGAAAAGTGCTCAAAAATGAGTGAATAGATATATAAAAAATAAATTGTTCTAGATCTAAAGTGTATCAAACAAGATTTTAAAAAATCTCTGGATAGGACTAACAGAAAAAAGGAAACAACAGAAGAAAAGGTCAGTGAATTTAAAAATAGATCAATAGAAACAAAAAAATCTGAAGAAAATGGAGGATAAAAGATTAAAAATAAATGAACATTGCTTCAGTGATATTGTAGGACAATACCAAACAGTTTAACATACATGATTGCATTCCGCAAATGAAAGAATAAGAATGGGATAGAAAAATATTTGAAGAATTAATGGCTGAAAATTTGCAAATTTTGTGAAAAACAGACTGACAAATCGGAATCTCATCAAATGTAAAGAAGAATAAATAAGAAAATCAGAACTAGGTACATCATATCTGACTTTTCATCAGGAATAAGAGGCCAGAAATCAAAGGAATCACATATTTAAAGTGCTAAAAGTAAGAAAAAAAGTCAACCTATAATTTGATACCCAATGAAAATATCCTTCAAAATATATATCTTCAGATAAATGAAAACTGAGAGAATTTGTTGCTAGCAGAACTGAAATATAAAAGTTTCAAAAGGAAGTTCTTTAGGCTAAAAGGAAATTATGCTAGGTGCAACTTGAATATATAGGAAGGATAAAGAACACTAGACATGGTGAATATATGGAGAAATGTACAATAGTATTTTGTGTTTTCTTTTCTTAAATTAATTTAAAAAAGAAGAAACTCTGTTAATAAAATAGATAAAATATAACTCTTTCCAGTGGAAAAACACAATATTGTGAGATTTATAATGTATATAGATGTAATATATACTATAATAGCATATAGAATGGGTAGGACTAAATGGTTGTTGAATTTTATGTGAATTGGTAAACTACTGACCCTGATAGAATTTTATAACTTAAGGATGAATATTTTAATCCATAAAGAAAATACAATAAAAAATTATAATGCAAAGGGGGTATTGCTAAAAGGCCAATAAACGAATTGTAATGAAATTAGAATAATCACATAATCATAAGGAAGGCCATTAAGGGGGAACAGAAAAACAAAGGACAGATGGGATAAATAGAAAATAGCAAAATGATAAATACAAGTCAAAATATATCAAAAAGTAATACCAGAAATAGTGTAAGATATTTCATAATGATCAGTCAATTCATCAGAAAAATATAAAAAT
Organism: Tapirus indicus; assembly: GCA_031878705.1. Classification (NCBI taxonomy): domain Eukaryota; kingdom Metazoa; phylum Chordata; class Mammalia; order Perissodactyla; family Tapiridae; genus Tapirus; species Tapirus indicus. Next base: position 28,132,085 of record CM062942.1, on the reverse strand, counting down.
GACAAATGTGTATATGATTAATAAAAGAGCTTCAAAATGTGTTGTAATGAGTAGAATTGTGCCCCCACCACCACCAAAAAAGAGAAAATATGCTGAAGTCCAAACCCCCAGTATCTCAGAATGTGACCTTATTTGGAAATAGGGGTCATTGCAGATATATTAGTTATGTTAGCATGAAGTCATACCAGGGTAGGATGGGGCCTTAATCCAATATGACTGGTGTCCTTATAAGATGACGGCCATGTGAAGATACAGAGACATAGAAAGAATATCATGTGAAGACAGGAGGCAGAGATTGGAGTGATGAGTCTTACAAGTGAAGAATTGCCAAGGATCGTCGGCCATCACTAGAAGCTAAGAGCGAGACCTGGAACAAATTCTCCCTCAGATCCCTCAGAAAGAATCAATACTGCGACACTGATTTTGGGCTTCTGGGCTCCATAATGTTTGACAATAAATTTCTGTTGTTAACCCACCAAGTCTGTGATACTTTGTTATGGCACTTGTAGGAAACTAATACACACGTGAAGTAAAATGTGACACAATCAAAGGGAGAAGCAGACAAATCCACAAATTTAGAGTTTTACTATATGTGCCTTAATCAGTGATGATAAAACAACTAGCCAAAAGAAAAAATCAGTAAGAATTTAGGAGGGATAAAAACACGGTCAATCAACTTGACTACATTGCCTTTAATAGTCCATTATGATCAGTAATTTTAGAATATACATTCTTTTAAGGTTCACACAGAATTTAAAAATATTTAAATATTACAGATTATGATTACTAGCGACAAGGTAATTCAAAGAAAAAGATAAATACAAAACTCCAAATATTCGGAAATTGATAAAGATACTTTAAAATTCTCATATGTTAAAAAAATACATCATAGAAGAAATAAAATATTTCAAGCTAAGTGACAATAAAAATATAACATATCTGCTTTTGCTGTGGAACAACTAAAGAAGAAATTACAGGGAAAGCTGTAGGTTTAAATGCTTGCACGGAAAACAAAGTATTAATACCAGTGGTTTAAATTCCATTTTAAGAAGCTAGACAAGGGAGAGCAAATTAAATCTAAAACAAGAAAAAAAAAAAGAGGAAGTAATGAAAAAATAGAAATAAATGATATAGAACACAGACAAAAATAGAAAAATCCAATAAAACCAAAAGTTTGTTCCTCCAAAGAGTAATAAAATTGCTAAATTGCTAGCAAGAATAATCAAGCCCATAAAGGAAAAACAGCATAATTTACCAATAGCAGGAATAAAGGAAGTAATGTTACTACATAACCTACAGACATCGAAGGCTAATAAGGGAATCTTTTTGAAAAATATTATGACAATAAATTTTATAACTTAGGTGAAAAAGACAAATTTGTCAAAACCATAATTTTCCAAAAGTGACATAAGAATTAAGAGAAAAGATCTATAATCCTATATTGATTAAATAAGTTGAATTTCTTCTCAAAAAAGAAATCTAGGCCCACATGGTTTCAGCGCAGAATTCTGTAAATCACTTAAAAAGAAAATAATACCAAACTTACAATACTATTTTAAAAAGTAGACAAAGCGGGAAAATTCGTCAACTTTTTATATGAGGCTAGCCTAACCCTGTAACAAAACCTGACAAAGATTCTACAACAGAAAATTTGCATAGCAATATCCGTTATGAACCTAGAAGCAAAACTCCTTAAAAATAAGGAAATCAAATCTAGTATTATATGTTTCATGACCAAGTGAGATTCCTCCCAGGAAAGCAGGAATTGTTTAACATGCAAAATCCAAGAAATATATTTCTCCATATGAGCAAAATAAAGCAGAAAAACGCTTCATCATTATATAGATACAGAAAAAAAGCATTTAAAAATTCAACACTCATTTATAATAAAAACTCGCAGAAAACTAGGAATAGAAGAAAACTTTCTTACTCTGATATAAGGTATGTATGAAAATGCCTCATCTAAAATTATATCAAATGATGAAATACTGAAAACATTCCTCCTGAGGTCCAAATAAGGGAAGGGTGTTCACTCTGAGCACTTCTATCTGACACTCTCTGGAGGCTTAAGCCAGCACAATAAGGCAAGGACAAATAAATAAAAATCTAAAGATTGAATGTGAAGTGGTAAACCTGACTATATTAACAATATGATTGTCTGCATAAAAAATCCTTAGAAATCTGCAAAGCAATGACTATAAGTAAACAGCATAATTATACTAGGTCAATATATCAAAATCAGTCATATTTCTCTATACCATCACTGGTAGCTCCAAAGGACTGCTCTACTGAAAACTACAAAGCATTGTTGAAAAATATTAAAGAGGACCTTTTACATGGAGAGATACGTCGTTCTCAAAGATTGGAAGACTATTTTTAAGACGTCAGTTCTTCCCAAATTGAGACATAGAATCCGTTCCAATGACAATAATAACCCTCTGAAGCAACCAGAACATTGTTGGTGGGAGAATAAAATAGTACTACTGCTTTAGTGTACTATTTAGCAATTTCCTACAAAATTGAGCATACACCCAACCTAGGCACCAGCAGTTTCAATTCAGGTATTTACCCAATAGTAAAGAAAATATATGTTTACAAAAGACGCGTACAGGAAAGAGCATCACAGCTTTATCCTAATTATGAAAAACTTTATAAACCACCCAATTTTCCTCCAACGTGAGAATGGATAAACCAATTGTAGTATATTGATATAAGAAAATAAGATTCAGCAATAAAAAGGAACAAATTAGTCATTCCTTCCACCATAGGAATGAATCTCACAGACTTCATGTTGTGTGAAAGAAACCAGTTATAAAATAGTACATACTGTGTTATTTCATTTGTGTGAAGTTCTAGTACAGACAAACCTAATCTATGTTGAAAGTGATCATCAAATTTGTTGTTTTTTGAGAAAGGGAATTGATTGGGAAAGGCAAGGAAGGAATATTCTGGGGTGATGAAAATATTCTATATCTTAATAGATTTGTGAGTTATGCAGTTACATGCATTTGTCAAAACTCTGAATTGCACAATGAAGATTTGTGCATTTCAATGTATTTAAAAATAAACAAATATTGGAATTTAATTAGTAGGGTTACTTTCAGCAGTAGCATGGGATTAAGAATTCTGAAATTACTTTCTGTATATTTTAGACTTGAGTTGAAAAGAATGGGATGCAGATTTCTCACTATTGGAGAATGGGGTTGTCAATATGAAAAAAAGAAGACTAGAAGATGCCTTTTAGTATTGGACTAGAATTGGAAGTACCGATATAAACTTAAACCATCTGTTAAGAGGGCCAAAAAGCACTAACATATCAGTAGCAATGAGCATACCTGGCACCTTGACCTTGGTTTCTAAATACCATTCTTCACTAAAAGAAACCACAGCTCCTAATAGAAATGATTGATTTTTCCAGGGCTTGGGTAGGGAAAATGCAAGATGAGCCTGGAACATCCTTTTGCACTAGAGGCTAGGAAATACTCAAAGAAATATGGATATATCAGAACACAGGAGCCTAACCTGGGGAAATGTGAACATCAAAATGCCAAATGTCAAAGTGACAGTATTTATGGATTATAATTGATTAAAGGAAATAATCCATCAGTCCATGCTGTTGAATAGGTAAACAATCAAACTGATTAGGATTTACAACTTTCAATTATTGAACATATATTATAGGCTAGGAATCATATGCATTACTTCATTTGATCTTTTTATACTCATGCTGCAAGTTAGATATAATTATTCTTGTTATACGCATGAAAAATAGAGACTGAAATATTCTATGTAAATTGTTTAATAAAACGTATCTAACACTAGTCAATCCAGAATTTACATCCTTCTGTACCTTACTCTGAAACTCATTTTTCTTTATTTTATACCATCCTTTCTCTGAAGTAAACAGCTATCTAACTCATAGTTTCATTGAATTCAGTTTGTTTGAAATGACTTTATTTTGATGAAAATCTGAATTTAAGCAAACTTTTAAAAAAATAAATGAGTCTACTTTTCCATCAAAAGAAAAGAATATTAAGGATATAAAAGTACTCCCTATCCTGGAAATCTTTTAGTAGCAAAAAAAATCTGAGCACTTGGAAAGATTTTAAATTTTTTGTATGATCTCTTGGTTATTAAGATATCCAGAGTAATCAGAATCACATTCCCTCCCACACACACGTATACACATGATCTCACATATACATGCTTTAACCTCTTGTCTTTTAATGAAATAATTGGAGAAATCACTTATTTTGAAACACAGATAGGATGAATTGAGTCTTTTTCTTTCAGAGAATCTTCCCTTCATGTTTTCAGGTGGTTTCTTCATTCGGTTTTAAGTGCAAACTGGCTACCTTAAGTTTGCATGCCTAGAACCCAGGTATTTTAAAAGTTGTCCCAGCCCATCTGATTCATAAGTGGCCTTAATGGATCTGTTTGGAATTGCTAAAACAATATGGTTTGTAGTGAATTCAGATTCTAAGAGAGATGACAACTTAGACTGCAGAACTCTCAATATGTTTAGAGGTCCAATAAAAACATTTATATATATATATGAAATAAATATTTTTGGTGCTAAGACAAAACTTTAAGCTTTGAGTTACTTTTTAATAAAATTAACAGAAACCAATTGTAAGGTACATCATTTTGCTAGTAATTCTCTTTTTAGGTCAAATACAGATGATAAAATATTTAGAATTTCTATTGTCTTATTGGTATATAAAATACACAAATTGCTTTTGCATTCTATTTGTTATTTACCTATTTTAATAATCGGTCATATTTTGATTCCCCAGATCATGGACACCTTCAGAATGTTGCGTTTTTTACAGCCATCTTTATTTTTGAACAATGCAAACATTCAGCAAGGAAAAGGAAATTTTTTTTTAGAAAAAGATAAATTAAACTGTATACACAAAATCTCTAGATAATTATCATTAAATATTTTGTGTATATAATTAGGAAAAAGATGAGATATAAACATTTCACCTATAAAATTGGCCCTTACCATTTCACATCTTGTGCAAACCCAACACAGCTCTAATCTGCTATTTCCTAACAGTTCCTAATTTGGACAAGTTGCTCCCAATTTAAAAAAACATATTACATACGAACAAAACAATATTTTTCTTCCTAACACTTTTCTCAACTATATACAACTAATCTTTCCAGTCAGAAACCTTAAAGTTTTTCACTAATTGAAATTCAGAGAAAAGTATTTATTCTCAATTTCTGCTGTTTTCAACATCAAAAATATATTTTATGAATTCAATTTAGTAATAATTAGCAAGGTTTACCCATTTGCTGCTAAGTTTTGAGCTATTCAGAAATTTCTTAATTTCTAGGTTTAAAAAATCCTTTTCATTTGACTTTTTACAGCAGGATATTGTGTTTTCCTGTCACCTAATCCTATTGATATTGAATTCAAGGATACAACCTTGTGTGTGTGGGTGTGAGTGGGGTGTGTGTGATCTGTGTGCATACCTGAGTGTTCTCTAATCAGATCAAAGCAATATGAAAAAAAGTCTAGAGTGAAACTCTTTCTTTTCTAAAACTCGTTAGTTCCTAAATTTTAAGTGGCAGTTAGGTCTGAGATGGCTCCATATACAAACCATCCTGAAACACTCTTGAATTTCAGTATTCCTAAAATTTAAAACAAAACACTTTTACATTGTAGTTTCAAGCTCCTGATAGAGTTTTTATAAGTGCAGATTAGGCTGTGATTTCTAAAATGAAGAAAATGATCAGGACCAAAGTATTATCAAAGAATTCTCTTCAGAAACTAGAGCCATCTGCTTATATACGTGCAACTCAAGGCCTTCTCTAAGTGTTCCCTCCCCCCTACCAGGCAAAATATTGTTTTCTTGTCACCCAACTAGAAATAATTAATAGAGGAGAAAAACAGATATGTTTTGCCCCCCCAAATATGTACTCTTTTTTACATCATTTCATTGGCATACAGTAATGTGATATTTATGTTTCTAAATACAATTTTGAAAAAAACCCCCACAAAACAAATATGTATCAGATACTATTGATGTCCCTCCCAATATTTTGTTGGCTACCTAAGTAAGGATGCAATTGAGAACATTTCCTAGCATGCTGACAGGTTTCGCTTGAAATACCTGCATCTATCTTTTTTCTTCTCCATCTAAAGGATTTTTCCAGAACTCTGGAGCCTGCTCTGTTGTAAGCTGATCATGTTGTGTATTTAAAGCCCATGTACTCTCATTACTCTCAATACCCCATACAAATCTCAATCAATGAGGGATGAGAATCAATGAATAAATGCCCCCAGCTACCCCAGCTACCAGTAAGGCAATCCCAAGGCATGTTCTACATGGTACCTCAGAGGACCCCTTTTTGGGGGTCCACGTTGCTCTCAGCAAAAAAGTACTCATCGGGGCTGGCCTGGTGGTGTAGTGGTTAAGTGTGCACACTCCACTTTGGCAGCCCAGGGTTCGTGGGTTCAGATCCCAGGCACAGACCTGCACACAGCTCATCAAGCCATGCTGTGGTGGCAACCCACATACAAAATAGAGGAAGACTGGCACAGATGTTAGCTCAGTGACAATCTTCCTCAAGCAAAAAGAGGAAGATTGGCAGCAGATGTTAGCTCAGGGTCAATCTTCCTCACACACACACACACAAAAGTACTTGTTACTACACCCCCTTTTTAACCTATTCTCATTTTTGCTATATCTACTTCACTCATTTTGTTTCCTTAGATCACCTCCCAAATAAATTACCTATACTAAAATCTTTATCTCAGCCTTTACTTTTTAAAGAACCCAAACTAACAAAATGTTCACTCAATTTAGTTAGAGAGACAAGGTAATAATATCTATGATGCTTTCATGGTAAAAATGAAGGATGCAAGATCTTATTTGTAGTGAAACTTCAATCACCATTACCAACTCTTTGACTCCTCTACGTGTCCATTTCTCTTTGACTTGCTGTGCAAGAGGGATGCATTGCTTATCTGTGAAGTTTGATCCAATGCTTCAAAACCCCTATGATATACTCTCCTGTAGTAATGCTGGGCTCATGCTGAAAACATTAAACATTTCCATCTCTTAAAGGGAAGTCTTTGTAGCAAGTTTTTCCCAAAGATTAATAGTTTGCAGCCCTGAGAGATTTGTGTAAGTAATACTAAAAGAGCTTGCATTTCCAAATAAAGAGAACAGTAAAGGCCTATTAGGGGATGTACACTAGAAGGTTCTAAATGGCATTTATAACCATACACCTGCCTGGATTTACATATGTCATCAAATTTCTTCATGATTTGACATTTAGCCATTTCTAAAAAGCCAGCTATCTTACCAGGGAAATCCATCTTGATAAGTCGGAAGTTAAATTTATCTAAAATCTTTTCAGTCTTCTCACTATGCAGAATGCCTTCTAAAATGAATCGTATCATTGGTCAGTGGTCACTTCATAGGGAATACAGGTCTCTGTCTCCTAGCAACCAAGTGACTACATCATCCCATTTCATGATTACAATTTACAATTTAAATTGTAAAAATCAATTTACAATTTGATTACAAATTACGATTTGTAATGTAACTTTCATTGCCTGCTTGGCTTTTGGCAAATGCTGATTTGATAACCCCTTCAAATGAAGCAAGAGAATCTCTTGTCACTGCCCTATTTTCTGTTTTCTTCCTCTTCATTTCCACTTTCTAGTCATTAGGTGTGTATTTATGTCTGTGCAACTTGCACAAGAACTTCCTTGTAAGCATCACTAATACTCTGCTCTTCACAGCAAGATCTTTAAGATCTAACTCATCAGATAACTGATCCCATTCTCCGTGTTACTCTTATCTAGTCTATTGCATTGAAGGAAATATATATCTTTCAGAACTTGCCTGTCAGATGTTGCAGCACCTTGACTGTTTTGCTGTTCTACCAGACACTTAGAGTGTCACCTTAAGACTGAACTGATATTGTACAAAAACTGTTAGCGTCAAATCTCTTTTGGGTTGAATATTATCCTCGGCATTTCCTATATTGCAATCAATTATTTCTGGCCCATTGATGGTTTTAAATTCCCCTGGATTAAGCATCTTGCTAATCAGTCACACCAAGAAAGCTTTACCAAAATGTGAGGGTCTATACTACAGGATGCCTCTAACATGTTTGACACTAACCTTTTTGCTCCACTTCTCTGAAGGAAATATCGGCATGTTCTGCAGAATGTCTCCTCCCAATAACATTTTGCTGGTAGGCTATCTCTTTGTTTTTAATATTCCAAACTGATAGATTGTATCTTTGCATTGTACAGCATTTCTAGCCAGTGTTTATATACAATTTTTCCCCTACAACTAAATGCATTTTAAAAAATGACCATAAAGTCTTGAATTACAGTCCCAATTCAATTGGTACAACATCAGAATCATAGGGAAATATTTTGAAATGCATACTGAGTGTCAACAAGGGCAAGGGCTTGTCTGTTTTGTTCAACATCCCTAGATCACCGGCGCCTAGCTTAAAGTATGTATCCAGAAATGTTTTCAAGTTAATCAATTAACTTAAAATTGGTAGTTGGGCTCAAAAACCTTTCGTGTTCTATTCACCCTGAAAAACTTGATTTCTTCCAATATTGCTTACAAATTAGGTTGATAATTTTCACATTTCAACTCAAATCCTCCCTTCACTCTAAGATGGCACAGCCCATATTACTGCTGCATCATAGCTCTCAAACTAATCTGTGAATTCACTTGCTGGTATGTGCATGATGCAATGGCCATTAATAGCATTATAATATTCAAAAGAAAATCTTAACTGAGGGAAGAGTCCAGAAAGGACACTGAAAATTTTATGAATGTGGTTCTTTGCAGTCAAGTACTTTGTTCAGTACCATCACGTAGCTGCAAGAAGCCATGTCTTTTTGGTCTCTGAGGCTCTCTAGAAATTCTCCCAGCAATCTTTGGTAATCCCAGTATACTGTTTTATGAACATTGCTCTTAATCTCTGACATACCAGGACAGAGATTAAATAATAAAGACAGATAGTTAAAATATACACTATATAACTTGAAAATATGTTTCATGTTTTATCCACTTCCATGTTTGATGAAGTACATTGTAATGTGAATGTGCTGTAAGTATTTATCCACTGCATGCCCTAGAACTCAACACAAAATCAGCATTATGTCCCATGGCTTATTTTGTAGAAATTTATTGGACCATCTCACCTTATCTTGGTTTTGACTTTTATCCCCATTTCAATTTCTAAATCTCCCCCAATTTAACCATTATAGTTTGATTTCTACTGCTTGCTTGTTGTTAGCCCCTTTGGCTGATGACTGGTTCAGCTTTTGTTGCTTTCATTCTCAATACTCTCTTGCACTTAGTGCCTGGATCTTCCTTTCTCTAGCTGCTCATCCTGTCAACTGCTGCGCTAAGACAAGCCGAGTCCCCAAGGGAGGGGGAAAACACACACACTCTCTCTCTCTCCCCTTCTCTCACTCCCTCCCTCTCCCCCACCTCTCTCTCTCTCACACACACACACAATGTAATTATCTCAATTTTTTAACTACAAAATTCTTTTTAAAATAAAATATTATGCATAATTCTGATTCCTAACAGATAAATAGTAAATTCAAAACAGTAATCTCTGTCAGTTCGTGTCCTCCCAGAAGCAGACACTAAGATAGAAATAGAAGTGCGAGACATTTATTAGGGGAAATGCCTTTGAATGAAGAAGTGGCAAGGAAGCAGGAGTAGGAAGGAGGAGACATAGACGATGAATCAGGTTTGACATCAATGAAGGGAGAGAGGAAAGGAAGGAAGAGTAGATAAGAAGAGCCCCAGACTGTATTTCAGATCTTCATATTGCCCACTACAGGAGTCATTCATTGGGCAGGAATGGGCAAGCTCTAGTACCCTTGCTGTGCTCAATCATTGGCTAAACAAAATCCTGGGGAGAGCTTGCCCTCAGTGTAAACATTATGGTGAATCTCAAAGGTGTGGCCTCTGGAGACTATCAGCTAACTTCACTCCTTGCAGCTTTTTAGTATTGAACTCTTTATTTATCAAATATTTTAGAAGCATCTAAAACATGTGGTTCTAAGCACTAGGCAAACAGCAGCGAGCAAAACAGATGGCATATGATATCCTTACTCTCCTGGAGCTTACGCTATGGTGAGGTGAATAGATATTAAACAAATGAAAGAGTGCATTTATAATATGGCAGATGATGACAAGTGATAAGAAAAAGTGTGAGGCAGGTTAATAGGAACGGGGATATAGTTTACTATTTTACATAGGATTTGAGGAAAGCCCTTTCTGATAAAGCTACATTTGAGCAGAGCCATAAAAGGATCTATGGAGCCAGTCACAGAAATATCCGAAGGAAGATCATTCCTGGCAGAGAGAACAATTGCAAAGGCCCTGAGGCAACAATATGCAGAGTGAATTGGAGGAACAGTAAGGAGATTTATGTGTCTGTGGCCTGGTGACTGACTGAAGAAGAAAAAAAGTGAGATGAGGTCATAGAGGTGGGGGAAGGTGGAGGTGCCGATCATGTAGAGCTTTGTGGGCCATGGTAAGGACTCTGGATTTTGTGCTGAGATGAGAAGACGTGGAAAGACGTTGTGCAGAACACTGGTCTGATCACAGTATGGTTTAAAAGACTGGTATTGGAGAGAACAAATTGTGAGAAGACAAGGGTAGAAAAGGAATAACGGTATAAGTGGCTATTAAAATAATCCAAAAGGGATAAGATGGATGATACCTTCAGTTAGTGTGGTAGCATTGACAGGGATAAGAATTGGTTGGGTTTTTTCTTTTTAATTTTTTTAAAGTAAGATCAACAGAGTTGGCTATTTGATATGAGTTACCAGGGAAGAAGAGTCAAGAACACCTCCAATAATATTTTGGCTTAAGCAATTGGTTGTGTAGAAATTCACATTTTCTGAGATGGGGGAAACTGTGGGAGGAATAGGTTTTAGTGTTCAAAGTCAAGACTTATGTTTTTGACGTGTTTTGTTGTAATGTTTACTTACTTTATCACTTCAGAGAATCATAGTGCTTTGATATATAGCCAAAAATGACAGCAGTAAGGTTATTCTCACAAAGACAAATATTTTAAATAGATGTCTTTAATATTTTAGTATGTCAGCATTATCATCAAATTTATTTTTGTTTTTTCTAGTTATACATAATTAAGAAATTTCCCAATCTCACAAATATGTAGTTTTGTTTTCACTTCTACAAGTTTCAGGTGGAGCTTTATAGAGACCTAAACTTTCTTAAAAAAGGAAATGGTGGGTGCAATTTCCTCATCAAAACGTCCTCTTTTTAATTTCATCATCAGAAAATATGCTAGGGAAACTTTTTGTTCAAAGATATTTTGTCTATTCAATGATGTTAACATATGCACTGATAGGTTATTGCCAGATTTGTAATATTTAAAATTTCTTGAGATATTAGAATTATAGGGCACTGAGGCAGGGAATATCCATTAATATTTATCCTTTATGCTGTTTGTGTCTACTCCAGATGACAACAGAACAAGAATGAATTAAAACTGAAATGGCCAATCAATGTGGTCAGTCTTTAGTGAATAATGGAGGTCTGGGTTTATAATGTCTGAAGGGAGATAGTGGACTCTGAGTCATTTCTATGCATGTGGCAATAGTGCACTGGAATTTTAGTTTTAAGGACTCTATAATCTGCAGATCATTAGATCATGATGTCCTTTAAGATAGGACCTGTATTTTGTTCCCCTTATTCTAGTACCTGGCTCAGAACCTTGCCTCCCAAAAGTTTAATGAATAAAAAAATTCTTTGAAAATTACCTGTTTTTCTTATCTGTGGGCTTGCACTTATTTTTTATTAGCCATCCTTTCATTCCTGTCGGTTTGGTAACCTCTTTTGGTTTCTTTATATTGTTTCTGTCCTCAGCAGTTTTCCACACAGTTTCTCAATTTCCTTTTACTTTGAATTAAATGCTGTTACTAGTTAAATGTTCTCCTTTCCAGATTGTTAATGAAAATATTAAATAAGATCAGATAGAACAGCATTTCATCAGGACCCCTAAAAAACAGACACTTCTGAGTGAGCAGCTACTAGTGAGCAGGTCACATGTTTATTTAGGGCATTCTGTTAGTTTTCGTTTCAACTTACCTTCAGTATATTTGGAATAGACTTTTCATTTTAGACTGAGTTGTTGATCTAATTATCATGTTAACATATGACTCAAAGCATTTAATTCGTATCATAACCTGGCAATTTTTAAGGATTATAATTAAGGACTAAAAATTATCCTGACAATGTTTGTCGGGTTAGTTATCACCAGTATTGGCAAAGTTCAGAGTAGGAAACAGATGCTGTAAGAGCTGATTAAGGAGAAATATGATAAAATATATAAAATAGGCAAAATGTAAGTACTGCATAAAAAGATAATTTACGAAGAATAATGAAGAGCATTTTATTGTCAAAGTGATGGTAAACAACAGAATGGCCTGAACCAACAGCTGTAGGAATTTAGGTTAGACATGATTTTCCTGAGAGAGCATTGTTAAAGAGAGTGCAATGCTTTAGTTAGGGAGGTTATGGGGGGGGGAGGAAGCAGAAATTATGGAGATAAGTATGTTAACTTATAGAAATGTGAATGCAGAGAGGAGACTCCACAGAGAGGGAAGACGCATTGTGAAGAAAACACATTGGGAATAAGAAAGGAGAAACAATACGGGACTTGATTACTGTAGGTATATTTGGATTGGTGGGTTGCTTAAAACCTCTTCACAAATGTAGGAAAGTCTGAGAAAAAAAAAGAATACAGGAAATGTTCTGGAGGTTATTCACTTAATAATACTTGTGTGTGTGTGTGTTTTGTTATCTATGTGTTAACCATAGATGCTTGTATATTTATGAACCAGAATAGAAAGGAATTTAACTTAGGGCATTGATGTTATGTTCTCTGTTCAAAATATATAATGGAATGAAAGAAAGATATTATATGATTTTTTAAATAAATTACATCACATAAAATAAATATAATTAATGTTACAAGTTAGGAAGAACAATATGCTGAGATAAATAACTCTCAAATAAATTTGTATTAATATAATCAAGAATTATCTTTTTTAAGAAGGGAAGGGAGGGGAATTCAGAAGCCAGTTTGAACACAGGCATAACTGTCTTAGTAGCTCTTAAAAAAGATCTTTAGGAAAATAGAAGTATAAAAACAAAAACATTGCATGAAGCATTCCAGACATAATGTGGAAACAAACAAATCAACCAACTAAGCAATCAACTAACCAACCAACCAACCGACCAACCAAAACTCTAAAATACCAAATGAATGGAGGTTTGTAATAAAACATTATGACAACAGAATAGAGTTACTTCAATTATGTTTAGAAATTAGAAGAAAAGAACTATTTAGAGGAGGAAAAGGTTTAATGTTACCAGAGAACTGAGAGAAAAAAAAAGAGAAAGTTAAACTACACAGCTCCTATTTCCTTCCATCTTCTCTGTCAGAGAAAACAGAAGATATCAATAAGAGTACATTGATTTCCAAAATAATCAAGGTGACTGTATAAAGATTGCTAAAAGCTATCTAGATTTTTTTTAATGCAAGCAACCATAGCCGGGCACGATTGACATTAACCTAAGATATGAATCTACAGTAGATTATTAAACAGATTGTCAATATTTAAAAATATAGGAAGTTATCTCTAGGTTGTAAAATACATTCAATAAGAATAATTAAAATGAGAGTAAATATATTTGTTTATTTTTAAATATTTTCTACTTCAAGGGCTATCAACTGGACACATGATTTATTTCAAAGATATTTTAATACAGTTTTTTAAATTAAGGTACGTTAGTTATAGGGTAGTAAACTAGGTACATTCATAATTAATTGAAATGTATTGCTGGCACATGAGAGTAACGTTATGATACCTCAATATCTGAGAACGTGATTTCTCACTTAACATAAAAATATGGGAGAAATAAAAGCAACATGTAATGGTTAACCATTCAAAATTTAGCTCATAATCCTTAAACTAATTATTCCAGAGTATCAGTGTGTTAGTGATCTATTGTTGTGTAACAGATTACCTCAAAATTTAGGGCCTTAAAACAACAAACATTTATTATCTCACAATTTCTGTGGGTCAGGAATCTGGACATGGCTTAGCTTGATGTCTCTACCTCAAGGTCTCTCATGAGACCGTAGTTAAGATGTTGGGTAGGGCTGTGGTCTCACATGAACGTATGACTAGAGGAAGAACTGCTTCCAAACTCGCTCACATAGCTTTTGGCAGGCCTCAGTTTGGTCAGAGACATCAGTTCACTGTCGTATGGGCCTCTCCATAGGGTTACTCACAACATGGCAGCTTGCTTCCCCCAGAATGAGAGAAAGAGCAGGGATGAAAGCTACAGTCGTTTTGTAACCAATAGTTGCAAGTGATATCCCATTATATCTATTACATTCTTTTTGCTAGAAGCAAGTTACATAATTCAACCCACACTCAAGAGGTAGGGGATTCATAAGAAGCACAAGGACAAAAACACCAGGAGGTGGGAATCATTGGGGGCCATCTGGAGGTTGCCTACTGATCTCTATTATTCACATCTTCCCCATATGCAAAATACACTCATTCCCTCTTAAGTTCCACAAAAGACTTATCCCATTATGGCATCGTCTCAAAGTCCAAAATCTCATCATATAAATTAAGTTAAGGAACGGACAAACCTTTTGGGTGTAGTTCTTTAAGTATAGCTATTCCTGCACAATTCTTCTCAATTTGTAGACCTGTGAAACTAAAGAGACAAGCCATCTGCCCCACACACCCAATATATAAGGGTGAGACAGGCATGAGATAAGTGCTACAGACACCCCTGTTAAAAGGGGGGGAAAGGGGAGCCACAAAAGATTCACTGTTCTGTAGAAATTCTGAAATCTACCTGGAAAAATGTTGGAAGTTCCTTGATTAATTGTCCATGGCTCTCACCTCCACCCTCTGAACTCTACCTTATGCAATCGTGGGAGCTGGTTAAGCAGTATCTGAGAGGCTTTTGTCTTTGCATCTGATGCTAGTGGAGCTGAAGTCCACAGGGCAGGCTGTCAGGTAAAGAAGATGGGTGCAAAACTCAGAGAGCAAGAATAAATTGGAATGCACAAGCATTAGGTGGAGACAATAAGGATAGACCACAACTATGTCAGTTCTTGTTTCCTCTGAGCTTGGTGATGTGAATATCCTATTGAAGCTGGGGCTTTTTGTCGTGGAGAGAAATATATACACACAGCCCAAGAGTTGGAGAAGCTGAAGAATTGTGAAACAATAAATGTTTGTTGTTTTTAGCCACCAAGTGTGTGGTAATTTGTTGTAGTAGTTTCTGAAAACTAATACAAAGGCCAATAGTCCCTAATAGCCCCCTATCAAATTATACCAGTATTTCTATTGGTCTTGTTCAGTCTCATCTTGTTCAATATACTTTCAATGGTTTTAATGAGGACAAGAATTAAGTTTTTGAATGATGAGAGCTGAGACAGTTTCTCAATAATTTTAGATAATAGAAGGGATCTCAACCTCATCTACCAGCACCATCAATTTTTTGTGTACTGGAACTACTAGCAGATGTACTACTAAGCTTATATCCAAATAACTTAATTGATGTTGTCTGTTCCAAAAGAACTTCAATCAGAAATTGATGGTAATGTTCTGTCCAAGATTCAACTGAAAAATGCCATATGAAAAAGATGTGACCTAATGAAAGGGGTAAAATTCTTCAATTTTTTAATGGACTCAAACTAAGTGTGAGTCATCATTATGACTGAATTAAATAACAATGGTGGTGGTAAGGGTGTAGGGCTTAGATTTCAGTGACTGGAATGCTTATATGTTCTACCCAGGGCATCTCCTTTACAGTAATAGACCTTTGAGATATCAAATGAATAATCAAAGTCTCTTGGTGACCACCAGATCAGAAAAGGAAAAGGATAACCTTGAGAGACATTTCATCTAGGCCATTCCTGTACTATTCCTGCACCCCAGATCCAATGTCTGAATAAACACTGAGAAATTCTTTACTTTCTTTTCAAAATTCCATACTGACTACTCCCTTACATTGATATAATTTTACTCATGTAGAGTACAATTTAATTGATTTTTTTTCATTTTTCTTAGCTACAATGATATTCTTGTCTTGCCTCCCTGAGATTTCGTGGATGAAATGTTAAGGAAAGAGCAGGACACTAATAGCATTATCGTCTTCTGTCTCAAAGTTCTTGATAATTACATAGGTGAGATCCTAATTTTACTTATTATATTTGATCTTTCCTAATTTCATCCATCCTTAAGAACTGGGATTTGTGAAGAAGAGGTGACCAATTTCCCATTCTCGTGTTCTTATTTCATACAGTAAGGAAAACAAACTCTTATTTGATCAAATCATATGTGCACTTATCTTTGGTTGCTATATTTTAAGGAGGACATTTTCAAAGTTGAATACCCAGAGGAGAGCAATCAGAATTGTTAGGGGCTGCAAAAGCAGGTTTTATGAGGATTGATTGAAGGTTTGGGGGATATTTGGCCTGAATAAGAGGAAACCTAACAAGGCTATTATAGCTATATTTTATGTATGAGGGATATCATGTAAAAAGAGATTTATTTTGTGTAGCTATTGATTTCAGAACTTAAGTGACAGTGACTAGAATTTTAAAAGAATCAGATTTCAGTTAAATAGAAAGCAGAACTTATTTTTAACAATTATAGTTATCAAAAAAATCAAACGTTATTTTTGATAGTAGTGACTTTCTTGACACTAGAAGTATTCAAGAAAGATCAGATCATCATTTATGTATGTTATAAAGCCAATAAATGCATTTTATAAAATATATGGACTGGCTACATCTAAGGCAGGGATTTTTAACCTGGAATACATGATCTCTAAGAGGTCTTCAGATTTTCTATAAACTACTTATAGTTAAGCAGAATTTTAAGTGTATTTCTTGTGTACATTTTTTTCTGAAGAGAGTGCTCATAGCATTAATCAGATGCTCAAGAGTCTTGACTCTTGACAAGGTTAGACATCCTTGCTGTAAGTTTTCTTGCAGCTATAAAGTTCCAAGATCCTACTCAAAGTCAATAATGTGCCTTTAGGTATATGGTTCTGTGGTAATTTTTTTTTTTTATCTTTTATGAGTTTAGAAAATTCTAGCTTTTTCTACCCACATTGTTGTCAGTTTATTAAGTTTTTTGGCCTCTGCCCAGTAAGTGTTTAACTGGTTTGTTTGCCATAGAATAGTATATGTCTTCCCCTTTTAATTAGTTTAAGAACATAGGTTGTTTATTCTTGAGGTTATGAAGTGCCTGTTGCATCAGAAATATGTATTGAATGAGTCCACATAATATACGCAATATCTCTGGAGCTTTGAAATTGTTAAATAACAATGATTAATGATTGTCACAATGGGCAAAGTCAGGGGAAATAGTTTCCTAAACTGTTAAATATAGCTGAGAGACTATTAAAAATGGCAATTGAAATGAGTTCAAATGAATTGAAAGATCTTTTTATGAATTTATATATGGAAGAAAATGTGTCTCTGAGGGCAAAATTGTTCCCTACAGTACCCAATATCAAGAACTTTAGTGCACTTTGTCCTTCCTTATAATTATTGCTGGGATTTGAAGGGCT
This sequence comes from Tapirus indicus, assembly GCA_031878705.1. Lineage (NCBI taxonomy): Eukaryota > Metazoa > Chordata > Mammalia > Perissodactyla > Tapiridae > Tapirus > Tapirus indicus. The sequence continues at coordinate 28,114,428 of CM062942.1, read as the reverse complement.
CTATTTTCTGTTAGCCACTGGGGAAATCAGATGAAAATGACCTTTAAATAAATAATTATAAACTAGGCTTCATTGCAATCTTCAATCGCCTCTCTCCTTTTGAATACACTTTTAATATGTTTTACTGATTATTTTGAAGAGTAGATTTTGAATAAATTCGGTCTTTGAAGTACTTTAGAAAGATTTCTATCTAGGTTCCTCAAATCTGTAAAAGAGAGAGGAATATAAACTGATGCAGCAGCTTAAGTACATCTGGAATGACCAAGAAAGAAACACATTAAAGTTAATTAGGACCAAAAAAAAGCAGCTTTTATCTTATACTTATATGGATGAAAAAAATGATTCTAAATTATAACTTTTCTTTAGCTAAATTGGCCAAATGCATATCCAGGGAGATATGGTTTTTCAGCCTGAGATTTCTAGACCACTCAGCTAGTTATCTTACTTCCATCAAGATAAGCAGGTATACTGGACTTACAGCTAACTGTGGGTTGTTGCTTCTTTCCTCTTTCATCAAAAATGAGAACATCTGTAATCATCACAACAGGATGCTGGCCTGTGCCTTTTGGATGGTGTCCAGCAAAGACCTCTGTTAGGCTAAGTTTGCATAACCCCACATGAGGAGAATAGAGAATTAGGGAGGAATGGCCGAGAGGAAGAAAATTCTGAGTTTGTAAAACAAAAATAGCTCACGCTGTAAAATGAACTAGAACGTGCAATATGAAATGTGGCAAGGAAATGAGATAGACTTAAGGATAAACTTAAGGATGTATTTTATAAGAAACAAATTTAAGAAATTATCATGATAATTTTCATTATTATTAGATAAAAACATACTAAGGAAGAATATATTCCAATCTAAGTTGTGGCTTAGTACCTAGACACAGGAAAATGGTTTCTTAGAGGAGAGGGAAGGATGTGGGGGTGGGCTTAGTTCATATTTCACAATGAAGATAAAGTGATAAGCATTAAGTGACTGAATTTGTGCTTAAGAATAGACAATATAGTTGTGTGATAGGGAATGGAACAAAGGCAAACTCAGGAAAAGAGAGATGAAGAAAGAAGAAACAACTTATGAAAATGACAATTAAAAGATATTTTAAAAAATGGAAAAGGAAGAGAGAGGAGAGAGGAGAGAAATGAGGGAGGTAGAAGAGGTGTGAACAGAAAGAATGAAAAAAAGTAATCACTTTTGCTTGGTTTGTGTCTATCCTGACACACACTTCTCATATTACCTCTGCAGTCCTAATTTCCTGATTAGATTATCTGCAGTAGAGTTAACTATTCCATTGGGGAGAAAATAGGCAAAAATGGCTTTTTCAAGGATAGTGCCAGCTAGGCTTCCACAGTGCTCCCAAATTAGAACCATAAGCTGTAATTCATATGAGATAAAGCATATATTTATTTTAAAGTTCCAACAGAGAAAACCTGCAAAAAGAAAAATAAATATTGTTCAACAGTAGCTATGTTCCACCATTTCCTGGAGATTTGATGGTAATGTTCTGTCTTGGAGAGTGGTTCAAACGCACAAATGGATGACCCCTCAATTACTGCCCAGATCCTTTACTCTATGTGATTTTTCCCTAAGTCTTCAGTGTGCCTACCTGGACTCACAAAATATATAGTTAAGACATAGTCCTTCATCCTTTGTGCTATACTCCAGATTCTGAGCTTTCACAAAGCTATACTTTGCTCACGATATACCATAGAGGTAATGAACTGAAGCTGAGAAAAAGATCTGAATATGAATCCTAGTTCTGCCTCTCATTAGCTCCATGACCTTAGAAATTCATTTAATTTCCCTGTAAAATGGCAATAATAATAGCTACCTTCAGGTATTGTTTTGAAGATTAAAGAGTTAAAGAACATACAATTAGCACAGTGCATGACACATAATGTTCAATATATATGAGCCATTGTTGTTTTTATTTTTAAAAGTACTCTATATTCACCACCTCACCTTAATAGATTGCTCCCTAAGTCCTGCACTCTGGCCAGAGTCATCACATTTTCTCAAAGATAGTGATCATTTTTAACTTCTTGTAGACTTGGTGGCAAAAGACAGGGATCAGTCTGCTGTTATATCAGGCAAGATTTAGGAAAGCCTTCTAGATAATACTTCCAACAATATTGGTTTCAGTTTACCCCTAAATTATTGCAGCAGGTAATAATATGAACTCAAATGGAACTTAACTCTTAAAAATGCCCACTCATATTATTATTTTCTTCAATTTAAAATAGAAAGTTTTATTGAGATAATTGTAAATTCACATGTGGTTGTAAGAAATAATAAAAAGAGATTCCATGTACCCTTTACCCAGTTTCTCTCAATGGTAACATTTTGTAAAACTATAGTACAATATCACAAACAGGATATTGGCCTTGATACAATCTATCCATCTCATTCAGGTTTCCTCAGTTTTACTTGTACTCATATGTATGTTTGTGTGTGTATTTGCTTACATGTGTATTTATGTAGTTTTACACAATTTTATCACATGTGAAGGTTTTTGTATCTGCCACTATAATCAAGAAACTAAACAGTTACATCACCACAAGAATTCTTCTTCTTGACTTTTGATAACCACAACCCACCTTCCCACTGTCTATGTTCCCTCTACAGAAACCAATAATCTGTTCTCCATTTTGAAAATATCCCCCTTATTTCCTCTTCATATATTAGTCAGATTTTTTTTACAGCAAAGGAGAGACTGGGGACATACATAGATAAGGCAAGATTCTTCTCCTTTAGAAATCTGGCCAGAAGAAGGAAAGATTATGACACTCATACATTAGTAAGTTTTGTCCGGCTTACCATAAATTATATTTGACTCTACTATACAGCTACCCCTGCTATGCAAAAGTAGAGCATTCCTCTGAAGCGTTTCATAAGCTGAAATGGCATAAAGCGAAGAAGCAATTACCGTTAATTTATATGGGAAAAATTTCTGAGAGTCCCCAAACCCAAAAATAACCTACCAAAATAAATCAAGATAAAGCAAATATGCTCACAGACACAGTCCAAAGCTATGGGGGCCTGATGCTGAGATGCTGAGTGTAGTTCCGGGGAAGGAGCTTGGTGGCGCCGCTGTCACTGCTCCGGGTGTCCGCTGCCTCTATACTAATGTAGGTCTTTCGTAAAATGTGGAAACCTATATATGTAAAATAATTACATGGCCTCTGACACACATGGTTAGCACTTGCTAAATACTCTTTACTTCTGTCATTATCATCATCATCTTATTATATTTTAAATAATAAATATGATGTACAATTTATACTTGTGCTTCCTTGGACACACTATTACCTTTCATGCCAGTGTACCTTTGCCTTCTCTGGAGTATCTGTTTGCCATTATTTAATGGTATAATTTTTATCCTCAAGACCTAGTTTTTAGAAGCCCTCTCTGAAGGCTTGGTTGCATACAAGGCATCCATTGTAGTGGATGACATCAGGCAGAGTCCAGATCTGTTCCTCAGGATGGACTCATTCATTCTCCCAGCCGCTGAGATTGTTGGCTGCTGACAGTCTTCAGCTGTGTCCTCTCAAGGCTTTGTCCTCTGCTATAGTATGCTGTTTTGCTGTAGGTCACATGCCCACCCTTCCAGAGGCAAACTACATCCAATTACTGGTCAATGCAGGGGTGGGGATATAAAGTCCAGGTTCCTTCTCCCTGATTTCAGCCAATTCTCAAGGACATTCCAGAGCTCCTTGTGGGACTAGCTTAGGCCTTTCTTGAGACTATATCACACCCTTTCCCTATCTTCTTTCATTCTCCCAGAGGTTACTCCCCAGTAAACTTAACTGCACTAAATATCTATTTAAGAGTTTACCTCCCAAGAACCCATCATATAAAAGCCATTCTCTACCACCCTTGAGTGTTTTTTCTCTGTTTTCAAATATTCCTGTGAAAACATTTATGGGATTTAGATTTTATCCAAACTAATATTTTCCCCAAAGTATTAAGCTAGTCACATTTTCTTTGTCTTCAACATTTTTGCTCAGATAACATTCATTAAATCACGCAACCTATATATATTGAGAAATTCCTATGTACCAAGCACTTCACAAAATCCTGGGGATACAATGGTGAAGAAAACCAATATTGTCCATGTTTTCATGGAGCTTATTGTTCAGTGGGGGAAACAGACATTTAAAAAAGTAAAATGTACTCCTTGTTCTTCTTTTTGTGTTGTCTTTTCTAAGTTGGCTAGTTTGAACTACAATTCTTTTTTTTTATTTTTTTATTTTTTGTGGGGAAGACCAGCCCTGAGCTAACATCCGTTGCCAATCCTCCCCTTTTTGTTGAGGAAGACTGGCCCTGGGCTAACATCGTGCCCATCTTCCTCTACTTTATATGGGACGCCGCCACGGCATGGCTGACAGGCAGTGCGTCGGCGGGCGCCCGGGATCCGAACCGCAAACCCCGGGCTGCCAAGCGCGGACTAAACCGCTGCGCCACTGGGCGGCCCTGAACTACAATTCTTGTTCTTTCTTCTCTCCAAGAAGGAAGATTTCCTGTATCCAAAGGTAGAAATCAGCATTGCCCCAAGTAAAACAAGGTGGTGAAGACTCATCTTACCAGAAATTGATAAATTGTATCATCAATTTGCAGACTTTGTCAGCTTGACATTTTTCATACTCAATATCCTTGAATTCCTAACTACATCCCTGTGTTAGACCTCTCCAGAAGTAAGGATGATCCACTTGCTCTTTACACGTGGCCCTCTGCATCTCTCTTCTGTCTCCTGTATCATTTTATCAATGAAATGATTGATATCAGAAACTCCCTTAACTGTGATATTGATCTGAAAGATAGAAAATCTCTCACAACTAAGCATGACATAGTCATGGTGGTTATGGTGGACTATTTGGATTCAAGAATGGAAGCAGATGTGTATAAAGAGGAGACCAATAGGGCAATTACAAGAGGTACCCATCAATAAGGAGCACCAAAGGACAACATTCCTGATAATGTTACAAGATGGGAAACTGTATTTACCACTATTCTTCTCAGGGAGAATAGTGTATATGGTTGAAAGGAAAATAGTTGGAAAAGGAAAAAACTGCTTGGGATGGGGACACAACTCCCGGGGACACGCTTACATAACAGTTTATGGTCACTAATGTGCTTTCCTAGGAGGGCGGGTATGGTCCACTGCGTGCATTTGTTTATTGATCAGAGTCTGCAAATGTGGGGCCAGGAATGAATTTCTTTTTCTAGTAGTCTTGCTTGTCAGCCCTTTCCCACATACCATTCAAGCTCTCTTATAACAAAATGATCAATAGATAATAAAGCATAGTGGCCTGAAAGGACAACATATCTTGGCCTGAATCTGCTTGGGACATCTACAAGCAGCTGATAGCAGCTCCTTGTGCATCTGAAACATTTATACTGACCAGGGGGCAGGAGGTTAACTTATGTCCCCATTTACCTTGGCATCCTTCAGAAATAAGAACTGTGATTGAGGAAAATAGCATTAATTCCCTCACAACAACTTCCTCTACAGTGAGAATGATAGAGAGAGGAAAGGATATGAAGAAAACAACCAGCTTCATACATGTTGCATATAATAACCCCCTATCTTTATAAAAGAAGGCTGTGGTGGATATTTCACTTATTATAAGCCAGTATGGTGTCTAATAACACATCCATGTCAGGCAAAAAAGCATCATAGCTTGTATAAAAAAGATCTACCATCAAATATTAATTTTTTAAATCATGAAATACTTTAATTTCATAAAATGCTTGAAAGCGTTTATTATCCACTTAAAACTAAACACTCAGTGAAATAATTAGTCCTTAATTTCTTAGCTGGTGTTGAAAAAATATAGTCTCATTTCTCCTCTTTTTGTTCAACATTCATGTGCTGAAAAATTGACTTGTGTACATTGAAAATTTGTATCATTTTATATTACTTTATATAGATGTTTATGCTCAAAGAGTATAATCGTAATAAATAAGAATTTTATGATGATTTATGAGATATAACTTTTTAAAAAGTTTTATGGTTATTATGGTTCAAAAATTAGAATCTACTAAACTATAAACTTTTTTTTTTTTTTTTTTGGTGAGGAAGACCAGCCCTGAGCTAACATCCGTTGCTAATCCTCCTCTTTTTGCTGAGGAAGACTGGCCCTGGGCTAACATCCGTGCCCATCTTCCTCCACTTTATATGGGACGCCGCCACGGCATGGCTGACAGGCAGTGCGTCGGCGGGCGCCCGGGATCCGAACCCGCGAACCCCGGGCTGCCAAGCGCGGACTAAACCGCTGCGCCACCGGGCCGGCCCCTAAACTATAAACTTTTAACTTGAAGGGGAGGACTATTTCCTAAGATAAACTCTAACCTTTTGTAACTGATAATAACAGATGACAATAGTGATTGTCTATAGAGAACCTCTTCAGAGTTATGACTGTTACTTAGGCTGAAACTGTTACTTAGGCTGATAATGATACAATAGAATGTTTAGGCTGGAAGCCAGCAGAGCCAGAGTTATCAGGCTTGATTTCAGTGCCCTCAAAGACCTGAGACTTGAGTCAGGTGGGAGGTCCTCATAATTTCTCCTAGCTATGGATGAGCTATCTCACTGTTCTTATATTTAACTCCTAAAGCAAAGGGCAAGCAGAGAGCTTCTTCTAGGTCCCCTAGCCATGATTAATTAAACAGTTTTCATTACAGTCATGTGCCACATAATGATGTTTCAGTCAAAGACAGACCGCATATACCACAGCGGTCCCATAAGATCAGTAGTACACAGCCTAAATGTGTAGTAGACTGTACCATCTAGTTTGTGTAAGTACCATAAGGGAGGAAGAAATTTTTCTCTACCCTCCTAGGTTCTTCTAGCTGGTCTAAGAATTAAATTGACATGAGACAGATTAACATGAGAAAAACAAACAAGATTTAATAACATGTATACATGGGAGAAACCCAGGAAAACCAAGTAACGTGTCAAAATGGCCAAAGCCCTCACCTTAAATGCCATCCTCAGCTATAGACAAAAGAAGGTGTTGGGGTGGGGAGAGTCAGGGACTTCAAAAGGAAGAAAAGCAATTGACAAGTAGGGGAAAAGGAGCAAACATTTGGAAAACAAGTGTTTGGCCACACAGAAACAGAAGAACACTGAGGGGAGCCCAACAAACAGGCTTTTCTAGGTTTCTCCCTGTCTACCACCTAGTTCATGTTATGCTAAGGTGATAGCTTACTTCCTGAGACAGAGTTTTAAATATGAATTCTTTCAGGCAGTTAAAGGGGAGGTAACAAGAAAAACTTTCTGAGTCTTTTGTTTCTTAAAAATAATCAGACTAAAATAATCCTCATGTTAAAAAGATACATTTTGGGGTGGCAAATTTTGTTCCCCTTCAGTACATTCTATGATGTTCTCACAATGACAAAATCACCTAATGATGCATTTCTCAGAATGGGTCCCCACTGTCAAGCGACAAATGACTGTATTTGGTTTGGGCTCTCCTATAGTCAATAAAGTTTGAAGAGTTTACTCTCTCTGTTCTTCAGGATTTTTACCTTTGAATGGAAATTATATTTCCAAATTCAATAATTTAGAAACACTGAACTATAGAACTGGAAGAACCTTAGAGATCACCATGAGTGGATGATTTTTAAGCAATTGCTTTTCCTTTTTAAGTAGCATTACATATTTTCAAACTATAATCATATTAAAGAACATTTTAGATAGAGGCAAAGTCTTTTTCAACATCATTGTCATAAGGAAACCATCCAATGTATCTTGTGACTTTTTATACTAATGCATTTTTCTCCCAAAGGCGTAAAAGTACACTCTACCAATGTGTTTCTTCTTACTAAATCCTTGAGTGGTGCTATTTGAAACAGAGAGAATAAAATATAACCAGTTTCATAATGATACACCACTCCGATAATAATTGGATTACATAGAAGAGCATCAATGTGAAAATCTATAAAATGGTGATATATGGTCTCTCTCTCTATGTATACACACAACTTTAATTAAGAATCTTATAGAATGCAGCATGTGTCATATCTTTTAGATAGAATGGCCCTACCATAATGTTCATCCTAGCTTTTCCTTTTCATAGCAAAACATTTTCTGCCTTCCACTCAGTGAAGCATTTCCTTAATAATTACCAGAAATGACAACATTGTCAAGTTTCTATGGCACGTCTTCTTGACATTACCTTTTCCAGTCACTCTATAAATGCTCTTATCACTTCATTTTTAGCTAGTATAAATGTTTTCCCTTAGCTTTTGCCTATTCAACTTTTCCAAATTATTCTAATAGTGTAGGAGAAAGATTTCTGCAATTGGAGTGAGAATATCCATGCCAAATTCTACCTCAGCTAGGGTTTGAAAGAACATATGTGATTATACCTAGACTTATACCTAGCTATAACCTAGATTATACCTAGACTTATACCTAGATTTTTGGTATTCTCATTTGTAAAATGGAGATGGCGTTTACCTTATAAAATTGTTATATTAAAATATGAACTCATATATACAAGTAATTTGAACAATAAACGTACACTAAAATGATATACACAAAAACACATGTAATCAAAGTATGTCAATGTAAAAAAAGTAATTCTGATATTAGGCCTTTGTTCTTTTGCCCAGTTAAAGCCGTCATTAATTTTGTGATGCCTTTTACCATCAAAGGTGTCATAGAATTAAGGAATCATAATATATATGTAGCTGAGAAAAATGCTACTTAAAGTCACAGCTGATACAGACATGTTTGCTTCCTAAGCTCTCAGCATAATCTCATTCTCAGGTGTGTGGCCCTTTGTTAAAGAAAATACTTTAATAGACCATCATGAACACCATAGAGGAAATCTTTAGGGCACTCTCTGGAAGCCCATAAAGAGAACTAAATTGCTGCGTATAATGAAGTATCAATTTCGAGCTGCCAAAATTGTCCAGGAAGAAGATAGTTTGGACTTCAGTGTGCAGAAAGATAGCTTACACAAAAGATGAGGTACACAGGTGAGATTCAGGATCAAGGGGGCAAGAAAATGAAGCCAGAGATGAGGAAGAAAAACGCAAGATATTCAAGGATTCTCAAGGATGATATGGACACTGGATTTTATACTGTGTGAAATGTGACTGGTTTTATTTCAATCTTAAAGTTCAAGGTGACTCCAGCAGGCTAGAGTGCACAGGACACCTTGGCAGTAGACACTTGTGTCGCAGTGGACTCTATCAGTCAAGAGATTTATTATTTTATTTCTTTTTATGTTTTGAAAACATTATACCATGTGAAGAAACATTTGTTAATGATGAAAGTGTCATCTATATCTAGGAAAGTGCATAACCATTCTGATAGGTAAATCAGTAATGTCTAATACCAAAACTGGCAAAGAGACCATTGGAGAATTGGAAGGGATCTACCATTTTACTAAAAGTCTTACTTATACATGTATGAGTTGATACACAAGCTATTTTCTGTTTTAGAGAAAATTAAAAATAAAATATATTATAATCAATATGTAATAATTAAAATGACTGATCTAAACATTTAAGAGATGAGATTTATGTGTTATATATGTACCCTAAAGTGAAAAGTGAAACTTTTCAGATATGAATGCCATATTTTCATGAACTTACTGTTCCTTAATTTGATGGCTCTTTGTAAATTTTTCTCATTTATGATAGCCATATATTTTATAAAATCTTATGTAAGAAAGTATAACTGATACTTTACTTTTAATCTCAATATTTAAAAATTGAGCTTTAGAGTGAAAACACTGAAACAAATTTTTTCTCACACATATACTACATAAAATATATAAAACTGTTTTTTTATTCATAGTATTAAAAATAACCTATTCTATTTGCCTAATGCATAATCACGGTCCTTTTGTTTTAGAAGCATACTGCAAATATTAAATTGATCTTGGTGCCACTGTTCTCCTTTGTGTTGATATATTTAATTCTAAAAGCAATGGTCCTTGAGATTGGCAAACTCAAAATTTATTATATTTTTCCCAAACATGTTTATTTTAAATAAAAATTTAAAAATGCTTTTCATTTTTCATATCTCAAAAACTTTTTTGATATTTGGCTCACAACATACTTATAAAAAAAGTAAATGTAGGCATTACCCTCCTCATTTTAGAAGCGAAAAGTTGGAGCTTAGAGAGATTAAGTGATTTTTCAAATGTGTGCTTTTCAAACTTCACTTGATTTATGCTATAGAAACCTGAATTCCTACCATTGTTTCTCATTAGGTTGCTATGACTAGTAATTCTTACTCTAATGACCTAGAACCCCTCCTTTCACACTCCTCCAATTCCATGTGCTTCTAGAAGCTCCTATTTCTCACCAACAGATTCTAAATAATATGAAGAAAATGGTAATGATGTCAACTTCTACCTAAATATGGGCTTGTGACATTCAGTGCTATTTCTATTTTGAATTGACAATGTTAGAAACGGGTTATTCTCTCCTAAGTGCCAGCCTTGCAGTTAGTGAATCTATATGCATATTAAACTAAGGCAAATGTGAAGGTAAGCTAGTTCCACAAATTTTATACCAAAAGTGAACACTTTAATAGTGAACTCTAACATCTATTAGAATTATTTTAATCCTGAAAGTAGAATGTAGCGTTTGATAGAGCCATGCTCATTTTAGTTGCTGCCTTTTTTTTTTGGCATGTATAAAAATCTTAGTTTTGACAGGTCTGGGTTATTCATTTTAATTATTGTATCAGCCATATTCAGAGTATTGCCTTAGCTAAGTGGGATTTCATTCCATTTATATGCTATTTCAGAAATGTGCTATGCCAAAAACTTAAAATTATCACTATCATCATTATTATTATTGTTCTCATTTGACAGATTTTTATAACTGAGGTTTAGGGATGTTGAATGACTTGCCTTTGTCAAAGAACACACCAGTATGTACCATATTTAAGGTGTAAACTCAGATCCTGCGAATAAAAATACATGTTCTTCCTACCCTAATACCCAATCAAAGACTTGATAAATTTTCAAACAACAATTCAAAACATTTACAAACATTTACTCTTTGACAAGTGCTTTGTAAGTTTCCAAGTGTACAAAGATAAGTAAAGTCCTATGCCTGCTCATAATCTAGTGAGAAAGATAGAATATATTAAATTTATAAAAACTACCGTAGAATGACAGAAGAAACAGACTCTGACAGTAGTTATATAATGTAGTTATTGATAATATAGGTTTTAGAGTCCTAAGTTTGGATCCTTACTCTGCCACTTACTGTGTGATTTTGGACAAGTGATTTAAACTGTAAACCTCCATTCCCCAGTTTTTATGTCCAGTAAATGAAGAGAGCTCTGCATGATAGCGTTGGAAGATAAGCACTCGCAAGGTGATTGATATATGGTACATACTCAATAAAAGTTAGCTTAACAAAAGTTGGGATGTGGGAAGAGGGAGAACATTTGATGTATATCTACAGAGTTCACTAAATAGAGTCAGGGCACACGTGTAGTCCAGATTATGGGGAGATTTTATGTTGGTATAGAGAGAACAAAAATCCATACACTATGATTACAACAAAGGGTATTGAGAACTAGGGAACAAGGAACAAAATAGGCTAGGGGGGGAAGATAAATCTGGAAAGGCAGTTTGGGATCAGCTGACTAATTGAAATAAATAAGATAGAGGAATTGAAAATATCCTTAAGATTTCCATTTTGTCCATCTAGGTAGATAGTGATGGCATTACCATATTTCATTACAGGCAGATACTTCTGTTTCAAGACATAGCAGTAATTTAGTCACACCTTTTCTTGGAGGAAAAGTACATGTTACATTTTGCTATTCACCAAAAATCACTTACATTTATAAATATAATTATATACATTCTCTTTTTAAGTATCTCAAAGTATGAGGACAAAGGTCTTTCAGTTTAATACATTTCTTTGAGCAAAAAATCATCATAATAAAAGACATTCATGGAGTGTTTACTATGTGTCAGAAATTGCCCTAAGGGTGTCATTTCCTTATCTCCTAAAACTTTGAAACAACCCTATGAGATAAGTGGTATTAGCTCATTTATACATGAGAAAATTCAGAAAGCACTACCAAAATTATTTTATAATCTTCTAACATTGATTTTGTCATGCCTTAGATTTAGATAATCTTTAGAATGATTCAACAGGACTAAAAAGTCAGGGTATTATGATTGTTCTCTATAAAGCTCAGACAAGGAGCAGAAGTCAGAAGATATTTTTATAGCTACATGTTTAATAAAAGAGGCCATTTTTGTTAGAAGGGAAACTAATTAGACATACTTGTTTCACTTTCTTTTCTTGTCCCATTGAAATACCCATGAAAACCAGAAACAAATGCTATGTTAATTAAATATTTTCTGATCTCTGGAAGAATCTCCAGTGCAAATGAATAAAACTAAGAAAGCAGACATGGAAGGTGTAGGAGGCAGCTTTCCCTTACCTCAACTACATATTTCTGCAAATATTGGGGTCTGGATTTCTAACCAGAAATCCAATGTCTCTGTCCTAGCACAATAGTTCTTTCTAATGAAAAGAGAATGTCTCTCCATTCATGTCTTTGACTTCGGTCCATAACCAATCATTCTTACCACATCAGCACTTTTTACAACTTTATTGAGGTATAACTGATAATACAGAACACTGCATATATTTAACATATACAACTTGATGAGTTTGGTCATATACATACACCTATGATACCATCACTCCAACAAGGTAGTAAACATATACATCCCCTCCAAAAGTTTCCTTGTGTCCTTTTTATTTGTGGTAAGAATACTTAACATGAGATCTACCCTCTTAACAACTTTTTAAGTGCACAACACCATATTGTTAACTATAGGCACTATGTTGTACAGCAGCTCTCTAGAACTTATTCCTCTCGTATAACTAACTTTATACCCATTGAACAGTTCTTAATTTCCCCCTCTCCCCATCCCCTGACAACCACATTCTATTTTCTACTTCTCTAAGTTTGACTATTTTATATATCTTACATAAGTGGAATCATGCAGTATTTGTCCTTCTGTGACTGACTTATTTCACTTAGTGTAATGTCTTTCAGGTCTATCCATATTGTCATAAATGGTAAGGTTTCCTTCTTTTTTTTAAGGCTGAATAATATTCTATTATGTGTATATACCACATTTGGGAGAGAACAATAGTAATATAACTAGGTCAGAAGTTAAACGGAGAGGCTAATATCACATTGGATTTTTGAATATAAAATAATCAATGCATTTGGCTAGAGACAGGAGATAGTCAGAAACGGCCTAATAATTTAAAATTAATTTCTTATTTTTATTGTACGTTTATCTATTTTTCAAATTTTTTGGAATGGGATACTATTGATATAAGCAAGATGGTGATATAAATTTAGATATATAGATAGCAGGAGGGTGACAACATATATGTTGTCAAAATAGTCCTGGTTGCTGTTTTGAGAATATATTGTAGAGGAGGCATCAGTCATTTAAGAAGGAGATGATGGTGGCTTAGAAATACAACTTATCAGATTATGTGATAGAGTAGATGTGTTGGGAATGAGGAAGAGAGAGATGTCAAGGATGACTCCCAGGTTATGATCTTGCATGACTGAGATGAAAATGACTGGAAGAGAAGCAGGTTTATTAAGGACTACCAAACGTTCATTTTAGGATATGATATGTTTAACATTTCTTTAATTCATCTCTGTGGATGTCTCAGTGACACAGTTGGATATATTAGTCTGCAGTTAAAAGAGAGAGACAAGAGGACAGGTGAAGAGAATTTGTTTAAGAGAGAGAAATATGGGATTTATTGGCATATTAAAATGATTTAAATTTATGGAAGTAGATGATAATCCCCAAAAGACAGAGTTTGTAGAATGAAACATAAGAAAAACAATTTCTGAGAACTAAATTTCTGAAATTTTAGAGATCGGGTAGAGGAAGAGGGCCCAGCAAAAAAAAAAAAATCGAGGAATCAGGTGAGAGCAAAGCCAGGAGAGTCATATGAAAGCCATTATAAAAGTGTTTTAAGAAGGATGAAGTGAATAAATATGTCAAATGCTGCTAAGAGGTCGAGGAAGTTGAGAATGGAATAGTGCTCAATAGACTTAGCAACATGAAAGTTATTGGTGACCTTAGTAAGATGAAGTTAGCATTATTCATCTTAAAAGTAAGAGAATAAAAAGGTAATACTCCTTGAGTACCAATGAGAGTCCTGCAGAGTAGAAATAGTCTGAATTTTTAATATAACTAATAATAATTTGTCATGAATTTGTTGAACTATATATAGCTAGATCCCAAAGGATAAGGGCATAGGAAAGGGGTCATAGGGTGATTATGGAGAAATAGTAAAATTGCAGAGAGAACCAAGGATCATCAAAATGCTACTGCCAACTCTAGGATAAGAAAAAGGATATTAAGAAGAGCTATCTTTATTGTCATGTAAGGAAGCAACATGACACCATTTATAAACCATAAACATTTTGGGAAACTAAACTTCATCCATTATTTTCACTCAAAAATACGTATTTTTACCATGCACCAGATGTGCTGGGAATTGGACACAAGGTGAAGAAGACAGATTTGGAATTTTCCCACTGAGCCTTGGAAGGTAGATAGACGATAGAAAAATAGACAAAACATAATAATAAAGAGGGCAATGTTATGATGAGAACTAAGGGAATTTGAAAGAGAACAAAAAATTGGAGGGAAACTACAATCAGTAAGGTGGTTAAGCACAAAATCACTTTACAGAGATACAAGCTGATACTGGATGAATGAAATCAGTCACACGACGCCCACTACATTATATAACATGTAGCTATTAGTGCTTGTATAATTCAAAATTTGAGTACCAGTTACTTTTTTTCCTTCTGTATACTCAAAATGATATCTTGCTAAACATAAATAAATAAGTTAAGCTATGATATATTGATATATATCAGTGGTTTCTCCAGTGAAGTTAAGACTATATGGTTTATCAGATCTGCAGTTAAGCCTGGAAAGAGTAGTTTCTAAACGTAAATGAAAGATTTGGGGTTCTGTAGTTTTTGCTCATGAAATCCATGATAGATGACCAAATTATGTTTCTCAAATAAATTGTGATGTGTATTATTATTGAGATTTATGAGTTTATTTATTATAAAATTGAAGACTCAATTGGAACCATATGAGAAATGCTTTCAAGTCATTATGGTATAAAAGTTAATTGATCAATAATAAAACAATCCAGAGATTTTGAGACTCTTTAGAAACACATTTTTAATGTAATTTAGATGAATTTAATTGAAGAATAAAGCAAAGGAAAATGACACCTTGCAAATATTTGTATTAAAGTGCTATTGAAAAAATTTTGGAATGCATTAAGTTTTGCCAGACTTACAGCTGTTGCCTGTTTGAGAATAAGCAAAAACTCTGCTCAGTGATGCTTAAAAAGTAGGGTAGGAAATATTTTTAGAACTCTTGAAATTTTAGTAGATAGCTACTGCATGAATGTCCATGAAACAATATGTATTTCATTAAAGAGCCCTAGTTTATTAGTTGCAAGATACATTTTGTGGCAACTGAGCATACCCAGTTCTGAAATCAAGTGGTATCTCAAATAGTCAAACTGAGCGTATTTTTTAAATGGATACTGGTGATCAACTGTGTATATACTTAGGAGATCTACAGGAAAGAATACGTGAATTGAATTCTGTGTGAGAGACATGATTATCATATCTTCAGAATGGGACATAGAAGAGGAAAGAGAAGTATTTGGATAAAGGAAGAGGTAAAGAAGACTTTATACAGTTTGCTTAAAGTGAATTTAAGATCAAACATTTCAACTGGGTTCCAAATACCCTTCTTGCCTGTGAAACTTCCTGATTCTCCTATTTTTGTTCCAGAAAATACCTGACTTTCACATTAACACAATTGACATAGAGGTGAATGCTTTTGGACTCTCTCTGATTAAGAACAGAGTTCACAACATTAGAGCAATAATTTGGTACCAGTATCTGAATCTCCCCAATGTCTCAATGTGCATCGAAGACATCTGTCACAAATGGGACTAGTTTTATGATTCTACAAGACATAAATTATAAACTTGAAAAATCTTTCCCCTTCTAGTATGCCAAAAAAAATTCCTAATATTTCCACCCAAATATAATGTTAATTTGTCTGCCAAAAGAGAAAGAATCTTTGATCTTAGCTAATTTGATTAATACAGACAAGTATTATACAGAAAAGTTTTAGAGTATTAGATAAGATATTTGGAGGATAAAAGTTGATTGAGATATGTAAGTAAATGGCATTTTGACAAAAGAATATTTTAATTTGTTTCTGTTAATTATTTGGGCTTCCATGTCTTAGAAAACATAAAATTAGTATTTCTCATATATTAGCTTTTTGACTGTTGCACTATAATTCCTCAAATATGATATCACTCTAATATTTGAATATATGTATCTTGGGATTTGTAAATGTTTGATAATAGACAATTTTTTCATGGGTAATCTTGAAACATGATCACTCAAAACGTTGTCTAAATAAGATCCTCTTGACCTTTAAACAAGTTAGTAGGAAAGTGAGGAGAAATGACAAAATAAGAAAAGAACAGAAAAGAAATCTTTTAATTAATCAAAAAATATATACAATAGCTCTAACACATTTTATTATATTTTACTGTCTGCAACTGTATCTTCTCTAAACCTCTGGTCATCATTATAGATCGCATGCACTAAGTAATTTAAAATCGCCTATAGCATCATGTTTTTCAGTGTAGGTTTCTTCATCTTTTGTTTTTTACTGAAATCTGGCTTTTCCCTTTTGATACTACTTCTGTTTCAGCTTTTACAAGTAACGACTGTTTCTCCCATATCCTTCTAGAACTAAACCTGGAAGAAGCATAAGTGTCTTTTTTTTCTTGGTGTGACTTCCAAAGTGTTCCCTCACCCTTCCCTAAAAGTTTTCAGCTTTGAAGTTTTCAATCTCTTTATTAAAATATAAAACCTGAAATTGGTGTTGCTCTTCTCCTTGTGGAATTTGCCAGTTCAAAAGTAGCAGTTAATAGGTTCAGAAGTGAGAAAAAACTGACAGCTAATCAACTGAGAAGTTGACATAAGCTTTCAAAAGCTTTGTGGAGTTGAGGGATGAAATGGGAGTTCAGAGCCTTCCTAGTAGAGGGACCTAGCCGATACCCTAAACTTTCTGTTGACATTCCAAAGGGCTATGCTGTTTGAGTAAGAGAGAACCAGAAATGGCCAAACCTCAACAATAACTAAAGCCCAGCTATCAATAATAAGCTCATTCTCATTTGATTGTGGTGATCTTCCATCAGCCTACCTGGCTAAGAGAAACGGGTAAATCCCTTAGGAGGATGATAATATCAGATAGAGCCTCAAAGTATCTGTACATTTTTTACATATAATACCCTACACTCAGTCAAAAATAATGAGACATAGGAAAAGACATAATTTAAGCAAAAATTAAGAGAAAAAAATAACAATTGTAGCTATTCTACAATATAGTCAGATATTGGAGATATTAGGTAGAGACTAAAATTATGGGAGGAATGACAATGTTGGAAAATTTCAGCAGAGAAGTGAAAAAAGTTTAAAAGATGAATACTCTAGAACTAAAATATGCAATAAATAATCATAAGTAGTCAGTAAATGGGTTTAATAGCAAGTTCAACAGCTAAAGAGAAAATTCATGGCCTGGAAGATAAACCAGAAGAAAATATCCCAAAGCAACTACCGAGAGAAAAACAGGATATATAACAGAGAGATCAGTATAGGAGACATTTGGGACAGAGTGAAAAGGCATAACAAATGCGTAATTAGAGTTCCAGAAGTATAGAGAGAAAGACAGTGTAGCAACAATATTTGAAAAACTAATGAGTGAGAAATTTCTAAAGCCGGAAAACACTGATGACATGTATTCAAGAAATGTTATGCACTACAAGAAGGATAAATGTGAATAAAACCACACCTAAACACATCATCTTAAAACTGCTGACACCAAACATAAAAATGGGTATCTTAATATTTTTATCTTCATATTAGCAGAGGTCAAAATATTGATGAAAGAAGAACTAAATAAATGGAGAGACATATTTTGCACATGGATTGGAAGATTCAAAATAATAAAAATATCAATTCTCCTCAAATTGTTATATAGGTTTAAAGTGATTCCTGTCAAAATACCACTCGTATTTTTTTGAGATATAGACAAGATTATTCTAAAATTTGTATGGAAAGGCGAAGGAACTATACTAGCTAAAATAATTTCAAAAACGAAGAATAAAGTGGAAGACTCATTATCTGAGTCTACTATATGGCTACAGTAAATAAGATTCTGTGGTATTAGCAGAGGGGTAGACACATAGATCAATGGATCAAATTAGAGAAGCCTGGCATATATACACATAAGTATAACCAACCAATTAATAACCTCAAGTGAGGAAATAATACTGCCTCAAAATTCCTTCATTACTCCACTTTACTAGATGACTATTTAATAACTTCTCTCTTCAAACCTCCAGCACCTCCCCTAACTTTAGCTAGAAGTGATGCTCTTGCTTCCCATTATACTGACAAAATAGATGGAATTCCATGATAACTATTGCAATCTCTCATTACTCCATCTACCAACTAAACTGCTCTTGTGAATATATACTCTGTCTTTTCTCTTGTTATGTTGGATGAACTCTCCATAATCCTATCTAGGTTCAAAACATCTTTTTGTGCACTATATGCACTTTCTCTTACTCAAGAATATTACTGCACAATGTCTCCTGCATCATTATTTTTACCCATTGGATCGTTTTCACCATCATACAAACATATTCTAATTTTCCTCATTAAAAAAATGACCTCAATTTCCATTTAACTACCTTGAAATTTCTCTGCTCAACTTTGTAACAAAACTACTTGAAGATTTGTATTCACTGCATCCTATATACTTCTCCAAATTTCTATTGAGCCCACTCCAATATCTGACACCACTATTCCACCAAAATGTTTATCAAGCTTATCTATGCATTGTCAAGGCTGATTGCTAATTCTTTGTCTTCGTCTTATTTTAATACAGCTGGTCAATCCTTCCCAAATTAAATGCTTTATTCACTTTGTTTCTATGACATGATGCTCTACTGATTTTTCACCTAAATTATTGGCTATTTTCAATTTCCTGTCCTGGTTCTTCTTTGTTGTCCTACTTCTTGACTTCAAAGTGTCTTAGATTTTTTTTGTACCTCCTCTTTTCCCCATTGTACCTACTTCTTTGGTAAATTCAATACTCTTATGGTTTTAAATAATATCTATACATTGATAATTCCAAAGTGCCCAGAAAGACCTTTTCCTTGAAATTTAGATTTGAAATACTAGTGATTTAGATATCTAGAAGGCATTTTAAATCCAATATATGTGTATTGGATTGTTCTATTTTCAGGTTAGTTAAGCTTGAAACTACAATGCATGAAATGCCTTTTTCTCTATGGCTCCAAGTTAGAGCTGTCCAAAAGATAAACCTGCACAAAACTGAGGCTATTATTCTTTGATGATCATCATGATTAAATATGATAGATGGATGAAGAATTTCCCAGTAATTTTCAGCTTGTCCTTGTTCTCCTTTCCTTCATGTCTACCTCTTGTTTTTGACTGCTTGTCTCTGAACTACGGTATGGTAGATCATCCCTGTTTGTTGCTCCAGATCTAATCTCCTCCTATTCATTTTACCCTTATAAGTGACATCAATGGGTTCCTTTGTCCTTTGAGTTCTGGTTGGTTTCAGTCAATTAATGGCCCTAGCAGAAAATTGGAGGACAGTGAGAAAATGAATTCAGGGTATTTATTCCTCTGGCTCCCACTCTTCTGGGCTGTAAATGGCTGTGCTCCTCTGAAGAAGGGCACAACTGATTTTGTTTGGAATCCTCCTATGTTCATAGCTACAGAAGCAACCACAGCTATTTCTGGTAAGGATTACTTCCCCTTTCTCCTTCAGATCTAGGGTGGTTACATCTTTCAGTGTTCCTATGACAGGATTGTTCACCATTGCTTTTTGGTTTCCTTTGACCCTGCCCATAACTTCCCTTGTCCATAGTCTCTTCCTTAAACTCTCCACATTTCCCTGTTTGAATGTGCCATCTGTTTCCTATTGATATCTAGACTAACATATACTGGATGTTTTCATATTAAAGATGACATTTTCACCCTTTGAATTATGAGATAATAGGAAGAGCTGTATGAATTATGCCTTATTAATGTGGAATGCATTTAATTTAACTTTCACAACTATACTAGAAAACATCATCATATAAAGATATTCCTGATTTTTAAATTGCACATTTATAAGTCTCATATCCATTTGCTTTTCCTCTTGGTTTTCTCTGCTGATTTTCCATTAGTAAAGGGAAAATAAATAAATGCATAATGAGCATGATACTCTTGCAGAAAAGTAGTCTGGAGATCTTAATTCTAGTCACAACTCTGCCATTATTAGTTCTATGGCCTAAAGTAATTTAATCACTTTGGAGCTCAATTTTTGTAATCTGTAGAAGATTTGAACTAGATGATCTTTAGGGCTTCCCAACTCTAACATCTTTTATTCTAAGAATTTTCACATTTAATGTTCTGAGATGGTTAATTGTTAACCAGAAATAGATAATGGTTAAACAAACTTTCAGTAGAATTGCATTTTATGTTAGCAGAAACTATGCTGTGCTAGCAGCATCCCCAAGCACTTTTGCTTAGAAAGATCATAGCAGCTGAAAAGAAAACAAGATACTAAGATCATATCCTTTCAATTACAAAACAAACCAATCCACTCTCCCTCCATAAGTAACCTCTTGCTCCCTAGCTAATAATACCATTTCAAAAGTGTCTTATTCTGTATACGTAAAGTTTATTTTTATATACTGGCAAGCAAATATTTACTAGATAAGATTTTTGAAATATAAAAATACACGTGAAAGGGAATTAAAATAAATTATAAGTACTTAGAGATATTTAATTATATTTTAATGTAAATTATTTCAAAAATGCTTTTTATTTATATAAAATACTCATTTATAAGACAGATTATAAACATTTTAATTTTAATATTTATTTTTTAACTAACTCAAACATACAGAAAATAACCTGACAGGATGTCAAGCACCTCCCACCCAGATTTAAGAACTATTAATATTTACCATATTGAGAGTGAAATCAGAAAAATTGTGGAATAGTTTTCTACCATCTTTCCTCCCAGGAACACCAATTTAGACCATCTCTCATTGTCAAGAGTACTTTTATGGAAATCTGGGAGTCCAGTGAAGAAGTTCCAGCACACTGTTGGAACAAAAAATTCTGATATTAGATGCACTGAAGAGGATAAGGGGAACATTTTCACTTTACCCACATCACCCCTCCTCCAAGGAGGCACAGCTCAGTGCCATGAGAAACCCTTCAGCCCACAATTTCTCCCATAGGGGAAAGTGAGAGTATGAGACTGAGTGCCTGGCTTCCCCAGATGTGCAGGACACTGCCAAAGAGGCTCCCTTCTTTCTCACCCCACCCAGGATATTGAGGTGAGCTGCATGATTGAAGGATGGAGAGGGGCTGGGAGAACAGCAGATAGTGCTTTGAAGTTATCAAAGGGACACAGATCCTACTAACCACTTTGCAGACTCCCTCAGAAAGCCCACCCATGAGCTACTGGGGATGCCTCACCTGCAGATCATCCCAACTGGCCCACAGACATAGCTAATGCTACATGGGAGTAGTCCATACACAACCCCACCTCATGCTCAGCTTCCCATGTGCACACCTGAGGGCAGTGAGTGTCAGCCCTCAGGTGACTAATGAACATGTGCAGAAAGTCTTTCTGACTCTATGGGATTGAGAGAAAGGACACAAACTTGAGTATTCAGCACCACCCTAGGGTAAGCAAACAGGAAGCTATCAGCACCTGTCCTGGCTTTGCAGCATCAAGAGAAGGCATACAATTATAAGAATTATCTCACAAGAAAGAACAAGAAGCATAGAGCAGGTGTATCCTTAGAAGAGGTCTGAGAAAGCTTCAGAATTCCTAGTAGGACTGACAAAATTATTTCTCTCTTGAAGCCAGTCAGTGAACACTGTAAAAGGTGACTTCTTCAAATTTGAAGACATCAACACAAGACTTCAAGGAATATGAAAAATCAAGGAAATATGACACTAACAAAGGAATACAATAATTTTCCAGTAATCAACCACGAAGAAATGGAGATCTACAATTTTCCCAAAAAAACCCAATTCAAAATAGTTGTTTTAAGGAAGCTCAGTGAGCTACAGGAAAACACAGAGAGAGAGTTTAACAAAATTAGGAAAACAATACATCAACAAAACAAGAAGTTTAACAGAGAGATAGAAATCATAAAAAAAGAACAAACCAGAAATTCTGGAGCTGAAGACTCAATGAATAAAATTTTAAAAAATGCAATAGAGAACATCAACAACAAACTTGATGAAGCAGAAGAAAGAATCTATGTAATTAAAGACAGGTTATGTGAAATTATGCAACAGAGGATAACAAAGAAAAAAGAATGAAAACGAGTAAAGCATATGTGAAATATGGGAATACATCAAGTGAAAAAATATACACATTATTTGAGTCCCAGAAGGAGAAGAGAGGGAGAAAGGGGTAGAAACTTTATTTAAATAATAATTGTGGAGAACTTCCCAAATTTGGTGAGAGATTTGGGCATCCAAGTTCATGAAGTTCATAATCCCCCCATAATTTCAACCCAACACAATCTCATCCGAGACACATTATGATAAAACTGTCCAATTTAAAGATGAAGAGAGAATTTTAAAAGCAGCAAGAGAAAAAATGATTCTCACATACAAGGGAACTCCCATTGACCATGTGCAGATTTCTTAGCAGAAAACTTTCAGGCCAGGAGAGAGTGGAATGATATATTCAAAGTGCTGAAAGAAAAATAAAACTACAAAATAAGAACACTTTACCTGGCAAAAGGTGTCTTTTAGAAATGACGGAGAGATAAAGACTTTCCCAGAGAAACAAATGCTGAGGGAGTTTGTCACCACAAGACCTGACTTACAAGAAATGTCAAAAGGATGTCTTCAAATTGAAACAAAAGGATGCTAATTAGTAACAAGAAAAAATATGAAAGTATAAAACACCGGGGTAAAGGTAAGTATATACTCAAATTGAGAATACGCTAATACTATAATATGATAGTGTATTAATCACTTAACTCTAGTATAAAGGTTAAAGGACAAAAGTATTATAAATAAATACAGCTATAATAATTGGTTAATGGCTACACAATATAAAAATATGTGAATTGTGACATCAAATACATAACATGGGGGCAGTAAAAGGGAAAGATTTTATATGTGATTGAAATTAACTTTTTATCAGCTTAAAATATACTCATAACTATAAGATGTTTTATGTAAGCCTCATGATAACCACAAAGCTAAACCCTACAGTAGATACACAAAAGATAAAGACAAGGGAATCAAAGTATACCATGATGGAAAATCACCAATTCACAAAGAAGGACAGCATGAGAGGAAGAAAGGAACAAAGGAACTATAAAACAATTAATAAGATGGTATTAATAAATCCTTCTTTATCAATAATTACTTTCAATGTAAATGGATTAAATTCTCCAATCAAGAGACAAAGTGGCTGAATGGATAAAAAAACATGACTGTACTATATTCTGGCTATAAGAGACTCACTTCAGCTTTAAGGACACACAGAGGCTGAAAGTGAAGGGATATAAATAAATATTGCATGCATATGGAAACCAAAATATAGCAGGGGTAGCTGTACTTATATCAGAAAAAATATACTTTCAGTCAAAAATTGTATCAAGAGGCAAGCAAGGTCATTACATAATGATAAAGGGGTCAGTTCATCAAGAGGATATAGCAATTGTAAATATATATGCACTCAACATTATAGCACCTAAATATAGTAAGAAAATACTCATAGATCTGAAGGGACAAATAGACAATAATACAATAAAAAGTAGGCGACTTCAATATCTCACTTTAAAAAATGGATAGATTATCCAGACAGAAAATCAAAAGGAAACATTGGACTTGAATTATACTTTAGACTAAATGGACCTAACAGATGTACATAGAACATTCCATCCAACAGCAGCAGAATACACATGCTTCTCAAGCACATGTGGATCACTCTCCAGGATAGAGCATATAACAGGCCACAAAACAAGTCTTCACACATTTAAGAAGGTTGAAATCATACCAAGTATCTTTTCTAACCACAATGAAGTAGAAATCAATAACAGAAGGAAAACTGGAAAATTCACAAATAAGTGGAAATTAAACAACACAATCCTGCACAACCAATGGGTGGAAGAAGAAATCAAAAGGGAAATAAAAAAATATCCTGAAACAAATAAAAATAAAAACACAATATACGAAAACTTACAGAATGCAGCAAAAGCAGTTCTAAGAGGGAAGTTTATAGCAATAAATGCCTCCATTGGGATAAAAGAAAGATCTCAAATAAACAACCTAACTTTACACCTCAAGGAACTAAGAAAAGAAGAACAAACTAAACCTAAAGTTAGCAGAAGGAAGGAAATAACAAAGATCAAAACATCAATAAATGAAACAGAGACAAGAAAAATAATGGAAAAGAGCAATGGAATTAAGAACTGGTTTTTTTGAAGAGATAAAAAAATGAGAATTTTTTAGCTATACTAACTAAGAAAAAAAGAGAGAAGATTCAAATAAATAAAATCAGAAACGAAAGAGGAAACATTACAACTGTTACCATGAAAATATGAAAGATCATAAGAAACTACTATGAACAAATATACACAATAAAATTGGACAAGTCTGAACAAATGGATAAATTCCTAGAAACATACAACCTGCCAAGACTGAATTATGAAGAAATAGAAAATATGAAAAGACTAACAATGAGTAAAGAGATTGAATCAGTAATCAAAAACCTGCCAACAAAGAGAAGCCCAGGATCTAATGGTTTTACTGATGAATTCTACCAAATATTTAATGAAAAACTAATACCCGTACTTGTTAAACTCTTCCAAAACATTGAAGAGGAGGGAGCACTTCCCAACTCATTTTATGAGGCCAGCATTACCCTGATACCAAAGCCAGATAATGACACTACAAGAAAAAAAACCTAGAAGCCAATATCTCTGATTAGCATACAAGCAAAAATCCTCGAGAACAAACTGGCAAACATAATTCAAGAGCACATTAAAAGGATTGTACCCCATGATCCAGTCAGATTTATCCCTGAGATGTGAGGATGGTTCAACATAATCAAATCAATAAATCTGGTACAAACCATATGCTAATCTCAGTAGGTTCAGAAAAAAGCATTTAACAAAGTTCCACATCCTTTTGTGATAAAAAAAACTCAACAAATTAGGTATAGAAGGAAAGTACCTCTACATGATAAAGGCCATATATGACAAGCCCACAGCTAACATCATACTCAATGGTGAAAACGTGAAACCCTCCTCTAAGGTCAGGAATAAGACAAGGGAGCCCACTCTCACCACTAGTATTCAACATAGTACTGGAAAGTCCTAGCCACAGCATTTATCTAAGAAAAACATATAAAAGCTATCCAAATCAGAAAGGAAGAAGTAAAGTTGTTTGCAGATGACATGATCTTATATATAGAAATCTAAAGACCCCACCAAAAAACTGTTAAAACTAACAAATGAATTTAGGAAAGTTGCAGGACACAAAATCAATATAAAAAAATCAGTCGTGTTTCTATACACTTAACAACAAACTTTTGGAAAGAAAAATTAAGAAAACAATCCCATTTACAATAGTATCATAAACAATAAAATACTTAGGAATAAATTTAACCAAGGAGGTGAAAGACCTGTATACTGAAAACTATAAGACATCGGTGAAAGAAATTGAGGAAGACACAAATAAATGTAAAGATATCCCATCTTCACAGATTTGGAGAATCAATATTGTTAAAATGTCTATACTACCCAAAGTGATACAGAGATTCAATGCAATCTTTATCAAAATGCCAGTGACATTTTTCACAGAAATAGAAAAAATAATCCTAAAAACCGTTTGGAACTGCAAAAGACCCCACATAGCTATAGCTATCTTGAGAAAGAATAACAAAGCTAGCAGCATCACTCTTCCTGATTTCAAGCTACATTACAAAACCATAGTAACCAAAACGGTATTTACTGACATAAAAACAGACACAAAGACCAATGGAACAGAATACAGAGTCCAGAAATAAACCCACCCATATGTAGTCAACTAATATTTGACAGAATCACCAAGAACACACAATGGGGGAAGAATAGTCTCTTCAAAAAATGGTGTTGGGAAAACTGAATATCCACATGCAAAAGGATGAGATTGGACCCCTATGTCACATCATTCTCAAAAATGTACTCAAAATAGATTAAAGACTTAAATGTAAGATATGAAAATACAAAACTCATAGAAGAAAACAAGGAAAAGAGTTCTTTACATTGGTTTTGGCAATGAATTTTTTTGAATATGACACCTAAAGCACAGGCAATACAAACAAAAATACACAAGTGGGATAAAAAGCTTATGCACGGCAAAGGAAACAATCAACAAAATGAAAAGGTAACCTATGGAATTGGAGAAAATATTTGCAAACCATATATCTTATAAGGGGTTAATATCCAAAATATATAAGGAACTCATACAACTCAATAGCAAAAAAAAAAAAAAAAAAAAAGATTAAAAAATGGGCAAAGGACCTAAACAGACGTTTCTCAAAAGAAGACATACAAATGGCCGATAGGATCATGAAAAAGTGCTCCACCTCACTAATCATCAAGGAAAAGCAAGTCAAATCACAATGAGATATCCCCTAATACCTGTTAGGCTGGCTTTTATTAAAAAGCCAAGAGATGGGGCTGGGCCAGTGGTGTAGTGGTTAAGTTCGGCACGTTCCACTTCGGCTGCCCGGGTTCGCAGCTTCAGATCTCATGCGTGGACTTACAGCACTAGTTGGCCATGCTGTGGAGGCGACCCACATATAAAAAAAGTGGAGGAAGATTGGCACAGATGATAGTTTGGGGCTAATCTTCCTTAGCAAAAAAAAAAAAAAAAAAGCCAAGAGATAACAAATGTTGGCAAAGATGTAGTGAAAAGGGATCCCTTGTGCACTGTTGGTGGGAGTGTAAATTGGTACAGCCATAATGGAAAACAGTATGGAGTTTCCTCAAAAAAATTAAAAATAGAACTACCATATGAACCAGCAATTCCACTTCTGGGTATATATCTAAAGGAAATGAAATCTGAATCTTGAAAAGATATCTACACTTCTGTGTTCATTTCAGCATTATTCACAATAGCTGAGATATGGAAACAACTTAAGTGTCCATTGACAGACGAATGGGTAAAGAAAATATGATATATATAATGCAATATTATTCAGCCTTAAAACAGAAGAAAATCCTGTCATTTGCAACAACATGGATGAACATGGAAGACATTATGCTAAAGTGAAATAAGCTGTATGATCGCCCTTATACGTGGAATCAAAAACAGTCAAACTCATAGAAGCAAAGAGTAGAGTGGTGGTTGCCAGGGGCTGGGAAATGGGGAGATGTTGGTCAAAGGGTACAAAGTTTCAGTTACACAGGATGAATAAGTTCTGGAGATGTAATGTACAGCATGGTGACTATAGTTAATAATACTGGATTGTATAATTTTAAGTTTGCTGTGTGTAGATCTTAAATGTTTTCACCACACACAAAAAATGATAACTATGTGAAGTGAGGGATATATTAATTAGCTTGATAAAGGTGATCATTTCACAATACATATGTATATCAGAGCATCATGTTGTACACTGTTAATACATACAATTTTTATTTGTTAATTATACATTGATAAAATTGGAAAAAAATTGTCAACCACTCTATGTTGGGGGTGTGTGTGTGTGTGTGTGTGCATGTGTTTGTGTAATTTTTAGGTCTGTTATTTTTTTTATTGTGCTTATTATGGTGCAATTCCTTATTTTATGGTTTTAATCATTTGAAGCATTCTTTTCTTATTGTCATTTTTATTTTGTTCTATTTCCAGCAGGACTTCAATTCTTTTGTTTGTTGAAACTTCTGACTCTCATTTAGGATGGATTGTTTTCTTATCTGTTTATGATTTTGAATTCTGAGTGCATCTTCAATAATGCTTTATATGTGGAGATTTTTCACAAGTTTGTGAACTTGTCCCTTACAAGGTGCTTTGCATTTGAATGGCTCTATGAATGTCACTAGTCTGACACCAAATATTAAGTTAATATTTCTATATTAGGCTTCATGTTCTTCTGCACTTTGAGCATAATTTAATATTACAAATCCACTCAAAGCACTTTAGCCCATTTTTAAAATTGGGATTTTTTTTTTCTTAGTGCTTGGTTTCAAGTGTTCTTTGTATATTTTGGATACAAGTCCTTTATCCTAAATGTGTTTCATAACTATTTTGTCCCAGTCTGTGGCTGATTTTCATTCTCTTAACGGTGTCTTTTGCAGAGCAGACATTTTTAATTTTAAGAAATTCAAACATCAACTTTTATTTCATGAATCATGCTTTTGGTGTTGTCCCTAAATAGTTATTGGCAAACTCAAGGTTACCAAGATTTTCTCCCATGTTATTGTTTAGGAGTTTTATAGTTTTACATTTTATATTTAGGTCTATGATGCATTTGAATTAATTTTTTTGAAATCTGTAAGGTTTGTGTACAGAATCATTTTTTTTTTGCATGTGGATGTCCAATTTTTTCAGCACTGTTTGTTGAAAGACTTTTCTTTCTCCATTTAATTGTCTTGCTCCTTTTTCAAAGGTCAATTGAATGTGTTTGCGTGGGTCTATTTCTGGGCTCCCTATTCTCTCTCCAGTTGATATGTTTATTTTTCGTTTGCTAATACCACAATCTCTTGATTATTTTAACTATGTAATAAGTCTTGAAGTTAGGTAATGTCAATCCTCCAACTTTCTTCTTCAATATTGTGTTGTCTACTCTGGGTCTTTTGCCTTTCCATATAAAATTTAGAATCAGTTTGCTGATATCCACAAAAACCTTGCTGACATTTTGATTTGAAATGCATTGAATCTAAGATCAAGTTAAGAAGAATCAACATCTTGAAAATATTGTCTTCGTAACCATGTACATAGAGCATCTGTCCATTCAGTTAGCTCTTTGATTTTTTTTGTCAGATTTTTAGTTTCCTTCGTGTAGATCTTGTTTCTATTTGTTAGATTATACCTAAGTTTTAATTTTTTTGGTGTTAATGTAAATGGTATTGTGTTTTTTATTTCAAATTCTCACTCTTCATTGCTAAAATGAATGACTGAAAAAAAGAAATTAATTTTTGCATATTAACCTTGTGTTCTGCAAACTTGCTGTAATTGCTTATTAAATCCAGATTTTGTTGGTTCTTTGGGATATTCTACATAGACAATATGCCATCAGTGAAAAAAAAAGAGTGTTATTTGTTCCCAGTCTATATACCTTTTGTTTCCACTTCTTGTCTAAGAGCTTTAACTAGGACTTCCATGATGGTAAGTAGGAGTGCTGAGAGTGAACATCTTGCCTTGTTCCTTGTCTTAACAAGAAAACATCTAGTTTCTGACCATTTAGTAGGATGTTAACTGTAGGTTTTTTGTAGAAATTCTTTACCAAGTTGAGGAAATTTCCCTGTATTCCTACTTTGCTGAGAGTATCATGAATTGGTGTTGGCTTTTGCCGATTAGTTTTTCTGCAACTGTTGACATGATCATGTGATTTTTCCTCTTTAGTCTGTTGATGTGATGGATTACATTCATTGATTTTCAAAGGTTGAATTAGCCTTGCAAACCTGGAATAAATTCCACTCGGTTCTTGTGTATAATTCTTTTATATATTGTTGGACTTGGTTTGCTAATTTTATTTAGAGAATTTTTGCATTATGTTCATGAGAGATAGTGGTTTATAGTTTCCCTTTCTTGTCTTTGTCTGGTTTTGGTATTAGGGTGGTACTGGCTCCATAGAATCAGTTATAGAGTGTTCCCATTGCTTCTGTTTTCTAGAGAATTTCCAGAGTATTGGTATAATTTCTTTCTCGAATGTTTGGTAAAATTTACCAGTGACCTATCTTGGGCTGGTGCTTTCTGGTTAGTAAGGTTATTAATTATTGATTGAATTTCTTTAAAAGATATAGACCTCTTCAGATTTCTTCTTTGCAAATTTTGATAGATTGTATCTTTCAAAGAATTGGTTCATTTCATCTAGGTTATCAAATTTATGGCCATGGAGTTGTTCATAATCTTTCTTTTTCTTTTTTTTTTTTACTGAGGAAGATTTTCCCTGAGCTAATATCTGTTGACAATTTTTCTCTTTTTGTATGTGAGCCACCACCAAAGCATGGCCACTGACAGACGAGTTGTGTAGATCCACACCCGGAAACTGAACCCAGGCTACCAAAGTAGAGTGTGCTGAACTCAACCACCAGGCCCCTGGGGCTGGCCCCATAATATTTCTTTTTATCCATTTAATGTCCATGGATCAGTAGTGATGGTCCATCTTTGATTTCTGTTATTAGTAACTTGTGTCTTGTTACTTTTTTCTTAGTTAATCTGAGTAGAGTTTTATCAGTCTTTTCAAAGAACCAGTTTTTGGTTTTGTTGATTTTCTCCATTGATTTCCTGTTTTCAATTTCATTGATTTTTGTTCTAAATTCTTATTATTTTTATTTTTTTCTTCTGACTTGGGGTTAAATTTATTCTTACTCCTAGTTTCCTAAGGTGGAAGCTTAGATTGTTCACTTTAGATCTTTCTTAATTTCTAATGTATGCATTCAATTCTACAAATTGCCCTCTAAGCACTGCTTTCATTACATCCCACAAATTTTGTTGTGTTTTCATTTTCCTTTAGTTCAAAATATTTTTAATTTCTCTTGAGAATTCTTTGAATCATGTGTAATTTAGAAGTGTGTTGTTTAATCTCCAAGTGTATTGGGGTTTCCAGCTATCTTTCTGTTATTGATTTCTAGTTTAATTTCACTGTGGTCTGATTGCATATTTTTTATGATTTCTATACTTTTAAATTAATTAAGTTGTGTTTTATGGTCCAGAAAGTGGTTTATCGTGGTAAATGTTCCTGGTGAGCTTGAGAAGAGTGTGTATTCTGTGGTTGTTTTATGAAGTTTAGGACATTTCTACTGACATTTCTTCAAGCTGACTGTTTCTTTTCCTTTTTTAATTATTTTTTATTTTTAGCATTTTATTTTTATTTTTCTTAGAGTTTGTTTCATCTATATTTACATTACCAATCTATTCTTTTATGTTGACTACATTTCAGTTAGAGCCCTTAATGTATTAATCATAGTTGTTTAAAATTCCTAGTCTGATAATCACAAAATGTCTGCTATATCTGAGTCTGATTCTGATGCTTGCTCTGTCTCTTCCAGCTGTTTTTTGTCTTTTAGTATGACTTTTAATATTTTGTTGAATGCCAGACATTATGTACTGAGTAAAAGGAATTGAGGAAATAGGCCATTCATGTTAGGTTTTAGGTTTATCTGGCTAGAGGTTAGGCTGAACCTGTAGGTGTCAGAGGCTAATTTTCCTCTGGTGTCCTTGCTTTTGCCTTCCCTGTTGTCTTAGGGTTTCCCTAGAGACTTCTTAAATATGATCTGAGATACGCTATTCTTTCAGTTGTATTGTCCTATTGTTATACAGGAGCCCTGTTGATGTTGTGGTAAAGTGTAGAGGGAATAGAAGGGTTCTGCGGTCCTATTATTGGGTCTCAGTCTTTTAATGAACCTTTGCTCTGGTCTGTGACATTCACAAGTTCTTGTCAGGTGCTACCACCACCTTAGATGAGACAGGAAGGCTAGATGGGCTGGAGTTGGGTAGGTAGTTAGACTCTGGTAAAATAGATTCTCTTGAAGGCAAATCTTGTTAAGAAGAACAAAATTTCTGGGTATATTTTAAAATGGCTATTTTTCCCTCTCTGTTTGCTGGAAGCATAAGGAGATTTTTTTCTGATCTTCACTGTGAGAACCTGGTAGGGTTCCTTGAGGTAAAACTCACAAAAGTATGGAGCCCTCTCCTGGAATTTTTAACTCTCAAACATGTCCACACTGACCCTCCAGAAATTTATCATAACAGTGTATGTTTGCCTACCGGGCACTGGTTCCCATGGACTTTTCTGCTCCAGTAAGTTGTGATTGTTTGTATGAGCCTCTGTGTTTTTCCAATTTTGGATGCTGTGGTTTGTTCTGTGACCTTGATTCTCTGATAGGTCTAAGAAGAGACGTTTATTTTTTCTTGTTGTAAGGATGGGAGCAATAGCTTCCAAGCTCCTTTCATGAAGAATAGAAACTAGAAGTCTCTATTATTTTTTAAAAATGTCATCATTTCTTAAACTCAGAGCTATTTCAAGTTCACTGAATTCTCACTTTCAATAACCTTCTGTTGTTATTTCATAGATTCATTAAGTTCTCTTATTTTTGAGGAAATTTGTATTTGTTATTATAACCATGTCATTTTCTTCTTCTATCTCAGGGTCTCTTAACCTTGGCCCTGTAGACTTTTGGGGCAAGATAATTATTTGTTGTGAGGGAATATCCTGCGAGTGTAAGATGCTTAGCACCATCCGTGGTCTCTCTGTACTAGGTCCCCAGTAACATCTCACTAGTTGTGATAATCAAAATATCTGTAGACTTTGCCAAATATTCCTTTGGAGAAAAATTGTACCCAGTTGAGAGCCACTGTTCAACCTATATTGTCTCTGCTTTTTCTAATTTTCTTTTTCAGATTTTTTTGTCTTGGTCTCATTTGTTAAAGGCTTTACTAAGAATTTTGGAAGCTTTAAAAGAATGAGCCATTGAAAAGCCATTTGTAAGCCTTAAAATATGAGTGGGGCTTATTGAGCAGAGTGCTTTACTATAACGAAAGTGGTTGTCCATTGATAGGTCTTTTCCTGGGTCCATTCAGTTTTCCAAAGGTAAATCTTTTCATATCTGTTCTAGCACATATACTCCCGGCTGCAGGAACTCTGAGTGGGGAAATGGTACTAGGCATCTCAGCATTCAGTATGTAGACTTAAAGTTTCTCTCACCAAATTCCAACCCCCTGAGCTAACATCCTTTAGTTCAGAGCTTTTGGTTTCAATTTCTCCCCAAATAAATGTTCTTTGTCTGTGATAGGAAAAGGTGTAGTTACATGGCTTTCCTGGCTGTGAGTGATGACCTGGATTGTTAGCTGTTCGTGATAAAAGATTTCAACTAATATCCCTATTTCAACCTGCCCTGTCATCCTCATATCCCCAAGTCTCTGGTGCTTTCAATCTCTGAGTCTTTATATGTTTGCTTATCACTCACATCTCCCCTGCAAATCACTTGGATTTAAGCTTTCAGCTCTCTGGTATGTCAGCTATGCTTCCTCATCCATATTCAATTATCAAAAAAGTATTGATTACTCGTGTCTGTTGCTTTTCTATAAAGGTTCAATGTGCTTTTATCATAACTTTTGTCTTTTCCACATGAATGTTAACTGTGTAGTGACCATTTGTAGTTCTTTCATATTTTTGTTTCTCATTGATTTGCAAGAACTCTAATAAAATTTTGTAATATGTGTATATATATTTATAGAATATATATAAGTATATATAGGATGAATATATATAAGTATATATATTTTTAGCCATTTTATTTTTCTATTTGCTTAATTTTTCATTTTCATATATATTTACTTTTTTTCTTTTTATATGATTTTCCATACAAATCTTACGATTTCTATAACTTTTATGTTTAGAATTTCTTTCCTCACTCTAAGATGCAATCATTTAAAAAATATTTTTACAATTAATTTTTTCATTTTATCTGAAATGCATTTCAATATATTGAAATAATAATCTCACATCCCCCCAATAGTTTATCAATAATTCAGACATGGCTTTTACATTTTTCAAATAACTTCTGATGCAAAATTTATCATTTATTCAAGTCTTAATTATGCAAGGACTATTCCTTTTCTATTTTGCTACATTAATATCTCCATTTATTATCGCACCAATATCAGTCTACTTTAAAATGTGTAGCTTTTAATTGTATTAATATCTTATTGGGAAATTTATCTGTTACTCATTTTTAATCTTTTATCTAATAATATCACATGATTATTTTTTCCCAATAGATTTAGAACTATTTTTTTTGAAAAATTTTATCCTACTGGGGTCTTGACTGTAACTATATTATGCCAATAAATTATTGTGGAAATAATAATAGAATGTATGCATACTATAAAAAGACCTGCAATTCTGCAGCATTTGTTTCTAAGTTTTGAGTGGTTAGTAGTTGAAAGATACGCAGACAATAATTCAAACAACAAGTCCTCTACCATTGCCCAGGAGAAGCCACCTGTAGTATGTACTCCTGAGTGATGTCACTAAAGCATGAGTCAATGTAATTTTCCATGTCGTCTGAATATGAAATTTTCCAGTTGTTTAAAATTGGTCAATACATAAAATTATGAACATGTAATCCAGATCTATCTTGTAGACAATAAGAAATATAGACCAACGTCAAGACTGGTGATATAGATTTGTGATTAGTAAAAATATTTCATTAAACTTAAAACAACCAAAACTGAAGTTATTATATTATATTCAAAGATAGCACTTCCTCACTCTTTGATATTCTGCAATTTATGGTAGTCTTAAATATCTTATATCATCTATGACTCCTTATCTAAATTGCCCTTTATACCCAATTTATTGATCTCTCTATTCATGCTTCATCATCTTAGCTTAAATTGTCACATTTTCTTTTCTGAGCTTGTGATTATGAAAGCTATTTATCAGTCTTCCAGTTTCCAATTGAGCATATAAAAGGCCTGTAAGTTGTCACTCCATCCCAAGAACAAGTATAAAACTAAATAAACTGAAAATAAACACCTATTCTTAGGTCCATCAGGGAACTGAGGTCACAGGGCAAACTGCTGCCCACAAAATTGGAAAGACAGACAGGCGGATACGGAGAAGCACAATTTCTGGGAACAGAAACTCATAAGCAGAAATTTCCATGGGAACCAGTACCAGGATAGGCAAACATAAATTGTTATGATGAGTTGCTTGAGGCTCAGTGTGGAGAAGTCTGAGAGTTAAAAACTGTAGAGGGGTCCAGTCTTAGGGGTTTTCCCACACTTTTGTGAGTTTTACCACTGGAGCCTTACCATGGTCTCACAGTGAAGATCAGAGAGAAAGTCCCTTGTGATCCTGGTGGGGAGGGGGGCGGGAAGTAACCCTTGAAATATGCCAGAGGAAAAAAACCCACACCTTACCTATAGAGGAACAAAGAAAATAATTATATCTGACTTCCTCTCAGAAACCCAGCAAGCAAGAAAAGAGTGCAGTGAAATGTGAAAGTGTTGAGAGAAAAAAAAATCCGCCAACCAAGAATTCTGTATCTTGAGAAATTATCCTTCAAAAGCAAAGGAGAAATAAAGACTTCCTCAGATAAACAAAAATTAATGGAATTTGTTGCTAGTAGATTTGCCTTGCAAAAAATATTAAAAGAATATCTACGGAGAGAAGGAAAATGATATAGATCAAAAACTTGGATCTATGTAAAGAAAGGAAGAGCATTAGAGAAGGAATAAGAGATGGTAAAATAAAAACTTTTCAGTTTCTTATTTGTAATTGATCTAACAGATAACATGTGTTCAAAATAATAATAGCTGTTAATCCAACTATATCAATAATCACATTAAACATCAATGGTCTAAACACACCAATTAAAAGGTAGAGATTAACAGAGTGGATCAAAAACAAGACCAACTATATGTCGTTTACAAGAAACCCATTTTAAATATAAACACACATATAGATGAAAAGTTAAGTTATGTAGAAAGATACACCATGTAATACTAATCAAAGGAAGCTGGATTAGCTATATTAATTTCAGACAGAGCTGACTTCAGAGCAAGGAAAATTATCAGGGATAATGAGAAATTGGTCAACTCTCCAAGCCCTAACAATCATTAATGTGTACATACCTAAAAAACAGGGCACCAAAATACTTGAGGTAAAAGCTATTTATCCCTTTCTTTCCCATATTTCTCCTTTCCGTTTCACCCTTAAAACTTCCTGATCCATTAATCTTTCTAAATCACAGCTCTAATAAAGTTATTCCCTGTTTAAAACTTCAATGGCTCTTCACTACCTAGAGAAGTAAGAATAGTGCTCCTGCCTTTTGGGCCAGCCCTCAGTATGACAATTCATCCCATTTTCTACATTTATTTACCACTATTTACTTTATGTCAAATAAACCCTGTGCTTTTTCTGCCTCCAGAGCTTTTGTTCCTATTATTTCTTACTAGTGGTGCTACTTCTGTTTCAGATAGCTAAAATCGTCACCTTTCCTTTGAACACCATTTGAAATGCCATGTTTTAAATGGCATGTCATTTTTCCGAATCTTTTTATTTATTTGTGATAACTCCCTTCTCTGAACTTTGTTATAATTTTATTGTATATTTTTTCATTTGTAACATATAATAATCTGCCTTGTATCATAGTTATTTGTGAGCTTGTCTTATTATTCTTCTAGATTACAAAATCTTTGAGGATATGGTCCAATCACTTTTATATGTTCTGCATCATATAGCATAGAATCTCACACATAGATGGTGATAAAAAATATTGCTTGGGTATACATTTTTTCAAATTTATATCAGTGACAGCAAAAATGCCATCCTCTTTCATAAAGACTTCCTGATCATTCAAGTTCTTTTTTATTTCTCTCTAGTCGGAAATTCTATAGTACCCAATCTTTGCACCAGTTGTTTCAACAGTTAATTACTTATTTAATGGTGCCATGTGTCATCCTCAATAGTTTAAAAGTTGCTTGAGGGCTGGGGCAGTTTTCATTATCTCTTTTGTATTCTTTATAGTGCCTTGAATACACAAGTGGATGCGTGAATACTTCTTGAATTAGATCGAACATAGTAGTCTTTCATACTTCTTCCAAAATGTCACACATTTGGCATGCAAATGAAGCTTCAATAAATTAGTGGACAATTGTGAAAGTGCATTGAAAGTTGCACATAAAATTCAGCTTCTTGAGAGGACTATTTCTCTGCAGTCATCCAGATAGTCTGCTATCCCCACTGTAGCTTCATTTACTGTAAAATTATTCATTACAAAGCTCCAGTTTGGTGTACAACTATTATTCTGAATAACCATCCGTTTGTTCATCATTTAAGTCTTTATTTCAAAAGAATTTTCCCCCATTGCTCATTTCTTTGTGCTTTATAAAATATATGCATGTACCCGCTATCTTGCTTTTGCCTTTTTTGGGGCAGGATTCCAGTCATAGTGAATTATCCTCAAAATAATAAGCACATCTGTCAATCAAGAGAGAAGTTACATGTAAACATGTCTTCCTTTAAGTTTCTTGTAATTCCCAGTGTGAGAAATACATTCTCGGGAAGTAATGTAGAGGCTGGTGACAAAGAAGACTATGATTCCCTCTTTAAGCATTCATCTGCCATTTATAGGTCCTTATAGGTTTATATAATAAGTGACTTTGCACAGTTGATCAGGGCAATGCTATTCCTCGCTCTTGAAGTTTATAGTTATTGAAAGCCTTATAATTCACAGAACTCTGTATTATTTTGTTACAGAAAATTAGTAATTTTTCACAAAGCTCCTTCATAGAATTTAATTCTATTGTCTTGGTAAAACCAGTGAACTTGTATAAATTCAGAAGCTGAATATGGTGCTTTACTGTCATTAACGATTATTAAATCATCACATTGTGATAATCAGAATTTTTAAATTACTAATTACCTCTTAATTTGACATGTCCTGGGTGTTAACACCTGCTCAGGACCATAAAAACATACTGAACAATATATATGACAGAAAATCACTGACCACACTAACCATAGTTTTTTGATATATCTGCCACATTTGTAAATAATGTCAGTATATTTTGCAAAGGACCAAAGTTGCTCAAAATCATTACTCATTAATTAATATTAATCAATATACTGAATGCTTTTATTGATATATATATATAATATATATACAATATATAACACACACACGCAAACACAAACATATAGAAAAAATCCTTCAAGAATATTTTTCAAAGATTTCAAGAGGAAGCTGCAGGGAAATTTGCCAAAAGTAGTTGAAAATACCACTGCGTGATCTTCAAGTTTAAAAGAGAAGAATGGAAAGAGTGTAAAATTAATTGTATTGTTTTCTAGTGATGACCAGTATGTTGAAGTATAAACACTTCATAAAAAATGGGCCTCATTTTCATTATCATTTTAATGTGCTTTCAGACATATGCAATATTCTTGCTATATTACCAATGGTGTTCTTTCCGACCTGCCTTCACACCCAGTGACTTTAAACTGCTATTATAACACGTTTTTATAGCAATTTCTATTTAAATGCAA
The DNA here is from genome assembly GCA_031878705.1 of Tapirus indicus. NCBI lineage: Eukaryota > Metazoa > Chordata > Mammalia > Perissodactyla > Tapiridae > Tapirus > Tapirus indicus. Next base: position 28,075,983 of record CM062942.1, on the reverse strand, counting down.
AGTCCTATGGGGCTAGGCATTACTGGCTTTTTCTTTTTATGTGCATTTTTAGAATACAATTCAACTTCGCATTTCCTCCATTTATTGATTTTATGATGAAAATAAAATGCCTTAAAATATTTAGTAAATAATATTATCTTTGTATTTATTGCAAAATATCAGACTGGAAAATTAACACAGAACTAAAAATTTTACAATTATTGGAACTTTTTAAAGATTATTACTCACTTACTGTTTCTTACTGTTCTAAGCAATACCTCTATTTCATCATAATGTCTGAAATGTGTCTCTTCAGTGAATATATGCTTTCATATTGCTTTAAAATACTTTTCTCTTTATAGCTGTGAGCATCCATAAGATTATGCTACGGTTTGTTATACGAGGCTAAAATTTTCACTGTGTGAATTCCTACTTGCTGGTAACTTTTAATGCGCTGCCTAGGTAGACCAAAATACTAATAAAAATTTCAACGAGAGTAAAGGTTCTGCCCTAATCTGATGTTTTGAAGTATAAAATATTTTACTCTGCCCCTTCCCCTTCTGTTTGGGGTTCTATAAGGCGTTGCACCATTACAGTTTGTTTCCCAGTCTTTATTATCTACATATTGAAAGTCTCCATCCTTTTCTAAATTTGCATTCCTTGTCCAATTTCATTGCTAGCTCATCTCAGCTTCTTTTCTTGCAAAGAATGGAGAACTAGTATAAGGAAATCCATGAAGAAGAAAGTGGGAAGGAACGAAGATGGCAAAAGCAGAGGGAGATTCATAGAATGCTTGAAGTAAAAGAGAACCTCAGAACTTTCTATTCTGGATAAGATGGAGCAAACTCATTCCATTGCATTTCTCTCGCTGTATACAGCTATAAAACCTGGATAAAATGCATAGGGCAGCCATTTGAGCTTTCTAAAAAGTAAATTCTATCAGGCAGGTTAGGGAAGAAGACTGGAATTTGAAATGCTGCCAACTCGGTGGTGAATTTAGCATTTTTTCTCCACCTGTTATCTCCCAACCTGAAGTCAATGAATCGAAGGGGCACCAGAGTGCAGAAAAAGAGATCTCCAGGAAAAGCCCTCTAGTTCTGGCTAGAGGAAAAGGAAAGGGAACTCCTAAAGTTCAGAAAGCATGAAAATCCCTCATCCATATATAGAGATAGATAGATAGATATAGATGTATATATGTATTTTTTTAAATTTTGTCTGTTTCTCTCTCCAGTCCCCAAGTAATTCTATGGTGATTGTGGCAGCGGGAGCCAAAACCCTTAAGGAGGGGAACTTTCATCTCTGTTAAATGGGTTTGTGGTTCCAAGACTATGGGGACAAAATTCTTTTTCTATCTTCCTACAGCTTGACCCCTTTTATACAGGTAGAATTGCAGAAGTGCACAGCAAAGCCATGAAATCAAAGCCCAACTTTCTGGACAGAGGACTGAAAAGAGGAGCTTCAGGGAAAAGGGGAGATATCACTGAGAAGGAGGAGCTTGGGACAATGACCCCATAACATTGTGAAATCCTGGGCTCATCCTTAATTGGCTCATGCAGTGAATCTGATCCTGTTCATCACAGCACAAACTTTCAAAACTGAACTAATAGATAGACCAAGGCTCACGTTCCAGAATGATGGCACACAGTGGACAAATCAGAACCACACTACAAATGCTTTGAAAACTGAACTGTCATTGGAACCACGGCCCACAGAAGGTGGGATGGAAGTTGTGATTTGAAATTAACCAGGTTGACTGTTTTCTAAAACAAAAAGATCAACATTACTCTTAGAATTTAAACAAGACTCAGTGTTTCATAATATATTAAAAATAACTAGGATACATAAGCAAGACAAATATCAATGCACATGGAACAGAAGCAAATGCCAGGATGATACAGATATTGAAACAATTTGACAAAGACTTAAAATAGCTATTATAAAAATTATATAGTCAGTAATCACAAACTCTCTTAAAACTAATGGAAATAAAGGATCACTCAGAAAAAAAATTCAATATATAAAGAGGAATCAAATGGAAAGTTTAGAACTATAAAATGCTTTAACCAAAAAAAAGAAAAGAGAAAAGAAAACGCACAAAAAGACAAAAACAAACAAGCAAAATATTCACTTGATAGAAAAAAATAGGAGAATGGAAATAGAGGCAGGAGTCAGTGAATACAAAAAAATCAATAATTACATCAAAATTTTAAAAGTTTAACTTCTCCAATTTGAAGACAAAGATTGTCAGACTGGATAAAATCCCAATTGTATGCTGCTTAAAAGAGACAAACATTAAATATAAGGAAGATAAAATTTTTAAATAAAATAATAAAGGTATATGATGAAAGCATTGAACAATAAAGAAACTTGTGTAGCTAGACAAATTTCAGACAAAATTGTCTTAAAATCAAGAATCATTATTAGTTATAAAGAAAGATATCCCATAATGATACCATGGTCAATCAACTAGCAGCATACAACTATCCTTAATTTTTATGATCTTAATTACATATTCTAAAAATATATAAAGAAATAAAATGACAAAACTAAAAAGACAGACAACTCCACAGTCAGAGTGGGGGATTTTAACAGATGTCTCTCAGTACCTGAGAGACAAAAATAAAAGAGGCAAAAAATAAAAAAGAATACAAAAAATCAGAACACAATTATCAAACTTTATCTAATTTCCATGTATAACATACTGTACAGAGCATTTGTAGAAAAAGCATCCTAATAAAGTGCATATTTCTAAAATTATAGCATTTATAAATTTTCTAAAATTAATATATGCCAGCTATAAAGCAGGTTCCAACAGACTTCATAGGGCTGAGATCATAGTGAGTACATTATCTATGCTCAGTGGAATTAAGAAAAAAATTTAAGAAAACAAAATAATAAGAAGAGAACTTCCAACACTTTAAAAGTTAAGCACTACACCCTCTACATAATCCAAGATTCACATAGAGGACAAAATATAAAGTAGAACATAGTATGAGCCAAATGATACTGAAAATATGTCTTAATGAAACTTGTAGAATGCAGCTTTGACATTGTGTAGAAGAAAATTAATAGCTTTAAAATACATATACTAGAAAAGTATAAAAAGTTAAAAATTGATTATCTATATAGTAAATTATCTGCTTAGCAGAGAAAGTAGGACAGAAATAAGTTAGACATGAGCAAAATTAGTAAAACAGAAAATAATATAAAATACAGAAAATCAACAAAGCTGAAAGTTGGTTCTTGAAAATTTCTAATATAATTTATAACTCCTTGGCATAACTGATCAAGAAATAATAAAGGAAGGCACGGACTTCCAATATCAGGAATGAAAAAGGGGGCAATATTACATGTCATACAGATGTTATCAACACAAAAATATATAAATAAATTTATGCCATTTATTTTGAAAACTTGATACAATAGAACAAAAATAGAGAATATGAATTGCACAATATCTATATTTAACCTTCTCATATAGGAACTATAGGATTAGATGACTTGCTTTGAGAATTCTACCAACAAATTGAGGAAGAGAAATTTTAATCTTAAAGGAATTATTTGAAAACTAGAGAAAGCAGGATTATTTCCCGACTCACTTTATGATGCTAGCAAAACTTTGATTCCTAAATCTGACAGATATATTTCAATAAATGGAAAATCTCCAGTTCGATCTCTTTACAAACATAGATAAAAACTGATAAAGAAAATATTACCAACATCAATCAATGATATAAGAAAAGGAAAAAATCACTATCAATTTGTATTTATTGCACGAACACATGGTTAGTTTAACATTTAAATATCTGACAACAGAACTTACTATATTCATATTTGGTTCTACTTCCCAATCTTCGGACATGGTCATTCATCCCATCTTTTAAAATAGCAGTCTTAAGTTTACATTCCCATATTTCTTTATGAATTTCACAATCAAAATTCTTTTGCTTATCTTGTTAAAAAAAAAATCTCAGAATCACGTGACTGTTCTGATCAGTTCGTTCTTGGAAAGTATTTCAGTTGCAACAAATGTAGAAAAAACTTAGTTTTTCTTCTCATATCTTTTCAGCAATATAAAACCAACAATCCACTCAAAGTTTCAGTGCTCATGAACTCCCAGGTAGAGGTTATATTTCCCAGAAGGCTTTGAAGTTGCATGTGGCAATTTGACTAATTTTTGGCTATTGGACGGTGAATAGAAGTGATGTGTGCAACATTCTGCTCACATTATTTTAAAAATAAAATTTCTTTCCCTCAATTTTTCTTTTCCCTTACAGATGAGAACAGCAATTGATATGGTCATAGGGTCAATGCTGCCCATGCTGATGAGGGTAACACCAATGGTGGGGGGAGGGAGTGGCAAAGAAACAAAATAGAATATACCTAGTTTTTTTCGAGGCATTGTAGAACCAAGCAGCCTCGTCACCCTTCACAGCCCATGCATCTCTGGACTACTACATACAGGGAAATAAAACTTCATCTAGTCTGAGCTACTATATTTGTGGTTCTCTTTGTTGCAGCAGAGTAATTTATACCCTCATTAATAAGTAAAGAAAATGAAACTCTACAATAAAGACATTTAATTATTATACAACAAGAAATTTGGATGTTTCCAGATTTGGCAAAATGCCTCAGCAATGGAAGCAAATAGCTAAGCTTTTTTCTGTATATCCCCTGCGTCATGTTCAGTATATTATTCTTAGTTTTATACTCTTGAGGTCCAAAAATGACTGAAGCTTATCCAAGTACCTTCTCATAAAATATATTTCAATTAAAGTTAAAAGGAGTAAAAATTTTTCTTAAATCTCCAGTATCCTTTACCTTATGGCTCTGGCCATAACTGGCCTATCTTTCCACCCCTGAAAAGAATCACTCACAAAATAGTGATGGGATTATTTTGCTTGATTTGGGTCAATCATAGTTTCCTTAAGTCTTGGAGAAAGACACACATATTGCTACTTGAACAAATTGGATTTCTATAAACTAAAGAAGGGAAGCTGGTGGGCTCTTGGGAAAGTCACGAACAGTGACATGTGCACTTATTTCCTAGTTCAATATTTATACAGGTGCTTTTCCCCAATATGTACATGTAAATTTTTTCTCTTCCCTTTTTTCAATGCATTTATACCCTCTCAAAGTGAGAAATGCCAACAGGTTCATCTACTTCCCAAACTTAGCTTGAAGTAAATAATATTTGGTTTTTGCACTTATTCATTAAGTCCAGATGTGGCTCCTCTATATAAAAAAGATAAATTACCTGTCCCTGATGATTTCCTTATACAATGATAGAAAAGGAATAGAACAACTTCATTTGAGTAGGGGGAGGGGGAAGGAATTCACAGTTGTTTTGAGTTCACAATATGTATCATAAATTACTATGAAGGATTAGTATTGATTTTCTGCCTTCAGTGGGATAAGCTCTTTGTTAATGTGCTCGCTTTAATTTTTGAATATTGAATCAGCCTTGTACATCTGGAATAAATCCCACTTGGTCATGGTGTATTATTTGTTTTATACATAATTGAAGTCAATTTACTAACATTGTGTTAGAATTTTTCATCTATGTTCATTAGAGATGTTGGTCTGCAGTTTTCCCTTCTCATAATATTTTTATCTGGTTTTGGTATAAGGGCAATGCTGTCCTCATAGAATGAGTTAGAAAGCATTCTCTTTGCTTCTATTGGCTGGAAGAGATTGTAAAGAATTGGTATAATTTCTTCCTTAAATGCATGGTAGAATTCACCAGTGAAATCATCTGGGATTGGCGCTCTCTGTTTTGGAAGGTAATTAAATGTTAATTCAATTTCTTTAATAAATATAGGCTTATTCAGACTATATATTTCTCCTTGTGTGGATTGTGGTAGCTGTATCTTTCAAGGAATCGGTCTGTTTCATCTAGGTTATCAAATTTGTGGGCATAGAGTTGTTCGGAATATTCTTTTATTATCCTTTTAATGACTTGGGATCAGTAGTGATGTCCTCTCTTTCCTTTTCTTTTTTTTTGTGAGGAAGACCAGGGCAGAGCTAACATCTGTGCCCATCCTCCTCTACTTTATATGGGACGCCGCCACAGCATGGCTGACAAGCAGTGTGTCAGCGGGTGCCGGGGATCCGAACCCGCGAACCCTGGGCTGCCAAAGCATGAACTAAACTGCTGTGCCACCGGGTTGGCCCCTCTCTTTCCTTTCTGATATTAGGAATTTATGTCTTTTTTAAACTCTGACTCAGCCTGGCTAGAATTTTATGAATTTCATGAATCTTTTCAAAGAACCAGCTTTTGGTTTCATTGATTTTCTTTATTGATTTCCTTTTTTTCAATTTCATTCATTTCTGCTCTATTTTTTTCGTTTCTTCTCTTTGCTTTAGGTTTATATTGCTCTTCTCTCTCTAGTTTCCTAAGGTGGAAGCTTAGATAATTGGATTTAGATATTTCTTCTTTTCTAATATACGCATTCAATGCTATAAATTTTCCCTTGAGCACTCTGTTTACCAAATCACACAAATTTTGATGAGTAGTATTTTTCACTTTCATTTGTTTCAAAATATTTTAAGATTTCTTTTGGAACTTCTTTGATCCACATGCTATTTAGAAGTGTGTTGTTTACTCTCCTATTATTTTGGGATTTTTTTCAGCTACCTTTCTATTATTCTTTAGTTTAATTACATTTTGGTCTGAGAGCATACTTTGTATGATTTCTCTTTTTTTTTACATTTCTTAAGGTGTATTTTACAACCCAGAAGGTGGTCTATTTTGTTGAATGTTCCACGTGAGCTTGAGAAGAATATATATTCTCCTGTTGTTGGATGAAGTGTTTTATAAATGTCAATTAGATCCAGTTGATTGATGATGCTGTTCTGTTCAACTGTAACCTCACTGATTTTCTGCCTGCTGGTTCTGTCAATTACTGATAGAGGGGTGTTGAAGTCACCAACGATAATAGTGGATTCATCTATTTTTCCTTGCGGTTCTATCGGTTTTGCCTCATGTATTTTGATGTTCTCCTGTTAAACACACGCACATTAAGGAGTGTTATGTCATTTTGAGGAAATGACCAGTTTATCATTATAAAATATCCCTTTTTATCTCTGATAATTTTCCTTGTTCTAAAGTATGCTTTATCTGAAATGAATATAGCTATGCCAGCTTTTCTGATTAGTGTTAGCATGATATATCTTTCTCCATCCCTTCCCTTTTAATATAGCTGTGTCTTTATATTTAAAGCTGGTTTCTTGTAGACAACATGTAGTAGGGTCTTATCTTTTTTTCCCACTCTGTCAGTCTCTGTCTTTTAATTGGTTATGTGGAAAATTGCCTTTTAAAGTGATTGTTGATTTAGTTGAATTAATATGCAGCGTATTTGTGACTACTTTCTATTTCCCTGTTTCCTTTTTTTCTGTGGCCTACTCTTTTTTGCTTCTCTGGTTTTAACTGAACATTTTATATGATCCCATTTTTTTCTCCTCACTTAGCATGTCGATTATACTTCTTTTGAAGGTTTGTTGTGGTTGCCCTTGAATTACAATTTTATAATCATATGTACATTTATGAGTAATTTGAGACCAAATAACACTCCACCGTTTCACGGGTAGTGCCGGTATCTTACAACAGAGTATTTTCAATTTCTCCCTCTCATCCCTTAAAATATTGCTGTCATTTATTTAACTTATCCATGAGCTATAATTACTCAATACATTGTTGCTATAATTATTTTGAAGAGATATCTGTTAAATCAAATAAGGATAAGAAAAATGAAAATTTTATTTTACCCTCATATATCCCTTCTCTAATTCTTTTCCTTTTTTACATAGATTTGAGTTTCTGACCTATGTCTTGTTCCTTCTTTTTAAAGAATCTATTTTAACCTTTGTTGCAAGGCAGGTCTACTGGTGACAAAATCCCTCAGATTTTGTTTGTCTAAGTCTTTATTTCTCCTTCACTTTTTAATTTTTTTTAATCTAGGTGAAATTCACATAACATGAAACTAACCATTTTAAACTATACATTTCAGTGGCATTTAGTATGATCATGATTTGCAACCACCTCCTCTATCTAGATCTAAAATATTTTTATCACCCTAAAAGGAATTCCCATACCCATTAAACAATCACGCCTCATTTCCCCCAACCCCTGGCCCCTGACAAACACTAATCTGCTTCCCTGGCCCCTGACAAACACTAATCTGCTTTTTGTCTCTATGGAGTTACCTATTCTGGAAATTTCCTTTAAATAGAATCATACAACATGCAACCCTTTGTGTTCTGATTCTTTCACTTAGCATAATGTTTTCAAGGTTCATCATTATATTGTATTGACTTGGTATTCTGCTACTTTGCTGAATTCATTTATTAGTTCTAACAGGTTTTTTGTAAACTCTTTAGGATTTTCTACATATAAAATCATATCATCTGCAAACAGAGATAATTTTACTTCTTCCCTTTCAATTTGGATGTTTTTTATTTCTTTTTCTTGCCTAATTGCTCTGGCTAAAACTTCTAGTACTACGTTGAAGAGAAGTGGTAAAAGCAGGCATCTTTGCCAAGTTCTGGATCTTAGTAGAAAAGCTTTCAGTCTTTCACCTTTGAGTATGATGTTTACTGTGGGTTTTTCACATAGGGCTTTTATTATGTTGAAATAGTTTTGTTCTATTCCTAGTTTGTTGAGTGTTTTTATCATGAAAGAGTATTGAATTTTGTCAGATGCTTTCTGTGCATCAATTGAGATGATCATATTTTTTCCTTTATTCTGTTGATGTAGCATATTACATGGATTGATTTTCATATGTTTAACCATCCCGAATTCCAGGAATCAATCCCACTTGGTTATGTATGGTGTATAATCCTTTTAATATGCTGCTGAATTCTGTTCACTAATATATTTTGGATCAATGTTTATAAGGGATATTGATCTGCAGTTTACTTTGCTTCTAGTATCTTTGTCTGGCTTTGGAATCAGGGTAATACTGGCCTCTTAGAATGAGTTAAGAAATGTTCCCTACTCTTCAATTTTCTGGATAAGTTTGAGAAAGATTGGAATTAATTCTCATTTAAATGTTTGTTAGAATTTTCCAGTGAAGCTGTCAGATCCAGGGCTTTCTGTTATTGGGAGATTGCTGATTACTGATTCCATCTCCTTACTAGTTATAGGTCTATTCAGATTTTCCATTTCTTTGTAATTTAGCAATGGTAGGTTTTGTGTTTCTAGAAATTTGTCCATTTCATTCAAGTTATCCAATTTGTTGGTGTACAATTGTTCATAGTACTCTTTTATAATCATTTTTTCCTGTAGAATTGGTAGTAATGTCCTCACCTTCATTTCTGATTTCAGTTATTGGAGTCTTCTCTTTTTTGTTCAGTCCATCTAGCTAAAGGTTTGTCAATTTTGTTCGTCTTTTTGAAGAACCAACTTTGAGTTTCATTGATTTCCTCTATTGTTTTTCTATTCTCTATTTCATTTATCTCTGCTCTAATCTTTATTTTTCTTTCTTCTGCTAGTTTTTGGGTTTCATTTGTTCTTCTTTTTCTAGTTCTTTCATACTATGCATATTTAACCTAAGCACCCCTTTATCTTCTGGAAGCTCCAAAAAAGAGACAACACATGATAATACCCTGAAATGTCCTCCCACTTCTTCCAATTATGTGTCATCATTTGGCATGTAGCTTGAATCACAGAAAATAATAGGAGAAAATTTAACTACATGTTTTGTTACATATAAAGAGTAACTATTTCCCCAGTCTGAGATGATTGGGTCATCACTTGCCCTCATTTGCTCTCCTTTACTCATCTATATTCCACAATTGTTGCTTATACCACCAGATTTTCAGTAATCAAAGTATTTATCAAGTAAGAAATGTTTGGCTAAAATTAACAACAAATAATCACCATTAGTGGCCTAAATAATAAAGACATCTAATTATCTCACACATAATCATAGAACTTTAGTCCTTTTTTAGAACCCCTTGGAAGATTTTCCCTGACTTCTCATTGGCCAGCACTTTCTCACAAACCAATCTATAAAATAATCACCAGAAAGGAGTATGAGATTAGCACACTTTGTGTAGACCAATCATGATTCATCCTCTGGGGCTATAGATATTTTCCCCTTTCCCTGGGCGTATTGCTGACTGAACACAATTTATGTTCTATAAAATTATGTAGATGGAGGGAGTGGTTATTAGGTAAGCAACCAACTCTGTGTATCAAGCATATATTTTCCTTGATTTCATGATATCACATTCTCCTGAGTTTTCTTCCATTTCTCTAACTGCTCATATTTATTTTATGAGGCTCGCTTCTGTTTATCTCTTAAATACTGGTGTTATTTAGAGCTCTGCCCTGTGTTCTCTTTTCATTCTCCCACTCTACAGACTATTCCACAATATACTCATCTAGTCTCCTGCCTTTAATTGCCTCATAAGTACTACACTTGCCATATATATACCTCCACTTAATATATTTTACTATTCAGGATTATATACCCAACTAGCTACTGAATATCCCTGACTTTGGATAGCAGGTATCTCAAACTCATGATGATCAAAACTGACAATTTTGTCTTACAAAACCTGTTTCTTCTGCTGTCATTCTAATAGCAATTCATTATACTGCCCAATAAACAATCATAGGTGTCGTCTTACATTCCTATCTTTCTTCAATCTCTATATCCAGATAATCACCAAGTCAGGATAAATCTAGTTTTGAAAACATGGGAGAAGATAAGCTCAACCAAGGAGTATATTTAGAGTAAGAAATATATCTAGTGATGTCTAAGAAATAAAGAAATATAAAGAACAAATAGACAAGAAATATAAATAGCCATGGAGATTAACTACAAAAGAATGCATGGTAACTATAGTCAATAATAATGTATACTTAAAATTTGCTAAGAGAGTGGATCTTAAGCTTTCTCATAGTACAGAAAAAATAGTAACTATGTAAGGTGATGGATATGTCAGTTTGTGGTAATCATTACACAAGGTATATGTATATCAAAATGCCACATTGTACACTTTAAGTATATACACTTTTTTATTTGTCACTCATATCTAATAAAACTGGAAAAAATAAAGAATATACAGAAGTGACAGAAAAACAGGTATAAAAAGAAAACTATGACTTTGTGAGAGGCAAATGAAGAAGGTCTTTCAAGAAGGTAGAAATAGTTAATTTAAAATGAAGTAAAAAATAATTAACATAAGCACAGAAAAATGGCCATTGTATTTAGCAAAAAATGTTGGGACAGAAACCTGATTTTGGTTGGCTGAAGAGTGAATGTAGAAAGGGAAATGGAGGATATGGTGACCAGGATACATGTTCTTGATCTGTTCTTGCTCTCAACTCCTTGGCTGGAGGGCCTTAACTAAAACGTGCTTCATGGTAATGCTCTTAGGAAATTTTAGATGCGTTTGTAGAGAGTTTTCCACAAAAGAGAGCAGGTCTTAGAATTCATTGTTCGTAGTAACTCACATTCCTCCTCTAAAGCCTGGGGCCATGAGTACATCTTCCCAGCTACTCCAGGGGCCCAAAGCTGCAACGTACAGGATCTCTAGGCAGTGTAAGTTGCTACATGCAATTCTTGAAGAAGCTACCTCATCATGAAAATACAGATAGCCCCCAAAGTTATTTATCCTAAAGAACTAAATTGATCCTAGTCAGGACATTTAGGAGGTGACTGCCTTTCTTTTGTATTAATAAAACAAAAAATTGTTAGATGGTATACCTAAAATAAGATGAAAGAAATAAAATCAATTATGTCAGTTATCACAATAAATTAGAATAGATTAATTTATCCTAAATGCCAGAAATTAAAGTGAAAACATATTCAGGCAAATATTTAGTCCAAAAAAATCACTTTAGAATGGTAATGCAGATATGTTGAAAAAAGAAAGGATGAGAAATGATTCACCAAACAAATATGAACAAAAATCAATCAGAAGAGGCAATGTTCATATCATAAAAGGCAGCATTCAATACCAGAACCAAAATCATTAAATATGAGAAAAAGGGAAAATGTTTCCCCACGCCAAGATGTGGATGCTTGAATCCCTGTAATTTGTGAACATGTTACCTTAAACTGAAAATGAGACTTTGGAAATGTGACTGAGGTTAAGAATCTAGAGAAGAGGAGATTTTGTTGGACTATCTGGGATGGCCCAACCTAATTACATGAGTCCTTCAAAGCTGAGAACCTTTCCTAGCTGTGGTCAGAGGGAGATGTGACGACAGAAGAAGGATCAGAGAGTTGTAATGTTACTGGTTTTGAAGATGGAGGAAAAGGGCCATGAACCAAGGAATGTGAGTGGCCTCTGGAAGCTGGACATTTCAAAGAAACTGATTCTCCCTTAGAGCCTCCAGAAAGGAATGCAGTTGATTTAAATCCAATGAGACCCATGTCAGATTTCTAATCTACAGGACTATAAGATAATAAATGTGTATCATTTTAAGCCACTGAGTTTGTAGTAATTTGTTCCAGCAGCTATATAAAACTAATACAGATTTCCATAACACAATTAATAATCAACAGAGAATGTAAAACTATCACAATTTTTATGCATCAAACAAAAAAACAATAAAATATATAAAGCAAAAACTCCTAGACGATACTGAAATACCAGAAACATCATAGTAAAATATTTTAATATACTTTTTTAGGCCAAAAAAAATATGGTTGCTTGGGATTTAAACAATAAAATATAATACAATGAAATATTTTTATGAGTGGAGGGAGTGAGGGGAAGGACTTATCCTCTGTAAGAAGGTAAGATTTTATCCTCTATAAGAGAGTATATATCAATCAATTTCATTTGTATAGAACTTACAAATATCAATTTTGAGCTTGCCTACAAAAGTTAAATATATTCTCCCAAACAGAGATTTTTATAGGCCATACTCTCAGACCATAATAAATTAGATGCCAAAACAAAAGCAAAGAATCAAAAAATGGCATGATTCCCTGGAAATAATTTTTCTCTACTAGAAAATAATGAAAAGTCATCTAAATACCTTATGGATTAAAGAGTAAATATATAAATTTTGAAACAAAATAGCATAATATAAAAATCCATTGTGTTTAAATGGAGTTCCATTTGGGTTTTTTAAGGCTGCATATTTCAACTATGTAACTGCACAGTTCATGTGTGATTAATCCTGTCCTTTCTGGGTGATTGCTATTCTCATTTTACTGAACAGTCCTTGCTTCTTTAAGATGGGTATTAATAATTTTTTTCACATGGCACAGGAAATTTCCACCTGATCTATTTCTGATAACCTTATTTGTATGAGGTAGGCATTACGTAAAACACTATTTAGGAGTTACAGCTTAAAAGTTATCACCTCAAGAGAGATAATTTCACTTTTTGAAAAATCCAAACACATAAAAAGTTCAAATAAAAAGCAGAAATGTTTAGATAAATTTGGAATTTCTTGTAATTTGTCAGGTATATATTTTTTGCCAAAAGCTATTTATTAATTGCCAAGAAATCAACAATATTTTAAACTTTAAACTTCAAAGGGACTGAAATAGTAATAAAACAACTCCCTCTCCCATTTCCCAAGTATCCAATAACTGTTGGAAGGTATGCAATGATCTACACAATGAGACATTTTTACACAGCAGTTTTAAAGATGATTCTGTAGAATTCCCTCAATTCATTCACAAATCACTCATTTTATGAATAAAATGAAAGTGTCAAAGCAGGATTGCTTCTCCTACGGGCTTTTAGAGGAATTCATTTACTGCATAAAAGCTTCTTGTCCAAACAACAGGAAAAATGATCAATTAGAGGTTTGAAATCATTTTCCATGATGCTATTTTCAGTAAAGAAACTAAGAACAATAGCCCTGACACTTCGTAGAAATCTGAATGTCTTAAAACCTACGTGCTTGCCTTTTGAGACTTCTGGATGTGGTTGTCTTATTGTAACAACAAAGAATAAAATAGCTGGCAAAGTATGTCTTACCATCTAGAGAAAGCTGAAAGCAGAGTAAATGGTATAAACTAGTATGGGTTCATTAACTCTTAAGAGTTAAACAACATTTTAAATGTAAAATGCATTAAATGTGTAACCTGTAGGCAACATGTCAAATTAATGTCTGTTAATCCTTTGCGTTCAAGAAATATTTTTCTGAAGAAAATTGCAAATATAAATACTGGTAAATTTTTGCTAAGGAGTGTGACATTTTTCTCAGGCAATCAAGGCTGGACATCTTGAAGTCATTTTTGGTGTATTTAATTTGTTCCCTCTAAGGAGGCTGTTAAAGTTGAGAGATTCTTTCCTTGAAGTTCCTCTTAATTATGTCTCTTTCTTTCTTTTTCCCTTGCCATTTTCCTTGTTCTGAAATATATTAGCCTAGATCTGCATTACCATAACAAATTATTAGTTGGATATTTTTGATTGGTCTTCACTACCTTAAGATCATCCCAAATAGCCCCTGATAAATTGTCCTTATAACACAATAACTTCAGTACAAATGCTTCTCATGGAAGACAATCCCAGCAGCTTAAAAAAATCTCAATTATTGGGCATCTTCACTTTACCCACAAGGCTCAAGGGGCTTAGTACCATTTCTGGTGCTTCAGGAATAGGCATCACCTCCCATCTACTGGGATGCACAGAGCTGCTATCATCAAAGGCTTATACTGAGTGGTGTCATTGTCTTCTGAGGCTGATTTGACCACTTCTACTTTCTTGCCAACTTCCTTGAGGCCTCTCCTTCAATTATATCTTTTCATATACATGTGCTACTTGAGCAATAATTACTTAATTTTTAGTTAAATTATATATGTATGTGTATTTATATATACACACACATATATATGCATATATAAGCTTTTCAAATATATATGCTGCTGGAGCTATGATTACTTATTATATTTGCATATAAAACACATAAACACACTCACAAGTTGTAAATATGGAAATCTCTGAAGAAACAGCTGATACCTTTTGTCTGGTTTAGACATGGTGGCTGAGATTCCTGCAGCCGTCTTATGATCTTGAGTATGGGTGCCATGTGAAAAAGAGGATAAAAGTTAGAAAGTTAGAAGAAGCCTAAATCACTGTTGTCTCCTTAGAAAACAAGATGAACCCTGGACTGACCACCTCAGGCTTCTTTGTTGTGTTTAAGACGTTGCATTTAGGTTTCTGATGAGTAGCCATAAGCTACTACTACCCGTGACACAACATAATCTAAATCGCATTAAATTGGAAACAACCATTAATTGGCATATGGTTTAGCAAATTGTCACATGAACATTGTAGATTTTGGTCAAAGATCCAGGAAAACGATTTTGCGTGGGTAACTCTCTCTCTTTTCTTGAGTGTTGACCAATACTCTCAACTCCTACCTAATCCCCTGTTTCTATGCAGCCTTTAGTATAACAATTTTGGAGTATGTAGATACATAAAATATATTGTATATGTCACATATACTATGACTGAAGTTATGCAGAATATCTATGTACATAAAAAAAGCTTATATGCAAAAATGAAAATTGTGTTTAGCTGGTAGGATCAGAATTGATTCTCTTTTTCATTTTTCAAAATTATTTTTCCTACTGTTGCAGTCTTCAAATTAAGCATTTAGGGATTTTTATAAAGAAGCAAAGATTGTGATTGACTCTCAGATTTGGGACTGGGAGGCTATGGTGGGGATGAGGGATGATTTTTCTATGTGTATCTATTTTTTATACTATTTAATACTTAAATTTTAGCTAAGTGTATTAGGAGACAGAAGTGATTAGGAGGTATAAAATAATTACATGAAAAGCAGAAATACAACATAACTCAATAAACATAGTAAGTTGAATGGTAATGTTTTTTTTCTTTAGTTTTGACACTGCTGATAATAATTTCTTCAACATTTTATTTTAAAATATATATTGTCTTCTGTAATATCGGTCTAAAAATGTTGTGTTATGTTCGTGTCCATATTATGCATGCTCCAAAAGCAATGAAGTTAGTTGAGTTGAGGGCTTTAACAATGTAAGAGCTCCATCCCCGATTTTCAAGTCACAAGCAGCCTCTATCTAAAAATGCTCCATTCCTTTTACCTTGTAAGACAAGAATGATGTAAAAGAGGAATGATTTGTTTAAGGGGAAATACAATCCTCCACTAAGTTCAAGCCTTGTGAGCATTTTCATTCTCCCTGAATGTTAGGTTAATAGGTGCCAGAAAAAAATTCTACACAAACACTAGATTAATAGGTGTCTAATGTAGTAATATAGAAAAATGCATACGCACACTCATGCATATAGCGATTCTATTTCTGTGTTGAACTCTGACTAATCCAATATACTAGTCCTGAATTTTTTTTATATTACTACTTTAGGCACCCGTTAACTACATATAATATACAATATATATAAAATATATGTATTATACACACACGCACACACATATACTGGTTCTGTTTCTGTGAAGAACCCTAATATACTAGTCCTGAATGTTTTTTTATTATTACATTACTATATGCTACATTACTATATTATATTTTTCTATATTACTACATTAGGCCCCTATTAACTATACTCACACACACACACACACACACACACACACACACACATATATATAGAGAGAGAGAGAAATTTCAAGAAATTGAAATAACATCATTGTGGGGACTAGGAAGTCTGAAATCTGTAGGGCAGGCTGGCAGGCTGGAAACTCTCAGGCAGCAGTTGATGCTGTGGTTTTGAGGCAAAATTTCTTCTTCCTTAGGGAAAACTCAGTTTTGCTTTTAAGGGTTTCCAGTTAATTGGATGAAGCCCTCCCACATTACCAAGAATAATCTCCTTGCTTCAAGTCAATTGATTATAGATGTTAACCACAACAAAATACCTTCACAACAACACAATAGGTTAGTTTTGAATAACCGGGTACTATAGCCTAGCCAAGCTGATGCATAAAACTAACCATCACAGTCTATCCTTTGTCAACTTGGCACCCATATACATTTTCTTAATCATACTTAATCTACAAATAAAGACAATAACAATGCCATATTTCCACCTAACATGAGACAACTACCTTGTGTGCAATTATCTTGTGTACAAACAAAAATGTGCTAACCCTGTCCGCAGAAGGGGATGTCAAATCCTTGGGTGATATTTATTCTTCTCCATGATATCCTGTAACTTAAATGCTGTGATGTAAACTTAACTATTATGAATGTATTTTATGTTAGATGATAAGTGGTTAAGAAAGGGAAGATAAAATGTTTGTTATATATATAATATATATTATGTATACATATACACAAACATATCTACAAAAATATAAGGAACAAGCACTCATAACAATTACAGTCTTTATTTCCTCAACTGGTCACACGATCATGGCTGGTACTTATAATGACTTTCTTCTACTACCCATTTCATATTTCCTTTGCCCTCAGCAAGCCCCTCAGCTGGTAATGGTTCTTTGCCTAATGGGGTAGCCCAAACCTTTATTCATGAAGCGTCTGTGTCATTAGTAGTCCTTCCCAATATGGGTCATTATAGATTTCCATTGGCTGTAATCACTGGGCATGGTAGTACCAAGAGATGCTGTAAGGGATCTCCTATATTCCAGACATACTTTTCTTTACTTCTATCATGTGAGAGCAATCCAATCTCGCCTTGCTAATCAGGATAAATCAGATAACCCAGCTAGTATAGTAATTATTTTCTTTGCCTGTTGATTTGGAGACATGAGGAGCCCAAATTGACCGGTAGCAGTCTTAACTTCCAATTCAATGAAATCGTTGTTTGTCTCCTGTTGTAAGCATTCCTCCCTTTGGAATTAAGACCTCTAGATCAACAGAGCATAAGGGCCTGGGGATAGGAAGCAACATTTTTGCTAGTGCATCACTAGAGGTGGTAGTGAGTGGTGTTACTCCTATTTTAACCCCTTGATTCCTGGGCCCATGAATCTTGGCTATCATCTGAGAAATAGTACCATATATTGAATGCTGATTTAGAACATATACAGACTTCTGGAGAAAATTACCTCAGTCTTGAAAGGAATTGCCACCCATCTGGTCCTATAGCTGAGTTTTTAAAAGGCCATTCCACCATTCTATCAGGCCAGCTGCTTTAGGATTATGGGGAACGTATTAAGACCAGTGAATTCCTTGAGCATGGGCCCCATAACTGCACTTCATTTGCTGTGAAGTGAGTTCCTTGATCAAAAGCAATGCTGTATGGGACACCATGATGATGAATAAGGCATTCCATAAGTCCACAGATGGTAGTTTTGGCAGAAACATTGTGCAGAAGGAAGGCAGATCCATATCCACTGTAAGTATCTATTTCAGTAAGAACGAAGTGCTGCCCCTTCCATGATGGAAGTGGTCCATAGTGATCAACCTGCCACTAGGTAGCTGGCTGATCACCCTGAGGAATGGTGCCATATTGGGTGCATAGTGTTGGTGTCTGCTGCTGGCATATCGGGCACTCAGAGGTGGCTATAGCCAGGTTAGCATTGGTGAGTGGCAGTTCACATTTTTAAGCCCTTGCATAACCTCCATCCCTGCTACCATGGTCACTTTGTTCATGAGTTCATTGCGCTATGACTGGAGTAGCTGGGGAAAGAGGCTGACTAGTATCCACAGAACAGATCATCCTATCCACTTGATTATTAAAATCCTCTGCTACAGTCACCGTTTAGTGAGCACTCATATGGGATACACATATTTTCCCTCATTCAGAGAGGTCTATCCACATACCTCTTGCCCATATTTTCTTGTCACCAATTTTCCAATCATGGTCCTTCCAAGTCCCTGACCATCCAGCCAAACCTTTGGCCACAGCCTATAAATAGGTATACAATCACACATCTGGCCATTTTTCCTTTTAAGCAAAATTAACCACCAGATGTACTGCTCGAAGTTCTGCCCACTGGAAGGATTTCTCTATACTACTGTCCTTTAGCACTCTCCCAGAATAGAACTTGAGTGCTGTAGCTGTCCTCTTTTGATCGGTGCCTGTATATTACACAGAACCATCTGTAAACTAGGCCCAAGTTTTCTCTTAATCAGCCAACTGATAGTAATGAACTCCCCATGAAGATATAAGTGCGGGCTGGGAGAGAGAAGATAGCACAATAGGAGAGGAGTAGGAACCGGGGACATTTGGGCCACTTCTTATGTAACTTATATGTGCCTTCTGGACTTGCTCAGGCCCAATCTTGTATATACCACTTCCATTTGATGATGGAGTGCTGCTGTGCATGCCCAACTTTGTGGCTTGGTGGGTCAGGTAACACCCAGTTCATGATGGGCAGCTCAGGTAGCATGGGAACTTGGTGGCCCATGGTTAAGTCTCTACAATGCCCAGTAGCAAGCCAAAAGCTGTTTTTTAAAAGGGGAGTAGTTATCTGCAGAGGATGGCAGAGCTTTGCTCCAAATTCATAGGATCTGCACTGTGATTCATCTGTAGGGGCCTGCCAAAGGCTCCAAATGGGATCTCTATCTGTCACTGAAATTTCAAGCAGTAGTGGATCTGCTTAACCATATGGCCCACCTGGCAGAACAGCTTACATGGAAGCCTGGATTGCAGACCCTTCTCATTTTCTGGGCTCCACTCAAAACTAGCAGCCTTTTAGGCCACCCAGTAAATTGGATGGAAAAGCACAATCAAATGAAGAATGTGTTGCCTCTAAAATCTAGAGGCCCATTAGGCAATGGGCCCCTTTTCTGGTTGTAGAAGAGGCCAGGTGCAACAACTTACCCTTCATCTTAGAAAGGATGTCTCAATATGCCCCACACCACTAGACACATAGAAATTTCACTGGGGTGGACGGTCCCTGAATTTTTGCTGGATTTATTCCCCACTATTTGGCAGAGTTTGTCCAGTTGTTGCTACTACTTATTCACTAGGTCCAATCAGCAGAATGTCATCAATTTAATGGACCGGTGTGATGATGTCTTGTGAAAAGGAAAGGTAATCAAGGTCTCTGTGGACTAAATTATGACATAAGTCTGGGGAGTTGATATACCTCTGAGTTAGGAGAGTGAAGATTTATTGTTGGCTTGCCAGCTGAAAGCAAACTGCTTCTGGTGGTCTTTACTAACAGGTTTAGAGAAAAAAGCATTTGTCAGATCAATAGCTATATACCAGGTACCAAGGATATGTTAATTTGCTCAAGTAATGAAACCACATCTGGAACAGTAGCTGCAATTGCAGTCATCACCTGGTTATGTTTATGATAATACACTGTTGTTTTCCAAGATCCATCTGTTTTCTACATAGGCCAAATAGGCAAATTTAATGATGGTGGCACTAATCTTTGCCATCTCTCCAGGAATGAGGTATTGTTTTTGGTTTCCTATTTTCCTTGGTAGAGACAATTTGAGTAGTTCTACCTGGCCTTTCCTACTATCATATCCCTCATTCTACAGGTCAGGGAAGTAATGTTTGAATTCTGTCAATTGTTGAGTATGTCTACTCCAATTATGCATTTCTGAAGTGTGGAAATAACCATAAAATGAGTTTGGGGGCCCATTGGACCCACTGTGAGACAGATCTGAGCTAAAACTACATTGATCACCTGACCTCCATAAGCCACTACTCT
This sequence comes from Tapirus indicus, assembly GCA_031878705.1. Lineage (NCBI taxonomy): Eukaryota > Metazoa > Chordata > Mammalia > Perissodactyla > Tapiridae > Tapirus > Tapirus indicus. The sequence continues at coordinate 28,055,453 of CM062942.1, read as the reverse complement.
GACTGGTAGACCATAGTTACCTTTTGACTCTCCTGGGATTAGTGTCAATTCAGAGCCAATATCCAGTAATAGCTAAAAAAATCTTATCTCCTTTTCCTCAAAGCATGGTTACTCTGGTAAAAGGCTGCATGTCCCTTTGGGGAAGGCTGGGAGAAAGACTGACAGTATAAATTTTTGGCAGCATAGCAGAGTCCTTCTACAAGGGGACCCATCCTCCCCTTCATTCAAGAGTTCTGGGTCTATAAACTGGCTCAACTCTGGGAACTGACTAAGGGATCATGATTCTGTTTTGGTGATTCAAGTTAAATTTCTGTTCATTCCTCCTAGAACTCTTCCATGTATACAAATCATGTAAGAATTTTGTAGACTGCTCATCTATTTCTCTTCTAGGGGTGCCAAGATTAACTACCCAGTGCTGTAAGTCTTTGTGAGTTAGACTATTCTGATTACTGCTTTGACTCTGCTTTCTATTATGTAACCATACCCACCTTATCTTTGATGAATAAGTGCTACCACTTGGTGCCTGCCATGCTAGGTTACAATTACCACCATTGCATGTAAGAATATCAGTTAACTGGCAGCACTGTCTATTGTAATTTCTGACCCATAGAGAAGAGTGACCACAGAGGATGCTGTGGCTTCCCTCAGAAATTTATTTGTCACAGTTTTGGTGAAATGTGTGTCCTCTGGACAATCCCCAGGTGGGTGAGCCTTTCTTACATGATAAAACCAGGCTAAAATTCCAATCTCCCTAATCCTTTAGACACCTTCCTCTTCAGTATACCAGTGCAATTCTGGCACTCGAATTCATATTTTGTAGGCACCTTTTGGCCCGTGTTTCAGCCAATCAAGTAAATAAATTGCTAGAACCCTTTCTAACCCCTTGGACTACAAAAATGAATTTGAAAGGTCTCTTCAGTGGACCCATGTCAATAAATTCGGCCTGATCCAACTCTATGTTCCTTCCACCCTTAGACCACACCCTTTATCTCCATTCTAACATATATTCCCCATATTTCTGTGTATATAAATAGGAAAAATCATGCAGCTTTTTTGAAGCACACTTTCTCATGAGTCAACCTTTTTACTTCACCTTTACCTTTCAAGTCCTGATGGAAATTGAGTCTATTTTTTGTTCTAGAAGCAAAGATAGTTAGTAGGGTGGTTCCAGAGGAGAATCAGTAATGTCTTGCAAGGCAATTACCTTGTGGGGGGGGGCATTATGGTTCCCCAGGCAAAGCAGCATTAACCTCCACAGATGGGGGTAGAAAGGCTGCCTCTACTGGCAAAGAAGGCATAGCAGAACTTAAGGATTTGATGTCCCCAGCTTTATTTGGGATCTACCCATGTGTGCCCATTCCAATATTCAGGATCCCATTCTTTCCTAATATATGACCTCACTTTATTAGAAGACACCTTGCAAGGTTGGTAATTCAATTCATGTTGAATTCAGCCACTCACAGGGTGAGACTCTGAGTTTGGTTTTCCTCAGTCAGCCCTGTGGCTATAGGACATAAACTTTATTTTCAGGGCAGACATAGATACTGATGTGGACTGAACTGTGTCCTCCCCAAAATTCATGTGTTGAAGTCCTAACTCCCAGTGTGACTGTATCCGGAGATAGGGCTTTTGGAAGACAATTAAGATTAAACAAGGTCATAAAGGTGAGGTCTTGAACTGAAAAGATTGATGGCCTTAGAAGAAGAGGAAGAGAGAGAGAGAGAGACATCTGTTTCTCCCTCCACACACATGCATTAAGGAAAGATCATGTGAGGACACAGTGAGAAGGTGGCTGTCTGCAAGTCAAGAAGACAGCCATTACCAGAAGCCAAACTCTGCTGGACCTTGATCTTGGACTTCCCGGTCTCAAGAACTCTGAGAATAAATGTCTGTTATTTAAGCCAACCAGTCTGTGGTACTTTTTTATAGCAGCCTGCATAGATTAAGATACAGCTTGTGTTAATACAGAAACTTTCAGGTCATTTACAAGGTGCTTGAGCTGAGAATTGGAAGCCTTGTACTCATTCTTTTCTTTCCACACTTTCTTCAGTGCAGTTAGGAGTAAGCAGCCAATCTCATTATGCTCATTAGTTTGACAAAACTGTTCTCAGGTATCAAATTCATGGCAACCCAGAAACTTGCCTTTTATAAGTATTTGATTTGCAGTATCCAATAGTGATATTTTACGTGTCTCTATTGCCACATCACACCATGGACTATTAGTGCCATCTTTACCACTGGAAATAGTCATCAGTGCTTTAAATCTAATCAGATTAGAGAACCAATTTCCTGAAACCAATTTCCTAAAGTCATCCTGAAGATTCTTTTCCTTTAAACCATTCTTGATACTAAAATCTGATTCATTCAGGATTTTCCAGAGAAACAGAAACAAACAAAATTGGCAGGAGATTGATGTAGATGTAGATATACTTTATTTATATATGATATATATTATATATATATATCTTGATAGCAATATACCTATAGATAGATCAATTTATTTCAAGGAATTGGCTGGCAATTGTGCAGGCTGGCAAGTCTGAAAAGTTTAGGGCAAGCCTGTAGGCTGGAAACTCTTACGCAGGCGTTGATGCTGCAGTTTGAGGCAGAATTTCCTTTTCTTCAGGGAAACTGGTTTTGCTTTTACAGTCTTCCCAGTGATTGGATAAGGCCCACTTACAATATCGAGAATAATCTCCTTTACTTAAAGTCTGCTGATTGTAAATCACACATCATCTACCACATCATCACCACATCTACAAAATGCCTTTACAGCAATATCTAGATTAGTGTTTGATTGAACTGTGCACTATAGCTTAGCCAAGTTGACACATAAAACTAACCGTCACGAGTGATATATGGTAACTTTTGGGATCTGCACTGTCCAATTACCTGATTCTCACTCAAGTCTTTTTTAATACCTTGTGCATAACTTATTTGTGAAAATTTATTTAACAATCCTGTGTTTATTTTTGCTCTAGTTGAAACTGTTTATATAATGCACTGTGTATATTGCTTAATGTAGGCATAGAAGAACCTTCATTTTCTGAGGACACAGTATAAAATCCCCCTGATTAATATGGCTGTATGTGGGAAAACATTTCTAAAAATTTAAAAATATTTATGAACAAAAATATTCATATTAATTTATGAAATTATTCCCTATCCAGGTAATCTCCCTCTCTTAATACAAACACATCTTCTTTCCCACTACATAAGCATTATTCTTAGTAGTCTCTCATAAAATGCCTCAGTCTATAGTTCATTTGCATTGCCTGTTGATACTTCAGTGTATGAATATTCAATTATATATTTACCCATTCTATCATTGAAGGACATTTAGGATGGTATCAATTTGGTGCTATTATAAATAATGGTGCTGTGAACATCACTGTGCATGCCTTTTGGTCAATACATGCATGCACTTCTTTTGTGTATTTGTGTAGGAATGAAATTGCTAGAACAAATGGTATGCTTATATTAAACTTTAATAGATAGCAGAGTCCTAAAGTGATTCTATATATTTATTTAAACTTCTTCCAACAGTGCATGAGAATTTTATTTGTGCTACATCCTTGTCAAAATTTGGTGTTGTTAGATTTCTTTTTTTTTTAAATTTTAAGCCATTCTGGTGGGTGTGTAGTAGTGTTTCATTGAGATTTAATTTGCATTTCTCTGATGACTAATGAGGTTGATTGCCAATCCTTAATTTTATTAGCCATTGGGAGAATGAATAATATGTAGATGTAGATATGTACATCTATAATACACATACATACATATACTGTATCTATATATATTTCTATATCCGTATCTATGTGTTAGGTGAGGTGTCTCCATTATTTTGTTCAGTTTTGAAATTCAAAATTTACATCTTTATATTACTGCATCTTCCAATCCAAGGATCTGGTATATTTAGTAAGATATATCTACTTCAATTTCTCAGAATGTTTTTTACCTTTCAGTGTAGAATTTTTTACTTCCTGTAATGTATAACTAAGTATTTGGTTCACTTATTTATTCTAAGAGTTTATCTATAGCAACTTTTCAACTTTATACATACACAGCAATGTTTTACTTCATTTCTAAACATTCTTCTTTATCCCTTTAATGCATTGTCTAGGACTTAGTATGATATTTAGTAGAAGTGATGATATAAGACATTTTGTCTAATTCCAGATTTTAGAGGAAATATTTTCCACAATTTACCATTAAGTATGATAATGAATGTAGTTAGCTGGTAGATAATCATCAGACTATGGAAGTTCCATTCTATTTCTAACAGATTTTCTTTCTAGTAGCTATTTTCTTGCTTGTTGTTTCTCTCTGTATTGAAATAAGAAGATTTCAATTTTCTTCCCTTAATAGGGAGAGTTACATTGATTCCTATAATAAAACCAACTTGATCATTATGCGTTAGTTTTCATGTAACACTGTATTTGGTTTATCAATATTTTGTTTATGATTTGGCACCTATTCATGAAAAAAATAGCATGAGTTGGGACTTTTCCTTCTTGTAATGTTCTATATCAGGTTTTGAAATAAAGATTATACTATACCTATACAATAATATAAGTATTCTTTCACTTTCTGTCTGAAAGAATTTATTTAAAATCCGTGATATTTCTGCTTAAAATATATATAAGAATTTACTTGTGAAGTCATCTGTGTATGGGGTTTGTACTTTGCAAGAACTTTTCTAAAAGAAGGATTTAGTTTATTTAATGGGTATAAAACTATGACTTCTTGTGTTATTTGTGTTTCTCCAGGATATGGCCTATTTCATGTTAATTTTTATATGTATAGGCATCAAGTTATGCATAAAATATTCTTATTGTCTTATAGGGACAATCTTTAGTGCTGTGATTTCTCTTTATTAATAATGTGTGCCTTATATTTAACTTATTCATCGGTCTAGCCATACACTTATCAATTTTGTTATTCTTTTCAAATAATATTTGACTCAATTTTTTCCAATGTTTTTGTGGTAAAATACATATAACATAGAATTTACCATTTAACCATTTTGAAGAGTACAGTTCAGCGGTATTAAATACATTTATAATGTTGTGCAACCATCATCACCATCTATCTCTAGAAATCTCACCTTGTAAAACTGAAACTCTATACCTATTAAACAATAACTCTTCATTTCCTCCTCCAGCAAGTCCCAAGCAACCACTATTCTACTTTATGTTTCTATAGTTTTGACTATTCTAAGTACCTCATATAAGTGCAATCATACAGAATTAGCCTTTATGTGATTGTCATATTTCACTCAGTATAAAATCCTCAAGGTTCATCCCTGTTGTAGCATATTGCAGAATTTCCTTCCTTTTTAAGGCTGAATAATATACCATTGTATGTATATACCACATTTTGCTTATCCATCCTTCCATTGGTGGTGGACACTTGGGTTGCTTCCTCATTATAGCTATTGTGAATAATGCTGATATGAACATGGGTGTACAAATATCTCAAGATCCTGCTTTCAGTTCTTTCAGGTATATAATCTGAAATGGAATTACTGGACCATATGGTAATTCTACTTTTAATTTTTTGAGGAATCCCAATACTGTTTTCCACAGGGGCTGTGCCATTTTAAATACCCACTGACAGTGCACAAGGGTTTAAATTACTCCACATTCTCACCAACACTTGCTTTCTGTTTTTCTTTTTTTGATAGTAGCCATCCTAATCTGTGTGAGATGATATCTTATTGTAGTTTTGATTTGCATTTCCATAAAGACTAGTGATATTGAGCATCTTTTCACATGCTTATTGGACATTTGTATATCTTCTTTGGAGAAATGTCTATTTAATTCCTTTGCCAAATTTTTAATCAGGTTATTTGGTTTTTTTTGTTGTTGTTGAGTTGTAGGAGATCTTTATATATTCTGGATATTAAACCTTTGTCAGATATATGATTTGCAAATATTTTCCCATTTGTTATTTGCCTTTTTACTCTGTTGACTGTGTCCCTTTATGCACAGTTTTTAATTTTGATGCAGTACAATTTATCTATTTTTACTTTTGTTGCCTGGTGTCATATCCAAGAAATCGTTGCCAAATCCAATGTTGTGAAGCTTTTCCCCTATATTTTCTTCTAAGAGTTTTATACTTTAAGGTCTTAAATTTAGATTGGTGATCCATTTTGAGTTAATTGTTGTGTATGGTGTAAGGTAAGGGTTCAACTTCTTTCTTCTGTATATGGATATCTAGTTTTACTAATACTGTTTGATGCAATGACTGTCTTTTCTCCCATTTTAAGGTCTGGGCACCCTGTTCAAAAATAATTTCACCATATATGTGAGGGTTTATTTCTGGGTGCTCTGTTGGTCTATATGCCTATATGTCATTGGTCTATATGTCTGTCTTTATGCCAATACTACACTGTTTTGATTACTGAAGCTTTGTAATAAATTTTGAAATCAGGAAGTGTGAGACCTCCAGCTTTGTTTTTCTTTTTCAAGATTATTTTGGCTTTTCAGGGTCCTTTGAGATTCCATATGAATTTTAGAATGGATTTTTGTTTTTATGCAAAAAGCATCATTGACAATTTTGATAGTGATTGCATTAAATCTGTAGATTGCTTAATTGAATCTGGGGAATGAATGCTAGGAGTGGGCTGCATATGAGTATATTAGTTTTCTGTGTCTGCTATAACAAATTACCACAAATTAAATAGCCTAAAACAGCACACATTTATTATCTCACAGTTTCTATAGATCAGAAGTCTGGGTGGACTTGATTGATTCTTCAGCTTCAGTTTCCACAAGGCTAAAATCAAGATGTTGACTGGCTTAGGCTCTTTTCTGAAGGTCTAGGGAAGAATCTGCTTCCACGTTCATTTAAGTTGTTGAAAGAATTACATTCCTCTTGGTTCTGGGGCCCAGTTCCCTATGTTCTTGCTGGCTGTCAGCTGAGTTCACTCTCAACTCAAGGGCCACCTGTATTCCTCATCATGTTGCCCCTCCACCTTCAAATCAGAAACCATAGTCAAGTCCTTCTCTTGCTTCAAATCTTTCTAACTTATCCTTCTGCTGCATTTCTTCTGCCTCCAGCTGGAGAAGGTTATTTGCTTTTACAGATTCAAATAATTAGATTTGACCTACCTGGATAATCCCGGATACTCTTTCTACCTTAAGGTAACTGATTAGTAACCTTCATTACATATTCAAACTTCTTTTTACCATGTAATATGACGTAGTCACAGGTTCTGGGGATTAGGGCATGGCATTATTAGAGAGTCATTTTTTTCTACCACAATGAGGAACACAGCTTTCTGTAGAGCCATGGGAAAGGAAACACACGAAAGGAAATTATTACACATGAGCCTCAACTTCCTGCCAAATGTTTAAAGATGCTGGCTATGTCACAAAAAATTTACACAGAGAGGGGCTGGCCTGGTGGCATAGTGGTTAAGTTTGTGCACTTTGCTTCAGCAGCCTGGGGTTCACAGGTTTGGACCCCAGACACGGACCTACATATCGCTTGTCAGACCATGCTATGGCAGCATCCCATTTACAAAATAGAGGAGGATTGGCACTGATGTTAGCTCAGGGCTAATCTTCCTCCACAAAAAGAGGAAAATTGGCAATGGATGTTGGCTCAGGGCCAATCTTCCACACCCCAAAAAAAAATTTACTCAGAGAAATTATAGAAGAGGGGAGGAAATACAAATTACAAGAACTAACCTATAATTTCATGAGAAACTACTAAGGAGACTAAAGACCCTTTTGCTCAGGTGAGTGTGCAGGGGTGTGGCTTCAGGAGAGGCGTACTTGCAGCCTGAGCAGACAGGGAGCTGAGGTTGACAGTGCAAGAACAAGGTAGGCGGAAATAATTTTAAAAATTCTTCCACTGCTGCTGCCTCTCATTTTCTTGGGCAATGGTCCGAATGTTTGTGTCCCCCTAAAATGTACATGTTGAAATCCTATTGCTCAATGTGATAGTATTACGAGATAGAGCCTTTGGGCAGTGCTTAGGTCATGAGGGTGGAGCCTCATGAATGGGATTAGTGCTCTTTAAAAGAGGCCCCACAGAGCTCCCTAGCCCCTTCTATCATGTGAAGATGCAAAAAGTCTGCAACCTAGAAGAGGGCTTTCACCCAACCATGCTGACACCCTGATCTGGACTTCCACCCTCTAGAACTTTGTGAAAAAAGCTACCCAGTCTGTGATGTTTTGTTACAGCAGCTCAAATGGACTAAGATACCTTGGGGCAATTTTAACATAGTCCTTTAGCCATGGAATGGTTCAAATCATTAGGGCCACCAGTGCTGTTGCCTGAAGTGTAATAAGGGCAACTAAAAAGCCTTGCTTGGGGGGCCAGCCTGGTGGCACAGCAGTTAAATTCACACATTCCATTTTGGAAGCCCGGGGTTCGCTGGTTCGGATCCTGGGTGCGGACCTACTCACCGCTCATCAAGCCATGCTGAGGTGGCGTCCCATATAGAAGAGCTACAACTCTACAACTATGATACACAACTATGTACTGGGGCTTTGGGGAGAAAAAAGAAAAAGAGGAAGATTAGCAACAGATGTTAGCACAGGGCCAATCTTCCTCAAAAATTAAAAAAAAACAGCTTTGCTGGGATAGGAAGTTCATTACACTGGGAAAGTCTTTCTAGCCACATTCAGGCATTCTTTCTCTGATCTTTCCCCTAGAAACCAGGGAGTGTGACTTCTTCCAATGTTGATTCCTCCTAAGGCTTTAAAGGTAAATTTAACGACTATGTCTATTGCCTCGTGGAGTGGCAGTCAAAAAATTTAATCAGATGTGGCTTGATGGAACTTGTGTTTCTAACTGCGATAGAGTAGCTAGTGAAAAACCAATGTTCCTGCTACATAACAACTAAAAGAACCAGAATTTTTTAAAAAGAAGATATATTCAAACACGCACCTCCAAAGGCATCTTGCTGGATTACCACTGAATCCTGTAGAAACTGAGGAACCAAATCCCTTGAAAGAAGCCAACTTCACAGCTGTGAGCAGATATTCTGTGAGCTAAACAGAACATTTGCCATGGAGCGGGATGTTGCCAATCAAGTCAAGTACCAGTGTTTTGAGGCAGAAAAGCCAGGAGAGCTTTTAGCAGTCTCAAAAAGCAAGAAAGACAAAAATTAAAGTGTATAGCTACCAAGGCGGCCAGGACTTGAGAGACTAACATCCCTAATGAGAAAGAAGGGGCAGAGTGTGAAGTCAATTTTCACTTGAAGGCATTTGCTTACCTATTATGCTGTTTGGGGGCAAAAGGCATAGAAACTAAGCTGAAAGCTGCTAGAATCTGCGTAGTGGAGGTTTCAACAATCTCCTGATGTTAAGGAGACAAAATTGGTGTTCAGAACACACCAAGGAAAAAGGGGTCCTAGTAAATGCCCTAGGCTTTTAGTTGGGACTGTAGAAGTACTAATCTTGAGGAGCAGATGAGAACCAAAAGTAGAGTAAGCCTATCAGAAACTGCAACCCAGTCTTAGTCTTCTGAGTCTCTGTTCCAATTAAGATCATCCCATACTTAGTTTATCAGGGTATAGTGGAGTAAATCCACTCTAGAGGAAAATATCATTATATAGAGACTTAGATTTAACACAATGTCTAGGATAGTTTCCAAAAAAAAAAAAAAAAGACCAAAAGAAAAATAAAACAGACAATGAAAACAAACCAACAGATATCACAGTTGTTGAAATTAACTGACAAGTATTCAGGTGAAATACAGAGAACAAAAACAATGAAAAATACAGAAAAAGGCATAAGAGACATATGAGGCACAGTGAAAATGATTAACGTAATGCAATTAGAGCCGTGAAAGAGAGAGGAGAGAAAAGTGTAGGGTAGTATTGCAAAAGATAATGGCTGAGTTTTGTCCAAAATTGATTAATGATATCAAAACCTAAGTTCAAGAAATTGTACACCCTAAGTAGAGTAAATACAAAAACCCACATATAGGCATATCACAGTAGAATTATTGAAAAGCAAAGTCAGAGAGAAAATTTAAGAACACTGAAATATTGACTGCAAAGAGAGCTTCATTCTCCAAAAAAACAAAAAAGTAGAAGGAACAAATAACCAGTATCAAGAATGAAAAGGAGGGTATAAAGATTCTAAAGGTTTTAAAAATAAAATAACATTTTATGAACATATTTGTGTTGATAAGTATGAAAATTTGTAGGATGAAATATTCCCAGAAATATACAATTTACTAAGACTGGCATGAGAGAAAAATACAAAACTAAAGCAGTGTCATATCTATTACATAATTTTCATGTGTAATTAAAGACTTTTGCACTAAGAAAACTCTAGAACAAAAGGCTTCACTGGTCAATTCTCTCAAATACTTATGGAAAAAATAATACCAAACATTGTCCAAATACATCCAGATAGTCAAAAGGGTGGGGAGGGGCACATTTCAACTCATTTTTTGAGGTCTACATAACTTGGATAACAAGACCTGACAAAGACAGTAAAAGAAAAGAAAAGAGCAGACCGATTTCTCTCATTACTATAATGCAAAAGTCCAAATAAATATCGAGTTGAAAATCAGTTAATACAATTCACATTAAAAGAAAAATAAAAAGGAAGAAAATCCTATGATTATCAAATAGATTCAGACAAAATCATTTGCTAAAACTCAATATCCGTTCATAAATATCCATTCATGACAAAAGCTATTAGCAAATGAAGAATACAGAAAATTTTCTTATTTTGAAAAAGAAGTAGCTCAAATAACTAAAGCACACATCATGCTTAAAGAAAATAAGTTGAAAATTTCTCCTTGAGGAACAAAATCAAGGCCAGGGCATATTTTATATGTTATATACTTTATATTTACTTCTATTCAGTAAATTTAGGGGAAAAATATTTCACAATTAGAAAAGAAGAAACAAAACACTCATTACCTGTAGATGACGTAACTGTGAATGCAGAAATTTTAAAATAGTCTACAAATATTTGATATTAATTACTGAACTTATAAAGGTCACTGAATACAATGTCAATATACAGTAATTAATTATATCTATAAATAGCAGCTGTAGACAAATGAAAAAGGAACTTTTTAAAAGGATACCATGTGTAAGATAAATAAAAGCTAAAACTTATAAATCAAACAAAATTTGTGCAATATCTATACAATGAAAAATATAAAACAGTATTCAGAATAATTAAAGAGAACCTAAATAAATGCAGGGATATATCCCATTCGTGAATTAGAAGACTTATTATGGTACAGATATAATTCTTCCTAAAAGTTGGTCTGTAAATTCAATATAATCCCAGCCAAAATCATAGCATCTTGTATAAGTGGGTGTGTATGGATGTATATAAATTAGCATCTAACAGTTAAATAATTTAAAATGACCATGGTAAATACTGGTAAATTTATATGATGAAATATTAGCAATATGAAAGAATAAACAATATAGAAATAAAAGAATAAACAATATAAAAAGAACCTACTGAAAATATCAGATAAGAAAACCATGATAGTTAGAAAACAATAACCAAATAGTTTGGAGAAACAGTAGGATGAATTGATCTGAAGAGTAATTTAGTGAGGTGGAAGACCTGAGTGAGAAACTCTTCCAAAAGAAGCAAGAAATCATGCAAAAATAACAACTAGAGGGGCCGGCCTGGTGGTGTAGTGGTTCAGTTTGCGTGCTCCGCTGCAGTGGCCCAGGGTTTGCAGGTTCAGATCCCAGGCGTTGACCTATGCACCACTCATCAAGCCATGCTGTGTCAGGTGTCCCATATATAAAGTAGAGGAAGATGGGCACAGATGTTAGCTCAGGGCCGGTCTTCCTCAGCAAAAAGAGGGGGACTGGCAGCAGATGTTAGCTCAGGGCTAATCTTCCTCACACACACAAAAATAATAATAACTAGAAAAGAATAAAAAACAGTGAGTGAATTGGATTATCAATATCCAGATACTGATAGTCTTAAGTAGGAGAATAAAAGCACAGAGATGGAAAACTTTTGACATAGTGGTCAAAATAAAATTCTCAGAAATAAAGAAAGATGAAAGAATTTAGGTTGAAAGAACTCATAGATTATTAAACAGAAGAGTTCATCTTAAATTTTTTTTTTAGATATCGATAAAATTGGAAATTATTAAAAGTTTAAAACTTCCAGGGAGAAAGATGGATCACCTAAAAATACACAAAATAAGAATCAGAATTCCCACACAATGTGAGATGCTAGCATACAACCTAATAATTTTTTTTTAAATAAAGGGAAAGAATTTGAAACTATAATTTTATATCCAGCCAAACTTTCCTTCAGATGTGAAGGTCAAGTATAAGAGTTCTCTCAGAAAATTTGCCACACAAAGATTCATGTTGAAAACACATTTGGAGGATTTGTCCCAATAAGAGGACAAATAAATTTATAAGGTATGGCATAAGATAGAAAAAATGAGTTATACAATAGTTTGGTAATTGTTTTGTTTTCTTAAAAATGTTTAAGACCAAAGGAAAAAAATGTGTATCCTTAACAATGGGGAAAGATAGTTTTGTACAATATGCACTTGATAGAAGTGGTCGTGATGGAGATGAAAGGGACAAGAAGTTTGGGGAAACGGTCATGTTGTTTATAGAAAAAAATATTTGTGTGTTTAAAATATCTACATGGGTAATTACGATGAGTTTGGTCTTAAGACAGGAGCAATGAAAAAATATACAATGTTTAACTTTCACACCAGCAGACAAAACTTGTTATGACTAGTGGAAATAGAGAAAAGAAAAAAAAGCAAACAAACAAACAAAAAAGCAAACAAAAAGAATGACACATGTCACTTCTCACAGTTCATTGGCCAAAGGAAGTCACATGGTCAAGCCTGCTATAATGGAGAAGGGAAGTATAATCTTACAGTGAGGAGCAGCAAATATTTTACACAATAATACAAGCCATGAGAATAAGTAAAAAATAGAATGAGATATATTACACAATAACAGTTTTGTATATTAAAAATACTTGCACATAAAATACAATGCACATTTTGCAAGAAAACAAACACAAATACATGAAACATATTATAATGTTTCCTGTGAATGAGGGGAAAAGATTGGAAATGGAAAATAAAAATTTTTAAATGGAGATAAAATTTAAAGACTAAACTGAAATAAAATTCTCCAGAAAAATCACTAAAGGGAGCATATACCAGGAATATATTGCTTTGGGCATCACGTGGCTAAAGTTGCCATGAAAAGAATTTGTCATTCTTTTCTCTAGAGAGACTGTAGAATATATTAAACGAAGAGAAATATATTGCTCAGAGGACAATTTTCCTTCAGATGTGGAGAAGAAAAACTGCTAAGTAGCTTGAGCTGAAGAAAGAAAGTGATTTCTTTGCAGAAGATTGTGGTCTTAGAAGCCAGCCTTGACATATATGAAAAGGAAAATGTATGTGTTCCTGGTGCAAAAGAAAAAGAAGTTTTATTATGTTAAGGAAGTTTTGTGAGTATCTAGTACATTTAACAAAGGAAGAGAGGGATGCTCTAGATTTAGAAATGAGAGCAATTATTGAAATTTACTAATAAGGAGCAAATAAAAATGTAAAATAAACACTCCCATTTCCTTTGATGACTGTATAATAAGATTGAAGAATATATGGGCAGATCTGAAGGTAAGATGAGGAACTTCAGTAGAAGATATTTCAGGCATTAGTTGGTAAGTTTCAAAGTGTTGGAGCAATTTTAGATGATAGTGAGTTATGCTATGAGGAAAATGCTAAAGACATAATTGTGTTATGACTCTAAGGCTAGTTATAGAAAAGACAAGGTTTATTAAAGGGTAAATGGGCAATACCATAATTTATCAACTTCTAATGTGGTTGGAGTATAGAGTGGAAATGGCATGAAACACTGTGGGTGTAATTATTCTACTCAGTCGGTTGACAGTAGGTGCAATGTAAAGTGTAGAGGGATATTAGAGCAAGAAACATGTTAGCCAGAAAAGCAGAGGGGGAAATGTTGGTTGCATGTTCAGGCCTTGAACAAGAAGCAACTGGATTTTCTATCTGGTACAAAGCAGAAATCTATTCATTATCCACAGATTCAAGGGAGTTCAGGGTGGGAAGTAGAATAACCATCCAATCTGTCATCTTTGTCACCCTGGTTTAAAGCCACACTCCTAGTCAACTGTGAGCTTTATTGTTAAGTGAATCGAATTAACAGAAGAATGGAAAAAAGGACCGTACACATCTAGAGGAAGAAGGCTCTTAAGACTTTAACTCACCCTGGCCAAGAGTTCTTCGCATTTGGGATTAGGTTCCAAGACAAGCCATCAAAGAGTGGCACATTGTTTTCCACTGCCATTTCCTTTTCCTCTCGGGGGAACGTTGGAGGAGGAATGGCTGCATGAGTAATGATATATAATAACATCATTAACTCACCATGATTTTTATTTAACAAAAAGCAATCAAGGAAGTATTTTTGAACCACTTTTAGACTCTACGTAGTTAAATCTTCTATTCCTCTTCTTTTCCAAAATCAAATTTTAAGCACATTTAGCCAACTGAATATACTTTACATTGGCACCAGTGACCAGAATATTAACAAAGCACATAATATTTTCTTTCCATCCACTCATGTTGACTTTAAAGCTATTGTTGCACTAAACCTCTAGGCACTTACAAATGCATAATGGTATATTTTCTTCCCAGTCAGAGTTATGAGAGAATACAATGCACATAAATCAAATTTGTATTTCACCCTACGTAAGAAATTTCAGATCTCTTCTCATTCAGGGGGTTAAAAAAATGACATCTCAAAAAAAGTATTTGGCATAATTTGTCTTTCTTTTAAGCCCTTAAACTTAAGGAAAAACAATAATAATCTTCACCAAGAAAATACCTAAAAATGCTCAATTTGCAACTGTTTTTCCCTGCTAGAAGGGTGACATCTTGGATTTTTTTATTACAACTTAAAAATGTATCTTATTACATGAATCAAAATATCCAGTATGGGTCAATACAATAAAATAGACTGTGGAGACATGTTTAATAATTCTGTACTATGTTTCAGGTTAAAAATTAGAGTTTGAATCTAGAAACCAAGGAACAATATAAAGCAAATAACTGTATATCCCTCAGAACAAAATACCCATAAATGATGAAACTTCACATAAGATTTACAAAGAAAACTATTTAGCACAAAATAGAATAATCATATATTCACTAACTACAATACAATTTATTAAGAACCTGCAAGAGTAGGTTCTAAGTTCGGGCATAGTCCTAAGCACAAGAGATACAAGAGACAGACGTGTAAATAAATATATAATTGAGGTAAGTGCTGTAATAGAAGCAAAGCTCTTTTATTCCCATTTATAAACACACAAAAATGCAGTAGAAATGCAGAACACATAGTCCATAAAATCTCTTGATTTTGTAGGATATAAGATTTCATAAATTAGTTTATTGATTTTTGTTTCCTACAAAATAATGTCTAATCATGGGAAACAGGTATTTTCATCCTCGTAAGAAACTGTGAGGAAAAAATCAGACAAAAAGCCATATTTAAAGCCTCATGGAAATGTCAGTAAAGAAATGAAATAAAATCTGTCCTGTAGTTCTTTTAAAAGCTATTTCTGTTTTATAAAAGTCAGGTAAATAGCCTAAATGTTAATGTGTATAAACATTTGAAAGAACGAAACATCAAAATGAATATATAAACACAGAGATATGAAAAACAATTGCAAATGGCCAGGTAGGGGAGTAGGATTGGCTGTGCAACAGTAATTTTTATATGTGAACAAGTGAAAATTTCCAGAGTCAACAGTTTGATGCCATAATGATGCTATGGATTAATATGCTTAACATTTTTGTAATACTGAAACCTATAAAAATATTTGAATTGTTGTATAGAGGCAAGCAATTATATCCTGCCCATTGCTATCCTCTTGTCTTTATATCAAGAACTAAAATGTACAAAATACTGTCCTATTCTAAGGGCAAAAAAAGGAACTCAGGGGAAAATGACAAAATGTAAGTATATTAACTTATCGGATTTAGCCAACCATCTTCTATGCATCATAGCAAGGTCTCTGTCTGGAGTATTATAAATGAGTGCCTGTGAATAATGAAGACACTAATGAAACATCTACAGGTTGTAACTCCATCTGCTCTTTTGTTCAATTTGCCATGTGAGTTAAATGGTGGAACAAGAGTCAAGGAGTGATGAGGGAAAACCACTTCAAACCAGCGCAGACGGCTCTATAAAATTCTTAACAGCTCAAATTGGTACAATTTTGTGTAATAAGATAAAGGAACTTCTAAACAGGAAAGAAAATTGATAATGCATCTTCACAAGGTTTACTTTGCAAAAGAAATCGGTGGCAAGAATTTTGTTTCTAGTTGATAAAGCATCAATCACATACAGATCCTAGATTCACCTAAAAGCAAATATAAAAGAAAGAAAACAAAACAAGACTTGGGAATCTCCCCTTTTCAACTAATTCCATTGGATTCTTTTCTAAGATTTTCACAGCAATCATGACAGTGGTATACAGAAAAATATTGCACAAGGTTGAATTAATTCATTGACTTCATCAAGAAATATTTATTTAGCAAGAAATATATGTCAAGAGCAATTAAGGTATGTGGTCACAACAATGAACAGAATAAATTCATGAGGACCTTGCGTTCTACTGCAGACAGGATAGACAACAAAAATCTACAAATAAAATATATAATTATTATAGTAAGTGCTACAGTGAAAAAGACTATGGCCCAGCCCTGCGGCCTAGTGGTTAAGTTCAGCATGCTCTGCTTCAATGGCCCAGTTTCAGTTCCCGGGCACAGAACACCACTTGTTAGTGGCTATGATGTGGTGGCAACCCACATACAAAATAGAGGAAGATTGGCACAGATGGTAGCTCAGGGAGAATCTTCCTCAGCAAAAAAAAAAAAAGAATGAAAAAGGAAAAGAAAACAGGAAGAAATGGAGGAGGCATTACATTTAGAATAGAGTGATCATCAGAGAAGCCTCCCTGAGAAGCTGGCATTTCAGCAAAACTCAAAGGAAATAAGGGAGCAAACCATTTTATAACTAAAGGAAAAAAGTTCTTGACAGAGAAAACTCAAAGTACAAAAGCCCAGAGGTAAAAACATCCCTGGTCGATGGAGTTCAGCAAGGAGGCTGGTGGGTTGGAGAAAGGGAAGTAAGAGGGACAGCCATTAGAAGTGAAATCAAAGGCATAGAGGATCTAAACTCTGAGAGTCTTGCAAAACTCTTGCAAGGATTTAGTCTTTTAATCTGAGTGAGATGACAAGCTACAGGCTGGTTTTGACTAGAGAAGTAACTTGTTCTTATGTTTCAACAGCATAACTGTGTTTGGAGAGTAGGAGTAGATTGTGGAAGAAAAAGAGTGGAAGCAAAAATACCTTCTTAAATTCGTATTCTTGAATTTTTATGTGGCATTATGCAATTTGAATATTGTATGTAATATGATCAAGAATATTTCTATGTGGTTACAAAAATTTTGAATATTAGATGAAATAGAACAGATCATCTTAGGGTGTTACATATAACTTGAACATTGCCTGAAATAGTAGACAACTGGTTGGTGGTTTAAACTATTTTACAATATGGAAAATATGTATCATCACTGGTATTGGGTGAATGATTTGAACACACACATATGTTTATGCACTATCAGGAGGCAACTGGAATAATCCAGGAAAATTTTGATGGTGGCTTAGTTTAGGAGTGGTGATAGTTTTCCGACAGATTTGAAACAATGGTATAAGAGAAAGAAAAGATTCAAGGATGATTCCAAAATTTTAGGGCTGAATTATTAGTATGAAGTTCCTATTAACTGATATGCGAGGGCTGTGAGAGGTGCAGTTTAAAAAGGGGAAGATTAAGAGTTCCACTTTGGACTTATTGACTGCCAGATGCCTGTTAAATATCCAAGTGCAGATGTTGAAGAGTCAGTTGAATACAAAAGACTGGTGTTCATGGGAGAAATCCAAAGGCCAAGCTGGAGGTACCCATCAAGGCACAGACTGTTTTTAAAACCACGAAACTAGATAAGATCACAAAGATCATGGTGGAGGTAGGGTGGATAGGAGAAAAGTTCCAAGGAATCTAAGAATAGTACCCAGCATAGAGCAGGCAAAAAAACTTAATATTTCAAAGAATGAATGAATAAATGAATGAATATGAGGAAGCTGTGTTTTTGATCACTTCATTAATTTGGCTTCATCTGGCAAGCTAAGTATTTTTCTCTTCTCTAGTCACAATTCTTTTTGTGTCCTTCCTGAAGCTGTTTATTCAAAAAGGACCCCTCTGAAAGGAAAGATATTTTCTTTCAGTGATAAATGGGGAAGGCTCATGTCAACATTTTAATAGCAGTAGAGAATGTACACTTCTGGTTTGGAAAAAGAACCAGTGGTTGAACTTAAGCCAGCTATTGACATACTCTTGCACTTAGCGTTGATCTAGATTGTCACTTTCCAAACTTTGAAACTGCTAGTGTTATGTTACCAATGGCTAGGTTGAGGGAATGTAAGGTCATATCTAGGTAGTGATCCCAAAAGCCAAATGCCTTTCCTAAAAGTTCGGGTTTTGCTTCCTTATGTGATTGATGAGATCCTAGACTGAAATTGTGACATTTTCATTATATTTCCCTACACAACTTATCTCCCACCTCGCTGATTACCCCTGTCTTCACAAATGTCACGCATATTTTTCTGACTCCTCCAGCCTTCAAGAATCAAAGCTCCGTAGAATGCCCAGATAGTAGTATGAGCCCTCATGCCACGAGACTTGGGAATTTCAGACTTATACCAGATTGTCTTTGCAATGTTTTCCTAGGGATCCTAAAGATATTCTCGCATGTTCCACAAAGAAGTCTTGATTTTGGATTGTCACTTTTGGACCCCTACTTTTCTATATTGCAGATCTTTTGCCTTAATACTGGTTTTCCCTGGTCTGTTATTACTCCTCTTCTATTGCTTTTCCCCATCCATGGACACGTGTCCAGATTTTTATTTCCCAAAGCAGAGCTATAAAATTTAACAGTCTGTGAAACCTTACTGAAGGCTTGGGGTTATCAACACTGCCACTATCAACAACAGAGACAACTTAAAACTGTACATAAGGCATGACTGCTTTCCAAGCGCATTGATCAAGGAACCCTACACATTTCCTAAATAAATCTACATCCTTAGCTTTAGATTTGAGACAATACTGTAGAAGCCATTTTGTTTCCTCCATATGAAAGATCAAAGAGAGAAAAAAAAGTCATTTATTTTTCAAAAAGGAACATGCCTTCAAGGGCCTCACAAAAATCTACTTTGCAAGTAATGAAGATAAAATTGTATTTGCCATATTCTTAAATTTTGACATGAATTTGAATCATCAGAGCAGTTTTTTTTTTTAATTCAACTGTCTGGTCTCAATCCCTACCTAACGAATCAGAGTGCCAGGTTATGAGTATTTTTGACAAACTACCCATGTTGTTCTCATGCACACCAAATTTGAAAGCCATTACAGATAATTGTGCAGAATAGCAGACTCTGTTGCCTGGATTTCACTACTTCAGAGTAGGATATTTGCTTTATATTTATATAAATGAAATATTTTTACCCAACAAAGAAGGCTTCACGTCTTCATCTCCATGTAAATGAGTATTACTGGCAGGGTTTAACTGGATGATTTTGTACCCTAGAACTGACTATTACAGGTGCAAATGCCCCTATCCTCATAGTATATGATACATCTCTTATAGGATTTGAGTGACCAGCAGAAGGGTGTTTTTGATAGGAGGACTGATTCACCTGTCTCTATTATTAAATATAACCTCTTCTCCACAGACTGCACTAAACTTAGATTCCTTGTTTCCATGAGTGGAATTAAAGAAACTGCTGTTCTCAAAGGCACTCCTTCCCACTGAACCTTGCTCCTTGCTAGAAGATATGATGTATGATCATGCACATCTTTATGACTCTCTTTTAGAGAACAGTGTCCAAGGTTCCTTGAATTCTCGGCAGCTCCTAATTCTGAGCAGAATTCCTAGATTCCCCATCCTCCCCATCCAGGATCCTTCAAACCTTTGAGAGAGGAGTCAACTGTGTTAGTTCAGTCTACTGGCTTGGGGAGTTAGGGTGGTTTATTTCTCCTATTACTACTTTTGATTCTTGGTTCATCCTCCAGCTTTGTTTCACTGAGGCTATATGATGGTCATAAAGTAAAGTTTTCAACATAATTAGTAAGATTTACCTGACAACTCATTGTCATTATATACAAAACAGCATCTCTGGTTTACATATGCATAATCAAAACATTTATTAAAGCATTTGTTATTATGTTTCTTTTAGCAAAATTAGAGTAGTTGAACCTCTACGGAAATTTAAAAAATAGCAGCATTTTAATCAGCATGTATTTTTGGCGTTTCCCCCCATTTATCACCATTCCAATTAAATACATATATTTTTATTAGTCAAAACTAGAGCAATCCTTTACTTAGACATCTATGTTGTTGCTTTTACTATATCAATGTGTAAAATGCCCTACATCCTTATTTCTCTGACAGTTGAAATCATTCTAATCCAACAAGATCAAAGTCTATCTCAAGTTGACCTTCTTCATTCTTGAAATTTTAAGTGCTCTTTCCATAATCTATGGTTTACAATACTATTGAGAATATTAAATGAGATAATCCTCATTGGCATTATTCTCCATTATAATTTAAAATCTATAATAAATATAAGAATTGTGTTAGCAAGAGGTTTGACTCTAGCATAGACTCCGAAGTCTAGAATGTGGGAGTGAATATTTTCTTTCACAACCATAAAGTAGAAGGTAGAAAAATTGTTAAATCTTTCATAGTAATTCCACTGGGCGTGTATATCAATTTTGCTTGATCCTACCCACTCTGTATTTGTGCTAAATTGATGTCTGTTTATCTTCATGGTTTAAACTATTTCTAAATGTTCTGAAATTTGGTGGCTAATGTCAATTTTGTTATTCTAACCATGACTCTAATGATTTTCTAGATCAAATCATTCTCTGACTTCAGTTCTCTGGAGTTGTTTTTCGCCTTTTCCCTTTAGGAAAACCTCTCCATTTCATTGATAATTTTAGTTGCCCTTTCTGAAAAATGTCAAACTCTGTCTTGACATACAACGCCACCATGTATAATTATGCAAGTTGGGTCCTACAAAAATCCAGATGTCATTCACATGCACTCTTAAGTGAATGGCAACACATAGAATTGTGCAACACACAAATTATTCAACCATAATGGTTGCCCCTGAGGTTTTTCAAATAGAGTTGTCTACCACTCCACTATATAGTTTGAGTTAAACTACAAGGAGTTAAAATACATTTGTCACCAGTCTTTCACAGACTACATCACCAAGACCAATGTATTATCTCAGTGTCTTAATAAATTCATTTCTAATCAAATCAAACTTATCCATTGTTTGAGCCATCTATTAGTTGTTACCAAAAAGGAAGACTCTTTTACTATGCATAAGAAGACTGCAGGATAGAAAGAATTACAGTACATATTATGGGGACTCCTAGCACAGGGCTCCTCTCTTTTTCACTAGGAGTTGCACTTACAGCTGACAATCTGTGGGGGTGGGGGAGGGGCAATAAAAACCAGTAATGGACCTCAGCTGACCTCCCACCCCTTTCTTAAAAATCAATAGGTGTCTATTGTCAGCTTGTTTTTTTTGCCAAGACTTATAAAGCTGCTCTTTCATGAGCTCCTGTGTGCTCCACTCATCCATCTTCAACACACTCTCACCTACATGCACACTCAGGCAGCACACACCAAACTATCCAAACACATATTTCTGATTGAAAAGTGAACTTATTGTGATAGGCAAAATTCTAAAAATGTTCCCCACAAGATTCCCATCCTCAGGTTGTTCAGTTAAACCCTAATCTAGGTGAAGGGATTTTTATCAATGTAATTAAAGTCAGTTGTCTTTAAGTTATGGCGATTACCTAGTTAGATCTGACCTGAAGTTCCTTTAAAAGCAAAGTTTCCTCCAGCTGGTGGTAAGGAGGAAGTCAGAGAGATTTGGGGCATGAGAAGGATTTGATATGCTGTTATTGGCTTTGAAGGTGAGGAAGGCCATATGCAAGGGTCAAAGAGTGGCCCCTAGCGAAAAAGAAAGTGGGAAACTTGGCCCTATGATGACAGGAACTGCATTCTTTCATTCAAAAGATGAGCTTGAGAGAAGAACCTAAAGTCCAAATGAGAAAGCAGCCTGACCAACACCTTCATTGCATCTTTATGAGACCCTGAGCTAAGCAGTACCTGAATTTCGGATCTGCAGAAATTGTGACATAGTAAGTATTATTTTAAGCTGCTGAGTTTGTGGTAATTTGTTATGTAGCATAGTTAACTAACTCACCTATGAACTAGGGTCACTTAGCATTGCGCTATTATTTGTTATGATATATGCATAGCCTATTTTTTCTTTTCTTTTCTCTTTGATTCTCTTCTTTTTTGGGTTTTTTTTTTTGTATAAGAGAGTTTCTTTACCCTCTTCACTGCTTTGAATATGCTCATATCTGTTGTACCAGGTGTTATGGTAAAATATATGTCCTTAATTTATAACACAATATTTTTGCATCATTTTCTGAGTACCTGATATATGTAAGAAACAAAAATGAATTTAAAAAGAGAAGAAAAAACTATTGTCTTCCAAATAAACACATTAATTTGTTTAAATCTCTCTATAGATCAACAATTTAGCATAGGAATCAAGACCTACAAATTATTTATTATGTGATAATTCAAAGTATGTGTTGGGTAAACAACATAAATTGGTTAATTAACGTAATGTTAGCACTCAGACCTAGAGATGCAACAGGGCTGAGGGTAAATATTTTCTTGTATTTACAAGTTAAAATTTCTAAAAGTTGTTTATTCTTGATTTTATGCCTCGTACATAATTTGATGAAAAATTCAGTGAGCAACTATTCTTACCATTCTAAAACAAAATACTGCCACAGCCGAGGCATCTGCTTTCTTTGAAGAAAAGCCATGTCTATTATTACCTTTGGCCTGATCTTCAGTGAGAGAAACAACTGGCCAAAATTACATTGTTATATAATTCAATTATCTGAAAAAGCCAATATACTTGTTCTTGAAAGAGAGTCTGTGGCAGCTCTTAGAGTGTATTAAATGATGGATGACCATGGATGAAATGAGTGATTTGGAGGCCTAGTTGTTAAGAAACAATTTATATATAGATCACATGAGACAAATTACTCGAATATAATGTAGATGGAAGGATCATGGATTACAAAACATTTATGTGGATTCAGAAAGTTAAATAGTGAATTATCTTTCTAGGATTTTCTTCCTTATCTGTAAAATGAGAGGTTAGATTTTGATGACTGTTAAAGTCCTTCAAGTTCCAAAATTCAGTGATTCTAAAAAAAATACCTTGACCAAAAATAAAGGAAAAAGTCCAAATAATAAGAAAATGTAAATCTCTTACATGTAGTGCTTAGTAATGTGATCAGTTACTCATCAAATTCACAACTTTATTATAAATTATTTAAATTATAAAAAATTAAATTATATAAAAATTTAAATTATTATAAATTATTTAAAATGTCTTCGGTTCTTCTAATTATTAATATTTATATAGCAATCATAGTGCCCCCAGTCTACTATTGAAGAACAAAGCATGCTATCCCCTTACTCTACACTAATTAAATAGAACTTAATTTCTTAGACTCTCACAAATTTGTCATTCCACCTCTTGCCCTGACTCTTTAAATAAGATTTAAAAATCTTTATACTTTTCCTGAGGATACTACCTAATGAACCCGTTCCAACTTGCACTTTTCTAGAGCTAAAAAGAGAGCCATTTCTACTCTATATTCGCATTCACTGTTTCCTTTTATATCCTTTTTTAGTGGTATGTCAGATTCATTCATTCATTCATTCATGTTTTGCCAAATCAAACCAAGAAAGAAAACTATTGAATGCCTACCAAATATCAGGGGTCTTAGTTTGTTCCTCAGACACATAGACTGAGACAGGGCTTCAGGCGCATGTGTTTTACTGAGGATGCCCTCTTGAGGAAAAACTTGTAAGAGTAATTAAAGAAGCAGGATAATGCAACCTATCAAGGACACAGGCTCACCTAAAATCTAGGGTTAACCAGATCCACTAAAATGGGGTGACGGGGGAAGCTCTGGAACATAAATTATACCACAAGGTTTTCCTGCCTTGAGACAAGGAAGCCAGCTTTATGTATCCTTATATCAGTTAATCATTGGCTGTGTGCAAAGCGGAGGGGGTGAGGGATGGGGCATAACCGTTCAGATGAAAGGTTAGTTCCCACCACCAGCTGAGGGCAATTCTCTGGCAAAAGGTGCAGGTGTAAGACATTAATTAAAGCCAACACTTACAGTAGCTGAGATGTACTAGTGTGGTAAAGTAGCTCTGGGTAGGGCACCAAATGGCATCTACTACAATCTACCCTTTGCCCTTGCACCACACAGATCCATTTGTTTTTCAATTCAAATTTATTCCATCCAGGCATAGCTCTCCGTAATTCTATAGTCACAATTCCTGCCGACATTTATAAGAGAAAGTTTAGTGGGTTGAACTACATCCATCACCACTGTGGTTGGTCCTGAGGTCGTAACTAATATATCTTCCCCTTCCATAACATGTTCTAGATTTTCTTCACTCTCAACAGGCACTTCTGCTGGATGAGGCGGCTTGCCTGTTTTGGTGACCTAGACCCCTATCCCTGAGGGGGTTGAGTCACTGGTTATTATGCTCTTTATAGGCCATAGTTGCTGTACTTGTCTACTTAATGTTAAAATTGGGCATGGAAACATCGAGACCTCTAGTAAATCACCTGAGCATTCAACATATTATTCCCTGCACACAGTGATCTAGTAGCAATCCTATCTCCTGATTATCAAGGTGATTACCCTGGCCAGTCTGGTAACTACTGTCTTTTACCAAAAGAGCCAGAAGTGATCAGGCAGAAGTGATAGCTAAAAGTTCAATGAAACCCTTACTGTATCATCTGGTGGAAATGCTTAACCTCTGGGAGCCAAGACTTTAAAACTGAGTATGGTTTTGCTCTTCCTAACTGCAAAGCCTAGGCCATCACCACTATCTGAAATTTTACAGAGTATTTGATTTCCAGACATGGCATACCACATAACTTAACCTTGGAAAAGGGTACCAGGGGCAAATGATACCTGACATATTGAACTAATGCAATGATTTGCAGAATGTCCAGATGGTCCAAGTCCTTCAGTCTATATATTATTACTTAGGGAAGCCTGGTTAGCCTAACACTTGGGCCAAGACCATTAATGTACACTCATCCTAGTCTCAACTGAACATGAACTGTTTCTGATCTGCCTTTCTTATAGGGATGGAAAGGAACATATTTACTGGAGTAGAAGCCCCATAGCCCACACTAGAGGCTATGCTAATCTTCTCTAGCAAAGATGCCATGTACAGCCCAGCAGCTGCAACTGGGTATCCTAATTGCTTTAATTCATGATTATTCCCATGTTTGTGGGGACTATGTTGATTAATTAAATTGTCTTTGAGAGTGAAACTAATTTCAGCCATTTCCCCTAGGATGAGATATTTTTGATTGATTATATTAGCTGATATGGTTGATCATATCAGAGGCTTCCACTTCATCTTTCTCACTACAATTGGTCTTACCACACATATCAAGGAACCGACAAGAGAGTTCTCCCAACTACTGAGTAAGTTCATTTCAGTTATACATTTTAGAGCCGGGGAAGTGACCATCGAGTGGGTCCATGGACTCCTTTAATTACCTAGCTCCCATTGTGCCCCATTCTAAAAGGGCTGTGGCATTTTTAAAATATGTCCACTTGTTATATGACACTCTTCCCTTCAAAAGGTGGGCTGGACTTAGTGAATTGGTTCTAACAAAAAGAATATGGTGGAAGTGATGGTGTGTGACTTCTGAGGCTGAATCATAAAAGACATTCCTACTTCCACCTTGCTCACTTGGATCACTCACTATGGGTAAAGCCAGCCAGTATGTCACAAGGACACTCAAGCAGTCTTGGGATAGATCTGTGTGGGGAATATTTGAGGCCTTCCAGCAACACCCAGCAAGAACGTGCTAGTCATGTGAGTTACTCAGAAGTGGATCTTCCAGATCCAGTTATGCCTTGAAATGACTGCATCCTCAGCTAACCTCTTAACTGAAACCTCGTGGGAAACCCTAATCCAAATCACTTGCCTAAGCCACTTACAAATTCTTAACCAAGAGAAACCATGAGATAATAAATGATTATTGTTGTTTTAAGCTATTGAGTTTTCAGGTGATTTAGTAGGCAGCGATAGATAACTAATATAGTTGTCCAATGGTAATGCTTTAGATCCCTGGGTATCATCCTATTTTCAACCATCCCTGAAATATCTTGGTATCTTCCTTTCCCAATGCACAATCACCCTACTATATGGTCATAGGTAGCATTAGGGAAAGACTGGGAAAATTGCTAATAAATACACTTGTTAGGGTGGTGCAAGATCATTTCACATAGAAACACAGTCTCTTCCTCAGCAGTGAGTACCAAATCTGGGAATTGGTTCAACTTCATAAACGGCAAGGGACTGTGACTTTTTGGAAGAATAACTGCCCTTAGCCTCCTGAAAAATCCATTTTGGATTGCATTTGATTGTGTATATTAAACAATAATCTTGTTCGCTGTCTACATATCTTCACACTAGGAATGTCATATTCTATTCAACATCTCCTTAGCTCTCTTGGCAGCCACTTTGACATTGCTATTCGTTGTGATAACTGTGCCGACTTGTGACAGATAAGAACCTCAACCTGGCCTCTGATGTCTTGGATTCCAATCTTCACCATTGCTATCAGTGAACCCAGTTATGTAACAGAATCTTCTACCATCAATCCTGCTCTACAGAGGACAGTCAATATTGAACTTCTCAGTGATGGTCTTGCCCCTCCTACTGGTGCCTTCTTCATCACTTTGGTAAATGGAGTTTACTCCAGATTTTCCCTTGGGACATAGTCATCTGGCGGGTTTTCCTGCATTAGGATATCCATCCAGCATGCCCACTTCTCTGAGCCTTTTGATCCCTTGCTCCACTGTTTGTCACAGCACTTCAGGCATTTCTACTTTGTTCATTGTGGCCCTTCACTTTTTCCAAGATTCCAAAAGGTGTCTTTGCAGCATGTTAACACCTTCACTGGGAGTCCTTGCTGAGGTGTTGAAATCCTGTATCATGAGAGAGAGTTTACAAATCTACAGATTGTGCATCAGACTTATGTTCTGCCACCTTGATCTAAAATCCTCAGCATCCAGTCCATACACATTCTCCTTGCTCCTTCCAGTATACTTTAGCCGGCTCCTTCAACATATAATTCCTCTCTTCAATTCACAAGCCCACCACATTTCTAGACATGTTGGAACTTGACTCTTGTTACATTGTGGTTTCCAAGAAAGGAGGTGGCACGGGAAATGCCTTAGAGTGGCAAGCATTTGAGGTCTTTGCATGGTCTTAAATTAAGAGACGGAGATGCACTCATTTTGAACAAGGGGGCGGTGGAACAATTTTCAGGCTCGCTTGGTACCCCCAACTTTCCTATTAGGGCCCAGAACTTGGCGTAGGAAACCTGCTGAGGCTGGCAATTCAACCTCTGAAGCTCCATGACTCATAGAATGAAGTCCAGAGCCTGGTCCTCTGCTCTATCTGTTCTTTGGCTGCAATAAATTAAGGTCTCCTTAAATACTGTCAAAGATATCCTCTGGTTTTCACATTTTCCCTTGAATTGGTGATTAGTCTCTCTAAGCCTATTATTATCTCTCTTCCAGGAATCATTAGTGCACAGCAGCAGCCACTCAATTCCATAATATTTATGGAAATCTTTCCTCATACCTCTTAAGCAGCAGGGATATTTCACCTGTCAGGGTGTTCTTTTCTACCAGTACTCCATTTACGTTCATCATTGGTGAAAATTTTAACAATTGTACCTCTACAGCATGTCAGGAAGTAACCATACTTTACTTACGTGTAGTGTTTAGATCTGTTTGCCTGCTGGCTAGTGAGTAATATATCTCTACAATTCCTGTTTAGAGTTTGCTTCCTAAGACCATACTTGGTACTAATTGTCTTAGAGATAATTCCCAGGAAACAGACTATGGTAATGATAATTACAGGCACAAGATTTGTTAGGGCATGCTTTAGAGAGATACCCTTGATATGAAGGCACTCCTTTAAGGAGGTGGAGAAGGAAGGACTGGGTAGAGGGACAAAGTGACCCATGATGCCATTGCAGCTAAAGCCTCAGTCGACATTATAAATAGCTCTGGAGATGGATGGGCCTTTAGCATTGTCATAAATTGAGGAAGGGAGGTTAGGCCATTTTTATCACATTAACCAGTTATTGGCCAAGGGATGCTTCCAGAGAGGGGGTCTAATCTTGGACAAGGCATTTCCCTGTTGCTAAGTACAAGTTCCAGTGAGTTACACAGCTGCATGAGTTGGCAGCTCATATTTCTGGCAGCTGAGGGAAGGATGGCTTGACCCTAAAGACAAGGTCGAGGTGAAGCACTACACTGTTCACTACATGTGCTATTATTACTGTCATATATAACAACAACAATAATAATAGTGATAAAATTATTATCATTGCTAACCATTTGTGATGGTTAATTTTATGTGTCAGTTTGACTAGGCCAAGGAGTACCCAGATTAAACATTATATCTGGGTGTGTCTGCGAAGGTGTTTCCAGATAAAATTAGCATTTGATTTGGTGGGCTCAGTAACATAGATTGTTCTCCCCAATGTGGGTGGACATCATCCAAATCTGTCAAGGATTTGAATAGAACAAAAAGGCAGAGGAAAGAGGAATTCATCTCTTTTTGCTTCCTGCCTGCCTGCTTGAGCTGGGACATTGGTTTTCTCCTGCCCTTGGACTGAGATTTACATCACTGACCACTCTGGTTCATAGACCTTCAAACTCAGGCTGTAATTACACCACTAGCTTTCCTGGGTCTCCAGCTTGAAGATGGCAGATCTTGGGACTTCTCAGCCTCCATAATGGTGTGATGATGTGAGCCAATTCTTCCTAATAAATCTCTTTTTATATATATATAGAACCGGTTGGTTCTGTTTCTCTGGAGAACTCTAACACATCATTTGAGAGTAAGTTGCAAATATCATGAAGCTTTATTCCTAAATAGTTCAGTGTGTATCTCCTAAGTTCTAGGAGGTTCTATTATATAACCATACCACAATGATCAATGTCAGGAAATTTCAAATTGATACAATATTATTATCAAGTCTATAGTCATATGCAAATTAAACAAATTGTCCCAATAATGTAATTTACAATGATTGTTTTACAATCCAAGATTGAACCCAGGATCATCCATTACATTCCATTATCATGTCTCTATCCACTTTAGCTTGCTAATTATGTCCTTCTCTTTCCTGAAATTAAATGCCAGAATTTCCTGGGTTGAGGTATCATGATTCTCCTTGCAACTTTGATGTGGGATTTGGAAGTGGAAACATATCACATGATCTGGCACCAAAGTTCTGATCTTGAAGCCCAAGAAATTATTCAAGGTTTTTATATATCTCTGTGGTACTTTAAAACTAATATAAGAACGCACATTTCACAATAATCAGTGAGCAATTTAGGACATGATGGATTTGTGCATGTATGTGTGTGTGCTCCTTGTGTATTAAGAGGAGCTTTATTATTTGAACTACATTACCTGTCTCTCAGTATTGAAAAACACTAGACTTATGGTCCAGTAGATGTCAACATAAATGCTAATTGCACGCTATTACAGCCATATGAAATCACTGAAGATTCAAAATAAATTTAGTGTGCAACTGGGGAATTGACTATTATAATATGTGCGTTTGCAATTAGCAGAGAATGCTTATATGTTTGAGTAAGCTAAACTGAAAGAAGTTCTAGGAAGGTAATTTTCTTCTCATAAGAATGTCTAAGCAATTTTCCAATTTATACTTTGCTGTTCTCTTATTTATTTTTAAACTTGACCAACTTTGTTTTTACAGTTGAACAGCATATGAATATTTTCATAACCGCAGAAAAAGGCTGCTCTATTTTTCTCTTTACATCTCTCTTTGGGAGGCTTGTGTGATGCTGGCCTGCTCACTAAAAACCAACCCGTAGGTAGAAATTGAGTCGTGTTTGGCACCAATGAGGAGACTTTAGCCTGGATAAAGTCTGAGAGCAAATGCTTTGTTTTATGTATTATTTTGGATAACTAATCATCGTTTAAATTTGATCATAAGAGGATACCAACTCCTTCTTCTTTAACCTTGTACCATTGTTATCACCAGTATAAAATTTTGAATTTTGACATTATTTTCAAATCCTCCCATATGTACTTGGTTAAGAAATTTAAACAATTTCCTTCTTCAATAGCTTCTGCATCTTTATCTCTTTATTTCCATCACTTCCCAATCCTTACTTTTTTTTCTCACCTGGCTTATTATAATTTCTTGTTTACTAACTTCCTTATAGCCGTAGCACTACTCACAAATATTTTGTAATGGTTTCTTATCTCTCCCTGAATATAAAAAAGAAACATAGGGATAATTAGAAGCTATACAACTTGACAACATCTTTTATCTTTTTTCATTCAGCTACCTCAGGGCTAGTTGCTTTAAATAGTATTTAAAAAACAATTTTCAAATAAATTATGAATAAACTCCTGTCAAATTTAGTTCAAGCCTGCATTAAGGAAAGAGGCCTCAGACTGGACCATCCCAAAAATTCTCTTTTTGGGTGAACATATTATAGAAAAGGAGAATGGTTAGTGTAGGACTTTGCAACCTTGGCACTATTGACATTTTGGGCTGGATAATTCTATGTTGTGGGGGGCACTTCTGTGTATTGTAGAATGTTAGCAGCAACCCTGGCCTCTACCCACAAGATGCCAGTTGGACACAAGATGCCTGTTGTGACAACCAAAAATTTCTCCAGATATTGTCAAATTTCTCTTGGGGGAAAAATCACCCCAATTGAGAACCACTGGGTTAGATATAAGAAAAACAAATAATTAGGTTACTGAGGCAGTTAGATAGGTAACTTGGATCCCAGAAGTTTTTAATCTTATGTAGAGAGAGAAAAAATGTTGCTTAAGCATTTTATTAGAAATTAAAATTCCTCCCTAAAAGGATGCTCTGAAACTCATCTTGCAAAAAGTTCTGACCTAGATTTGTTTGGAATAATTCTTTCTCAATGTTTCTCATCCCTATCAAATCAATATAACCTTTTCTGGGAAAACATCTTATAATGTTGCCTTTACTATCTTAAATTCAAAATTATAATTTAAAAAAGCTTTCACTATAATACTAATGATAAATAAGAGGAAAACTTATAATACAAATATGTATTTCAATATGTTTTTGCTCAGGACCAATGACAACAGAAAACATAACGGAGCAGTTACATGCTTTCACCTATAAAGGGAATCACCATTAATGCAACAGCTATCAATGCAGACTGAGAGAGGTGTGCTGTCTTGGCAACTCAAATACTTGAGCAGCATCAGTATGAGTAATGTGATTTTCTGAGATAGCAAACAACTTGATAAAATTCTAAGCAAAACAATGTACAACCTTTTTACAATTTATATAGTAGTGATTCTAGGAAAATTCAGTATATTAAAACCATGTAAAAATTTCTGTTTAGAATGAAAACAAAATTAGGTTCTATGATGAGATGTTTATTAATATATTTTTCACTCTCATGAATGCCAAGTACAATACTCCAAATTTATGCAGGATGTGGGCCAGTTATGCATAGTGAAGGACTGTCCTGCTCATTGCAGGGCACCCTAAATTTCTGGACCTAGCTGCTCAATGCCAATAGGGCACCCCAATCATTGTGACAACCAAAACTATACTCAAATTTTCCAAAACTCTCCCTAGGAGGCAGAACCCTGCTCTAAATAAATTTCCTCAGGGTTCTAATTCTGTTCTTAGGTAAAATCCATGGATGTTAGAATTCTATGAATAAATTTAATCCCAGAAGAATATAATAATAAGAGATTCCCTGTGCTAACTGTCACAGAGTCTGATTTAGCAGGACTGAAGTGGAGTTTAACAAGTGCTGCAGGTGAATCTGATGTAGATGGTGTGTGGACAACACTTGAAAATGTGTCAACTTCCTTTGTGAAAAGTCAAAACTCTTATGGGAAAATTAGTTGACTATGTTATGCATTTAGCAAACAGTAGTGGTCTGCATCTCTTCCCTTTTTACTTTACAATCTTGTCTTTAAGTTGCCCATCAAATTCCTTGAAAGTGTCTCCTAATGAGGGTCTTTTTAAAGTTCCTTCAATTCAAAAAATGAAATAAGGTAATGTTATTTTTAAACTACAGAAATAGGTAGATCTTGTTACTACCTATTGTGAGAGATTTTTTTCAATGAATTTTGTCATAACATTGAAAACTCTAAAGTATTTATGTGAAAGTTTTTACACCTGGTACAGGATATATTGATATTAAAATGGATGGCAAATTCATGATTTACAGATGTATTTCGTATTATCTCTTTCCTTATGCATACCATGTGTAGAAAATAGACAAACTTCAAAGGGAACTTCCTACAAAGAAACGATATGAACTATGGCAAGTGTACACACTTGAAGAAAGCTGATAAGAATGCGTGATTATATGCTTAAAGGTTTGCATGGAAAAGAATTGAAATGATCAGCTACTTAAAATAAAATCTACTGTATACATTATTTTATTGTATTAATATTTGTGATTATGAAATTATAATTTTAAACAGTATCCTTATATCCTGTTTTAGGGAGCAGAAAAGATTTTTAATGTCTCCGTATTTTTTCCATCCTAAAGAAATTGGTATCCAATTTCTTCTTTAAGCCATATTTGTTTAAATATAAAATGTATCATTAAATTTTAACTTCTGAGTCCACTTGTGATTTCTTATTACTGTAAATCAGTTTAGGAATAAAAAGGATTTGTTTCACTTTTGACATGCACTCTTGAATCTGAGTGAGATAAATACAGGCTATTTAAAATACATCTAAAATATAATTACTTGTCAAAATAATTTTGGATAGAGGATTAATCATATATCATTTTTCAAATATACCACATTAGTTCTATGAGACTCAAAATGAAAAAGTAGTTAATATGTGGAGATTTGCTACCCATTTTGAAAGTTGATTGGTAATATTTGCCTTTACTATATAGAGGAAACATGCTTTTTGAAAGATCAAACAAAATTTAAAAATCAGTGAATACTGTGAACTTCTGTCTAGACTACTTTAGATGCGGGATATTACAATTAAAATTATAGATTGTGTAAAATTTCTGAGCTGATTGAAATATTATCAATAAGTTGTGGTCTGCTTAAGGGATTTAACAAAAATTAGCTAAACTTATAACTGTAGGTGGAAAATAGTTTGTTTCTAATTAAGGTATATGAATGTCAACAACATTCTGAAGGTAAAATTATGTTGTTAAGTTTGTACTGGGATTGAATTTGTACAACTTTTTTGTCTAAATAATATCTTACATTTTTATAGTGTCTTAAACTTTTCATATCATTTACTCTTTACATTAGTTTTATAAATTAGGTCCTCCACTTAGACAGGCAACCTGGTTTCCAATCTTGATCCCTTCAATTTTTAATTTCATCCCTGGCAATTATATAACTCATATGTAAAATGGGCATAATTTCTGTTCTTTTTGAGGATTAAATCAATTACTCTATAAAAAGGGCTTAATACAGTAGACACATGCATATTATTTGCTGTTATTTTTATTTCTATTTATAGATAAGAAATATAAAGCTCTGAGAGAGAAAATAAATAATTCAAATCAGTGTGTTTCACACTTTTTCAACTTTTGGACTGTGATGCAGAGTGTAAAATACATTTTTATTTCACAATCCAATATGCATATGCACTCATATACATATATGTATACGAAACATATATATATATGAAACAAAAATTTCATAGAGCAAATTTACTTTTGCTGCATACAGTGCATTCTGATTTTTTTCTATTCTATCTTCTGTTTCTGCCCTTTAATTTTTTTAAGCTGATTGTGACACACTAAGTTGATTTCCTCAAGCATAACTGAGTCGCAATCAACAGTTTAAAAGATATAACTGTGGTCACATAGCTAGGAAATTATAGAACTGGCACTTGAGCCCATAGCTGCTGTAGACTATGAGTGCCTTGAAGGCAACAGCCGTGTCTTACCCAACTCTGATTCTTCACAACAACAAGTACAGTGCTTTGAACAGAGTAGATGTTTATGATATTTGCTGAAAAATTTATGATTCTTCAACCTCCTGACACTTTGGAGCTTTTCTATGCATGAATACAGTCTTTTTCGTGCATAAAATGGTAATTTTGTATTAGGCACTCAGGACAGACATGTTTCATGAAAAGAATTATGGGAACCATTCTCAACAATTAATTAATTGGGAATCACTAATAAAACTTGTAAAAGTTCTGGTTGGTAAGAAAAATCTAGAAAGCAATAATTCTGCAAAAAAATGAGGAATGGTGAATCACAAACGACATGAATTGGCAATGTAACATGGCAAGAGATCAATTTTTTGTGTATGTTTCAAAACGTCACAAAGCAAGGATGTTCCGATTGCTCTCTGACACTCCACAGCTGATTGGTAAACGGCTGATGATCATGACTGATGGTAAGGACCATGGTGATAAAGAATATCTTAGTGATAATCTGCATTCAGTTGAGTTAATTAGGATCCTAGAATAGCATTTCTATCCATATTTTCCCATATCAAACTTTAATTGAAATTGTTATTAAGAATTTATATTGACCCACTCTAAAGTTGACTCCACTTCTCTTTTTCTAACCCTCAATAACTAGCTTTGTCATTCTTAAAACAAAGAAAGGAATAAAATGAAACAAGATGTCTGGATGATACAGATATTGTGCAGGAAGATTTCCAATTAAATTTTATTTTAAAATTCTAGCAATGTGAAGTACTTCAAATACATTTTGTGAAGATTGAGGTTCTCTACTGTAAATAAAAAAAGAGATTAATAGATAACAGATAATGCAGTAATCTACAAGAGCTGCACATACAGTGGAAATATAAGAACTCTTTTAACAACTACATTACATTTATGGCCTCTTCTGAAATATCGAGTATAGAAGTTTTCTTATAACTCTTGACCCAGACACTAACTCACACTGAATTATTCCTAGACACAGAGTCCCATGATCTCATAGATAGAAAAATTTCAAACTCTCATCAAACCAAATTGTTCTAGTGAAATTTTCCTATCATTAATTAGATAACATAAACACAGTTGTAATAGAAGTAACCTCACATCTACTTGCTTTACTTTAAAACCATTGAGAAATTGAACCTATTTCAATGAAAATATATTTCTGACCATATTTCACTATATTATGCATTTAGAAGTCAACAGCAAGTCCATGAATAGAGTGGAATTTTATCAATGATTTAGTTAGTGAGAATATGTAGAATTTCCTCTAATAAAGGTAAAGAAAATATTTGTCCATATAAATTTCATTCCCTCATTCCTTTTGTTAATCTGGCCTGTTTCAAAAGTATTTATTAAATGAGCTTTTCAACTGCAGGACCCACTAATTTATTCTGTAGTGAAATCTAGTGGGTTGTAGTAAGCATATTTAAAAATAAGATGGATAGAAAAATGATGAAATAGAGTAGAAGACAATATCAAAGTTCTTTGGCCATAGTAAGGGTATCATTTTATAAAACATTTTTCCATTTACAGAAATAAATGTGTGTATGTATAAAAAGTATTTCTTACTGGACATCATGCTCAAAATGTGTAGAATAAATATTCCATATGGATATAATGAAGAATGGCTGGTACATTGAAATTTGAAAAACTTGAAATATTTTTATTTTAAAAATATATAATCATATTTTAGAATTTAATGTTTTGGGAGGAGAATCCAGTGTACAAATCAACTATATAGGTTATATTCTTTCTTTTTAAGTTTGTTTCTTACTGAATTCTAAATTAATGTCCTAGTTTAAACCAGTGTTTTATTAGTTAGAATAAGAAGAAAACTGAAAGCTTCAAGTTAGATTTCATACCGGTTCACATTTAAAGTTCTGAGCTATGAAACAGTCAAAACAGGGAAGACTTGTTAGCACCTGAATTGATGTATGATGATATACAAATGAGATGTAATGAATGATCAATAATATTCAACAGATAAACTGTAATGAAGAATATGATATAGAACTGTGAAGAAATTTCAACCATGCAATATTTTTCACTAGCACTAAGGTATATGCTTCAACATCTTTCAATATGGTTGAGATAACTTCTGCTATCAATATATTACTGTAGTTGAGATATCAATGTCTTAATACAGTTGAGAAAACCTCAGTTAATCTCATAGCATTCTTATTTTCATTCAACCTGTGTCTCATATGCCAATTCCTACACCATTTAAGCTTAGAACTATATGAAAGAGATGAAAGTTTCTAAGCCTTATCCTGCTTGTAATTATCATTTAAAAGCAATTAAAACCATTTTGTAACGTTTTCCATTTCACGAGTGTTCATGGTGACTACAGCACAACTACTGTATAAGATATTCCCTAGGCTGAAAACTCTGACTAAACCTCTAAATAGCTATTTACTGTAGATGTACTTCTCTATTATTAGCAGAAAACAAAAGCTTTTATGGTCAAACATATAGACAATAAACGAAGGATTTCTGGAAACCAATCATTGTCCCATCCTTAAAGCTCTCAAGGTTGAGTTAGAAAACAGAATCAATAAATGATTAATCTTTCCAGAATACAATTAAGTATAGACATTTAAGCATATTTCTGGTGCCTGTGTCTTATTAATTTTGAAACTAAACTGAAGTCAAATAGAGGAGGTAGGCTGAACAAACCAACAAAAAAGCACAGAAATAAATTAGTGGGCACAGGCAAAAAGTGATATGCTAATTTGACACACATGTTTCTATTCTGAGGGGATTTCAAAGCATTGTTGTGCTCTCAGGCCTATAAAGGAAATGCCCTGTAGAGTGGTGTAAAATGCAAGTGAAGGGTATACTGCAAATAATACTGGTTTACATTTCTTGTTCTGCCGTTCCAGTGTCAGCAACGTTCAGCATATGCTATAAGAAATGGAAGATTAGAAGAAGTCTACAAATACCCTTGTGGAGAGAAGTACTAGTTGTCCTACCTTCCCCTAGTATCAACCAAATCATTTCCTTCACTAGAGAGTGATCCCTTTGAATAAAAGGCAAAAGCTCCCTGAGTTGGACCACATGTGATTCTACTGTTTTAATGGATGAATTGGGTTATTGCCTTTCCTCCCCATACATTGTAGACTGAATCTGGCCTTTGTGGGCACTGATTTCTTTGCATTGCTTAGTTAGTTACAGACAATGGGAAATTGTTCTTTAGAGTCCTTCCATTAAGCTAGGGAAGAAGAAACCAAACTCTAATTTCTATTGATTGCCTAGTTAGACATGTGACAACGTGGGGATTGTAGATCACTGTTAATCAAAGAGAAAAACTTTGGCAATAGGGGAGATGGGATGGCTCTAAAGTTAAAGTTGATTCTGATACAGTGGAAAGAAAACCAGTTGATACTCATATTATATGGATTTAGGTGGGCTTTGCCATTTATTATCTTTAATTATTAGAGTCTACTTTAACATGATAATATAAACTACACATATAGCATGAAATACAATAGTATGCATCCATTTCTCCCCGTATTAACCTTTGTGCTATTTCCATACCTGTTACTCATAGATATATTATAAACCTCACAATATATTGTTATTAATTTTGTTTAAAAAGTAAAATATCTTTTAGAGGTATAAATAAGAGAAAAAATCATATATTTGCCCAAGGAATTACCATTTCTGGTGCTCTTCATTTCTTTATTTATATCCATATTTCCATCTGGCACCATTTTCCCTCTGCCAGAAGGACTGCCTTTAAAATTTCTTATTGTATAGGTATGCTGATGATAAATTCTTTAGCTTTTGTATGCCTGGAAGAGTTTTTATTCACTTTTATTTGTGAAGGACTGCTCATGCGGATAGAATTTTGGATTGATAGCGTCTTTTCTTTCAGTACTTTAAAGACTGTCCTCCA
Organism: Tapirus indicus; assembly: GCA_031878705.1. Classification (NCBI taxonomy): domain Eukaryota; kingdom Metazoa; phylum Chordata; class Mammalia; order Perissodactyla; family Tapiridae; genus Tapirus; species Tapirus indicus. Next base: position 28,017,292 of record CM062942.1, on the reverse strand, counting down.
CTGTCTTCTCACTTGCATTGTTTCTAGTAGGAAATCTAACGCCATCCTTATTTTTGTTCCTCGGTTCATAACAAGTCATAATTTTTTTCTTGCTGCTTTTATGACTTCTTCTTTATCACTGGGTTTGAACAATTCAATTACGAAATGCCTTTGTGTGTTTTTTTTCCTGTACTTGGGATTCATATAGCTTCTTGGATTTGGAGAATTGTCATCCATTATTTAGTCAGTTATTTTTTCTGCCTCCCCTCTTCTCCTTTAGGGACTCTGATTCCATTTATAATAGACTGCATGGTATTGTCCCACAGTTCACTAATTTCTCTGTTCATATATTTTGATTCTCTTTTCTCTTTGTGTATATTTTGGACAGTGTCTATTGCTAGGCCTTCAAATTTACTAATCTTCTCATTTGCAATATCTAATTTGTCGTTCATTACATCCAGTGTATTTATTATCTAACACATTTTATTTTTCATCTCTAAAAGTCTGATTTGGTACTTTTTAATATCTTGCAAACCTCTACTTAACTATTTGAACATATGGAATGCTGTTATAATAAATATTTTAATGCCCTTGTTCTCTCATTCTAACATCTATGCCAGTAGTGGATTTTTTTTAACTGAGGTGAAACTCACATAACATAAAATTAACTAAAGTGTGCGATTCAGTGGCCTTTAATATTTACAATGTTGTGCAACTATCACCTCTATCTGGTTCCAACATATTTTCATCATACCCCCAAAACCATGTATCCATTAAATAGTCACTACCCAGTCCCGCTCTCCCAAGAACCTAGAACCACTAATCTGCTTTCTGTCTCTATGGATTTACCTATTTTGAGTATTTCATATAAACGGAATCATATAATATGTGACATTTTTGTCTAGCTTCTTTCACTTAGCATAAAGATGTTTAGATTCATCCATATTATAGTATATATAAGTACTTCCTTCCTATTTATGGCTAAATAATATTCCATTGTATGACTATACTGCATTTTGTTTATCCATTTATCTGATGAAGACATTTGGGATGTTTTCATCTTTTGCCTATGGTCAATAGGGCTACTGTGAATTTTTGTACACAAATATCTGTTTGAATACCTGTTTTTATTTATTTTGGAGTGGAATTTTTAGGTCACGTGGTAATTCAAACTTTAGCTTTTGAGGACCTATCAAACAGTTTTCCCCATACATTGCACCATTTTACACTCTCACCAACAACATACAAGAGTTCCAATTTCTCCCCATCCTCTCCAACACTTATTTTCCATTTTTAGAAAATTATAGCAAACTTAGTGGGTGTGAAGTAATATCTTATTGTGGTTTTGGTTTGCATTACCCTGATGACAATAATAGTAAGCATTTTTTTCATGTGCTTATTGACTATTTGTATATCTTGAGAAAAACGTCTATTCACATCCCTTGCCCATTTTAAAATTAGATTGTTTGCCTTTTTGTTGTTGAAGTTTAAGAGTTCTTTATATATTCTGGATTCTAAATGCATTCTATATGGTCTGCAAATATTTTTTCCCAATTTGTAGGTTGTCTTTTTCTTTCTTGATTGTGTCATTGATGTAGAAAAGTTTCTTCTTAAATTTTCATGAAGTTCAATTTATCTGTTTTTTTCTTTTATTGTTTATGGTTTTGGTGTCATATCTAAGAATCCATTGTCAAATCCAAAATCATGAATTTTACCCATGTTTTCTTCAAAGAGTATTACAGTTTTTTAGTTACATTTAGGTCTTTCTTCCATTTCGAGTCCATATTTTAATATGGTATGAGGCAGGGGGTCACACTTCAAAATTTGCATGTACACAGTTAGTTATTCCAACAACATTGTTGAAAAGACTATTTTTCTTCATTGAATATTTTTGACACCCTTGCCATATATCAGTTGACCATAGATATAAGTTAATATTGGGAATCTCAATTCTATTTTATTAATTTCTATTCTTTTTTTCCCTAACTTTACTGATATATTATTGACATATAACATACATAAGTTTAAGGTATACAATGTGGTCATTTGATACACATATATATTGCAAAGTGATTACCACAGTAAGGTTAGTTAACACTTCCATCCCCCCACATAATTACCATTTTTTTGTGTGTGGTGATAACATTTAAGATCTGCTGTCTTAACTTTCAAGTATATAATACAGTATTGTTAATTATAGTCTCCATGCATACTTTAGATCTCCAGAATTTATTCATCTTATAGGTAGGAGTTTGCACACTTTCACCAATATCTCCCCATTTCCACTACCCCCCAGCCCCTGGAAAAAACCATTCTATTCTCTTTTTCTGAATTTGGCTTTTTTAGATACTGCATATAAGTGAGAATACACAGTATTTGTCTTTCTCTATCTGACCTATTTCACTTAGCATAATGTCCTCCAGAGCTATCCATGTTGTAGCAAAACACTGGGTTTCTTTTTTTTATGATTAAATAATATACCATTGTGTGTGTGTTTAGATACATAGATACATAGATGATAGACAAACAAAGAAAATGTGAGATTTTCTTTATCCATTCATCCATTGATGTGAATCTCTTATGGAGAGCATATAGTTAGATCATGTATTTTATCCATTCTGCCTTTTAAGTCAAGAATTTAATCCATTTACTTTTAAGGATTTACTTCTACCATTTTGCTATTTGTTTTCTATATGTCTTTTTTAATTGACATTATATAAATTTGGTTTATAACATTGTATAAATTTCAGGTGTACATCACTATATTTCGATTTCTGTGTAGACTACATCAAGTTCACCACCCAAAGATTAATCACCATCCATCACCACACACATGTGCCCTATTACCCCTTTCACCCTCCTCCCTCCCCACTTACCCTCTGTTAACCACCAATCTAATCTCTGTATCTATGTGTTTGTTTCTTGTTGTTTTTTGTCTTCTAGGTATGAGTGAGATCATATGGTATTTGACTTCCTCCCTCTGACTTATTTCACTTAGCATAATACCCTCAAGGTCCATCCATGTTGCAAATGGCAAGATTTCATCTTTTTTTTTTCAGCTGAGTATTCCATTGTGTATATATCCCACATCTTCTTTATCTATTCATCCCTTGATGGGTACTTTGGTTGTTTCCAAGTCTTGGCTATTGTGAATAATGCTGCAATGAACATAGGGGTGCATATATCCTTATGTATCCATGTTTTCATGTTCTTTGGGTAAATACCCAGCAGTGGAATAGCTGGATAATATGGTAATTCTATCCTTAATTTTTTGAGGAATCTCTGTAGTGTTCTCCATAGTGACTGCACCAGATTGCATTCCCACCAGCAGTGTATGAGAGTTCCCTTTTCTTCACATCCTCTCCAACACTTGTTATTTCTTGCCTTGTTAATTATACCCATTCTGAAGGGTGTGAGGTGATATTGCATTGTAGTTTTGATTTGCATTTCCCTAATAATTAGTGATGTTGAACATCTTTTCATGTGCCTGTTGACCATCTGTATATCTTCTTTGGAAAAATATCTGTTCAGATCTTTTGCCTGTTTTTTAGTTGGTTTGTTTCTTTGTTGTTGAGATGTATGAGTTCTTTATATATTTTGGATATTAACCCTTTATCAGATGTATGGTTTTCAAATATCTTCTCCCAATTGTTAGGCTCTCTTCTAATTTCGTCAATGGTTTCATTTGCCGTTCCATTTGATGTAGTCCTATTTGTTTATTTTGTCTTTTGTTTCCCTTGCCTGGTGAGACATGGTATTCAAAAGGATGCTGCTAAGACTGATGTTGAAGAGCATACTGCCCATGTTTTCTTCTAGAAGTTTTATAGTTTCAGGTCTTACATTCAAGTCTTTAGGCCATTTTGCGTTAATTTTTGTGTATGGTGTAAGATCATGATCTTTCATTCTTTTGCATGTGGCTGTCCAATTTTTCCAACACCATTTATTGAAGAGACTTTCCTTTCTCCATTGTATGTTCCTGGCTCCCTGTTGAAAATTAGCTATCCATAGATGTGTGAGTTTATATCTGGGCCCTTGATTCTATTCCACTGATCTGTGTGTCTGTTTTTGTGCCAATACCATGCTGTTTTGATTACTATAGCTTTGTAGTATATTTTGAAATCAGGGAGTGCAATACCTCCAGCTTTGTTCTTTTTTCTCCGGATTCCTTTGGCTATTCTGGATCTTTGTTTTTCCATATAAATTTCAGGATTCTTTGTTCTATTTTTGTGAAAAATGTCATTGGAACTTTGATAGGGATTGCATTGACTCTGTACATTGCTTTACAAAGTATGAACATTTTAACTATGTTAATTCTTCCATCCAAGAGCACTAAATATCTTTCTATTTCCTTGTGTCTTCTTTGATTTCTTTCAACAATGTTTTATAGTTTTCAGTGTATAAGTCTTTCACCTCTTTGGTTAAATTTATTCCTAGGTATGTTATTCTTTTTTCTGATTGTAAATGGAATTGTGTTCTTAATTTCTCTTTCTGCTACTTCGCTGTTAGTGTATAGAAACACAACTGATTTTTGTATGTTGATTTTATATCCTGCAACCTTACTGTATTCATTTATTATCTACAGAAAATTTCTGGTGAATTCTTCAGGGTTTTCTATATATAAAATCATGTCATCTGCAAATAGTGACAGTTGCACTTCTTCCTTTCCAATTTGGATCCCTTTTATTTCTTTTTCTTGACTGATTGGTCTGGCTAGCACTTCCAATACTATGTGAAATAAGAGTGTAGAAAGTGGGCATCCTGTCTGGTTCTTGTTCTTAGAGGGATAGCTTTCAGTTTTTCACCATTGAGAATGATACTAGCTGTGAGTTTGTCATATATGGCCTTTACTATGTTGAGGTACTTTCCTTCTATACCCATTTTATTCAGAGTTCTTATCATAAATGGATGCTGGATCTTGTCAAATTCTTTCTCTGCATCTATTGAGATGATCATGTGACTTTTATTCTACATTTTGTTAATGTAGTGTATCATGTTGATTGATTTGTGGATGTTGAACCATCCCTGCATCCCTGGAATAAATCCCACTTGATCATGGTGTATGATCTTTTTAATGTATTGTTGTATTCGATTTGCTAGTATTTTGTTGAGGATTTTTGCATTGATGTTTATCAGTGATATTGGCCTGTAATTTTCTTTTTTTGTGTTGTCCTTGTCTGGTTTTGGTATCAGGGTAATGTTGGCCTCGTAGAATGAATTAAGAAGCTTCCCCTCCTCTTCAATTTCTTCTTTGAATGTTTGGTAGACTTCACCAGGGAACCCGTCTGGTCCTGGACTTTTATTTTTGGGGAGGTTTTTGATTACTGTTTTGATCTCCTTACTGGTGATCGATCTATCCATATTCTTTACTTCTTCTTGATTCAGTTTTGGAAGGTTGTATGATTCTAAGAATTTATCCATTTCTTCTAGATTATACAATTTGCTGGTGTATTGCTTTTCATAGTATTTTCTTGTGATCTTTTGTATTTCTTAGATGTCCATTGTAATTTCTCCTCTTTTGTTTCTAATTTTATTTACTTGAGACTTGTCTCTTTTTTTCTTGGTGAATCTAGCTAAAGGTTTGTCAACTTTGTTTATCTTTTCAAAGAAACAGCTCTTAGATTCTTTGATTTTTTTCTATTTTTTTAGTCTCTATTTCATTTAATTCCACTCTGATTTTTATTATTTCCTTCCTTCTACTGATTTTAGGCTTTGTTTGTTCTTCTTTTTCTAGTTCCTTTAGGTGCACTGTTAGATTGCTTATTTGAGATTTTTCTTGTTTGTTGAGGTAGGCCTGTATTGCTATAAACTTCCCTCTTAGTACTGCTTTTGCTGTATCCTATAAATTTTGGCATGTCATATTTTCATTTTCATTTGTCTCCTGGTACTTTTTGATTTCTCCTTTGATTTCTTTGTTGACCTAACCGTTGTTCAGCAGCATTTTGTTTAATCTCCGCATATTTGTGACTTTTCCAGTTTTCTTCCTATAGTTGATTTCTAGTTTCATACTGTTGTGGTCAGAAAAGATGCTTGGTATTATTTCAGTCTTAAATTTATTGACACTTGTTTTGTGATATAATATGTGATCTATCCTGGAGAATGTTCCATGTGCATTTGAAAAGAATGTGTATTCTGTGGTTTTCAGATGGAATGTTCTGTATATCTCTACCAAGTCCACCTGGTCTAATGTGTCATGTAAGGCCAATGTTTCCTTATTGATCTTCTGTTTGAATGATCAGTCCATTGATGTAAGTAGAGTGTTAAAGTCCCCGACTATTATTGTGTTACTGTGAATTTCTCCTTTTATGTCTGTTAATAATTGCTTTTTATATTTATGTGCTTCTGTATTGGATGCATAGATATTTACAAGTGTTATATCCTCTTGTTGGATTGTTCTCTTTATCATTATGTAATGCCCTTCTTTGTCTCTTGTTGTAGTTTTGGTTTTAAAATCTATTTTGTCTGATACAAGTATTGCTACCCCTGATTTCTTTTCACTTCCATTTGCATGGAGTGTCTCTTTCCATTCCTTCACTTTCAGTTTGTGAACATCTTGACGTGTGAAGTGTGTCTCTTGTATGCAGCATACATATGGATCTTGGTTTTTTTTTCCATTCAGCCACCCTATGTCTTTTGATTAGAGCATCTAGTCCATTGACATTTAAAGTAGCTATTGATAAATATGTACTTACTGCCATTTTGTTACTTTATTTCTGGTTGTTTTAATGGTTCTTCTTTGTTCCTTCCTTCTTTTCTTGCTCTCTTCCCTTGTGATTTGATGGTTTTCTTTAGGATTATGTTTGGGTTCCTTTCTCTTAATTTTTTGTGTATTTATTATAGGTTTCTGGTTTGTGATTACCATGAAGTTCATATATAATCTGTGTAAACAACAATCTATATTAAGTTGATGGTCTCTTAATTTTGACCTCTTACTGAAAGCCCTACTCTTTTACTCCCCTCCCCTCCATTTTATGTTTTTGATGTCATTTTTAACTTTGTGTGTGTGTGTATCCCTTAACCACTTATCATGGAAATAGATAATTTTAGTACTTTTGTCTTTTGACCTTCGTATTAGCTTCATAGATGATTGATCTGCTACCTTTACTGTATATTTGCCTTTACCAGTGATTTTTTTTTTCTTTTGTAATTTTCTTATTCCTGTTTGTGATCTTTTCTTTTCCACTTAACTAAGTCCCTTTAACATTTCTTGTAAGGTTGGTTTATTAGTGATAAACTCCTTTAGTTTTTGCTTCTCTGTAAAACTCTTGATTTCTCCTTCCATTCTGAATGATAACCTTGTCAGGTAGAATATTCTTGGCTGTAGGTTTTGTTCCTTTCAGCACTTTGAATATATCATGCCACCCCCTTCTAGCCTGTAAGGTTTCTTCTGAGAAATCAGCTGATAGCCTTATGGAGTTTCCTTTGTATGTAACTTGTTGCCTTTCTCTTGCAGCTTTTAGGATTCTCTCTTTTCTTTACTTCCTGATATTTTAATTATAAGGTGTCTTGGTCTGGACCTCTTTGGGTTTATCTTGTTTAGTGCTCTCTGTGCTTCCTGTACCTGGATGTCTGTTTCCTTCCTTAGGTTGGGAAAGTTTTCAGCTATTATTTCTTCAAATAGATTCTCTGCCCTTTGTCTCTCTCTTCTCCTTTTGGGACACCTATAATATAGATGTTTGTACACTTGATGTTGTCCCAGAGGTCCCTTAAACTGTCCTTGTTCTTTTTAATTCTTTTTTCTGTTCAGCTTGGGTGATTTCCTCTACTCTTTCATCCAGCTCACTGATCCATTCTTCTGTGTCATCTACTCTGTTGATTCTCTCTAGTGAATTTTTCATTTCCATTATTGTATTCTTCACTCTGATTCATTGTTTTTTATATTTTCCAATTCTTTGTTGAAGTTCTCACTCACTTAACAGTTAATCTATTCTTCTCCCAAGAGCAGTGAGCATCCTTGTGACTATTAGTTTATACTCTTTATCATGTAGATTGTTTATCTCTGTTTCAGTTAGTTCTTTTTCTGAGGATTTGTCCTGTTCCCTTATTCAGAACATGTTCCTTTGTCTCCTCATTTTGCCTATTTCTCTGTGCTTATATCTATGTATTAGGTAGATCAGCTACATCTCCTTATCTTGGAGATGTGGTCTTATGTAAGAGATGCCTTATGAGACCCAGCAATGTGCTTCCCTCTTGTCACCAGTTCCAAATGTCCCAGGAATGTCCTCTGTGTGGGCTAGTGTGCCCTTCTGTTGTGGCGGGATTGCTCTTGCTGCTGGTGCTTGGGTAGATTAGGCTGGCCCCCTGGCCAGCTGGTTGTAAGACTTAGCTGCATGTGGCTGCTATGGTCACTTTACTGGCTTTATTGGGTGGGGGGAGCCCCAGCACAGCTGGCTACAAGGTCTAATAGCACATACCTGCTGCTGTTTTGCTGTTAAGTGAGTCAGGCCCACAGCATGGCTGGTTGCTAGGCTCAGGGGCTCACAATTGCTGTAGGCCTCTGGCCTGTGAGGCTGTTGTCAGCTCTCTCAGGAGCACAGCTGGATAGGGCTGGCCCCACGCATGGCAGCACACAATCATTTCTGGCATTGGAAGGTGGGGCAGGTGCCCTTTGTGGCTATTTGAGAAGGCCAGTGGCACAAGTGTGCTTCAGTTGACAAACCGCACCACCCACCAGCTCATACACCCCACTGATGCATTCTTGCCCCATGTACACACCTTACCCTGCCAAAACGGACTCACTTGCCCCCCTGCAGATGTCCCACACACCCTGCCTATACAGGCCCACAATACAGGGCTTGCTGGTGGGTGGGGCCAGTCCCTAGAATGGGCTACCTAGTGCTCTAGTTGCCAGGGCAAACCCCTGCACTAACAGGCCAAGGGAAGAAATCCAATGGTGTCCGCCAGTGTTTGTGTCAGCACACCTGTACTAGGTCACAATAATGGCTGCTGCTGTTGTCTCAATCCCTGAGGAGGTGGTCCTAGCTGCCTCATGCCTCTCTGAGATGCACTCAGAGCTTATCAAGTGAGTATCTCTTACCAAAGGACTATCTACCTTTCTTTCTGGTGATTTTTTGTTGTTTTCCAGAACAGGTGAATTTGTGTGTGGGCCCTTTAAGAGCAGGCTTTTCTTTCTCTTAGGTTTGATAGCTTTTCTGGGGGTATCCCCCATTGGTTTTAAAGCCAGCAAAGCCAGGTATTATGACTCTAGTCTCTGTTGTGCTGAATTCAAAAGCACAAAAATGTATTTATGTCTTTTGTCCAATCTGGGAAGTTTTTACCCATTATTTCTTTAAAAATTCTTGCTGCCCCTTTCTCTCTTTCCTCTCCTTCTGGGACTCCCACTATTCTGCTCCTTGGACTGAATATTTTCAATCGACCTATATTTAAGTTCACTGAGTCTTCTGTCTGCTCAGTACTCCTGTTGACAACCTCTGGTGAAGATTTCATTTTAATTATTGTACTTTTTAGCTCCAGAATTGCTATTTGGCTCCCTTTTTATAATTTCTATCTCTTTGATATTCTCTATTTGTTGAGACATTTTTATCCTCATTTCCTTTATTTCTTTCTCCATGCTTTTCTTTGTCTTTTAAGTGTATATAAGACAATTGGTTTAAAGTCTTTGTGTAGTAAGTCAAATGTGTTGGCTTCCACAGGGACAGTTCCTTTTAATTTATTTTTTTTCTCTTGGTTTAATCCAAACTTTCTCGCTTCTTTGCATGCCTAATACTTTTATTTGTTGAAAACTGAAAAATTTGAATTTTATAACATGGTAACTCTGGAGACAGATCCTCTCCCTCCCAATGTTTGTTGCTGCTTTTTGGTGGGTTTTAGTTATTGTTTTTTGTTTACTAACTTATCCAAACTATTTTTGTTAGGAATGCATTCTCTGTTGTGTGTGATCTCTGATATCTATCTTTTTTTAGCTAAATGATCATGTAGTGGTTTGATAGATTTCTGTAAACACCTGGAACACAAAAAAAGAAAATACATCCCAGTCTTTGCAGTTTGGTTCTGTGCTGGGACACTTCCTCAATGCTTAATCAGGCCATTTACAACACTGTCTTAGCCCTCACTTTCTGTTTCCATTGAGCCTATTGATCAGCCAGAAGTGAAAGCTTAAGGTTGTCTCAAGTCTTTTCTTAGCATGCATTCTGTCCTAGGCATGTGTGTGGCTTTCTAGAGTCCATGGTGTATGTGGAAGCTTTTCAAATACTTATCTCCCAAAGCATCTCACTCCCCAGCTTTTCCTCCCAAGCTTTTAATGTATCTATTATTTGACAGAAATATAATCTTTTGCTTCAGAGGGTAGTGGCTTGTTCATTTGCCATTTAACATTTTTGAGGAATACCCTCTGTGTAGCCACTTTTCTACCCAGAGAAATCTCCAAGTTAAGTGAAACAATGGCAAACCTATTGCATCAATACTTCAGGGAGCCCTCAGACAGATCAAAACAGACAAATACAATTCCTTGAAAGCAAGGTCCACTCTGCTCCCACCAAAACTTGGGACCTGCACCAGGAATTTGTGTGTCCATTGTCAAGACTGCCACCAAGCCAAGGAGGGGCATGAGGCAAGAGTAATTTGAAACACCACAAAGCTCTTCTATCATATTTCAATCACCTATTTCTTTATCAAGAATTTTCTTGGTTGCTGTGAACCTTTGACTATTTTCCAGATTTCCAGCTAAGTTGATTCTGACAGTTTTTACTCCATTTCTGGTGTTTCTGTGGTGGGATGGACACTTCAAGTTCCCTACTCCACTGTTTTCGCTGATGTCACTCAGTAATGGATTGGTTTTGATTAACTTATCTCTTCACTTTGAGTTGTGTTTTCCCGCTTCTTTGTAAGCCTGCTGACTTTTTTTACTGGATGCCAGACATTGTGAATTTTATCTTATTGGATCTTGGATTTTTTGTATCTCTAGGAATATTCTTGAGTTTTTTTGGGGGGGGCTCAGTTAAGTTACTTGAGAATGGTTTGTTCCTTTCAGTTTTTGCTTTTAGGATCTTCAGTCAGCTCCAGAGCATTGCTCATCAATGGTTAAATATTCCTCACTGTTATGGATTAAACTATATCCTCCCTCATATTCGTATGTTGAAGTCCTGACCCCCAAAGTGATTGTATTTGGAGATAGTGCTTTTAGGGAGATAATTAAGGTTAAAGTCTTAAGTTTGGGATCCTAATTTAATAGGGTTGATGTCCTTATAAGAGGAGAAAAAGTCACTAGAGATCTCTCTCTCTCCATGTTAGCACAGAGAAAAAGTCATACTAGAGAAAAGTGAGAAGGTGGTGATCTACAAGCCAGGAAGAGAGCTCTCACTGGGGACTGAATTTGCCATCACTTTGATCATGGAGTTCTAGCCTCCGGAGCTGTGAGAAAATAAATGTTTGTTGTTTAAGCCACCCAGTCTGTAGTATTTTTTATGGGAGACCTACCAGACTAATACACCCACACTGAGACATGACCCTTCTGTGTACTCTACCCAATATCCCATGAATCCTGAGGTTTTCCTATGTTACTTATAGGAAAACACACCATTCCCAGCCCTGTGTGAGCACCAGGTACTGTTACCACGAATACTTTTGGGTGTTACTTTCCCTAATGCCTAATAGCTTCCTCACATACATGCACTAATCAGTACTCAAGTGAATACTTGAGTACTCATTTGAGAATACTCAACTTAAATGAATCAATGCAAATCTCTGGAATTCTCTTTGTAAAGCTCTTGCTTCTCTCTTATTCTGTTCTATGAACTATAGCTGCCTTGTTCTCCCCAGACTCTCATCTCCATCTGCTCACCTTGGGAGTCTGCTAAGCTCTTCCTGCATTCTCCCTCCCTTCCCTGTGCCCAGGCAAATCTCTCAAGGCAGTAATCTGGGGAAATCATAGGGCTCACTGTGTTTGATTCCCATTTCAGTGGGATCAATGTCCTTCCTTGCCTGATGAACAGTGTCTTGAAAATTGTTAATTCACGTATTTTGCCCATTTTGCATATGTTTCAAGCAAGAAGGTAAAGCTAGTCTTTGTTAATCTGTCTTTATCAGAAGTGGAGGCTCCTGCCATTTATTATCAACTTGGTCTTAAGCAGTCATTCTCTTCCTGTTTCCACATACATAAAATAGGAGTAATGACATCACAGGATTATTGTGAACATTAAATAATATATCATGTTTATCGGTAGAGGACCATAGTGTGAAGACAATAAAATTTAATTCTGGAAAACATAGATCAGAGCGCTAGGGATTCTAGAAATTTAGATAGCCAGGGAAGTAGGGATTTGTTTGATTATGGAAAACAATTTCAAATATAATAAAGCATTCTCAAAATGCTGGTGACTACCTATGGTTTTAGAGAGAAAAAAGATATTGGAAATATTGATGTTTGGCAAATATGGGACATATATTTTTATTTTACTACAGTTTAAAAGGAATCTCATTTTATCTGTGGTGTGAGTGTTCTTTGTCAAGACTCTTAGTGATGTTATGAACAGATTTGCTGCTAGGTCTCTTTAGGCAGGAAGCCTTTGAGTGTTAGACTGATTATCTAAGTGACATTGGTTGTTGTGAGTTGATTTCTCACACGGTTATTTTTCAGGTCTATCTGCACCTGCAATTTGACAGCTTATATAATGTTCATTTCAGGCAGTGGTGAGGTTCCTTCTTGTTCATGTCCCAAGGTGAAGTCCTTCTTTCTAAAAAAATGGGGACCTGGAACAAGAATCTGATGATTTCTAGTGTTCACTTTTACTTTAAACTTTAGTTCCCTGTTAGAATTAATTTTCTGTGTGAAAGAGAAAGCACTATTCAACCAGACCCAAAAGAAGAACTTTACTTAGGGGAAAATTCCCCACTGGCTTCACTGCCATTGTTCCAGTGTTGCTTTAAGCTTCATTTCCCAGCATAGCCTTGGGTATCTTGCTGCTGACAAAGAACGTAAAAGTAATGTTAGTCTCTGGAGTGAGTCATCTAATTTTTTGTCACCTTTATGACAGTTGCATTTCTCTCCTTGTCATACAACTATATTTTTCTTCCCACATTTCTCATATTTAAAAACTCAGTCTAGGACTAACTTGATGAAACTCTCAGTATAAGCATCATTGCTTTGGAATCCTCATTCCTGTTTCCAGATTTTACATATGGGTCTCCAAAACCCATGTGTTGACTTGTAGACCTCACAACTATATGAGATTATAGAAGCTGCTTCTTGCCATTGTCTTCTCCTTGTAGGAATCCCTTCTAAAAATTCCTTCATTCATTTTTATAGCACATTCAATTAGTCACCTATTATTTAATGAAAAAAATATTTTTGGACCCTTACTAAGTGATAGGCAATATGCAAGGTGCTGGAGATAAAATAGTGAGTGAAAATAGGGTGTGATTCAACCTCTATTTGAAAATGCCCAGTGATGGGTATTCACTATGTCAAATAGCACTACATTTCATTTTTTTCATTCAAATTGCTAAATAACTTGTACATAAATGGAGATATATTGTCTCTCCCTCTAATTTCTACCATCATCTTCTAACACTGTCCCTAGTGCTAACTCCTAGAGAGTATTTCTCCTTTTTGTCCCAGGAGACAATTTTATGTAACTATAATTATACCTCTCTTCATCAGCGTGACAACTGGACTCTCTAAAAATGACCCTAGAGGCAAAGTTAGAATCATGCAGCTGTGTAGTCAGAACTGGTGGAAGATAGAAATAAATCTGTACTAGCATCGTTTCCCAATGTATGAGAAGACTTTGTCAGTACAAATTAAACTACGTGAGAACAAAAAGGAAACTGTGAATCCAGCCAGTGACTGCTTCATGTAGTCCAGAGTGCCTTTTCTAAAATACCAGTTGGAGTACGTAAAACTACCCTAATGATACTTATAACTTCCTCTTCTAGAAACGAAATGACTATTTTACATTTAATGCTCCCATGTCCATGTTTGTAACCAGGTCACCTTAGAATGATGCAACAATGAGATGACTTTAGGAAGTGGCATTAGAAAATATCTTTATATATGATTCATGAGCTCAGGAAACATTTCATCATAGTCAGTGGCAGACTAGGAATGTTGGTTAAAAATTGAAATGCCAATATGTGTCCATTTTTGTAGGCAATAAACACTCTAGTAGTTGATTGACAGAATGTACAAGCCAGACGCACCAGAGAATTGACGAAGTTACAAAATATCCAAAAGACAGTCTTTCATCATTCATTGGTGTTTTCTGAGCATATGGGGATTGGGATAAATGTAGAGCAATTAGCACATCAAGGCATTCCTCCCACCAGAAATGTGGTATTGTTTTCCATATGTGTGATGGAAATTTACCTCTTCACACCCAGTCATAGTTTTTGTTTCATATATCCACTGGTTCAATATCTATATTTAAAATTTTCTTACATGCCGTCTCATCTTTGAAGACTTCTTAATATTTTTTTTTCAAAAAATGATGCTAAGAGTTTTGGCATATTTTAGGAGTCAATTAATTTCATGATTGCAGGGTTGATGAAGCACTTAGAGGCATAATGTTTCATTCAGTATCTTTAAAAATAAGAAACACATTACTGGAAACATAACAAATTAAAATTTAGTAGAGAGAAGTCTCATGCCCTGCATTCAGATTCAGAAACTCAAAGTTTACATGCAAAATAGTTTGAGAATTAGGCAGTCTACACAGAAGCCAAAATATAATGCTGTACACCTGAAATTTACACAATGGTATGAACTAATGTGATCTCAATAAAATATCTCTTTAAAAAAAGAATTAATTTATCAGCTATTTATTTGAAAGAGACCCAGTGGTTTTATGTGTCTGAAATGGAACAGTGTGATATGTTTGCGAAAAGATGCAAAATAAACTGCATAAATATTTATAGCATCTACAATAAAGTAAGTAAGCATTACATAGTCTGCCAAACCATACCTTCTATAAGATAATCATGGTTTCCTGAGCTCTAGATATATATCTCCCTTTTGCTGTGGCTAATGTCCATGTAAAGATTTATTCCAACCTTCAGAAGTTGCTGGATCATAATAGAATATACCACCTCTTTTCTCTCTACTCTTCTATTGCATTGACATCATATTCATGTATTTATGTTACCTCAAAAATTACTATTATTAATACTCTCTCTCTATGCAGGCCCTAACTTCTTCATCATAACCTTTCAGTGATCAAACATGTTGATTTTGCTTTTATAGTGTCTATGATATCTAACCCACCAATTTCCAACCACACATCTCATGATATAGTGGGAAGAGCCCTAAATTAGGAATCAGAAAACTTCAATTTATTATGATTCTTTAACTTACTACTTTTAGAATATTTTGAAAACATGCATTATATCTCATAGTACTTACCACAGTATTTTGCACACAGATGCTTGATAAATGTTTATGGCATTACATTGAACTTCAACTTGAAAGGGTCATTAGAAAATTGGAGCCTGGACTATTGTAATACCTTGTTAACTTGTCTTCCTACCCCCAGTTTCTCCACTTTTCAGAAGAGCCTATTAACTTCAAAGTCAACAAGCTCAAAATCCAACACAATATCTTCCCTGAAAAAGACTATTTTTCCCATTCATCTCGTATCCAATCACCAGTTGGTTCTATTTTTAAGACATCTAAAAACAAGTCCCTTTCACCTTATCTCTACTTCAACTACTCTAATTCACACTCATCATCTTTTGTGCAACAAATTACTCACTGGTATCCTAACTCCAATTTATCTCCAACGTAATCCGTTTTCCACATAGTCACCAGGATGATCCTTTTAAACCACAGGTTTGATCATTTTTGTCTCCTTGCTGCAAACACCATAGCCTACAGTTGTGGTAGGACTGTATGGTTTAGTCACTCTGTAGTCATGTTGCTGAGTAAACATAGCTGGATTATTTTGTAAAATTTATCTGAGGACAATGGTGGAATAGATTGTTCCATACTATCCATCAAGCTGAGACCTACTAGAAAAGTTAGATGAAACATTTTTTAAAATTTTGAAGATATCAGTGAGCTAGTAAAGTATAAGCATTTTCAGGGCTGTGTTCAGATGACAAGAGAAACCAGAACAAGTAATCATAGTATCCCTTGTCACTTTTCTTCTCAAGGCCAGCTGCTGATTCCTAAATCAGCAGCTAAGGAGTTGAGATGCTCAACATGGATTTTTTTGGGGGCTGGGAATATAGAAATTAAAATATAGAACCCACTGACATGAACATAACTTAGTAAACATTTCTTTAGGCTGGTACACTAAAGGACTAAACTATGTAAATAAGGGTGAAATAGAAATAGACCAACTCACACAGTGATTGAAATGCATCTTGGAATTATATAAATATCTGACTGGATTAAAGTGATTTGGCATTGATAGTGCCTCCAGAGTAGCTGCACGCCAGAAGCAAAATGAAATCTTCGTTCAGAGAATGCTTTGATAGTAGATAATCTGCCTTAAACTGTAAAGACCAGTTTTTTTGCTCCCCAATTTAGATGCATTTTCTAGTACCTCTCTTAATAACATAGTAAACATTTTAATCTCCAGTCAACTGACTTCTTTTTCCATCTCTCAATCAGCTCCAAATCCAGGTAAAGTGACTGTTGTTTCCCAGTCTACCTCAGACCCAAAAGTGTCATCACATCTAATAAGGCATCATATTCATGTATTCATATTTCCTCAAAAATTACTATTATTAATACTCCCTCAGTGTCTGATATTTTGCTAGTATCTTGGAATACAAATGCCAATGGTCAGCAGTATGCAATTATAACTTCTTTCCAGGAGAGCGGGAATAGTTTATTCAATCCAAGTGTCGTAACGAGAGTCAGATAGAACTTGGGCATAAATGAATATTCATCACACTTTAATTCAAACTACCTCAAAGTGAAACTAAAACAAAAAAATTTAGTTCTATTTTGAACACTAAAGGCTATTGCCAAAAAAACCTATAAAAATATAACTTACCTCTAATGAATTAGTCTTTATTTAGAAATAAGGGCATAAAATAATACTAAGTCATGTGAATCTTAAAATTAGATTAGTTTGCTTATGTTTCTTGATTTTTTTTTTCATTCCTGGGTTTCTCCTTTGCAATTTTCTGTTACTGATGATGAATTTAGGCATCAATACGGCTACAACTTTCCAGGGAGATAGTCATCATGTAATAAGACAGAATTCAATGTCGGTTAGTCACTTACAAATTCTTTATTTCTTTATATAGTTAGTGTGAAAGACCCTTGATTTCATTAGACATACTATTATGAGAAAAAGAGATAATTATAATTTCATGGGCAATAACACAATAAAGATGAAAATGTTGACTACTCCTCTTAGTAAACTGATAAGCAGTGTGTTTTTGAGAGAGTAATCATATCTGTGTTTAAAAAAAGGTAACATACTCTTGAAAATAAAGTAGTTCTGAAGATTTTAAACATGTCTTTTTGTGGACACGTTTTCCTTTCTCTTGGGTAAATATCTCTGTGTGGAATTGTTTGATCATAGTGTAGGTGTATGTTTAACTTTATAACAAACTACCAGACTGATTTTTAAATTAGTTTACCATTTTATAATCTCAGCAACAATATATGAGAGTCAGGTTGCTCTAAATCCTTGCCAACATTTGTGGGTGACAATCTTTTTATTTTAGCCATTCTAGTGGGTGTATAGGAGAAAATTCTATTGGACGATGCTGGCCTAGATGCTAGTTTTTTATGGCAGGCTCTACAGATTGAACATTAGCTATATGTTTGGGACTTTAAACAAACGTAGATATATTTGTTTTTGTAGTTAAAATTTAAGGAAAGTTTTAACAAAATAGTTAAAGAAAATACACCTTTAAAGTAATCTGACATGTATATTAATTTTTAATTGCCTAAACAGTACATATTTTTAGTTTTCTCAAACTTCAAATATGTTTTTTTTTTTTATTTTAGACAAGAACTTTCTTTAATCACATTTCTGTGTGTCAATATCCCTAAACAAAAGAAGAATGTCTCAAGATGTTCTTGAATTTCTCTTACAGGCAGAATGTTCTGGGACTTTCTCTGTTTCTGTTTCAGATCTTCTGTGATACCTCAAATATCCTTTTATTTCTGGCATTCTAAATCTAGGTTGCCTTTTTCCCTCTAGACTTATTTATACACTATTTTTATGCATTGATAAACAATCTTACAGATTGAGAGCATCATGAAATTAAAAAAAGAAAAAAAAGACATGTTACTACAAAATCACTGAAGATAAAATGGAACAGAATTCAAAATATTGAAAAGAGAAATTACACAGATTGTATAGTAACAATTTTTTTTGGTAAACATTAGCAACTAAAAATTATTTTGTTTCAAAATTTCTGGGTTGATTTACTTACTTCCCATTTAAGAGTTCATTTATGATAATAATAAGAATGAGCTGTATTTACTGCAAGATCATAGTTAAATATTATTTTTATCAAATTAATTTCTCAATTATTTTAAATGACAAGTTTGCACTGACCTTAATTAAAATTTAATATAATATTTAAATATAATGCTAAAATTTGATAATAATTTACATTATCATTAACCTTTATATTTTTTAATTATACCATTTTCTTCACAATGTGTCAGAGTTCCTTCATATTAACAAGTTAGCCTGGCAAAATATTTATTTTATTGGTATAATAATTTAAAACATTTTTAAAAGCATAAAACATTAAAAACCTGTAATTGGCTCTCCTTGGATGCTCCCAATAATTCAATAAATCTAACTTCTTATCTCAAAGTGTATTTTATTTTAATTCATTGTTCAAAAACCTTTAAAAAATAAAAAGACTATTTTCTTTTCTCATCAACATTTTGTTTAGCTAAATATGAAACATGTAAATTGGCCACAAAATTTTAAAAGTATATATTTTATAGTCTATTAGTAGAAATTAAAAATTGACAACACAGAGGGTAATTTTTTTTCTCATCAGCCCCTGTCATTCCCAGAGATGAAACTGTGTGCCACATTTTTAGAGGGAAATGCACAATCTGGGGCACATGTCAAGGTGAGCCACGTATGCAGGGACTTAAAATAAAACAATATGTCTATAAAAGGTGGAATAAAAAACTCTGAGCAGAAAAGGTTAGTAGAGTAATTTTATTTAATAGAAGAAAGAACTTTACATTAGCAGTATCCAAACTGGAACTGAATGATCAATCAGGAAGTGAGTTCACCATATCCATCTTTAAAGTTGTTCATACACTTTAGGTTCATATGTGACCTTCCAAGATATGTAGAGGGCTTTGGTAGAAGAAAATTAAGCATTCAAAATATTCTTGGATTTGATAGATTCTCCTTCATTTACTGATAATTTCCTTGGTTTACAATAAAAGTTTCAGATTTTTTTACTCTTTCACACCTTCTATACACTATTTTTAAATTGAAGGAAGATTGTGTTAAAGATACTTTTTTAAAAAGTCTTTATTTTTTTGGAGCAGTTTTAGGTTTACAACAAAACTGAGAGGAAGATACAGAGATTTCCCATAAACCCCCTGCCCCCAAACACGCATAGCTTCCCCTATTATCATGTCGTTCACCAGAATGGTGCACTTTTTACCCAGGATGAACCTATATTGACACATCATAATCACCCAAAGTCCGTAGTTTACCTTAGGGTTCATTCTTGATTTTAAACATTCTAAGGGTTTGGACAAATGTATGATGACATATATCCATCATTATAATGCCCTACAGAGTATTTGCACTGCTCTTAAAATGTTCTGTGCTCTGCCTATTCATCTCTCCCTCCCAACCGCTGGCAACCACTGATCTTTTGTTTCCATAATGTTGCCTTTTCCAGAATGTCATGTAGTTGCAATCACAGTATGTAACCTTTTCAGATTGACTTATTTTACTTAGTAATATGCATTTAAGTTTCCTCCATGTGTTTCCATGCCTTGACAGCTTATTTCATTTTAGCACTGAATATTATTCCATTGTCTGAATGTACCACAGTTTATTTATTCATTCACCTACCAAAGGACATCTTGATTACTTGCAAGTTTTGGCAATTATGAATAAAGCTGCTATAAACATCAATGTGCAGGTTATCTGTGGAGATAACGTTTCAACTCCTTTGGGTAAATATCAAGGAGTAAAATTGCTGGTTCATATGGCAAGAGTATGTTCAGTTTTGTAAAAAACGTCCAAACTGTCTTCCAAAGTGGCTGTACCATTGGGCATTTACACCAGCAACTCTCAGCGTGAGAGTTCCCGTTGCTCCACATTCTCACCAGAAGATACAGTTTTCCTACTTTTAGAATGATTATCAAATTTAATTTTTGCTGCTTACAAAAGCTGCCACCATCTTTATAGATCAATACTACTTGTGACCCAGGTGATGAATATGCAGCAAATTATTTTTCTTTAATTTTTAATTTTGTAACAATCTTCCCATAAAAAGAGACGAAAAAAGAGGTGAGACTATTTTGCCCTGGAAGAAAATTTTTAAAATTATGCTTTTGTCCATAACAAAATATTCCTACACATAAGAAGTGAAAAAATTGGGACTCGACTTCATTATCAGAAATGTTGGAAAAAATTTCAAACTATTTTCACGCATCAATCTTTGAAAATATCATTTAGCATTTCTACAGGTTAGAGAATCTCCTACACATATATCTTAAATATTAAGTAAACATGAAATGTTTAAAAAGAAAATCAAAACAATGAAAATTAATTATAAGCTTACATACTGGCTCACTATCTTTACGTCAAAGACATGCAAGCTAATTCATAAATATATTGAATATTATATACATACACATTATATATACATACTATATATTTACAGGTAATTGTAATTATGTATCTATGTGGGAATACACATGATTATGAATAAAATATCACACGAGACTTACAAGATGTGATTTTATATATTGTTTATTCATATTGTAAACTCTAACAGCCTTTCCGAATCCTGGATTTTAAAGTGACTCTTTTGTTTTCTCACTGATAGAATGCGTAAGTTTCATGACTAAAAAATGAGAAGCTCTCAAAACAAATGGTGATTAAAATTCCTGAGTTTGCCCAAGAAACTTCTAACATATTGGGATCTGCATTAGATAAATCAAAGTACTCATATAATTCCCAAACAGGCTCACTTCTAAGGCCAAGAGTCCCTTTACAGAAACTGTGATACACTCTAGCTTGTCTTGTGAACTATAAATTAAATTCAATTTACTAAGTGATTACTACTTGTTACAAGTTTGTTTTTTATAGCTTTGGACTCTTGAATCTTGGCCTTGGGAAATAAACATTCTTAGTGTAGTAATTTTACAGAAGTTGAAGTATGAAAAGTCCTTTGGGTCAATGTCAATGTCCTCCAAGCATACTTGAGTTAAGCTGTTGGCTGATGTAATATACTGTACTACAGATGACTTCTAATCGAAATCCTAATAGACCTACTTCCCCAGTTCTCCAGAACTAATGAGCAAAGAATAGCACTGCTATTCCTCTTCTTCATTCAACTAACATTTTATGACAATTTCAAGCAAAAAATAACAAATTTTTTGCCTAATTTGTCAATCTATAATATTGGGAAATCTTATTTGCCAAGTTTATTTTCATTGACAGCATGTTGATATTTTCTTTCTATTAGTTCTACTTGATTTACAATAAGCAAAAAGTTTGATAAATTCTAGCTTTAGAATTAATATTATTGTCTCCATACCAATGAATTTAGAGAATGAAAATAACTTGAATATCTAGTAGGTTCTTCATTAGAGAATTTTAGCTTGAATTTTCACGTAAGAGTTCAAGAACTTATAATGAAATAGTAGTTATCGCATAACTGCATTATTATAGCTATTGTAAAGCTCAGAGTTATTACAACTACTTTGTAAATGTAAAGGCTTTCTCTGCTGAATTCTTGGCATAGTTTTATGAAACATTATTTCCTTATGGTTTACAAGGTAGAGAATTTCCTCCTGTTACTTTCATAGCCGCTTTCTGGTTGGATACTTTCTGGATAGTCCCACTCTGACTATGAAAGAAGATCACATGCCTTGTGAAGTGTAGAACTAACAAAAAAACAAGGGCTACGGAGAGTAAAATGTCAATTCTTTCTTTTGTTGACCATTTTGTTTTGCTTTCATTCCATGGTTCTATTTTATATGTTTGAATGGAATCCACTTCAAATATCATAATAGAGGAATGGAAAATAACATTTTTATTTTTTTCTTCAGAAACTTTCAAGAGTATAAAGAATTTGCATTATTTTTTACCAATACAAATCACATGCATCCAGATATCTGTATTTTAAAAAGTTTATAGCTAGTAGAATCATTATACTGCCACAAACTACAGGGAGTTAATTTCTCAATGGCCCAAACTGCTTAATTTTTCTCAAATGGAGAACCAGGGCCTCATTAACCTTTATTAAAATACAAGAATTTCCCTTTTATTGAAAAGTCAGTCTATTAAATTTTTCTCTCTTAATTGCTTTTGATGTTCTAAACAGTAGAGAAAGAAGTGGACAAAGTATGATTAATTCTCTTCTTACACATCTAACTGCTAAATATTTTTGGTTTCTGTGATTCCACCAGCAGAGAGAATTGGCTATTTTTTACTCAATTATTTTGATTCCTTTTTTAATCTATGGTTATTCTGACATAAATATCAATTCCATAGGACAGAAGCACCCAGAGATAGTGGACTTTAATTTTACTTTCCTTGAAGATGCAGGCACCACACACCACTGCTAATTTACCATAAATGAATGCTCAGAAAAACTTCAAAAGGATAGGAAGACGTTTCCACCAGATCATAGTTTTGAAATGGAATATATTTGATATCAGTTTGCTGATAAATCTTTAAAATTCTAAAAAAAAAACTTTCATGGTCACAGAAATAGTACATTTTTCTTTTTTGTATGGAAAATTACTAGAAAAATGGACCCTATGGCATCAATATGTCTTTTATTCTAATTAAAACACTTCACTCAAAAGTACAGTTGCTATTTTAGTTTGTCTTCACATACTAAGAGACAAGGGTTAGCTACAATTTTTTAAATTCAGGCATCAATTATCTGCTATGACTTAGGATGTTTGCAAGATTTGATATGGAATAATACAAATAATTTCCTGTAAAAAGTTTCATAGAAAGTGAGTGTAGAAGGAGAGAGGCTAAAGTGGAGGGTGGAAATATGAGGCAACAGAAAAGGAAATAGATGCAAATTTGACCATAATGCACATTAAAATTAGAGTAGGATCCCAAAAAATAAACACAAAGTACTCTATGAGAAAATCATTAAGAATTATATCATTTGCTAGTGATAGAAAACCAACCAAAATAGAATAAGCAAAAAAACAAATTATAGTGATGCACACACCTGAAAATTTAGAGATATTATGGACTTTAGGGATGACTGAAGTCCAGATGACGTTATCAGTACTTGTTCTCACATTCCCCATCCCTAGGCTCTGTTTTCTTCTGTGCTGGCTCCCTTTGCAACCTTCTTAGGCTCTCTTCTTCTTCAAGATGAAAATGTGGGTGCTAGCAGGACCAAGCTAATATTATGTCCTCTCAGAAACTGAAACAGAAAGACAGAATCTCTCATCCTAATACTTTATTCCAAAATATAATCTTATTATTACAGATTTGTTCATGTACCCATCCAAGAGGTAGTTACTATAATCCAGGTTATATCATGCCTTTATCGACCAGGTCTGGGCATCAAGCTGTGTGGAGTCAGAGGGGGAGAAATGACTTCTCATGATAAATTGGGAGTTTTCTAAGCAGGAGAAGAAAGCACGGATAGGGACAACAGTAGGCATCCACTAGAGGGGGTTTGAAGAAGAGAATATGTTCAATTTGGAAAGGGAAGAAATGAGGGAAGATTTTAAAGAGTCTGTACCATTTTAAGATGTGCCTTAAAAGACACAATGGAAGCAACAAGTGAGATAAGTCAGAGAGAATGGTATTCCTATCAAAATATACAGCAAGAGCAAAAACATGGACATAGTAAAATATGGAAACACTTTCAGCCAACAACATATAGTCAACCTGGCTAAGAATCTGGGAATTTACTTTTTGAAAATCTTTGGTGAGACAGTGAGGATTTTGTGTTCAATTTTATAGAATATATGGAGCTATTGAATGATTAGAAGGGGTCAATATCTGTCCTCTGTTTAGGTTAGTCTTTGAGACTTTACAAGGTGAATGAGATGGGGAGAGATTGGTAACAAGGAGTACTATTAAAAGTCTATTAAGGGAATGGAATTGAAAGCCCAGAAATAAAACCACACATGTATAGACAGCTTATCCTTCACAAAGGAGCCAAGAACACACAATGCAGACAGGAAATTCTCTTCAATAAATGGTGTTGGGAAAACTGGACAGCCACATGCAAAAGAATGAAAGTAGATCATTATCTTACACCATACACAAAAATTAACTCAAATTGGATTGAAGACTTGAAGGTAAGACGTGAAACCATGAAACTCCTAGAAGAAAATATAGGCAGCATACTCTTTGACATCGGTCTTAGAAGCATCTTTTTGAATGCTAAGTCTACTCAAGCAAAAGAAACAAAAGAAAAAATAAACAAATGGGACTACATCAGACTAAAGAGCTTCTACAAGGCAAAGGAAACCATGAACAAAATGAAAAGACAACCCACCAACTGGGAGAAAATATTTGCAAATCATATGTCCAACAAGGGGTTAAATCTCCAAAATATATAAAGAACTCATACAACTCAACAACAAAAAGACAATCCAATCAAAATATGGGCAGAGGATATGAACAGACACTTTTCCAAAGAAGATATATAGATGGCCACAGGCACATGAAAAGATGTTCCACATCACTAATCATTAGGGAAAGGCAAATCAAAACTACAGTGAGATATCACCCGACACCTGTTAGAATGGCTGTAATTACCAAGACAAAAAACAGCAAATGTTGGAGAGGATGTAGAGAAAAGGGGACCCTCATACATTGCTGGTGGGTATGCAAACTGATGCAGCCACAATGTAAAACAGTATGGAGATTTCTCAAAAAATTAAAAATGGAAATACCATATGACCCAGCTATCCTGCTACTGGGTATTTATCCAAAGAACTTGAAAGCAACAATTCAAAGAGACTTATGCGCCCCTAAGTTCATTGCAGCATTATTCATGGTGGCCAAGATGTGGAAGCAACCCAAGTGCCCTGCTACGGATGAATGGGTAAATAAAATGTGGTATATTTATGCAATGGAATACTACTCAGCCATAAAAAAGACCAAATCATCCCATTTGCAACAACATGGATGGACCTTGAGGGTATGATGTTAAGCAAAATAAGTCAGACAGAGAAAGACAAACACTGCATGATTTCACTCATTGTGGAAGATAAACATATGGACAAAGAGAACAGATTAGTGGTTACCAGAGGGGAAGGGGGTTGGAAGGTGGGCATAAGGGATAAAGGGGCACATATATTTGGTGACTGACGAATAATAATGTACAACTGAAATTTCACAATGTTATAAACTATTATGACCTCAATAAAAAAGAAGTCTATTATGGGGGATGACAATGTTAAAAATAATTTGAAAGAAGTGAAATTGTCAAAAATGGAAGATTTCAATGGTTTTGAGTAAGGATGGAGTGAAAGGTTGGGAAATAAGGTCAGCATAGACAATGCCTGATCCTCCCCCATCCCAAATTATAATAGAGAATTTCTTCTTTTGCCTGTATTACATATTGGGATTTTATATAGTATTTCATTGGGAAAAATATTTCCTGCTCCTTCAATTTTTTTTAAATCACTGATCTGGCTAACTAATATAAATAATTATGAGCTCCTCTTGGCTGGATTCAATTTTTCATTGCCTATTATGCAAAAGTGGACTAAGGAATAAGATAGCAGGGTGGGTTTCTGTAATGACAGTACTTTATTAGCACTCAAATATTGCTGGAAATGTAAGGATATGAAAAAAATTTAATTTATCTGAACACCTGTCAGGCAGAATATTCTGATAGGATATTTAGGATATAAACTGAGAAAGAATAAGCCCTCTTGAAGCTACAAGTTCAAGGAATAATTGATAGTTAATAAATTGCTTTCTGAGAAAGCTATTTCCAGTTGATTTGGGTGCTTTGGGGGCTTTTGTTTGGATGAATCAACCATAAAAATTGGGGGATAGGAAAGAATTATTGGAGATAATAAAGAGAAGACTGAATTATGCTTTGACGGTCCTTCTATCATTTCTTCTACAGTACTCAGACTTGCCTCTAAATACATGTTGAGAATATATTTATATTGTGTATGTATGAGAATATACCTACATGTGGAAGGTGCATCAATACAGTGCCTTGTATCTTGGTTGTAATCTTGTTAAATTATTTTAAGAGTATAACAGCATATTTTAGGAGGAATGACAATATCCAAGAGAGGTCTAGCAAAGCATTACCAAAATATGACCTTCCTATTGCGAAGTACATTTGTTAGAAAAAGAGATTGATGTGAACCTTTTTTTTGGAAGTACAAAAATAATTAGAGGAAGAAGTATTGCCCATCATGGATTGTATCCTGGGAGATACAATTCCCACAATTAAAGCATTGGAGACAAAAGAAAAGATAGGAAGATCTCTGATTACAGTGCACCCAGGCAATTTTATTTTTATACATTCCATCTCTCAAAGAGTCAGGGAACCAACTATCTGAAAGAGGAAACAAGCCTACCACAGTTCCACAGAACTGCATTAGCTATATACACAATCAATATTGGCAACACACTGCTCAGTTTTAGATCTGAGAGTAAGATTGTACAAGCAAAACAGGGCAGTGTATACAAGGACTCCTTACTCAAGGATGAACAATGTAAGGGAAAAGATCTAACAAGGGACACTGAAAAGATAGTTTTCCATAGGGATTTAGAGTAAGAACAAATCTCTAAAATTGATTTTCTAAAGTGAATGGAGTAAATATTTTTTAAAAATCTGATTTGCATCTTCCTCAAGAAGAAATGCTCTATAAAATGATCACTGGAAGCATAGATAGAAATAGCAAAATTAAAAGACTGTAGAAGTAGAAATGTAGAAGTGTCATTATGCCAATGTTTAATGTCACTTGTAATTAGAAAAATGAAAAGTTAAACAACAAAGCCATATCAATTTTATCCAGTAGATGGGCACAATTTTAAAAGATTAAGTATGTGCTGTATTTGCAAACATATGGAGAAACATACACTCCTTTACATTGTTGATGGAAATGTAGATGGGTAAAGCATTTGGGGAAGGTAAATTGACAGAATATATCAAAATTTGAAATGTGAAAATCACTTATCAGCATTTTTACTTCAAGGAATCAATTTAACAATTTTACAAAAGTACTCTGCTGATAAAGTGTTTTGGACTTCCGTCTATCAACAATCCATTCTTGACAAAAACACTACTTCCCTAGTCCATGTGGTCCTAGTCAGGATGTGGGTGATTGTGACCCAAGCTTTCTAACATGAGGTAGCATATATCCAAGTTAAAGCAACCTAAAGGTCTTCCATGAAATTCTATGTATTTTTATTGAGAGAAAGTGATGAGAGGATGTGGGCTTGGGGCTTTGAATGGCTATCTTTCCCAACCTATCTGAGAATGAGCATAGCATATAGATGGAAAGACCGCTGATGGGTGGAGACCTTGTTAAGATTGCCTAAGACCCTGCATCCAGCCATGACTGAGATCAATAACAGCTTTGGATTTCTTAGTTACAGAAACCAATACATTTCCCTTATGTGTATAAACTATATTGAATTTAATTTCAAAGATACATGTAAAAGGTGTTATCTCAGAAGATTGGTAATTGTTAATAACTGGAAACATGAAGAGTTATTAAATTAATTATAGTACTTTGAACTACAATATGGAATTTTAAAAGGTTGAATTTATATGTATTGACATAGGAAGTTCTTCAAGAAAAAAGTGAAAAAGGTGATGGAACATAGAGGATGATCTTATTTGATTAAACTGCAAAAATAATGAAAACATGTTTATATATATAAATATAAGCAGACGGTGAAGATGGACATTTCTATTTTGCTCTGCATATCTCTGTATTGTTTATATTGTTTAAACAAGGAATACATTTGTGAACTGCTTGTGTAATAAAACATTAAAAGAAAAAGTAGTCAGAAATATTGAGATGAATGACAAAAATTTATAGAAAACCAAATAAACAGACACTCAAACTGGGCCGGCCCGGTGGCATACCGGTTAAGTTCGTGCTTTGGCAGCCTGGGGTTCACAAGTTCGGATCCTGGGCGTGGGCCAATGCACCACTTGTCAGCCATGCCGTGGCGGCGTCCCATATAAAGCTGAGGAAGATGGGCATGGATATTAGCCCAGGGCCAGTCTTCCTCAGCAAAAAAAGAGGATTGGCAACGGATGTTAGCTCAGGCCTGGTCTTCCTCACACACAAAAAAAGACATTCAAACTACAAAGCTAATTAAAATGTATCATAACACATGAAAATAGCAATAAATAAAGGTAAAATGGAAATATTAATAGGATTTGGAAAAAACTCTCATAAATGAGGCAACAAAAAATTTCACTATATTAACAAATAGTCACAAGTCTCATTTTCTGAACAAAATGGAAAAATAAATATTAGATGTTAAAAAAAACAAAAGTTTATGGTCTTCAGCTCTGAACAGGATGAAGTAGACACATTTTTCCCTATTCCTCCTATGAACAGCTAAAAAAAACCCTAGCCATTATACATAAAACAAACATAAGAGGACTCTGGAAGGTGAAGAAGGTAGATTAGCTAGAAAACTTGGAATTCAAGAAATGACATGACGGCACATTTCCTGGGTTTTCTTTTGCTACCTATATATTCTGGACTGGGTGCTGGAGAAGTGCACAACCCAGAAATGCCTGTGAACACTGATTTTAAAAAAAGCCCTAAGGGATGCTTGCTGTCTCTGACCAATGGATCTGGAAATGGGAATCCTAACAAAACAGAGACATTTTTTGACAGTAACTGTCCTACTTCAGCCAAACACCATTGCCTCTTCCATTATTGTCAACAAAGGCTGAGTATGGAGCCACATCCACCCAGCAAGTGACAATATGCCCCCTATCTCCCCACCAGAATGGTTTCGGAGAAGTAGAAAGTCTGAACTTTTACCACTTCCCAAAGGTAATGAGAAACCCCTCCTAGCTCAACCCCTTAGTTACTTGGGGAGCCTAGACTTCCAATTGCTACCCAGGAGTAACAAGAATACCTCTCCACCCCACTGCTGGAGTGGTGTCAAAATACCACTGAGTGAGGAGCCTGGAATTTCACCATCACCCAGAGGAAATAAGGTGCCACCCTTCCTCCCTGCCATGGTGGTGTCAGCTGATGTTGATCCACAACTTCCACCCCTGCCCAGTGGTAACAGGATACTCCTTCCCCTACCCATAGTATTGGCAGTGATCAAATAGGAAACCTAGATTTCTACCCTTGCATAGTGGTAATGAAGTGCCTTCTCTCCCACCCCGCAACAGAGTAGTGTCAGTGGAGACCAAGTGGGTTGCCTGGACTTCCACGCTCACCTGGCAGTAAGGAGGCACCCCTCCCACAACAGCATTGTGAGCAGAGACCAAGCATAAAGCCTGGGATTCTACCCCCATGCAGTTTTAACAAGTTGGCATGCAGATGGGCAACACATGGTTGTGTTTATATCCAATATGACACAATCTTTGTATTTTAATTGGCTGGTTTAATCCACTGATATTTAATGTAATTTCTTATATATTTTAATTTAAATCTACCATTTTTTACTTGTTTTCTAATTTTCTTATCTGTTTTGCCTTCTCTTTTCTCTCCATGTTGCTTTTGTTATTTTAGAGTAAGTGAAAAGTATTTTATTTGGAACCTGGAATATTTCAATATGCACCCTGGACTCATAAAATTGTAAAATAAATTTTAAATTTTCCCACTTTTTAGATGAACTTAAAAATTTTTAAGTTCATGTATCAACCCCTGCCATTTTTGTATTTTTTTGCGTATTTTAATTCTATTTATATTTTAAATCCCCAAATAAAGCACAATTATTATTCATGTGGCAAAAATATACAGATCCTAACCCATACATTGACGTTTTCACTCTTAATACTTCGTACATCTCCAAATTTCTTAGGAAACGTTATCTTTCTGCCTGAAGAATACTCTTTACTATTTCCTTTAGATTGTTTTTTCTCGTGACAAATTTTCTTAGTTTCTGTTCATGTGTGAGTTTCATTATCCCTCCATAATTTTTATTATTATTTTTGCTGAGTACCGAATTCTAGGTCATTTTCTTTCAGTAATTTGAAGGTATAATCCCATTGTCTTCTGGCTTCTATAATTCCTATTAAGAAGTCAATTAGGACTTTTTTTTGTTGCTTCATTGAAGGTAATATGTCTCTTTTCTCTGGAGTTAATATTTCCTCTCTTGGTTTTGGATTTGTAGCAATTTCACCATTATGTGCTGTGTGCTAGGGTGTGTTTCCATTTTATTTATCTCACTTGGATTCTATGAAACTTCTTGAACCTTTGCTTGATAGCATTTGGTAAATACACCAAATTGAGAGTTTTGATATAAGCAGGTTATCTATTTAGAAAATATAATAGACAATTAATTATTTCATTATGCTAATGAAGCAGAACATAACTACAGCTGATCCTGAAAAGAAGTATAAATGACTTGAATAAGGGAAATGTAACAATGCATTGAGATATCAATATCATTTGAACACACAAAATGGGAAGAAAGGGAGGAAACATGTTCTTGGATGGAGCATGAACAGGAAATGATAGAACGTCTTTCCAAATTAATGTATAGATTTAAAGTAATTTTAATCAAAATCACAATAGAACCAATTTCAGAAACTAGCAAAGTACTTCTAAATTTTATTTGCATGAAAAAAGAAGCAAGCAGTCAGGACTACTTTAGAGAAAAGGAGTAACAAAAATATGGCAAAATCAACACTTAAAAGTACTGTCAAGCTGCATTGTCTGAAGCAATGGATCACTTATGGAAGGTTCATTAGAAAAAATTAATCAGTCACAATATATAGTCCAAAAAGGGATGGTACTAAACATATATAAGAACTTAATAATTCTAACAGAAATACCAAGAAATGGGGGTGGAATATGCTTAATTAGTAAAATATTGGAAAATTGGTGAATATTTTGTAAAACCTCAATTTAGATCCTCAATTCACAATATATACTAAAAAATTTTTAAATATTTTATTTCAAGTGGGTGGATGGCTGTGTTGGGAAGCATTCTGAGCAGACATCTAGGTTCATTGAAAAAAAAATGCCACGATTGATTAACAATTTCTATAATTTGTATAGAAGGGTAAGAGTGTTTCTGGGTTTGGTATATCAAAAACTTATAAAACAACTCATACACTTTAATACTACTTCAATTTTAGGAATGTCTCCTAAGAAAATAATTAAACCATTGTCAAAGATTTATGTACAAAGGCATTACCACATTATTTATAATAGCAAAATTTTGGAAACAGCCTACATTTCCACCAATAATATAATTGTTAAATTGCCTATATTGCTTTGAAATTGTGGATCTTAAATAGATAATTACATATGTGGTTTTAAAGAAATGAATTGACATGGGGGAGTACTCAAATATATCTACATCATTTTAAGTAGAGTGTAGTATATTATTCAGTTACAAAATATCTGGGTTTGGTTTTCATGAGCATTTTGTTTTCCTCTTTAAGCATTCCAAATTTTCCAAGCTTTTCACGGTAAGAATGAGCTTCTTTGATCATCATGGGAAAAAAGGTAAATCAATAAAATTTGTTAAAACAATGAAAAAATCATCTTGACACCTATGAAGTCTCAAATGAAGGCAGACATTAGGGGACAGATACTCTCACAAAGATTTTTATGTCCAAAACCATAATTTCCCAAGTCTCCTTCACATAATAACCACAGAATCCTTCCCACAGAACCCTACCTATGCATAGCATCTGTGGTCAAAGAGACCATTTGCAGGAAACAAGATAAATTAGCTTGCAATCATTATCATTTTTCCTGACATATTTGTTTTCTGATCATGATGTCTGAAGCGTAAAAGCATCCCAGAAGGGAATGCCTCCTTTCCTAAACTCACTAGGAGGGCCTCAAGTTAGGGCTTATGCTACCAAACTTCCCTGTAGTTACACATCACATTATCAAAGTAGCAATATACAAGGATAATATATACCCACAGGGCAGAAAACAACAACAAAGAAAACAAAATAATACATATGTGGAACCCAGGAATTATTAAAGAAAAATAATTTAAAAAACAGAGCTATAAGATTCAATAGATCAGAGAGAATATAAATTAAAATAGGTATAACAAATAATAAGTTCAGAGAAACATGGAAGTGTATGGGAAACATGAAGCAGAGAAAGCATTAAAAAACAACCAGCCATAGATAATTAGCAGTAAAAATAACAAGAAAAAAAACGCCAAAATGGGAGAGAGAACAGACTTGATACAGTTGAAAATTACATCAGGAAATGGAAGAATAATTCAAGGGTATCTCTCAGGAGGCATAGAAGAAAGGGATAAAAATGGGAAATAAAAAAGGAAAAGTAAGAGACATAGAGGATAAAATTAGGAGTTTTGATACCAGTATATTTAAAGTCCAGGAAGGAAAGAAAAAACAAGGATGACAGGAGGAGAACTTTTGGAAAAAACAATGATGGGGCATCCTGGTAAAGAGTGCTATGGACTGAATGTTTATGTCTCTCACAAAATTCATGTCTTGAAACCCTAATGCTGATGTGATGACATTTGGAGGTGAGCCTTTGGGAGGTAATTAGCTCATGATGGTGGAGCTCTCATGAAAGGGATTAGTGCCTTATAAGAGACCAGAGCTTGCTCGTTCTCTTTCTGCCATGTGAGGACACAAGGAGAAGTTGACAGTCTGTGACCAGGAAGAGGGCTCTCACCAGAACCTGACCATGCCGGCACCCTGATCTCAGACTTCCAGCCGCCAGAACTGTGAGAAAGAAATGTCTGTTCTTTATCAGCCACCCAGTCTATGGTACTTTGTTACAGCAGCCCGAACTGAATAAAACAAATAGCATATTGAACAAATGTATATAACGATTCTTCCTCCTGACATTCTACTAAAAATTTTTTAAAAATTGTAAAGAATTTTTTTCAAAGATATAAAAAAACAAGGAGGCTAGCACAGAAGAGAAGAAAACACAATTTTGAAAGCTGAGAAACAGATGGACGAGTGGAAGTTGAATCCGTTTTGATATAATGGGCAAAAGTGATAATCATCTGATGTACATATTTGAATCCTCAGGAACTGGCATTGCTGGGTATCTGTGGAATTGAATGTTGGGAAGGGTTATATAAGTGGAGGATGATTTGGAAAATGGCATAAAGAGAGTAGAAATGAAGAAGATAAAACAATCATCAATATATATACACAAGCAATAATACAGCCTAAATTATGCAAAGCAACAACTGAGAAAATATGAGGAGAAAAGGATATATCAACAATTATAGTTGAAATTTTAAATTATTTTTCTTAGCAACTAATACCTATAAGAAAAGATAAAGAAGGTTAACATAAGTTTAATATGTTCAAGCCAATAGGTAAATATTTATTACTTTAAATGACAACACAGACCTCAACGTTCCCATTCTTAAATGACAACTATGATCAAAAATAAATTTGCTCACCACAATAAAAGATATCATAAAACAAAAACTCAACTCTGTGTTTAAAAAATCATATTGAAATAAATAAACGAAGGAACAACAACAAATCTTTAAACCCAATCCCTTTAAGATTTCAAACGTGTAAAGAATTCCTGCTGTCACTTCCATCTGGTATAAGTGGAGTTCCCGGCCAATGAAAGAAATAGAGAACAGAATTATAAGAATCAAAAGATAAAAAAACCTGACATATTCTCAGATACTCTGATTATGTATATATATAATCGAACAAAATCAATAGGCCAGCTGTTGACACTAACAAGAGAATTTAGCAAAGTTGTCCAATACAAAATCATCTTCCATTTCACATCTATACTAAGAGATGGAGTTTTGATGCACTTAAAATAACTATTATAGAATGTATATGAAAAGCTAAGTGCACATAAATACTTTTTACAGCCAGATAGCTGCCACAGATGATCAGCAGCGTAGGGAAAAGTCTACTCTGTGCAAAGCCCTAAAAGTGTAGCAGTGTACCAAGGACCCTCAACTTCCGCCCCAGGCTCAATTCTGCCACAGAATAGAAACTACTGCCTTGTGCCTACTACTTAACCTGTCTGAGTTTCAGTCTCCTCAAATGTAAAATGGGGTTAAGTGGGGTTAAGAGTTATTGCAAGGAGTTAACATGTTTCTGCAAGAACTTTGTAAACTGTAAACATCTATAGAAATGTTACAGCACACAAATTGCCAATATACCACCCATTACATGGTAGCATAATTTAGCAGTTTATATGTCTGCCTCCATCAGACTTTGAGAACCTGCTGGTCCGACTTGACAACTAACTTTTCTAGGAATTTCCAGCGTGTAGCATAGAACGCTGACTAATAAATGCTTGCTAAATGAAAAAAAGTGGAAAAATGTTAGAAGTTTCAAGAGTAGAGGCTCTCCACCACATATATCACAGCAATCTACAAAGTCATAGCAAAATACAAAACAAAACAAAACAATGTGACATTGGTGCACGAATACATAGGCAGAGCAATGGAATGGAATAGGAAGCTCAAATGATGTGTCATGTACATGTAGGAAATTAATATGTTATAAAAGGGCCACCACAAATTGGTGTGGAAATGTTGCAGTGTTTGATAGTTGGTTTTGGAAACCTGGATCAATATATAGAGAAAAAAATTATTTCACCTCTAACCTTTATCATTATTTAAAAGTGCACTTTAGGAGACAGCTCAGTGGCATAGTGGTTAAGTTCGCACACTCCGCTTCAGTGGCCAGGGGTTCGCAGGTTCGGATACCAGACATGGACCCACGCACCGCTCATTAAGCCGTGCTGTGGCAGCATCCCATACACAAAATAGAGGAAGATGGGCATGGATGTTAGCTCAGGGCTAATCTTCCTCAGCAAAAAGAGAAAGATTGGCAACACATGTTAGCTTAGGGCCAATCTTCCTCGCCAAAAAAAAAAAAATAGTGCACTTCACATGGATTAAATGTCTGAATATGAAATGTAGAAATATTAAACCAACAAACTAAATTGTAGCTAAATGACTTTGTGACCATGGGATGGGGCTGAACTTCTTAAATAATATTCCAAAATGGAGAAAATAGTCAAATTTTTTATGAACTTAAATTACAGGTTTTTATTCAACAAAGGACGTCATATGCAATGTTTACAGATGTATAACAGGCTGAGAAAAAGTATATATAATATCTAAAACTGAAATGTGATTAATATGTAAATGTGATTCCAAAAAAGATGGAATATCCAATGTAAAATGAGCATAAGCAATAAGTAGTTAACTCACAAATGGAAAATCCTAAAAGGCTTAAAACTAAATAAATAAAAGTGCAATCAAATCTCGGTGGCAATTAGAAAAAATGCAAATTGAAACAGCAAAGAGGGACCACTTATAGCTATCAGAGTTGCAGAAATCTGAAAGTCAGCTAATGCTAAATCTTGATAGAATGTGTTGAAATAGGAACCCACATCTTCTGCAGGAAGGAGTACAAAATATTAGAGATAATCTAGAGAGCATTTTTAAAAGTACATAGTTAAGTATGCACACACTCCATGTCTAGTATGATTTTATAATTTTTCATACAAATTGTAATACTGCGTAACTATCCTAGGATAATTGGCATAAACTGGGATTATTCTGAATAAACAGGGATACATGATCATCCTACATATTACATCAATCCATCCTAAATATACTCAAGAGAAATTGAAGCATAGATCAATATAGGGACATATATGTGTATGTTCATTACTGTATTGATGTTAGTAATAGAGCATTATGAAAACTAAGTGTCCTTCTATAGGGAAAGAGAAAATAAAATGAGGATGCATACCATGCAGTTAAGGTACAGTGAAATAAATGTACATTCAGCAACATTAAAACTTATTGTTGAGTGAAGCAATAAATGCCATATTTTCATCTAGGATACGTGACAATTCAAATATATGTATATATGCTGTTTATGGGTAGAAAGTGGACTAGAGAGGTGAATGGTAGTATAGATTGAAAGAGAGGAGGGAAAATAAAAAAAAATAATACAGAAAAAAGACTGAAGTTGAACTAATGAGTATTATTAATTCAATCAAACAAAAATAATCTTTAGATATAATTGTTTGCTTTTCCTTGTACTAATAATATAATTAAAACTGAACATGTCCACCTACTCCTTACACCTAACTTTGCTAATCCATACATAACAACATATAACATTGAAATGCATTACCTACCTTTACAATGCTTTGTTAAGAATCATAATAGATGTCTCAGTCTTTGAGGATTCCTAGTTGAAACATTACTGTGGTCATCTTTTGGTTCCAGAGTCACCTCTGTGTTTTTATTGATAAATTGATCGAAGAGCACTTTTATTTTCTCCACTGCTTCAGGGAGAAAAGACAGTGATGGCAAAAAATAATGCTAAAAGCATAAAAGGTTTTGACTCACTGGGATTTCGATCTTCTATTGTCAACAGAGGTAAGAAGTCAGCAAACTCTTCTCAAATTGATACTTTTGATGCAAACCTCGTCAGAGAAGAACACAAGTTTAAATGAACAGTTAACAAAGATTAGAAAAATTAATTTAACATTATATTCACAAAAGTTATGAATTATCGATGAGATTCTTTGTGGGTATTGTGTGGCATCAAATGCAAATTAAAAAATATACTGGGTTTGGAAGGTCAAGTCCAAAACTCCAGTGGAGGTCACGCACACACAAATATACGTTTATACATTCAGGGAGATGGCCAAATGATCTTCATGACCCTCACCTGGTTGTACTGATTCTTTTTCAATAAACTAAGCAAGGTTTTTGGTGTCATGGAGGCAAATCCCCTATAAAGGAGGAACTAATGTGTTTGGATTTGAATGTAGACAATGAACAGAGCAATAGAAGCAAGTTTGCAAAAGAAACCTGATGAAACAAATTTCTTCCATACAACCATTTTCTGTTTGCATTCCCCTCTTCCATATTGACCCAAAAAGCATGAAAAATTGTTTATTTATTTTAACAACTCCTGTTAGGTTTTTCTTTTTGCCTTTTTAAAATAAATCAACTGCAGATTTACTTATCAGAAAAAATTACTTGATTATACTACTCCGTCCTGTCAATGTCCCTTTTGTTTTCTTTAAGGAAGGCCCTAAGATGTAAATGAATGGTCTTAGTAATGAGCACGTCTTTGAATTCAGGCAACTGAAAGACGTTGGTTTTTACCTCATCCTAGTTAGATTTATTCAGAAACAATTAAAAGATCACATATCTTTGCTGAATGCTTACTCTTTTTTCCTTTTTGTTTCTTTCAGACCTTAGTTCCACAGTTTTCTAAGCATATACTTCAGTTCTTTATAAAGCATAATCATATTTCCTTGCATGCTCTCTTTCTTGTTTTATTATATCTTATTTTATTTACTGCTTTATCTGTAATCCCACTTCCATTTCTCTCCATTCATAAGCAGTCATTCCAGTACTGTACAGACACGGCGTGTTGAAAACAAGATATTGCTTGCTTTGTGTAGTTTTTGCCTCATTCAGAGTCATGACAGGTGAACCTTTGTTATGGCAACACTTACAAGGTTGATTTTACTATATATCAGTAGTCATCATGGCATTGATATTCTTTTTTTTTTTTTTTTTTTTTTTGTGGGAAGACCAGCCCTGAGCTAACATCTGTTGCCAATCCTCCCCTTTTTGCTGAGGAAGACTGGCCCTGGGCTAACATCCGTGCCCATCTTCCTCTACTTTTATATGGGACGCTGCCACAGCATGGCTGACAGGCAGTGCATCGGCGGGCGCCAGGGATCCGAACTCGCGAACCCCGGGCTGCCAAGTGCGGACTAAACCGCTGCGCCACCGGGCGGCCCCGGCATTGATATTCTGATGGTTTATTTGTTCTGACTTCATCTATTACTTTTGTATGCAGCAAGTTATATCACTTGCTATTGATAAATCTTCTAAAATACAACATAGTAGAAAATAGCTGTAACTAAACACACAGACAGACAGACAGACAGACACACACACACACACACACACACACACACACACACAAAATCAACCTGACTTCTTTGCATGGCTTTTAGTCCTCTGAAGAATTTTTTTCACTAAAGACTCTGCCCTTTCTTACATAATCCATGTGCTATCTGTCAAAAATGCTTCTAAACTTTTTTATTTTGAAATAATTGTAAAGTCACAGGAAGCTGCAAAAATAGTACAGAGAAGTCTCATGTACCTTCCGCCCAGTTACCTCTAATGTTTACATCTTGTACAACTATAGTACAAAATGAAAACCAGGAAATTGACATTGGTACAATGCACATGTATAGTTCTATGCCATTTTGTTACATATGTAGATTTGTACAACTACTACCACAATCAAGATACATCACCACAAGGATCTCCCTCATTCTATCCCTTTATAGTCACACCTGCCACTTTCCCCTCCACCATTCCTAACACCTGACAACCACTCATCTGTTTTCCATTTCTATAATTCTGTCACTTCTAGAATGTTGTATATGAATTATACAGTATGTGACCTTTTGAGGTTGTCTTTTTTCACTCAGCACAACATCCTTGAGATCCATCCAACCTGCTGTGTATCAATAGTTCATTTATTTTTATAGCTGAGTAGTATCCCATGATTCAGATATATCATAGTTTGTTAATCATTCACCAATTGTAGAACATTTTTATTGTTTCTAGTTTTTGGCCATTACAAATAAATTGATATGAACAATCACATACAGATTTTTATGTGGATGTAAATTTTCATTTCTGTGGGATAAATGCTCAGGAGTGAAATTGCTGGGTCATATGGTAAATGTATATTCCAAACTTTAATGTTTATTTTTCTTAGGTTCATCCCATTATTTCTTTATATGTAAGTCTGTATAAATCCCTTCTTACTCAAGGATGAGCTATGCATGGGAAATAATTTAACATGACCCCATGAAAAATAATAAAATATAAAGCAAAAAGAGCTTGGTCACAAAGATTTGCAAACAAAAAGTCCACATTCTCTTTCTTGGGTTTTAAGATCATCTATAATTATTTCTTCTGATTTGGGGAAACTAGACTCCAGTCCCAGCTCTCCTCCTAGTTCTTTGATTAACTCTCTTGATAGTTTATCTTTCAGCTAGCTGATATACCATAATACTACATATTTATCAACATGTACACATGAGCTTAGAGAACACCCATGAGTGTGTAGTGTCATCCTCCTCTCTGGATTATACTCTATTTCTACTCCAATCTAGTTTCTGAATCTTGATTTAGTCTTTCATGAATTATTCTCCCTCTTCGTTCCAGATTGGCATTGCATCTGTTACTTTGGCTTCTAGAGTTAAGCTCACACTCAACACTTTGGCTTGATTCAGTCCTAAAGTTCTATTCTGAATTCAAGCTAACTTGGAAAGGTAACCTACTAGGTTAGTCTCTCAAAGATACTTCTGGGGCTATGAGTCAGCACCCAGAAAGTTAGGGTCAGATTTTGCATCATCTCAAGCAATTTAATTACTCTCTCTGGACTTCAATTTCCTCATCCGTAAATGGTCTCCTCAGTCAATGTTAACCTATTATTTTTGTATTATAAATTACCAAAAGACTCAAGCTTTTGTGATTATTTCTATTTACACTTCTCACCCAAGTCTCTTAGGCCAGAACTATTTCTTTTATTTATTTTGTGAAGAAAAATCTAACTCTGCCTTGGTACCAAGTAGAATTGATTCAGCAGATTTCCTGGATTTTTTTCCCATGGTTTTTCCATATCTAATCTCTCTCTTCTATAAGGATTCTGGCCAGCCCTCAGAGTCCAACTTTTCTCTCAAATTGTCTCATCAACTTCTTCATGTAATGCCCTAGCAAGCATTAATCATTATGTTCAAGCTTTATGAAGCTACAGTGCCTTTCTAAGCTCTAAATTTTCAATCAGTTCTGGGTTTTTTCTTTCCCACCAGCATTACATGTCCACCTAGTGACATGGGGCTGCATATGCATTTCAAACTTACATTGTCTTCTTTAGGAAACCAATATGGGAAAAATGCTATCTGAGTGACAAAATGCCATGTAGTAATGGAGGGATCCGTGGAGGATTTGTGAAGGGGGTTATTTCAGTTATGTATCGCTTTATAACAAATTGCCCTCAAACTTAGTGGTTTAGAACAATAATTATCAGGAATTCAAGAGCAACTAAACTGGGTGGTTCTTGTTCAGGGTATCTCAAGAAGTTGAAGTCAAGGAGTGGCTGTGACTAGAGTCATCTTTGAGGCTTCTTCACTCTTCTGTTTAATGCCTGGGTTGCCATGACTGAAACAGCTGGAACTGGAAAAGTTGGGGCTTCCCAGCTATCTCATCTGTATGTCATTTCTCATGATGATCTGTGTGGCAAGGTGGTTTCAGGGTAGCTAAAATTCTTACGTACTGGTTCAGGGTTGCCAAGGCATGGAGAGAGATAGAGAGTGAGAAAGAATGAACCAGGCAGAAGTCACACATCCTTTTATAACCTAGCCTTGCAAGTCATGCATCACCACTTTTGCCAAATTCTATTGATCAAGGCGGTTATAATAATCAGCCTAGGTTCGTGGGAGAAAACACACATTTCACCTCTTGGTGGAGTGTCAACTTCAAATTTTAAGAAGAGCATGTAGGATTATGTACTTATCATTACAGCCATCTTTGAAGAGTACAATTTGTCAATAAGGTGCCACATGAGTTAGGTATTATAGGATGATAGAGATAATTTCTTAAAGTTCTTTCTGGACTTAGGTCACCTTTCACTCTGAGGAAAGTAAGGCCTTTCACTCTGAGAATCTCCTACATGATTTTGATGATAGGTAAAATGACAGTCAAAGTAAGTATGTTTATATTTACGTATTGAATACAGAATGTTTAACTAGATTTCCTTTGAAAGAAGTCC
This sequence comes from Tapirus indicus, assembly GCA_031878705.1. Classification (NCBI taxonomy): domain Eukaryota; kingdom Metazoa; phylum Chordata; class Mammalia; order Perissodactyla; family Tapiridae; genus Tapirus; species Tapirus indicus. The sequence continues at coordinate 27,976,216 of CM062942.1, read as the reverse complement.
CATACTTGAAATGCATGGGTCCCGAGGCCAATCTACATGGGTAATAATCTCAGTTCCAACTCTTCTTTACTGTGCACATTATATAAACTCTTCATACTGGTTTCTTCTTGAGCATATAAGAATGCTTTGAAGATCAAATAAGATACTATAGCAAAATGTTTAATGCTGTGACTACCTCTTAGAAATAAATTAATAAATATTAGCTATTATTACTGTTATTCCTTTATTGAAATTTGTCTGAGGTAAGCTAAATGACCTATCTCAGACTCTAGGAGCTTTCTGTTTATAAATTTTTAATGACAAAGCTATAAACCAATAAATCCACCGACTGAGAACTTCAAACACGTGACAGAAAATTAAGCAAGGGGGTCACATACTGTTGTAAATCCTTTAAAAACAGTAGTTTATAATGACAAAGTACCTGTGTATCATCCTCACCTCGGATTTTTTGAAAAGTAGAAATTCAATACAATATATATAATATATATTTCCATTTCTATTTCCCAACTTTAGATTACTCTGTTTATCTGATTGATTTTTCTCTGGAAACTGAGTTCAAGGAATACAGAGAGTTAAATCAGAAGAAACACCTGGTCAGGTTTTGTTCAGAGGTGGATTAATGTGTTTGAAGCTATAAGCACTAAAAGACTATCATTTGCCAACTGCTCTTGCTCTCTGCTGCCAACGTGCCACTATGAGGTATTAAAGAATTAAATAAAATAGTAAATAAAATTTAATTTATAGGTAATAAAATAAATTGACTGGTATCCCAAAGTGTCTAACCCTTAAATTGATGACTAAATTGGAACTTTAAAATATATCAAATACCATACAATATCTTAATCTTTTATTCTTTTGGGGGTGCCTCTGCTTTGCAGGTGCCATCAACACGTGCTTAGTCAGCCCATTGGCTATCCAACGAAAGTTTATTTTATTGTGCATAAATAACATATTCAATTTCACTTACAAGTTCTTTATACTACTAGTGCTTCAATCATAGATCTTGTTAAAGTTGCACCATAAGCAAAGTTTTCCAATTTCATAGAAACCATAGTAAATGGAATCTGCTTTCTTGTTTTAGAGATTTAAGGTTTGTATATATATAATATATTATAAATATAAATTTATTTATAATATTTATTTATAAGATATTTATATAATATATAATTTATTTATATAATATATAATAGAAATAAATATATTTATAATATAAATAAATGTATTTATATTTATAATATATATTCATATATATTTATTACTTGTTACTTTCATTACTTATTTCTTTGATTTTGTATCATAGTAACAATGTATGCAGAGGATAGTAAGGAAATATGTGAGTTTTTTTCTACTGTCTTTTTATTTCACTAAAGAGTAACATAAATGAATGGCAGGAAGGCAGGAATGCTGAGCTCTGAAGTGAAGCAGGCTCAAGGGAAAGCAACCTGTAATAAATAGTGAACAGACGCCTCTGTTTGATTTCCTCTCTTTCTACCCTAAGAATCAAGAAAAGTGAAATCTCTAAAATAACAAGTCTGATGTCTACCATCATGGCTAAAATTTAACTGGAGTGCCCACAGCATTGCTGCAGCGCTCAGAACCAAAACAAATTGAGCTACACAAGTCACTCTGGGGCCAGAATAGTAGAAACAGATGTCAAAAAATCAGGCTGATGTACTAAAGGGTCTTAGCAATAATAATAAAAAAGGAAGAAGATTCAGAGAGGTCAAAATGAAATGACTGTCAGGCTGAAAAATCAGCTTCCAGGTAATTCTGAAGAATCTTCTCTATGCAGGACTTTATTCTTTGTAACGGGGAACCAATAATTTCTAGAGTATCTTTTATGAGGATAAAAGAACTAGGAATAAGAATGAATCACATTTTTGTTCCTTTCTGCAGTTACGCGCAAATGCAATTACCACATACAGATTTTTCTCACTCTGATTTTTGCTCTGTGCGGTGTGTCCTTTGTGTGTTACCCTGTTGTCCCAATCACACTTGCAATGAGCTGCCAAATTAATTTTAGAAAGATATTAAAAAATGATTTTGGTGGATTTATTTAAAAGGTTGAAAGAAGTATATGGACACTTCCGGAAAAAAATGGATGCAAAGAGATGGTTAGTTTCAAACAAGGTTAAAAACCAATTATAAGCCTCTATATTTGGCTATGTTTGATAACTAGGTACGTGGTACACAGAAATTATATACATTACAAATACATATTGTACACAGAATTATAAGTATGTTGTATTACCAACTAAAGATACAGTTAGAGAAGAGTAGTTAATATATTAATGTATACACTTCTTTCAAAAGTATTCAGAATATTTTGTGCACATGATTTCTGTAGTACTTATGATAAGTATTGTTACCTCCACCCATATGTCAGGTTAAGTATATAGAGAAAGAATAACAATTGAAGGGGAAGATAAAAATGAATGGATCCTCTATGGTGCCCATCATTGGATCTTTTGTCTCAAGCTGGCTCTCCACAGGTAGTAACTGGAGGTTTGATCCTTCAGAATTACTCCAAGTTCTAATCATGTGGAGATTAATTCTTAAACCTATGCATTACATGGTATAAAATCTAGAATACAACCTTGATCAATAATTAGCCAAGAATTGTTTGAAAGTAATTATGGTGATGGCAAACTGCAAACTTAACCCAGTAGCTCACTCACACACTCAGGGGGCTCACTCTTTTTTCCCCAACTTTACTGAGATATAATTGACATATAACATTGTATAAATTTGAGGTATACAACATAATGATTTGATATATGTATATATTGCAATATGATTATCACAATAGGTTGAGTTACACTCATCACCTCACATGGTTACATTTTTGTGTGTGATGAGAACTTTTAAGATCTACTCTCTTAGTAACTTTCAATATACAGTGCAGTATTGTTAGCATTATGGTAGCTGAAATAAGTCAGGCAGAGAAAGACAAATACTGTATGATCTCACTCATATGTGGAATCTACAAAACAAAACAATGAACTCATAGAAACAGAGAAAAGATAAGTGGTTGCCAGAGGCGGGGGTTGAGGGGTGGGAGGAAATGGATGAAGGTGGTCAAAAGGAGACTCATTCTTTTGGAACGAGGTTGAAGCATTAATTTCATCATTACTTCTCATATAGTAAGTAGATTTTGGAACACTATGGAGACTATCATGGAGAAACAATTTGAGACCTAAAGAATAAAGCTTCTCAGTTTGATATTAGCTTATTGTGCCTTAGATCCTTGAAAAGCTAGACTCTCATGAAGCATTGCTTGGTTACCTTAAGAGTGATTCTCAAACTTGAGTGTGCATCAGAATCACCTGGAGGGCTTGTTAAAACACAAATTCCCAGGTCTCACCTTCAGAGATTCTTATTCAGCAGGTATGTGGCTACAGCGAATTTAGTATTCTAATAAATTCCTGGGTGATGCTGATGCTGCTAATCCAGGGACAACTCTTTGGAACCACTGCCTTAGATTAAGAGCATTTCATGAATAATTTTCTGAGGTCCTCAAATTGAAAAAAGGAACCATCAAAATTATAAACCTCCCACTTTCTCCATTTTAACCTTTTGTATTTCTTTTATTGTAAGGAAAAAAGTATGAACTCTATGTTTTCATACCAAATCCCCCAATCCTGTAGTACCTCACTGCCTATTCTCCTTAAAACATCCCATGAGCAGTTAGCAAATGATACATGAGATAAGAACATGCATTTCTCACCAGACCTATTGGCTGATTTGTATTCACTGCTCCTAGTTAACTGTGAGATTTAGTTGCATAAGCCAGTTATAGACTGTCAATATGCTAATGCTCGTATTCCACTTTTCTTTTCTTCATAAAGTGTTTATTGGGCCTACAATTCATTCTTATACTTTTATATTAATTACAGACATGTAGCATTTAAATCAAAGTGAAAAAAGAAAATACTCAACTAATATACAGGAAAAAGTTAAACTAGACGTACAAAAAAGACTATATACAAAATACATATTATAAAAGGTAGTGAGTAAATCACTTATTGTCCTTTCTTGGTCATCAGTTTGCGTTAGAGCTCCACTAACTGCTGCCTTGGTTGATTTTTGCCTTCAGTTTGTCACTACTTCCATCTGCTCAAATATAGTGGCCAAAATTAGCCAGCTCAAACAATATTTTAACATGCTACTACCATGTTTAGGGACGTCAGATAGCTCTTTTTTGTCTATTTTGTCAAATCCAAACCCCTCTAACATAATATTTTTTTTCTCTACAGGTCAAAATAACCAGCAAAACACTGCTGAGTAAAGACGACCTGTTCTAAGGATCAGTGCTCATCTTAATCAAAACTCTTTCAAAAGGAATGTGGCTCATGGAGTGAAAAAAGGACAGGAACGCATGGGTTGTGGTTCACATTACCAAGAGAGAAACCTGCAAGAGATAGCAATGAATATCTTTTTCAAGTAAATTCTTTTGATTTTTTTTTGAAAGATGAGAATAAACCACAATCTTCCTGAAAGCAGGAGAGAGAACTTCCTTCTCAAAATAGGAACAATAATAGTGACTATGGTGTGCCTATTTAACACTACGATAAAGACTAGTATGTATTTTAAACCTCAGTATTTACATTTTAATTCAAGAAAGGTAGTTCTATTTGTAATCTGCCTTACTATATAATTATATAATCATATCATTAGAAATAATATCATTTAATACCCAATCAATGGATCCCTGCTAGATGACTGTCCAGGTTCTGCTTGAAGCGACAAGCTGATTACTGCTTTATTTTCTTCCAAAAAACCTATTCATTGTTGAACAACTTTAACTCTTTGATTGTCATTATAGAAACTATGTGTTCGATACCGACCAATTTATCTACAATATTTTAGAGTCTGCAGAAGTTGTTCTGCAGATTTAAACTGATAAATTGGTTAAACAGCATTTCCTAATGGCCAAATACATTTAATAAAAGTATATAAAATTTACATAGGGATGTTTGATAACGGTGCCAGGTTCAGAGACATTTTGACCAGGAGGTCTTTGGGAGAAGGTCTTTTGATTTCTCAAAGGAAAGTCCTTTGGGTGCCTTTAAAATGCAATTGTGAGAAGCAAAGGAAAGTGGTTTTTTGCATTCTGTTGGATAAAGTAATTAGTTTTGCATCTGAACCCATGCACCAGCATTTACCTCCTCCTGAGAGGACTACACAGAACAAATTTGCTCAAAGAGGTGACCATTTCACAAATTGAATTCCAACTGTTCTGTTCAGCCTAAATTGCCCTGGCATGGTCACAAAATAAATACAAGATGAATTTGATGAAATAATTGCTAATTTTAAGTGTAGTTATAATTTTAACACAATTGAACATAAGTCATTTATTTAGTCAATGTGTTTTATGAGCAAGACCATATTTAACTTGTGTGTGTATATATATAAACATTCAGAATACTTTATACATTATACATATATACACATGTGTATATATTATATATATGTACATTATATATAAATATGTACATTCAGAATATTTGAGAATATAGTATTATGTTAGACTATTGGCTGTAGTTTCCATGTTTATGTTTGAAGAATTTTTTGTGTTGCTTAAGCAGCATATAAATTTACATGTAAATTCATGTAAATGAGCATTAATTTTTTATTGGTACAACCAAAAAATAATATTAGAGAACAATTATGAGGAAACATTGATAAAATACTTTCATAATTTCACTTAAATATATTTTTTTAAAAATTGATTTTTGATCCTTTGTGGATGCCACAATCCCTTCCCAGCCACTCCAAATAAGTCAATAAATTTAAATAAAAAGAAAGAAAAACAAGCAAAATACATTTTAAAGCAAATATTTTTATACAATGCTTTGTAAGTCACCACAAATATCTACTTTTCCCTTCCAGACTGTTTATACACATGACAAATAAATTGTATTTTAGCTCAGTTATCTGAGCATTTCCCAGCTGTACCCATTCAAGAGTCATTTATTCCTAAAGCTCTTCTTAATATGTAAACCAATAGTAGTGAAATATGGTTTTATAGACACTTTTCATAGAAAGTGATTTATTTCCACTTTTATTTGTGATTGTTTACATAAATATAAATTTCTTTCAATATCAGATATTAGCTGTTTTAAGTAACACTAAGATATGCTTACTAATGAACATCATCTTCAAAAATTAAGAGAGTAAGTGAAATGTTTAGACCTGGCTTACGGGGGTTCAGTTTATTCATTACATTGTTAATGCATCATAAATTTAATATATGTTTAGGTATGTCAAAAATTTGCTTATGCAAAATATTTGCCCTTCACCAAACAAATAAAATTTTATAACAATACGGGCTTTGGTCAACTTGATGGATTGCTTAGTGTAAGACTTGCTTGTTTCCCAACAGAAAAGCACAATGAGTTTATCTCAACTTACCAAGAGAAATGAATCTCTGGAGAATTGGCATTAAGTCCTGTGGTTTGGCTTGTCTCGATTTTGATGGATGTCCTATTGCCTATGTTCCCGTAAGTAGAAGAATTAAAATAAAGTGGCTATACTGGATGTTTTAAGGTTATCATGACATTAAATACTCACTACTGGCATTAGAAAAGGATTAAATTACATTTTTCAATGGAATGATGCAAATAGACAATGAATGAAATAATTAAACTAAGGAAATCTATTATAACACATCACTTCTAATATTCCTCAAGATATTTTAAGGTATTTTAAAAGTCAAGTAAAAAGGGAAGATTCTGCAAAACTTGCCTATTGAGCAATTAGTGTCTTATTTCCTATGTTTAATGAAGGTATTTTAGATAACAGTGCCTTAAAAAAAACAGTTCATGAGTACTTAGGAAATAAAAAGGCCTCTGTGGAAATTATAATTCTAAATGTTTACTAATTTCTTTGGAGTTCTCACTTCCAACATTTAAAAAATATCTGTAAAATATTTTGATAAAGCAAGTAGTCTGTAGCAAAAATTAGTATTGTCATTTGGGTGAATATACTGAAATGAGAAAACGCAAATTTTCGTTAAAGATTTTGCTTTCTTTAGAATCCATACCTGGGGAGTGTGTTTGTGTGTGTTTGTGACTTATGAACTTGAAGGGCTTGAAGGGATTTTATTGTTTTAGTGATTCGTACTAGTATAAAACCTGTTTTATCATTTTCAATAATTATTGCTACTCTGATTTTTCAATATTCTTATTTAAAGATATATTTTTCCTATTTAGAATCACTTAAAATTCATTAAAAATAAAAGGAATAGAGATTATTCAATTAGGAGCAAAATATCAAATATAATATTTTTCATATTTCTAAAATAATGTCAATTAATAGAAAATAAAATAATTCCTCTATAGAAAACAAACTGTCCTATATGCTACAGTACCTTGTATTTAGTAGTTACTTAATAAATATTTGTGATAAATGAATGAAAGCATTATCATTCTATTTTGGTAGATTTGATAGGGACCAAAGAGTTTATTTTTCTCAAGCTGTGGGATAGGTATAAGAAAGTGTACATTAATCATTCACACCCAAGCAGTAGAAAGAGTTCATTAGCTAAAAAGGTGCAGCATCTGTTTGTCACTAAAGAAATTGAGCAGAATCACATGAGAAAATAAATTACCCAGGAAATGGGCTGGTCCTAACTGAAGGGGGGAAAATAATCACAAGAAACACACATCATCATCATGTTTTTTACCTGAGGGGATGAGATCTACTTAAAGTGCTTGATTTTAAACTGGTCTACATAGAACACTGACAGTGTGTAGATTTCACTCAAGAGCTGTGATAGTTGTCAAGGCTCAATTAGATCCTCTCATTCTCTATACTTTCAACAAGAGAAGTTTTCACTTTATTGGCTTTAAATGTTGATGGGACCAAAGGAAAAAAATGGCTAAAATAAACTTGAAAAACAAGGAGCTAAATGGCAAATGGAGACACAAGCATGCATGAGTATAATTTTGTTCTACAATTTTCCAGGACAATAAATGTTACATATTTTTATTTCTCTGAATCACGGAAATCTAGACCCCACTAGTGCCACACAGGAGTCTTGGAGGGCTTGAGCAGCACATAAGATAATACAAGAAAAGTTAAAAATTTGGAGGGAGAACTATGTCTCATGTTCAATGTATTGCAATCCTACCCAGATGATTTGTCGAAGACGTCATTAGCTATCTGCTCAATGGCCAGTAGCTCCGCTGTATCCTTGTCACACTTGACCATGGGAATCTTTTCCTTTGAATCTACCCATGTTTAGTATTCAGATCTCAGGCATCCACCCATTAGCACATTAGAGACCTGGCCACATCCTGGGTTGTTTTGTGTAACGTGGGCACAAATCCTCTTCCACCACTTTCCGGGTGTATCATGGAAGCCACACACAAGCTTGACCCCTTCGACCTCTTAAACTCAAATCTTTAGTCTCTTCCTCTACCTCACGGCTGAACCAATTTACTGTCCCTTAATGATTCTAAAACATAAATTCTATTTACTCGTTGTCAGGAGTGGGAGTGAAGAGCTGTAAGGAAAGCTCAGGTTTCCAAAGATTTTCATTCTCCTCAGTGTGTAGATAGAAAACAGATTTGCTTTGTTTTCCCCTGGTGAATTCACAGCAACTGACATGAACCAGGACAGAGGTAGTTGTCTCATTCTCCCTGCATATACAGTCTCTTCTCATTATTCATGGTACTTGTGTTCTACAAGTTCTCAGCAAATGCTGAGTTAGTGAATACTGAACCATTGCTCCTAGGCAAAATACAGAGTTAGATTCCTGCAAGTCTCCGGTCACAGCATTTTCATCAATCGATCAATAAAGAACCCTGCTTTATGTGTGTTTCTGTGTGTTCCTATTACATAAGACACCTTACCTAATACATATCGTTGACTCATTAACATTGAACTCACAACACACAGCTCTAGAACTCATGTTTGAACAAACCGTATCCAACATACTTATTTTATCCATAAGGCGCATCACAGCCTTCTTGCACTTAGGAACACTAGATGACACTTCAGTTCTCTGTTTGGGGGCCATTGTAAACAACAAAATAACCAACAAAAAAAGCACAAAATAAGGAAAAGGTGGCACTAAATAGACCACAAAAAGGACACTTGTTTACAGTATTAGAGCTGAAACAAGAAGGCAGAGTGTAATCTTGTTTGATCTCAATGGGGAAGATGCACATTGGTTGATTTGAATATTTTGCTGCTCTGCACATGTCCACAAATGACCAAGAAATCTCTTCAGGTATTGATTTTGGGGTTACACATAAATTTTCGTGAGTGGGCAAATTTGCAAATATGAATCCACAAATAATGAAGTTTGTATATATGCACACATCAATAATTATATATTATATATAATAATATATGCAATATATAACTTTTGTATATGTATAGATAATCACAACTATGTAAATGGCTTTGACCTTATCACCAGACTAAGCAGGAATAATTAAGCCAAGGGGAAGAACTAAATTATATCTATTAAAATAATATTTGACAACTACACTTATTTGCTTTTGACCTCCAAAGATTATTACTAAGTTTCAAAAAAAAAAACGTACAGAGCTGAATGAGAGAGAGAAATTGAAGAAGACTTGGGTCTAGATGGGGAATATAATTTTATAGACCATAGTGAAAACTAATCTAAATAAACTCCAAATGGATTAAAATATCATTTATTCAAAGGAGTAATGACTGTGGGGAAGTCAAGTTGCGTGAGCACTGACAATCAAAATTATAGAAAAGTATGAGAATATTGCTGTTATTGATGGCAAAGATGGTAGCTGAACTTTGGGTCACATGGAAGGTAGAAAAATTAACCTGAAGATCCACCAAATATATTCAAAATTAACAAGTAGTTCATGTTATATCATGACATAAGCCAAAATTGTTTATTCATTCATTTATATATTTATTTCAGTGACACAAAATGTCACAATTTCTAAGAGCTATTGACTATAATTGAGATAGAATTCTGTAGAAACAAGTTTTTAAAATTTAATGAGGAAATGCAAATAAAGGAGAAAATCTTTTCTAGAATGTTTGTTTTTTATAGTGTTTAGAAAGGTCGTGAGTTAGATGACAGTTTTATAATTTAATATCACCCTTCTTGCACTCTGCCAAAATTTAGCATTCTGTCCCATAGCAGAATGAGATGGGCAGATTCTCAGTTAGACCTATTCTGTAGAATAGGATAGTTACTGAGTCAGGTAGCCCAGTGAAAATCTTGGCGATGAAAATTCAGTCTGCCTGAAAAGGATGGGGACTTCATAAGATGACCAGTGAGATCTCTCCTGACAGAGGCATGAAGCAGAATGATGGTGAACTCTGATGTGTCAACACTCAGCACTTTGGGAGACAGGCTGTTGACTTTGCATGATCTACTGGAACACCAAAAAGAATATGGCATGTTGTCTGTGCGCTAAGGCAACCAAGTATTAGGTAATTCGAAAACCAGCACTTGGAGCAAGTACTAAAGCAGACTGAGGACTGAAGGTCATCAGAAACAGGTAATCAGGATCAATTCAAAGCAAAATTACCTGATATTAAAGCAAAGCAAAATTACCTCCTAATTCAGGCAGTTGGATCAGGAAACTTGAGGATATTTGAACATACAAGTGCCATATATACAATTTCTCTGATGGAAATGAAAGGAGGGGGTTTTGGGGAAAAAGTTCCAATAGATAATTCCTGTGCCAACCATCACCCTGCAATGCGGTGCAGGAGAGGGAGCAGTGATGATAAGCAGGCCTTGGCTATGTATAGGACATTTGGATGTCAGGTCTTGCCAGTTCAGAGAGAAACCAAATTGTATTTGACTCATTCTCCTTTTCTCTGAAGTTTTCTACATACACTGATCTATATAATGAAAATAGATCATTAAATACTAGGCAATATAAAATCTCGATAAATTAATATTTCCAAAATAACTTTCTTGGCTTCTAATCCTGCATCTCCGCAAAAGCAGAAAAACAATACATATATGTAGTCATAGCATAGTAAGTTTCTATGGAGTGCATAGATCTAAACATCTTGTACCATTTGAAGTAAATAATATTGATGATTTAAAAAAAATAGTACTCTGTTTATGATCTGGGAGAGAAATATGTGACACTTTGCCTTTATAAATTTTTGCCATAGTAATAATTCAAGTACTTCTATACAAAACCAAGTCCTCCAACGTTGTATTAGAGTGATCATGATCTGTTGATAAATAGCTAACTCCATCTTGAGGACATCCTATTTTAAACAATTAAAAATATAGTCCTCATATTTCAGAGTTTTGTACTATGATTTCAAAGCATCCTCATGTAAAACTTTCTTGCCAGCCTGCTGTACCTTTTCCATGCTTGAGATAGCTGTCCTTCAGCAGATACTAAAGTATTTCATTTGTAATTTGTAAATCCCCTTATAGACTGTGAAGATGAAAGCACTTGCTAATGCTATGAATGTGAGACTGAGATTCCAAAGAGAGGAGAGTATGTATGAAGCTAGTTAATCTCAATCTACTCTATTAATTTATTTTTTCCTCATAAGATTAGTTATAACACTGAAAATGAAGAAAGTGTAAGAGTGAATTTCAAAAAGTAATTTTTTGTGTTAAATATATGCTAATCAAATTTAATTAATTTAAAATCACAAAATAGGGTGTCAACTTAAAAGAAATTTAGAATTTCTGTCGTTATCCTTTAGGATTTGAAAAACGTTTACATTTTTGCAGTTTTGCTGCATTTGGGCTCATTGTTTCAAATAATAAAAATTTTAAAGGGCATTCTTGATTATTTAAGTTTATAGACAATGTACATTAAAATATTTATGATTGCTTAAATTCAGCTTTTTTGAAATAGCATTTGACTCAAAATATTTTAAGAGATGTTCAAATCTTTGAAAATATTCCATAAGATTTAGAGGGTAAAAGCAGTTTTTTGACTGAAAACACTGAACACGACAAAAAACAAAATCAAAGCAATCTATAAAACTATAGTTTTGACCTTGGGTTTGGCGATGACTTTTTACATACACCACCAAAAGCGAGATCTATGAAAGAAAAAAAATTTAACATAGCACTTCATTAAAATTGAAGACTTTTACTCTGCAAAATACACTGTTAAGAGAATGAAAAGACAGCTACAAACTAGGAGAAAATGTTTGTAAATCACATATCTGACAAAGCACTTTTATCCAAAATATACAATGAACACTTAAAACCAAACAATAAGAAAATAAACTACTCAATTAAAAAATGGGCAAAAGATCTGAACAGACATCTCCCAAAAGAAGATATACAGATGGAACATAAACACATGAAAAGATGCTCAACACCATATGTCATTAAGGAATTGCTAATTAAAACAACAATGAGCTACCACAACACACTTACTAGAATGGCTGAAATCCAAAACACTGACAACACCAAAGCTGGCAAAGATGTGGAGCAATAGAACTTTCATCCATTGCTGGTGGGAATGCAAAATGGTACATCCACTTAGAAGAAAGTTGGAGATATTTTTACAACGCTAAATGTACCCTTACCGTACAATCGAGCAATCACACTCCTTGGTCTTTACCCAAATGACTTGATAACTGATATCCACATGAAAATCTTTACATGAATGTTTATAACAGCTTTATTTGTATTTGCCAACGCTTGGAAGCAACAAAGATGTCCTTCGATAGGTGAACGGATTAAAAAAACACCTGTAATACATCTATACAATGGAATGTTATTCAGTGATAAAATGAGCTATCAAGCCATGAAAAGACAAGGAGGAACCTTAAATGCATATTGCTAAGTGAAAGAAGCCACTCTGAAAAGGTTGCACACTGTATGATTCCAACTAATTGACATTCCCGAAAAGGCAAAACTATGGAGATAGTAAAAGTATCTGTCGCTGCCGGGTGATGGGGGGAGGGATGGAGGGATAAATAGGTGGAGCACAGTGGATTATTAGGGCAGTGAATATATTCTATATGACACAGTAATGATGGACACACGTCATTACACAAAGAGTAAACCCTAATGTAAACTATGGAATTTAGCTAATAGAAATATATGAATATTCATTCATTCATTTTAACAAATGTGCCACAATATTAAAAGATGTAAATAATAGGGGAAATTGTGTGGGGGGGAGAAGATGGGGTAAATGGGAACTCTGTACTTTATGCTCAATTTTTCTATAAGCCTAAAACTACTAAAATTAATCTATATCTATATGTAATAAATTATATATAAATATATATAAGTTGATAGACTTTACTTTTGTATCATATATATTGCAAATGGTGTAAATTGTTTTAAGACTATTTAATTGCTGTCATTCCAATGTTCTCTATAAATGGATGCAGAAGAAAATATTGTGGACATTGCATTACCTTTTCTTCAGGTATGTTTGATTACAGTAACTTCTAACTTGTTTCCATTTTTTTCTCACTCATTTTTGACTTATGTTCACCTTCAGCATGAGACATGTCACTTAGTTCCCTCTCTATAATCAATTCTTTTCTTTTGTTTTTTTCATAACAATGCTCCATTTTCAAGAAGCAACTTCTTGGTCAAATTCTTATCGTTGATTAATTCACTCACTCATTCATTTAAATATATTTAAAATGAATGTCTATTATGGGCCAGTCACTATGCTTGGCACTGGTAATAATGAGAAAAACCACAGTCTCTGCTCGGAAGAAGAATGTGATCTCTCTGAGGAAGATAGATAAGTACATTAATACAGATAACTTTCTTCATTCATTTATTAATGCAACAGAATTTGACTACTGGATGCTTAAGATGTGTCCGAAACTACTCTGATCTCTAAAGATTGGAAATACAAAACATATGCAAAAACAAATAAATATAAGCATGTTAGGGATAAGTGCTATGAAGAACATAAAACTAAGTGATGAAACTTCAAATTGGCCATGATTGAGCCATTGATACAGGGCAATACTTCTGAGGATAAACAATTATAAAACTGGTCAAAATACACGAGGCAGTTATTTTCTAACTTTGGCACAAAGGTGAGATTTACAATCTTTATGGCTTTCTGCTGCAGGTCAGTTTTCAGACTCTGGTCGGGGAGGGTGGAGCCCAAGCAGAACACAGTGTCACATACAACTTTTATGGCTATTTGGGCAGCTAATATTTGCATGTTAGGGTACTAGAGAGAAGAGAGGAGCACAGAGAAGGAGCTCCAGAAATCTGCATATAAATCCATTCTAGTCATTGGAAAAAATCTGAGATAGACTGGCAAAGTGTGACACTCCATGAGACCTAGCAGAGAACAATTATTAGGAAGTTATGAAATTACTGGAAATACAGTGCTATTCATTAAATCGCACAGTACTAGAAGGCATGGAAGTTCTGTCATGCTGGATTTTAGAGACCTCAATGACACTGGCAGCATTCAGTGACCACTCCAGAAAAGCCACACCTTAGGATTTGGGTTATTAAAGCCCTGGAGAAACAGTTACACTAGACCTCCTCTAATAAAGTTTAAAAGCAAGCCTTAAAATCTTCAAATCGACCCACTAGTAAATTAACTGATTCCCAGAACTAATCTTAGTAACCTCTTAAGATGCCAAAATCCAGACTCTCAACATACAAAACCTAAAATACACAGAATGCTATAAAAAAATCAATAGATGTGCAAAGTGACCCATTTCCAAAATAATAGTCAAAATAAGCAAAATTTAAGATGAGGCAGGAGTTTCAATTATCACACTGGACGTTAAAATACCTATTATAAATATGTACACAGATTTGCAAAATAAAGTCATTTTGAATGAACAGATGTGGAAATATCGAAATGGAAACTACAAAAATGGCCTAAATGGAAAGTGTAGAACTGAAAACTCCAATATCTATAAGGCAAATAGAAGAAGATGGTATCAGTGCACTTGAATACATATCAATAGAAATGATTCAATTTATTTTTTTTAATTCTGAGAAAAAAAATAAACTGAGCTTTAGTAAGACATGGGACAATTTTAAGTGGTCTAACATGTATATTTGAGTCTCTACAAGACAAGAGAGAGAAAATGGGGCAAAATAAGTGTTTGATGAGATAATAGCTAAAGTTTCCTAAATTTAGCGAAAAACATGTACTTACAGATCCACAAAGCCCAGCAAAATCCAAGCAGGGTATGAAAAATAATTAAATAAATGAACAGCCACATCATTGCCAAACTACAGAAAACCAAAGGTAAAGAGAAAATTTTGAAAACAGCCAGAGTAAATCAAAACACTAAATATGAGGGAGTAATGACATGAACATTTTTTGATTCGCATCAGAAACAGTGAAATCTAGAAAACAAGCAACAGATATATTTAAAATGATGAAAGAAAAAAATGTAAGGACATTCATTAAATGAAGAAATGTTTATTTAAGAAAATTTACTAAATCTCAGTAAGAACAGCTAGAGTCTGTGTCACTTGAGCCACAATCTGCTCCTAACTCCCCTCCTGGCTCAACAAAATGGAAGCTCCACTCTGAGAGGCGTGGCCAACAAAACAGGGCTCCCTTTTCCCTAGCTGTCTGTTAAGTGCTATGGTATCTCCCCGGCATGCCAGAACATCAGTATTTCTCATCCTCTGTAGCTCCATGATTTAAAGATGAAATTCAAGGTTAGTGTGACCAAGAGCTCCTTTCCTCCTCCTAGCCCCACTTGTAGGTCAAAGACTATAGCCCAGGTGTGGCAAGCCAAGAATACTGGTGCCCAGAGTGCTCTTGCCCCAGCTCACTTGTAATGCAGAAGTTCCACATCAGGAGAGGCAACCTGAGAAGACCAATATCTACTGTTCCTGCCTAGCATCCTGTTCATACAGCAAGGGTGCCACTCCAAGAGAAGCATGCAACTGTCCCTGCCCTAGGTCCAGAGCCATGGCTCATAGACTTGCCCAGGGAGAGAGGTAGGCCATAAGAAAGAAGAGCTCCAAAGTTCTCCCCAAAGGAACTGAGTTTATTTGGAAGAGAGTGTGGGAAAGTCCAAGCCCAAGAATTATCTCAAAAACAATGGATGAATGAGTGGTAAGCAATTAAGAGGAGGCTGGCAGTTCCATAAGGACAACAAATTTAACTGTAGGTCAAGAAATTTACCATCAAGAACCAGGAGAAAAGACAGCTAAGGAAAATCTTCTGGGGTCAATAAGATTCAAAAATCGACCACAAAAACTATTCCTGCAAAGGGACTCAAATTTAATTGAATCAGATTGTTGAACAATTTACACCTCAAGGCATTATTGAAAATAAGAGTGTGTATTAGGCAGGGTTCTCCAGAGAAACCAAACCAATAGGATGTATATATGTACAAACATTTACTATGAAAAATTGGCTCACATGATTATGGAGGCTGACAAGTCCCAAGATCTGCAGGGTGAATCAACAAGCTGTTCAGTAAGAGGCCCAGGAGAGCTGAGGGTGTAGTTCCAGTCAAAGGACAAAAGGCTTGAGACCCTGGAAGTGCTGATGTTTCAGTTCAAGTCTGAAGTCAGGAAAAAGTTGATATCCCAGTTCAACTGCAGTGAGGCAGGAAGAATTTTCTCTAGTTGGGGGAGGATTTGCCTTTGTGTTCTATTCAGGCCTTCAGCTGATTGGATGAGGTCCACTCTCATTAGGGAAGGCAATCTACTTTACGCAGTCTACCAATTTACATGTTAATCTCATAAAATAAATCATTACAGAAACACCCAGAATACTGTTTGACCAAATATCTGGGGACCCCATGGCCCAGTCAACTTGACGTGTAAAATTAACCATCATAGAGCAATCAACTGGCAATTGGCTGGGCTTAAGAGTTGGGTGTAATAAGACAGCTCAATACAGTGATCAGGAAAGAGACAAAGAAAACCCTCCAAAAAACACTGTCATGCCAAGGTGGCTGTGGCCATGTCTAAGGCTGACCCCTCTAAGGAATGACATTAGAAATGTTACTGTATAGGAGAAATAGAGGTCAATAAAAAATCCAGCCAAGTCACTAGAAAAATGAACATAACAATATCTGTGGAGGGGATGAGTATCCAAATTTGTTGCAATATATTATGTAACATGTTCTCTTTTTATTTAAAGAAAATTACAAGGCATGCAAAGTAACAGGAAAGTATAACCCATACTTCAGGAGAAAAGCAGCAACAGAAATTGCCGGTGACAGGGCCTAGATGTTGGATTTAACAAACAGTGACTTCAAAGCAGCCCTTATAAATATATTCGAAGGACTAAACAAAATTATACACAAAGAACTAAAGGAAGTTTTGATGAAAATATCTCACCAAATGGAGAATATTAATAAAAGATAGAGATTATCAAAAAAGAACCAAATGTAAATTTATGTGTTGTAAATAAAAAACTAAAATGAAAAATTCACTAGGGTCTCAACAATAGATTTGAACTGGTGAGAGAGAAAGTCAGTGACCCTGACCATAGATTGATAGAGACTATGAAATCCAAAGGACAGAGAGGAAAAAGAAAGAAGAAAAATGTACAGAACTTCAGTGAAATGTGGGACACCATTAATCATACCAACATATGCATAATGGAAATATCAGAATTAGAAGAAGGAAGGAAACAAGCAGAAAAAAATATTAGAAGAAATAATGGCTGAAAATTTAAATTTGATGAAAAACATTAAGCTATACATTCAAGACAGATATATAATATGCAAACATTTTCTGCTCTTTTGTGGGTTATCTTTTTCACTTTGTTGATGCGGGGCATTGAAGGGCAAAATTTTTAATATTGGTGAAGTATAAGTTATCGGTCTTTTCTTAGGTTGCTTGTGCTTTTCATATCATATCTAAGAAGGCTTTGCCTTACTGAGGTCACAAAGATTTACTTTTATATCTATGATGTTAGCTGTGCATTCTTCATACATGCCCTTTAAGAAAGTTCCCTTCTATTCCTAGTTTGTTGAGTGTTTATGTTAAGAAGTGGTGTTCAATTTTTTCAAATACTGTGTGTCTATTGAGATGATTGTGTGGCTTTTGTCCTTTATTCTATTTGTATGTTGTATTATATTATATTAATTGTATAATTAATTAAATTTATAATTAAACCACCTTTGAATTCCTATGACAAAATTCACTTGGCCGTGGTGTATAATCCTTGATATATATTGCTGGATTTGTTTGCTAGTATTTCATTGAGGATTTTTGCATCTATATTCATAAGATATGTTGGTCTGTAGTTTGCTTTTCTTGTGATATCTTTGTCCAGATTTGATATTAGGATAATGCTGGTCTCATAGCATGAGTTGGAAAGTCTTTTCACTTATATTATTTGGAAGATTTTGTGAAGAATTGGTATTAATTCTTGTTTAAATGCTTGGTAGAATTAACCAGTGAAGTCACATAGACCATGGCATATCTTTGTGAGAATTTTTTTAGTTAGTAATTCAATCATTTTCATTCATCTCAAATTATTTTATAATTTTCCTTATGATTTTCTCTTTTCCCACTGGTTATTTAGGAGTGTATTAATGTCCACATATTTGTGAATTTCAAAAATTCTTTCCTGTTACTGATTTATAATTTCTATTGTGGTCTGTGATATAATATAAAACTATATTTTGTCTTGGTTCATGGTCCCTGGAACAGAACTTCTAAAACCCTTGGAATTTTTTAAGTGATAGAAGTGTCTTTTGTTATTCATAATGAGCCACTTTTGATCACATCTGAGTTTATGCTAGTGAGATAACTTAGGATGGGGCCCCTGGACAGTCTCAGGATGAGGCTAGTCCCTGGAAAGATCAGTTGATTTGAAGTTTCGTACTTTCAGCTCCATTCACTGACCTCTGGGAAGGGATGTGTGTGGGGCTGGAGATTGAGTTCTATAAAAACTCTCAAACAATGGGATTTGGAGAACTTCTGGGTTGATGAACTCATCAAGGTCCTGGGAGGTTGGCATGCCCAGAGATGGCATGGAAGCTTTATGTTCCCAACTCCACACCTTGCCCTATGCATCTCTCCTATTTGGCTTTTACTGAATTGCATCATTTATAATAAACTTGTAAACATAAGTGTCTCCCTGAGTTCTGTGAGCCATCGTAGCAAATTCTCAAACCTGAGGATGAAGTAGTATAGCCATTCAGTCAGAAGTATGGGTGGCTCAACACTTGAAACTGGCATCTGAAGTGGGAGTGATCTTGTGGGAATGAGCTCTTTAACTGTGGGATCTGATGCTAACACCAGGAGATAGTGTCAGAAGTGAATTGAATTGTTGGACACTGAGTTGGTGTTAGAAAATTGGTTGTTGGTGTTGGATAACACCCCAGGTTAGAGAACATACTTTCTATGATTACAATACTTTTGAATTTATTAAGCTTTTTTAATGTCCCAGAATATGGTCTATCCTGGGGAATATTTCATGTGCATTTGAGAAGAATGTATATTCTGCTGTTGTTGAGTAGCATGTTCTACAGATGTTTGTTAGGTGTTCTTGATTTATAGTATTGGTTAAGTGTTCTATATCCTTATTGATCTTTTGCCTAGTTCTTCTATTTATTATTGAAAGTGGAATATTGATGTTTCTAACTATTCTTGTTGAATTGTCTATTTCTCCCTTCAATTCTGTTTTTGCTTCATATATTTTGGGGGTGTCTAATTAGGTGCACATATTTTTATACTTGTTATATCTTCTTCATGAATTGACTATTTTTTTCATAATAAAATCTCTCTTCATCTCTAGTAACATTTTTCATTTTAAAGTCTATCTTGTCTGATACTAGTAGAGTCAATCAAACTATCTTATGGTTACTTTTTGCATTGTATATCTTTTTTCTATTATTTTACTTTCAATTTATTTGTATCTTTGAATCAAAAATGTGTCTTCTGTAAAGAGCATATAGTTGGATCATATTGTTTCTTTCATCCAGTCTGAGAATCACTACCTTTTAATTGGAATGTTTAATCCATTAATTTTTAATGTTATTTGTATTTTCAGATTTACATCTGCCATTTTACTTTTTGTTTTCTATATATCTCTTGACATTTTTGTTTCACAATTTTTAATGCCTTCTTTTGTATTAAGTAAATATTTTTTAGTCTAAAAGTTTAATTCACTAATATTTTTAAAACATTTTTCCTAATAAGTCTTGATAAAGGATTTGTATCTATAATATATAAGGGAATCTTACAACTAAAATATATAATGACAAATAATTAAAATGGACAAACGGTCTGAATATACAATATTCCAAAGAAGATATACAAATCGCCAATAAGTACATGGAAAGATGTTTAACATCGTTAGTCACCAGGGAAATGCAAATCAAAGCCACAGTGAAATAGAACTTCTTCTTCACTAGGATGGTTAAATTGAAATGACAGATAATAATAATTGTTGCCAAGGATGTGGAGAAATTGGAACTTTCATGTATTGTGAATGGGAATACAAAATGGTGTAGTCACTTTGGAAAACAGTTTGGCAGTTCCTCAGAAAGATAAATATAGAGTTACCATATGAATCAGAAATTCTACTCCTAGGTATATATCCAAGAAAAATGAAAAGATATGCACACCCAAAAACTTGTACATGAATGTTTGTAGCAGCATTATTCATAATAATCACAAAGTAGAAATAACCCAAATTGCCATCAACTGATAATGGATATACATAATGTTGTATATCTGTACCACAAAATATCATTCAGCAATAAAAGGAATGATGAACCTGGAGAACATTATGCTAAATGAAAGATACCTGTCATAAAATATCACGTATTGTACAATTTAGTTTTACATAAAATGTCTAGATTATGCAAATCTATAGAGACAGAAAGTAGATGAGTGGTCACCTAGGTATGGGAGAGGTAGTGTCAGGAAAATGGAGAGTGACTGCTAATGGGGAACTTGTTTCTTTTAGAGGATGAAAATGTTCTAAACTGATAGTTAATCTCTGTGACTATACTAAAAATTATCAAATTGTAGACTTTAAATGGGTGAATCAGATATATATGGGAGACACAAAGTAAAAATAAGAAAAATAAGGGGCTGGCCCAGTGGCATAGTGGTTAAATTTATCACTCTGCTTCAGTGGCCCAGGGTTCATGAGTTTGGTTCCTGAATGCAGACCTACACTGCTCATCAAGCCATGATGTGGTGGCAGCCCACATACAAAAATTAAGGGAAGATTGGCACAGATGTTAGCTCAGGACTAGTCTTCCTCAAGGAAAAAGAGGAGGATTGGCAACAGATGTTAGCTCAGGGCCAATCTTCTCACCAAAAAAAAAAAAAAAGAAGAAGAAGAAGAAGAAAAATAAACTTTAATTCCTCCTGGTACAAAAAGGAAAAGAGACTACCCCCTCCCTTTTCTTAGAACATTTACTTAAAAAAAAATTTAATTGTAAATTCTCTCTCTGCCACTTAGATAGGTATGTAAATCTTTTTAAAAGTTAAATAAGCTTCTCACAAGCTTTACAACCCAGAAATATTTTTCTCAAAACCTTCCAGCCATCCCTTTGAAATGTAATCATTAAAGAAGATAGCACCTATATCTCCTATTTTCTGTGGGAGGCTAAGAGCCTAACTTTAGCTGGTGCCTGGCTCCAAGTTATAAACCTACCTCCTATCATAAAGATATGACTAGTTTCCTTTTTAAAGGCAATTAACAAACACAGGTGGCTATCCCAATTATAAGGTGAACTTAGGGAGAGGATTGCTGGGAAGATGGCAGCATAGGAGGACTCTGAACTCACCTCCTCCCGTGGACACACAAATTTACAACTATCCTTGGAGAAATTATCCCTGAGAGAGAACTGGGAACTGGACTAAAAAAACCCCCACAACAAAGGACAGTGTTGACTGAGGTGAAAGAGGCAGAAATACCTTTCTGGAGAGTAAAAAGACATTCTAGCCACGATGCTTCATGGCTGGGAGCAATCTTAAGGTACAAAGCTTTTCCTGGAGGACTGGGGGATCTGAGCAGGAGAGCTTTGCCACAATAAGCAGCTTTTGAACTCAGCACAACTGAGATGAGTGTCATAATATCTGGCTTTGCTGGCTTTAAAAATAACGGGGAATATCCTCAGGAAAAGCTATTGAATATAAGAGAAAGAACAGCCTGCTCTTAAAGGGCCCATGTACAAATTCACTGCGTTCAGAAAGCAACACAAAATCACCAGAAAGAAAGATGCACACTTCCTTGGTGAAAAGAGACTCACTTGATAGGCTCTGGGTGCATCTCAAGGAGGCAGGAGGCAACAGGGACCACCTCCCCAGGGACTGAGACATTGGTGGCAGCCATTATTGTGACCTAGTACAGGTGTGCTGACATCAACACTGGCAGGTGCCATTGGAATTCTTCCCCTGGCTTGTTAGTGCAGGACTTTGCCTCGCGCACTAGAGCACTGATTTAATCCATCTCAGCCAAGGCAGGCAGCCTGCTGTAGGGACTGGCCCCACTTAACAGCAAGCCCTTGGGTAACTTGTGGGCCCATTTGGTGTGGTGTGTAGGACCTCTGCAGTGGACGAGTGGGTCCGCCTCTATGGGGCAGGCACATGTGAGGGGCGGGCTTGCATTAGTGGAGTGTGTGGAGCCTCTGCAGCAGGGTGAGTTGGTCCACTTCAGTGGGGTGGGGCATGCACATAGGGGAGAACTGCATTTATGGGGTGTGTGGGCCTGCATGCAGTGGGGCTTGTGAGCTGCAGCAGACTTGTGCTTCTAAAACAGCCACATAGGGGATCTGCCCCACCTTCCAAAGCCTGAAACAATTGTGTGCTGCCACACCTGGGGCCAGCCCCTACCAGTGGCACTATTGAGAGAGCTGACAACAGCCTTGCAGGCAAGAGATACAGAAGAATGGATCAGCAAGCTGGATGAAAGACAAGAGGAAGTCACCCAGGCTAAACAAAAAAAAGAATTAACAAGGATAGTCTAAGGGACTATCCTCTGGGACAACATCAAGCACACTAACATCTATTTATAGATGTCCCAGAAGGAGAAGACAGACAAAGGGGCAGAGAATCTATTTGAAGAAATAATAGCTGAAAACCTTCCTAACCTAAGGAAGGAAACAGACATCCAAGTACAGGAAGCACAGAGAGCACCAAACAAGGTGAACCCAAAGAGAGCCACACCAAGATAGATTAGAATTAAAATGTCAAGAATTAAAGAGAGAATCCTAAAAGCTGCAAGAGAAAGGCAACAAGTTACATATGAAAGAAACCCCATAAGGCTATCAGCTGACTTCTCAACAGAAACCTTACAGGCTAGAAGGGAGTGATGTGATATATTTAAAGTGCTGAAAGGAAAAATCTACAGCCAAGAATACTCTACTCAGCAAGGTTATCATTCAGAATGGAAGGAGAGACAAAGAGTTTTCCAGATAGGTGGAAACTTAAGGAGTTTATCACCAATAAACCAGCCACACAAGAAATTCGAAAGGCACTTATTTAAGTGGAAAAGAAAAGACTCCAAAGAAGAATAAGAAAATTATCCAAAAAACCCAATAAAATCACTGATAAAGGCAAATATACACTACAGGTAGCAGATCAATCCCCTATGAAGCTAATATGAAGGTCAAAAGACAAAAGTACTAAAATTCTCTCTTTCCATGATAAGAGGGTAATGGATACACAAGCACAAAAAAGAGGTTAGATATGATATAAAAACATAAAATGTGGGAGGAGGGGAGTAAAAGAGTAGAGCTTTTAGTAAGAGGTCAAACTTAAGAGACCATCAACTTATTGCTATATACGTATTTATGTATGAACCTCATGGTAATCACAAACCAGAAATCTATAATAAATACGCAAAAAATTAAGAGAAAGGAACCCAAACATAATACTAAAGAAAGCCATCAAACCACAAGGGAAGAGAGCAAGAGAAAAAGAAAGTAACAGAGAAGAACTACTAAAACACCCAGAAAAAGGTAACAAAATGGCAATAAGTACATACTTACCAATAGCTACTTTAAATGTCAGTGAACTAAATGCTCCAATCAAAACACGTATGGTGGCTGATTGGATTAAAAAACAAGACCCATATGTATGCTGCAAATAAGAGTCACATTTCAGACCTAAAGACACTCCCAAACTGAAAGTGAAGGGATGAGAAAATGCACTTCATGCAAATGGCAATGAAAAGAAAGTTGGGGTAGCAATACTTATATCAGACAAAATAGACTTTAATGCAAAACTGTAACAAAAGACAAAGAAGGGTACTATATAATGATAAAGGGAATGATCCAAGAAGAGGATATAACACTTGTAAATATCTATGCACCCAACATAGGAGCACCTAAATACATAAAGCGAGTATTCACAAACAAAAAATTAGTGGGGGACTTTACCACTCCACTTACATTAATGGATAGATCATCCAAACAGAAGATCAATAAGGAAACATTAGAACAGATGGACTTAGTAGATATATACAGAACATTCCATCTAAAAGCCACAGAAGGGGCCGCATGGTGGCGCAGCAGTTTAGTCTGCGCTTGACAGCCCGGGGTTTGCAGGTTCAGATCCCAGGCGCCCACCGATGCACTGCTTGTCAGTCACGCTGTGGTGGCGTCCCATATAAAGTAGAGGAAGACAGGCACAGATGTTAGCCCAGGGCCAGTCTTCCTCAGCAAAAAGAGGAGGATTGGCAACGGATGTTAGCTCAGGGCTGGTCTTCCTCACAAAAAAAAAAAAAAAAAAACCCCACAGAATATACATTCTTTTTGAGTGCACATGGAACATTCTCCAAGATAGGCCATATATTAGGCCACAAAACAAGTCTGAACAAATTTAAGAAGACTGAAATAATACCAAGCAAATTTCTGACCACAATGGTATGAAACTAGAAATTAGCTGCAGGAAGAAAACTGGAAAAGCCACAAATATGTGGAGATTAAACAAAATGCTACTGAACAACTATTGGGTCAACAAAGAAATCAAAGGAGAAATCAAAAAGTACCTGGAGACAAATTAAAATGAACCTATGACATGCCAAAATTTATGAGAAACAGCAAAAACAGTTTTAAGAGGGAAGTTTATAGCAATACAAGCCTACTTCAACAAACAAGAAAAATCAAAAATAAACTATCTAATAGTGCCCCTAAGGAACTGGAAAAAGAAGAACAAACAAAGCCCAAAATCAGCAGAAAGAAGGAAAGAACAAAAATCAGAGCAGAAATAAATGAAATAGAGATTGAAAAACAATAGAAAAAAACCAATGAAATTAAGAGTTTGTCTTTGAAAAGATAAACAAAATTAACAAACCTGCAGCTAGACTCACCAAGATAAAAAGACACAAGTCTCAAATATATAAAATCAGAAACAAAAGAGAAGGAATTACAATAGACACCTCAGAAATACAAAAGATTATAGGAGACTACTATGAAAAGCTATACACCAACAAATTGGATAATCTAGAGGAAATAGATAAATTCTTAGAAGCATACAACCTTCCAAAACTGAATCAAAAAGACATAGAGAATTTGAATAGACCCGTCACTAGTAAGGAGATCAAAACAGTAATCAAAAAACTCCCAAAAAATAAAAGTCCAGAACCAGACAGCCTCCCTGGTGAATTCTACCAAACATTCAAAGAAGGCTTAATACCTCTCCTTCTCAAACTCTTCCAAAAAATTGAAGAGGAGGGGAAGCTTCCTAACTCATTCTATGAAGCCAACATTACCCTGCTACCAAAACCAGACAAGGACAACACAAAAAAAGAAAATTGCAGGCCAATATCACTGATGAACATCGATGCAAAAATCCTCAACAAAATACTAGCAAATTGAATACAACAATATATTAAAAAGATCATACACCATGATCAAGTGGGATTTATTCCCAGGAGGCAGCAATGGTTCAACATCCACAAATCAATCAATGGGATACACCACATTAACAAAATGAAGAATAAGAATCGCATGATCATCTCAATAGATGCAGAGAAACTATTTGACAAGATACAGCATCCATTTATGATAAAAATTCTGAATAAAATAGGTATAGAAAGAAAGAACCTCAACATAATAAAGGCCATATATGAAAAACCCACAGCTAATATCATACTCAACAGAGAAAACCTGAAAGCTATCACTTTAAGAACAGGAACCAGAAAAGGATGCCCACTGTTGCCATGCTTTTTTTTTCTTTTTCTTTTTTTTTTTTGCTGAGGAAGATTCACCCTAAGCTAACATCTGTTGTCAATCTTCCTCTATTTTATATGTGAGCCACCACCACAGCATGGCCACTGATGAGTGGTGTAGGTCCATGCCTGGGAACCAAACCTGGGCTGCTGAAGTGGAGCATGCTGAACTCAATGACTAGGCCACCATGGGTGTCTCCACTCTTATTTAACATAGTATTGGAAGTCCTAGTCAGAGAAATCAGGCAAGAAAAAGACATAAAAAGGATCCAAATTGAGAAGGAAGAAGTGAAACTGTCACTATTTGCAGATGACATGATTTTACATACAGAAAACCTGAAAGAAGTCACCAAAAAACTTTTAGAAATAATAAACGAATACAGTAAAGTTGAAGGATACAAAATAAACATACAAAAATCAGTTGCATTCTGTACACTAACAATGAAGTGGCAGAAAGATAAATTAAGAATACAATCCCATTTAAAATTGCAACAAAAAGAATAAAATACCTAGGAGTAAACTTAACCAAAGAGGGGAAAGACTTGTATGCTGAAAAACTATAAAACATTGTTGAAAGAAATCGAAGACACAAAGAAATGGAAATATTCCTTGCTCTTGGATTAGAAGAATTAACATAGTTAAAATGTCCATACTTCCTAAAGCAATCTACAGATACAATGCAATCCCTATCAAAGTTCCAACAACATTTTCCACAGAAATAGAAAAAAGAATCCTAAAATTTATATGGAAAAACAGAAGACCCCAAATAGCCAAAGGAATCCTGAGAAAAAAGAATAAAGTTGGAGGTATCACACTCGCTGATTTCAAAATACAGTACAAAGCTGTAGTAATTAAAACAGCATGGTGCTGGCACAAAAACAGATGCACAGATCAATGGAACAGAATCAAGAGCCCAGAAATAAACCCATACTTCTATGGACAGCTAATATTCAAAAAGGGAGCCAAGAACATACAATGGAGAAAGGAAAGTCTCTTCAATAAATGGTGTTGGGAAAACTGGACAGCCGCTTATAAAAGAATGAAAGTAGACCATTATCTTACACCATATACAAAAATTAACTCAAAATGGATGAAAGTCTTGAATGTAAGACCTGAAACCATAAAAATTCTAGAAGAAAACATAGGTGGTATGCTCTTTGACATCAGTCTTAGCATATTTTCAAATACCATGTCTGACTAAGCAACAGAAACAATAGAAAAATAAAGCAATGGGACTACATCAAATTCAAAAGCTTCTGCACAGCAAAGGAAACCATCAACAAAACAAAAAGACAAACTAACAATTGGGAGAAGATATTTCAAACCATATATCTGATGAGGGATTAATATCTAAAATGTATAAAGAACTCATACATCTCAACAAGAAAATAAACAACCCAATTAAAAATTGGGCAAAAGATCTGAAGAGACATTTTTCCAAAGAAGATCTGCAGATGGCCAACAGGCACATGAAAAGATTTTCAACATCACTAATTATTAGGGAAATGCAAGTCAAAACTACAAAACTACAATCACCCCAATCCTGTCAGAATGGTCATAATTGACAAGACAAGAAATAACAGGTATTGGAGAAGATGTGGAGAAAAAGGAACTCTCATACACTGCTGGTGGGAATGCAAACTGGTGCAATCACTATGGAAAACAATATGGAGATTCCTCAAAAAATTAAGAATAGAACTACCATATGACCCAGATATCCCTCTGCTGGGTATTTATCCAAAGAACATGAAAACACAAGTGCCTAAAGATATATGCACCCTTATGTTCATTGCAGCATTAGTCACAATAGCCAAGACTTGGAAACAATCTAAGTGCCCATCAATGGATGAGTGGGTAAAGAAGATGTGGTATATATTCAAAATGGAATACTCAGCTATAAAGAATGTTGAAATCTTGCCATTTGGGACAACATGGATGGACCTGGAGGGTATTATGCTAAGTGAAATAAGTCAGAGGGAGAAAGTCAAATACCATATGATCTCACTCATAAATAGAAGATAAAAACAACAAACAAACATATAGATACAGAGTTTAGATTGGTGGTTACCAGAGGGAAAGTGAGGAGGAAGGAGGGTGAAAAGAGTGACTTGGGTGCATGTGTATGGTGATGGATGGTAATTAGTCTTTGGGTGGTGAACATGATGTAATCTACACAGAAATCAAAATATAATGATGTATACCTGAAATTTATAGAATATCATAAACCAATGTTACCTCAATTTAAAAAAAAGAAAAAAAGGAGCCAGAGTTCATATTGAATAAAAAAATAAAATAATTAAATTAAATTTTTTAAAAAAGTAAACAGGATAAATCACATGTGACAAATGGTGATGTTATCTTCTCTTACTTGAGGAATAGTTATTTATTTTGAGAAAATGTATGCAATGGGATATAGCTGCTTGGCTATGTAAAAGGGTAAATTTTCTTTCTGTCTTTGCAATCTCTTTAGCAGATTGCCTGTGATGTGCATCACATTCTAGTTTAATGCTTATCCAATAATAAAACAGTTTTCTCTCTCTTCTACTTTTGCAGAGAAGTTTTTTGGGTTGACAGATTTTATTTTTAATTATATTCCTCCAACATTTGGTATGTGAATCATATCTTAATAAACTGTTATTTTAAAAATGAAGGCAACAATACATCATTTTACTCTCTTTCATTTATATAATTGTCAAACATTTCCTCTACATACAGTGAGAGCCACATTAGACACTGTTATAATTTTTGCTGCACCCACAAACATAATTTAGAAAACTCAAGAGGAAAAGTCTATTTTATTTTATTTAACCATTTTTTTTATTCTGTCTGATCTTCCTTCCTGATGTTCAAAGATTCCTTTCATCATGTTATTACTCAGTCCCTGTATTAGTTGGTTCAGGCTGCCATAAAAAATACTATAGACTGAGTAGATTAAACAACAGAAATTTATTTTCTCACAGTTCGGAAGGCAGGGAGTCTAAGATCAGGGTGCCAGTGTGGTCAAGTTCTCGTGAGAGCTCTCTTCTTGGCTTACATGAGCAGCTTTTGCTATGTCCTCATGTGGCAGAGAGAGAGAGACCGAGAGTGAGAGATTTCCGTCTTTTTATAAGGCCACAGTCCTATCAGATTAGGGCCCCATTCTTATGACCTTATTCCACCTTAATTACGTATATAAAGGCCCTATCACCAGATAATGTCACATTGGGGATCAGAGCTTCAAAGTATGTATTTGGAGAAAACACAATTCAGTTCATAGCAGACCCCAAGGCCCCTAGCCAGTCTGCCTTCTTCTCTCCAACTATCAGTGTTTTCTTACGTTTGTTTTATATATAATGTCCAGGGATTTTAGTTGTGCTTAATGGCAAGAAAAGGGAATAGTATATCTACTGCATCTTTCCAGAAGCAGAAGTCCACCCAAGAATAATTTTGATTTCTACACTTCACTCAAACTAGTGAGATGTCAACACCAGGAGACTAATGAAAAATGTATAAACAATGTAATATCTACAGCAACCGTACCCACAAAAAATCTATACAAATATACACACACAAAAAAACATGGATTAATCAAAATAGAATTGTAAAAAAAAATCTACAAATATCTAAAAAACAATTCTCACCATTGAGGGCATTATGCTGAGATAAGTCAGACAGAGAAATACAAATACTGCATGATATCACTTATATGTGGAATCTAAAAAAGCCAAACTTGTAAAAACAGAGAGTAGAATGGCAGTTACCAGGGCCATGGGGAGAGGGGAAATGGGGAGATGTTGTTTAAGGGTACAAACTTGCAACTAGTAGGTGAATAAGTTCTAGAGATCTATTGCACAGCATAGTGATTATAGTTAACAATACTGTATACTGTAAACTTCAAAGTTGCTAAGAGGCTAGATCTCAAGTTTCCACCACAAAAAAGAAATAATTGTGTGACATGATAGAGGTATTAGCTAACACTATGATGGTAATCATATTGCAATGCAGAAATGTGTCAAACCAACACATCGTATACCTTAAACTCACAATATGGTATGTCAATTATATCTCAATAAAAAATTTAAAAAAGAATTATTACCAATTCTATACAATC
Organism: Tapirus indicus; assembly: GCA_031878705.1. Classification (NCBI taxonomy): domain Eukaryota; kingdom Metazoa; phylum Chordata; class Mammalia; order Perissodactyla; family Tapiridae; genus Tapirus; species Tapirus indicus. The sequence goes on along the minus strand of CM062942.1, from coordinate 27,946,057 downwards.
ATTCCTGAAAAATACAAGAAGAAAGAGTACTTCCCAACACATTTTATGAAGATAGTATTACCCTGATATGAAAACCAGATAAAGAGTATAAAAAAAGAAATCTATGTACTAACATCCCTTATGAATATCAATGCAGAAAAACCCCTAATGAAATATTATCAAATATAAATCAGAAATTAAAAAAGGATACAACATGAGGAAGAGGGTTTTATTCTGGGGGTGCAAGACTGATTCAATATTTGAAAATCAATCAATGTAATCCATCATATTAATAGGCAAAAGATGAAAAATCACATGATAATGTTAACTGATGCAGAAAAAGTATTTGACAAATTCAACAATATTCATAAATTTTAAAAAACAGGAATACAGTATATATTCCTCAACTTGATAAAAAACACCTATAAAAAACATTACAGCTAATATCATAGTTAATGGGGCAAGACTGAATCCATTTCCCCTGAGATTAGGAACAAGGTGAGTGTGCTGCCCTCACCACCGCTTTTTAAATAGGACTGAAAACTTTAGGTAGTTCAATAGGGAAATAACAGGCATACAGATTGAAGAGAAAGACATAACACTGTCCTATTTACAGATGATATTATCGTCTACATAGAAAAATCTTAGCTAATCAACACACAAAACAAACCTCCAGAACTCACTCTTAGAAGTGAATTTAGCGCTGCTGCAAGATACAAGATCAACATGTAAAAATCAATTTTATTTCTATATACTAGCAATGAACATGTGAACACTGAAATTAACATGATGATATAATGTAAAATCCCTAAAATAAATACTTAGGTGTAAATTTCACATAACATATATAGAACTTGTATGTTGAAAACTATAAAACCGACAAATCAAAGATTCAATTAAATAGAGAGACATACTGTGTGCATGGATTGGAAGACTCAACACAGTAAAGATGTCAATTGTCGCCAAAACCATATCCGGGTTTAATGTATTTCTAACAAAATCCCAGCAAGATTTTTTTGTAGATATGATGAAATTATTCTAATATTTGTATGTAAGCATAAAGGAACTAAAATGGACAAAAAATTTTGGAAAAGAAGGATAAAATGGGAGGAATAAGCCCACATGATTTCAAAATTTATTTTATAGCTACAGTATTCAAGACTGTGTGCTATTGGCGGAGGGATAGACACAGAGATCAACTGAACAGAACAGAAAACCCGAAAATAGCCCCCCAAAAGCACGGCACATTTATTTTTGACAAAGACACAAAATCAATTCAATGAAGGATGAATAATCTTGTCAACAAATGGTGCTGGACCATTTTGGATATCCACAGGGGGAAAAAATAAATCTCATCCTAAACCTCACATCTTATACAAAAATTAACTCAAAATAGATAGTAGATTTATATGTAAAACATAAAACTCTAGAATGTTTAGAAGATAACCTAGGAAAAATTGGGAGACAGGCTTGGTGAGTTCTTACACATGACAGCAGAAGCACAATCCATTAAAAAAATAGCTAAATTGGAGTTCATTGAAATTTAAAACTTTCCTCTGTGAAAGTCATATGTAAGAGAATGAAAAAACATACCACAGACTAGTAGAAAATACTTGCAAACCACATATCTGATAAAGAACTCATATATAGAACATATAAAGAATCCCCCAAATTCAAGGGTAAAAAATAAAATTAAATATGATCAAAGGAAGTGAAAAGACATTTCATTGAATAAGATGTGCAAATGGAAAATAAGCTTACAAAAAGATGGCCAACATCATTCACCATTAAGGCAATGCAAATTAAGACCATAGCAAGATAACACTATACACCTATTAGATCCATTACCAAACAAAATTAGTGACAAAATCAAAGGCTTCAAGGATATGGAGAGACTGGACCTCCCTTTTGTTGCTGGAGTGAATGTAAAATGGTAAGGCCACTCTGGAAAATAGTTGAGTAGTTTCATAAAAAACTAAATGTGTAATTATCATATGGACCAGCAAGGGTACTCCTAGACATTTATCCCAGTGAAATAAAAACTATGTCCACACAAATACCTATGCACAATTGTTTATAGCAGATTTATTATAACAGCCAAAAACTGCAAAAAATCCCAACAAAATGTCCTTCAATTGGTTAATGGTTAAACAAACTCTGGTATATCCGTACCATAGAATACTACTAAGCAATAAAAACTGATAACTATTGGTACATGCAACAACTTGGATGTATTTTAAGGAAATTATGCTGAGTGAAAAAAGCTAATCCCCAAAGTTACATAGTGTATGATTCCATTTATACAATATTCTTCGAAAGAAAAAATATTGTAGACAGATTACTGGTTGCCCGGGGTCAATGAGAGAGAGGCTTTTATAAGTATAAATTGAGAAACTGATTTTAAAATTTATATAGAAATTTAAAGGACTTAGAGTAACCTAAATCATATTTTAAAAGAGTAACAGTGATTCAGGACTTTAGAATGTGTGGCAGTAAAGCTCCAATAATCAAGACAGTGCAATATTAGCATAGGGCGTATAAAGAGTTTAATGCAACAGAAGAGTACAGAAATAAACCTGGTATCATACTGAAAATTCATTTTCAAGACAGGCAGCAAAGCAATATAATGGAGAAAGCAAAGGCTTCCCAGCAAATGGTTCTGGGAAAACTAGATATTCATATGGGGCAAAAATGAAACTGCAAACACTACTATGCAGAAAAATTAACTTGAGATGAATCATAGCACATAGATGTTAAAGTTATAACTTTAGAAGAAATAATAAGAGAATGTCTTTATTACCTTGAGAGAGGCAAATATTCCTCAGACAAGATGGATAAAATAATAAAGAAAAAAGAAATTATCTTTCATTAATTTTTTTCTTACCAAAAGACAGTATTAAAAAATGAGTAGGCAAGCCACAGACTGAGAAAAAAATTAGCAAAATAGATATCTGACAAAATTCTTGTATCAAGAACATATAAAAATCTGTTAAAACTACGTAATAAAAAGACAAAGAAAACAATAAAAATGGCCAAAAGACCTATTCATACGTGTCACATAGAAAGATATTCAAATGGTCATGCTGAAACATATGAAAAGGTTCTAACACATTTACATCTTTCACAAAAATTGATTCAAAACAGATTATAGACCTAAATATAAAGGCAAAACTATAAAATTTCTAGAAGATAACAAAGGAGAAAATAGAGGTGACTTTCACTTTGGTGATGGCTTTTTGGATACAACGTAAAAGCACAATCTGTTAAAGAAAAGATCGGTAAGTGGATTTCATTAAAATGAACACCTTCCGTTCCATGCAAGACACCACACCATCAAGGAAAAGACAGGCACAAACAGGGAGAAAAATGCTTGTGAATCACATATCTGACAAAGTACCTCTATCCAGAATGTACAATTAACACATAAAACTCACAATAAGAACACACACTTCCCAATTTAAAAATGGGCAAAAGATCTCAACAGATGCCTTACTAAGGAATTTAAACAGATGGAAAATAAGCATATGAAAAGATACACAACATGATATGTCATTAGGGAAGTACAATGCAAAACAACAATAAAATACCACCACACATCTAAAATGGCTGAAGTCCAAAAAAATGATGACCCAAATTGCTGGCAAAGATGTGCAACAAGAGGAACTCTCATTCATTGCTGATAGGAATGCAAAATGGTATAGCCCCTTTGGAAGATGTTTTTGCAGTTTATTACAAAACTAAACATACCTTTATGATGTGATCCAGCAGTCGCGCTCCAAGGTATTTACTCACATCAGTTGAAAACTTATGTCCACACCAAAACCTGCACAGGGATGTTTATAGCAGCTTTATTCATAATTTCCAAAATTTGGAAGCAATCAATATGTCCTTCAATAGGTGAATGAATCAACAAACTACTGTACACCCATAAAAAGGAATATTATTCAGTGATTAAAAAGAAATATGCTCTCTAGGGCTGGCCCGGTGGCATACAGCTAATTTCACTCATTCCGCTTCAGCAGCCTGGGGTTTGCTGGTTCAGATCCTGGGCATGGACCTACTTACCGCTCATCAAGCCATACTAAGGTGGTATCCCGTATAGAAGAGCTACAACTGTACAACTACGATACACAACTATGTACTGGGGCTTTGGGGAGAAAAAAGAAAAAGAGGAAGATTGGCAACAGATGTTAGCACAGGGCCAATCTCCCTCAAAAAAAAAATAAAATAAAATAAAATAAGGAAATACACTCTCAAGCCATGAAAAGGCAAGGAGAAACCTTAAATGCATATTGGTAAGTGGAAGAAGCCAATCTGAAAAGGCTACATGCTGTATGATTACAACTATATGGCATTCTGGAAAAGGCCAAACTATGGAGACAGTGAAAAAATCCGTGGTTGCCAGGAATGGGAGTGGGAGAGGAAGAGAGGGTTAAATAGTTGGATCCCAGGGGAATTTTAGAGCAGGGAAACTATTTTGTATGATACTATAATAGTGGATACGTGTCATTACATTATACATTTGTCAAAGCCCATAGAATGTAGCTACCAACAAAGAACAGCTCAGGACCAGATAGCTTCACCAGAGAATTCTGCCAGTTTAAAGAATTAACATCAATCCTCCTAAGACTCTGAAACAATTGAAAAGGAGGAAACATTTTAAGCTCATTCCGTGAGGTCAGCATCACCCTGATACCAAAGCCAAAGACACTGCAAGAGAAGAGAACTATAGACCAATATCCCTGACGAATAATGATGCAATAATCCTCCACAAAATAATAGTAAACTGATTTCAACAGCACATTAAAATGCTATACATCCTTACCAAGTGGATTTATTTCTGAAATGAAAGGATGGTTCAACATACAAAAATCAATCAGTGTAATACTCTTTACAGTCATGCACCACATAACGATGTTTTGGTCAATGACGGACTGCATATATGATGGTTGCCCCATAAGATTAGTACCATATAACCTAGGTGTGTAGTAGGCTATACAGTCTAGGGTTGTGTAAGTACTGTTGGGGAGGAAGACATTTTCCTCTACCCTTCTAGGTTCTTCTGGCTGGTCTAAGAATTAAGTTGACATGAGATAGATTAACAGGAGAAAAAGAAAAGTTTAATAACATGTATACATTGGGAGAAACCCAGGAAAACTGAGTAACTCACCAAAATGGCCTAAGCCCTCAGCTAAAGATAAAAGATGTTGGGAGTGGGGAGAGTTAGGGACTTCAAAGGGAAGGAAGTCAATTCACAGGTAGATGAAAAGGAGCAAACATTTGGAAAATAAATGTTGGTCACATAGAAACAAAAGAATACAGAGGGGAGCCCAACAAACAGGATTTTCTAGGTTCCTCTCTGTTTACCACCGAGTTCATGTTAAGCTCACTTCCTGAGACAGATTTTTTTATCTGAATTCTTTTAGGCAGTTAGGGGGAGGTAACAAAAAAAAACCTTTCTGAATCTTTTGTTTCCTAAAAATAATCAGCCTACAATAATCTTCGTGTAAAAGAGACACATTTGGGGATGGCAAATTTTGTTCCACTTCAGTGCATTCTATGATGTTTGCACAATGACAAAATTGCCTAATGACACATTTCTCAGAAGGTATCCCCCATTGTTAAGCAACAAATGACTGTATTAATAGAATGAAGGACAAAAACATGATCATCTTAATTAACACAGAAAAAATATTTTGCAGAATTCAATCTTTCATGATAAAAACACTCGATAATTGAGGAATAGAGGGAAACTATCTCAACATAATAAAGACCATTTATGAAAAGCCCACAGTTAGCATCACATCTTAATTTAAAAAACTAATCATACACCTACATTAAGACCCCACAATTCTGCACCCTCATATTTATCCAAGAGAATCCAAAACATATGTCCATAAAAAGAACTACATACAAATGCTCATAGCAACTTTATTCATAATGGCCAGAAACTGGAAACAACCCAAATGGCCATTAACAGGAAAAATCATCAACTCTACTCGACATTTAAAATTAAATGAACTATGTATACATACAATAGCGTACATGAAGCTAGCAGACATTATGCCGAGAAAATGAAGCTGGACACAAAAAGTACATATTGTATTTTTCCAATTATGTGAAATTTTAGAATAACCAAAAGTAATCTATTGTGACAAAAATCAGAAGAATCTTCTGAAGGTATTCACTGGAAGATGTAAGGAGGAAACTTTCTGGGGTGATAAATAATTGCACATAAACTGTCAACACTCATTTGATTGTAGATTGAATATATGTACATTGGACTGTATGTAAATTTTAACTAAAAACTGTTAAAAATTATTATACCCTAGTTAATCGTTGGTAAGTGTGCTTTTCACAGTTGTGTGAGTTACCTATTCTTAAACTAATTTATGTTGGTTTTTTTCCTTGAGAGATTCATTCATATATAGAACATAATGGGAGCTAGGGTTTCTCATTATTAAGAAAATGATGTACATATATGGAAAGAGGGAGAACTAGAATGTGCTCTGTGCTGTGAGATTAGAGTTGGAGGGATCAGTGTGTACTCATTTAATTATATATAGATGTATAGATAGACATATACATAGAAAAATATATATACATTGAGAAATATATATAAATACATAGAAAAAATATATATATAAATTTATATTTCTTATCTCTGTTCACTGAGAGAGCCCAGAAGCATTGACACACTGTTAGCAATGAACATACCCAGCACCCAGATCTGATTTCTAAATTCCATGCTTGAAAAGTTACTGGGGCTACATAGAGATATGGCTGATTGTATAGTTGGGACAGAAAACGTACAAAATGAGCCTGGAATTTATCTCTGTTTCAGAAAGTAAGGAATTGGTCAAATCTCATTGAGAACCACCTTAAAGTTGATCCCACTGCTCAAATCTGAAGCAAAACAATCATCAAAATTAAGTATAATTGTAAAATTGATAACACATGGAATAAAATAAAAAATTATACTGATATATACACACACGAATGAATTAATGAATAAGTATATAAATAAATGAATGAGTGAATAAATGAATGGTGGAAGAGGAAGTTCTTTCTTACTATATATAGCTCTTCAATTCTAAATATAGGAAAAAATACGAAGTTAGAAAATCATTAATGAATGCTGGAACTCATAGGTAGAAGAATGATGAGCAAGAGGATATTTATGTAGTCTCAAAGTAGCTCCACATAAATTTCTTATTAATTATTAGAAGGAAAAGAGTAACTTTTTACAGGGGAAAACCTCAGCAGACATCACCTTAACCAAATATTCAAAGCTACCATTATCAGTTTGGGGACAAACCATCCTCATGTGTCTCTTAAATGATGCACTGAAAAAGACAAAACATCACATTTGTGTTATTCTTGCAAAAAGTGCACAACCTAACCTAATCACGAGGAAACATTTGACAAACCCTAACTGAGCATATTCTACAAAATAACTACACTCTTCAGAACATCAAGGTCCAGAAACACAAAGAAAGGTTGAGGAAGTGTTTCAGATTAAAATAGAGTAAAGAGGTATGGGAATAAATGCAATGTGTGGTCCTGAATTGAACTTGGACTGAGAAAAACAAATAGCTCTAAAGGACAATATCGGGTAACCGATATGACAAAATTTGAATATGGGCTCTGGGCTCGATAATATTAGTAGTATGCTATTAAATGGGAACTCCAAAAAAGAAGCCCTAAATTTTAGTGTTCATCATTTTCCATGGACTAAATACCCCCACTACAGCTGATTTCAAGCTACCAATAGTTTACCAAAGGGCTTGCAAAATTCCTAAATATGTAACAATCGTCCAGCTCCATCACACCATTAGAATAGTGTTCTATCAATTTTAAATGTCTTGATTTTTATTACCATACTATCATTGTTTAAGAGATAGTCTTTTTTTTCCCTTTGGAAAACCTATTAAAGTACTTATGAATAAAAGGGAAATGTTTTAAAATTACTTTCATGTGGTATAGAAAAAATAAGATATCTCTGTGTATTTTTACAGAGATAACAATAAAACAAATGGAGAAAATGTAAATGATTTGTGAAACTGGGTATAGAATATTTGGGGTTTCCTTGTATTATTCTTGTAATTTTTTGTAAGTTTATGTATATAGATAGATAGATAGATACACACATAATTGTATATTATATATAAATTATATAGATTATATATTATATAATTGATAATTAAATATATATTTGAAGTAGGTGATGGACTAGAAACTGTGTGTGGATGGGATGCTACTTTATAAAATGTAGTCAAGGAAGGATTTTCTGACATAGTGACATTTTAGTAGAACTGTGAATGATGAGAAAGCCAGTCATACCAAAACCTATGTTATATGTAAATTATATTTCAATCAAACTGGGGAAAAATAAATTTAAAAAGAAAGAAAAATTCTAGTGCAAGATTTTAGGCCAAGAAAGCAAATGATAAAAAGGCATTGGAACTGAACAAAATGGAGAACTTGGGGAAGCAGGGGTTTGTAGGTTGCGAAGGGAATCTTTCTATATGGTAGCTCAGATAAAAGTTAATACAGGAGATATACATTTTATATGTTTTCATGCATTTTAAATCATTTTTTCATCTTATGTTTAGATTGTAAGGACATTGACAACATGGATTGAGGACAAATATGTTTATCCTTTATCATCTTTCTCAGTACCATGCTGAAAAAATAAACTTAAACAGTTGTTGGCCCATAGCTTGGTATTTCTTATTTCAGTGTAAACCAGGTTACCTGTCCATGAAAGTGTGACATCTTTCAGAATATGGATCAAATAATTCAAAATTCAGTTAGGCTAATACTCTTTTTCAGCACTTCTTAATTCTGGTTAGTAAAAGCATTTGATGTCTTCTGAGATAAACATGATATGTGAGTAAACTTAATTGCATTACTACATCATCTGATAATAGTTTATATCTGAGTAGTCATTGGGTCAGGATAACAATGGTGTTATGTGCCGTCATGGGAAGTTTGCACTTTATAGTGAGAGGGAAAGAGAACAGATTTTGAAGCATCATCTTTGGATTGCATAAATCTTTTGCTTGAACTTTACTTGTGCTACATTTTAGTTATTTTGTAAAAGATTTGTAAAGTTTGTAATTATTGGTAGATGTTTCTTGTCTTTTAAATATTCATTACATTTGCTTCATCAAGAAAGATTAAGTAATTGAACTAATAAGTATAGTCTAATATTTCTAATGAGCTCACTTTAGGAGTTAATAAGCCAATAAGCATGAGATCTCATTTCAAGGTCGCAGTCTTGGTGAAATTGAGTGTAGAACAGGTCCCTGCTAGGCATGAAAGAAGCAGGGGAAAAAAATCTGTAAGAAGAGTGGACCCTGGTCACTGACTAGGGCAGCAGAAGTGGGCATCTCATTTTTCCCATGATATTTTGAAACATGGCTGCTCTCCGGAATGTCTTTCTAAATTAACTTCTTAAATCAGGATTCAGTCATAGTTAAGCCATGCTCTAAGGGAATTCAAAAATGCTGCAATAAACTATAACTGTTCTAAGGAAGGATTCCCAGACTTTGCAAAGCATACCTTGAGACCAATTTGAAATACTCAGAGGAATGGACAATTTCTGACACTACGTTTTTCTTCACTCACTGCACCCTAAAAAATATCCCTTTCTTTTTGAGCATTATATTAAGATTGTTTAAGTTGATATCTCTGTTGGAGTGGAGTGGGGAGAAATCCTACTGCTTAATCTGAGCATATCCACTGGCCATTTGGAACAAATGTTATACTTTTTCACATGTAAACTAATGAGCAGAGGGCATATAATTGATTTTATTTGTAGACCTTCTCTTTCATTCCATCAATAATATATCACTACCTAATAAAGTTATTGATTTTCAATTCACAAATATAATTATAGAAATCATGTTTTATTAAAATCCTAGATAAATGAAGTAAACATATTTTCCCATTGACTAAAATGAGCCTCAATGAGTTGAAAAAATTTCATAAGATTTCATAGTTGCTAACTGCAGAGTTAAAGCTTTACCCCAAATCTTCTGATATCGAGTCTTGTGTGCTTTTTAATAGTTTAAAATTGAGTGTTTCCTTGTTTAAGTCATTAATACTTCTGGAATTTATTTTTGTGTATACTGGGAAGTAAAACTGTTATTCCTTAACACGCACAGTCGTTTTTACTATCATTGTTTGCAGTATCCATAATTTTTCCAGTGATTTCCATGTGACTTTTGTCATATTTTGAGTTCCCCAATCGCTATTGGATCTGCTTCCAGGCTCTTTATTCTTTTCTACTGACCAAGTGTTACAACCCCTGTACTAATGGCACACAGTTTTAATTACCATAACTTTATAATAACTTTCACTAATAGTGGGATATTTTTCATCAACAAATTGACTGTGGCTACTCTTGAACATTTATTTTACCCTTATGCAGTTTAGAATCCATTAGTCAAGTTCCATAAACTTCTTGTTGAGATTTTCTTAAATAAAATTACATTACATTTAGAGGTGAACTTAGAAAGAGTTGATCTTCTTACATTGGTCTCACAATGAACATGACATAGTATTTTCATTTAATAAGCGCCTTTATTTTCCAAGTAAGCTTTCCACAACATGTAACAGACTTATCTCTCATTTCTATTTCAATAATGGTAATGGTAGTCTAGAAATCAATAAGCAAATGCATGTGAATTATTTCAATGGGCTTTCTTGAAGTAAACACAACAGCTATAATTTGGCTTGCTTAGAGAATATACAGCTTCCTTTCTCAAATTAACGAGAATCAATTTCAGTGCTCTTGGTTATTTGAACTTAGTTCCTCATTCTTCTGATACTTAGTGATAATATTATTAAAATAGGACATAATTTTCCCTGAATATCTGGACTTCTCTTTTACAAATTAGAATTTTTTTATGGAATCAATATTTTAACTTCAAAACAGCCTACAGATTTTATACACAGATGTGTGTGTATGTTTGTACATATATACATACACTTGCAATTAAATATTTATGAGCACTTATTGCTTAGAAAAACACAAATTATTGAAAAAAATTGCATCTCATATACTTTCAGAGAGAGTCCTTTGACATTAAAGTGATTACTTCTTATGATCTGCACCATATTTTGTATACAGTAGTCACAAAGATTGTATCATCATCATATCCCCAACCTGAGAATCTTGTAGATAATTCCATTTCCGAGCATTACACAATAAAGCAAACCATCCTTCCATTATACTGTGCTATTTTCTATAAGTGATACTCATAACTGTTTTTGAATTGTTTTCTTGGATGCTTTTGATGTTTAGATTACTAAGTTATATTTATTACCTCCTTTAATCGATAAAAAAATGATATTGACATTATTCCAATTACACAAATAAAAAATAAGGAGCTTAGGGGCCGGCCCGGTGGCGCAGCGGTTTAGTCCGCGCTTGGCAGCCCGGGGTTCGCTGGTTCGGATCCCGGGCGCCCGCCGACGCACTGCCTGTCAGCCATGCCGTGGCGGCGTCCCATATAAAGTGGAGGAAGATGGGCACGGATGTTAGCCCAGGGCCAGTCTTCCTCAGCAAAAAGGGGAGGATTAGCAACGGATGTTAGCTCACGGCTGGTCTTCCTCACCAAAAAAAAAAAAAAAAAAAAGTAAGGAGCTTAAAGATTAGGTAACTAGACCAAGGCAATACAGCTTATAAGTGGAAAAGACTAGAAAACTCAGTTATGTCTGACACCAAAGTCAATGTTATTAAATACTTTTGTATACCATTCCAAGAATAATGAGGGAAAAACAATCCTAAGTCTGTGGTTAAATGCTGATTGTGCACTTACTGAGTTGAGAGACTATCTGAAGTTTAAATTGACATTTATTTGCTTGCACGAGTACATGTTCACTGACACTGAAAGACCTTGACAAAACTTGAGGCTCTCACGGCCATCCATCACTATTCATGCATTTTTTAAACCAACGTTCACACGTGTGGGAGAGAGAAGCTATCCCAGCAGACAAATAAAAACTTATAAAACTGGAAATATTTTAAACTAATGACCTCAGTGTGAGTAATATACTTCAGTATCTTTGAGTTAAGTGTGCTTTGGAGCATTTCGATTATTATGTTTTTCTATAGAGAAGGAAGACGAAAAAATATATTTCATTAGTTATGGAACATATTGTGAGTAGGTAGACTTAAAGGTCATATGTTCTCACACAAGAAGAACCCATCAATTTAATTCTAGAGTGAAGTAAGGGTGCAATAATTTCAATTATTCCTGAAGAACTAGAAGTAATTACCAAACTAATTATATTGGTCTGGCCTGAGGTTAACAGCTGGCAAAGAGTGACAGTCGGCTCTCTACAAAAGACAAGCAATTATAAATGTTTGCTTAAATTCTTTGTGAATGGATTTTATGAAAATCAAAAGTTAATATGCACCAAGTTCTGAGTAAGCGCTTCAATAGATAATACATGAAATTTTAGGATCAGAGTATCAGATGTATTATGGATTGATAGGAAGCAAAATCATACACTCAGAGTAAAAGGTTAACTTTCCAATTTAATTTTCTTAAGGTACAAATTCTCATCAGATGTGAAGGGGCAGCTTAGGGTACAAGCAGATGCAGCAATTTTCAGCATAACTTACCTTGGTCCCCAGAGTCCCTAACAAGAGGAACACAAATGCTGGTGACATGGATTGTGCAAGGTAAGATCAATTCTTGCTATGAAACTGCCCCTTTTGACTCAGGTCTTGTGTCACCAAACAGAAATAATTTATACCAACAACTGAAACACTTCTGTTTAAGGAAATTTTTATTAACCTTGTGTTCTCCCTGCCCTTGGATCAAATTCAGCATCAAAAAGGGAATATACTTTCCTAAAGGAAGAAAGTAGACTTTCCTTGAGCTGTATTCCTAACCCCCAGCTTTCTGGTGTTAAAAAGAATCCCATTCCCCACCCCCTGGCTGATTTAATGGCCTTTTATCTGCAGGTTGTCTGGTAGACAATCGGGTGACACATGGAGCTGTTACCCAGACAAAGCAGAAAAACTAAATATTTTTTTTTAATTTCAAAAAGTCCTGGCTACCTGCTGATATTTTTAACTTATATCTATGTTTCCTTAGAATGTTGGCTATGCTCTAATATGCATGCTTCCTAATCAATTAGCTTGATTGCTAGTTCTCTCTTTATCTACTAACTTTGACCACAAGGTTTCTGTGATAGATCTTGATGAAAAGTTCAAGGAATACAGGTACAGTGGGGAAGCCTGACTGTTTCTAACTTTAATGATGACTTTAAAGAAAGAAAATTATTAATTCAGAGTTACAAATTCCCAGCTCATGGCAGCATTATCATTAGTTCCCAAAAGTTCTTAACTCAAAGACTTCAGATTAGCACTGGCAAAAATCATGTACAAAGTCTATTTCTGTGGGTTATGAATTACGATATAGATTGATTTCACAGCCTCACCAAGTTTCTTCCGTGAAAGATAGAGGGATAAAAATAGGACCTTGAGAAATAAGATGGTGCTATTCCAGAGGATTTGGAGGCTCTCTGAGTACCTCAAACCTTGTTTAGCCTCCCTTGCTGGTAGAAGCATCCTCTTTGTCCCAAGAGAGATGATGTTCCAGTTCTTTTTTTAACAGCTTTATTCAGATATACTTCATGTACCATACAATCTACCTAATTCGAGTGTCCAATTTGAATATACTCACAAATATGTGCAATGTAGTCAATTTTAGAACCTTTTCATCTCCTCAAAAAGAAACCAGGTATGAGGGCTCTAAAGTAGTCAAACTCTTAGAAACAGAGAGTAGAGTGGTTTTTGCTTGGGGCAGAGGGAAGAGGAAAAAGACAGTTGTTTTTCAGTTAGGATAGAGTTTCAGTTTTGCAAGATGAAAAAGTTTCAGAGATTTGTTGCATAACATTGTGCATATAGTTAACACGACTGTAATGTACATTTTAAATGCTTAAAATGGTAACTTTTTGTTATATGTTTTCTACCACAATAGAAAATGTACTCTTTAACTATCATCCCTCTATTCACCCATCCCCCGAAGCCTTAAATAACCACTAGTCTATTTTCTGTGTCTATAGGTTTGTCTATTCTGAACATTTCATATAAAAGGAGTCATGTAAAATGTGGTCTTTTGTGACTAGCTTCTTTCAATTATCATAATGTTTTGAAGGTTCATCTATGTGGTAGCATGTGTCAGTACTTTATTCCTTTTAAAGGCTGAGTAATATTTCACTGTATCGATACACCACATTTTGTTTATCCATTCATCAGTTTGTGGATTCTGTGTTGTTTCCACCTTTTCACCAAGATAAGTAAAGCCAGTATGAATGTTTATTTTTCTTGGGTGTATGTCTAAGAGTGGAATTTCTGGGTCATATGGTAACTCTCTATTTAATGTTTGAGGAACTGTCAGACTTTTTACATTTCCAACTACAGTGGATGATGGTTTCCATTTTTCCACATCCTAACCAACACATATTATTTTCCCTTTTTTGGATTATGTCCAACCTAGTGGATGTGAAGTGTTATCTATCACATTGTGGTTTTGATTTGCTTGTTCCTGATGACTATTGCTATTGAGTACCTTTCCCTATGCTTATTGGCCTTTCTTATATCTTCTTTGGAGAAATGTCCATTCAGGTTCTTTGCAAATTTTAAATTGTGCAGTTTGTCCTTTTTATTAATGAGTTGTATGAGGTCTTTACATATTCTAGATAACTATCAGATATATGATAACCATCCCTTATCAGATATATGTTATGCAAATGTTTTTCCCATTCGGTGGGTTGTCTTTTTAGTTACTTGATGGTGTTCTTTAAAGCACAAGAGACTTTAACTTTGATGAAGCTCATTTTATATATATATACATATATATATATATTTAAGTGCTTTGTAGTTTTAGCTCTTACATATATGTCTTTGACCCATTTTGAGGTAATTTTTATATCTGGTGGGAGGTGAGGGTCCATTTGCATGTGGCTGTCCACTGGCCCCAGTAGCAATTGTTGAAAATGCTATTTTTTCTCCATTGAATGGTCTTGGTACACTTGTTGAAAATCAGTTGAACATAGACATGAGAGTTTATCTCTCGACTATTAATTATATTCCATTAATCTATATGTCTATCCTAATGCAGTACCACACTATCTTGATTACTGCTACTTTGTAGAATTTTTCGAAATTGGCAAGTGTGAGCAATCCTTTGTTATACTTTTTCAAGATTGTTTTGGCTGTTCTGGGTCCGTTGCAATTTGATATAAACTTTAGAATCAATTTAGCAATTTCTACAAGGAGGTCAGCTGGAATTCTGAAATGGATTGCCTTGAAATTGTCGATAAATGAGGGGAGTATTGTCGTCTTAACAATATTAAGTCTCCCAATCCGCAAACGTGTTAGTCCATTTTTTTAACTCTTAAAATTTCTATTGACAATATTTTGTAATTTAAAGGGTACAAGTTTTGCACTTCTTTTGTTAAAGTTATTTCTAAGTATTCTATTATTCTTGATGCTATTATAAATGAAATTTTTGTTAATTTCAGTTTCAATTTTTTCTTGCAAATATATAGAAATATTATTGATTTTCATATATTGATATTTTATTCTGCAGCTTTGCTTAACTTGTTTATTACTTATAACTTGATATAAGCCTTTTATTGAATTCCTTAGGATTTTTCTGTACACGAGATTATGTTGTTTGCAAATAGAGACGGTTATATGTCTTCCTTTTTAATCTGGATGTCTTTGTATTCATTTTTCTTGTCTAATTGTCCTGGCTTGAACCTCCAGTACAATGTTGAATAGAAGTGGCGACAGTAGGCATCATTGTCTTGTTCCTGTTCTTAGTGGAAAAGCTTTCAAAGTTATATCATCAAGTATATTGCTGGCTGTGGATATTTCATAGGTGCCCTTAACAGGTTGAGGAAATTCCCTTCTATTCCTGATTTGTTAGTTTTTTTTTTTAATTATGAAAAAGTTTTAGATTTCTCAAATTCTTTTACTGCAACAATTAAGATGATCATGTGGGGGGGTTTTTGTTTTTTATTCTATTGATAAAGTATATTACTTTAATTGATTTTTGTATGTTGAACCATCATTGCACTCTGGGATAAATCCCACTTGGTTATAGGGTATAATTCTCCTTATATGTTTCTGTATTTTGTTTGCTAGTATTTTCTTGAGGATTTTTTGCATCCACAATCATAAGATATGTTGGTCTCTAATTTTATTTTCTGGTGATATACTTTGTCTTGTTTTGGTGTCAGGATTATACTGGCCTCATGGAGTAAGTTGGGAATTGTTCTCTTTTTATTTTTTGGAAAAGTTTGTAAGGAATTGATCTTAATTCTCCTTTAAACATTTAGTATAATTCAGCAGCAAAGCCATTGGGACCTGAACTTTTCTTTTTTGTAGTTTTTTTTTTATTCTAATTCAATGTCTTTACTTGTTATAGGCTGCTCGGATTATCTATCTCTTCCTCAGTAAGTTCTGGCAGTTTGCATCTTTCTAGACATTTGTACATTTCATCTAAGTTATATAATTTTTTGGCATAAAATTGTACATAGTATTCCTTTATAATCATTTTTTTTTCTGTAAGGTGAGTAGTAATGCTTCCATTTCGTATCTGACTCTAGAAATCTCATTCTTCTCCCTTTTCTAATTGGTTAGTCTGGCTAAGATTTGACAATTTTTTTTTATCTTTTCAAAAAACCAGCTTTTGGTTTCATTGATTTTCTATATTTTTTATTAATCTCTGTTTTAAACTTTATTATTTCCTTCCTTCTGCTTGCTTTAGATTTAGTTTGTTGTTCTTAATTTTCTATTGTCTTAAGGCAAAAGATCAGGTTATTAATTTGAGATATTTCTTCCTTTTTAACATAGGCATTTATAGCTACAAATTTCCCTCTAAGCATTACTTTAGCTGCATCCCATAAGTTTTGGTATGTTGTGGATCTATTTTCATTCATCTAAAAGTATTTTCTAATATCTCTTTTGATTCCTTTTAATTCATCCATTATTTAGGAATGTGTTTTTCAATTTCTGCATATTTTTGAGATTCTCAAATCTGTGTTATTGATTTTTATTTTCATTACATTGTAGTTGTAGAACATATTTGGTATGATTTCAATCTTTTTATATTTATGAAGGTTTATTTTATATCCTAGTATGTGGTCTATCTTGGAGAATGTTCCTTTGTACTTGAGAAGAATATATAGTCTGTTCTTGTTGGGTGGAATATTCTAGAGTTGTTTGTTAGGTATAGTTGGATTATAGTGTCATCCAAGTCATTTATTTTCTTATTTATCTTCTGCATAATTGTTCCATCCTTTATTGAACTTGGTGTATTGAAGTTTCAACTACTGTTGCTGAATTGTCTATTTCCCCTTTCATTCCTGTCAGTTTTTTCTTCATCTTTTCGGTACCAGGTTATTAGATGTGTATATTTTTACAATTATCATATCTTCCTGATGGACTGACCCTTTTCTCATTGTAAAATGAACCACTTTACCTCAAGTAACATTTTTAATGTCTATTTTGTTTGATATTTGTATTGCTGCTACAGTTCTCCTGTGGTTGCTATTTACATGGTGTATGCTGGCTCCAGAATCCAAAGTGGCCTACCAGGCACTCTGCTGCTTTATTAGTAGTGGAATGTGTAAGATGAAAGAGTTTGTTCTTTACTTTGGAGAAGAGTCCTTGACATGCCCCAATGGATCTTTTCAAACTCTACTGATATGCCAGGAACTTGAATCCTCATGGAGTTTATCTTCTACCCTGTGGAGGGCACATGCCTTATAAGCACCTCCAAAGTACTTGCCACTTCTTGATAATCTGGCCCAATTAACATGATATCATTGATATAGTGGACCGATATGATATTCTACACCATGTCTAAATCATCCAGTTCTACTTTGACTATTTTATAACAGAGGGTAGGAGAGCCTCTAATCCAAGTAAATGTGAACTCTTTCTGATAGGGATGAAAGAGAATACATTCTCCAGATTAATGGCCACATATACTGAGACCATGTTAATCTGCTTTAGCAAGGATAATATACCTGCACGAACAGCTGCAATCAGAGCTAATACTTGGTTGAATTTGTTGTAGTTCGCTAACACATCATCCAGAATCTGTCTGGATGTTGACGATCCAGACTGGTGAATTAATGGAAACATGATGGGAACCACAACCACTGCAACCTTTAGGTATATATATATAGGTGGCACTGATCACTTGCATTCCCCCCTGGATGTTTCTATGTATGCATATATATGAGCATATACCTGTATCTGTATCTGTCTCTATATCTATATCTATCTATTTTACTATCTCAGCTGGCTGGATGGAGGGAGGTAGTAAAGAAAGTTTCAGAGGCTCCTCACAATAATAGGTCTTAATCCTCAGGGGGAAATAAAACTAACATAAGATTTATGCCAATCCCCAAATATGTCCATTTAAATTATTCATTTGAGGAATAGGGAAATAACCATAGGTTAGTCCTTAAACCCAGTGAACCTTCTAAGCCTGACTGGGACAGAAGTCCATGTATTCCCTGGTCTCTATATACTCCTCCAGCAAGGGTGGCATGATGATGTATCGGGTCTCCAAGTATCAATAAAACCTCAGATCTCATGTCCAAGAGTACTTGAATTATTTGAGTGTGTCTCTTTTCTCAATGTACAATTACCTAAGTAAATGGATATAGGTCTTTTTGGGTGGACTAGGAGAATAATTACCATATTCTCTTGTTACAGAATCCTTTCTCCTGAGGAACCAGATTCTCCTTCAGTCAGGGGGTTTCTGGCCTAAAAACTGGTTCTGATTCATGATTTAAGCAAGGAATCATGATCTTTATTGGGGTGGCTGTCCTCTGTCTTTTGATTATCAATCTTTCATTTATTCTAGTTTTATAAATTGATCAATACCCTTATTGGCTGCTCATCTTTCTTGCCTCTAAGGATGTCATATTTGAATAACTATCTCTATAAATCTCTATTGGTCAAGACACCCTTGCTGTCACTCTGACTTTGCTGTTTATTAAAATAATTGTGCCAACCTTGCGTCTGATGTTTAAGCACAGTCATATGGCCTCTTATTTTGGAAACTGTCATCCTCACTGTTATCAGATAGCTCATTTCAGTAACAGAATCTCCTGGCATCAGCCTTGGCCGATTGAGGATAGCCACCACTCAGCTGCACAATAATACAGTTGCCCTTCTTACTAGAGCATTCCTTGCTGCTCTAGCAAACAGAATATTATCTGTTTAATCATACAACAAAATTATTTGGTGATTTTCTGTTCTTATATAGGATACCACTCTAGCATGTCCTCTTCTCAGAGACTTTTGATACCTTCTTCTACTTTGTCACAACAATTCTAGCGTTTCTACTTCATTTGGTGTGACCCAAGTGAACTTCTCCAAACTTCTAAGAGTCATGTTAGCAGCAAGCTAGTGCCTTTTCCAGGCTTCTCCCTAGGGTGTTAAATTCTGTACTCTGGGAAATGTACTCTTTCTTATTCAAGTTTATGTCCAGCCCTCCTATCCCCTTTATCCAGCACATTCGGGATCCAGTTCAATAAGTACTTCCCTGGCTCTTGCTGGTATATATTGGCTAGACCATGCAGCAATGCAGCTCCTTTGAGATATGGTCTCTTTCTTCCTCAGGATGTCCAACATTTCTCTGGCCAGGTCACGATAGAACTTAACTCCAGTTTTTGATCTAATGGTCAGAATGGTAGAGATATATTCTGAAGGGGAAACCTGTTGTTTGCAAAGCAGAGGCCTCTGTATCATCTTCAAGGAAAGTGGGAGTGATGTACTTTAACAGGAAAGAGTGTGCCTCTTCTACATGCACAAAAGATTCAGGGGAATATGGAGATTTAAGATTTTCAAGTGTGCCAATTTAGATGTCTCCCATATCATACTCAGGGTCCAACTCTTTCCAATAAGGGAGCTGACCCTGGCATAGCAGACCAGCTTGGGTTAAGAAGTGAAATATATCTCAAATTCTGCTATTCTTGGCCCTGGGCTTGGTTCTCAACTTGTTCTCCCCTCTTCTAGCAGGAAATAAAATAATTTTTATGCTGCTAATGAGGCCCTTTTATTTTCACATGTATCCTTCAATTTGATTAATTACTCTCAGCACTTCACTGGGTCTCTTTCAAGCATTTATTGCCCCCAGGAACAAACATCTAATTCCATTATTCTTATAACTATTATTTCTCCTATACTTATCGTATGCCTGATACATTACCTCAGCTAGTGCATGCCATTCCACTGTACACCATTCCAGTTCACCATGAGTGAAAGTTTTAGCCATTGGCATGCCACCATGTGCCAGGTGCTATCAGGGCTCCATCTTCCACCAGTGATGGAGTTCTAATGGCTAGATGAGCCACAGATGATCTGTTCCGAAGTGCCATCTTAGCATCTGCTTTCTGGCAACAATCCAGGCACTAACTGTTGCAGTTCAGTTTCCCTAGAAAGGAGACTTGAGATGGAGATTACCACTCAGGAATTACTCTTAATATCCTCACTTGTGGAGGGCTGAAGTAAGTAGTATTATCAGAGGGAGAAGGTGGGCTGTGATGCAGTCACAACAAAGGACTCACCCAATCCCACAAGGAGCTCTGAGGCTAGGATGGGCCCTGCAGGGTAGTCCCGAACTGGGAAAGAAAACCAGTCCTTTATGTTTTTGCATTGACCAGTCATTGCATGTGAGTGTGACCTCAGAGAAGGCAACATTCTTCAGTTGAGGGCAATAATAAGGGATGGACTCACCGGTAAGCTGTTAGATACTAATATTCCCAACAGCTGGGAAGGATCTGTGTGGCACCACCCAGTATCTACTACAATACACGTTCAGAATTGTTATATTTTCCTGGTGAGTTTTATTCTTTTAAAGACTTTTGTACCTGTATACCTACACCAGCTTTTTGAGTTAGTAATGTCTTATTATATCTTTATACATTTAAACTCTCCATTGTCTTCGGGTTTATTTGTGTCTCTTTTAGACAAGATATCTTTTAAAAATGATCTATATAATCCTCATTAAAACTAAGATTTTTTTCATCCTCTCGTGTCCTAGAGTCTCACTCACCTCTTATACTGATACCCTGTTAATATTTTATGAATTTAAAGGTTAGTTTATTATGGATATACTGTCTCTTTTTTCTTTTCTCTTAGATATGTACGTATGTGTGTGTATTTTTATTTCTTTATTTTTAAGTAGCCAACTTCATCAAGATATTTGTTCAAAATTACTGTCATATGTCTTGCAGTATTACCTGGATATTTTCCTCTCTTCTTATTTGAATAATTTACTAAAAAGTTTTTTGGCTTCATGTGGCAAATTTTCTGTGGTCTTGTGATTCCTAAAAAAATATTTTAATTATGATCTCCTGTTTTAATGATAATTTCATTGAAAATGACAAACTTCAGGTTCAAATTTTCCATCCTTCAAATCATTAAAAATTGTCCTCTATTTCATCTTAAAAGAACTTTCGTTGAGAAATTTAATGCTGTGTATGAGATCTATTTTTTCTTACTAAAGATCTTGACAAATTTTTTTTTGTCTTGGCTATTCTTAAATTTTACTAAATTTTAGTAAATTTTTGGTTTTCTTTATAATCTTTGTCACTCAGTGGATATTTTCAATCTCATGTTGCTTATTGTTCCTTAGTCTATAAATTTCAGTTATATTTTATGAAACATATATCCAATACTTCTTCAAATATTTCTATTTTTCCATTTTTTTTCTTTATCCAGGATTCTTATTATTTGGATTTTGGAATTTCTACTTCTATCGTCCATATGTTTTTAACTTTTCTTTTATAATTTTTATTCTTTTATACTTTTCTCTTTTCTTCTGGGGGAGTTTCTCAGCCTGGTTTTTAAATTGACAAATGTTTCTTCAGCTGTGTACATCTACTATTCATCTTGTGTCATCTACTATTATATTTTCATATTAGTATTTCCCCTTTGTTCTTTTATAACAAGTTCTTATTCTTCTCTCATATTGCTAATATATTCCCTTATATCTTTTATTATATTTATCTTGCTTATTTAGAAAGTTTAGTCCATCTGTGCCCATTCTGCAGTTTATTGTTTTTCTTTTAATATAATTTTACTCCTCGAGTGTTGCCTTGTTTTGGATTGTGAACTAATATTTCTACTGGGTGTATCAGCCACTATTTCTGATAACTAGTGTATATGAAGTGCTGATGGACCTACACTGCAGAGAATTCAAGGTGAAGAGAAGGATGGAGAAGTCTGGGGTACCAGAATATTCCACTTAATCATTCCTTACACTGTCAAGAAATTCATCATGTCTGAGCTTCACCTCAAACCCTTAAGCATTGGGCAGCTGCTGTCTCCTTATAGTATAATCCACTGAACCCTTGGAGTAGAAGACTATAGATTAGCATGAAAATTATAGATATATATTTATTCTATAATGTTAGCATGAATTTCTGATTTATTTTACCAAGGATTCCAAATTACACTGGAAATGAGATGGCCACAGATGCAGGATACTTAACAAAGCCACTTTTGCCTTCCAGGAGACTTGAGAGAACATGTGGTTTCCAGTGACACAATTGTGCAAAGTAGTGTCTCACTAGATCTGGTAAGTTCAGCTATTATTTTTATATTGCCTTTTTTTATTCAGCATGTGGATCTCCATTCAGGGAAGACTCACATGAGTAATACAGAATGTACATTGATAATAATAAGTGCTGGGCTCTTCCAGTTTGGGATGAAATTTAGCCTCAACAAGGGAACATTCTTATGTGGGAAAACTATTAGAATCTGTACTCCCACATCCATGAACAATATTTTGAATCCAAAATGCCATGGCTATTGAATGGTCATTGCCCCTCAGTAGCACTTACTGAAAATTTTTGGTGTTTCATATATTCTTAAAGTAATAATGTATTTTTAATTGATCTTTGAGAGTTTATATTTAAAAATAAGTTGAATGCCATTATTGTCAGTAAAATATTTAAATAGCCTGATTCTCTTCTTTATTTACTCAAAAAGACATTTTAAAATCTTCTTTAAAATCTACTCTGAGTTAATTGTAAGAAATCATATTTATCATGTAGAATAATAATCACTTACTGATGGAAATGGAAATATTTATTATTGAGCATTAAAATATGAAGTGTGGTTCATTGCAAAAATAATCAGCTTCAAAAATTAGAATACCTTTATAGTATAGTAGGTATTATTTTATTGGTTTGTTTGTTAGTTTTTTTTAACAAATATGTAAAAACTTTACAGTAAAAGGCTTTAAAATGATCACCTTGCAGAACTTTCCATTTAGTCCGACAAAGATTCTATTCTCAAAATAATTTGTGAAATTTCTCTTTTGGACATACCGGGAGGAGCCAGCAATACATTCTTTGGAAGGTGCTCAATGATCACTAACTCTCATTTCTGAAAATGAATCTGTTTCATAGAAATAACCTAAGGTCATACAGAACTTTGCCTCCTGAAAATGTGAATGACCAAGTTAGCACTGATTTAGAGAACATTTCCAAGGAATTAAAAAAATATTCTGAACAAAGGAATTTTCTTTGGAAGGGATACAGAGCCTTCAAAGATGGCCTCTTTGAAGTACACAACTTATTTTATAGATAAACGTTGGTGTATATGTAAATATATATGTCTCATGTCTTTATGATTACACTTTATATACAGCCAGAATGAAAGAAAAAATTTAAGGAAGAGTTGTGATTGTCTTTTTCTTTATTTGTCTGCTTGTTTTGTTTGTTTTCCTTTTTCCTCTTTGATGATCAAAATTATCCAAATGATCTATTTGGATTTATTCTATTTTTCATTGAAACTGCTCAATTTTGCCCATGGCAAACAAAACATAGATTTCAAAGTTATTATTCTGTTGTTATTTTAAGAAAATTGAAGGAGCATGTCATACATTTCATTGATAGAGAGAGAAATTAGTTATTTTTAACATTTTTAAGTTGTTCCAAGTATTTGAATTACTTGACATCCAGGAAGAGGCTACTTATGTAAATAAAATAGAATTTCATAAGTGACCTTTTAAAAAAATATTCTTAGTCATATTGATTATTTAGAAAAGAATACATGCCTTTTACACAGTTTTTAAATAAAATATTGATTGTACAATAAAAGAATATATTATTTATTTTTAATTACAAGAAAAATGTGATACTTCCAAGACAATAAGGAATGCAACTCTTCAATGAACAAATTAAATCACTTTATATGCTCGAGATTAAGACCAGATGCCTTTTATGACCTTAAATTACACGATTATGATCCTGTGTTTCCATATTTTGTGAGCAACAGACCCAAGAATTTCCTGAATTGAATGAATCTTTTACCTGATTAACATGGTAAAATTACATTTTCAATTAGGTATTGCTGACTGTATTATTCAGACTGCTTATACTGCTGTCTGATAAGGTATTAAAGTGTGATTCAGAACAAAACAAAACAAAATTAAAGGCAATCCCAAAGAAATAGAAAATACCATGTTTTCCCTTGGTTTAAGATTTAGAAATTACATCACCTCTATTTTTTCATTGTCTTCCACAAACCACCAACCATCTGTTATGTTGTACCCTACCCTAAAGTTCATGATGTAAATGTTGTTTTCAGTGTTTTTAATTTTGCTTTTATTTCCTTTATTTTTCTTTCCAATTCAGTGTGTTGACTTTTCAAGTCCATTAGTTCTTTTAGCCCTCCTACTGTGTAGTACCATGGGCTTTGAAGAATTGAAAGTGTTTTGCATAGCAATTGTTCTAAGGAATCACACCATAATATCAATAAAAAAAAATCAACTGCCAAAGAAATGCAGAAAGTCTTATTTTAATTCCGAATGATTTTCAGAATCTCTGTGCAGGTAAAATTTTGCTTCCAACATAAATTTCAACAAGAAATTTTATTGGAATAGATTGCACAACAGAAGCAATATTAAGAAAAAAATTCAAACATTACTAAATTCCTGTTGATAATAGGTAGCAAGGATAGAAAATACTGGTATGCTGAATAATTTTTGAGTATTCAACATCAATTTCATTACAAAAAATAGCCATTTCTTTAATTGCGTATATAAATAATTTTTAAATTTCAACAACTGAAGATTCTGTTTTGATCAGAATACTGCATCTTGTCTGGACAGTCATCAATTAGGTTTATGCCACAACCAATCCCAAGTATTTTTCTGCTCCATCGGTTTACATTGCATATTATCCCCTCCTAACAACCAATATCACCTTTAATATTGAAATTTAACTTAAATTTTAAAAAAGTATTCATGATAATATCAGATGATCACTTTCAACAAAATGAACTTCCAAAAACTTGTCTTTGATTCTGTAAGTTGGAGGGAAAAATTCAAACTACTATTGCAATGAACTTAACTGACTTTCCATTTGCTGGGTATCATTTGACTATTTGCAAAGTTAATCTTCTGATAATGATGCAAACCTATTAACAAGTCTTACTTCACTTTTTTATGTGCATAAACCAACTTGGAATAACAAATGAATGAAGTTAATTTGGAAGAACAAACATCTGATCTAAATGAAAACTCATGAATCACAGAGGGGTATGCAATTGCACCATCTGTATCTGCACATGAAATGATTGTGAGAAAACTCTTTCAAAATAACTATTAACTTTTAAAATAGATGCTACTTCATTTAGTTTTCATGTGCCTTCTATTTTTTTTTGTTCTAAGCAATATTATAGCCCTCATAGAGGATGATCAATATCAACAAAATTCTGTGCAAGATACTCTTTCTTCATTAAATTACTTGAGAAATACACTCAGTACTTAATAATTTATTGAATTTACTCCTTTTGTTAAAGTCACGATTCTGAAAGGATTTATTATCATAAAGCAAGTCTACCAACAACATAAGTACATTTTTGTGGATTTGTAGCATAAAATAAATGATAAAAACAACACTGGAGGAACACCATTCATTCTATTCTTTTACATGCTCTTTGGCAGGACAGCTTAGCTTCTGTTTTTCACATGCATATTTCCCCTGCATTAAACGTAATTTCCTGTATCCCTCTATCCCTGCTGATGGGTACCCTGAATGCTTTTTGCATTTTGGAGGGCAAGGCATGGGCCATATTGTAGCCAGCATGTACTCTAAGCAACCACTACCACCCAAAAATGAAATGAGTTAGCTTTCCCTAGTCACTAGTGAGTGAACACAATTCAATTTTTTAGCGAACACCTTGCATGCTGTTTTTGAAATGGAAGAGTTAGTTTTGTTGCCTCTGGGGAAAAAAGGGACTCATCATTGCTGTTCCTCTTTCGGATTCAACCAATTGTTAGAGTTTTCTGATCACTACACATTTGTCTTACATATTACTAAACAAGAGTAAGACAGAAATTGAAGTAGAGGTCCACCATACTTATTTCAGCTTATTGTAATACAAATAATAATAGTAATAATGGTGACTATGATGATAATACATAATTTAAAATGAAGTAATCCAGGGTATTTGGTAAAGTAGGGCAGAATTCTTAGGCAATGGACTCCATATGATGGCTACCTTTATGCCTTCATTAGTAAGTAGGAGGTCAGGAACATGACATGAACTGTCCTTGACTTTTGAAAGCTTAGAGTTTAGCTTTTTCTATTCCACCCTCATCTGATGGAGGAAGAAGACCAGGGCAAATGTTAGTGAGCAGTACTTAGTAGTGCCTGTATGCCAGATCTTAGTTCTTTCAGTTGAATTGGACCTGACTAAAGGTGGACAGAACTATTAAGTCAAGAAAGAGGAGAGATGTTCTTCTCTAACTTCTGTGTCTCCAGGGATAGTGACTGGACAGTGACCGGACAGTGACCAAATGCAAAGGTTAAGAGATCAGCACTAAAATTGTGGAGGCCAACCACTTCACAGCTGCTTTTCAACTAATTTTAGCTGAGTTTAGTTGAGGATTTATTTATGATTGCATAAATGGATGAAAAATAATCTTGGATAAACTGAATCTCATTTTAAGAATTACTTTGAAGTGTAAGACAGAATAATGCCTCCTCTGAAAATGTTCACTTCCTAAACCCTGGTATTATGCTTGAGAATGTATTAACATTACATGGCAAAAGGAGATTAAGGTTGCAGAGGTAATTAAGATTATGTGATGGTTGATTTTATGTGTCAACTTAACTGGTCCAAGGGATGCCCATATAGCTAGTAAAACATTATTTCTGAGTGTGTCTGTGAGAGATTTTCCAGAAGAGATTACATTTGAATTAGTAGATGGAGGAAAGAAGATCCACTCCCGCCAATGTGGGCAGGCATCATCCAATCTGTTGAGAGCTCAAAAAGAAGAAAAGGCAGAAGGGCAAATTCTTTCTCTCTGAGCTGGGACAACCATCTTCTGCCCTCGGACATCGGAGCTCCTTGGGCCTCCTTTGGACTCCAGGACTTTGAACTCGGACTGAATATTCTACCAGCTTTCCTGGTTCTCCATCTTAGACGGCAGATCATGGCATATCTCAGCCTCCATAATCAAGTGAGCCAATTCTCATAATAAATTTCCAATTATGTATTTTTATATATCCTATTGGTTCGGTTTCTCTGGAAAACGCTAATACAGGTTACTCATCAGCAGACCTGAATTTAGGGAAATTATCCTGGGTTATCCAGGTGGACCCAATGTAATCACACGGACCCTTAACAGTGGAAAAGGAAAGCAGAAGAGTCAAAGAGATGTGATGATGGAAGAAGACACAGGAGATATTTGAAGCGTGAGAAGGACTTGAAGATAGAGGAAATGAGCCAAAACTTGCAGGCAATTTCTAGAAGCTGGAAATGGCCCTTATCTGGCAGCCAACAAAGACATGTGGACCTCAATCCTACAACTGCAAGGAATTGAATTCTGCCAACAATCTGAATAAGCAAGAAAACATTATCCCCTGGAAACAACAGAAAAGAATGCAGCCCTACTGACACCTCGATTTTAGCCCAGTAAAGACCTGTACAGGATTTCTGACCAATAGAAGTATAAAATAATAAATTTGTGTTGTTTTAAGATGCTAAGTTTGTGGTAATTTGTGGCAACGCTGTTAGGAAACAAATACAGAATTTGGAACTAGAAATGGGGTGTTGCTGTAATAACTATCTAAAAATGTTGAAGTGGCTTTGGAACTGAGAGTGGGTGGAGGTTGAAGAATGTTGAGGAGCGTGTAGAAAAATCCCAGATTGCCTTGAACAGACAGTTAGTAGAAATTTGTACTTCAAGGACACTCCTAATGACGGCTCACAGATTGTAGAAATCTATACTTGGAGATAGCTGCCAGCAAAAGCTCAGAAGGAAGTGAGGAAATCATTAGTGTAAGCTGGAGGAAAAGGATCTTTGTTATATGTAACAGAAATCTTGGTGGAATTCTGTCCTGCAGTTATGTGGAAAGCAGAAATAGTAAAAAATGAACTTGGATACGTAGCTGGGAAGATTCCCAAGCAAAGTGTTAAAAATGCTGCAAATTGAAAGAAGAATTGATAAGCAAAAAGATTGAAGATTTGAAGATTTGGGGAATTCTCAGCCTGTCCTGACTGCAAAAAACACTAAAATTAGGAGGTGCACTGTCAGGAAAATTGGCTCTGGAAAAAAAGAAAAAAAAGGTGTGGCTGGACAACCTTTGGCTGATACCTCAGAAAGGTCTAAAAGTCTTAGTACTTTCACACAAAAGGCTCTTTTACGAGATTCAGGGTGTGACTCATAGAACTACCAGTCAAAGCATAGAGTATCTAGGAAGCTTGAGGGTATTGACCCTCAGCCATCTCAGCAAAAGTCAGAAAGAGAGAAGGGCTTTTCTAGGAGAGATTGGTGGACAGGCCTAGAGGATGGAGCTTTGGGCCCCAAGAACAGAGCAGAGAAACACAGAGGATCATTCTCAGGCCTTGAAAACTGATGGAATATGCCTGGCTGAATTTTGAAATTGCTTGGAACCCATAGCTCCTTTCCCCTTCCATTTTCTCCTATTTTGAAGCAGAATATTTGTAATTGTTATCCTTATCCTATGCCTATCCTGCCATTGCATTTTGGGAGAAGATGACTTGACTAGTTTTCCAAGTCCACAGACAGAGAATTATGTCTCATGTAGAGCATACCCAGTGCTTCACCTATACCTGACTGAGATTGTTTAGATTTTGAGATGTGAGACTTTTGAGTTGATGGGATTTCAATGAAAGTTTGGACTTTAAGTTGATGCTGTAATGGGATGAGAACGTGGGGACCCTGGCATGAGATGAACGTATTTTGCATGTGTCAGATATGAATTCTTGAGGGCCAGAGGGTGGAGTGTGGTATACTAACCATCCACCAAAATACCTAAACTGAAAAAGAATGACAATGTTATTTTTAAAATCGATTATTTACTGAGATATGACATATAACACTGTGTAAGTGTAAGGTGTACAAAGTGTTGGTTTGATACATATATTTATTGCAATATGACTACCACCATAGTATTAGCTGACACCTCTATCATATCACACAATCATCATTTCTTTTTTGTGGTAAGAACAATTAAGAGCTAGTCTCTCAGCAACTCTGAAGTTTATAATACGGTATTGTTGACTATAATCACTATGCTGTGCATTAGATCTCCAGAGCTTATTTATCTACTAGTTGTAAGTTTGTACCCTTAAACAACATCTCCCCAATGCCCCCACCCTCTAGCCCCTGGTAACCACCACTCTACTCTCTGTTTTTATGATTTCGGCTTTTTAAAGATTCCACATGTAAGTGATATTATATAGTATTTGTCTATGTCTGACATCTCACTTAGCATAATGCTCTCAAGGCCAATGTTTTTGATATTCATTTCTCTAATGACCAATTTCAGTAAGCACCTTTTCATATATGTTTATTGGCCATTTGAATGTCCTGATTGGGGAATTATCGGTTCAAGTCTCTTGACCATTTGTATATTGAGCTATATGCCTTTTTAATTGACTTGTAGGAATCTTTATATATTTTAAAAACAAGTCTCTTCTTGTTTGAGTGCATTGCAAATATCTTTTTTCCCATTCCATGACTTAGTTTTTCATGATATTTTTCAGAAGAACAGATACTCTTAATTTTAAGGTAGTCCAATTTATCAATTCCATTTTGTATCCTACATAAGAAATCTTTCTACCACCAAATAATGAAGACATCCTTATGTAGTTTTCTCCTAGAAAATTTATTGTTTTACCTTATTTAGATTTACAATCCATCTGATATTAATTTTTGTGAATGATGTGATGTAGGGGTGAAGTTTATTATTCATTCTATATGGGTATTCATCTAACACAGTGTCATTTATTTAAAAACTACCAAAAAAGACAAATAGCATTTTGCCCGTGATCTGCATAAATCTTTGTCATTAGCAAGTGTCCACATGTATGTGCATGTTTGTTTCTTGACACTCTATACTATTCTGTGACCTACATTTTATCCTTGGACCAAGAACACACTGTATTAATTACAGAGGCTGTATAATAAGTCTCAATATCCTGTAAAATGAATCCTCCCACATTATTCTTCACTTAGATTTTTTTTGGTTAGGCTTGATCCCTTGCATTTCCATATAATTAAGAATCACCTTTTAAATTTCAACAAAAATGGTCCTTACAAATTTAATTAATTGAAAGTATACTTGAATTTGTAAGAACTGACATGTTTACAATATTAATTCTTCCAATTCATAAACATGATAAGTCCTTCTATTTATTTTCTTATTAAAACAAGTTTTTAGGGCAGTTTAAGGTTCATGGCAAAATTTAGGGGCTAGTCCAGAGATATCCCATATACTCCTTTTCTTTACACAGGCATAGCCTCCCCTATTATCAATATCTCCCACTAGAGTGGTACATTTGTTACAAATGATGAACCTACATTGACACATCATAATCACCCAAAGTCCATAGTTTACATTACAGTTCATTCTTGGTGTAAATTCTATGGGTCTGGATAAATGTACAATGACATGTATCAATTATTATGATATCATACAGAGTATTTTTGCTGCCCTAAAAATCCTCTGTGCTCTGCCTATTTACCCCCCTCTCAACCCCTGGCAGCCACTGATATTTTTACTGTCTCCATAATTTTGCCTTTTCCAGAATGTCATATAATTGGAATCATAGAGTATTTAGCCTTTTCAGATTGGCTTCTTCCATTTAGTAATACGCATTTAAGGTTCCTCCATATCTTTTCATGTCTCAACAACTCATTTGTTTTTTTTAACCTTTTTTATTTTTTCCAGGTTTATTGAGATATAATTGACATATTACGTTGTGTAAGTTTAAGATTTACATGTTGATTTGATATACTTATATATTGCGAAATGATTACCACCACAGCGTTAGCTAACACCTCCATCCCACCACATAATTACCATTTATTTTTTTTTTAGTTTTATTGAGGTAATAATAGTTTATAACATTGTGAAATTTCAGGTGTACATTATTATTTATCCATCACCATATATATGTGCCCCTTTACCCACTTTGCCCACCCCCTCAACCCCCTTCCCCTCTGGTAACCACTAATCTATTCTCTTTGTCCATGTGTTTGTTTGTCTTCCACATATGAGTGAAATCATGTGGTGTTTGTATTTCTCTGTCTGGCTTATTTCTCTTAACATAATACCCTCAAGGTCCATCCATTTTGTTGCACCATTTCTTTTTTGTGGTGAGAACATTTAAGATCAACTCTCCTAGCAACGTTCAAGTATATAATTGAATGTTATTAGCTATAATCACCATGCTGTACATTAGATCCCCAGGACTTACAAACATTATAACTGGAAGTTTGTACCCTTTGACCAATATCTCTCCATCTCCCCCATTTGCTAGCCCCTGGTAACCACCACTCTACTTTCTGTTTCTTTGAGTTCAGCTTTTTTAGATTCCACATGTAAGTGATATCATACAGTATTTGTCATTCTCTGTCTGACCTATTTCACTTAGCATAATGCCCTCGTTTCATCCAAGTTGTTGCAAATTGCAGGAATTCCTTCTTTCTCTTGGATGAATAATATTCCATTATAAATATATACCACATCTTCTTCTGTTCCATTCATCCGTTGATGGACAATTAGGCTGTTTTCATATCTTGACTATTGTGAATAATGCTGCAATCACATGGAGTGCACATATCTCTTCGAGATCCTGTTTTTTCCCCTTTGGATATATGACCAGAAGTGAGATTGCTGGATTATATGATAGCTCTATTTTTAATTTTTTGAGGAACTGTCATACTGTTTTCCATAGTGGCTGTATGATTTACATTCCCACCAACAGTGTACGAGGGCTCCCTTTTCTCCACATCCTCGCCAGCACTTATTATCTCTTGTCTTTTTGATAATGCCATTCTAACAGGTGTGAGGTGATATCTTGTGGTTTTGACTTGCATTTCCCTGATGATTAGTGACATTGAGCACCTTTTCATGTTCCTGTTGGTCATTTGTATGTCTTCTTTGGAAAAATGTCTATTCAGGTCCTTTGCTCATTTTTAATCAGGTTTTTTAATTTATGTTTGCTATTGAGTTATGTGAGTTTTTTATGTTTTAGATACTAACCCCATTATCAGATATATGATTTGCAAACATTTCCTCCCATTTTGTAAGTTGCCTTTGCTGATTGTTTCTTTTGCTGTGCAGAAGCTTTGTGGTTTGATGTAACCTCATTTATTTTTGCTTTGTTTCTTGTGCATTTGGTATCATATCCAGAAAATTGTTGCCCAGAGCAATGTCAAGGAGATTTTACCCTATGTTTTCTTCTACGAGTTTTATTGTTTCAGGTCTTATGTTTCAGTCTTCAGTCCATTTTGAGTTAATTTTTGGGGTGTTGTAAGATAGGGGTCCAGTTTCATTCTGCATGTGGTTTTTCCGTTTTACAACACCATTTAATGAAGAAACTATCCTTTCCCCATTTAGTATCCTTGGCTCTGTTGTCACATACTAGTTGACCGTATATGCAAGGTATATTTCTGGGTTCTCAATTCTCTTCCATTGGTCTATGTGTCTATTTTTTATGCCAGTACCACACTGTTTTGATTACTATAGCTTCATAGTATAGTTTAAAATCAGGAAGGGTGCTGCCTCTGGCTTGTTCTTTCTCAGGATTATTTTGGCAGTCAGGGTCTTTTGTGGCTCCACACAAATTTTAGGATTGTTTTTTCTATTTCTGTGAAAAACACCATTGGAATGTTGATAGGGATTGCATTGAATCTATAGATGGCTTTGGTAGTATGACCATTGTAACAATATTCATTCTTCCAATCCAACAACATGGGGTCTCTCCACTTGTTTGTGTCTTCTTCCATTTCTTTCATCAGTCTTTTAGTTTTCAGTGTACAGATCTTCACCTCTTTGATTAAATTTATTCATATCTTATTTTTTTGATGCTATTGTGAATGAGATTTTCCTTATTTCTTTTTGTTGTTAGTGTACAGAAACGCAACTGATTTCTGTACGTTCCTTTTGTATCTTGCAACTTTATTGAATTTGTTGATTAGTTCTAACAGTTTTTTGAGGGAATCTTTTAGCTCATTTCCTTTTATCACTGAATAATATTCTATTTTTTGGATGTACCACAGTTTATTTATCCATTCATCTACTGAAGCATGTCTTGGTTGCTTACAAGTTTT
Source organism: Tapirus indicus (assembly GCA_031878705.1). Taxonomy (NCBI): domain Eukaryota; kingdom Metazoa; phylum Chordata; class Mammalia; order Perissodactyla; family Tapiridae; genus Tapirus; species Tapirus indicus. The sequence continues at coordinate 27,912,413 of CM062942.1, read as the reverse complement.
GGCAGTTATGAATCAAGCTGCTATAAACATCCATGTGCAGGTTTTTGTGGTCATAGTTTTCAAATTTTGGGGTACCAATGAGTGTGATTGCAGGATCATATGGTAGAAGTATGTTTAGTTTTGTAAGAAACCACCAAACTGTCTTCCAAAGTAGCTGTAACCATTTGGAATTCCCACCAGCAATGAATAAGAGTTTCTGTTGGTCCACATCCTGAACAGCATTTGATGTTGTCAGTATTCTGGATTTTGGCCATTCTTATAAGTGTGTAGTGGTGTCTCATTGTTGTTTTAATTTTCATTTCCTTGATGACATATGATATGGAGGATCTTTTCATATGCTTATTTGCCTCCTTTATATCTTCTTTGTTGAGGTGTCTGTTAAGATCTTTGGCCCATTTTTTTATTTGAGTTGTTTGTTTTCTTATTGTTGAGTTTTAAATGTTCTGTGTGTATTTTGGATAGCAATCCTTTGTCAGATGTGTCTTTTGAAAATATTTTCTCCCATTCTGTGGCTCGTCTTCTACTTCTCTTGATACTTCTGTAGAGCAGGAGATTTTAATTCGATAAAGTCCAGCTTATCAATTATTTCTTTTATGTATCATGTCTTTGGTGTTGTATCTAAATAGTCATCACCAGTCCCAAGGTTATTTAGATTTTCTCCTCTGTTATCTTCTAGGATTTTTATAGTTTTGCATTTACAAATGATCATAGGTCTATGATCCACTTTGAGTTAATTTCTGTGAAGGGTGTAAGGTCTGTGTCTAGACTTTTTTTTTACATATGTATGTCCAGCTTTTCCAACACCATTTGTTGAAAAGACTATCTTTACTCCATTGTGTTGCCTTTACTCCTGTGTCAAAGATCAGTTGACTATCTATATGTGGGTCTATTTCTGAGCTCTCTATTCTCTTCCATTAATCTATGTGTCTATTCTTTGCCAATAACTGTCTTGATTACTGCAGCTATACAGTAAGTCTTGAAGTCAGGTAGTGTCAGTCTTCCAACTTTATTCTCTATCAATATTGTGTTGGCTGTTCTGGGTCTTTTTCCTCACCATATAAACTTTAGAATCAGTTTGTTGATATTCCTAAAATAACTAGCTGGGATTTTGATTGGAATTGCATTAAATGTATAGATTAAGCTTAGGAGAACTGATATCTTGACAATATTGAGCGCTCCTGTACATTAACATGGAATATCTCTCTGTTTATTCAATTATTCTTTGATTTCATTCATCAGAGTTTTATAATTTTCCTTGTATAGATCTTGTACATATTTTGTTAGATTTAAATCTAAGTATATCATTTTTGGGGAAGTGCTAATGTAAATGGTATTGTGTTTTGAATTTCAAATTCTACTAGGTCATTGCTAGTATAAAGGAAATGAACTGACTTGTGCACATTGACATTGTATCCTGCAACCTTGCTATAATCGCTTACCAGTTCTGGGAGATTTTTGGTTGATTATTTCAGATTTTTGACATAGATGATGTCATTTGTGAAGGAAGACACTTTTATTTCTTCCTTCCCAATCTGTATACCTTTTGTTTTCTTATTGCATTAGCTAGAACTTTCAGTACGATGTTGAAAAGGAGTGGTGAGAGGGAACATCCCATCCTTGCCTTGTATCTGATCTTAGTGGGAAAACTTCAAATTTCTCACCATTAAGTATGATGTTATCCATTTATTTTTATATTTTGTAATGCTTAATAGTTTTGTGTACAAATTTTGTGCACTTTTTATAATCTCTATTTGCATTTTAATCTATGTATGCTACTGTAGATGGTAACTTCCAATAAAATCACTGAAATATTTATATTAACCTTGCTATAAGCAATGTTGCTTAAAGTTTAGTTAATAAATATCTGACCTTTATTCACTAACAAGTGAGTACCAAAGTAACTGACTCAAGCTTGGATCCTGAGAGCCATTTCTCTAGTTTTATATTTAACATCCTCATTAGAACTGCAATTTCCTGAGATCATAGCTTTAAAGCAAACCATGAAAGAAATCTAAAGAAGATTACCAACCACATCATTTTGTGCTGCTCTAGCCTTCCATCAACTAAATGCACTTAGAATAAAATCCAAAATCCATAACACGGCCTATAGATCACAACATGATCTGACTACTATCTGATTTTTCAGCTTCATCTCTTGCTATTCTCTCCCTCCCTATGCTCCAGACACATTACCAATTTTTAGTTTCTTCAACAAGTTTGTGCCTGCCAGGATTTTCTAAACGTATTACTTCCTTTGCCTGGAGTTTTCCCCTTTTCTTACTTCCTACTTGTGGTTAATTCTGACAATTTATAATTTATTTGCCTAAATATTATTTTTATTGTAAAGATTTTTCCTTCCTTGTGGACTTTATTACCCCAACATTATAATCTTAGTTCTCTCTACTGTTTTCCTTCATAGCACACATTACCATTTAAATTAAAGAATTATTTTTGTGAAATGACTCTTTCTTGCCAAAGGGCCATGAAGGTAATGTTGTTTCTGCCCTGTTCATTGACGTTGGTCTTCTTGCTTTGTACTGTATCTGATACATCATAGGAATCAGTAAATAGATGTCAATTGAATGAAAATAATGGATCCTGAATGAATATATGAATGAATACAAAACAAACAGTATCAGGGACAAATCTATAATGGAAAGCCAGGGAGAAAGCCCCCTTGAGGCATCAACATGAAGAATGAAAGCCAATATATAGAAAGCAAGCTAACAACATAAGTTGGAAATGGGAAGGGAATTAGAGTATGTGAGTCTGAATTTGGAAAGATTTTCTCATCCTCTAGGAGAGAGTGACAAATACCTTTTAGAAGATACCTGAAGCCCTAGCAGTAAGTGGGAAAGGAACTGAAAGCCACATACAGGACAAAAGCAGCATTCAAGGAAATTAATTGTGAAAGAATGAATCGAAACTAAAAAAAGAATTCTAAAGAGAGATTTCCTCAAATTCATGAATTTCCACTTACTTGATAAAGTTAATTATTGTGCTTTACAGTCAAATAAAATAACACTCTATCAAAGAGCAAAAACATAATATATAGGTCCATTTCCTGCTAAAATTCTCCTTGTTCTAAATTTGCTAAGTCTCTGTTGTAATTCTTTGTAGTCATTAGTACTGCTTCCATGCTTCAATATAGTGTCATTAGCAAATGTAATTAATGTGTTTTTTACTGGGGATTCTGGTTCATTAATGGAAATATGCTGAACTCTTAATGAGATGATAAACCATAAAGTCTATTTTGGAACAATTAATGTCCGTCAAATTTATGATTTCCCAAATAAAGAGTATTAGCCAATTGCAATGATGAGCCATAATGATGAAAATTGAACTTTTCTTTGTGGAATTTTAAATAAAGATTTCCTGTTTGTTAACTCCTTAATTATATATTTTTACAAAATTTGAAATAAGTTAGGAAGTGATAGGATATACTAGTGTGTATTTAATCTTTTAAAACCTTGTAATTTACTCATCATATAGACTTTAATGAAGAGAAAAGCCTTTACACAATGTCAAGGTACTGAAAGCAGCCAAAAACCCTGTTAATAAAACAGGATTTCTATTTTGCAATGGTATGTATTACTGTGACAGTATTAAACCTTGTATCTGCAAATTGTATTACTCTTCCTTATCTGCAATAGCAGTCTTTTGATGGTTTGGTCCAAGCAAGATTATTTGACATCTATATCTATATACAATTGCTATGTATAATGGGCATGGCAATAATTAGGAAATTAGCAGCCCACAAAAGTTTCCAAGATTATGATTTTTTTTTTACAAGGGAGTTGAAATCCTCAGTAATTCAAACTCAAAACATAAATTCAAGTATAATTATATCTCTGGGCTTTTGTCTTTCTCTTTATGAGTAGAAACCCTTGAAAGAGTGACTAACTGTGGTAACAAGAGGTCCTCATAACGTGAAGCTGCAAAGGCAGAGAAATAACACGAATCTTTACAAATGTTAATGAGTAAGGCAACAGTTACAATTTGGCCTTTTTATGTTTGCTTTTCCATCATAATTTTAATGAAATTTACATATTTATCATATAATCAAACTTATTCTGATGAAATTATAGTAAATGTGTTTCAAATGATTCTTATTCCACTGAGACAAAATACTAGCATTTATATTATGATATAAATCTAGCTTTGTTAAAAATATGAAATACTAAATAGCAAGTATTTTTGGTGTATCTTACATTGAAAGTGTTTGTATTTTCTTTGACATGGAAATGTTCTTGATTTCTATTCACAGATTAATCAAAAAATAGTCTAAAATGTGTTTTGAATGAGCTTGAAAGAGTTGTTACCTAGTCTGAGTTTAGGTAAACAGTGAGTTACTTAGAGAGGAACCATGAATGCTTCTTATTTCCTTCACCTAATTAAAAAAAAAAAGAGTGAATTGAACTATATGGTTTCTAAGGCTGGAAGTATTATGTCAATTTCACCTTTTTCATTTAGATATTTCAGCTATGAAACATCTTACATTGGTAACCATATAGAATCCTTTTATTATAGAATTATGAGTTTGTCATTAGGGATAATTATGTAATAGACATACTACTTGTTTCTACAATGGTCTCTGACCTACTGGATCAAAACAGACATAGGTATTATTACATATTGTATTTTTAGAATTTTCCTTGTGCAAAATATTCCTTTCTTTTCATCAATATACAAGTTTTATTTGCCAAAAACAATCCTCTTTCTTGCACTCTCTCCCCCCTCTCCCTTTTTTTCTCTCTCTCTCTCTACACACACACACACACACACACACACACACGAGAGTTACTGTTGCATAACAACTTATCCCAAAATCTAGTACCTTAAAACAACCAATATTTATTATCTCACATAGTTTCTGAAGGGTTTGTTTAGCTAGGTGTTTCTGGCTCATGGTCGCTTATGAGGTTGTAGTCAAGTTGTTGGCCAGGCTGTAGCCTTCTCAAGGCTTGATGAAGGCTGGGGAATCCACTTCCAAGCTCACTTATGTGGTTGCTGGCAGGTCTCAGTTCCTCACTGGCAGTTGGCTGGAGTCCTGTTACTTGCCACGTGGCCTCTGCATAGGGTTACTCCTAAATAGCAGCTTGCTTCTTCCAGGGCAAGTGATGAGAAATAGAGAGAGAGACAGACAGACAGACAGAGCGAGAGAGCAAGAGCGAGAGCGAGAGAGAGAGAGAAAACCTAAAATGGAAGCCATTTTCTTTTAATAACCTAAACTCAGAAGTCACAATCACTTGGGAAGTTTTCCTATCGTTAGAACAGAGTTACTAAGTAAGCCACACTCAAGAACAGGGGAATCATGCTCCACCTCTTGAAGGGAGAAGTGTCAAAAAATCGTGACCATATTTTTATTTATTTCTTTTCTTTTTTTTTTTTTTGGTGAGGAAGACCAGCCCTGAGCTAACATCCGTTGCCAATCCTCCTCTTTTTGCTGAGGAAGACTGGCCCTGGGCTAACATCTGTGCCCATCTTCCTCTACTTTATATGGGACGCCGCCAAGGCGTGGCTGACGAGCAGTGCGTCGGCGGGCGCCCGGGATCCGAACCCGCGAACTCTGGGCTGCCAAGCGCGGACTAAACCGCTGCACCACCAGGCGGCCCCATGTGACCATATTTTTAAAACCACCACAATGTACAATTTAAAGAGAGCTAATATTTAAATCTTAATACTTTCACTTAGGTAATTATTCAAAGTGGGAGCAACAAATGAGGCTTTTTCTAAACAAAATCATTCTCGAGTTTCTTCATCTGCTTTTCTGTTATTTGATTTAATGCCTCCTTTCACTGAGTGTAGTGTGCAATACAAATGTTAGTTCTGAGATCTCAATCAAGATTTTTCTGCTCCTACAAAATATTTTCCCAAATTATTCATGTTTTGATGTCACCCTTAAATTCAAAGAAGAAATATGCTATTAAATTATTATATCATAAAATATTTGAGGGTAGAACTGCATCCCTGAAATATTGGCATCCTGAAGATATATTGTTTGGGGACTTCTGGACAAAATCACCTGACATTTCACTGGACAATATGACTGCACATCCAAATATTTTGCTGTCTTCCTGCTTCCTAGGGAAGGTAGTGTTGCTGATAATAAGTTTGGCTAGAGAACAGAAAAGTCCCAGATCCCAAAAGTCTGTTAATATTTCATATCATGGGTATTTTCTTCATTTACTTCTGAATGAGACAGCAAGAAATAGCTACCCTAAGTAGGGCATAACCCTTGGTGGACATTATTCCCTACAATCAAATGCCTACTTTAGGGGTTCTGGGAGCCAAGGGAAGCTGCAATGACGTACTGCTTTACTTTTGCTCTGCCTTCCTCAATTCTAGAAAAGGTGATGTCCTTAGCTAACTATATTGCTATCTGTCTGCATGTGTGCGTGTGTGTGCGCGTTCATGGCAGTCTTTGCAATCAATCCATAGCTCACCAGAAACATTGAAATTGTTTTTTGAAAAGATTAATAAATCTATTAGTAAAATCTAATAATTAACAATGATGATAATTCCACGGACCAGGCATTCTGAAAACCATTTCATAAATGGTAATGTTGGGGGGGAGGAAAAAAAGAAATATACCCTTAAACTTGTTCATTGCTTCTCAGTTCTCACTACTGAACAAATAAACAATCTGCCTTCCCATAATATGAAGAAAAAAATTACAGAGTTATGACAAACTCATCTAGATCCAAGGCTTTAAAGCTCAATGATATCTGGATTATTAGGAAATAAGTGGGTTAATTATATTGGCACCTAGATATATTGAGTGAAATTCATGATGAAAAAATGAGTTCACCTTTAACTCGATTTGAGGGATAGAATGGTAGTGGCTGAAAAAACAAAAGGTCATTGTTTATGATATATTTGCTTAACGCTTTAACAATCTTTAAGACATGGGTGGAACTGAGGTTCCTCTGAAATCCCACTATTAACATATCATAGATAACATGAATGTTAATTTCCTTTTTCATTGTGTTTCCATAAAATCAGTGTTATCATTTAGCTACTATATTTTCATGCATTATTTCCCAAATATTCTACAGTATAGTTTTTAACTTTTCTCTCCTTAGAACAAAAATAAATTAACTGATATTGTAAAGCACAAAAGAACCAGGCTGAATTGACATGTTAAAAAAACATAACTAGGGGCCGGCCTGGTGGCCTAGTGGTTAAGTTCATGCGCTCCGCTTCAGCAGTGCAGGGTTCGCCAGTTAGGATCCTGGGAGCAGACCTACGCACCACTCATCAAGCCATGCTGAGGCAGTGTCCCACACAGAGCAAGTAGAAGGAGGTACAACTGACATGCAACTATTTACTGGGGCTTTGGGAAGAAAAAAAAAAAGGAAAAAAGGAGGAAGATTGGCAACAGATGTTAGCTCAGGGCCACTCTTCCCCCAAAACAAAAAGCACAAATGCAATGTATTAAAAAAAAAAGAGTTGGGATTTAAAAAAAACCATACAACTATATAGTGATTAAACAGAAGAATTAAGATTTGAGAGAGAAAATGCTGATAGAAGAAATAAATGAATAGACTTCGTATTAAGAAGAAAGATGTCCCATTAAGAACAATGGCATTGCTGGACGATTAATTTTAAAAAGGATGGAATTTGCAGTAGAATTAGGAGAGGAAGGCAGGGAAGAAAAAAGAAATGAAATAATTTAAACAGCAAGGATCATCATTCTCAAGAATGTCAGAAGTGACACATTTGAAGTTGGCATTAATTATAATAAATAAAAGCACCAATTATTCCTCTTAGGTCTTTTTTTTAAACCACAGAAATTTATTGCCTTGCAGCCTGCAGGCTAGAAGTGTGAACTCAAGGTGTCAGCAGGGCTCTGCTCTCTGTGAGGGCTCTAGGGGAGAATTCTTCCTTGCCTCTTCAAGCCCCTGGTGTTTGCCGGCAATGTTTGGCGTCCTATGTGTCTTCACACCATCGTCTCCCTATGTGTGCATGTGTTCACAAGGTATTCTCCTCTCTTGTAAGGACACTGGTCATATTGGATTAGAGGCCATCCTACTTGAGTATGACCTCATCTTAACTAATCTGCAATGACCTTATTTCCAAATAAGGTCACATTCTGCAGGACTGGGGATTAGAGCTTCAACATATCTTTTTTGGGGACACAATTCAACCCATAACAGTGGCTTTCTCTTTTTTTGCTATCATAGACATTAAAACAAAGAAAATACTTGTGTGTGCATATTTGTGTACCTGCATGAGTTTTTCTTTAGATAAAGCTTCAAAAGAGGAAATGTTGGGTCAAATGGTACGTACCGTAACATTTTTGTAAGGTATTGTTAAATTGTCTTCCCAAAAGGATTCATTTACTTACCATCCCCCCCAGCAGTACATGAGAGAGCCTGTTTCCCCACATCCCTATGAATAGTTACTGTTATCACAAAAAAATTTTGCCTTGTTTAGGTAAAACATTATCTTAATAAAGAAGCAGATAGAATATTTTCCTTTTTGGCCTAAAATTAATTTCAGATGGATCATAGGCTTAAATGTAAAAGTTAAAATTATACAATTTTTGTGAGAAAACATAGGAGAATATTTTCATGACTTGGGTATTAGCAATGATTTCTTAGAACACAGAAAGGAATAAACATAAAATTTAAAGTAATAAATTAGAAACTTTTTTAAATTCAAAAATTAAAAACTTCTGCTCATCAAAAGACACTATTAATGACATGAATAGACAATTCACAGACTGGGTGAAAATAGTCACCAAGCAGATATCTGTTAAATCACTGGTAGCCAGAATATATAAAGAACTCCTATAAATCTATAATAAAGATGCAAACAGTTCAATTGTAATACGAACAAAAAATTTGAACTGACACTTCACAAAAGAAGATATATGAATGACCGAATGCACTTGAAAAGATGCTCAACATCATTAATAACTATAGATTATTAGGGAAATTCAAATTAAAACCAAAATGGGATACCGCCACAAACCTACCAAAGTGACTAAAATGAAAAAGACTGGCAGTACCAAATGCTGGTGAGAATGTGGGGCAACTAGAACTTTCTTACACTATTATTGTAACTGTAAAATGGTACAGCCACTTTGGGCAAAGTTCTGGCAGTTTTTTATAAAACTTAACAGACACCTATATATGACCCAGAAGCACACTTCTAGATATTCATCTAAGAAAATGCAAACATATGATTACAAAAGCCTAGTACTAGAATTGTCACAGCAGCTTTATTCATATTAGCCTCAAAACAAAACAGTTTAGTTGCCCATCAACAGGAGCGTGAATAAACAAACTATAGTATATTTGTACAATGATACACTACTCTGCAATAAAAAGGAACAAACCATTGATTAAATAACAATGGGGATAAATCTCAAAAACATTATGTTAAATGAAAGTAGATAGACAAAATGGTACATACGGTATGATTCCACTTATATAAAATTCTAAAAAATGCAAAATAATCTAAAATGACAAAAAAACAGATTAGTGGTTGTCTAGGGAGTAGAGGGAGGGATCTATTTCAAAGCAGCATGAGGAAACTTTTGTGGGTGAAGGGAATTTCCAGTATCTTGATTGCAGTAATGGATTACCACATATATACATACATCAACTCTCATCAACTGGTATGCTTTAAATATGTATAGACTATTGTCCATAAATCACATCTGAATAAAGTTGTAAGAAAAAGGATATAAACAATTATTGACCTCAAGTTAATAATATGCATACTGAAGAGTTTAGGGGTAAAGTGTAGTGATGTCTGCAACATCCTTGGAATTGCATCATAAAAACAAGATTGTCTGACAGATTGATGGGATTGATAGATATCTGGTAAAGCACATTGAGAAAAATTGTAATTACAGAATCTAGATGGAGGATATATGGGTGTTCATTATAAGGTTATTTCAGATTTTTCTATATGATTGAAAACTTTCATTGTAAAAGTTTAAAAAAAAAAACCAGAATGACTCATTATAAAAAATGTTGAAAGAAAAGTTAAGAATTTTGGCAGCTCCTAAGTATGCCATTTCATTAACTCAGAAAATTGGGATTCTTTCATTGATGTCATCTTAAGTAGGCATTGAAACATTGTTTCTTGATTGACTTAATTTGGTCCAAAGAAGTGTTCAAGAAGGTTACTCTAAGAACACATCACAGTATAGTAACTGAGAACTGGGAAACATTGATGTTTCAAATCCTCAGATTTCAATCACTTTTATATTCATCCTCCCTCTGTAAGGAGAACATATTCATTAAAGGAAATGTACAAAAGGCTACATCTTGTTATGCCATCAAAATCTATCAACTGTAGTTTCTAAGAAACCAATGTACTTTGGCACATCTCTTCAAGCACTACATCTCCTACACAAAATACTCCATTTCATATGCATAATATTCCCTCTCACTCTTCTTGGCAAACACCAATTGTCTCACACAAGATCTAGTCTTCATTTGGTCATGATCTCCAGGACAATCTTTTAGACTGAACCTATTATACAATAGGCACTAAATATGTATTTGTTGAATGCATAAATGAAATAGTTAATCTCTTACTTTTAAACTTATGTATCCCTTTCCCGCACCAGTACCACTTGCAATTCAGTGAAGAGTTTAAGAAGACTTTCACAGCTTTGATGCATATCTAGATAAAATTAGTGTAGAAGAAAACCACGTGATTTAAAATTGGCCAGTTTTATATTTGTTTCCTATTTCTACTACCTACTGGATATATGGTCTTGATTAAGATGCATAATTCTTTCTGAACTTCACTTTTTTTCTGTAAACCATGGGCAAAAAAATTTTATCCTGTTAAATGGTCATGTGAATTAAGTGGAATATGAAATAATCTGCTTTATTTAGTAAAAAATCTATGAGGGATATGATTTACCATGCTTCTCTCTGGGAATCAAAATCTTGATTAAAAGTCAAAAGAGAAACATCCAGTCCAGTTATCTATTTAGGACAATATTTGGATAGCATGTTTAACTAAGAGATTTATAAAGACAACAAAGGATTTGTTGGGACCAACAAAACCTTTCTTAAAGAGAAATAGCTTAATCCGGCTTTACTTACGAACAGCAAGAGTGAATACCTTTCAGTCAAGTTTTCATTGACTTTCACTGTTACTGCTCACTAAGGAGCACCTGAAAGTCCTTGACCTAATATAACTAAAAGTTGAGATTCCTTTATTTTACAGTCTTGATTCCTTGTTTCTTGCCTTTTCAAGCACGTGCTGTTGATGACTCCTTGAGGATGTTCTAGTTCTGTTATTCTGCCCTATGCTAACAAGTGATCATTCCTGCTATGTTTCTATGTGGCTCTATAAATGCTTTTTTCTTTTCTATTTTAAGAATTTGGTATCTTATGTACACATGCTATATTCACTAGTTCACCAGAACAAAAGGCATTTTTCACATGATGTGCCATCTGAAGGAATTTTAAAAATCTTTTGATAGGAAAAGGTTATTTTCTGATGTGGTCCATAATGAAACATATAATTCCTTCAAGCTGAAAAGCAAACACCACTATATGTTCTCTACAAAACCAGTAACTGTTGATCCCTGCTAGAGCAGCTGAGCTTTTGTTCCTGTTTAACTATTTCTCACCTACTATCAACTTCAGCAGTTATAAATTAAAAGCATCTAGCAGAGTACTTGCTAAATAATAAGTGGTCAATAAATATTATCTCACTCTCCTCCTGCTTGTCAGCATATGGCTGGGTAGATACTAGACATAAAATTTAAAGCTTTATGTTTCACAAGATTTAAAGGTTGATGAAAAGGAGACCAAAAAATCCATGATGAAAAAATGATACCTATAAAAAGAAAATACAGAAAATAAATTATTGCAAAATATTAAAAATATCAATTGCAGAATTTTCTCAATCATTACTTAAAAGTGTATCCAAAAGGATCACGTCTCTCTCAGTTCTACTTATAATTCAAGCAAGACTCAAGAGCTAACATTTCAAAGGTCTATCCTTCTGTCTAAACATCCTTGATCTTGCCACAGAGTGATCTTTCTAAAGTGCAAATCTTATCATTGCACTCACCTCTTTAAAATTCCTCAATGATATCCCTTGACATATAAAATAAAATCTAATAGACTTACAATGACACAAGTTCCTTGATGTTATAGAAATTCCCCATTTCTCCAGTATTCTATTTTTCTACAGGCCATTATCATTGATCCCTCAATTCATCTATAATGACTACTTATGTTTTCCAGTATGTTGGTGTTTTAAATATCTATTTTTTTCTTTTAAGTGTACCCACCTGAACCAGTATTTTGGCTCAAGACCAGAAAATTCTTACTCATCTTTCCAAAATCATGACTCCACCTGAAAACACTCCTTCACAGATGCGTGTTCACGCTCTCCATTAAACTGCCCATTACCACATGACTCGTTCACTTGTACTGTAACACATAAACAAGTAACCTCAATTGGGGTGGTAGGAAATTATATCACTGCTTTGGCCTCATACAAATATGAGGACAGGGAAGTTTAGAAGTGGTTTCCCTTCTAAACAGTCATAACCATCACCACCATGCCTAGTTTGGATATCCAGGATCCCACCCTCTGTTTTGGGAGCCTCACAACTATGACATGTTACTGAAAGAGACTTGTCCATATAGGCAGATGAAACAGGGCTGAGCAAATCAACCGATCACGAGTAGTTCTGATTTCAGCTGGCATATCTTTTTTTTTTTTTAAAGCAAAGCAGTGTTTTGTTTTTTTTGAGGAAGAGTGGCCCTGCGCTAACATCTGTTGCCAATCTTCCTCTTTCTCTTTTTTCTCCCCAAAGTCCCAGTACATAGTTGTGTCTCTTAGTTGTAGAGTTGTAGCTCTTCTATGTGGGATGCCACCTCAGCATGGGCAGTGAGTAGGTCCGTGACCAGGATCTGAACCAGCAAACCCCCCGGCTGCTGAAGCAGAACATGCAAACTTAACCGCTATGCCACTGGGCCAGCCCCTCACCTGGCATATCTTTAAGTGATGGAGAGAGCTGTCACAGATGGCTCTCAAGAGTGATAAAAACAGTGAACGTGGCTACTCATCATAAGCAAGCCTCTCTCAAAGGTCCATGATAACATATAGTCTGCCAGCGTCAGTTCATGTTTATGCAGCTTTCTCATGCTATAAACAATAGTGCTCAGTAGTCTTTCTGCACCTAATCTCCTATCCCACCCCTCCTCCACCAGATTTGATCCTTTCCTTGCCAGCTTCTGCAGTCCTACTTGGTCTTGCTGAATCAGCTACTCTCCTGTTCCCCAGCTAAGGTACCCTCCTCCGATCTCTTCCTAAAGATTAACTAGTCTAAGCTTCTGTTGATTCCCTCTCCAATCTTTTGAAGCGACATAAACTCAAGGTTTTTCCTATACCAGGCTTTTGATTTTCAAGTGCCTTTCTCTAAGCCATCCCCTGTCTTAAAAATGAAAGTTTTGGCTTCTAAATTTATTGTCTGTAATCTAGGTTTACTTGGGATAAAAAATGAAAATTTTTATGGCAATCTTAATTTTTCTCAAGGCAATATGATTTTTTTTCTAAGTAGGAGGGAAGTTCACATATCTGGAAGAGCAGGAAAAAATGGCACAAACATTAATATTTCAAGTTTTCTCGGTAGCTGGTTGTTTTGTTCGATATATCACTTAAGGACAAGGATACGTCCTAAGAAATGTGTCATTAGGCAATTTGGTGGTTGTGCAAACATCATAGAGTGTACTTACACAAACCTAGATGATATAGACTACTACCTACCTAGGCTATATGGTACTAATCTTACGGGACCACCATCATGTATACGGTCCGTCACTGACCAAAATGTCATTATGCAGCACATGACTGTATTAGGAAGCAATCAACAAAATAAATAATGGCTTTCTCTTTACAAAAACAAAGCAGCTATTCTTTGTTTTCCTTTCTTGTTTAGTCTTTATTTTATGACATATTGCAACTTGTTTTGGTCTATTTTTTTTTCTTAAATTACTGACCTGAAACATGGCTCTTTGCTTGTTTTTTTTCTTTTTTGATATTCAATTTTTAAATTGAGGTAACATTGGTTAATAACATTATATAAATTTCAAGTGTACATCAGTATATTTTGATTTCTGTGTAGATTACATCACGTTCACCACCCAAAGACTAGTTACCATCCATCATCATACACACGTGCCCAGTTACCCCTTTTGCCCTCCTCCCTGCCCCCCCTTGCCAGCTGATAAGCACCAATCTGATCTTTGTACCTATGTATTTGTTTATTGTTGTTGTTTTTAATTTTCTGTTTATGAGTGAGATCATATGGTATTTGGCCTTCTCCCTCTGACTTATTTCACTTAGCGTAATACCCTCAAGGTCCATCCATGTCATCGCAAATGGCAAGATTTCATCTTTTTTATGGCTGAGTAGTATTCCATTGTGTATATATACCACATCTTCTTTATCCATTTGTCCCTTGATGGGCACTTAGGTTGTTTCCAAGTCTTGGCTGTTGTGAATAATGCCACAACGAGCATAGGGGTGCATATATCTTTACACATTTGCAAAGCAGCTATTCTTATTTGAAGATATGGTAAAAATATATTGTATTTATTTCTGATAAATAAAAATATATACCCGGTTTTGTTCAGTTTTTCCATAAGTAGTGATTTAGTTGAACAAACTTCATTTCATTGACACAGTGCATTAATCAAGTCCTGTTATTGTAAATTTGAAGTGGTGTCTTCAAATCCCCTCCTGCTCTTCATGTCTGGACAGGTCTTACATGTAGATGGGATCCATTCACATCCCTCTAATGGAGTTAGGATTCAGCTCCAGGGATTCAGACAGATAATTATTATCAGTGAAAATTTACCAAGTCCAATCATATAATTTATTTTAGATGGGCCTTTGAGGAATTAAATGATGAAAAAAAGTTTGGTCACATTTATGCTTGGATCCAAATAATTAGACAATAATTGGACAAAAGGAATGCAACACCTCAAACCCATTAGTATTGTTGTAAACTTACTTCTATGAAAATTGATCTTTTTTAAACTGATGATTTAAAAAAAATAAAACTAAACTTTTTGACTATTTTCTTCATTGATTCATGAAATAAGATTTTTAGATACTTTCCATAGTTAGTCAATTTTGTACCAAGTTTTATACAGCAGCATTATCCCAAATTGGCTGTACATGCATAATGATCACACATATCTTTATTATTCTTTATTAATATTACTTTTTTACTTATAATTAATTCTTAGCCAGTTGTGTGTTTTTGGTAGGGTGCTATCAAATTCCAGCCTTCAAAGTAATAAATCTGTATGGCTCAGCTAATTTTACACTCAATTGCCAACGTTCAACAGTTGTTCCCAAGTGTAAAACTACCAGCTTTGGGGAGGTTTTTTTTTGGTGAGGAAGATTGGCCATAAGGTAACGTCTGTGACCATCCTCTTCTATTTTTTGTATGTGGGATACTGCCACAGCATGGCTTGATCACTGGTACGTAGGTTCACACCTGGGATCTGAACCTGCAAATCCCAGGCCATCCAAGTGGAGTGCACAAACTTAACTACTATGCCACTCGGCTGGCCCCGGGAGGTTGTTTTTTTGATCTGTGTACCAATACAGAATTTGTAACTTGATTAAGATTCTGAAATTAGTTAGAAGTTACAATTTTTCCCATATTACCAAAGGGACATTTGTTTATGAAAGCTTAGAGAACATGTTTAGTACATTGTTTTATTTTATATTAACATTTAAAAGGTAAAAAAGTATGACAAATGGAAATGTTTATAATGTTATAGCTTGCCCCCCAAAACTTACTAGATCATATTTATTATATGGCTTAGATTTCCTAACTTTGCTATTAATCAAAATTGCATAAAGGTCTATTAAACATATATTTTGCTTAATTTATATAAAACATCAGCTGCCACTAATATTAGTTTGCATCAGAATTATGGCGTTAATGTCAAGATAAATTACAAATGATAGCTAGATTTTAGGAAAGTCAACAAGTATTTTCTTTAATATTTCTTTATATTGATTACATATTCTACATAAAAATATTGTTCTTTTTCTTAAATTTATTTTTAGGTCCTTTGAAAAACCTTTCCATTCCTAAAATCGTGTTTGTGCTGAGAGTGCTGAAGTACATTTGAGTTATCTAGTCTAATAAATATAATGTCTGTTTTACTTCAGCCCATTAACCCCATGAAATTGATATTATTTATTATGTAGGAGCTTCAATTAATATTTTTTTGAATTGCTCTAAGAAACCCTTCAACACAGCAATCATGGCTCTGTGATGCCAATTTCTTCATTCAGTTCACAATATTGTCCTTTATCTTATCAAAAAAAACCCAATATTTTTTCACTGAGAGGCAAGTTATTCCATTAGACAGACTAAGAAGTCACAGTGGTAAGGTGAGTTGACAGGACTAAAAAAGCCCAATACAAAAATATACTCTGTTTCTGAAACATGCCCTGCTTTTTTGACTCAAAACTTAGGTACAAGCTTCACACTAGTACATGATATGTTGCCACCATGGATGAAATTTGAATTCATTCTGTAGGTTAACAATTTGAAATCCATCAGATTCCTTCAGATTTATAAAATTTTAGTCTAGCAATGATGCTTTTATCAGTTAGCTATTTTCTTAACACTGCTTAAAACAAACTAACCTAAAACTCAGAGGATTATAACAATAAGCATTTATATCTCACTCATGTAACAGGTTTGTCTGGGGCTCATCTGATTCAGACTGGGCTTGATTGAGCTTGGCTTCAGTCAAGGTAAGGTTAAGGCCTACTCCACATATCTCCTCTTGATCCAGAGACCTATGAACTAAAAGATAACACTCCTAATATGTAATAGGGAAACGAAGATGTGCTCACACAAAAGGGGAACAATGGGAGACACAAAACATTAGCTGGTCTATAAGAATTCTGAAATCCTGCTGAGAAAATGTTGCTGAATCATTCCACTTGGAGAAAGGGAATGTTCTTAATTAGGCCCTCATCATACTCCCTAGGAGTGGCTCCTCAGTCCATTATTCTCCATAGCTCTTAGCTCCACCAAGATTCTTCTTCTTCCATCATCTTTCTTGGTCTACACTGAAGAGGACATTAAAAAATATGCCCTTCTTCTGACCTGGTGGTGCAGCGGTTAAGTTCATGTGCTCTGCTTTGGCGGCCCAGGGTTCGCAGGCTCGGATCCCTGGTGCAGTCTGAAGCACCGCTCGTCAAGCCATGCTGTGGCAGCTTCCCATATAAAGTAGAGGAGGATGGGCACAGATGTTAGCCCAGGGCCAATCTTCCTCAGCAAACAAAAAAAGAAGAAAGAAAAAAAGAGGAGGCTTGGCAACAGATGTTAGCTCAGGGCTAGTCTTCCTCACACACACACGCAAAATGCCCTTCTTGGCATAAAGAACTTTTTTGAGTCTGTTTCCTGCCAGTAGAAATCTAGATGTTCAACGATCTTTTTAAATCTCTAAGAGTGTGCCTCATTTTGGATTTTCTACTTCCTGACTTGATAACATGGCAACTCCATGCGTAAGCTATACTCACCAAAATTTTACCTAACAGGTCATCTCACTCTGTGGCTTATGACAACCAGCATTATTTCTCACTTACACATCTGTGAATTGTTTGGCATTTGGCTGATTTAGGCTGGATTCATCTGAGCTTGGCTCCAGGCCTCAGATTGGGTTCAGGTCAACTACACGTGCCCTTAATTCTTCAGAGACCAGCAGACTATCTGGGCAGGCTCTTTTCATGGTGTTGGCAGAAGATCAAAAGAGCAACACCAAATGTAAAAGAACATTTCAAGCCTCTGCTTTTGTCATGTCCACTCACGTCACTTTTGGCAAAGCAAGCCCCATAGCCAAGCCCACAAGGAGTTTGAGGGATGCTAACGAAAGGTGGGGATCACGATGGAAGCATTTATAAAAAAGTCACAATGCCCTAGTGCATTTTACTGATGCTTAATTATTCCCTTGTACTTGGAAGTTGAAAATTACTAGGATTTAATATTGGGGAAAGCTCCATGCAGAATAACAATTTCTCATATGTGTATAGCAATTTATAATTTATAAAGAATCTGCATATATTATGTGTCATTTGATCCTTATAATAATTTACTAAGGTAAATTTGACAGTGGAATTATATAATTTTACAAATGAGTAACTCAGGCACAACATGACCAGACAGTGGCAGTTAGGACTCAGATCTTCTGAGCCACTGCTTGTCTGTTATAGCACATTGCTCTTTCAGTAGCCATTTCCAGAAAAGCAATCTCCTAAGGGAACAACAATAATGGTAAAGAATGAGAAAGTTGCCATGGTAAAGCTTGTTCCTTCCTTCCTTTATATTATCATGGCTGGTTGAACTTCCAACTGCTTTTTCCTGCTAGTTTTATTCCATAGCAGCAGGCATAGTCCTGGAATTCTCATTCTCTCTCTTAAGGTTATCATCATCTCTTGATTTCTGGCTACCAATTTGTGCAGCTAACTACCATTCCATTTGGCTGTAAATCAACTTAAAAATTTTTTTTTGTTGGAAGTCTTCCAATAGACATTAAAACCTACTTATCAATAGCAAGGGTACATAAGTGGACATATACAAATTTCTGGCTGCTTAATCTGAATAAATATAGGACAGGACAATATTGTTGTACAATCTTGACAAAGGCAAAACATCACATTTCAGATGCTTCCTCAAAATTTTTTAAATAGGAGAGATGACAAGAAACAGCTAAAAAAAGTGTATCTTTTTAAAGGGCCAAACCAACATTCCATCTATATTAAAATAATTCATTTCACAAAGAAGTATTTTAAGCTTGTTCATAGTGTTTGGGAGGACACATTTTTACTGTTTCCTTGTCTTACAGAATTTACAGTTAGATTAGGAAACTTTTGTTTTTTTTTAATTTTCTCATTCTTTTACTTTCAAGTTTTCTCTTTCCTTATATTTAAGGTATATCTTTTTTTAAGTAGCAAGTACTTGGGTTTTGTTGTTTTAATTCAGCCTTAAAATCTTTATAATTTAATAGGATTATTGAGTTATTTACATTTAAAGTTATTACTCATAAATTCAGGGGGTTTTTTTCTTAATTTATTTTTTCCTTTTTTTATTGTGTAACATTGGTTTATAACATTGTATAAATTTCAGGTGCACATCATTATCCTTCTATTTCTGCATAGATTACATCATGTTCACCACCCAAATACTAATTACGATCCATCCCAACACACATGTATAATCATTCCTTTTGCCCTCCTCCCTCCCCCTTCCCCTCTGGTAACCACCAATCCAATCTTGGTCTCTATGTGTTTGTTTTATGTTGTTTTCATCTTGTTTTGAGACACATTATTTGACCTTTTTTGCCACTTAACTAGTATCTTTTTCTATTAAACATAAAGAAAAATAGAAGTTCACATTTCACTGTACAGAAATATTTTTTGCTGTATGTGTCCTCCTTATATGCTTCATGTAGTGCTTATATTTTCATAAAATTAAGCATTCAAGAATAAAATTATTTAAAGCAATTTCTTCAAGTCACTTATTAATCAGCTAAATTCTGATTGAGAGATTTCTAAGAAATAGAGAAATTAGAACGGATGTGTGAGTTGACAAAAATTCTTGAGAGTTACGTATAGGCACATTTAAAAGAGAAAATATAAACTAAAAGTGAATGAAAGCCACATTCCAGGTGATGAGTAATTTTAAACATTTGAATGTCACGAAGGGTTCAGCAAGGTAGGGAAGCCCAAGGATATCAACACATGAACGCTGAGGAAATGTGTGCTATCTGCTTGCCACTCTTGCTCGTAATGCATTCTTCTAAGTGCATCCCGAAGGCTTCCACTGAAGAACAAACTCAAAGAAACTTAAAATTTGTGATTGCTTGAGCAGAATAAAAAAAAATCACATTGTAACTTCTGAAATGGAAGGTTAAGTAAATTTAAAGTGAGATCACTGCTTTATGCCATCGGTCTGAACATGATTTGGGGGGATTGGAGATAAGTGAAGCCTAAGGCTGATTTAGATGAATGAATCTTTGAAAGCTGAGCCTGAAGAAGTCGAATGAAATACCTAAGCAATAAAACTATAAAACGGCACTGTGAAGTTATTTTCTTTCCCTCCGAACTATCAAAGACGAAGAGGAAAAAAAAATCTACTCAAGGTGCAAGGGATACCAGTATGCCTATATTGGAAGTACATATAAATATATTGTCTCAGCCTGCTGGTCAGCTTAGTTCCAAACATATGGGGCAATAAGTTTTCAGAACATTTTGAAGCTGCTGTATGCTTTTTGGCTACAACTCTCGGCCATTTTCCATCTAATATATACTCTTCTATCATGCTGTTTCAAATATTTCTAGAAAAATTCTGCTTCGTAGAATAAAAAGCATCTGGATTTTAAAAGATTCTCCTTTCAGAATACACCCCTTTCTCAGACTGTCATACATAAATCTCTCCCAGATTGATGACATCAGAATACAGTTCTTACAGAAGTCCTTATTAAATACCTACTATATACAAAACACTGTACTATTCATTTCAGGGAATATAAAAATAAAATAAACGATACCTAATAACTATTAATTTGCTATGTATCAGGATAAGTACAAAATGCATTATCTATAATATTTCAGTTAAATCTAATAACATCCCTATTTGTCAGGTGCTATTATGCTTCTTATTTTATACTCAGATTAAGAAACCTAAAGTCACACCTTTTGTAAGAGACTGAGCCAAGATTAGAATCTAAACCATCAAGGTCCAGCATCAGCACTCTTAAGTGGTTTCAAGTTTTGGTTACAGCTCGTGAGAATGGTAGATGAATAAGACAAAGGCTCATAGCACCGAATGAGAAGTACAAAATACCGGTCTATAACTCAACAAATCTGACTTCTGAATAAGGTCTCACATCAGTATCGAATAGTCAAAATAAATTGGCCAAGTGCTGACATACTAATTTAGCAGGAAATTCAGGCTTTTACAGGGGTTTCCCTTTTTAAATATTTCAGAGGATCCTTGAGTTTGCTTACACTTGCTCACCCTCTTTTAGGCACCAGCTTCTACCTGCAGCCACTGGCTTCTACCAGCAGCCACTGACCTCCCGAGGGTTCCCTTTCTCAACGTGGCTGGGATTTCCATTGTGAATCACTCTAGTGTAGTTTCTGGGATTTTGTTTGCTTTTTATTTATATCCTAATGTTTATGTTAACATAATGAGGTCACACTGGTTTATAACATTGTGTAAATTTCAGGTGTACATCATTATATTTTGGCTTCTGTACAGACTGCATCGTGTTCACCACCAACAGTCTAGTTTTTGTCCATCGCCACACATGCGTGCCCTTTACCCTTTTCACCCTCCCCCCATCCCTTCCCCTCTAGTAACCACCAATCTATTCTCCTTATCTATGTGTGTTTGTTTGTTTATCTTCCACATATGAGTGAAATCATACAGTATTTGTCTTTTTCTGTCTGGCTTATTTTGCTTATGCTAACATTTTATTTCTTATTTCAAAGGCTGAGAATTAGTGGAGGAGACCCCAACAGAAGCTTATTAATATCCCGTTTTTCAGAAGGCTAAGGGCTCACTCTAAGGCTGATGGACACACACACATGTTCTCAGCAAGCCAGCATAAAGGAGTGTCTGCTTTGATTGTTCCTCTGGGAGCAAGTGGCCACAGGAAACAAGGGGCAAGAAGTATTTCCTCCCAGAGAAGCAGTCATAACAGGAACAAAATCAACATAGCTCGGCTTCCTCCTGAAACAGCAAACAAAAAACCCACTGGACCTATGGAAAGATTCTACAGGTCAGGTGTAAGAAACCTCACGGAATTTTCAGAGTAAATACCTCTTTCTAAAGGCACAAGATCAGCCTTGTATTCTCAACATATAGGTCATTGCCTCCTAGTACTTAAGATGCAGTTAATAAAATATTTATTGAATTGAATGGGATTTCTGATATAGATTTGCAGTGAGAGAAGAAAAGAGAGAGGAATGGAGAGAGGAGGATGGAGGGAGGCAGGGACAGAGAGGGAGAATTTTAGATATTTAGTTTTCATTCTCTTTCCTAGACAGTCAGCTCAAGGCAGTCATTTTTATCACTCGATCCCCAGCCTCTAGTATAGTGTCTGAACCATAAAAAGGTACTAAACAAATTCTTCTTGAATAAGCAAGAATCAAGTAATTTCATGAAACCAGCACTCACTAATCCAAAGAAAAGAACACTTGTAGATCAAGAATGATTTTATGAAAGTAAAAAATTTAAGAAATTTAAAAAATATTGTGGAGGCAGTGGAGATCATTGGACACCATGGAGTCCTCAGTTATATTCTCCTGGCAGCTCCCCATCCACCCAGGTACCCACAGATTATTTGATTAAAGTAAGAGAATGTGGTAAATATTAAATATAATTTTTGGAACTTATGAAGGTATTCTTTATGGCCACATATATGATCAATATTGGTAAATATTTCATGGACATGTGAAAAGTATGCTTAAAAATCTCCTTTGAATTTCACTGAAGGTTGAATAAAACCAAACTTGTTGCAATAGCCTAGTGAGGTCTATATGTACTATCTCCTGCCTACCTCACAGGTTGTGTTCTCTTAAATGCAGACTCTGACATAAAGTTTGCTGTGCTTTATGTTTATTATGGAATGCCCTTGAGATTATCCTCTGTAGAAAGGAGCAGAAAAAAGCAGGATTGAGCAGAGGAGGAAACAGAGCTCTGATACAAGCCTGACAGCACCGCCATTCCCATGGGGGTGCTCAGGGGAATATATCCACCCATCAGAGTTGTCTTGTAATGAGCCAAAATGGCTGGGCCTTTATACCCCTATCTTGACCTGTCGTCGTAGGAAGGGGTGCCACCTTGAAAAGGAGGTGCATTGGATGAGGTAGCTCTCTGCAGCCGAGGCAATCCTGAAGGGGCTGAGAACTAAAGGCTATCCTCCCCCTGACTACTTGCTTTCCATCCAATTTCTGCCTAAGGGCCATGTTACTCTCCACTGTATCACAATTAATAATTTTATCGTAGATCTTATGGCGAACCTTAAACATCATTTTTTTTGCTGCTTTATTTTTTCTCTCCCCAGTTTCAATTTAAGTATCACGAAGGCACTGACCTTGTCAGTTTTAGTCACTGAATTTTTTCCCCATTCCTCAGAGTGGGCACTCAATATTTTTACTGAATGAATAGATCTTCAGTTGACTTTGCTTATTGCCTTCATATATTTTATGTCTTTGCTTACATTTTGTATACCTGATAGACCAAATTTCATAAAGACTATAATAAACGCTACAACTATAACAGAGATTTGTCAAATTTTCCTTTTATTTCTAGGAGAATTTTTTCTTGTGTGTTTCACAATTATGTCCTTTGTCACATAAAAGTCTGTTACTGTTATATGTAATTCACACATCTTTTTATGACACCAAAATATCTTTTTTGTTATATTTCATCCATTTGGCTTTTAATTTCACTCTTCTGATATTGAATTTGTTATATCTATGTTCCTGATATATCTGTGTAAATAACCTACTCACTATCTGAAAGTTGATAAGATTTTCTCTCAACTTAGAACTTGTGGAGTACTTTCAACTGGAAAGCTTAATTTTTCTTCAGTTCAGGAACATTTGTATCTATTATGTTAATCCCTCATATATTCAACAGACATGCACTAATGGATCCATACATGATGATAATGGAGACACACATAACAGACTTGAGGGCAAATATTGTGATCCCAAAATTTTGTAATTATTTAGGTTGTCCTCCAAACAAGAAACAAAGTCTCAGACATCTGATGGTTCAGGAAAAAAAAACCCAAAAACACTTTGTGTCTTTCCTGGAATCATTACTCAAACGTATATCCCAGCTAGCGAAAATAGGATTCAAATGAAGAATTCAAGAACAGGAAAGGTGTAGCATTAAAGGAATAATGGTGCTGATACTTTTTGAATGACTAACAAAATAAAGGTGTTTATCACATTTTTGGTGGAGAAGGCTTATGTAAGCATAAAAACAATACAAAAAAACCACAAAGGAAAAGAGTGAAATATATATTTTTTTGGGGGGCGGGGGGAGAAGGGGGGAAGATTGTCCCTGAGCTAACATTTGTGTCAGTCTTCCTCTACTTTGTATGTGGGACGATGCCACAGTGTGGCTTGACAAGCAGTGTGTGGGTCCGCACTCAGGATCCAAAGCTGGGAACCCCAAGCCGCCGAAGCGGAGCATGCGAACTTAACCACTATGCCATTGGGCTGGCTTAAGAGTGATATATTTGAATAACAGTGGTAAAAGTGTAAGCTTCTGTGTTATACAATAATAAAATCCATATGTAAAACTAGAATTTATTTGGAGCAATTAGTTCAATATAAGTGTTCGAAGATAAAGTTGAAGAAACCTACTGAAAGGACAGAATAAATAGTTAATGAAATTAAAGGAGTAGTAAAGTAGTAAAGATAATTAACACAAATATAGCACTTAAAATGTACAGGCATCATTCTAAGGTCTTTTCATTATTAACCTATCAATCCTTTATCCATTTAACTGAAGCTCCAGAAAAGTGAAGCAGAGACAATTTTGAAGGAAATAACACAAGAATTTTTCTATCACTGAAAGATATATTTTCCACCAAGTCCTCAAAACAATAAAAGGAATAAGATCCAAACCAAAGCACAGCCATATTTTACCATATTTGCTCTAGATTTTTTTAAAGAAATAGAGCATGATACACTTGAAACTTCTGAACATCCCTCCTCATATTCATTTCTCTTCCTCCTTCCCTTCTCAGAGTAAACCGCCATCCGGAATTAGTGGTACAAAACCCTAGGCATGATTTTATGCTATGATTAAGTAGATATTTATCCCCAAGCAATTGATTTGCCTTTTTTGATCTGTATGTAAATTATTTATTTTTATAATTTTCTAGAACTTTTGCTTTTCATGCACTATTGTGTTCTTAAGTTTTATCCATGTTAAAAAATTTTAATATGTGCTTGTTAATTCTAAATATTTGGCCTGAAAGCAGATTGCTCTCAAAGGTTTGTGTTTGCTTCCTCCTGGTGCCTCAGCAGTATCAAGAGTCTGGAATCATTTATTCTTTTCTTTTTTTTAACTGGAATTTCTTGAATCATTTGAATAGTGAAAAATTGAACTCCAAACTGTTTCGTGGGCAGGCTTGTGATTTTAATTTCAACGAGAAAATGTCTAGCTCCTCACCCACTTGTACTCTGAACCCAAGCCAAGACAGACACGCTCCTTTGCCATTTCCTTGTGACAGTGGGAAGACTTTTTTGGCCTACTTTTTATTGAGTGAATAGTCTTTGAAAATTCTGGCTTTATTTACTGCTTTCAATTGCAATTTCTATGGACCCTAGGATGATTTCCTTTCCTTTGGGATTAAAAAAAAAATCTGCAAAACCACACAGTGAAGCCACTGTACTCTCTTAATACTCTCACTAGTTTTCAGTTCCTTCAGAAATGCAGGATTTCCGAATGTCTTGTAATAGAGGATATTTCCATATTGCTGACAATGAAGTTAGAAGGTATCTCCAGATTTATATTTATCTATTCATCCTTCTCCCTGTGATTTCTTCCATTGTTAGATATTGCTAGATACCCCTTCTTAAAATCTGAGTGAAATGTTTCAGCTGAAAATCAAGACTGGAATCAACAACGTTCTTTTCTAATTGAGAATTTCATGTTATATTGAACGTTTTAAATTTGTTTGGTATTTATTTTGGGGAAAGATGCAAGAATCTGTTACTAATTAATTGGGTTTTAATCAATTGTTTCAATTAATTAGTTTTTTAAATTATTTTTTAATCATGGTAGACATGGAGAGGCATCACCCAGAACCCCTTAAAGAAAGTATTTGTCGCCCAGCTGCTGGGAGGGTAATCATCAGACAGCCTCCCACTGTCAGCTGCTTCAGGGTCTGTGTTTAGTGCTGAGAGCTGCTTTAACTAATGTCCCACTCTTCCTTCGGTAGCCCATGTCTGGTATAAAGGCCTGGCCATTTCTGCCCAACTCAGGAAACTGTGGGCAGTCTTTGCTCCAGAGCCTCCTGCTGGGATGGCTGAGGATGTGTCAGGCTTCTATTGAGGTTTGACTTCTCCCTATGTTGTATCCTGTTTCCTTCCCCTTCCTTTCACAGGTATTGATCTGTAATAAACATCTTCCACCCCAAACATTGTTCCAGCACCTAATCAGGAGAAACCAACCGCTGACAATTGTTGGCTAGTACATTTCTTCCTCATTACTTCTTTATGCTAGCTTTATCACACTTTAATGTTTTTAGAAGAACAGACAACTGCATTTGCACTAGCTATTCTCTTTTCCAAACAATCTGTTGATTCTCGTGTCAGAATCACATATTTAAATATTATAGCTTATCATATAGTTTAATACCAGAAGGGAAACATCACTCTTCATTTATAAAATGTTATCTATTTTCACCCATTTGTTCACATGAAGGTAAGCTTTAGAATCATGCTGCCAAATTTCAAATTAATAATAATAATCCCTTGACGTTTATTTTGCAATTTCAATTAATTATAATATTATACATATAATTTAAAAGAATATATATGCATATGTGTATATATAATCATATTCAGTAATATGGTATTTCTTCCAAATACCATATCATTTTCATTGGTCCTAGTAAAGATTTTCAAACATTTTTGTCTTTAAATCTATTTCACATATTATTAATTTATTTATGTATAGTTCTGGTTTTATTGCTATTATAGCTGAAAACATTTAAGAAAGAATTTTATAATTATTGTAAATAAACAATACTTCTAGAATATTCTATTTACCATATACCTATTCAATTTATGACACTCTCATAATTTATCAATTACTTCCAGAGATTATTTTAGAATTTCAAGGCATATCATTTACCAAAAATGAAAATTATGTTGTTTTTAATATGTTATTCATGTTTTTCATGACTACTTAAATATTCTTGCTTTGGACTAAACCTTCTCATTAACATTTTCCAAAATTAGTAATGGCATACATCTTTGCCATCTTTTCTAGTTTTCAGTATAATGTCAACTAATTCTTTAACATGTATATCCATGATTATGTTTACAAGTACTTTTTCTTTTTAGGGTACAAAGTAGTAGATTATACTACCTCATAGCTGTGCAACTGAAATCCCACACTATGCTAAATAAAAATCAGTAAGGCAAAAAGGTCACTAAGACAAGTGCTTGCAAAATTGACATTTAGGTTCTTTTTTTTCTTCTTCACCATATCGTCAACAAAGATATAGTTTCAGAATGCAATGAGACTGGATTATTCTGAGCAAAGGAGTAGCAAAGCAAGTGTAAAGAAAAACAGGCCTAGAGAGCAAGCTTGCACATTTTAGGATATAAGGTAGTAGTATCTAGTGTGTGTTCTCCTCAGAAAAAGAAAAATAAGTTCCATAGTTAAATAAATTTGGCCAGTTTTCTTAGAGATTCATGATGCAAATTAACCTTAAAAAGTGTCTGTGATAGGGACTGGCCTGGTGGCGTAGTGGTTAAGTTCACGCACTCTGCTTTGGCGGCCGAGGGTTTTGCAGGTTCGGATCCCGGGCACGGACAGACACACCACTTGTTGAGCCATGCTGTGGCAGTGTCCCATATAAAGGAGAGGAAGATGGGCACGGATGTTAGCCCAGGGCCAGTCTTCCTCAGCCAAAAAGAGGAGGATAGGCAATGGATGTCAGCTCAGAGCTAGTCTTCCTCACACATACAAAAAAGTGTCTGATGTTATGTGACAAAGAAGTATGTTGTAATTAATACCCAGAGCTTAAAAAAATTTAAATAATACAAACCCTACTCAAATTTTCTAAAGAAGGAATTCATTTTGTCAATTAATGCATAGGAGAAATTGTCTGCAGGATGTCTGGATCCAAGAGCAAAATATACATCATCAAAGGCTATCATTCTCATATTTCCTTTTCTGTTTATTTCCATATGGATGGCTTCCATTTACAGAGGGACTCTGTGCAATATAAATAGGACCACTGACATACATTGATTTGCATTCTCTCTAATTGATGAATCTGTACGTACATGCAGAGAAGGGCTTTAACTAGACCCACTTAGGTCTTGGGCTTGCCATTGAAATTATCCCTGATGTCAGCATTACTGTGATTAGCCTAGCAAGGGTTACATGGTTGGCTAAGGAAGCAAGAGAGGCAGGTCCCAAATGAAACTGAGGGATCAAGATATGCCCTCAATGCATTCCACTGTATATTCCCAAACTTGTTTGAACATGGAACACATTTCTCAGAAATGGCTAATAAAATATTTTTGGAGAGCCTAAAAAAAAAGTACGTGATGGATTTCCTCAAATCCAAGTTTTGGTATCTATTGGGAGTATTTCTCTCCCTATTTATACATTTAAATATTAAACATATTAAACTTTTTACCACAGAATACAGGGGATTTATTTTTTTTTCATTTCTTGAGAGATTGAGATTGAGAAATATGAAATCAGATTATTGTAGAGGGAAAAAGGAGAATGTATTCTTAGTAATTATAGGACATTTTTGCTTTATCATTAAATTTCAAAAAGGCTACAACGAGGTGACATTGAATATAACTGAAATAGCAAAAAATCACAGTTGTGTGGAGGAAAAACATACAAAATTTTTCTACAAAGTAGAGAAACTCAAAGACAAAGAATGAAACCTAAGTATACTGTGACATAATTTTTTTTCTTATATACAAGTCATGTGGCTTCACCTCATAGTTGTTGCTCAATGATTTCTTATTTTAGTTTTTTAGAGGCCATGTACCCTTGCAATTCTTTAAGAACACCTAGCAGATATCTTCAAATCTTTTCCCTTGTCTTTTAGAAACAAACAAGCAAAAACACAACATAGCACAGAGGTATATTTTTCTCCAAGGCTTCAGAGAAAGGTTTCATTCCCATAGGATGCTTGTTTTATTATTTTTTTCATCTCTTATTGTCAATTTAGGAGCTGAAAGCATCTCTATTTCAGATATAAATTTAAAGACAAATATTTCAATTAAAAATACCCAAGTTATTTCAATTAAAAATACTTAGAAGCCACTCGTTGAGAATGGGGAATGAAGATTTGAAGTTCAATTCCTTCTACTTCCTGACACTTGAAACTCATGGAGAATATACCTGCTACCAGAACTCTCCCAAATTGTACCCCCTCATTAGCACTTTATTTGTGAAAAACTACACTTCCAAGAACATTGTTGATCATCCCCAGGCCGTGTCCATTATCTGGCTTCCTAAACTACTATGTGTGTGGTGAATACAGGAGTAGCAGAGTGAGCCAGCCCACGATGCCTCAAATAGTAGCCTTTGTTAGAAAACAGTGGGGAGAGAGAGGCCAGTGTAGCTCCCTATCTTCTTTTAACACCAGTATATTTGCTTCACAGTCCTAGATGTTGGTGAATATTTCTTCTGGATTCTTGTGATTAATCACCTAATTCCTTTCTTTTTTTTTCTCTATTCTTGTAAGTAGTTTAGTCAGGTGAGTATGCAAGTCAAGAACTGCTAGACATATTCTAATTGAATAGACTACAGTATTTCAGGGTGCTTGACATAATCTACATCCCTCAGTGATTTTATGCCCAGAAACCAAGGCAAATTTCACTTTAATTGATTAAAAAATAAATTCATTTTCCAGAAATAGAATTTTACCAGAGTGGAAATATGTCAATGTTGCAGTATGTTTTGTTTATTTATACTCTAAAAAAATTAGTTTGAGATTTTTTTCCCCAGGTAGACTGTAAAGTCACAGGGGCAGGTGAAAGAGGGTGGCTCATTTCTTTACTAATAAATAAGTGAAGAAAACCCAATCAATTTGCCTTGAGTAGAGTTTAAAGGCCATCTGCCTCACTTCTCACTCTTGTCCCTTCTTTTCCAAGTATTAGCATTGTTACTTATAACCTTCTTCACTAATTCTAATATTTTGAAAAAGACATAAAAATAAAGTCATTGATTGAAACTAAAAATTTAAAAAAAAATCCTCCTGCTAATATGGGTCCCATTACTAGTACGGCCTAAGTACATTTAATGACATTGTGGAAACATATGTTCTAATGGTTTCTTCTCGATGGAAGTTGCTCTTAATACTATAATTTTATCTAAGTCTACCTTAAATCCTTTTTGATGAAAAAGAAACTCCAGAATAGATTCTGTACCAATCATCATGCTGAGAAAAATCAATGATATACTTTCTAACTACTCTGAGTGCCCATTTTCATTTCTTCAGTGAAACTAAATTTTAAACCTATATTCTCCCTGATCTGTGCTATTCTATCATGAACATGTTAGTTCAGAAGGAAAGAGAAGTAAAACCTTGCAAGACAAACCAGCTATCAGAACCATGCAGTGATGCCCATTCTTGTATAAGATAAATGAAAATTATAACTGGTGAGAGCATTGCATACTTAAGTGTTTATCCAAATGAAATGGAAAATATGCATGTAGCATGGGAAATAAACCTAATACCCAGCAGCAATAAAACAAAATTACTTACAAATCAGCAGCAGACATTATAAATTACATATTTCATCAATGATTCTTAACCATAATGCCAAACTATTACCAGCCATGCTTAGCTCTTACAGCATGCAACGTTTGCATTTTTGTATTCCTATTAATTCTGGGAACCAGTGCAATGCAAGAGAAATACCTAACATTTTGAAATGGAATTTGTGTTGTAAATATGTTCCTTCCATACTTCTAGTTTGAATGTAAAATCATACCAAAACTTACATATGTGCAAAGAGAGTTGTCATCACTTGTCAGTAAATATGTCTTGTGTGTGCAAATTCTATTGCAACCAAATTATAAAGTCACAAATATGTTAATGTTTGTAGATGGGCAGATAAGTAGAAAGCTAGATAGATGAATATAGATATGTTACTACTTTGAGGGAACATTTTAAAATATATAGTTTTTAAATTTTTTATTCAAAAATCTGAATATGTTAAGTTTCTCAAGGATTTAGTAAAACTACAAAGAATTAAAATAATATTTAAATCCTCATATCAGTCAGATTCCAGGAAGGCAAAGAAAGCTCTCTCCAGGTAGTTGAACAGCAAATACTTAAACATGTTGGAAGAGATGAAAATACAAACAAAATATGTGAAATAACCCAGAGATTTTT
Organism: Tapirus indicus; assembly: GCA_031878705.1. NCBI lineage: Eukaryota > Metazoa > Chordata > Mammalia > Perissodactyla > Tapiridae > Tapirus > Tapirus indicus. Next base: position 27,881,238 of record CM062942.1, on the reverse strand, counting down.
AATATCAGGAAGCTCTTATCCTTCCTAGAGATGGAAGGATAAAGAGTGTAAGGCACTCACAAAAATTAACTCAAAATGGATTAAAAACTTAAATTTATGACCTGAAATTGTAAAAGTTCTAGAAGAAAAATTACAGAAAAACTCCTTGACATTAATCTTGGCAATGATATTTTGGATATGACACCTAAAGCACAATCTACAAAAGCAAAAATAAACAAGTGGGACTACATCAAATTAAAAAGCTTCTGTACTGCAAAAGAAACCATCATCAAAATGAAAAGGCAACGTATAAAATAGAAGATATTTGAAATCATTTATCTGATAAAAAGTTAAATTCCAAAATATATAAAGAACTCAAACATTAAATAGCAAAAAACCAAATAATCCAATTTAAAAATTGGCAAAGGACCTGAATAGATATTTTTTCAAAAAAGATAAATATGAATGGCCCACAGACCTATGAAAAAGTGCTCAATATCACCACTAATCATCAGAGAAATTCAAGTCAAAACCACACTGCAATATCACCTCGCACCGTTCGAATGGCTATCATTAAAAAGACAAGAGATAACAAGTGTTGGCGAGGAAGGGTAGAAAAGGGAACCCTTGTGCTCTGTTGGTGAGAATGTAAATTGGTGCAGCCACTATAGAAAACAGAATGGAGGCTCATCAAAAAATTAAAAATAGAACTATCATGTAATCCAGCAATCCCATTTCTGGGTGTGTATCTGAAGGAAATGAAATCATTATCTCGAAGAGATATCTCCACCCCCTGTGATGTTCATTGCAGAATTATTCACAATAGCCAAGACGTGGAAACAACCTAGTGTCCATCAACAGATGAACAGACAAAGAAAATATGACATATATTCATAAAATATGATATATATAGTGGAATATTATTCTGCCATAAAAAGGAGGAAATCCTGCCATTTATGACAGCATGGAAGAAATGTGAGGGCATTTTGCTAAGTGAAATAAGTCAGACAGAGAAAAACAAGTACTGCATGATCTCACTTATATGTGCAATCTGAAAAAAAATGAACTCATAGAAACAGTAGATTGGTGGTTGCCAGGGGTGGGTTGGGGGATGGGGGCAATGAGTGAATGTGGGTACAAACAATGGGTACAAACTTTCAGTTATAAGATGAATAAATTCTGGAAATCTACTGTACAGCATGGTGACTATAGTTAATAATACTATATTGTGTACTTGAAAGCTGCTAAGAGAGTAGATCTTAAAAGTTCTCATCACACACAAAAAATGGTAACTATGTGAGATAATGGATGTGTTAATTAACCTTATCATGGTAATCATTTTGCAATGTATTTGTATGTCAAATCATCATGTTGTACACCTTAAATTTACACAATATTATATGTCAATTATATCTCAATAAACCTGAAAAAAATTTTTTAATAAAAAATAATGGGTATAAGGGTAAGAAGTGGTGTTAAAGTAACACAGCTATGCCTGACAGGTATAAACTAAGACCATGAATGAAGAGCCTTTCTTTGAAAGCTGGAATCACAGAGGAAACATGTTGCAGAAGCAGTAACTTCACAGAAATGCTGCTTAATCAGAGAGAGGAGGTGCAAATACTCTGACTTCTTTCTCCCTCCCTTCTTCTGGTACCTCTTATTGGTCAAATCTTACAGGAGTCCTTTTGGCAAGGGAACCTGGGAAATGTAGTCTTCAGTGGTCAATACCTGGTAATGCAGGACCGAGTAGGGGAAGGGCAGAAACGATCTGACAGCATAGAGATGACTGATCCAATCCTTTAAAACATGGCAGGGGCAGACATTCAACAGGAAATCTCAGGAGATCATAGATGGACGCTGCAGTTAACTTGAGAAAAGGTCATATAACCTCTATAGATGTTCAGTAAAGTATTAACGGCAGAAGCTTGTAATTGCAATTTGATTTCTAATCACTTTGATGTAGAGGACTTTCTGCCACTGGAAATTTCTTTCATGCAAAGATGGATAAGAGAGAAAGAAAGCGATGTTTTTCTGATAGCTTTGCCTGGAAAGGAGGCATTTTCCTACTCAAATGGCAAGGTTTCCTGAGCAGGAAAGAAAATGGCCCCTGCTGAGGCTCAGAATGAAAACCACAGAGCGACTGAAGCCTGGGCGTAATTACAGGTAGCCCAGAAGAAGCATGAAGAATGGATAGGAGACAGTGAATTCCATTTCTAAACTTTACTTCTATGCCACACTCTGAAGTGGTTTGAGGAGGCTTCAAGCAAAACTTATATACAATAAGAATACAGAATAGACTCTGAATATTTGGTTGAAGGAAAGAAGTAATTAAAATATCTAAAAAATGGGAGCTTTTTTAGATTTGTTGTGAATGTACATAAAATTTGAGTTTTGACTTTTGGGCAAGGAAGACAAATGTGACATAGTGACGCAGCTCTCATAATCAGCATGAGAAAGCATACCACTTATTCAGGGGAATCATAAGTATTCCTGGAGCTAAAGTTCTATAAATTCTCAATAGAAATTCATCTGCAGAACATTTTATGGTAAAGTGTACATTGATTACAATAACATTTTATAGCAAAGGTGAAAGGTGTATACCATGGAAATCTTTCTTATCATTAACTATGAGAGAATCTGAACCTGTAACATTAAAGCACATTTCAAAAAAGCCAATTGTTTAAGAAACTAAATTGATGTAGTACCAATTATTGGTTTAACTGGGCATGTCCAAAATGTGCTCCAAGAACTACAAACTCCATAATATAAAAAAGTGTTCAAAATGCCCAGATAAGTTTGTGAAATGCTGTGTCCCATGTTATAACCCTCTTAAGATATTTCGATTTAATAAGAGCACACAAAAGGCCCTGAATAGTCCTTCATTGATAAATCTATTAAAAATTGTTCAAGCTAGTGTTTTTCAAACACATTTCATCACAGAAGCTATTTGAGACTAAAGTTACTTAATATTCTGCAGGACTGGGTTTTCATAGTTCTCATTCTGGAAAATTCTAGGCTTATTTCATCACATGAATAAATTTAGAATGTCTAGAAGCACATATGAATACCATGTTCATTAATATCATTAATAGTAAACATAGTGTTGCCCCTTACTAGACATTATTTATAAGATAATCAGTGCTGATATTAATAACCACCACACTGAGCATCTCCAATAGGTCAAGTAACTATGGCCTATAAATAATTCATTTCATCACAACCAATTAAGTAGGCATTATGCCCATTTAATAGATAGTGGTTGAACTTCTTTGAATACTAGAAAATAGAAATCACTTTTTATTTGGAAAATTGAAAAACCATAACTTAAGTGGAACTTTTCACAGCAAGGAAAGAATCTACCTTCCGTCCATGGGTGGGAAGCATCTTCAAGAAAATCCAGGAAATTCAATAGCACTCAAATTTAGAACTGCTATAGCATTTGATACATTTGAGTCATGTGTGTTTTAGCAGAACACACACGATGGTGCCCTGGGAGCACTATGGGGTGAAGGGGAGGAAACGGATCCTCTACCCACTCTGGGTCCTTTCTGGCTGGGTTACAAATTAAATTAACATGAGACCGAATAGCAGGAGAAAATCAAACAAAGCTTTATAACATGTATCCATGGGAGAGACCAGGGAAACTGAGTTTCTCTTGACATAATGGTGGAGGTTCTCCTCTTAAATAGAAAGACAATGGAGGTTGTTGGGGGTGGGTCAGTTATGGGAGATTACCAGAAAAGCACAGTAAGGTTATTATGGAGATTTAAGGCCTCGCCTTCCACATTGACAAGTTTCTAGAGACAAGATCATCCACCCCTCTTTCCAGTACAGAGAAGGAGATGCCTTTACAAATGGAGATTTCCCCTTATGAATGTAAATGTTTGGTCTTAGCAAGGACCCTCCAGGTCTATCAATACCCAGAGTAATCTATGGTGATGGCCCGTCCCGGGGACAGGCCTTCCATCCCAAATCCCTTTAGACACTTAGTGGGGGTAAGGTCAAAGCCTCCTTCAGAGAAAATAATCAAGGTAAAGAGATATATTTTGAGGTGGCCAATTCTGATCCCCCACAGTGGCAAGTGTTACCAGCTTTGTTCCTTAACTAGGAAAAACATTACTAATGATAATTTGATCCATCTTATTCTAATCACCATAAATTCCTGGTGATCCTCACTCAGCCACATAACCTCATCTGCAACATGGAAAAATATTTAACTCACGGGTGGTGTGAGAATTAAGTAACAGGTTTTTTCAGGACTTTTTATTCCAAAGTTTTTCCCAATTATGTATTAAACACTATAACAATATAAGGTTACAGTGCTAAATGATAAAATGACTGAATTTTATGAATGAATGGTGCTCAGACTGAACTATTAAGGAGCTTATACAGGAAGGCATGTAACAGGTGTTCCATGATCATTTACTCTTTTCTGCTTGTCTTTCAAAGTTCGAAACAAGATAAATAAGCTCAGAGGATCTCAAGCCTAGGTGCATATTGAAATCTTCAACAGAGCTTTCAAATAAAATCCATAACTGCTAGGTGCCCATCAAGGGAGGAATGGATAAAGAAGATGTGGTATATATACACAATGGAATACTACCCAGCCATAAAAAAGATGAATTCTTGCCATTTGCGACAGAATGGATGGACCTTGAGGGTATTATGCTAAGTGAAATATGTCAGAGGGAGAAAGTCAAATGCCATATGATCTCACTCAGAAATAGAAGATAAAACATCAACAAACAAACACATAGAGACAGAGATTGGATTGATGGTTACCAGAGGGGAAGGTGGGAGGGAGGAGGGTGAAAGGGGTGATTTGCACATGTGTATGAAGATGGATGGTAGTTAGTCTTTGGGTGGTGAACATGGTGTAATCTACACAGAAATCAAAATATAATGATGTACACCTGAAATTTATATAATGTTATAAACCAATGTTACCTCAATTAAAAAAAAACCATAACTAAGCCTACCACAAATCATTAAATCAGACTCTCTGGGCTAGCCCCTGGACATCGGTATTTTTAAAAAGCTTCCCACATGATTCTAAACAGCTAAGATGGAAAACTCTGAATTACTTGTAAATAGTCTCAAGTAGAAGCATCAAATGAGGAAGTAGCAGTTGAGTGAAAAAATAAGAGATGAAAAGTTACAGGAGAACAAATAAAATAGAAAGGAACAGCATTCAGAGATGATCCAGAAAGTAAAGAATAAAAGTAAAAGTATCATCTATTAGCATAATAATTTTAATAGGAGCTAGTCTTTGAGATACTATAGGGGAAATCTATAAAAAATCTTTAGAATATAACTTCAACAGAAATGATCTACAACAGTTATCAAACCTTGTTTTACAATTGAATCAGCTGGGGGAGTCTATACAAAGTCTGATGCTCAGGTTTCACCCAGACCAAATAAATCAGTATTTCTGGAGTTGGTACCTTCTGTTTTGGGGTATTAGTACTTTAAAAGATCTGCAAGTGATTCCAATGTGCAGTACTGAATGTTTCTCAAACTTGACTGTTCATATGAATAACTGGGGGATCCTGCTGAAGTTAAGATTCTGATTCTGCAGGTCTGGGGCCAGACCCAAGATTCTGCATTCTCAGTACTTCCCATCTGCCGCTGCCGCTGCTGCTGCTGCCCTAAGGAGTACACTTTAAATCTTAAGGATTCGAACGCTGGCTCTTAAACTTGGCTGCATATTGGAATCACCTGGGCAACTGTAAAAACTGCCGATGCTTTGATCCTAACCAGAGTCTGATAGATTTGGAATAAGTATGGTATAAGCCACTCATTAATATGCCTCTGATCGCCTTTCTCCCTCGCCCTCCTCACCCTTTCCTACTTGTGCTTCCTCAGATAATCTTTCAAATCAATCACCTGCACCCATGTCCTAGTGTCAAAGACGACTTTTAGGGGATCGCATGCCAAGACCCCATCTTCCGTCTTGTAATACAACTCATTCTGAGTAAGGTATCCTCTTCCTCTCTCCGCTTTTTTCCACGTTCAATTTTTTCATGACAATATTTGTCCTATCCTCTCCAGTCTAATGCTCTTCAGTCTGACAGAAAAAAATAATTGAAACAAAATAGAAGCTGAGACATTCCACTTTTTTCTGTCACCTCATAACATTGCCTCATGCACTCCCAATAAATTAAACTGTGATTTTTATTGTTGTTTGTCTTGCACTGAAAATGATTCTAAAACCCTGGATGTTATTCTTAATAATTTTCTGCAAGCTTCAGCTCATTCTTAGTTTACTCTTCAAGAAATTACTCCTAGGAGTCCAAGTCCCCTAGTTTGTATTCACTGTTGGTCATTTTCTTAGACTTCACTAACCTGGCATTCTCAACTTTCCACAATGTGAGAGAACAGGTAAATAAGGAAGGAAAGTCTGTGAGTAAAGGTCATACAATAGGGACTCATGCATTCATCCATCCATCCATCCATCCATCCATCCATCCACCCATCCATTCATTTAATCAATATCTACTGAATATCTACTATGTGTTAGGGAAGTGTCTAAATACTGGAAAATAGAGCAAAGAAGAGGACAGACAAACATTTTGACTAATGAAGATTTAGTAACGATAAAGAAGCAAAAATACAATAATTTTATATTGTGACAATTACTGTAAGGGAAATACAGAGTGTGGGAGTGTGTGTTGGAAAAGTGCAACTTTATAGACAGTGGTCAGTGATGGCTGCTCTGAGGAGGTGACATTTGAGCTAAATTCCGAAGTCTCAGCCACTTTATTTGTAGGAAATTGTTTTAGGCAATCACCACATCCAATAGGTAAATACAGTACAGTTCTAACTGGAGAGATTCTTTAATTATAAAACCAGACTAAATTAGAAAGTGAAAAGGAGCTTCTAGATACAGGTGTGCTTACAAAACAAATAAGACTGCTAAAGAGTATAATAAATCTCTATGTACTGATGCAGGAAAATGCCCAATAGGATTTAATAAGTTAATTTTGTAATGCAGAATTATATCAATTATATGATTTAATTTGTCTTTAAAACACACTTACGTGTGTGTGTGTGTGTGTGTGTGTGTATCATTCTTGTCTTTGCTTTAACTTATATGTATTTGAATACTTGTGGAATATATTTTGAAGGTTACCCAGCAAACTCTGAGAAATAATTACCTTCAAAGTGTGAGATTGGGGAGAAAGTGATAAGAGGATTTTGCTCAATAATAATTTATGCCCTCCAAGTTTGATAATATATTTATTTGTTGTAATGTCTATAACAATTACAAAAAAAGAGGAGATAGAAAAAGAAGAAATGGGTAATGGTAGATAGATAGTACAGGTGATAGCACAGAAAAACAAAACACAAAAATTAATTTAAAATTTAAAAAATTAATTTAAATATTATTTTTAAAAATGAAACCCATCTACACAAATTCCTGAAGCATAGATCTTTCCTTTCACATTTTAACCTATAAATACATAGCCCATATCCCTAGAGGTTATTATTGTTATAGGTCATTATTGAAATTCAATCAATAATTTTGATTTTTTTCCTTAAGAAAAAAGTCCTTTTAGGAAACTGGTATTTCTATTCAGGAAGCTTTCTATCACAAATATTTAAAGTACAAAACTTTGCTGTTCATGGGGATAAGTTCTAAACATATAGAAAATGAGCTCAGAAAGAGCACCTCATGACTGACAAGTGGAATGTAGGTAAGAGATCACAAAGGATTGAAAATTTTCCACTGTGGCCTTCACATATTTTGAGCTTCTAACTAACTATTCCTCCCCACTGTTCTTGATAAAACACAAATTGCCCAGCCTTCAGCTGCCAATTCACAAGATCAATTCCTCCTTCTTTTGAGAACCATTTTGAAGTAATTATTCTCCAAATAGCTGATCTCCAACCGACCCTATTACTAAAGCTAAGGTTGTATAAAATATCTGTCCTTCTTCCTCTAAGCCAGAACATTCCTTCATAACCCACATGTTGAAATAAAGGCTTAAGTTAATAGTGTTTTGGTTAATTTTATTCCAGAGATATATGTTTTCCATAAAATTATTTAAATATAAGCATAAAAATGTAGAGTTTGGTATAATAATACAAAATAGACATATGAATCGAATGATATAATACTATTAAAATAATGATATGAATAATATTGTGGCAACACAAATTTATTATCTCACAATTCTGTAGGTCAGAAGTCTAAGTTGGCTCAGCTGGTTTCTCGTCTCTGGTTTTCGTAAGGCTGAAATCAAAGTGTTGGCTGGCAGGACTCCTACCAAAGCCAGCAAAGACACGTCCATTCCATCGCACACTTGGAATCTCACTGATTTTCCTGTCATCCTCGTCCATCTTCTGCCTCCAGCCAGAGGAAGTTCTCTGCTTTTAAAGGCTCATGTGACTATATTAGGCCCACATGAATAACCTAGGATAATCCCCCTATCTTAAAATCCTTAACATCAACGACATGTGCAAAGTCCTTTTTGCCGTGTAAGATAACATAGTCACAAGTTCCAGGGATAAAAGGATGGACTATATTAGTTTATAAATAACATAAACTTTGGGGCTGGCCCGGTGGTGTAGTGGTTAAGTTTGCACGCTCTGCTTCAGTGGCCCGGGGTTCGTGAGTTCAGATCCTGGGCACGGACATATACACTACTCATCAAACCATGCTGTGGCAGCGTCCCATATACAAAATAGAGGAAGATGGGCACAGATGTTAGCTCAGCAACAGTCTTCCTCAAGCAACAAGAGGAAGATTGGCAAACGATGTTAGCTCAGGGCCAATCTTCCCCACCGCACACACACACACAAAATATGCATATAAATTTTAACAGTCTTCTGGTAAAAAAGCTATATGCATATATATGTGTGTATGACACGCATAGAAAAAGTATGAAAGCTATACTTTAAGTATCTCTCTATTATCTGAAGTTATAAAAATAAACATATTTTGTTTGTAATTTTAAAAAGAAACATTATTTTTAAAGAAGGAAGTGGGGGACGGCCCTGTGGCCTAGTGGTTAAATTTGGTGTGCTCCACTTCAGTGGCCCAGGTTTGGTTCTCAGGCATGGACCTACACCACTTGTCAGCAGCCATGCTGTGGTGGTGACCTATATACAAAATGGAGGAAGATTGGCACAGATGTTAGCTCAGGGTGAATCTTCCTCAGTAAAAATAAAAAAGAAGAAGAAGGAAGCACAGGAAAAGGAAAAATGCTTTATTTAAAATTTCCAATCAATTGAATTTTTAATCCTATATTTGGAATAACATTTGTTGCCCTATTTGCCTTTTCTGACAATCAGACAAATTAGAAACAAAGAGGTTGACTATTCAATATGTGAGATTATAATACCTAAGCCAATATACTCCTTATAACTTCTTGTTGCTAAGGAGTGAGAATTAGAAAGTGTTACAAGATATGTACTGTCTTACAAAGTGTAAAGAAAGATATATTATACTATCACTAACATGTAATACACTATAATCTCCTTGTAAAGTAAATCTCTACTAATTCTTTGTAGATACCAAGAGAATCTCTCATGTTTCATAACAAGGAAAAATAGAGTGATAATAAAACTAAAGGCTCTGATTCTAAACTTATAATTTTCTTACCATATCAACTATATAACCTTTTCCTCATAAATACAGGGATATCTATGTACATTGGGTACACTATGTTTTCAGATTTTACCTATAGGAGTAAAGGAAATAGTTAAAAATCATGTAGAAAAAGTATCTAAAATAGCTATCAATGTTTGGAAAATAAAGCACTAAAAAAACACCTACCAATTTACATTTTTAAGGGAAATGTTTCTGTAGGTAACAGACAAATATTCAATCATAATTACCTTGATAGATATAAATTTAATCTTTCTTGTAGGAAAATGTTACTTTTAATTAATTCTAAAACAACAAAAGAAGGGTTAATTTGAAAAGTAGTAATTTTCAAGGTAGATTTTACATGCTTTGGGCAAAGGCCTTTGCAATATTTGCAGAGTAATGTTTCAGAGCTAAGTGCAGAGCTGAGTTTTTGACCCTGAAAATATTTAGTACTCTATAAAAAGAATCATCAAACCAACATATCACCATGAAGATGTAACTAAAATAAATAGTGTTGTGATTTTTAAACCAGACATATTCTAAAGGGAAAAAACTGTGTATGTCCACAGTAACTAGATTTTTCCAGGTTAAACTTAAATTAGGTAAAGTGATCATCATGCAAATTGAGAAATAAAACTAGAAAAACAGGTTTAGATAATGAGGAAAATCACTATAGAGCTCCACAAACGTAAATTTCCTAGGCCAAAGAGTATCAACCTCTAATCAGGGCAGTGCCTATAGTCTAGGATAGAGTGGTACATTTCTAATCAGGGGTAAGGAATAGATTATCCTCTAAATCAATAAATGGTTCCTAGTGCAATTGGCTATCCATTAAGAAATACAATTAATTTAGAACTATTTCACATCATATAGAGAAATAAATTCTAGATGGACCAAAGAGCTACACAATAAAAAAATAGTAATTGAAAAAATAAAATCTCGGTATGAGAAAGGCCTTCTTAAATACCACGGAAGGAGCCATAAGTGTTAATATTAACATATTTTAATATATATCATAATGTCAAATGGGAAGATACAAAGTAGAAAAAAAACTGTATGTCATTTTATAAACAAAGATTAATATCCAAAAAACAGGAGTTTCTACATATTCCATAAAAAATTACACAACCAGATAAAAAATGGGCAAAAAAACATATGAACAAGCAAGTCAGAAAATACAAAAATGGTGAATAAACGTAAGAAAATATGCAAAAAGTTATTAAAAATTATTAGAGAGCAAATTAGAATATTGAAAAGTACATTTTTTCCTAATTATATAAAATAAGATTGATAATATTAGATGCTAGTGGGAATGTGGGAAAATGTGCACATGAATACACTCTTATTGGTGTAAATTTATTAAGCGTTTCTGGAAGGTAATTTCTTGGTATCTATCAAAATGTAGAAAGCCAAGGGCTGGCCCAGTGGTGTAGTGGTGAAGTTTGTGCACTCCGCCTCAGCAGCCCGGGTTCGTGGGTTCAGATCTCGGGTGCGGACCTACACCTCCAGTCAAGCCATGCTGTGGCAGTAACCCACATACAAAGTGGAGGAGGATTGGCACAGATGTTAGCTCAGGGCTAATCTTCCTCACCAAAAAAAAAAAAAAAATGTAGAAAGCCAATACTTTTTTACCAAGCAATTCCACTTCTAAGAATTTATTTTATAGAAACCCTATACATGTGTCCAGTAATCAATGTTCAAGATGTTCATTGCGGCATTGACAGTATAATCTAAATAAACAAAAATACATTCAAAATAGCCATCATATGAGATTGGTTAAATAAATTGGGTTACAGCTTCTCTGTGTAATACCTTGTAATTGTTTAAAAGAATGAAGTAGATATTGTTAGGAGAATAAAAATATTTATAAATTCTTATCTAAGGAAAAAAATATATACATGAGTGTCTGCACAGTCACGTGTAAGTAAATGGATGGAAAGTTAAGCGGACAAATGCTCACCAATCTCTGGACAAACATGATTCCCTAAGCAGTAGAATACAGGAGGGTAAAGGGAGGCATTTACATTTCACTCTTTACACTTCTGTCTCGTTTGAATCTTTTACATGTATGTATTCCTATATTACCTGTGGAAGGAAGGAAAGAGGAAAGAAGGAAGGAGAGAGAGAGCAAGAAGGAGAGAGGAATGGTGTACTCCTGTATTATTCATATAATTTAAGGAGAAAGGCAGAAAGGAAGGGAGAAGAGGAGGGAATGAAAAAGAAAAGAAGAAACGATGGCTGGCTGGTCTGTCTTAAGGACAGGGATTTTGAATTTTTGTTCCCAGTGTACTGGTATGTTATAAGCACCCAAAAAATATTTGTTAAAAAAATAATAATGAAAGGGAAGAAGAAAGGAGAGAGGAAAGAACTGATTACTATGAATTCTTCTTAATACTTGGAAAATAATAATGGTGTAATAGTATCTCTTGTGATCACTAGTATTTATTCTAAACTACGTGGTAGAATCTGTTTTTAATATACACTTCTGAGGATCAAATATTTTACAACAAAGGCATATAAGTACTAAAAAGATTAGAATCTTAGAAATCAGACATGTAAGTAATATATCAATTCACCTAGAGCAGTGTTTTAATTTTGTCTTTTAATTTCCTCTAAGAAAATTATTTCAAAAGCAATACTCATTTTGTTCAAATATTTATTTTCTACCAACAGTGTCTAATATTGTAGTGTATATTTCCTTAGTCATAATTTCTGTCAAACTTACAACTTAAAATATACATAAAAGAAGTGAAATTGAATTATTAATTAGGAAGTTATAGGTGATAAAACTAGGAAAACATAATATTTGATTAATAATGAACATTTTATCTGTCATACATTCTCCATTGCTTTGTCCACTTCATATTTTTCTTTCCTGGACTTATATCAAAACTTCTACTAAAAACAAATATTAGCCTATCACATTTTAAATTAATCATCATTGTTAAATGTCATTTCCTTTTCTCACATATTTTGCTCTTTATTCCTGATATTTGCATTGGATCTCTAGACAAATGATGGCAAAGCTTTGTTGTCATTGTGCAGCTATAAATGCACATTTTATTTTTAAAGTTTCTCCATCTGTTTATGCATGTTCTCTCTTCTTTTCCTAGCCCTTTCTAATTGCCATACACTCCTTCTATGTGAAATTCTATGATTCCAATCACATAATCATGGTATCTAATTTTTATGTACTAATTAATTAACCCAACAAATATTTACTGAGTGTTTTGTAAGTATCCGTTAGTATTTTAGCCACTGGGAATCCATTAAAAAAAAATCCCTGTCCGTCATGGAGCTTCTATTCTAGTGGGAGATGACAGATCACAAACATACTAAATTAACATATGCTACATCAGGTTGTAATAATTGCTATAAAAATAATGACTGGATGAAGGAACCAGGGAGTCCTGGTGAAGGGCAGGAGTGAAACCTCTCAAAGTGCTAGGAATTGAGGGAGGAAGCCAGAGAGGTATCCAGGGGAAGAAATTTCTAGGCAGAGGAAACAAGTGCAAATAACTGAGGCAGAATCGTGTTTGGTGAGATCCCTAGCAGAGTCAAGGAGGCCAGTGCACTGGAGGAGTTGGATAGGAGTAGAGGGATGGGGGATAAGGTAACAGGAGGCAGGAGTCAAGGCGAGGCAGGTCATGTAGGCCTTTGTAAGCCTTTTTAGTTTTACTCTGAGTGAGATGGCAAACCATTGTAGGCTCTTGAACAGAGAAATGACATCATCTGCCCTGCATTTATAAAGATCTCTCTGGTTGCTGGCGGAGAATAGACTTTAATAGGGCAAAGGCAGAAGCGGGGCTACAGGGAGGCTATATTATAATCCAGAGAGATGCTGGTGCTTGGACCATGGTGGTCATTTGGATGCTGTGAGACCATTTCAGGTTCCATAAATATTTAGAAGGATATGGACTGGATGTGGGGTAAGAGGGAGAATAATTAATGATGACTGATGCAAACAACAGGAATTCACTAGGTTTTGCTCAGCAAAAAGAATTATTGTGGGGGATACCCATGGGCTAGTTTCATCAGGAAACATGGCTGCCCTTGGATCTTTCTCCCCCATGGCATCTATGCTTCATTTTGAGTGTTTTTCTATGCTTTTTTTTGCAACCAAATGGCTTCCTCTTAAATTTTGCTCTCTGATTTCAAATAGCACATAGCATATCTTAGTGGTTCCTGTCTTTTACTCTACATCATGTACCTCTTAATCTTACATTCTATTAAATCACACAGTTCAAAATGCTAACAGAGGAAAGTATTTCTTTCCAGGCATTGCTTAGCCTTAATGGTACAGCAGTCCATGGGTGGGAAAGCGGCATGCAGTGAAAAGTGTGGGCTCCTAAATAGCAAGGCCTAATATCTCTGCATTGGCCAGTTTCTCTTAAATGGAAAAAGCATGAATAGCATTCTGAAGTGAGGTTCGCCCAGCCCGGGGGTTACTTGTTGAGGTGTTTCTGTTTGTTTACATTTCTTATATAACTTGATCTTCAATTAGTTGTCTGAAATATAATGGATTTTAATATAAAACCAGAGAAAATATTTGAAAATAAAGGAGAGTGATCTTGAGAACAAAGAAAGAAGGAATGACAGAATCTTAAATATAGCAATCAATAATTAGAAAATAGAGGCGAGGAGCAGAAAACACAGTGAGAGAAAACAAAATAAATCTGATGGAATACTTTTGAAACACAACTGTTACATAATATGGCACACTTTCATATTTAAATGCTTTCTACTCAGTAGCAAGCATCATTTCCACCAAAAGGAAATGTTTAAAAACAAAAGTAGGTTAGATGGACTATATATATTGGTGATCTTAAATGTCAGGTCACCCAACGGTGTTCCTTACCCTGAAATGGAGTTTGTTACCTGATGACACAAGGCCTTATCAGCCGGGCATTACACTTTTTTCATTATATCACATTGCCAAGCTCAGTTGCTGATCTACAGAATCATTTAGGCCAATATCATCTTCCCCTATTGACTATTTGCATTTTGGTCAATTATCATTATTAATAAAATGATTATGCTTTAACCCTGAAACAGGGGCTATCCCCTAGAGCCAAAGCAAGTATTATTATGGTAATTACTTTAGCAGATACAACTTGAATATTTGGAAACTTTGAGGTCAGACAAGCCAGTGAATTTCAAATATGTGCAACTGATGTAGGAGTGAGTATCTGGCATTTGTAATGATGCTACGAATGTTCTCCTGAGGCTTTTGGGGCACGGTTGCTTTTTTCTCTTCTCACTACTGTTGGTAAAGTCAGTTCTATATATTATTGCTGATATACTCATTGCAGAAAATCTAAATTCTGCTGTGAAATTGTGAGTTTTATTCTTCATAGTATATCCTCCCTATTGGTACCCACTAGTAAGCGTTCAATGCTATTGTGGAAATTTTAATCTCTGAAGTGTAATAGACTTAGAAGCAACCCATATTTAGTGTAAGAGCAGTATTTGTCTACATTCTGGCCTAATCCCTAATGATAGCATTCACTGTATTGTTCTTTACAAAAGTCTCTATACTGAAATAAGTTATTTTTATACTCAGAGACAGAACTACTATTTAAAACACTAAGTGTTTAAGACATAGTGGGAAATGAGAAAAATTCAATGGACATAAATGTGATGAAAGTATTGCTTTGGAAAGAAGTATACTGCTGATAATTTTTTCAGGGTGACTTTAATTCTGTGGTAGGTTTCAGGAGTTTAAAAGTCATGAATGCCAAGTTGATGCTTAATAAACATCTCTGGAAGGGGGATTTAATTTCATAGAAGTCGTGGATTTTTTTTCTGGCCTCTTGGACTTTGGAATAATACAAAACAACATAAAAATTTGCTATATTAAAAAAGGAGAGCTGGGTAAATTGGAGGGCAAGATCAGAATTATATTTGGATGATCCAGTTTTATATTATATTACCCAGAAGAAGAGCTAATATCATGCATATTCAATTAATACTACCTCTAGCTTTTCTGAAGAAGACTTCAGGAACTCAGGACCATATATACCTAGAATTGTGGGTATTATCTCATAATACATACTTTGTTTATTGAAAAATTAAATTATGAAATGAATGAAAATAACTATTATGAAAATTATACTTAGAATACTGAAAGGGCAGGTAAATATATTAATTGTCCCTGAAGATCTTTTTGCTTTCAAATTCCACAAGTATCATTAATCTAAGAAATGTTCTGTGACTCTCCACTTATGGAGAAAAAGAATTCAAACAATGCTGGAAGCACGCAATTTATTAATAAAATTGGTAAAATTTTAATTAGTAAAATTAATTGGTTTTTTACTAATTTAATTAGTAAAATTAAGGCTAGATTAAAGTGACTTTTAGCCTCACAAATTATGATGTCATACAGTTCGATTATAAGTAACATCTTAGGGAAAAGTGAAACAAAACAAAATCATTAACTTTTCTTTGGAATCCATATCCAAAATTTATCTGTGCAAGAGAAACATAAAGGCCAAACGAACTCTAGGAATGTTAATTTTGTAGAGCAATCTGACCAAAATGAGTTTCTTAGAAACAACATGAAATGATTAAAAACCCAAACTCTCTTCAATGCTTAATATACTTGAATAATTCCTCATTCCTGATTTCCACTGTTACAGATGTTTGATAATTGCATTTTGCAGTACAATCAGAAACAGGATTTTGGGGGGGAGAGTATTTGCTTTCAAATAACATAACTTCAAAATAAGTGGAGTATTATTTAGTGGTGGTAAACCCCAAGTTCTCCAATCTCCTACTTCCCTTTAAGGGACATCTTCTCCCAACCGAATTCCCAGTATTCTTATGCTGGGGCCACCTCTCCCTCTTCAATATAGTCTGACAAAAGTAGTATCTAAAAAGAATTCACACTGAGGTGTTGATAACTGTGTCAGTATGATTTCTTCACATGCATCTTCTCTTTCTAACTGTGAGTTACTTAAAGGCAGGAATCGTTTTATTCATGACTATTTTTAGGACCTCTCATGGTGGTAAGGCTAGGATACAGTCAACTACCTCAACAATTCAACAAAAGGAATTCCTTATCATAATGCTGAGCAATTCACCCCTACCTTATTGTGAACCCTCTAGTTATTTTCTAAGTTGTGCTCTGGGATCTGAAGAAACAGAAAAGGGAAGAATAGAGAAATTTGAGTGATGATGGGGAAGGGGAAGTGGGTGATTGAATAAACATCGAGGAGGAAAGTGACGTATTAGGGATCCCATGCACACTCTCCTCCAGCCAGGTAGCCTCACTATCTTATGTGTTTGGCATTGTTAACCTTATTTCACACACAAGAAAGCTGAAGTTCAGAGAACCGGCCAAGATCATGTAACTAGCAAGAGGTAGAATCAGGAAGGCAAATTATGTCTTTCTAAAATCTGTCAAAGGAAAAACAAAGATCACTACAACATGAATAAATGAGTACAGATGTTGTTGTTGTCCTTGTTGTTTTAGATGAATAGACTTTAGTGTTTTTTTCTTACAGCAGTTTTAGGTTCAAAGAAAAATTGAGCAGCTAGTACAGAGAATTCTCAAAAAAAAAAGCCCTCCACCCCATTTTCTACTCTAATTAATATCTTGAATTAGTGTGGCACATTTGTCAAAATTGATGAACCGATATTGATACATTATTACTAAATAAAAACATAGTTTACATTAGGGTTCACTCTTTGTGTTATACAATTCTATGGGTTTTGACAAATGTGTGATGTCATTTATCCACCATTACAGTATCATACAGAACAGTTTCATTGCTGTAAAAATCCCTAGTGCTTTACTTATTTATCCCTCCCTGTCATCCTAAACCCTGGAAACCACAGATTTTTTTATTCTATAATTTTCCAGAGTATCATATAGTTAGAATCATTCAGTAGGTAGCCTTTTCAGATTGACATCTCTCACTTAGCAATAGCCTTAGAGCTTCCTCCACATCTTTTTTATCCCATGTTTAATTTCTTTTATTTTTTAATCATCAGTATTTGTCTTTTTTATTATATTATTTTATTGAGGTCATAATGGTTTATAACATTGTGTAATTTCAGGTGTACATTATTATATTTCGGTTTCTGTATAGACTGCATCATGCTCACCACCAATAGTCTAGTTTTTATCTGTCACCATACATATGTGCCCCTTTACCCCTTTTGCTCTCCCCTCACCCCCTTCTCCTCTGGTAACCACTAATCTGTTCTTCATATCTATGTGTTTATCTTCCACATATGAGTGAAATCATATGGTGTTTGTCTTTCTCTGACTTATTTTGCATAACATAGTACCCTCAAGGTCCATCCATATTGTGGCAAATGGCATGATTTTGTCTTTTTTATGGCTGAGTAGTATTCCATTGTATATATATACCACATCTTCTTTAACCATTCATCTGTTGATGGGCACTTTGGTTGCTTCCACTTCTTGGCTATTGTGAATAATGCTGCAGTGAACATAGGGATGCATAGATCTCTTTGAATTGTTGATTTCATGTTCTTTGGATAAATACCCAGGAGTGGGAGAGCTGGACCATATAGTATTTCTATTTTTAATTTTTTGAGAAATCTCCATACTGTTTTCCACAGCACCAGTTTGCATTCCCACCAGCAGTGTATGAGGGTTCCCTTTTCTTCACATGCTCTCCAGTATTTGTTATTTCTTGGTAATTATAGCCATTCTGATGGGTGTGAAGTGATATCTCATTGTAGTTTTGATTTGCATTTCCCTATTAATTAATGATGTTGAACATCTTTTCATATGCCTGTTGGCCATCTGCATAGCTTCTTTGGAAAAGTGTCTGTTTATATCCTCTGCCCATTTTTTGATTGGGTTGTTCATATTTTTGTTGTTGAGTTGTATGAGTTCTTTATATATTTTGGAAATTAACCCCTTATTGGATATATGATTTGCAAATATATTCTCCTAATTGATGGGTTGTCTTTTCACTTTGTTGATAGTTTCCTTTGCTGTGCAGAAACTTTTTAGTCTGATGTAGTCCCATTTGTTTATTTTTTCTGTTGTTTCCCTTGCCTGTGTAGACATGGTATTCAAAAAGATACTGCTAAGACCAATGTCAAAGAGTGTACTGCCTACATTTTCTTCTAAGAGTTTTATTGTTTCAGGTCTTAAATTAAAGTCTTTAATCCATTTTGAGTTAACTTTTTGTGTATGGTGTAAGATAATGGCCTACTTTCATTCTTTTGTATGTGGCTGTCCAGTTTTTCCAGCACCATTTGTTGAAGAGACTTTCCTTTTTCCATTGTATGTTCTTGGTTCCTTTGTCAAAGATAAGCTGTGCATAGATGTGTTGTTTTATTTCTGGGCTCTCATTGGATTGTATGGTAAGACTATGTTTAGCTTTGTAAGAACCTGTCAAACTGTCTTCCAAAGTAGCTGTACCATTTTGCATCCTCCCCAACAATGAATGAGAGCTTCTGTTACTCCACATCCTCACCAGCATTTGGTATTATCAGGTTTTTTTTAAATTTTAGCCATTCTAATAGGTGTGTAGTGTTCTTGTTTAAATTTGCAATTCCCTAATAACATATGATGTGGTGTATATTATCGTGTGCATATTTGATATCTGTCTAACTTCTTTGGTGAGGTGTCTGTTCAGATCTTTTCCCACTTTTAATTGGATTATTTGTTTGCATATTGCTGAGTTTAAAGAGTTCTTTGTACATTTTGGATACAAGTCCTTTATCAGATGTATATTTTGCAAAGATTTTCTCCAAGTCAGTAGTTTGTATTTTCATTCTCTTAACAGCGCCTTTAACAGAGCAGAACTTTTTAATTTTAATGAAGTCCAACTTATGAATTCTTTTTCTTCTGTGAACCATGCTTTTGGTATTGTGTCTATAAACTCATTGCCAAACCCAAGGTCACCTAGATTTTTCTCCTGTGCCATATTCTAGAAGTTTTATAGTTTTGCATTTTACATTGAGGTCTATGATCCATTTTGAATTAATTCTTGTGAAAGGTGTAAGGTCTTTTTCTAGAGTTAATTTTTTGCATATGGGTGTCCAGTACCATTTGTTGAAAAAACTATCCTTTCTCCATAGAATTGCTTTTGCTCTTTTGGAAAAGATCAGTTGACTATATTTGTGGATCTGTTTTGGGGATCTCTATTCTGTTCCATTGACATATTTGTATATTTTTACCAATACCACACTATTTTGATTACTGCAGCTTTAGAGTAAGTCTCAAAGTTGGGTAGTACCAGTCTTCTAACATTCTTTTTCAGTATTGTTGGCTATTGTGAGATTTTTGTTTTTAGCTTACCAGTCAAGAACATATATAGTAAAGAATTTTATTGAGTGATTCTCCAAGGAAAAAATTGTTATTCTCTTTCTCTTATGGTTTTATTAGTCAGAAAGTGTAAGTTTACACTCTAGATAATACAGAACAAGTCCATTAGTCTATACTTGATTGGTTAAAAGAAATTCTAATGTTCATTTTCTGGAAGGAGGCATAGTAGCAACTGTTAAGTTAGGGGCTTAAATTCCCCTTCAAAAGAGAACTTGAAAAGAAAAGAGTGATTAGCTGAAAGCCTCTAGAAGACATACCCTTTGGATCTACTTCTGCATTCTTGCCAAGGCTATACTCTCCTCAGGCTGGTCACAGCCAGTGACTAAACACAGTGGTTATAGAAGAGCCAACACATCCTTACCCAATGTAAGACTCCTCCAATGGCGTCCACATCCTGGGACTCTGCATCCATCTGTCCAAGACTTTCTCAGTGCAGCACCGCAGTCTGAGTATTTTTCTATAAAATCCTTCTTTTTTTCTCCCTTTTTACAGGTGTCAGACCTGCATTGCAGTTTGAAGTCTCTCCCATCTAGTCCTGTTCCTATTCTCCTTTATCCTTCAGAAGCATTTCCCTTAATAAATCTCTTCATGTCCAATACCATCTTATTGTCCACTTCTCAGAGGACCCAAACTGATACAGTTTTCAATTGGATTGAGTGGGGCTGAATTAGCTAGGGTTGCTAATTCATAATCAATAGCCAAGGTTCATGGGTTCAAGGCACATGTAACTTAGCTTTACAACTAAGCTTCTTGGCTCCCAACCTAAAGTGAAGTATACCAGCCAACCTGCAGATACATAAAGGAGCCCAGTTGCAGAGCCACCCAGCTGAGTCTAACCTAAACCAGGTGTCCCTCAGGGAATTATAATAATAAATGATTATTTTAAACCCTTGACTTTGAGTTGGTTATTCATGTAGCAAAGCTATCTGATTCAGTATTTCTCAGCAATCTATTATCATCAGTCAAAAAGTAATAGAATCAAACAGTTATAATGCAGATACGATGATTTTATAAATAAAACAATATAAATGTAGCTTTACTGTATTTTCTCTAGATTGCCAAAATCAAGAGAAGCTTTAGCACAGAAATACAAGCCTAGGAGAGGAAAGTTAAATGAGGATCCAGCTATAACACACAAGTGTAAGCAAAAACACAAGAGCAATACAACAGGGCAGATTTAGAGCATTAGAGGAAAATTTCAAAGAAGACAGAATTCAATTGTAATGTATTTAGAAAGACAACCTATTTCATGCTCAGCGCCTGACAAGATAAGATATATTAGGTTGCTAGTACAGGAAGTAAATAGACTCACTCTTTAATAGGAATTCTAAAAAGCTCTGATAGGCAAAGCCGAGCATTAGAAAAACAGAGGGAGTAAATATATTGTACACACAACGCCAACTACCAGCAGGAGGTTAATGGGGGGAAAAGGTACTAAGTTTTCCTTTTCCTTTTCATTAAAGTCAGTTCTTTCTCAACCTCAATCTCTCCCTCTCTTTCTCTCTCTCTCTTCCAATATTAGTAGAAAGTTGCCTTATGCAAAGGAAATAAAAAAGAGAGAGTGACTCAATTTGACATATTCACTATGATCTTCCTCATTGTAAATTCTGAGCCTCTGATATCAGTATATTAGGCTGTATATATGTAGAAAAATATACATGAACTCTCCAAAATAGTATTGTGGTTATTGTGAATTTGGAAGAAAAATATCATATAAGTGAATTGTCAGAGCTTGAAATGTGCGATGCAGGGATGTCTATAACATAGGCTTTATTGAAGCAAACTATTGTGTGGGGATCAATAATCACAATAAAATGAGAACAGTGAAATTATAAAGGCATGGATAGAATGCAACAGAGAGAAAAAGGAGGACACTGGTCCTTAGAAAAGGGTAAGGAAAGGTGAGTAGAGATGGTGAAAGAGAAGAGAGGAGTTAACACTGCTTTTAATAGTGCTTAAATTATGAGACAGAAGTATTGGGAAATAATAAATCTGGAAAAAGAGGCAGGGAGCAGGCTTTGGAGGCCATGCATGCCATGCTAAGGAAAGTAGACATTTCACTATATTTTAGGTTACTAGGGGCCACTGCAAGATATAACTGTTTTGTGTTGGGGAGGGGGCTCTTGAGGAGGTAGAGGGATTAGATATTTGAAAAGTCTTAATTTGGGGTATATTTACTAGAGGGCTTTAAAACATTTTCTGTTTAAAGATGCTTAGGGGGGATCTAGCAGAATTAAGCAAAATATTTTTTTCAAAGATTGGGGATGCAAAACATACTTAATTTGTGTTTTGAGAAAATTTCATAGCACAGAACTAATGTGCTAAAAAAAAAACTATATATGGAGCAAAGTTGTGCTTAACATTTCTTGTACTTGGAGAGGCATATGAACATTCTGGAAATTTTCACTCTGGAGCCTAATTAAAAAGTAGCTGAAGTTAAGTTGCCAGTGAACGTACTGCTCTCTAATTGACAAGCCTTACCACAGCTACAATTTAGAGAAAGAGAGGGAAATAAAAAGAAGATTCTGTACCATATAAAATGTTTTTCCAAAAGTGAAGAATTTCCTTTAATAATTACTCATTGCTTAAACGAATTTATCCAAGGTAATCATTTGACAAAAGGAAAGGTTAAGTTTCTAAACCAAGATAAAGCAGTTTGGAAATATTAGTCAATGTAGAATGTAAATTTAAATTTTTATAGAAATCTGCTACGTTTTTCTTATTTTTGGTTTTTTCATTGCCTAATCATACTTAACAAATTTTCTCATTATTAATTGTGTTTATCAAGATGGAATCTAGATAAAAATTATTTAATTTTGAGTTATTTTTAAGGACACCAAGCAGACCTACGGAGTTTCAAAATTTGACTGCTTAAGTTGATAGTCAACTTGTAGCCTGTTCAGTGTACAAGCTTCGGATTGTTAATTCAACGACTTTTCACAGACAGCTCTCAGTTTTATGGACATAGGTCTAATTCCTTAACCCATATTTGTTTCACCTCGTTGCTCTATTTCTTTCCTGCATATTTAGTTTGCGAAATTAAATGACTTGGATTGAAAATGAAAAAGTTTAAAATTGGAAATTTAAACTCTCAATGTGTTGCAAATGCCACTCTATTTAAAATTTGTGAAGTTTTATTTTTAGTTTATTTGAAAATCTGTACAAGCCTAATGATCAATAGATGCAAAAAGGAAATGTTTGTAACCCAATACTAAGAATTATACATGCATCTAAGCATGCATATCCTTCAATAATTTTAATCTGGAGAGGTTATTAAATGACATGCATTAATTTCTATTTGGAAGTTTGTACTATTTTTATGCTAGAATATTATTCTAAATAAATGACTCTCATAGTAATTGAATCTTTTTAAATCAACATATGCTTCAATAAAAATGTGATATTCCTTCTGAACAATGCAGTTTGTAGTTAATGTTTCTTGGTGCCCAAATCATTGACTAAAATCATTGACAGTAAAAAGATTCATTTTATATATTTATAATTTTTTCTCCTCTGTGTGTTGAGGAAGATGGGGAAAAAGTAGATAATGCTGTGAAGTGCTAATAGTAAGTGGTCAAAAATGTCAGGTATTACTATTGCTATTTTAATTGATATATATTTCTTTCCTCTTCATATATCTATTAAATGTTTGTGGCTTAAACTTTGTGGCAAATCCAGAGATACACCACTCAGATCCATCTTTAAGAAATAACTTATTGCCTGCTCCAAGGATTGTGGTTAGTTGACAGCCTCTAGATGTTAGCTTCATCACGGTCCACATTAACTTGTGAGCCAAGATTCTAGAGCAATCCAGCAAGAATGGAGTAAGCTGGTAATCCAAGGGCCTAGCCAACCTCCCAGTGAAGATCTCTTTATTGAGTAATCTTTGCTCTGTAGCTCCCAGTTGAGCTGTCAGAAATTTTGTCAGGTCTGAATCATTGTCTGACACTACTTTTATCTAATCCTACTTCCTCCCTTCTCTTTCCCCATCTCTTACTCTACAATATACATTTTTACTCTTAACTCCATGTCAGCATCTACTTCCCAGAGAGCTCAACCTGCAACTAACATCAATTTCATTCTGCGTATATCTGAAAGAAATGGACATGA
Organism: Tapirus indicus; assembly: GCA_031878705.1. Lineage (NCBI taxonomy): Eukaryota > Metazoa > Chordata > Mammalia > Perissodactyla > Tapiridae > Tapirus > Tapirus indicus. The sequence continues at coordinate 27,857,236 of CM062942.1, read as the reverse complement.
GGTTTGAAATAATTGGTCTGTCAAAGCATAATTTTTAAAATAGAAAATGAAGAATGAACATGTCAAATATTTGTTTGTGGGACCACTAAAATTACCAAGGCATAATTTGAAAAAAGTCAAAAACATGATTCTTATATGTGATGGGCTGAATTATGGTCTTCCAAAATTCGTATGTTAAAGCCCTAACATCTAGTACAGCAAAATGTGGCCGTATTTGGAGATAGGGCCTTTAAAGAGGTAATTAAGGTAAAATGAGGCCATTAGGATGGCCCCAAACCAATCTGACCAGTGTTCTTATGAGAAGAGGAAATTTGGACACACAGAGAGACACCAGAAATGCACACGCACAGAGGAAAGGCCATGTGAGGACCGAGCAAGAGGGAGGCCATCTGTAATCCAAAGAGAGAAGCCCCAGAAGAAACCAAACCTGCCAACACTTTGATCTCAGACTTCAAGCCTCCAGAACTGTGAGAAAATAAGTTTCTGTTGTTTAAGCCACCCAGTCTGTGGTATTTTGTTATAGCAGCCCAGGCAAACTAATACATCAAACAAATGTAAATGAACACTTGCCAACAATTTATTGAACTCATTAAAGAATGAACAGTAGAATGACAAAGCTGGTTCAAAGAACATTTGAGAAACTGAGTGTTTATTGACACTGAAGAAAGACTTTTGGAATAAGACTGCTAACTTAGATACAAAATTAGTTAACGTCCTATAGGGCAATACAATCACATTGTTTTATTTCTACCAGACAGAAATCATTTGCATCTCTATCAGATAAAAATCTACAAATTAACATTTCACTTCACAGAGTCTGTGCACAAACAGTAATTAGTATGTTGATAAAGGTACATTCATCCAGAGAATTAGATGATATCTGTGGAATCCTGTTAGACAATGCTCTAGCATGTTATTGAAAGGACACATAACCATTTTTTGCATTATTTTCAAGTTTTTTTATCATCATTATTGATAAATCAATGTAATTTACTATGTCCTCTGTCATTTATTTGTCCTTTGGTTTTAGACAAGCTTTTAATCCGACTGGATTTTTTAAAATATTGTGTTAAATCCCACTTTAGTCAACCCACTCTAGTATGGCTTATAATACCACCATTCTACTGAAGCTGCTCTGTACGAAGTCATCAACATCCTCCTTGTTGCCAAAATTTAATAGTTTCTTCTCTGTTCTCATGTTACTCTACCTCTTAGCTAACATGGCCATGATTCACCATCTCCTTTTTTGTAAATATCCTCTTCTCTTAGCATTTTTGCCACCACGTTTACTTGTACATCACTGATCATGCTTTATTCTATATCGTTTGTGTCTCTTCTATTCAAACTCTAAATATCAAAATAGTTCCATAGGGTGTGATCGCATCTCCATTGTTTATCTTCAATCTCAACCTAGGTGATCTTGTTACTGGGACAAAGGGCATGATCTGCTAGCCACGTGACAAAAGCCAATCATCAAGAGGCAAGATGGTAGGAGGAAAAAGGGGTTATTACAGCTTGCTAACAAGGGGGCAGTTGGCCGACTAATGTCTCAAAGAACCATCTTACAGAACAAAGACTTCAGGCCAGTTATATAGGGGGCTGGTCTCCTGGTGGGGGAGCATCTGGTCTCAGGGTGGGGCATCCATCTAGTCTTAGTTCCTGGCGGTCTTTTGTTTTACTTGATATGCATCAGAGACCCAAGCAACGCCCTATACCCTGATCTTTCAGTTGTCATTGATGATGGCTATCAACATCGATTCTCTGCCTGGGGGTCATCATATTCCTAAGGGACTCAAGAGAACAAAGTTATCAACTTATAGCGGCTGGGAGGGGCCACAAAACCTGCAGAGCATGTCTGGGCTAGTTAATCAGAGGTCATTCAAAGTTACAATGTGGTTTCTTTTCTACAATATGGCTTCCCTTATGTCAGCTTTGTGTTGAGTCGATATCAATCTCATCCAATACCAATGTTTTAAATATGATTTACATTCTTATGACTTCATTTGTTCATCTCTTACAAAACACTCTCTTGAGTTCCTGACTTGTATATCAAATGGCCTACTAGTGTGTTAACTTGGATGCTTACTATGCCTCTCAAAGGATGTCCAAAACAGAGCTTTTGATACCCACTCCCCCCAAAAAAATATTTCTTTCTTATTTTCCACAATAATATTAAACTGCCCCCAAATTTAACTCAATGTGAAAGACAAGAACAAAACAGAAATACTAGTTATTATTCTTCATTTGTCCTCATTCCTTACTCCTTGCATCCCATATTCAATTCATCAGCAAGTCTCATGAATTTTATCTCCAAAATGTATCTCAAATCCATCCACTTCTCTCCATTTCCACTGAAAACTCACTTGTTCTGGATGCCAGTATCTAACATTTGAACTACTGACCTAACATTCCTCTTTCTACACATGCTCAAATTCCATTAATTCTCCATACAGCAAATACAATAATGCCTTGAAATAAATATCTGATATAACATTTCCTTAATTAAACATTGAATGGCTTCTCATATAACTGAAAATGAAGTATAAAATATTTCATAATTTACCTGTTTCCAGCATACATCCCCAAACACATCTCATACCATCCTCTTCTTGCTCAATATGCTGCAAGCATGTTACATTTGTTCCTTGAACGTGGAAAGCCCTTTTCCATGTCAGTATTTTTGTACTATTTCCTCTGCTTGAAGTATACTGCTTGTCCAGCACTGTTCATGGGTTGCTCATTCTAACTCAAATATTAGATCACAATGACCTCTTCACATAAGCCTTTTCTGACCACCTTATCTAAATTTTTCTGCACATGCATGCAATGTCTATAAAAACATATAGCGTCCTTCCTTCTTTTCACTTATTACAATATATAATATCTTGCTTATTTGTTGCTTCAGTGGGTATTACAAAATTTTGTACGATATAACTTCTATCTTGCCAAACTTCTTCATGACCTGAGCTTCATCTACCAGCCTGGTGTTAAGATCTAAAATGAACTTGAAAGGAAATACATACAACCAGTATTCTTCAGCCTTTTTGGGATCCTTGAAGCAAAGGCTGCATAAAGGCCTTTTGAGAGTATTAGTGGACTTGATGTTACTGCCAAGCACTTATCCTATATATTGATGAGAACCTTAAGGATGAGGGGCAGCTCTTTACCACAAGGGTTCATGGGGAAAAGAAATTTTCTGCAGAGATTATCTGTGAAATAGAGATGTAGTTTATTTGCAAAGTAAAGTTCTTGTGCTAAAGTGGAGTACTACTGATTAGTTCAGAGGATATCTTCAAGGTGAACCCTTTCAAGTTTAAACTAATACAGTAATATTCAGTGCCATACAATGTTGCCATGACTCAGCATCTACCTCATCTGAGGAAAAAGTAGAAGAGAACTCAATGAGCAAACCCACAGTAGTTGGAAGGAGTCAGAGGAGAGCAGTTTCTCTTAGTAGGAACATTTAGCACTTCTGTCAATGTCAAGATAACTGTTTCACGTATACTAGACACGAATACGAATCAAGTGAGTGCTACACCAGGTACTACTGTATTCATGGAAAGGGCCAGACAAACAATTGTGGTGGTGTTATTGCTGTTGTTGTGGTTATTGTTTTACCTCAAATGTCTACTTCATGGTTCTGAGGACCATGCATATCTTTGGATTTTCGGTATTAGGTTAAACACTAGATAAATGTGGTCCAGGAAGATGTTGAATGTGTTTTCTGACTTAAAGGGGGAAATTGAGAGACAATTATGAGAAATGATCCTTCTTCTAAGCATTCAAAAATCTTGAATTATTATTTTTACTCCCAAAGCTGGTTCCAAACAGAAAGCCTCCAATAGGGCTTTACTGAATATGCTGGTCAATACATGCAGATGAAAAGATGCAATGGGACCAGTATGAGGCATTTCTAGTTCACGCATATAGTGCAACAGAAAAAGGCACCACTAGTTTCTCATCCTGTATGTTGGTATTTGACCAAGTCGCAGACTTCTACTGAGCCTGTGATACAAATAAATAATAGAGTGGAAATGTCAACAATCTCACCCAACCAAAGGCAATCTTATCAGCTCAGAGGACAATGGTCTGATAGTACTATAGCATGAAGAGGTAGCATCCCTCCACCCTCAACAGTTAGTTCTGAAGCAGCGTCATTTGAGCCATTAAACATGTTCAGGAGGCCTCATTGGCAGATACTGCTGCTACAAAGGAGGAGGAAGATATTTCAGGAGAATGGGAAGGCCCATATAGTTAACTAAGAAAGAGATTTTTGCAATATTTTGTGCCAAATAATATAACCTGAAGGAAGCTGGAAAAACACGTGCTACATGCTGCCTAATACGTGGAGGGCAGCTAGAGAATGGAGAGCTGGATTTGTTAGGCGACAGAGCCAATATTTCCAAACACTATTTCATATCTTTTTTTTTTTTTTTTACTTTTTGGAACTGAGTTAAAGACCAACTATTTAGTTCCGTCCCAAACATCTAGGTGTCTACTTTGATAGGCCTTATGATTGCCATATAAGTAGGAAAACATAATTTCAAAAGTTGAACTTCATATCTTGCAATACAAGTGTTATAGGGGAAAATATTATGCCTGACAACTATCCTTTTTCTTTGCAGCACTTTGTTTTTATTGTCACATGTCTCTGAATAGAAAACGTTTGCCACTTTAATGAGCATTAAATGACAAAACTGAAACAAACAAAAGAAGAACAGAACTCTGTTATTTCCTTTGTTAAGGTAACAGAGACTGTGTTAACCAATCCCTAGTTCTCCTGGTCTTCCTGGGCATATAACTAGACTATAATTCCCAGCCCCTTGCCACTAGTAGGCCAATGTCTTTAATTCTCACCAAAAGAATGAGAGCAGAAGTGTCCTGTGTCGCTTCCAGACTAAGACAGGTAAGAGAAGCTATCTCTGTTCCCCCAGACGCATTTTCAGTCCAGGATCCCTGAGTCACCTGACCACAATCACACATGTTGGGCTATTGTGTCAATGAACAATAAACTGCTATTTTGCTGTTATTGAATTTTCCTTTTTTATAGCAATTAGGCTACCCTTAAAATGCAATGAGGATGTAATCTTTGTTCTGTTTTCTTTGCTCAAGAGAGGGCTGGTTGAAGGTAAAAAGTAAAGACAACACTCTTGAGGGGGAGCAGCATATGCCACCCTAAGATGTGCCACTCTGGCACATGGGATTGTTTTGAGCTGAGGGCAATTGAGGCCCAGCAGACTCAGGAAAAGTTTTTGCTTCTCCCTTAACTGCCTAAAAGAGTTTAGATGGGGGTCCTGGTCCAGAAAAAGAGCTATTACCAGAGATGACCTTTTTATGTGAAAGAGTCACCTGCAGGGCAGGGCAAATATCTGATTGCCAAACATCTGCTCTTCTCATCTTTCTGTGAATCGCCTTCCTGCCCTTTGAAGCCCCAGACCCCTACCTGCTTCTCCTTTGCTCAGAATGGTACAGAAGCCTCAACTGCCTGACTGCCTGTGAGTCTTCTTGTCTTTGTGGGGTCCTGTATGTACATAATTACATTTGCTTTTCTCCTGTTAATCTCTCTTATGGCAATTTGGTTATTAGACCAGCAAAAGAACCTAGAAAGGAAGAAGGGAAAAATTTTCTGCCCCTACACTCTCTACTTAAAAAGAAATTTTTTGTCTTGAAAAATTTTAGATAGAAGTTATTATATTAAGATTCTGTATTCTTCATTTGTTGATATATCTGTATATATTATCTTGGTTCCTGACACTAAGGTGCAGAAAGATCTGAAAAAGATTTTGGTTGTATGATTGTGATGGGGTGTGTGTGTGTGTATGCATGCATGAGCATTGGTTCATGCATCTACTTCATTGATTTGTAGTTTCACTTTGTCCCAGTCAATATTTTTAGTTTAAAGTATGTGGAAAATTGTAATCATCTAGGCTCTTATTCACTGCCACTACCAAGCAATTAACATTAATTTCCAAAATCCTTATAAGCACTTATTAAACATAATGACTCATCCAAAGTTACCTTTGTTATCTGCAGCGTTATTTGGGAAGGGGAGTTTTTGGAACACTATTCCAAAGTCTCTTTCTGAGAATTTGGTAAACCAGAATCACATTTGCATTCTAAGGTCTTGTTTTCTTTAGTCAATTGTCCGTATAAAAAATACTATGTACCAGTACAATGTAAAATTTAAGTCAATATATTTTAAAATGCACTTATTCATGTGCCATATTTTCATCAGGGCTTTTTCTCAATTCAGTGAATTATTTCCCTCCCAAGCCTTCAATGACAGATGTGAGGCAAGCCCATTTCACAGCCCACACTCTCTAAATATCATTGGAAGAAGAGTAAGAAGAGGGAGAAACATCCAACTTGGCATCCATGAATATTAATATCAATACCACTAATCCTCCCCATTCATCTTGGGTCTGTAGTGGGAGAAACTGTTTCCATAGAAACAAAGCTTTTGGACAGACACTTGGTCACTTCTCTCCTGCTAAGTGAATCAAGTCAAAATGGCATGAGAGGTCACTCCCCTTCATAAAAATTAACATCAGAAACATGGAACGCAAGAAGAAAATGGATTATGTTAAAACAGGTAGCTTATACATTTGGAATTCTTATTAATCAATAGTATATTGAGTTTTTTAAATGTTAATAAATCATTATTTAAAAATATTTTTAAAAACTCATCTGATTCAAATAATTTATTTGGTTATTAGTGGAGTAAGACTGAAGATGGAAATGTGTTCCAATATTTCCTATTAACAAAAAGTGCTGTAGCAGTCAGCACCCTGAAAATTGAGATAAAGATATTTTTAAAATATATGTAATGGAGTATCAAGTATTGACATCAGTGTGTGCCTGACAACTGGGAGAAAACGGAAAGTAGAGAGAAGAGAGGGCAATGATTTATAGTGTTGGAAAGGTGGATTTTATATATTATATGATTCCTTGTTCTTTGTAGCTTCAGGTGTGGGGATGAGAAATTTTGTGTCAAGAAAGCAAGGCACCCGAAGGCTATAGTCTTATTTGTAGGCACCAATATTTCCTCAAAGCTATAGGTGTCCTTGAATTCCCAGTAATTTTATGTTGTCATCTGACTGGGTACTTATCAAAGTTCACTCAGAACACTGCAGTTTTCTTTTTTCCCTCCATCCCAAATCCGCTATTAACTGATTTTAGACCAGCCACTCAAACACTCTGGGGGAGATTTCCTTATTTTTAACGTGTTGACCTTGCCCTGGATTCTTTGTAAATTTTATTCCAGATCTAACATTCTAGTACCCCACCATGAGATCCAGGGACCTCACCTTGGTAGAAGTGTAGAACACAGAGGAGGGAGGGAGGGAGAGAGAAAGAGAGAGGATTTCCATGTATTGTTCCAGGCAACGTTTTTCCTGGTCCTTTAACTTTTTGCCACCAACAGATAATGAACATCCTAATGTAAATTTCTGAGAAGACTTTTACTGGCAAATGAAATCACTAATAATAACAAAAAGAACAGCAACAGCAGAGGACCACATTCATTTCTTTAACACTTAATCTCTCAGGCACTGTGTTAAGGGTTTTACATGCATTAAAGCCCTTAATCCTCATAAAATTCTTCTACGGCAAACATTATTATTATTCCCAGTTTACAGAAGGGGAAATTTAGGCTTATTCCTGAAAAGTAGCATAGATTACAATGCAATGCTTGGAGAGGTACGAGGATTCAGAAAATAGGGGTTTAGGAGATCCTCAAAGATCCTACGTTAAATATATTGTTATAATAAAAACCTTTCTAAATAAAATTTCTTTAGGGCTTCAGCTTCAAAAATAGTTCTGTTTTATTGGTCTTAATCGACCTCCCCTTTTGTTTCCTGATATGCCTTGTGTACTCAGGAAACCCTGTGACTTTGTCCTGTTGTGCTGAATCCAATTCTTTTCAGAGATTTTTCTATGCAAACTACGTTTCTTGTTAAAGTTTCTAACCATTTTTTTTTTCTGCTTCAATCTTATTGTATGTTATACTTTCAATCTCCCTGGCTTTATTTTTGAAAGTCTCAGCAAAATACTTATATAACCTCTGCTCTAGGCCTTTTCACAAATTGTCAGGCTGCTAAAGGGCCCATTTTTCAAGTCTCCCTCTTGCTATCTCAGTAAAATTGCTTCAATTCCCATTTAATACACATAAGACCCAAACTTTTCTGAAGATTTCTGGAATTCCAAAGAAGCCTCTATTTTCATGGTGACTTCTGGTTTCTAACTTTGGCTTCTCAGTTTCTGGTGACAGAAAATTCTCGCATATTGAGGTATATGGGGTAACTATTCAGGTTTGAAACTGATTCAGCTTAAACTAAAAAGCCTGACTTATGTCCTATCAAACATACATTGTACATCTGCTTAACCATTAAAGTGAAGAATGCACTCTCTTAAGAGAAGAATGCATACTTCCTCTCCTAAGCCCTATTGGTAACACCCTATTGGTAAGGCCCGAATTAGTCCCCTTCTGGACATCACATCATGCTCACATTGACCTGCTAATTTGCAACTGAATACCTCTGAGATTTTGATGAAAATGTATCCTGGGTGTGTTTAATGTACCTTCTTTGTTCTAAAAAGCTATAAGACTGTACTGAAAACCATGCTTATCTGGAACGCTTTCTAAGGCCTTCCTGGGTTATAATTTTCACTTTGGCTCAAGTAAACTCACCTTATTTCTCCTATCTATAGAATGATTATTGGTTATTTTGCATAACACTGGTTTGTCTTACCACTCCTCTATGCTTGACCACTCAGAAAGATTTTGTGAGGGCTGGAGGCTGGTTACGAGGATACCAGTTAGATGGGGACTGACATTTTAGAACTTCAAAATAACTGAATATTGCAGATCCATTTTATTAACTGTAACGTGGCCACCTCTGGGGAAATCTTGCTGGCTATCTATGCCCCTTAGCCTTACAATAGGCTCCTGGGTTTTCTGGTTGCCTCCCAACATTGGTTCCTTTCAGAGTACCTAACTTCTGATGGCTTCTGGAGACCTCAGCTTCAATGTGGAGAGTGGATTTATCAAGTTACATCTGCAGGGATGACTAAGGAAAAAATAGGACTTGCACTTCAAACAATATTGAGAACCTCAGGAGGATTCTTAAACATATCAAGGTAGTTGAGAAGAGAGTAAAAGAGGGAGGAAACAGGAATTCTTTTTAATCTTGGATTTTGAGGGCTGCAATGTTGTACCTGTGATGATGGGGGAGGTTGTTATTCACACCCTAACTTTAAACTTGGCACATAAAAAATAACAAGCACAAATAAAATGACATACATCTTGACAAACTCACCAAATTGGACACTTAAAATTGATGAAATTTGTTGTATGTAAATTATACATCAATAAAGATGATTTTTAAAATGACATGCAAATAAAAAATTATATTACCTCAAAACCAAGTCCATTAGTCAGGTTCCTCCAGAGAAACAGAAACAGTACCGTACAAGGAATTGACTCTTGCAATTATGGAAGCAGAGAAGCCACATAATCTGCCCTTTGCAAACTGGAGACCCAGGAAAGCTGGTGATGTAGTTCAGCTTGAGTCCAAAGGCCTGAGAAACAGGAGAGACGATAGTGTAAACCCCAGTCCAAGGGTCAGATATGAGATGAGATGTGCCAGCTCAGTGAGGCAGGAAAAAAGGGAGGAATTCCTTCTTCCTCAGACTTTTGTTCTATTCAGGCCCTCAAGGGATTGGAGAGGGCAATTTACTTTACTGAGCCCATTTATTCATATGCTAATCTAATTCTGAAACACCCTCACAGACACGCCCAGAAATAAAGATTAATCTGAGCACTATGTGGCCAGTCAAATTGACATCACAAGTCCACCCCTTGTCAATTGGCACCCATAGGCATCTCCTTAAATCACCCTTAATCTCCAAATAAAGACAATAACAAGGTCATAATTCTGCCTAACATGATGCAACTATTCTGCATACAACTGAAAATTTGCTTACCCTTTCCTCAGAAGAGGAGGTAAAGTCCTTGAGTGATGTTTACCCTTCTCCTTGATATTCCATAATTTAAATACCACTATGTAAAATTAACAATACTTAAATAATATCATATAAAATCAATACATCTTATGGTACATCATAAGGGAATAAGAGAGGAAAGAAAACAAAAAGCAGAAAGAAAACAAACACATATACACAAACATATTCATAGCAAAATAAGTAGGAAATACTCATGACAATTATAGTCCCTGTCTATAACTGGTCCATGGTCATAGCTGGTATTTGTAACTAACTTCTTCCACTACTTATTCTGTATTCCCTTCCCCCAAGGCCAGTTAAGTTGACACATAAAATTAACCATTATACCAAGATTGGAAAGGAATGCACCCAAACCCAACTTGAATTATTCCATTGATTGGAAATAATCAGTGGTATCTTCAAAGTTCTAAGAGAAATCATAGCGGTGCTGTGTGGGAAAGAAGGGAATGAATCAATAAGTCCTTTGTGTCTATAAGAGTTACAGGCAAACTGGCTTGCTTAACTGACAATTAACAAGCTTTTTGCTTTGGTAAAAATAATGTTTTTTCATTGTAGAAAGCTCCAAAAATTATAAATAAAATTTAAAAATCACTCTAAGCCATCATTTCTGAGTTAACTCATACTAATATTTTTAAGAATTTCTTCTTAGTCATTTTTCTTATGGGTTGCCTTAACTGTACTATGTATTTTCTCTAATATTATATTATAATCAAGTTAAGGAATATAAATATTTTTAAATGCAATTTTTATGTCTATATAACATAATTTCCATTTTGTGGATAACATACATTGACCATTCCTTTATTTTCATCAGTGTCTGCATTTAAAGAAATTATTACAAGTTATGCTGCAATCAATATAATAATATATAAATTTTGCCTGTGTATCTGTTCATTTCTTCAGGTCTAGACTTTGAGTTCATGCATCAATAGCTATGAATGATTTTTAAGGTGGAGACTAGATTTCCAGAAAAGTTTACATTTTAAGCTCTTTGCTACAGTGTATACAACTCTCTAAACTATCACAGTTTCAATAGTAATGACTATTAGACATTTCATTTTTATTTTGATACTTTGATAGCTTAGAAAGATCAAAATTATATTCCCCCTTTCATTTTTCAGTTGTTTAACTAGTTAGGAGTTTAAAACATGTTCATGTGTAATGGTGAATATATCAGAATTGTAGAGCCTTCGTGGTCATTTTGCCCAACCTTCTATATAAGCATATATATAATTCAAATTTGAAAACTGCTGGTGATGTGGAGCTCATTACTTCCCATCATATGATAATTATATGAAATAATTAGATATGGAGATACATCAAATTAGGAAAACTCCACCACAAAGGAAAACATACTTAACAAAAGTGGAATTTTCCACAATTGAAGATCACTATCAATGATGTACGATATCTTGATGCAATGTCTATGTCCTTCCATGTGCAGATGCAGTATGTCATAAAAATAGTCAAAAGGATTTAAAAAGTCACATATAAAAATGGCATGAAGTTGGAAATAAAACAAAAATTTCTTACTTGATTTTAAAAGAGACTGTTAAAGGGGAATTAAGAATTTCAATGTTGAGTAAGTTCATATGGAGAAAAAGCTCAGCTATCTTTCATGCTACTCTACAAAGTCATAGCTTACTCTGGAATATTATCAGTATTGAGGGAACGTCCAATCTCCCAATATTGTAGAAAAAGTGCAGACATGTTGGAATCAGGCAGTGCTAGGTTTAATCCTGCTATTTACTGCTCATATGACTTCAATTTCTGTAAATCTTGGTTTATTTTTCAATAAAATGGAGATAATGTTATTTCCTGGACTGCTGTTAGAATTTAAAGGGATAACATACATAAATATTACAGTGCCTGGCTTACAATAGCTGCTGAATAAACGTTAAATCTCTTTTCTACCACTCTTTCCCAGTTCAGAAACACCAATTTTGTGTTTCAGAGCTCTTGTGAACAATTTAGTATTCTAGGATTTTCTATCTTGTTGCTCCTGATTTGCCGTCCAGGCGATTCACCCTCCGGACATCTACATTTGCAATCTCTGACAGTCATCAACAAAGAACTGCTTTGTCTCTTGGATCTCCCTACTAGCCTCTTACCTTTTTTTCTTATTTCTCCTGCTTAAAGTGATGGCCTGTGAATCCAGATTTCTCAAGAAGCCCTCTCTAATCTGTACCCTGGATTAATTGCATCTGCATTTTAAATTTGTTCCACACCCTTCTCCTTGGGTTTTATCATCATGAAATACTATCTTTTAATCCAAGATCTTCTTTCCTTCGATTATAACTCTTTGATGGCAAGGATTCAAGTTAACAAGCATTTCTATTGAGGACATTTTGTCACTCATAAACTCAGTGCTTTAGGAGACAGAAAGGCAAATTAATTCCAGTACTAAAAAAATTAGGAGGTTAGATAACCAAAAGTTTATTATCTAAAAAATTAATATAAGTGACATAAGTGAGTTAAGAAGTAAAATGAAAATTCAAAGAAAATTATACTCATACTTTCTGCTTTCATTTGACATAAACCAACAGATTAAAAGGCTCATTCCCAGTTGGAACAAGTTCTCCATCAAGGATAGTGCATAAAACAGCTAACTGAAATACTTTCATTTCTTTTCTCAACTATGATTGCTATTTAGGCTTTTTTTTCCAGAAATAAAATAATTGTTTAGGCTCACTCTAAATCATATTGCTTTGCACCCTGAGTCATTGTTGCAGAAACAGACAAGGAAATAGTAGGTTGTGATTTTTTTAAGGGGAAAAAGTAGACCCTTCCCTTGATGATGAATGAATACCGAAGTTAGTTTATGATGGTCAAAATCTGGCGAAAACTAAGTGTGAGCACTGGGAATTTCAGAACCACTCGATAATCAGTGTTGCAGACACCCTGTCGCTTATGAAAAAGTAACTGTCATTACTACTGTAATTTGGCAAAGACTGTGAGGGGAAAGTCTGAGTATAAAAATAAATTTGAAGGCTTACCGTTTGGTCTTGCACATAGAGCATCTAGTTAAATTGGCACAGAAACAAGAGACCTTCATTCTGTATCCTTTTTGGAATCACAGGGCAGCCCAATAAATAAGGCTGAGACATGGAACCATGTTTCAAATCTAGAATGACTTAGACTATAAGATAAAATAAATGTCATTTGTTTAAACAAGAAAGAAATCATTTTCTAAAGAGAAAGAGTATTCTAGTATGTTCTAAAATCATAGAACTTATTTAAAAATCTTTAGTAGAAACTCACAAGTCCTTTTCTGTTTTAAAATAAATTCACTCCAGTGAAAGTATTTTGCAGAAATTATTTGTAAGGAGGGTGTATTAGTTTTCTATCGCTGCCATGAACTTAGAGACTTAAAATAACACAATTTATTATCTTAACAGTTCTGCAGCTTGGAAGTCTGACACAGTCTCATCAGGCTGAAATCTATGTCTCAACAGGGCTGCATTCTTTCCTGGTGACTCTAAAGGAGAATCAATTTCCTTGTTCATTCACGTTGGCGGAATTTAGTTTCATGTGATTGTAGGACTGAACTTCTCTTTTTCTTGTTGGTCAGATGAAGACAGTTCCCAGCTTCTGGAGACTGCCCATATTCCTTGGCTCATGGCCTCCTTCCTTCATCTTCAGGACAGTAACAGTGGGTCTAGTCTCTCACGTTTCAAATCTCTCCTGCCCTGCTTTCATCGTCCCATCTCTCTGGCCTACTCTTCTAACTTCCTCTTCTGCTTTTAAAGACTCATGTGTTAACATTGGGCCCACTCAAATAATCTAAAATGATCTCCCCATCTTAAGGTCCTTAAAGTCTTTAAAATCTCTTTTGCCAATTAAGATAACGTATTTACAGGTTGTGATGATTAGGGCATTGACATTTTTTTTAGGAGAGAGGGTTATTCTGCCTGCCTACCACAGGGAAATAAAAAGATGCCTGTTGTTCTCCCTTCTATTTTTCCTAAATTGTTAAGTGGGCATTTCAGAAGCTTTGTTGGTCACATGATTTGAGGAGATAAGTAAATGCTTAGAAATGATCTTTCCAAGATCATTGTTCAGGGTGGTTGATATGCTGTTGATTTTTGATATGAAATCAGTTTCTCCAGTGTTTACATTCTCAAAATTATAGTTGGCTTAATGTGTCTGGAGGGGAGAGGGAGGAAAGGAGGTGGATGACATGGCTTTTCCTAAAGCTCCCAATTCAAGATTTTACTTTTCTTTCTCAAAAACTCTCCGTCTACACCAAATTGGAAAAAAAATGCTTCAGATACAAATAACTAGTCTGTGAGTATGTTCGTTTCTGAGTGTGCACGGACTGGGTATGAAGGACAATAGCATTTGACAGCTTTAGGTTCAGATATAATATTATTTGGTCTGAGAAACTGGTTTTGTTTTCAAAAGTTAAAAATAATTCCATTTCTGAACATGTGGCACTGGTTGAGAAGCAAATTACATATCTGACTATATTTGTCTTCATGATACAGCTTGACTTATAGTGTGGATTGAATAACATTCTATCTACATTTAAATTAGGAGTATTTATGCTGATGTAGAACAAGACAAGAGCTTGTTTGTTTTCCTAATTTTTCTACTGGAATTAGGTACTAAATAGTAAGTCTGTCAAGGAAAATAGTTTTTATATGTGTGTGTCAATAGGCATTCATTGGAGAAATTTTGTTTCCCCTCTATAACAAGGAAATTTTATCTTATTTATATAATGCTTATTAAGGGGTAAAATCATTAGAGGGTTGTGCCTAGTTATGTTAAGAAAACTTGTAAGGGTCTGGCCCCATGGCCTAATGGTTAAGTTCAGCATACTCTGCTTCAGCAGCCCAGGTTCACTTTCTGGGTGTAGACCATCACCACTTGTCAGTGGCCATGCTGTGGCGGCAACCCACATGTAAAATAGAGGAAGATTGGCACAGATGTTAGCTAAGGGTGAATCTTCTTCAGTAAAAAAGAAAAAAGAAAACTTGTAGTAGAAAAGTAGATATAGTAAGGAATTACACAGGTTTTAGAAAACAAATTTCAATACTTAAGCAGGGAACTTGCATAATGACATCTGAAATGAATCTCATTTCCACACATAATAGTTTCAGTAAAAATGAATGTTACTCTTCAAGTATTGGTGAGTAAAAGAAGGCTATAATTATATTATGCATCTTTGTCCCCACTAACCTAAATTTCATAGGTGCTTTCTGTGAATCATCTAACCAAAAAGGAAAAAAATGTCACAGGAGCTCTCCAAATATATTCCTTCCCCCTGAATCTGAGCAGTGTACCAATTAGGTTTCCAGAACCGTTATGTTAATGCTAGTTAGCTGAATGGCTCATTTTGGGTTGTTCTCTTAGTGACAGAAAAAATAAACCTAGTTAAATATTGAACTTAAAAGACAGTTGATCTTCAGAATGATAACCTAACTTGAGCATTTTTGTAGTCAAAAAGAGAACAGAAAATCTCAAAAAATATGAACCATTTACTTTCTCCTTGTCAAAGAAAGTAAAAAGGAAGAAAATAGGATATTAATGTGCAATGATATTAGAAATTACAATATGAAAAATTCCTTCAGAATAATTCATTTCCACAGCTTCTCTGAAACAGTACATTTGCACGGCTTCTTTGAAAATTCCAGTTTAAGAAGTTCCTTGTAATTGTGATACAAATAGAAAAGCTGTTGCTAGCTAATGCTTAGAGACATATTATCTGGAGAAACATTCTGTACTCCTCAGCTAAGTCTGCATCACCAGTTTGAGATCTTTGAGTTTTTCCACTTTTTGAAATAACTGAACTCAAAAGACATTTAACCTTAGTACAAACCGCAGTATAGACAGTGAAATATTAGGTTAATGTATTTATTGCAGTACTCAGAACCCCTATCATCTAGTTTTGGTTTGATTTGACAGAACATAGATGAGTTTGATGTCTTTTTTTAATTCAGATAAAAATACTTCTTTAGTTTACTTTGTCATTGTTATTTAGTATTGGTATTTGTTGAAGACATTATAATTAGAAGTGGTTGACATTTAAATGGATGTTACTTGTTAATGTAACCTGCAATGTTATTCTTGTTAAGGAACAAGCAGTTTTAAAATATGACTCTAAGTAGTTTTCTTAAAATAAATGTTTTATAGTTAAACATCCCCCTACTTCAATGTAGGTTATAAAGGGTTGCAAAATTATCAACACCAACTCAAGCATACATAAGACAGTCTCCACTATCATAATATTTTAGCGATAAAGAGTTATGCTTTTGTCTATCTTTTAGACTTACATAAAAACAAGGGGAGGGTTTCCTGTTCCATGTGTAAGGAGCTTGGAAGTCACCACTTCATCCTAAAAACAAGTAGAAGCTGAACAGACTGAAAAATCAACAACTCTTTTTGGATCCATAAGAGAGGGGAGGACACAGGGCAAACTGCTGCCCCCAGGATTAGAGAGACATAGAGGCAAATAGAGGGAGTCACAGCTAACTGGAGCAGAAAGCACCATGGGAACCAGTGCTGGGGTAGCAAAACCTGAACTGTAACTGACAAATTGCTGGAGGCTCAGTGTGGACAACTCTGAGAGTTAAAAACTCCAGGGGGACCCAGTCATAAGGGGGGGGCCCACAATATTGTGAGATTTGTTTCCAGGAGCTTGAGCAGGTTCCCACAGTAAGTATCAGAGAAAAATCCCCTCCTGCTTTAGCAAAGAGTGCAAAAAAGGAACCATTTGACATATACCAGAGCACTCTATTCTTAACAAGGCCTGCTTTCAAGGGAAACTAGTTAACCAGAGCCTAACTTGCTAGGGTAATATCAGAGCCTAACTGACATGAGGGAAGGGAAGCACCCAACTCAGCCTACTCTAGCAATCCTGCCCACTTAAGAGGGGAGAAAAAAACTGAGAAACTCTCGTGAAGTTCACAGTCTGGAGGCATAGGCTCACTGAAAGACTGAGGCCTAATCATAGGACTATAGAATACTTCCCTTCCCCCCACATTCCCTCACCACCACATTCCTAAAGGCACATTTATACCAATTCCTTTTACCCAGTGCACCATGTTTGGCTATCAAGAAAAAATTACAAAGCATACTAAAAGGCAAAAAATACAATTTGAAGAGACAGAGCAAGCATCAGAACCAGATATGGCAGGGATGTTGGAATTATCAGACCAGGAATTTAAGATAATTATGAATAATATGCTAAGGGCTTTAATAGATAAAGGACACAGCATGCAAAAACAGATAGGTGATGTAAGCAAAGAGATGGAAGTCCTAAGAAAGAACCAAAAATAAATGCTAACAATTAAAAAAACAGAAATGAAGAATGCCTTTGATGGGCTTGTTAGTAGACTGAACAAACCTGAGGAAAGAAGGTCTGAGATTGAAGACACAGCAATAGAAACTTTGAAAACTAAAAAGGAAAGAGAACAAAGCCTAAAAAAAAAGAACAGAATATTCAAGGAGTATGAGATATCTACAAAAGGTGTAACATATACAAATGAGAATATCATAAGGAAAAAAATTATGAAAGAAACATAAAATATTTGAAACAATAATGACTGAGAATTGCCTCAAATTAAGATCAGACACCAAATCACAGATCCAGGAAGCTCACAGAACACCAAGCAAGGTAAATACTCAAAAAACTATATCTAGGCAAATCATTTTCAAACTATAGAAAATCAAAGATAAAGAAAAAATTCTGAAAGAAGTCAGAGGGAAAAAACACCTTACATATAGAGAAACAAAGATAAGAATTACATCTGACTTCTCCTCAGAAACCATATAACAAAGAAGAGAGTGGAGTGAAATATTTAGTTTTGAGAGAAAATAAGCACCAGCCTAGAATTCTGTACCCTGCAAAATCATTCTTCAAGTGTGAAGGAGAAAAAAAGACTTTCTCATACAAACAAAACTTGGGCGAATTTGTTGCCACTAGACCTGCCTTGTAAGAAATGTTAAAAGAAGTTCTTTAGAGAGGAGGAAAATAACATAGTTATAAATTTGGGTGTACATAAATTAAGGAAAAGCATCAAGGAAGGAATAAGTAAAGGTAAAATAAAAACATATTTTTCAGAGTGATGTCAGCATCATGGCAGACTGAGCTCTTCCCTTACAATCTCCCCCATAAAATGCAATGAAAAGGACATTCATAAACTAACAGAGGACATTCACACAACACAATAGATGTCTGACAGACCCACGTGGCCATATGTCTGAAGGTGGAGGTGCTGGACCTCCAGAAGGAAGTGGAAAGAGGTAAGGGGATCTTCTCTTCCTCCACAGCAGCAACCAAGAGTGTGGGACTGTGCATGGCTCTGAGAGGTGAGGGGGGAGGGGCAGCTCTCCACAGGAACATCTTCCCTCTCTGAGTTGCCTCCCAGCCATAGGAAAGCCCCGCATAGAGGAGGCCAAGGAATTGTGGGGGTATCTTCATCAAGCCAGCACCCCAGGAGCCAGATAGTGAAGGCAGAGTGAGAACACCTCAGGGATTGTGCACATGAAAGAAAGCAGCCTTCCCCCTGCCTAGCACACCAGCTCTGCCTGTTGGCCAGAGCAAGG
Source organism: Tapirus indicus (assembly GCA_031878705.1). Taxonomy (NCBI): domain Eukaryota; kingdom Metazoa; phylum Chordata; class Mammalia; order Perissodactyla; family Tapiridae; genus Tapirus; species Tapirus indicus. The sequence continues at coordinate 27,838,663 of CM062942.1, read as the reverse complement.
GACCCCCGCCAGAGTGCATGGGCAAAAAATTTGTAAAGCAGCAGTGGTGAGCAGGCAATTGCAGATGGGCCCTGTCAGCACAGATTCCAAATGACATGCACAGGTGCCAGGGATTGTTCTGGGCTCAGAAAACAGTGGTGGCAGGAGGAATCTGTGACCAGATACTTCCACTATGGGAAGGTACAAATCCACCCCATCAAATAGTATGAAAAGGTATATTAATACTCCAGACAAGAAGGAAAATGACAAGCACCCAGAAATCAATCCGGAAGGCACAGAAATTTGCAATCTAAATGACAGAGAATTCAAAATAGCTATCATAAAAAAACTCAACAAGTTACAAGAAAATTCAGAAAGGCAGTTCAATGAAATCAGGAAAAAAATTAATGAACAGAGGGAATTCTTCACAAAAGAGATTGGAAATATAAAGAAAAATGATTCAGAAATGTTGGAGATGAGAAACACAATGAATGAGATAAAGAAAAATCTGGAGCCCTTGAGTAACAGAGCTGATATTATGGAGGACAGAATTAGCAACTTGGAGGACAGAAATATAGAAATGCTTCAGATGGAGGAGGAGAGAGAACTATAAGACTAAAAAGAAATAAATTCTCCAACAAATATCTGACTCAATTAGGAAATGCAGCATAAGGATTATAGGTATTCCAGAGGGACAGGAGAGGGAGAAACAAGCATGTAGCTTGTTCAAAGAAATAATAGCTGAGAATTCCCCAAACCTGGAGAAGGAGCTGGAATTACAAGTAAAAGAAGTGAATAAAAATCCTAAGTACATCAATGCAAAAAGACATTTTCCAAGGCATATATTAGTAAAACTGGCAGAATTCAATGACAAAGAAAATATATTAAGGGCAGCAAGGCAGAAGAAAATAACGTACAAGGGAATCCCTATCAGGCTTTCAGCAGACTTCTCAGCAGAACACTTATAGGCTAGGAGAGAGTGGAATGATATATTCAAAATTATGTAAGGCAAAAACTTTCGGCTAAGAATACTCTCTTCAGTGAAAATATCCTTCAGACTTGATGGAGAAATAAGAGATTTCCCAGATAAACAAAAGCTGAGGGAGTTCATTTCCACAAGACTCGCCTACACGAAATGATCAAGAAGGCCCTAGTACTTGAAAAAAAAAAGAGAGAGGTTTATAAAGCCTTGAGTAAGGAGATAAATAGGCAGACAAAATCAGAAAATTGGAGCTCTCTATCAGAACAGGTTAGCCAACATTTAATTATAACATTAAAGATAACATGAAGGAAAACATCAAAAATAACTATAATCTTGTCATTTTGACCACAAACTCACAACACAAAACAAAAAATGGAATAAGTTCTAAAAACAATAACTAAGAAGGGGAAGAGAAAAGGGATGAAAACTGCTTAGACTAAGGAAATAAGAGGCTATCAGAAAACAGACTATCTCATCCACAAGGTTTTTTATACAAAACTCATGATGACCACTAAACAAATAACCAGAACAGAGACACAAATGATAAAAAGAAAACCATCACAGAGAACTACCAAACTGAATTGGCAGTCTGAAATTCATGAGATGAGAAATGGGAAATATAGAAAAACCAGAAAACAAGGGATAAAATGGCAGCATTAAGCCATCATATATCAATAATCATTCTAAATGTAAATAGATTGATTTCTCCAATCCAAAGACACAGAGTGGTGGGGTGGATTGAAAAACAAGACCCAACAATATACTGCCTCCAGTAAACACATCTCAGCTCTAAAGATAAACATGGGCTCAGAGTGAAGGGATGGAAGACAATACTCCAAGCTAATGGCAAACAAAAGAAAGCAGGTGTTGCCATACTTATATTAGACAAAGCAGACTTCAAGATAAAAAAGACAGCAAGAGACAAAGATGGGCAGTATATAATGATAAAAGGGACATTCCATCAAGAGGACATAACACTTGTTAATATATACCCACCTAACACAGGAGCACCAAAGTATATAAAGTAACTATTAACAGACTTAAAGGGAGAAATTGACAGCAACACAATAATAGTAGGGGATCTTAACATGCCACTTATGTCAATGGATAGATCAACTAGACAGAAAGTCAACAAGGAAATAGTGGACTTAAACAAAAAACTAAACCAGGTGGACTTAATAGATATATATAGAACACTCCTTCCCAAAACAACAGAATACATATTCTTCTCAAGTGCACGTGGCACATTCTCAAAGAGAGAACATATGTTGGGAAACAAGGCAAGCCTCAATAAATTTAAGAAGATTGAAATCATATCAAGCATCTTTTCCAAGCATAATGCTATGAAACTAGAGATCGACCACAAGAAAAAAGCTGGGAAAGGGAAAATATGTGGAGACTAAACAACATGATACTGAACAACCAATGGATCACTGGAGAAATTAAAGGAGAAATCAAAAAGTATTCTGGAGACAAATGAAAATGAAGATACACCATACCAACTCATATGGGATGCAGCAAACGCGGTCCAAAGAGGGAAACTCACAGTAATACAGGCCCACCTTAACAAACAAGAAAAATCTCAAATAAGCAATCTTAAACTACACCTGACAGAACTAGAAAAAGAAGAACAAACAAAGCACAAAGTCAGAAGTGGCAGGAAATAATAAAAATTAGAGCAGAAATAAGTGAAATAGAAACCCAAAAAACAGTAGAAAAGATTAATGAAATTAAGAGCTGGTTCTTTGAGAAGATAAACAAAATTGACACACCTTTAGCCAGACATTAAGAAAAAAAAAGAGAAGGCTCAAACAAACAAAAAAAAATAGAAATGAAAGAGGAGAAATTACAACAAATCCCACAGAAATACCAAGGATTATAAGAGAATACTATGAAAAACAATATGCCAACAAATTGGACAATCTAGAAGAAATGGATAAATTCTCACTCATACAACCTCCCAAAACTGAATCAAGAAAAAATAGAAAATCTGAATAGATCAATCACAAGTAAAGAGATTGAAACAGTAATAAAAAAATATATCAAAAAAAATAAAAGTCCAGGGCCAGATGGCTTCTCTGGAGGATTCCAGCAATCATTCAAATAAGATTTAATACCTATCCTTCTCCTATTCCAAAATATTGAAAAAGATGGAATACTTCCTAACATATTTTACGAGGCCAACATCACCTTGATCCCAAAGCCAGACAAGGGCAACATAAAGAAGGAAAATTACAGGCCAATATCACTGATGAATATAGATGCAAAAATCCTTAACAAAATATTGGCAACTCAAATGCAGCAATACTTTAAAAGGATCATACACCATGATCAAGTGGGATTTATACCAGGGACACAGTGATGGTTCAACATCTGCAAATCAATCAATGTGATACATCACATTAACAAAATGAGCAATAAAAACCACATGATCATCTCAGTAGACTCAGAGAAAGAACTTGACAAGACCCAACATCCATTTATGATAAAAACTCTCAATAAAATGGGTATAGAAGGAAAGTACCTCAACATATTAAAGGCCATATATGGCAAATCCACAGCCAACATATACTCAATGGGGAAAAACTGAAAGCCATCTCTCTGAGAATAGGAATAAGACAAGGGTGCCCACTCATCACTCTTATTCAGCATAGTACTGGAGGTTTAGGACGGAGCAATTAGACAAGAAAAAGAAATATAGGGTATTCAACTTGGCAATGAAGAAGTGAAATTCTCACTGTTTGCAGATGACATGATTTTATATATAGAAAACCCTAAAGAATGCATTGGGCAACTATTAGAAAAATCAACAACTATAGCAAAGTTTCAGGGTAAAAAATCAACTTACAAAAATCAGGGGAATTTCCATACTATAATAATGAACTAACAGAAAGAGAACTCAAGAATACAATCCCATTTACAACTGCAACAAAAAAGAATAAAATATCTAAGATTAAATTTAACCAAGGAGGTGAAAGACCTATACAATGAAAACTATAGGACATTATTAAAAGAAATCACTGATGACATGAAGAAATGGAAAGATATTCCCTGCACATGGATGGAAAGAATAAACAGAGTTAAAATGTCCATACTACCTAAAGCAATCTACAGATTCAATGCAATCCCAGTCAGAATCCCAATGACATTCTTCACAGAAATAGAAGAATCCTAAAATTTATGTGGGGCAAGAAAAGAGCCCGAATAGCTAAAGCAATCCTGAGAAAAAAGAGCAAAGGTGGAGGCATCACAACCCCTGGCTTCAAAATATACTACAAAGCTATAGTAACCAAACAGCATGGTACTGGCACAAAAACAGGCTCTCAGATCAATGGAAGATAATTGAAAGCTCAGGAAAAAAACCACACATCTGTGGACAGCTAATCTTCGACAAAGGAGCTAAGAACATACAATGGAGGAAGGAAAGTCTCTTCAATAAATGGTGTTAGGAAAACTGGACGGCCACATGCAAAAGAATGAAAGTAGACCATTATGTTTCACCATTGACAAAAATTAACTCAAAATGGATTCACGACTTGAAAGTAAGACATGAAACCATAAAATTCCTAGAAGAAAATATAGGCAGTACACTCTTTGTTATCGGTCTTAGAAGGATCTTTTCAAATACCATGTCTACCCACACAAGGGAAAGAAAAGAAAAAAATAAACAAATGAGACTACATCAGAGTAAAGTGCTTCTGAAGGCAAAAGAAACCAGAAACAAAACAAAAAGACAACCCACCAAGTGGGAGAAAATATTTGCAAGTCATATATCTGACAAGTGGTTAATCTCAAAATACATAAAGAACTCTTACAACTCAACAAAGAAAAACAAACCCGATCAAAAAATGGGCAGAGGATCTGAACAGATTTTTCCAAAGAAGATACACAGATGGCCAAAAGGCACATGAAAAGATGTTCAACATCACTAATCACCAGGAAATGCAAATCAAAACTGTGCTGAAATATCACCTTACACCCGTTAGAATGGCTATAATCACCAAGACAAAAAAAATAACAAATGTTGGAAAGGATGTGGAGAAAAGGGAGCCTTCATACACTACTGGTGGGATAGCAAACTGGTGCAGCCACTATGGAAAACAGTTTTGAGATTTCTCAAAAAATTAAAAATAGAAATACCATATGACCCCACTATCCTCCTGTGGGTATTTATCCAAAGAACTTGAAATCAACAATTTAAAGAGACTTATGCACCCCTATGTTCATTGCAGCATTATTCACAATAGCCAAGATGTGGAAGCAATGCAAGAGCCCATTAACTGATGAATGGATAAAGAAGATGTGGTATGTATATACAATGGAATACTACTCAGCCATAAAAAAGACAATTCATCCCATTTGCAACAACATGGATGGATCTTGAGGGTACTGTGTTAAGCAAAATAAGCCAGAAAGAGAAAGACAAACACTGTGTGATTTCACTCATATATGGAAGATAAACTAACACGTGGACAAAGAGAACAGATTAGTGGTTACCAGAGGGGAAGGGGGTTGAGGGGTGGGTATAGGGTTAAAGGGGCACATTTATATGGTGACTGACAAATAATAATGCACAACTGAAATTTCACAATGTTATAAACTATTTTGACCTCAATAAAATAAAAAAACCACTTATTTTTCTTATTCTTGATTGATTTAACAGACAACAGTTTGTTCAAAATAATACCAACAATGTATTCAATTATGTATGCTTAGGTATATATCATATATATATATATATATATACACACATATATATGCTTATGTATACTTATATATAAGTGAAATGAATGACAGCAATGATACAAGGAATGGGAGGGAGGATTTTGGATTACTTTACTATTATAAGGTACTCACACTACCCATGAAGTGGTAGAGAGTTATTTGAAGGTGTACTTGGATTAGCTGTAAATGTATATTTCAACTCTAAGGCAATGACTAAAAAAATTAAAAAATAAGTATAATCAATATGCTAAGGAAGGAAAGAAAATATAATCATATAAAATGTATCTTTGATGAACATAGATTCAATTTTGATGAACTTGAATTCATGATTTTTTTCTTTATTTCTAGGGCTTTTTATTTCCCTTCAGAGCAATATTTGCTTAGCCTCAGGTCATAACCATATTGTACTGTTTTCTTTCAGAAACTTCACATTTTTATATTTTACAATTATACTTATAACTCATTTTATATTAATTTTTTTGTAGTCTAATATAGGATCAATTTTCATTATTTCTCATACCTATATAGAGTTTTTCCAGCAACATGTAATATATGTTGAAGGCTTTCTTTTTTGAATTTTTTTTTTGCTGAGGAAGATTAGCCCTGAGCTAACATCTGTTGCCAATCTTCCTCTACTTTGTACGTGGGTTGCAGCCACAGCATTGATGAAAAGTGGTGTAGGTCCACACCCAGGATTTGACCCTGGGCCACCAAAGCAGAGCTGAACTTAACTACTATGCCAGGGGACTGGCCCCTCTTCTTTGAATTTTTTTGGCATCTGTACCAAAAAGTTATATAGATACAGATTTACTTCTGTACTCTTTATTCTACTGCATTGTTATGTCTAGCTTTGTGCCAAAATGACACTGTTTTAACTACTCTAGATTGAAAATAAGTCTTGAAATCAGGTAATGCAAGTCCTCTAGCTTGATTCTTCTTTCTCAAAATTGTTTTGACTGTTCTATGTCCTTGAATTTCCAAATAAATTTAAGACTCTTTTTCCCAAATACTAAAAATTGGTTGCCAGGCTTTTGACTGGGATTGTATTGAACTGATGGATGAATTTAAGAAGAAGGAATTTCTTCACAATACTGCCTTCTAATCCACAATATGGTATTGCTATCCATTTATTTGGATTTTCTTTATTTTTTCTCAGCAATGTTTTCCAGTTTTCAGTGTAGATTCTTGCACCTTTTTGTTAAATTTATTTCTAAATATTTCATTGTTTGGCATTACTTGTAAATAGAATTTTATTTAAAATTATTTTTCAAATGTTTTCTAATATTGTGATTGATTTTTGTATATTGATCTTTTATCCTACAACTTTGATGCATTCATTTATAAGTGCTAGTAAATATTTTGTACTATAGATTCCTTGGGGTTTTCTTCATAAAAGTTTTGTGAACAGAGAGCATTTTATTTCTTTCTTTCCAATCTATATGCCACTTTTTCTTCTTTATTGTAAAACTACAACCTCTAGTAAAATATAGAATAAATGTATTGAGAGTGATGTCCATGCTTTGTTCCCATTCTCAGGGAGAAAACATTGAAAAATTCACCTTTGAGTATAACATTAGTTGATGTGTTTTTCGTAGTGCTATTAATCAATCAGATTGAAGAAGTTTCCCTCCATTCCTAATGTTTTAAGAATTTTCACTGTGAATAAGTGTTAAAATGTGTCATGCTTTTTCATGCATATTGAAATGTTCATTTGGTTTAATCTGTTATTCTGTAAATGAAGTAATTACAGTGATTGATTTTTAAGTGTTAAACCAATCCTTCTTTCCTGGAATAAATCCCTGATTCCTATGACATATATATATATATTTTTTAATTGATGGATTTGTTCTTTTGATATTTTGTTAATGACATTTGCATGTATGCTCACAAAGGATAAAAGTTGTAATTTTGTTTTCCTCTAATGCTTTCGTCAGAATTTGGTACCAGGCCTATCTGGCCTTTTATAATGAACTCGAGTGATTTCGCCTTTGCTGTTTTCTGATGGAATTTCTAAGATTTGTATATGTCTGCTGTAAATAATAGATGTAACTAATGAATTCATTTGGGATTGCAATTTTCTTTGTGAGAATACATACTTTTATTCATATACAGTTTATTTAATAGATATAAGGCTATTAAGGTTTTCTATTTTCTCTCATGTCAATTTTGGTAAATTGTGTATTTTAAATAATTTCTCCAATTTATATCTAAGCTGACAAATTTATTGGCATAAAGTTCTTTCTAATATTTACTTATTATTTTAATTTGGCAGAATCTATAGTGAGATCTATTTTTCTTTGTTATTGATAATTTGTTATTTCTCTTTTTTCTGTGTAATGTTCCTATGGTTTCATGAATATTATTGAATTTTTAAAGAACTAAAATTTGGGACTCTAAACATTTCCATTGCTAGCCACTTTCTATTTAATTGACTTTTTCTCTTTATTATTTCCTTCCTTCTATTACATTTGGGTTCAATGTAATCTTTATCATTTAGATAAACCTTGTCTTCTAAAAATGATATTCAAAGCTATAAATGTTCCTCTCAATGCTTTTTTTTGCCTTCGTCCCACAAATTTTGATATATTGTCCTTCCATTATAATTCACTTACAGGTATTTTCCTATCTTTTTCTTGTGTTTTCTTCCTTGAACTGTTTAGACATCAGTTGTTTAATAAACAGTTGTATATTTTCTAGATGTCTTATTTTTATTGACTTGTAATTTAATTCCATTTTGGTCAGAGAACATATGCCCTAAGAATTCAAACTTTTAAAATGTATTGAGATTTGTTTTGTGATTCAGCATATTTTTAATCTAGGTAAAAACTTTTTGTGTGCTTGGTGACAGGCTGATGTAAATGGCAATGTTAATTATTGCATATCATTCTGATGTATTTTAAAGTTATACTTCGTAAGGGATTCTTCATGCAACACCTGTTTTAAATATCTTTGAATTTTTAATCAATGTGTGTATTATCTTCCATGTCCAAATAGGTATTGGTATGTCTAGTCTGATCTCTAGACATTTTAGAACATATTGTCCTTTTGTATGCTCACATTTTGTTCTAGTCCATGCTTCTCATATTTTTTCTGAGACTCATATTTATGCAGTTTCATTTTTATGTAGCTCACTTGTGAGTGATTAATATCAAACTTGTCTAGCCAAAAAAATTGCTCTCAGAAGACTGTGTTATAATCATAATTATAACAACTTCAAAATATACTATGTAAAAAACTCCCTACACTGAGATGTTGAGTCAGGCACAATTCTTAAATTTAAGCCAAAATGGCTCAGCATTTGAAACTATAATTTGAAAAATGGAAATCTTCTCTTAATCATGATTTTGGTGAGTGCAACAGACTACTGCTGTTAATCTCTTAAACCCATGTACATTTGCAATTCCTAACCTCTTTTGCAGTTCAGTTGATCAATTGACTAATTTTAGCCCATGGAATGTGAGCAGAAGAGACTTTAAGGCCAAGGTGGTTAATTATTTGGCCTGCCCTCTCCACCCTCTCTTCTCTTTTCAGCTCAGCAAGGTGTCACAGGGCAACTCAAGTCCACAATACAGTCAACTACAAAGTGCACATGGCCTTGGCATTGTATAACCCACATACTCTTGTGACATCAATGAGACATAGACTTCTTTCCTGTTAAAGAAATGAGACCACTTGTAATATAATTCATCTAGGTTTGGAGGGTGTTTTATTACCTTCAACCTGTAAATATTCTTAATTCTATAATGCTATCTTCTGCAGTTTAAAGAAAATATAGCAACTAAGCCTGTAAAGTACATGTTCATATCATACTTTGTTTCTATCTTAAAACAACCCAGAGAGTTAGTTGTAAGATATGATATATAAAAGTAATATATTTTTAAAACACATTGAACATAACACATGTTCAATAAATGTTAAAAATTATTTATCATTTTGTATGCTCAAGAATTGATTCTTTAATTTATACAAATCACAATGACCAAGATATAGTGTGTCCTCACTATGTTACCAATGTTATCATAAGGTTACCAATTATACTATCCTCTCAATTCTGTAAAATAAAGAGCTAAGATTTTACGTATTCAACTAATTTGTTCCAACTTGCACAGTTAATAAGATTGGAATACAGAATGAAACCCAAGTCTTGTAAATTAAAATCAGTGGTCTTTCTATTATATTGGAGCAGCCCAGTCCTTTCAGCCTTTCTGTATTTTTTTAAATATACTTGGATTTTAATTAAGCTAACTGAGTCCAGGCTAATTTTCGTATTATATGCTATTTAACCTATCAATATTTACAACCAGAAACAATCCTTAGAAAAACTGGGAAACCAGTGCCTTGTTTAAAAATTCTATCACAAGTGTATTTTTAAGACTTCATTCTAAGTATGAATGAATTTGTAAATGAAAATTTGTCATCTGTTGATATAAATTTATGCATCACCAAGTGGGTAACATGCAAGTTGTTGGGAAGTAGCTTTGATAAATGTATATTCTATGTACGTATTGACGGGTTTCTCACCTATAAGATCCCATTGACACAGATGGCCATCTGTTTAATGTGATGGAAGACCTTGATGACCTAGGAACTTCCTGAACTGCAATGTCAAAAATAAGAGTGTCATGAAGAGAAGGCTAATCTTGCCATCTTTCTTCAGCCTGATGCATGTGTTCCCAGAGAGCTAAAGAATTTATTGCAATCAAATTTTCATAAAGTGAATATCTCAGTAAGTTTTCCAAATTAGTGGTTCTCCAAATGTAGTCCCCAATATCATCACCTGTGAACTTGTTAGAAATGCAAATTCCCAGGCCTATCCTAGATCTAGTGAATCAATACTCTGGAGTGGGGCCTACTAATTTGTGTTCCAACAAGCGCTCCAGTTGATTCTGATGCATGTTAAAGTTTGAGAGCCTTTATTCTAAATCTGTACTGTCCAGTACAGAAGACACTAGCCACATATGGCTATTGAACACTTGAAATGTGACTTTTCCTATTAGGATGTGCTGTAAGGATAATATACAGACTAGATTTCAAAGACATAGTATGAAAGGATACTGAAAATATTTTATTAATAAATGTTAGTATTGATAAATGTTTGCATGATAATATTTTGGATGTATTGAGCTAAAAGGAAATAATTATTACAATTAACTTCACCTGCATTATTTTACATTTTAAAAAATATGAACACTAGAGGAGTGACATCAGCATCATGGGAGTGAGTTGTTTGCTTTGTCTCTCCCCTCTAAGTGACAAATAAATGGACACCTATTAACCAATAGAGGACTCCCTACACAGCACAACAGGAAACCTGAGAGAAACATGCAGCTATACATCTGAAGGTGGGTGGACTGGATCCCCAGGAAGTAGTGGAACTAGGGGAGCAGCCCCCTCCCCCTCCATAGTGGCAGCGATCTAAGATGTGGATTCTCACGCAGTGGCCATAGCAACCATGAGTGGAGACGGGGTGGCCTGGTATGCATGCGAACACTTGTTGTGGAGCTACAGCAACCGTTCCTTCATGAATGCACCCCACTGAGTGGTGGCAGCCCAGCCCATGCAAAGGGACCCTGCTGAGTGTCAGTGGCAGCCCCACCCATGCAAACATGACACTCTGAGTGATGGTGATGTCACCCACATGGGCACAACCTACCAAGCAGCAATGATGGCCCCACCTGTAAAAGCGTGACCTGCTGGATGGCACCCCAGCCTGTACAAATACAGAGCAGCCCAACTGGCACAACCACCAGCAGATGGGGTAGGAACAGAAAACACAGCCCCTGCCCCTTGCAGTGGTGACAGGTGGAATCTGTGTCCAGAAGCATCAGGAACCACAGCAGAGTGTAAGACCCAGCCCCCACCAACCCAACATCAGCTCCATGAGCAGTGGGGGCTGCATGCAAGTCCCTGGATCCCCAGGCCCCTACCAGTGACAGTGACACCCATGAACCCAGCACCCTGGCAGCAGTAAAACCAGCACCCCAAGACAACCCAGCAACAGCAGCACAGGTGGTGCAGGGTACAGCAGCATCTGAGCCCATGGAGAGCCAGTAGAGGAAATGAAACCCAGGTGACCAGAACCAAAGTAACCAAAGCCATACCCAAATAAGAAAATGTGATTACTACCACAAATGCACTGGCAGAGGATCAATTCATCAAACACTATTGAGAACTATGGTAACATGGAAGAACAGCAAAAAATGACAATTCTCCAGACACCAAACCTGAAGTCACAGAAGATTACAATCTGACAGAGAATTCAAAATACCAGTCATGAACAAACCCAGTGAGTTACAAGGAAACCCAGAAAGACTGTTCAATGAGCTCAGGAATAAAATTAATGAACAGAAGAAATACTTCACCAAAGAGATTGAAGCTCTAAAAAAAAAATACCAAACAGAAATTCTGGATATGAAGAACATAGTTAATGAGATAAAAAATAATCTAGAAACCACAAAAAATGAAGCTGATGTTATGGAGCACAGAGTTAGTAAGTTAGAGGACAGAAATATAGAAATCCTTCAGGTAGAGAAAGAGAGACCTACGATTTAAAAAAAAAAGGAAGAAATTATTTGAGAAATATCTGACTCAATTATGGAAAGCAATATAAGGATTATAGGTATTCAAGAAGAATAAGTGTGGGAGCAAGGAGCAGAAAGCTTGTTCAAAGAAATAATAGCTGAGAACTTCCCAAACCTGGGGAAGGAACTGGGCATACAAGTACATGAAGCCAATAGAACTCCTAATTACATCAATGCAAAAAGACCTTCTCCAAGGCATGTAATATTCAAATTGTCAAAAGTCAATGACAAAGAAAAAATATTAAGGGCAGCAAGAGAGAAGAAAATAACCTACAAAGGAACCCCCATTAGGCTTTCAGATGATTTCTCAGCAGAAATCTTATAGGCTAGGAGAGAATAGAATGATATATTTCAAATACTGAAAGACAAAAACTTTCAGCCAAGAATACTCTATCCAGTGAAGTTATTCTTCAGATATTATGGAGAAATAAGAGCTTTCCCAGATAAACAAAAGCTGAGGGGGTTCATTGTCACCAGACATGCCTTATAAGAAATGATAAAGGGAGCCCTCCTACCTGAAACAAAAAGGCAAAGGTTTACAAAACTTTGAGCAAGGAGGTAAATAGACAGAAAAATCAGAAAACTGCAGCTCTATATCAGAATAGGCTAGCAAACACTTAATTACAACATAAAAGAAAAAGGGAAAGAAAGTATCAAAAATAACTAAAACAGTTCAATTTAGTCACAAACTCTAAACACAAAAAAGAATAATTTGTGACAACAAAAACATAGAAGGGGAAGAGGAAAGGCATGGAACCTGTTTAGGCTAATGGAGATAAAAGGCTATCAGAAAAAGGACTATCTCATCAATGAGACCTTTTATGCAAACCACATGATAACCACAAAACAAAAAATCAGAGCAGAGTCACGAATCATAAATCAAGAGAAAACCATCACAGAAAACCACCAAACTGAAATGACACTCAGAAATACAAGGGAAAAGAAACAATGGAAATATAGAACTGGAAAATAAGAGATAAAATGGCAGTATGAAGCCATCATATATGAATAATCACTCTAAATGTAAATGGATTGAATTCTCAAATCAAAAGTCACAGAGTGGCTGGATGGATTAAAAAACAAGACCCAACAATATGCTGCCTCCAGGAAACATAACTCAGCTCTAAAGACAATCACAGGATCAAAGTGAAGGAATGGAAGATGATATTTCAAGCTAAAGGCAAACAAAAGAAAGCAGGTGATGATGTACATCCCAGGAACTTATATATCTTTTAACTGGAAATTTGTACCGTTTGACCAATATCTTCCCCTTGCCCCCACCCTACAGCCCCTGGTAACCACCACTCTACTCTCTATTTATATGAGTTTGGCTTCTTTAGATTCCACATATATGTGAGATCATACAGCATTTGTCTTTGTCTGACTTCTTTCACTTGGAATAATTCCCTCAAGATTCTTCCAACTGGTCATACTTTGCAGGATTTCCTTCTTTCTCATGGCTGAATAATATTCCATTGTGTGTGTGTGTGTGTGTGTGTGTGTGTGTGTGTGTGTGTGTCACATCTTCTTTATCCATTTATCTGTTGATGGATACTTCGGTTGTTCCCAAATTTTGGCTATTGCAAATAACGCTGCAATGAACACGGCAGTTCAGATATCTTTTCAAGATCCTGTTTTCATTTCCTTTGGATTTGTACCCAGAAGTTGGATTGCTGGATGATATATTAGCTCTATTTTTAATCTTTTGAGGAACATCCACACTGTTTTCCATGGGGGCTATACCAATTTACATTCCTACCAATGGAGTTCAACAGTTCTCTTTTCTCCACATCCTCACCAATACTTATTGGTTATCTATTTGATGATGGCCATTCTACCTGGTGTGAGGTGATACCTCATTGTGGTTTTGATTTGCATTTAGCACATTTTCAAGTACAAGTTGGCTATTTGTATGTCTTCTTTGGAAAAATGTCTATTCAGTTCCTCTGCCCATTTTGTAATCAGATTGTTTGTTTTGATACTGATCTTAGAGGAAAAGCTTTCAACCTTTCAACATTGAGGGTGATGTTGGCTGTGTGATTGTCTTATATGGCCTTTATTGTGATCAGTTATATTCCTTCTATACCCAATTTTTTGAGTGTTTTTATCATGAAAGGATATTGTATTTCATCAAATGCTCCCTCTGCATCTATTGAGATAATCATATGATTTTTATATTTCATTTTATTAATGTTGTGTATCACATTTATTGATTTGCATATGTGGAACCATCCTTATGTTCTAGGGATAAATCTCACTTGGTCATGGGATATGATACATTTAATGTGCTGTTGAATTTGGATTGGTAATATTTTGTGTAGAATTTTTGCATCTATATTCATCCAGATATTGGTCTATAGTTTCTTTTCTTGTAGTGTCCTTATCTGGCTTTGATCAAAGTAATGTTGGCATCATAAAATGAGATTGGGAGTGTTTCTTCCTCTTCAATTTTTTGAAGGAGCTTGAGAAGAACTGACATTAATTCCCCTTTAAATATTTGGTAAAATTCACCAGTGAAATCATCTGATCCTGGGCTTTTCTATGTTGGGAGGTTTTTGATTATTAATTCAATCTCTTTACTGCTTATTGGTATGTTCAGATTTTCCATTTTCTCATGATTTCAGTCTTGGTAGGTTGCATGTTTCTAGGAATTTATCCGTTTCTTCTAGGTTGTCCAATTTGTTTGTGTATAATTGTCCACAGTATGCTCTTATGATCCTATGCATTTCTGTGGTATCATTTGTAATATCTCCTCTTTCATTTCTGATTTTATTTACTTGAGACCTCTCTTTTTTCTTAGTTAGTCTAGCTAAAGGTTTGTTGGTTTTGTTTATCTTTTCAAAAAACCAGCTCTTAGTTTCTTTGACATTTTCTATTGTTTTTGTAGTCTCTATTTTATTTATTTCTGCTCTGATCTTTGTTATTCCTTTCTTTGGCTAACATTGGGCTTAGTTTGTTCTTTTTCTAGCTCCTTGAGAAATAAAGTTAGGTCATTTATTTGACATATTTCTTTTTTTTCTTATTTCAGGCATTTGTCACTATAAACTTTCCTGCTAGAACTGCTTTTGCAGCATCCCATAAGTTTTGATACATTGTGCTTCCATTTTCTTTTGTTTCAAAATATTTTTTACTTCCCTTTTGATTTCTTCTTTGATCAATTGGTTGTTCAGGAGAATGTTGTTTAATTTCCACATATTTATGAATTTTCTCACTTTCCTCCTGTTATGGATTTCTAGTTTTATACCACTGTGGTGGGAGAAGATACTTGGTATGATTTCAGTCTTCTTAAATTTGATAAGACTTGTTTTGTGACCTATCATATTATCTGGAGGATGTTTATGTGCACTTGAGAGGAATGTGTATTCTGTTGCTGTGGGATGGAATGTTCTGTATATGTCTGTTAAGTCCATTGGGTCTAAATTATGGTTCAAGTCCAATATTTCCTTGTTTATTTTCTGTCTGGATCATCCGTCCATTGTTGACAGTGGAGTATTGAAGTCCCTTACCCCTACTATTATTGTATTGTTGTCTATTTCTCCCTTCAGATCTATTAGTATTTGCTTAATATATTTAGGTGCTCTGATATTGGGTGCATATATATTTATGATTGTTAAATCTTCTTGACAAATTGACCCCCTTATCATTATTTAATGACCATCTTTGTCTCTTGTTAATGTTTTTGACTTAAAGTCTATTTTGCCTCATATAAGCACAAGTACCCCTGTTCTCTTTTAGTTTCCACCAGCATAGAATAGCTTTCTCCAACCCTCACTTTAAGCCTATGTGTGTTCTTCAAGCTGAAGTGAGTCTCTTATAGGCAGCATATACTTGGGTCTTGTTATTTTATTCATCTAGCCACTCTGTGCCTATTGATTGAAGTATTCAATTCATTTAATGCCATATTATTAATTGTTTTCTGCCTGCATTGTAGTTCCCCTGTTCCTTTTTTCCTGTCTTGGTGCCTTCCTATGTGAATTGATGATTTTCTATAGTGGTATGCTTTGATTCTCTTCTCTTTATCTTTTGTGAGTATACTGTAGGTTTTTGCTTTGTGGTTACAGTGAAGATTACATAAAACACCTTATATATATATATATAACATTCTATTTTACACTGATACAAATTTAACTTTTATCACATACAAAAACTTTACCCTTTTAGTCCCCTCCTTTTATGTTTTTGATGTCACAGTTTACATTTTTTACATTGTGTATCCATTAACAAATGGTTGTGACTATAGCTATTTTAGTACTTTTGTCCTTTAATCTTTATACTAGATTTAATTAACACATCACCTTATTACATTATTAGGATATTCTGAATCTGACTATATGCTTACCTTTACCAGTGTGTTGAGTATTTTTATATTACTAACTTAGCATCCTTTCACTTCAGCTTGAAGAATGCTTTCAGCATTTCTTATAAGGCAGGTTTAGTGGTAATCAATTCCTTCAGCTTTTGTTTACCAGGGAAAGTCTTTATCTCACTTTCACTTCTGAAGGACAGCTTTGTTGGGTAAAGTATTCTTGGTTGGCAGTTTCTTTCTTTCAGTGCTTTGAATATATCATTCCATTCTCTCCTGGCCTACAAGGTCTTTGGTGAGAAATCCACTAATGGATTTATGGGGTTCCCTGGTATGAGAGAAATTTTTTTCTCTTGGTACTTTTAGAATTCTCTCTTTGTCTTTGCTTTTAAACAGTTTTGTTATTATATGTCTTTGACAAGATGGTTTTTGACTGAAATTTTTGGGTGACTCTTTAGCTTCATGAACTTGGATATCCAAATCTCTCCCCAAGTTTGGGAATTTCTCAGCCATTATTTCTTTAAATAAGCTTTCAATCCCTTTCTCCCTCTCTTCTCCTTCTGGGACTCCAAAGATATGTACATTATTTTTCTTGATGGGGTCCATCATTCCTATAGGCTTTCTTTATTCCTTTTCATTGTTTTTTCTTTTTGCTCCTTTGATTGGATAATTTCTATTGATGTCTTCTAGCTGACTGATTCTTCTGCTTGTTCAAGTCTGCTGTTGAAGCTCTCTATTGAATTCTTCAGTTCACTCATTGTATTTTTCAGCTCCAAAATTTCTGTTTGGTTATTTTTTATGTGTTTTTCTTTGTTGAACTTCTCATTTTGTTCTTTATTGCTTTGCTTGTATTGTAAATTTGTATATCTGTGTTCTCCTGTAACTCTGTGAGCATTTTTAGAACAATTATTTTGAATACTTTTGCTGGCAATTCCTGGATCTCCATTTCTTTGGGGCCCCATACTGGAGGTTGATGGTATTCCTTTGGTGGAGTCATATTTCCCTGATTCTTTGTAATCTGTAGGCTTGAATAGGTGGCTGCACATTTAAAGAAGTAGTCACCTCTTCCAGATTTTATAGACTGATATCAATAAGAGAAGACTTTAACCTGTGAGTGGGGCCACACTGGTGTATGCTGTGACCTCTGGTCTAGTGGTATAGAATGCCAAGTGCAGGGGTACATGGTGGCACCTGGTCTGTGTGGGGTGTGATGTCTCTTTGGCTCATGCTACTGGGTTCCTCTGCATTGACAATTCTGTGGTCCTTAGCAAGTACTGCAGGGGATCTGCAGTAGCTGCAAGACCTGTTGGGGCCCTCAGTGATGTCTCCAGGTCCTGTGCCTAGGTACCAGGGCAGGCAGGGGTGGTGGCTGGAGCTGGGAGTGTGCACACACTTAGCTGTGGGGGCCAGTTGCAGGTGCCTATGTAGCTGCAGGGCCCAATTGCTGACACACACATAGTAGTGGGAGCCAGGGCAGACAGCATGGTCTGGGGCCAACTATGGGCTCACTGGCAGCTGTGGGAGCCCTGGCTGTCAGCCCTGCCATGTTATCCCAAGGCTGCTTACTCTCCCTCCAGGCATGCACACTGCAAAGGAGGCTGATGACAGGTGTCAGGCTGGCAGCATGCACATGCACAACTGGAGTGGCTAGCCCTGAGTGTGGGCACAGTGGTGGAGTTCAGCTGGGGGTTCTAGGCTGGCGTCTTGTACTCATGCAGCCACAGAAGCCTAAGCTGGCTGCTGGTGCCTTTTCTGGGTTGTGGTGGGGCATGGTGGTGGGGGGAAGGAGTGGGGAGGGACTCAGCATCTGGCATCTAGGAATGCAAACACCTATGGGGCAAAAGCTGGTGAAATCTTCAGGGGGGTCCACAGCAGCTGTGCTGGCTGTTGGTTTCATCAGTGGCGAAATATGCTGAATTTGTCTGCAGAGCTGGTCTCTGTGAACTGCAATTGCTCTTCTGTGTGGCTGCTATTAACAGGCCTTGCTTTTCTTCCTTGTTCCTAGCTATCTCTATACCTCTTGGCTTTGCCAGTCTGGGTGGGATTAAACCAAAGCAGGACCTTTGTGCAGAGCCCCAAAAGTCTGAAGAAGCTGGTCACTCATTCTGTTCTTCATTTCCTGGTGAGGGGATCTCTTTCTAGCTGGGAAGTTCCCTCTTGGCAATGGACAATTTTGGCTTGGAGGATGGGATGATGCAGACAAGATAGAGCTGGCTTCCTTCTCTTTTTGTTTGATTATTCTCAGGTTTTTTGTTCCACTGTGTTGCTAAAATTTCTTAATAGGTCTCTAGAGCTCTCCCAGAGCTGGTTCTGTTTTTTGATAGCCATCTAATTATTGAGTTTTGTGGGGAGATGGAGAGGCAGGGGTCTCCTATGTCACCATCTTGGTCTGCTGTAATAACATTTTAAAGAGTATTTATAAGATATTTCTGGTTTTCCAAGATTTGTCAAATGCCCATGATAATGCTGCAATTGATTTTCAAAACATTTGTTCTGAAATATTTACAATAAAACTCATAGGGATTAAACTTAAAACCATGAAAAATAATGAGTCTGTCATCATTTACCTTTTGCAAGGAAGAATTCAGATTGTTAAAGATACCAGAGTATTTTCAGATATAGTAATGGGAAGTTCTCTTGCTCTAAATCACTATGCCACTTAAGGCCCAAAAAAATAATCATTGTTTTTCTTGTGATAGACTATAGGTATATATCATAAGAACTATGGATGAAAAGGTGAAGGATCTAAGAAGGGACAGATAGATACCAATGCACGAGATAGATTTTTGTTAAAGATTCACAGATAAATCAGTTTTCCGTAACTGAGCCTGCATTTTTCCTCAGAAAACAAGGTTTTACAATGAGCTTTTATTTTTAAGGCAATTCTCAAAATGCTGTTTCACAAACTATAGAAAATAAATTTCAGTTAAAAGAGTCTCAAATCTTAACCACTAGACCGCTAGGCCTGGCCTAGTCTAGTCTATCCTATTCTATTAATTAATTCATTTATTTATGGTCCCAGTACTGGTATTACCTACTTCAGTTTTCATTGTCTATACCAGTGGTTACTGATTAAGTGCTCTCTTTCATCTGGACAGTAGGCCACAGTGAACAGTTTCATAGGTATCTTCTGAACACACACACACACACAAAACCAACATGCTTGCACACTCACTGTTCTTTTCATGCAGCATAGACACAGTTCTTTTGAGATGTTCTGGTGATACTTATATCCAGGGACAAAAAAATTGATGTCAATGTTAAAAAATAACAAACATAAAAATAATAATTGTCAGAGCTCAAACATATAAAACAATGTTCCCCTGGTATAATGATAATATAAACAAAAATCTCCCAAATGCTCTCTCTAGCATATCATCTTTACTTCATTACTCTAAATCTCATTTTTATTTTCTGAGTGTGCCCCTCTTTTAATCCTGGAATTAAGTTTCTTGGTCTCCTTATCTTCAATAAGTATATTGCTATCACAGAAAGAATCTGTTTTGCCTAATAGTGAAATTCTTACATATCTGGGCATGTAGGGCAATTAATGAAGAGGAAGAGTGGGGGTCA
This sequence comes from Tapirus indicus, assembly GCA_031878705.1. Taxonomy (NCBI): domain Eukaryota; kingdom Metazoa; phylum Chordata; class Mammalia; order Perissodactyla; family Tapiridae; genus Tapirus; species Tapirus indicus. The sequence continues at coordinate 27,818,520 of CM062942.1, read as the reverse complement.
GTAAATATGCATAACATTATAATAAATGGCTAGAACCTGTATCTAGTTCTGTCCTTTGTTATTTAAATATCTTTGGGCAAGTTATTTAAACTGTCTTGGTTCTAGTTTCCTCATCTGTAAAATGGAGAAGAAGAATCCTTTTCATGTAGAATTATTGTGAGAATTAAATAAATTAATGCACGTAAATCCTTTTGATCAATGCCTGACACACACTTGATAAATCTCAACTTATTTTTGTTATTGTCACTTGTTTACTTAGACATAATATATATCCTGAAATTAGGATAATACAGTAAATAATTAGCATAGTCTGTGTGAAAGGATGACATGTAAATTTATGAAGGCTTTTGTATTTTAAATTAAGTGAATAAAAGGCCAAGATGAGATGATAAATCCTGAGAGCAAGATGAAATATGGAGACTGGATGGCCAATGAGACAAATTGAAATTCAAAATAACACTACTACAAATCTAATAAATAAATGAGAAACATCAGAGACAATAAACCTGGATGAAAGTCATTTTAGTCAGTAGGAGAAAAGCCTGTATATATCCTTAGGGAATGGAGAGAGAGAAAGAGGGAGACAAAGGGAGAGAGAGAAATAGAGAGACAGAGAGAGAATGATTAAACCAATTAGAGAGAATATTTAGACACCAGTCAAAGATGAACCAATATAAGGGTAATTGGCATCCCTAAAGAAAAGATTTCCATAAATAAAACAGAAAAGGCACTCAGAAGTATAATACAGGCAAATTTAATTGAAATGAAGGAAGAATTGAATCTTCAGATCAAAAGAGCAGATCATATATCAGGGAAACTCATTCAGAACAATTGACATCAAGGCACATCCTGTTAAGTTATTGAATTTCAAGGATAAAGAAAGCATTCTACTGCAGTCTAGGTATAAAAATCAAAGTCACTGACTAAGGGAACAATAAAGTGAACCATAGAAGTCTCTATAGCTACAGTGAAACCAGAATACAAATGTACAAATATCCTCATTGTTCTGAAAGAAATAAAACATGTCCTTAAAATAATTTATTCACCCACATTGTCTTCGAAAATAGAGGAAAACAGCAACATTTTGCCACATTACTGAATTTAGGGACGAGAGTATAACGAAATCCAGTTGATCTAGAAATGAACAAAAATAAAGAACTTCTGAGAGGCTGGGATAAAATGCCTGGTGGTGTGAATTTATTCCATTTTAAGATAGAACTCTGAAGAAACTAAAATTGCAGTTAAAAGTGTAAATTTATTATAAACACAAAGTAAAAATAAAATAGAAGTACTATCATTATTAAAAATCTATAGGTTAAAGACCTACCTCTTTAAAAGCCAGGAGTTAATCCTACTGAGGGTCATTTTTTTCTTAACCTTAATTGAAGTAATATCCCAAATTAGAATGAAGTGTTTATCTGAAGTTCATTAATTTTTTTCAGATTTATGTTCATGTCACTTTCTTTGTTCTTCTATTAAATTCAAGGAAGTCTAATGTTATTTTTATATAACATAAAGAGTGTATCCTTCTTGTAAAATTGTCTATTTTTTAATCTACATATGTTTATCTCTCAATCCTTCTATGTGAATATAAGCAGAAAGAAATGATTAAAGGACATTCACCAAATAGTTACCTAATACCTTTGGGAGGATTTAGAATTATCTATTTCTTCCTTGTATTTTATAATTTAAAAAATATTATTGAATTTTTTATAATATGCCTCCCACCATTCCATAAAACAGTGTTTAGTTTTACCATTGCTATTATTACTATTGGTACAATTTGTGATAGTACAGGATACAGGTAAAATAAAGGAGCTCTATTCATGAGGGCCCGTGAGATTTTAGGGCATAAGCCTTATTTCTTTGGTACCCATGATATAACCTGTAACATATGGTGGCAGATAAGTGAATTTCTTCCTACTTATGCCTGGAACAGTACTTCTGTGATAATTCAATGTTCCTACTGTAAGGTGCATCTAGAGATGTAGCCCTTAGCATAGATATCAGAATTCTGAATGAGAGCATTTTCAGCAGACGTGCTAGAGAGTCAACTTCATGTGGTTTCCCATGTAATAGAAATTGATAATATAGCTGAAGTGGTTAGATGATTCCCATATACATTTGCTTCCATTTGCTGCACTGTTCAACAACTCTTTTAGCAACAGGGCAAATTTAAATACCCTTAGGCCCAGGAGTAGTAGTGCCATTTAAGGCATTTAAATGTAAAAACATAAATTAAATGCTAGATTGGCCAAACAGATTCATCTTGTGGTTAGGCTGACAAATATCAGTTTGCTAACAATCAGTGTTTCTCAACCCTTTTTTCTTTTTCATAATTGTCCCCCTAAGGAGCCTTTTATTCCTAATCATGTCCCTCCATGTAATTTTAATATCACAGATATTCTGTATATATATCTGTGAGTTATACACAAAAAGAGTAAGTTTTTCACTTCCTTCCCCAAGAAGCAATATTTGCCTCCTCGGGGGTGATATCACCCCTGTTGAGAATACATAGATTAAAGAAAGTTCACTTAGGTCATGTCGCAGTCTGTTCAGGCTTCTGTAAGAAAATATCATAAACTGGGTAACTTATAAACAACAGAAGGTTATTTCTCACAATTCTGGAGGCCAAAAGTCTGAGACATGGTGCCAGCATGGTCAGATGAGGGCTCTCTTCTAGGTCACAGACTACTAGTGTCCTCACATGGCAGAAGGGGCAAGGGATCTCTGTGGGGTTTCTTTTGTAAGAGCACTAATCCCATTCATAGGGACTCCACCTTCATGACCTAAGCACCTCCCAAAGGCCCCACCTCCTAATACCATCACTTTGGGCACCAGGATTTCAACATATGAATGCGGGGGACGCAAACATTCAGACCATAGCAAGTCATGATGATGCCTAGGCAAAAGTCTTTTTCAGAGTGAAAGACTGGGGGATAATACTCAGGATAGAAGATAGAGGTGGTTTAATAACAAAGTAGTTTGTAAACATATCAACTGTTGTGGATGTTTGCTCTCTCCCTGAACTTTCCGCACCCAACCCTCTTCTATCATATCACATTGTCATTACTGAAGCAGTAGGAGGTCTTGGATCCCCTTCCCCATGCAGCTCTGCCTTCATAAAGGATATGTATGTGCTGGGAACCTGTAAGTTAGGAGTGGTAATAAAAAGTAAGGTCCCTGAGGATAAACATACCTATTCAGTACAGGTAAGAGTTCGTGCTCTGTTTTAACTAGTCTCCATTTGATTTTAACAAATGGAAAAATAGCATCTCTCAGGCAGACCAAAGGTATTTGATAGCACAGATAAATTTAGGGTTTCTATTTGTTGCAACCTGTCCTAAACCAATTTGGTTATACGTAGCTCTTAGGTTTTTTTTTGGTACATAACTTTAGCCACCAAAGAAGTTGGAGGCGAGTGAGGATTATTTCTTTCTCACAACTCTCTACTGGGTTGCAATTAATAGTGTTTCAAACAAAATTCCTCATATACATGGATATTAAATAAATAATATGTTTATTTGTTTAATAAATTACAACCAGTTCTGAGAGCTTAATGAATTCCTAGGTGCTCCAACCATTCCTTTCATAAAGGATTTGATTTGGGAAAGAATTATCAAAATTTCAAAGGCAGGATTACTCTTGGGTAACCACAGTCCTCTTGGACACAGGGCCATTTAGAGATCATGTCTCAGGCACCATCTGTTATAGCCATGGGCCTTGCTGCATCCTTATGTCCTACTCATATTCACAGTGTGGAGATCTCAAAAATATTTTAAACAAACTTCATATCATCAAAATTTTTACTTTCACCAGTGGAAACCAACGTTGACATTCAGAATAGCATTTAGCAAAATGCCTGGTGTTGATTGAGATATAGATAGCAGAGATGCTTGGGGTAGCCGGCTCTGGAGTGTGACTTTTCTGATAAAATGCCAGATAGGCCATCTTGGAGTATGGATTTTCCATTAGAAGTGACTGCCTATAGAATTGAAGCTTTAACTAATTAGTAAATGCATAATATAATAGAGACTATAATGAAATATTTTGAAGAAAATTATACATATCAGAATAGTATGGGAGATCTTATATATACATAAATTAAAGTCTAAAATCATTCCAACAAAGCAAAAATAAAAGAAGACTGCCACAGTACTGCAAATAGAATTAACTACCTCCTTGGCCAAAAAAAAGAAAAAGAAAAAGAAATCAAGTTTGTTTACTGTCTAGTTCATTCTTGGAGGAAGACAACCTGCTTATAAAAATCTTTGGATTCTGGTGAATTATGTTGCTTAATTTAAAGTATATACAACTTTTAAAGGAAATGGTTTTGGTTGTACTTTAGCTTTTTAATCCCATTTTGAAAATGCCAAGTAGATATTATTTTTATTTACCCTTGAAATAATTTTCCTGTGTAATATTTCAGGTAATGAAGTACGGATGATCTTTTTTGGTCACACAAGTTTTAATCATTCAAAACCATTAGCAAATGTATACATAACCTGAGATTTGAGGGGGTTTTGTTTGTTTATTTTCTTTGAATAAATTCAGACAAAGAAGCATCAGGGTGGGTAAGATGGACTGCTCTAAGCATTGGTTTTTCATCACCTTTACCCAGAAGAATATGGTATATGCCTTACCTGCTATCTTTGTAACTAAGAAGCAATACTTCAAATATCCACATGGCATGTTATTTATATAAAAATATAATGATTTAGCTTAGTTTTATAAATTTATGGGCTATTTGCATGTTAAATAACTAAGCAAGTCTTTAAATAAGTGGACCACAACCATGCTCAAGTATAACATACTTCTATTTAGAAATATAAAGGAATTGTTCTTTCTCCTTATTTATCAAATTATAATGTAAGCATCTACAGAACACAAAATGGTAAAATAGCTTTTAAATGCTCCTATTTGCTTTCGTACTTTTTTCATAAATTCCCATATTCTCCTGAATTTTTATCTCTAAGATAGTGCTAATGAACAATTTTGTTCCAAGATCTTGACAGAGTTAAATGTGTTTTACAAATTTTTATTCACTTTTGCTTTTGTTACCTGTACTTTTGCTATCATGTCCGTGAAATCGTTGCCAAGACCAATGTTATGAAGCTTTTCTCCTAGTCCCTATGCTTTCTTCTAGGAGTTTTATAGTTTCAGGTCTAAGTTTAAGTCTTTAATCTATTTTGAGTTGATTTTTGTGTATATATAAGGTAGGGGTCCAATTTCATTCTTTTGCATGTGGATATCCAGTTTTCTTAACAACATTTGTTGAAGAGATTATGCTTTCCCCTGTGTATTCTTGCTGCCTTTGTTCAAGATCAATTGCCCATATATGAATGGGTTTATTTCGGGGCTTTCTATTCTGTTTAATTCATCTATCTGTCTGTCTTTATGCCAGTACCGTACTGTTTTGATTACTGTAGCTTTGTAATATATTTTGAAATCAGGAACTGTGACGCCTCCAGCTTTGTTCTTTCTCAAGATCATTTTGGCTATTCAGTCTTTTTATGTTGTTCTATATGTTTTTAGGAACTTTTTTATTTCTATAAAAATTCCATTGGAATTTTGATGGGAATAGCATTAAATCTGTAGATCACTTTGGATGGTGTGGCTATTTTAACAATATTAATTCTTCTGATCCATGAACACAGAATATATTTCAATTCAATATATTTCAATTCATTTGTGTCTTCCTCAATTTCTTTGATTTCTTTCATCAATGTATTTTAGCTTTCAATATACAGATCTTTCACGTCCTTGGTTAAGTTTATTCCTAAGTATTTTATTCTTTTTAATGCTATTGTAAATGGGATTATTTTCTTTTCAGGTAGTTTGTTGTTGTACAGAAATGCAATTGATTTCTGTGTGTTGATTTTGTATCCTGCAACTTTACTGAATTTAATAGTTCTAATACTATTTTGGTGGAGTCTTTAGGGATTTTTATATATGAGATCATGTCATCTGCAAACAGAGACAATTTTACTTCTTCTTTTCTGGTTTGGATGCCTTTTATTTCTTCCTCTTCTCCTAATTGCTCTGACTAGGACTTCCAGTACTAGCTGAATAGAAGTCACAAGAGTGGGCACCCTTGTCTTGATCCTGATCTAAGAGGAAAAGCTTTTAGCTTTTTATCATTGAGTATGATGTTAGCTGTGGGCTTGTCATATATGGCCTTTATTATGTTGAGACACATTTGTTCTATACCGAATTTGTTGAGAATTTTTATCATGAAAGTATGTTGAAATGAATGTTGAAAAAGCCAAGTGCTTTTTCTGCATCTCTTGAGATGACCATTATCATTTTTTCCTTCATTTTGTTAATGTGGGGTATCACATGAATTGATTTGTGTTTGTTGAATCATCCTTGCATTCCAGAGATAAATCCCACTTAATAATGGTATATGATCCCTTTAATGTGCTGTTGAAATAGGTTTGCTAGAATTTTGTTCAGGATTTTTGCATCTATGTTCATCAAAGTTATTGGCCTAATAATTTTCTTTTCTTATAGTGTCATTGTCTGGCTTTGGTATCTGAGTAACTCTGGCCTCATAAAATGAGTTTGGAATAGTTATCTCCTCTTCCTTTTTTTGGAAGAGTGTGAAAGGTATTAGCATTAATTCTTCTTTAAATGTTTGGGAGAATCCACAGTGAAACCATCTGGTCCTGGGCTTTTCTTAGTTGGCAGGTTTTCGATTACTGCTTCAATCTCCTTACTCATAATTAGTCTGTCCAGATTTTCTATTTCTTCTTGATTCAGTCTTGATAGGTTGTATGTTTCTAAGAATGTATCCATTTCTTCTAGGTTATCCACTTTGTTGTATAATTTTCATAGTAGTCTCTTATGCTCCTTTGTATTTCTACTATAACAATTGTAATGTCTCCTCTTTGATTTCTAATTTTATTTATTTGAGTCTTCTCTTTTTTTTCTTAGTTAATCTCGTTAAAGGTTTATCAGCTTTGTTTATCTTTTCAAAAAAACCAACTGTTAGTTTCATTGTTCTTTTCTCCTGTTTTCTAGTCTCTATTTCATAATTTCAAAAAGAGACAAATGGGACTACATCAAACTAAAAAACTTTTGCATAGAAAAGGAAACCATCAACAGAGTTAAAAGGCAACCTATGGAACGGGAAAACATATTTGAAAACCATATGTCTGATAAGGGGTTAATTTCCAAAATATATTAGGCATTCCCACAACCCAATAGCCAAAAAAAAGGGGGGGGGGGCAAAAGACTTCAATGGACATTTCTCGAAAAAAAGACATACAAATGGCCAAGAGTTATATGACAATGTGCTCAACATCACTAATCATCAGAGAAATGCAAATAAAAACTTCAAGAGATATCACCTCACACCTGTGGGGATGGCTGTTAGCAAAGAAACTAAAGATAAGTGTTGGTGATGATATGGAGAAATTGCAACCCTTCTACACTGTTGGTGGAAATGTAAAATAGTGTATCCACTATCAAAAACAGTGTAGAGGTTCCTAGATACATTAAAAACTACCATGCAATCATTTAATCCCACCCCTGGGTATCTATCCAAAAGAATTGAAATCAGGATCTTGAAGAGATATCTATACTCCCATGTACATCTCAGCATTATTCACAATAACCAAAACATGGAAACAACCCAAATGTCCATCAACAGATGAATGGATAAAGAAAATGTGGTATATGCATACAATGGAGTATTATTCCACCTTAAAAAAAAGAAGGAAATTCTACTATTTGCATTAAAATGGATGGACTTAGAAGACATTATGCTAAGTGAAATGTCAGTCACAGAAGGATAAATACTGCATGATTCTACTTATATGAGGTATCTAAAATAGTCAAACTCATAGAATCAGAGAATAGAATGGTGGTTGACAGGGGATGGGAGAGGGGGAGATGGGGAGTTGTTGTTCAATGGGTATAAAGTTACAGTTATGCTAGATGAATAAGATTTAGAGATCTACTGTAGAACATAGTGCCTATAGTTAACAATATGGTATTGTGCACCATAATCTTGTTAAGAGGGTAGATCTAATGTTAATTGTTCTTACCACAGAGGGAAAAAAAGCAAGGCGACACAAGACATCTTTTGGAGGTGATGGATATGTTTATTACCTTGATTGTGGTGATGATATGAAGAGTATATGTATAGGTCCAAACTCAACAAAATGCCCACATTGAATATGCGCACTTTTTGTGTATTAGGTATGCCTCAATAAAGCAGAAAAAAACAAAAAACATTTTAATTCATTCCTGCTGCCTATTGATTTTAAAAAGGTGGAAAGTCAATTAATCTATAGGGACTATGTAAAAACTTTATACAAGTAGTATGCGAAACTATTTGTGTTTGGTTTTTAAACTTTCGGTAAATTTAGCTAATGTTTTTCTACTTTGTCATATTCTGAGTTTTGAGCATTCGGGGAGTTTTAGGAACAAGAAAAAAATGGGAGCAGAAAAGAGATATACCAAGGAACACCTCCTGTGTATTTGGTTTATTGATCATTTTCTTTAGTTAAGCAAGAACATTGTCTTTTTTCATTCTCTCTCAGTACTAATGATTGCCATTTTAAATAAATTTGTAAATAGTCTAGTAAGATGCTTACTTATGTCTCAGAGGCAGACTGCATGACTGCTCAAACCAACTTAAGTCCTTTAACTGTCTGAACAGCTGGATGAGAACACAGAAACTGGCAAGCAGCCATTTCTTCCCCTTGAAGCCCCACTGAAAACAATCCCGCAGCATTGAGGGGAAGGCAGCAACAGCAGATTTGTTCAACAGCACAGACAGTTGCTATTGAAAACCTTCCAAGCATTCTTTCTGTTGTTTCCTTCCTCCCCAATTTATTGAACTCACCTATAAATTATTGCCATTTTGGAACTGTATTTTTAGTTTGCACCTTAATTCATCCCACCAGGACACTTATTCTTTGAAAATAGTAGGACGTTTCTTGCCCTAAAACTAATAAAATTTTTTCCTGTTGTTGGAGGTAGGAAAGTGAGAAATATCTATCAAAACTACACTTGCTTGCGGCTAGGTTATCATTTTGGGGGGGAATTATACATGTGAACATTATAATCTTTTACTTTTGTGTATCTTTCCTCTTTATCCACTAAAATTCTGAATCAATCTTTTCAATTAACTATCTTAGTAACAGATTCTCTGTCAAGTACATGGTTTTTGTAAAGCTGTCAAGATCATAAAATGACTTAAAAAGATTATTCTTTTAGTTAACTTGAAAAAAATAATTTCAGACTTACAGAAATTCTACAAGAATAGTACAAATAATTCTTGTATGCACTTCACCTAGATTCCTCAAATGTTAATGTATTGCCACATCTTCTCCTGCTCACTCTCATGTTGCAGACATGATGCCTCTGTATTTCTAAATATTTCAGTATTAAAAAAAACACAAGACATTCTGTCATACAACCATAGTGCATTATCTAAATTAGAAAATTAACATTGGTACACTACTATTATCTAATTGACGGACTTTTTCAAATTTCATCAATTGGCCTCATTTCATTATAGCAAAAGAAGAAGAAAAAATCATTTTTTTTCTTGGTTCAGGATCCAGATCACATGCATTTAGGTCTTGTGTCTCCTAAGTCTCCTTTGACTGGGAAGAGTTCTTCTGTCTTTCCGTGTTTCATGACCTTGACATTTGTTGAAGTGGGCTGGCCAATAATTTTGTAGAAAGTCCCTTACGTCTTTTATTCCAACACTCTAGAGTAGAACATTATAAGATAACCAGGCATATAAAATCTCATTTGGACTTTTATTATCAATTGTATTAGTTTAATATCTGTGAACTTTCCTTTAAGGCTTGGTTTATATAGGCAGCTTACTTAACTGTGCAGCAAACTTTTATGCTGTGCCTACTATGTGACAGGTATTCTGCTGTAGGTATTGAGGGTAATATTTTCAATAAAACGTGGTTACTGTCCTCGAGCATCATATGGCTATATACAGAAGTATATTTCTAACTGTAATACATAATATCTCCCTTCCTCTCCCACATTTTGAGAAGGAGGTATGCAATTCTTTTTTTCTTTGTTTTATTTTGTTTGCGGTGGGGTTTTTTTTTTGGTTAGGTAATATGTTTTTTTACCTTAACCTAATATCAATCTTTCATGCATAAAAACAGCAGAAATTCTCATAATTAATAAATTGGCTAGATGTTCTGATATAGAAGAAGAAAAGTAAAACTAATCACTATCCATATTTCTTCAACAGATCTTGTCAGTCTTTAAGCTTTCCAGAGATAGGAGGTGTTTTATTTTAGATACTTGGCATAGACATTGATGTATATCTTTTCCTCTTAACTCCATTTTGAGTGGTTAAATATATGATAAAGGGATGAGAAATCTTACAAAGAAGATATAATTTTAAGTAAAGAAAATTCATGTTAGCTACCCTTGAAAGCTGAGTTACATAAATTCCAAAGGACATAGTTCTATGTAAAACAAGTATATGTAATACTTGATTTAAATATGTATTAATAAATAGATCATCCCACTGACCTCTGCTTGGACATTCCACTGAGTTGACTCTAAAATCTCCAGCATTTTGAAATTCAATGTCAATATCAATTGTTTAAAACTATAGATAATTTAAAATATATGAAATAATTATATAAAACAGTAACTATGGAGATGGTTTTATATATTCAACTCTGTAGATAGAACATGTATATATATATCCTTTGAATATATGTATTCAAAGATGATAGATAGATAGATATTTCATAAAATATAAATGTGGAGCATTTTACCAAATGGAAAAATGTATTTTACAGTAAGGAGAAAATCAGTATCAGAGTTCTGATGGGAGCATTATCCTGGTTTTCCTGTTTACTTATGAGATTTACTCCCATCAATAACTCATACAATTTAATATAACTGAGTTGCAAGACTACAAGAATTCAGAATATATTTATACAATGCTGCTCATTCGTTAAAATAAATTATGGCTGATCTCTTGCAGCAATAATCTTCAAATCTATGACACAACATCCCAAATAGTAAATCATCCCTTAATTGCTACAGCAATTTTAAGGTAATAATTCAAAAGAAATCGAAATGTGATTAATACATTTAAACATTACTTTCTGCTCTAAAAGAAAAAGTAAGGGCACTAGCATCAGCTCTTATGTGTATTGAAAGACCAATATTTCTTACTTGAGTATTGTTAAAATATTGATACATTTGTTGAGAGTTTTTAAGAGAATTCTGTAGGGGAATTTGAGAATCTCTACCACTGTTTAGCTCTGGGACTTTCTTCTTATCCTTGATCTGAATTTAAACTTCAACATTCTAGGCGAATTTCATTTTTTCGTTTGTCCCACTCAGCAATGGGTTCTTCCAATACCAGGATCCATGCACACTTTCAATTCTGGGAAATTTTCATTCATGATTTCTTCAAATATTTTCAACCCAACATTCTTCTGCCCTCTCAGTCAGAATTCTTAGTAGAGAAATGTTGGGACTTCTGGATCTATGTATGTCTCCACACTTCTCTTTCATGGTTTTCCTTTTTTCATGTTTTTTTTTGATCTGTTTCAGATAACTGCTACACCAGACCTGTTAGCCTACTCATCTATTCTTCAGCTGTGGTCATTCTTAATTTCATGTTCATTTAGGTAAGAGTCTGTGCTAAGATTTTTACTTAATTTCAACACAATTTCTCTTCAAAATGACAAATTGGTTTTTCTTCATAACTGTTTATTATTTCATGATTCTTCTTTTTTGTAATTTCCAACTAACAAAGTGGGCATGATACCTTTGTTTATTGAGGGTATTAAATGCATTTGTTTTTAGGCCTGTACAGATTATTTTAATATTCTTAGTGCTCCAGTATAAGTGTTATCTTCTATTGGAGTGTTTTTTCCCATGACATTGACCTCATTTAGATAATTGGGTTTCAGGGTTAAGAGCTCCCTTTCCAGTGAGAATTTTTTCTCATGCCTCCTTGTATGCATCCTGGATTGTGACTGCCTCCAAGCCATGTTATTAGCATCAGTTCCAACGTTATGGCCCTCACAATGCCCCTGTTTCTCAGGGGGACATCAATCCCTGCTAATATAACTGCTTTGGCTTCTTTGTTGCTTTATTCCACTTATAGAATTGCCTTTCCATTTCTCTTTCTTGTTTCGAGTACAACTATATGTGTAAGTGTGTGCATAATATATATTACATTGTATGTATGATGATAATGCAAGCAGGGAAAATTCAATGTCTACAAATTCAAAATCTGAATCACATCATTTGATATAACTACGTTGTTGTTGTTTTAATCTCAGATTTCAGTCTAGAATTGTCATGACAGCATGCCCCATTGCTTGTGTAATTTTTACAGAGTTATATTAGCACTTGTGTCATTTTTTCTTCTAAATTTCCTTGTGGCTGCTTCTCTCTAAAAATGAAAATCCTTCCTCAATTGTCTACCTTATATTAATTTCTTCTTAGAATAGCATATTCTGAGAGACAAAAGACTTGGATTCTTGTCATAGTTTTGACACTATGAAAATGTGGGACATTAAGTAATTATTAATTTATCCATCCTTAAAACTAGGAAAATATTAACACTCTCATCAGTTTCTGAAGTGAGATCATTTTGATTTCTAATGCCAGGTTGCTATAAGTGCGTTCAGAGCCTAGATAGAACACATTTAGGCCCCACAGGGTTGGATAGGCTAAAAATCATTAGTATTTTTAAGGGCCCTCTTGAAGACAGCTGGGGCCTAGTAATTTTTATTGACTTTGCTTTTAAAGTTGTGTTCTAAAGTCACCAATCAAAGAATCAATGAGTCTAGAAATAGTGAGCTATGTCAAAAATAGCAATGAATAGGACAAGAGCTTATGGCATCTAATAAACATGAGTTTGTATTGGAAATCTACCTACAGCTTCTGTGTTACTTTGGGTCAGTTAATATCTCCATGCCTTATCTACCTCATGAATTTCCAGTGAGATTAAATTACACTACAAAATTTAAAATCCATAAGGCATTTGATGAATTTCACTTTTCTTTTCTATTAAATTGACTGGATTTAATGTTCACGAGCTTTTCTTGATATTTGTTTAGTATCAAGTATTCCTGCTCTATATTTTTTTGGTATTTGATGTTGTAGATAAGAAGCCTGACAGCAATATGATTACTTTTCTTTCATCGGGGCCCTGTATGTTTTTTCATATGTGTGTATAGAACCATTTAAAGATTTTATCTTTGTTTCTATTGTTCTAGCGTTTCATCACTATGTGTCTCAGTGTGGATAGTTTTCATTCATCCTGTTTGTCATCCAACTGGCTGTTGAATAGTTAAGTCTTAAGGTGCAGGCCTTTTTTCCGATCTGGGAAATTTTCTTCCATGATTTAGTGATTTTTCCTCCTCACATTTCCTCTAACCTTTCCCTCTGGAAATCCAACTAGAAAAATATTGATACACATGGACCTATTTTGCCAATGTTCAGTTTTTCTCTCTTACTTTCCAGCAGTTACTTACTTATTCAACCTGCCTTAACAAAGGATTCCTTGGTTCAATGTTACTTGATAACTCACTCCTTAGCAGAGTCTGTTCTACTATTCAGTCATAAACTATTGTGTTTTTCCCCCTTTGAAGGAGGTGGGGAGTGTTAAATCTACTCTTACTTGATTTTAGCATTTTACTCTCCTCAAATTTTGATAATTCATATTTGTGTGCTCAGCATTGTTTTTCAGCACCTCTGTCCTCTTGCCTAATCTGTTTGCCATAATCTCTGTTCTAGCTGAATGAAGGGAAGAGGAAGATTCTCCTCCTGGGAATGCCTTCTGGCTATGAGAGATGCCATGCCGCTCCTGGTTGTCTCATGGCAATCTGAGCTCTGCTTTTTCTCTCCAGCCTCAGTATTCAGACCACTGCCTTAGCCTACAGCTTTCTGCCAGGTGCTTAGCATAAATAAAAGACGGGGGAGACAACAATAACCACAGCTTCTTCAAACAAAGTTCCCTCATTAATCATCCTGATGTACACCTCAGGACCCTCTTCCATTCCTGCATGAACTGTCTCTGAGCTTGCAGCTGCCACAGAACCAGTCTCGCCTGTAAACAGCCTCTGCATATATATTGAGATCTGACTTCTTCAGTCAGTACCATTCTATCTACTTACCACCTTTTAGGATTACCACCTCTCAACATTTCTGGACCACTATTGGTGCTTTTCCTTATTGACCATTGTTTTAATGATTTTTTCCCCCTGCAAGGTGTTTTTTCCATTTCTTGAAAATTTATCTGAGTGGGAAGTTAGAAATGCATGCTCAGTTTACCATCTTGTTCTCAACTCCCATTAGTCTATTATCAGATGATTCTTTGCAATCTATTCACCGCTCCACATGCACTAGCATTTTAGCAAGTTCTTTGCATAATTGGTAAACATGTGCTGATAATAGATAATGTATTGAGGAGTACTGCCAGAGCCCACCTTGCCCAGAGGTACCTAGGAAATAATGCACCTCCCCACTCCCCACTCCCAGTCTACCAGGTCAGCCCTTAACAAGTGATTGACTGGCAGAGGGGTAGAAATACCAGGCTCCAGTATCCCATAGCTGGGGTAATGTGGAGGCATACCGTTTCTGATGTTTTCCAGGGGGTCCCTGCAGGATTCATCTCTAGATGTCTATTCTGGTAGCTGGCAGAAGAACACTCCCATTATCAGCTGCCTTCCCTTCCCTGTCTCACATCCCTTTGCTCCTGCTGGTGTTCCCTGTCCCTCCAAATAAACTACATGTACTTAAATCTTTGACTTTGTGGAAACCCAAACTAAGCAATCACCAGGCAACAAATAGCCATTGTGTTATGAAATGTGTCCAATTAGCCTCCATCTAATTGATTATTTGATTAAAGTGGTAAACCAGATATGCACATATTAAGTAATCATGAATTTTTCCTCATGTATCATGGTTGTTTGAATCCGAATATAAAAACAACAGATATTACAAGAAGCATTATTATATAGTATACGGTAGAACACTCAGAGTATATTTTATAGCATAATAGTCTGGTGAAATGTTTAGGTAATGAAGGATTCTATGATCTTTTTTGTTTTTGGAAATACTACATACTATATTCTTTTCTTAGAGATTTGCAGTGCACGTGAGCATATTAAAAGTAAAGAGAAAGTCTATAGCAAAAATTAAACAAAGCAGGAATCTGTCTTCATTTGAAGCTAATATTTCTCAAACTAATTTGACCAGGGAAACTCTTTGCAACATAATTCCTATTGATATCAGTGAAATCAGTGTTTTGTTGAACACCATCTTCATCAATAGCAATAAAAAATGGTATATTTATCTGTGGGAAGCTAAGTGACCTATACAATTATGAAATCTGTAATCTTGATTTCATTAGACCCATAATCTTACCAATCACACAAAACTGCTGAGCATTAGTAATTAATATTAAATCTATTGGCTACATTGGAAAGTGGCATTGCTTAAAAGAGTCCTTTTTATTTATTTATCTTTTTATTGAATAAATTTGACGTGTAACATTGTGTAAGTTTAAGGTGTACAGCATGTTACTTTGATACATTTATATATTGTAATATTATTGCCAATGTAGTGATATTTATAACATTACATAATTATAGTATAATATTATTGTCTATATTTGTTATACTGTGCATTAGATCTTTATAGCTTATTTACTACTTATTACAAGTTTGTACCCTTAAACAACATCAATCTTATCCCTCCTCCCCATCCCCTGGTAACCACCATTTTACTTAACGTTTTTAGATTCCACATATAAGTGATATTATATGATACATGTCTTTCTCTTAAATTTGATTTTTAACTCAGATACAAACCTAGACCCCAAAATGTGTGATCTCTTTGATATTTTGCTCCAGTTTCTTATATATTATCACATTGATAACATAATGTTGAGATGATAAAATTAATGCCTATGTATACTCCATCAAAGTCCATAAATAATTTTATTCTTGGTTCAACAGAGAGGTCCCATTTGATTAGGTTAATAAATCATTTATGTTAGATGACCATAGCTGTTTATTCTTCCTCAAATATTGGAAAATAGTGTTTAAATACTCATTAATTAAGTGACACAATGCAATTTTCAAATAATGGCATTTTTGAAACTTTTATGTCTGTGATAGCAATAGATATGTAAGTATCCTGTTTTTTGAGCACATAGATATCATTGGCCTCTAAGTTCACTGTGCCTTTAGCACTGGTGTGTAATTAGGCCCTGGTTTTATAAACTAGCTTAAATTCTCAATTAAAGTGTCAATTTTCATTCAAGATGCATTTAACATCTAGTGTTTTTTTTTTTCTCCTTGATGAGAAGTATTTATACTCTGCAATCTTTTCTTCATACTTCTGTCAGGGCTGTCTTCATATTACAGTCCTAATTGTTTACCTCCTCACTCAAAAATCTTTGTTATTTTGATGTCATTAAGCTATTCTCCAAATATGCTCCTGAAATTCCCATCCATTTTCAAGAAGACTCAGTTCAAATGCCTCTTCATTAATGAGGCAGGGCTTGAATCCCACTCCACTGGCATTAATCTCGCCTTTCTCTGGGTTCTTATGCAATGCAGCTTCTGTGGGCAAATGGCTTCACCTCCCCGAGGTTTCTTTATATATTGAAATAAAAACATCACCGGTTGTTGTATGCAATAAATAAGTTGAATCATGTAAAGTACCAAGCATAAGGTTTGGCAGATATTAAAGCTCAATAAATTGTAGCTATTCATATGTCTTATTGTTATAGCACACAGTCTGCTTTGTGTTCGAGTTATTTGTCAACAAACATGCCTCTTTATATTAGCATATAAAGTCTTTGAGGGCAGACTTTATGCCTAAATTGATCTCAATATGCCCCAAGGTGTTGAGCCCTTCTCTGGCATACTTTGCTTGTCTGTTTTACTTTTAATCCATGGTAATTGAATGCAAAAATAAACATATAAATTTATATGTAATATCTCTGTCTCGCAATTAGCAGAACCAATACATTTTCTAATTCACAAATTTACTGAGCTTGCACCATGTGCTTATCATATTGTAGGTTCTATAAGCAATATCGGAATAGGATTAGCTATGGCACAGTAATATTTTGAAATATCTATTTATAGGTGTGTGTCTGTGTTTACCTCCCTACATTAGCTTTGTCTTCCCCATTGGTGGTCACTGCTCAAAGTACACTTTGACTATTACTGCCCAATGGAATGAAGGCTACAACAGAAATTTAACTAGAAACCCCTTGGCTGGGAAAGAGAGGCAGAGTCAGAAAAGAAGCACACACAATAGATGCTGGAGTAAGTTTCTGAGAAGGGATCTTCCAGTATGTGTTACTCAAGGTACGTCTAAGTTTTGGTGTGGGTAGAAGGGGAACAGAACTTCAAAACAGGTTAAAAATTTTAGAGTGCTTCTTTTTTCATTTGACTCAGAGATCTTCAAGATTCTAGCATTTTTTACACTTCAGCATGGTGCAAAAGCAGGTAAAGTAGGCAAGGAGATGAGGTTTGTCTAGTTAGGTCAATCTGGTCTGGGACTGTTCATGGAACTTTAGTGGCTCCAGACTGGTAAGAGAGAGAAGCCAGATTTTCCTCCGCTCCCAGGAAAGGCACAAAAGTAAGCTAGAAAATAGAGATTGCAAACAAGCAAGAGAGCTAGCTGGCAGATCTTAAGGATCTCATTGTTGAAATAAAGGGGTGGTGCAGCGGAAAATAGCATGAATCTTACAACTAGGAATTCAGAGAGAGTATGACTATCTTAGCAAATGTCGGGACAGAAAATGATTACAGCTGAGAGCGAGACAGAATAATATATATTCCAAAGGTTGCATGAGATGGACACATGAGAATGTAGAACCAGATCACCCCTCCCCTAACACATTCATAATTCTACATGAGCATCCCATTTACACCCTTGAGGAAATACCCCCTCAGGGAAAAGGAGAGGGAAGGTAAATCCTTTCCTAATGTAGAAAATCCTGAGTTGAGTGAAAAACAAAATACTGAATTAGCTGTTACAGAAATGACTAGGTTCAGTTGTATCCTACTGAGTTGAAGAGGGACTCAATAGAGAGATCACTATGAGTCATAGAAACAAAAAGAAAACTTGTCCACCTGAGTTGTGTACTGTAAAATTTGTAGTTGGAATATATTCACTATGTCTGGAAGAGTGTCATTCAAAATTCCAGATAATTTTTCCACCAATGATAAGTTTGGAGAAACTTGTAATATTGAAAAAACATTACACACACACATGGTCATTAAGCAACAATATGAAACCGTCTAAAATCCAGTATAAAAATGAAAAACATAGGCCATAATTTTTATTACTCCTGATGTGTAACATTATTTTTATTTTCAATTTTTTTAAATAAAAATTGTGTGTAAAGTTTACAACATGATTTGATATAAACATACACAGTGAAATGATTACTACCATCAAACTAATTAACTTATCATCTCCTCATATAGTTACCATTTATTTTGTGTGTTATGAGAGCATCTGAAATCTACTCTCTTAGGAAATTTCCAGTATTGGATACAGTATTATTAACTATAATCATCAGGCTGTACATTAGATTTCTGGACTTATTCATCTTATATAACTTCAATTTTGAACCCTTTGCCCAACATCTCCCCATTTCCCCCACCTCCCTGCCCCTAGTAACTTATTTTTAATAACGGAACATATATTATGTGGGATCTCTTTTTCCAGCTTTATTGATGTATAATTGACATATAACATTGTGTAAGTTTAAGGTGTATAATGTGATGATGTGATATATGTTATTGCAAAATGATTACCACAATAAGGTTAGTTAACACATCCATCACCTCACAGAGTTACCATTTTTGTGTGTGTGGTGAGACCTTCTAAAATTTACTCTTTTAGCAACTCTCAAGCATAAAATACAGTACTGTTACTTATAATTACCATGCTATACATTAGATCCCAGGACTTACTGATCTTATAACTGGAAGTTTGTACACTTTGACCACCTTCACCATTTTCTCTCGCCCCTCCACCCCTGGCAATCACCAATCTACCCTCTTTCTATGATTTTGCTTTTTTAAGATTCCACATATAAGTGAGATCATACAGTATTTGTCTTTCTCTGACTTATTTCACTCAGCATAATTCTCTCAAGGTTCATTCACGTTGTTGCAAATGGCAGTATTTCCTTACTTATTGGCTGAATAATATTCCATTGCATATATATATATTTATATTTATTTATATATACCACTTTCTTTATCCATTCATCTTTCGATGGACACCTAGGTTGTTTCCATGTCTTGGCTATTGTAAACAGGCTGCAATGAACGTGGAGTGCAGGTATCTCTTCAAGGTAGTGATTTCATTTCCTTCAGAATATATACCCAGAAGTGGGATTGCTAGATCATACGGTAGTTCTACTTTTAATTTTTTGAGGAACCTCTATATTGTTTTCCATAGTGATTATACTAATTTATGTTCCCACCAACGATGTTCAAGGGTTCCTTTTTCTCCACATCCTTGCCAACACTTTTAATCTCTTCTCTTTTTGATATTAGCCATTCTAACAGCTGTGCAGTGGAATATATCATTGTAGTTTGATTTGCATTTACCTGATGATTAGTGATGTTGAGCACCTTTTCACGTACCAGTTTGTCATCTGTATGTCTTCTTTGGAAAAATGTCTATTCAGTTCCTCTGCCCATTTTTTTTTTTTTTTAGTGAGGAAGATTGTCCCTAAGCTAACATCTATTGCCAATCTTCCTCTTTTTGCTGAGGAAGATTGGCTCTAAACTAACATCTGTGCCCATCTTCCTCCATTTTGTATGAGGGACGCCAACACAGCATATGCAACCCCGTGCATCTGTCTGTGCCCGGGATTTAAACCTGTGAACCCTGAGCTGCCAAAGCAGAGCACGTGAACTTAACCACTACTCCACTGGGCTGGCCCCCTTTGCCCATTTAAAAAAATATATTTTATTGAGGTCGTACTGACTTATAACATTGTGTAAATTTCAGGTGTACATTATTATATTTCAGTTTCTGTATAGACTGCATCATGTTCACCACCAATAGTCTAGTTTTTATCTGTCACCCTACATATGTTCTCCTTTATCCCTTTTGCCTTCCCCCTACTCCTTTCTTCTCTGGTAACCACCAATCTCTTCTCTCTATCTGTGTTTGTTTGTTTATTTATCTTCCACATATCATACAGTATTTGTCTTTGTCTGTCTGACTTATTTTACTTAGTATAATTCCCTCAAGGTCCATCCCTGTTGTTGCAAATGGCAAGATTTTGTCTTTTTTTAATGGCTGAATAGTGTTCCATTGTATATGTATACCATAGTTTCTTCATCCATTCATTTGTTGATGGACACTTGGGTTGCTTCCACATCTTGGCTATTGTGAATAATGCTGTGATGGACACAAGGGTGCATATATCTTTTTGAATTATTGATTTCATGTTCTTTGAACAAATGCCCAGCAGTGCAATAGCTGGATCATATGGTATTTGTATTTTAATCTTTTGAGAAATCTTCATACTGTTTTCCATAGTGGCTGCACCAGTTTACATTCCCACCAGCGGTGGATGAGGGTTCCCTTTTCTCAACGTCCTAACCAACATTCGTTATTTCTTGTCTTGCTAATTATAGCCAATCTGATGGGTGTGAGGTGATATATTATGGTAGTTTTGATTTGCATTACCCTAATAATCAGTGATGTTGAACATCTTCATGTACCTGTTGGTCATCTGTATATCTTCTTTGGAAAAATGTTCATATCCTCTACCCATTTTTTGATCAGGTTGTTTGTTTTTTTGTTGTGTTATGATTTCTTTATATATTTTGGAAATTAACCCCCTTGTCAGATATATGATTTGCAAATATTTCCTCCCATTTGGTGGGTCTTTTTTTGTTTTGCTGATGCTTTCTTTTGCCATTTTTAAAATTAACTTTTTAAATATGCTTTTATTTTATTCCTACATTGTCCAGTATAATTCTATAGGGTTAGTGTCCCATAGGTCCTGCCTTAGTCAGCTCAGGCTGCTATAACAAAATATCATAGATTAGGTAGCTTAAACAACAGACATTTACTTCTCACAGTTCTAAAGACTGGGAAGTCTAAGATCAAGGTGCTAGCAGATTTATTATTTGGTGAAAGCCTTCTTCTTGGCTTGCAGAAGACTTCCTTCACATTGTGTCTTCACATGACAGAGGGAGACCCAACTGTGGTCTCTTCCTTTTCTAACAAGGATAATAATCCTATCATGGAGACCCCACCCTCATGATATCATCTAAATCTAATTACCTCCCAAAGGTTTCACTCCAAATACCATCACACTAGGGGTGAGGGCTTCAGATTGTTTCTTTTTTTGTTATTGAGTTATATGATTTTCTTATGTATTCTGGATATTAGCCCCTTATCAGATATATAGTTAGCAAATATTTTCTACCATTCAGTAGGTTGCTTCTTCATTTTGTTGATTATTCCTTTTGTTGTGCAGAAGCTTTTTAGTTTGATATAGCCCCACTTGTTTATTTTTGCTTTTTGTTGCTTGTACTTTTGGTTCATATCCAAAAAATCATCATCAAGACCAATATCAAGGAGGTTTTTCCCTATGTTTTCTTCTAGGAGTTTTACAGTTTCAGGTCTTACATTTAAGTCCTTAATCCATTTTGAGTTAATATTTGTAAGTGCTGTAAGACAGGAGTCCAATTTCATTCTTTTGTATGTTAATATTCATTTTTCTCAACACCATATATTGAAGAGACTGTCCTTTCCTCATTGAGTATTCTTGGTTCCCTTATCAAATATTAGTTGACCATATATGTGGGGGCTTATTTCTGGGCTCTTGTTTCTGTTGCATTGGTCTGTGTGTCTGTCTTTATGTTAGTACCATGCTAGTTTGAAATAAGGAAGTGTGATGCTTCCAGCTTTGTTCTTCTTTCTCGGGATAGAATCCAATCTATTATAGGAGGAGGAGTGGTGATTCTGGGGAAGATCATTAGTTCTGTTACAGTAATAGAATCAAAATTTTAGTAAAAGAAACTATTTTATTCATAATTTTGTTCATTCTAATCATTTCAGAGATTACAAAACAATGTTAATTCATTCAAGACATATTTTTGAGATTTTCCTATATGACAGGTAGTCAAAATGATGGCAGACTCTGCCATCATTGACCTTACATGCCATTGAAAGAAAAACAATAAAACAAACAAATTAATTCACTATACAGATGTTGCATACTGATAAATGCTAAAAGACAATAAAGTATTTATTGAAGTATTGGGGTGGAGGTTAAGTGAGGTCAGGTGACCTTTTAAATAGGATGGAAGAAGAAGGGCCCCTTACTACATGGGTTAGAAAGTCACATAGTAAAGTGTTTTTGAGAATAGAAAATTCTAATGACTATGGTGAAGAATGCAATCAAGATGCTACCGTTATCCTTAAGGAAATGAAGAAATGTGATAAATGAGAGTGAAAAAAGGTGTTATATATAATAATATAATGTGAATATATTGTGAATCATTTGCTTTGATTTACTATAGACCAAATAATTAAAAGTACAGACTACTATTTTGCAGGGATTGTATATCCTTGAATCTTTGGAAGATTATTTGACATTAAAAATAACAAGAGAAATTATTGATATGTTATGCTACTTAGTATTTCAGCTAATAAAGCAGACAGATGTTAAAAATGTCTCTCAAACAACTGATAATGATTATGATAAGTTTAATACACACACACAGCCATTCTGAAAGTGTGGAAAGATAAAAAAATGTCAACAAATGATTTGTATTTTTCAGGAAAAAAAAAGAAAAGACGGGCTGGCCTGGTAGCATAGTGGTTAAGTTTGCACGTTCTGCTTCAGCGGCCTGGGGTTTGTGGGTTTGGAACCCAGGTATAGACCTACACACTGCTTATCAAGCCATGCTGCGGCAGCATCCCACATATAAAGTAGAGGAAGATTGGCACAGATGTTAGCTTGGTGCCAATCTTCCTCACCAAAAAAAAAAAAAGAGAGAGAGACAAAGAAGGGCCCTTTTAAACAAGTTAAAATCAAGCTAGACTTATGGGATGGGATGGAGTGAGACATGGAAAAGAGGCAATCACAAGTGCAAAGTCTCTGAGATGGGAACATTCCCGGGATGTTACAAAATAGAGGTTAAGTTATATGTTTAAAAGCCCAATTCTAGTTAGAGGCAGAGACAAATCATGAATACAGTCCCTAGATTCCCAGTGCAATGCTCTTTCCTCCCTACACTAATCAGCCTTTGTTGTTGGTAGAGTATCAATGTGTAATTGCTCAGAAGGCAATTAGAGGACTAGTCCTAGAGCTGTACATTTAGAAATTGTTACAGTAAATGAATAAAGAAACTGGTAGAATGACTGAACTCTCCTTGACAGATAAATGCCTTCTTAGACTAGTGTGGGGGATCAGAATTGGCCACCTCAAAATGTGTATTTTCTCTGAAGGAGGCTTTGACCTTCCCCCTCCAAATGTCTAAAGGGATTTGGGATGGAAGGCCCGTCTACAGGATAGGCCATCAACATGGATAACTCTGGGTATTGATAGACCTGGAGGGTCTTTACTATGCCCGTGCCCATTCTTATCAAAGTTCTGTTTACCAGACATTTTCATTTGTGAGGTAAATCTCCATTTGTAAAGGTATCTCCTTGTCTGTACTGGGAAGAGGGGTGGATGACCTCATCTCTAGAAACTTGTCAATGTGGAAGGCGAGGCCTTAAATCTGCATAGTAACCTTACTGTGCTTTTCCGGTAATCTCCCACAGTTGACCCAACCCCCCCAAAATCCTCATTTGTCTATATAAAAGGAGAACCTCTGCCATTTTGTCGAGATACTCAGTTTCCCCAAGTCTCTCCCATGTATACATGTTATAAAGCTTTGTTTGATTTTCTCCTGCTATTCGGCCTCATGTCAATTTAATTTGTAGCCCAGCCAGAAAGGAGCCAGAGTGGGTAGAGAATGCTCTTTCTCCCCTTCACTAGCTAACATCTAGCAATTTCCATCTCTAGGAATTGGCAAAAGATTTCATAATTTGAATAATTTCCATCCAATCTTGAAAATTGGTGTCCAGATTTTTTTTTTTGCCACACCAGAATGACAGAATGATTTGGCATGGACCTAAATATAACTTGTCTCTTTGCTAAAATTAAGAAATACATAAGAAAAGTATGTGCAGTATAAGAATTTGGTAGATTTATTCAATTTTTTCCTTTATTTAAAAATATTGTATAGTTTTCACATTAAAAATGTACTAAGGCACTATAGACTTACCCAGTGTCTAAAATGAAAAAGATTTAAAAAAATAACAAATGTTGGTAAGGATGTGAAGCAACCAGAACTTTCATATACTGCTGGTGGTAGTTTAAATTGGCACAAATAATTTGGAAATTTGGTAATATTTGTTAAAGATGAATATATACATGCCCTGTGACTCATAGTTGTACTCTTCTCTCTATACATAACAGTGTGCAGATATTCACCAAAAGAAATGTACAAAAATGTTCATGGCAGCACTATTGATAGTTACTATTAATTAATTAATTTAATTCATTTTTAACTTGTCCCTTCTGTGACAATTATTGCATGTTTGTGCATCTGACAGATTTTTTTAATGATAAATATTTAGGCTATATTGTTAATAATCAAGATGTTAAAATGTCATCTTTACCTAAAATATACATAACATCCACTGATTGTAATAAAATCTATATTTGATAAAATAATAAACAGATAAAATTAGAAATGGAAGATGCAGATCCAAAAGCAGTATACATAAAAACCTGACAGAAGGCACAGATGGTAGTATGGTAAGTGTTCTTCCTAATTGCAAGGAAACCTTTTCTCTTGGGCAAACCACTTTGAAGCTTGTTTAAATGTCTTTCATGTGAAGATGCTTTGGACAACAGAATCATTGTCAATTGCCCTAATCTCTAGAGAACTGAAAGGTTATCTGATTGGGAGATGTCAAAGATCTAAGAATCATTCCCTTGCAAAAGTAGAAATATGCCTAATGGCACTGTCCTGAGGGTGAACTAAAGCAAAGGCCTTAGAAAGATGCCAGGTAAATGTGGTTGTGTGGGGAGATATTACATGCTTACGTTGATAGCACCTTGCTTTTGTAAACTTTATTGAAGAAAGAAAAGAAATCCTGGAATTTAAGTGAACACTCAATTTTAGCTTTTTTGTTTTTACCAGATCCTTCCAAATTCATCTATGTGAATTTGGGAGTAGTTAGGATAGGTAAACAAGGAGTGAAATTATTTACATTTCCCCTAAAACTGCACAGACAAAGGCTTGTTACACAAGATAAAATATTTATGACAGGATTTTCTACCATCAATTAGATAACATTATTTCTTCTTGTTTTGATTCATCCTTCAAATAATTAGTATAAATAGTTATACTGAATTTGAAGTTGAGTGAATTCCTGTGGATCTTAGTATAATTAAATGTATTTATAAACCTATATTATTAAATTTATTTCATAAAGCCAATGTGCTAAAAAATGCAACTCATAAGAATACTATCAACTTCATATACGTAGTCAAGGGGAGAAAGAGCATTCTCTACCCACTCTGGCTCCTTTCTGGCTGGGCTACAAATTAAATTGACATGAGGCTGAACAGCAGGAGAAAATCAAACAAAGCTTTATAACATGTATACATGGGAGAGACCCGAGGAAACTAAGTATCTCTCGACAAAATGGCAGAGGTTCTCCTCTTAAATAGACAGACAAGGATATAGGGGGTTGGGTCAGTTATGGGAGATTACCAGAAAAGCACAGTAAGGTTATTATGCAGATTTAAGGACTCGCCTTCCACATTGACAAGTTTCTAGAGATGAGGTCATCCACCCCTCTTCCCGTTTGGTAAACAAAACTTTGATAAGAATGGGCGGAGCAAAGACCCTCCCAGTCTATTGATACCTGGAGTCATCCAAGGTGATGGCCCATCCCTGGGACAGGCCTTCCATCCCAAATCCCTTCAGAAAGTTGGGGGGAGATGAAGGTCAAACCCTCCTTCAGAGCAAGGTAAAGAGACACATCTTGAGGTGGCCAATTCTGATCCCCCATATTGGTTGATATTAATGTAAAAGAATGGATAGTTTCCCAGTAAATTCAAGGATAAAAATGCTTTAGCAGGTTGATTTACATATTAGAAATCATTGGTTAATAATTTAAAGATGATTCATCACTGCATTATTTACAATAGCCAAGATATGGAAACGACCTAATTGTCCTCTGATGGATGAATGGATAAAGAAGATGCAGCCTATATCTACAATAATATACTATTCAGCCATAAAAATGAATAAAAACTTGCCATTTGTGACAACATGGATGGACCTTGTGGGTATTATGCTAAGTGAAATAAGTCAGTGGAGAAAGACAAATACCATATGATTTCACTCATATGAGGAATCTAAAAAGAAACAAAAAATGAAACAAAATGAAAACAAACTCATAGATACAGAGAACAGATTGGTGGTTACCAGAGGGGAAGGGGGTTGGGGGGGTGGGCAAAATGGGTAAAGGGGTTCAATTGTATGGTGATGGATGGTAACTAGACTTTTGGTGGTGATTACTTTGTGGTGTACACAGATGTTGAATTATAATGTTGTATGCCTGAAACTTATGTAATGTTATATATCAATTTTACCTAAATAAAAAAGAAAAGTATAAAGGAATGTGAACTATAAAAATTTATAAAGAAAATAAAGAATATTTTTCATAAACCTTTGAAAGCAAGATATCAAAGAAATATTTGTACAACCATATTCATTGCAGCATTATTCACAATAGTCAAGAGGTGGAAGCAACTTAAATGTCCATCGACAGACGAATAGATAAAGAAAATGTGGTATATTTGTACAATGATATATTATTCAGCCTTAAAAAAGAAGGAAATCCTGTCATATGCAACAAAATGGAGGAAACTTGAGGATTTTATGCTAAATGAAATAAGCCAGTCACAGAAACACAGCTACTGAATGATAACACTTATATGAGGCATCTACATTTTTCAAAGTCATGAAAACACAAAATAGAATGGTGGTTGCCAGGGACTGAGGGGAGAAGGAGGTAGCAATTTGTTGTTTGGTGGGTGTAGAGTTTCAGTCATGTAGGATGAAGGGGGTTTGGGAATCTGTTGCAACAACAATGTGCATGCAGTCGATATTATTGTAATGGACACTTGGAAATTGCTGGGAAGGTAAATTTTATGTTATGTGTTTCTTTGCCAAAATAAAAAAAAAATACAATACAATAATGTATATGTGTTATGTGCACAGACTCTTCCTGCTGGGTATCTCTATGGTGTGGGGTGTGACAAGGGTAGTCGCAGTGATTTATATTTTCCCTTTTTCCTTCATACACTTCTGGACTTTTGATATTTTTAGAGAAAGGTTTTATGTGGAATAAAAAATTTAGGCAAAAATTAGAAAAAAGAAGCGTGCAAGAAAAACTCTTATGTAGATAAAAACAAAGCCAATGCATTTACAGATAACTAGCTAGAAACCTTTTCTTCAATTCCAAATAGCTAAATGAACACACATGGCTCGTAGCCATTGAACTAAAATTCTAAAGGAAAAAAAAATGTGTTCTAATACAACAAGATAAAAAAGTGTTGGTGTATCAAGGGTTGCAAAAGGCAATATTAAGGAAATACTTTTATCTGAACTAAGCTGAAGATAAAAAGAAAAATAATTAAAATGGGACTTCTCCCAAGAATATGAATGCAGAATATAAAGTTCAACTGTGTGGGTGCTGAAGCATTAGGTGCTGGCTGCTTTAGTCTACATACTATTCCAAGTGGGCAGATGCAATTATTTAATGCTAATTTTTAATCTTAATACCATAATATAGGAAACTGTTAATGGAGGGGGAATCCTGGAGTTACTTAGGAACTAGCTCAAAGAAAAATACTAAATTGGAGTTAAATCTGACGGCAGCACACATAGTCACATTTAACAATGACTCTGTAGAGAGGTTCTCAGCTTAGTCAGAGAACCAAGTCAAGGGTTCAGATCAGGGACTATGGATGATAGACAATTAGGTGGTTTAATAATGATGATAATAATAGCTAACAGTTCATGAGCATTTACTCTGTGTCAGGCACTGTGTTAAACTCTTCATTGTCTTATTTAATCCTAAACACAACTCATCTACCCCATTCACAGATGAAGAAATTGAGGACTAAAGAGGTAAAGTAACTTCCCTGAGGTTATTTATCCAGGTAACACTGGAGCAGGATTTGAACCCAAGGTGCATGGTTGTTGGAATCACACCGACCTGGCTTTGTGTGTTTCCTTTACTAGATCATTACTATATAAATTTGGACAAATTGCTTAACTGCTCTGTGCCTTATTTTTCTCATCTGTCAAATGGGAATAAAAATACAACATGTATAATGCTGTTATAAGGCATCAATGGGATAATATATTTGACAGGCACACAGTAAGCACTCAATAAACAGTGATGTATTCATGTTTTTTGCTGAGATCAAGAATAGTGCTCTAAAAGTCTCCAAGAACTTTTGCCATCAAGTTGACACAAACTGAAAAGGCCTTCCTGAGGCTACAAATAAATGTAACAGTTTCTTGAAAACAATGAACTCTAAAGGTAACTTAATTTTAAAAATAAAACCCAAAAGACAAAAATCAGTGTTAATTTGTCAAAAATTAGTGGAAAATACTTAGAAAATTTAAGATTGTTTCTAAATATGTATCATGAATTTACGTGTAGTTTTTCGCATGTATATCTTAGCCATTGGCATACAAATGATTCTGTTTTATGGAAAAATAACTGAATAAAGCTTGTAAACTGCTACTCTTTTCTAATGTACATTTCTTAAACGGGGCCTGAGATTCCTGGAATTGCCATATAATAATGCTTTTGGTGAGAATAGATTGGACTAATAAATGAGAACCATTCTTCTTAACAAAGTTTGCTGGGCCCTTTCCTGAAAAATAAGCTGCATATCTACATTGAGTGAAAATAATTGACATTCACAAATTATTTGCTTAGTTTAGGAATCCAGAACCTTTCATCTATGGTAGAAACATTTCCATAAAGAGATCAAGGAGGCGTGTTTTTTTGTATCTCAAATAAGGCAAAAGGAACTGTCGCTGTATATAATCATGGACCCATGATTTCTGCCTCAGAACAAAGTAATAAAAAGAGGTTAAAATACTCCTACCGTTTGGTGAAATATGTCCTGTGTTTTGTCTATGGAAAGTTGTCTATGGGCCAGAACATTTCATCACTGACACCTCGTCATTCAGCGCGGCAAGCAGCTCTGAGGATTAAAATTGTTTTGACTATTAAAGGTTCCCATCTTCAGGTGAAGAATTTCTGGAGTATAGATAATACCTGGATATGGCTTTTCATGGATTAGATTCAGGATAAAGATATATAAAGGCCTTTAACTGGTCTTGGCATCCTGAGATTTCTACCTCTTGATGATTAAAAAGAATCAAAGTTTGGGCTGGTACAAAGAGAGAAAAAGAATCCTCAAGCCTTGGAAATATTCAGTGTTGGTATTGGTGAAAAAAGAAAAGTAGAGATGAATGAAACTTAAATCCCAGCAGACTTTTTTTTAATGGGTCACGAAGCTCACTTTACTGCTGCATGAGACAAAGAAGCAACAATCTAGTAGCTAAGAGAAAGAAGGTAAATGGGTTCCAAAGCTTTTATATCAGGATAAAATAAGAAAATATTTAGTATAGTTAGTGTTAAATAAAAATATCACACTGAGCTGACTTTAAAGGGCCATTAAAGTGACCTACATTTTTTCTGGCCAGACAACAACTATTCAGATGAAATAACCTGTTGAGCACCACTAGCATATAATATTTTTTCCTTCACTAGATTTGCTAAAATGAAATAGACTTCTTGTGTATTAGTTTTCTAGGGCTGCTGTAACAAAGTGTCACAACCTAGGTGGCTTAAACAGAGATATTTTTTTCTCTCACAGTTCTGGAGGCCAGAAGTCTGAGATCAAGATGGCAGCTGGGCCATTTTCATTAGAGGGCTGTGAGGGAGTATCTGTTCATGCTCCTCCCCTAGCTTATGGTGGTTTTCCACAATCTTTGGTGTTTCTTGGCTTGTACAAGCATCACCCCAATCTCTGTCTTCATCTTCCCATGAATTCTCCCTGTGTGTTTGTCTCTGTTTGCAATTTTTCTCTTTTTATAAGGACACCAGTCACACTGGATTAGGGTTCACTCTAATGACCTCATTTTAACTTGATTACCTCCGTAAAGGCCCTACCTCCAAATAAGGTCTCATTCTGAGGCCCTGGGCATTAGGACTCCAACATGTCTTTTTTTTAGGGGGACACAATACAACCCACACACCTTGGGACCTAGCTGGTGCTATATCTAGGGGGAATTGAAAATCAATATGGTCCAGGACATCTAGTTATTTTCAGAGAGCATGGATAGTTTCAGAGATGAATAAAACAGAATTGGCCAATTTAGAGGCATTGACCAGGCCACATTGGAAGTTAATCCTACATCAAGGACTTTATTCTATAGTACCAAAGGAGATACTCTTTTCATGGTAAAGTGGGATAAGGCTCTGATATTGGATTGTGAAACAATCTGAATTAAGGTTTTGTTACATGTCATTGGGATCTTTAGGGACGTCTGGACCCTTTACGTTATTACAAGAATAGTGCAGTGCATCTGATTTTTATATTAAATTTTATTTCTGAAGGTTGAAATAATATGTTGAAGTAATATCTAGGAAGTTTATTGTCGAGGCAGTTGAGATTTGGAGGGAATTAACATAAGCTAGGAATAAGGAATTGTTTCCCTCTTCTTTTGTCTTAAAAAAGTCTGTTACAAGCTGAGCATCTTATGAGTCAAAAAGGACCAACAAACATTTTTATTGAGTTTGCATGCTCAAGAGTTCAAAGAAGCCAGATGAAAGGTATTCCCACTGAATAAATGATGAAAAGCTGAGCGTCTAATAACAGACAGATTAAACCAGATATAGCCAATTGAAACTAGTTGAGTCTTTAAATAGAGCTATGACTTCATGATGAGTTTTTTAAATTGAGGTATAATTGACATAAAATATTATATTAGTTTCAGGTGTACAATATAATGATTCAATATTTGCATATATTGCAAAATGATCACCACAATAACTCTAGTTAACATCCATCACCATACATAGTTACAGAATATTTTTTCTTTTGATGAGAACTTTTAAGATTTACTCTCTTAGCAACTTGCAAGTATGCAATACCATATTATTATAGTCAAAATACTGTAAAATACATCCATCTGACATTTACTTTATAACTGGAAGTTTGTACCTTTTGACTCCCTTAGCCCATTTGGCTCACCCCCTCTCCCCCACCTCTGGCAACCCCAGTCTGTTCTCTGTATCTATGAGCTTGGTGGTTTTCTTGTTTTTAGATTCCACATATAAGAGAGATCATATGGTATTTGTCTTTCTCTGTCTGATTTATTTCACTTAGCATAATGCCCTCAAGGTCCATCCAGGTTGTCGCAAATGGCAGGATTTCCTCTTTTTTATGGCTGAATAATATTCCATTGTATGTATGTATACATTACATTTTCTTTATCCATTTATCTGTCAATGGACACTTAGGTTGTTTCCACATCTTGGCTATTGTAAATAACGCTGCTGTGAACATAGAGGTACATATATGTTTTCAAATTGTTTTTCTTTTCTTTGGCTAAATACCCAGAAATGGAATTTCTGGATCATATGGTAAATCTATTTTTAACTTTTTTGAGGAACCTCTATATTGTTTTCCATAGTAGCTGCACCAATTTACACTCTCACCAACAGTGCACAAAGGTTCCCTTTTTTCCACATCCTCATCAACACTTGTTATTTCTTGTCTTTTTGATAATAGCCATTCTAACAGATGTGAGATGATATCTCATTGTGGTTTTGACTTGCATTTCCCTAATGATTAGTAGTGACGTTAAGCACCTTTTCATGGACCTGG
The DNA here is from genome assembly GCA_031878705.1 of Tapirus indicus. Lineage (NCBI taxonomy): Eukaryota > Metazoa > Chordata > Mammalia > Perissodactyla > Tapiridae > Tapirus > Tapirus indicus. Next base: position 27,786,488 of record CM062942.1, on the reverse strand, counting down.
TGGCAATTTATATATATCTTCTTTGAAAAAATATCTATTCGGGTCCTCTATTTTTTAATCATTGTTTTTTTCTATTGAGTTGTATGAGTTTTTTCTATATTTAGGCTATTAACCCCTTATCAGAAATATGATTTGCAAATATTTTCTTTCATCTGGTAGATTGCCTTTTCATTTTATTAATGGTTTCCTTTGCTACACCCAGGGTTCTAGTTTGATGTAGTCCCACTTGTTTATTTTTGCTTTTGTCACCTTTGCTTTTGGTGTCAAATCCAAAAAGACCATCAGCTAGACTGATGTCAAGGGGCTTACTGCCTATGTTTTCTTCTAGGAGTTTTATGGTTTCAGGTTTTACATTTAAGTCTTTAATCTGTTTTGAGATAGTTTTTGTGTGGTGTAAGATAGTAGTCCAGTTTTATTCTTTTGCCTGTGGCTCTCTAGTTTTCCCACCATTTATTGAAGAGACTGTGCTTTCCTCATTGTATACTCTTGGCTCCTTTGTTGTAAATCAATTGACTATATATGCGTGGGTTTATTTCTGGGCACTCTACTCTGTTCCATTAATCTATGTGTCTGTTTTTAATGTCAATACCATAGTCTTTTGATTACTATAGCTTTGTGATATAGGTTGAAATCAGGAAATGTGATGCCTGCAGCTTTTGCCTCTTTCTCAAGATTGCTTTGGCTATTTGGGGTCTTTTGTGGTTCCATACAAATTTTAGGATTATTTGTTCTATTCCTGTGAAAAATGTCATTGGAATTTTGATAGGAATTGCATTTAAGTTGTAGATTGCTTTGGGCAGTATAAACATTTTAACAATATTGAGTCTTCCAATCCATAAGCATGGAATAACTTTTCATTTATTTGTGTCTTCTTCAATTTCTTTCATCAGTGTCTTATAGTTTTCAGTGTACAGGTCTTTCACCTCCTTGGTTAAATTTATTCTTAGGCATTTTATTCTTTTTGATGCAATTGTAAATGAGATTTTCTTAATTTCTCTTTCTGAAAGTTTGTTATTAGTGTATAGAAAAGCAAGAGATTTCTGTATATTTATTTTGTATCCTACAACTTTACTGAATTCATTTGTTAGTTATAACAGTTTTTTGGTGGAATCTTTAGTGTTTTCCATATATAACATCATGTCATCTGCAAATAGTGACAGTTTTACTGCTTCCTTTACAATTTGGATGACTTTTATTTCTTTTTCTTGCCTGATTGCTCTGGCTAGGACTTCCTATATTGAATAAAAGTGGTTAAGAGTGGGCATCCTTGTTTTGTTCCTGATCTTAGAGGAAAAGCTTCCACCTTTTCATCATTGAGTATGATGTTAGCTGTGGGCTTGCTGTATATGGCCTTTATTATGTTGAGGTATATTCCCTCTATACCCACTTTGTTGAGAGTTTTTACCATAAATGGATGTTAAATTTTGTCAAATGCTTTTTCTGCATCTATTGAGATGATCATATGATTTTTATCCTTCATTTTGTTAATGTAGAAGATCACATGGATTGATTTGTGGATATTGAACCATTCTTGCATCCCTGGAATAAATCCCACTTGATCATGGTGCATGATCCTTTTGATGTATTGTTGAATTCAGTTTGCTAATATTTTGTTGAGGATATTTGCACCTATGTTCATCAGGGATATTGGCCTGTAATTTTCTTTTCTTGTGGTGTCGTGATGAGTTTTAAAAGAGACAAGATATTCTACAAAATACCAAGCAAGTCCACTATATTGATGACATTATACTAATCAAATCTGGTGAGCACAAACTACAGGTACTCTATATTCCATAATAAGTTAAATGTATTCCATAGTGTGAGAGGTACATCCCACACAGATCAGGATCCAGTCACTTTGGTAGACTTGGGGGATTCAATAGTCCATTGCATATCAGAACATCTCCTCTAAGGGAAAGGACAAGTTGAATTTCCCACACTTCACCACTAACAAAGAGACTCGGTGCTTCGTGGGCCTATTTGGATTTTGGAGGCAGTGTATATCACATTTGGAAATACTGCTCTGCCTATTTTTTGGGTAACCTGGAAGGCTGTCTATTTTAAATGGGATACAGGGAAAGAGAAGACTCTGCTACAGGTACAGAATGTGGTTGCAAGCTGTCCTGCCACTTAGGCCATATGACCCAGCAGACCCAACAGTGCAGGATGTATATGGGATATATAGATTTCCTGCATGGAGTCTCTTGATGGCCTATATTAGAGAGACGTAGTATATTTCTAGAATAAGGCTATACCTTCCTTGGAAGAGAACATTTGAAAAATTTCCCATGGGAAAGATAGAGCACCTGACCATGGAGCACCAAATAACTAAGCAATCTCATCTGTCCATCCAAAGGTGGGTGTTATCTGCTTCACAAAACAGATGTCAAACTATGGCCCCATGGGCCAATTTAGCCTTCCATTTGTTTATGCAAATAAAAGTTTTATTAGAACTCAGCCATACACGTTCATTTACATATTGTCTATGGCTGCTTTCACTCTTCAATACCAGTTGAGTACTTGCAACAGAGACTTTATGGCCCACAAAGCCTAAAACATTTACTCTCTGGCCCTTTACAGAAAAAAATTTCTGATCCCAGTGCTAAAGTATAAGGTCAGGCACTGTAATCACAATTCATTGTAAGACAGAAATTTTGCATTGTGGAATTGGACTGAAAAAGATAAGATCCATGAACAAGTAGTCCAGACAACCAGGGTCCCCACCTTTGCTCCACCAATGCTTCTCCTTTAACTCATACCTACCATCTTGAGTGGCCATTGGGTGGGTTATTTAACCATCTGTTGGAGAATAAAGTACTTTAGCCTGGTTCACAGGATGTGAAGGTATCTGTGGAAGTGGGTACACAGCAAGTTGATTTTTGCATCTCATACAAATTCCAACCAGAGATAATCTACCACAGAAAAGTTACTCAAAAACCAGGTGAACAGTATGATTCATCCTACTGTCCTTGATCCTTGGTTTTGCACAATGGATACTTGGCCATGAAAACAAAGATGGAGGCTTCACATTAGCCCCAAAGCATGAACTCCTCTCAGCAAAGCTGATACAGCTTCTACTGCTGCTGAGAGCCCTGTAGGCAGCAAAAGAGTCTGTAGGCAGCAGAAACTGTTACTGGGTCTTTGATAAGATAAACTATTTCTCAAGGAGATCAGTTGGATACTTGGTGGTAAATAGGTTATATCAGATCCCTTTCTCCTTAAAGGGGTCATTAGTTAATTTTTATCCAAATTAATACATAATCCAGAAATGTATTTGCCTCTCCTGTTTGATGTACCAGCATCACATTGTGAAAGTTTATATAATTCCTTATCTATTGACACGATATACTACTCAATATTGTCTTGGACAAAAGGAGACAAAGGAGATACAAGAATGGGCTCATGACCACAATGTTTACTGGTCTTAACATGTGCTTATCATCCAGAAGAAGCTGGTCTGATAGAATATTGCATAGAATAGTGGCTTACTCATGGCCCAATTAGACTCACCAGCCCAGTGACAACAATTTGGATTTCGGAGTGCTGTCCTCCAGGTTGTGGTGTATGCATTGAACTAATGGCTGATATATGGTGATGTGGCCTCAGCAGTTAGAATAAATATGTTTAGGAAGCAAGGAGTGAAAGTGAGAGTGTTCCCCATCAACATGACTTCCAACAACTACCTGAAGAATTTGTGCTTCTCATATTCACTTACTCAAGCTATGCTGAGACAGAGATTCTGATTTCTGGGGGCAGAGGGGAGGAAGGGAATATTTCATCCAGGGGATTCAGTGAGGATTATTTTGTACTGGGATCTATGACTAACACCTGACCATTTGGGGCTTTCATGCCAATAAACCAGCATATACAAGAATGGGTTTACTGTACTGGCTGAGGTAACTGACCTTGTAACCATTAGGACCAAGGTTTGCTAATACACAATGGGGGCAAAAAGTATTATACCTGAAATCTTGGGATTCACGGAAGCATCTCTTAGCATTCCTCTTGCTAGAGTGGGATAAGGTGTCCTTCTACCAGACCAAAGCTCCCCCACCTTGGTGGCTTCCATCACCCTACAAACCTCTCAGGGCCTTGAGATATCCTTTCTTCTGGATCTTCTAGCCAATGTCTCATTTCTCTTTCTCCTCCATAGCCACATTTCTTAGGTAAATTGTGAGTATTCCCTATGTACACTGTATTTTCTCTCATTTACACTTCAACCCATTGCTTTCATCAAGTTTGTAATGACTTCTTATGGACGCACATGACAGACATATTTCAGGCTTTCTATTACTTGAAATCTCGAAGTTTTGGCAGCATTTGACACCATTTACCACCAATCTCTCCTTCCTGAAACACTCTTTCTTAGGTTTTCCTGACATCAAAATCTTCTAGATTTTTTTCCCTGTTCTTAGGTATGACTAGTGCTTGGCACATAACAGGCATGCCATAAAAAAACTAAATAAATGAATAAATAGATTATGCCATTTGGTTAAGTTATCAATGATGTAATCATTTATATGTTCTCTCCTAAATTATTTGCTCCATATAAAACATTCTAGATACCAGAATCCTTGTTGGAATCCTTCTTATAGATAGGATGCAAAAGAATTCAAATGAGTCTGTGGTGATATATAAAATATGCATACATTTGGTCACAAGAATTTATCCATATTGAATTTTTAACTAAGTCAAAGCATTTTAAATATATTTCTACATGATCTACTACTTCTGATATATGTTTAAAATTAGTAGGACACTCATCCTGCATTTTTTAACTTTCTAAGCTATAGACTCATCTCTGTAACTGCAATTAATCATAAAGCAATTGATATTTGAATGGGATACAACAAACTAAATGCATCATTTTTAAGTCTGTATATACATAAATCTGAAAACATATAATATACATTTAAGTACCATTTATAATCCCACAGACAACCTCTTTTCATTCTTTCAAACACAGAACTTTATCTTCTGTAGAAGATTCTATGAACCCCACAGAGATTATAAGTTGAGTAAAATGGACTGAATTTTCTGAGAAACTGTTAAGAACTTTCGTGTTATTAGCAAAGCAGCAATTGAAAATGGCTCTTCACCAGCACAGATTGTGGTGTTCCACTTCTCCTCTATTCTACAAACAATGTGTGAACAACCATTTGCTGTAAAAGACCTAAACATATTTTTAAAACAATGGCCTGGAAAATTTGGAAGGAACACCATGGGAAGCCACTAAGGCTACCATTAGCAGTGAGATAATAGCCTACCAGCATCCCACAGCAACAAAAAGCAGCCCAGCATGTAACTTATGGTCTAATTTGATCGTGGAGATGGAAGAGCATGCACTTCTGAACCAGATCCTAGAAAATGAAGCATTTTATGGAAATACTATATTAATTCTGAGAGGAATTTGTGTTTCTCCAAGATATTTCTTTTCAGGTTAATGATACTCAACTCTTACCAAATAACTAACTATAGCATTAAACTAATAAGTCATTTACTTCAGATCATGGATTTGTTAATAAATTCAGATGACTTGAGATTAGTGCCCGACAAGCCACAGGGATGCACCTCACCCAAGGATTGACCTAGAAGTGAATAAAAGTAAATACCATTAACACCAATTTTAGACAGGAATGTCATTCAAGATAATATTAGCAAAGGCAAAGAACCAAGAGGGCTTCAAAGTGAAATAAATATAAGTCCAGGAAATTTGACCTCTAAGATATAATTTTACAATGGATTCCTTCCAAAATTTTTGGCTTGGTCTAATGTTGTAGGAAACTAAGTCAAAATCTGTTCAAAAGCTGTTCTCATAGATTTTCTGTCCTTTAGCTCCTATATTCTGTATTTTAGAAGCAAAAATCTTTTCAAGCCACTACATAGTTTAAATTTGCTCATCTCTATAATGTAAATCTGGATCTTTTTCTACTACACAAAAGCTCCCATTTGTTTTATTAAAAGTCAGAGAGAGGTGAGATTAGTCAAGGACTTACAAGGCAATTTAACAGTTTTTGTATTTATCCTAAGGATGATGGAATTAATAATAATAATAAATAATGTTTACTGAACACTCACTTCATGCCAAGCATTATGCTGAGTTACATGGATTGCCTTATTTAATTCTTACAACAACCTTATGAGATGAGTACTATTATTAGTCTATTTTACATATGAGGAAACAAAGATTCATTAATGTTAAGTAACTTGCATAAGGTCATACAACCAGTGAGTGCACTGTCAAGTGCAATTTGAATCTTGGCTATTTCAATCTACAAACCACGCTCTTAACAGCTCTATTAGTCAAATATTCTTTATGCACTTCTATTATATATGGAATATTTCACAATAAAAATTGTAAAAAGACTGCAGTAGATCCTGTCTCTTCATAATGTTCACTGTCTTTGAATTGAATTATAAAATTATTCATATGAAAGTCTCAACAGGGTTTTTTTTTTAAATTAACAAATTATTGTAGATTCACATGGCAGAATAAATGGGTACAAAAAGCTGCTGTTATTTAGGAAAAGAACAATAATGAAGCAGGTGTTTTCTTTAAAGAAATAAAACCCATTATAAAGCTAAAATAATTACAATATTGTGTTAGGGCCAAAGGAATTAATAGCAACACAAATAAAACACAGTAAAAAAACAAAAAGTCTTGTATGGGTGAGATTTTATATGCATATTTATTTGAATATTTATATACATATTTACTACATAGAGTGCAATAAAACTGCTTTTACAAAGAGGCTGAATTCAGCTATCTCAAACTTTTTGGAAAATGGGAAGTATATTCTCAGGGGAGAGTTTGCTTGGTTTTTCTTTTAGTCTGGGCTAATATCTTACTGGATCTTTTCTGTTAAGAAGAGAACAACCCGTCTCTTTCTCAACCTACAATGGCATGTGTCAAAAAAAAAGAGTAAAGCAAAGAAAGGGTAATGTGGTATATTTTAGAAAACAGTAGGAATTTGAGAGTTGTTACTTGAGTGACTGAGGAAAAAGGTGCCCATAAATGGAGAGTAATTATATTAGGATGGTTAATTTACAGTGAGAGAAGATCTTAGATCATAGTAGGAAGTTAGGTACTTAGGAATTGTCACAGCCAACAAGGAACTTCCTTGGCAGGTAAAGATTGCCAACTGTCTATGAAAACTGAAGACTCACATTATATGTTAAATTTCTATTACTATGTAAGTAATCACCCTGTAACACCCAAAACATTTAGTAAAACTTTGATAACTTTGGTTCTGTTTGGTCAGTGGCGTTTGGTAGGAAAGAACAGGGGTAATGTCTAGCATAGATCAAAATGGGACAATGGTGGATAGTAGATGCTTCCAGTTAATGAAAATATAGTGTTGGGAACATTGACTTTTTTGATGGACTACTTGGAATCAAATCCCAGCGTTTTTCTTGTTAATTGTATGACTTCAAGCAAATTACTTAACCTCAGTGTGCTCAGTACCCTCATCTGTAAAATGGGAGTAATAACAGGGATATTGTGACTAGTGTGAGTTAATTCATACAAAGAATTCGGAAAGTGCCTGTCACATAGAAAGCACCTATTAAGTGATATTCGTTATCATTATTGCTGGAGCCAAGAGCAATGAAGGGAAACAGAAGACAGCAGAACAAGAGTGAAAAGAGAAAGGACTCAGGAGTAGACCAGATGACACAAACTCTGTTTTCCCAAAATACACTGGAGAGAGATGGTCCTGAAAAGTTGGGGATAAGGAAGCAACACCTGGTATAGTACAACCAATGCTTTGTGTTCATGAAACCATGGGAAGAGAGGAAACTATTTTTCTGCCTTCTGCTGCAGGTTGGATTCTCTGGAAGCAGGCCCTGAGACAGTGTTTGGAGTGAATGATATTTATGAATGATCAACACCTGTGGAATGGAGTGGGCAGAAGCAGGATTGGGCAGTGGGAGAAGCCTGCATGGTGATTATTCCACTGGAGTTTGCCATAATCCCCATGCAGCATTGTTTTATCCCACCAATACCTGTACCTCTAATACCGTAGAGTGTACCATGTTGTACAAGAGGCAGACACGTTTACATCACAACCTGGACCTGCTATAATGTTTTCTCTTATACTAGGCTGTTCTCAAAACTTGTGACACTCAGTATAAGGGCTAAAGCAGCATATATGGGGGTGGAATATGCCGCCTCAGGGCTGAAAGATGCTCTCCAGTGTGGTACTTCATTCTGTGTGATAGGAGGTGTAAAGTTTAATGATTTTTCTTTTACTTTGGAGGGGATATCCAAGCATGCTCCTAAAAGTTTGAGGGATGTAAAACTCTCGAAACTTCGTTGAGCTTCTCTCTCACCCTCTTGAGTGCATGCATATCACCAAGGCTTTCTGCATGCTAGACACCTTTTGCTCATCTGGACTATTAGTAAAATATCATAGTGGATCAATGTAATGTTTTGCAGGATGTCCAGACAGTTTAGCTCTCTTTGTACTGTAATGTGACAGACGGCAAATGAGTTAACATAACCCTGGAGCAAAACTAGGAATATTTTTGTTCATTCCATGTGAGTGTAAACTACTAGAAAAGAATGCATTCACCATATCACTGGCCACAAACTGTGTACTGGAGGCTGTGATGATCTACTCTTGCATAGTGGCTGTAATTGAGGCTACTATTTGGTTGAGTTTGCAGTAGTACGCTGTCATCATCCAGGATCCATGCAGTTTCTGCAGAGGCCAGACTGGTAAATTAAATGGAGATATGGAAACAACCACTCTGAATCGTTTATATCTTGAAAGGTGACAATATCTGCCACACACCACCCAGGATGCAAGATTGTTTTTGATTTAGTAGGTTGGGTGATGTGAAGCAGTTTGAGTCTTCCACTTAGGTTTCCCCACTATGTTAGCCCTTACTCCCACAGGTCAAACACCCAATGTGGGAGTTGTGCTAACTCCCAAGTGCGTCAATCCTATTTATATATTCAGGTATGAGGGAAATAATCACCAGGTAGGTTCTCAGACCCAGTGCACCCAAAGTAAGCAAACTTTAGGCAGGACTCTATTTATTATCTATTCCCAATATGTCTCCATTCTAATGGGAGGAGGGTGCATAACGATACTAAAGGCCCCTTGGTATCATTGTCAACTTCCTTGAAATGTTTGGGTACTCTTCTTTCCCCAGTGTAACCGAGTGCATGGCTGTAAGTCGTTCTGGGGAAAATCTAATGTAACCATTATTATATATTCCTTCCCAAGGAATTGAAGAGGTTTTTTTTTCTTTCCTCCTGGAGATCATGACTTATTTTTAATCAGTGTGTCCCAAGTCTGAAAACTAGCTCATGTCTAGGAGCTAGGCAATAAATCTTGATATTTTATTTCTTTTAATGGTACAAACTGAGTAATACTCTAGTTGGCTGCCCATATATTTTTGCCCCCAGGTACTCGTGCTCTATTAACCATCTCCAAAGTTCAGTCAGATCTCCTGGGTTGCCACTCCCACCCTTCTATCATATGATAATCACATCCATCTGGCTTCTGGCAGTTAAGTGCCTCCGTCTGACTTTATTGCTCCCATTCCTATCATGTCCATTGCTATCCAAAAAAAGTGGGGAGAAAACACAGCTAAATACAAGGTGGTAATGGAAAAAGATAGTTGGAAAAGTGGTATTCGGGAGGTACCTAAGGACTTTCAAAATGATATAGGGGTATAGATAATTTTCAGCAAAGTAATTTCCACATCCTCAACTACTGTGTGTATTCTGTCCTAAAACTGATTTGTATGAGTGGGGATGAGTCAAGGTATCATCTTGCTTCCCTACTTCCTCTTCACTTTCACCCTTCTCTTACTTTACAAAAGAAAGGCTTCTGTTTCCCTCATCATATTAGGGTTGTTCAGTGGTGTAAATACCTGTAGGTTTAACAATGGAACAATTTACAATATTGCTGTCAATGTTAAGAAGATTAATACCAGTAACGACTAGGTATCAAATTGTTTTGCAATTTAGGTGATTTCCGATTCTTTGCTTTCAACAAAACTGAAGATGGCCTAATCTAGTTACCAAATAACTCAGAAGGAGTACAAAGACTTGAGACATATAGCTATAACATAACTCAATTATCATCTGTTTATATTTATGAAGAAGTTTACTCAGCACTTACATCTATAAAAGGAGAAACAGAAATAGAATTGATATTGTGTTTTGACTCATGCTAGCGATAAATAATATCCATCTACAGGTACAGAAACCAATTGAAGAAGCAAAAAAACTTCTCATTTAGGAATACACTATCGATAATTTTTTACACTTTAAGTTGATTGATTTTTGTCTCAAAATTTATAAAATATGCATGTTGCTTTATTTACTACTAATATTTATAATTGGTAACAAAACAATAAAATTTAGCATTTAGAGCTGTATAATGGCAGAAAACATAAAAATAATGTCAATTTGGATAAATATTTTGATGCAGAAACATAAGTTACCGTGATCAATAATAGACCTTCAAATATAAAACATCTCATTATGCTAAGATGATGTGGAGGAAGTGCAATGTTAATATGATTTCAAGGAGAAAACAAATAATACAAAATTTCTGATTGTGAAATGAGCTTTATATATGCATTATTTTTCACAACAGTGGATTGTATCAGAACTTTATGGTATTTGGAGGATATGAGATACTTTAAAAGACAGATACAACTGTTTTATTTTAAAATGTCAATGTGGGTAATATGCCAGAAATTATATCTTTTTGCAACTGCTTAACTTAGATTTTAAAAAGATATTGCATTATAAATGTGCAATGACTAAAAAGGTTTTCCAAATCTCTCTAAAAGGAATGTGAACAAAAGGTTTGAAGACCACTGAAATAGAGGGGCTAGGCCATCAAAGAAAAAATGCATGTCTCCATCTATGTTCTCATTATTGAAAGTGCTTGAAGAGCCATCAAAATACTTCAACCTATTCTGCTTGCATATCTTCTATTTTGCATAATAGAATTCATTTTCGGTATTCAATTTCGGTGTATATTCAGCCCAGTGGAGAAACATAGATGTTTCCTTATTGTTAGCTTTTATACATGGTTCAGATAAAACTAAACAGTACACAAATTATAAAAAGTTGAAATACAATGGACATACTGAAACTTACCAGAATATTTTTTGATGTAGATATCTTTCATTTAGAGAAAGAGAACAAACAAATGGAACTATAACAGTTTAGTTTTTAAAATTTCCATGCATCAGTAACTTGCATGTGCTATTCTGCTTACATGCATCTCTATGAATCTATGTTTGCATGTGTGTGTGTGTGTGTGTACACTTGCCTGCCTATAATATTGTCTATTTTATCTTTTCAATATAAAAGAACAAAACCTGGAGATCTGTTTCATTATTTTAAAATTTTGAGTTTTTATATGCTTTTTAAGATTTACACTTGAAACTGAATGCATTACTCCAAATCTTTATTTTAAACTTGACAATAGAATTTACTATATTTCAAGTTATTTTTAAAATACCATGTGCTCGTGTGAAAGAGACTGATCTATATCTCTGGTTTCTGTCTTATCTTCATTGCAAGGTTTCTTCTTCTTGAGTATGTATCTGCATAACTGACTTTTATCTCAATATGTTTAAGAAGAGGTAGCAGCGTTTAGGCTGGCTCACTATTAACATAGAACACTTCTTCAGAAATTACATCCAAGTCACGCATATCTTTTCTTTGTTTTTAAACCAGCTCAAAACTTTTTAAATTCAAGTCAATCGTAAACATTTTAGTTTTTAAAAGTTTTTCTATATCTACTAACATAAGTCTCAACTATTTTTCTGATAATTTTACTAAGTAAAACTATAAATTATTTGACAAATCATTTTTATTACAAGTTTGTGTACTGCTTCTGATTTCTTCATGTATCCTTAACTTATCTAAATGGAAACAGTCTGGTTCTCATAATTACACCACCTGTTTCATCACCACAGAAAATCCTGCCATCATAACTTTTGTCCAACAGTTACCTAGTTCATATGCCATCTCCTTCCTTCAAGCTTCCCTTGATGCGTCATAACCGCCTCACACCTGAAAATACTTCCTCTAAACTCTACAGCGGAAAATACTTTCCCTCTGAACTTTCAAAGCCCTAATTTTTACTTTTTATTATGACAGTACTTTCTACACAGAGTTAGAACATTTAGACACATATTCCACATATTAGTCTATGAGTTTTGGAAGGCAGAATCAATGTTGCACTCATCTGTATTCCCAAAAGCCCCCTAGTGTACTGTCATGTATTGACACTAAAAAATGGATCAGTAAAACTCAACAGATGGATGAATGATTTCAGTCCTCTTAAATCTCAATGTTCCCTAATATTTTACAATTGTGAATGCTAATTATAAGAATATATGCTTGTTACATCTTTTTTTATTTTAAATAATCAACACTTATGCTTTCTTTTTTGGTTAAAGTATATAATTTTCCTTTCAGATATTTGTAAGCAATTGTCTAAGTGCTGGCCCAGATCCAGACAAATTTGTAAAGAAAGTAAAACACTCAAATTGCCTAGAGTTTCCATAAAGCTTTCTTTTTTATTTTTATTTTTTTGAGAGGAAGATCAGCTCTGAGCTAACAGCCATTGCCAATCCTCCTCCTTTTTAGCTGAGGAAGACTGGCCCTGGGCTAACATCCGTGCCCATCTTCCTCTACTTTAGATGGGACGCTGCCACGGCATGGCTGACAAGCAGTGCATCAGTGGGCGCCTGGGATCCGAACTCGTGAACCCTGGGCTGCCAAAGTGTGAAGTAAACTGCTGCACCGCCAGGCCGGCCCACCATAAAGCTTTCTTTAGTTGTTGCCCTCCTTTAGAAATCTAGCATATTTCTCTTTCCAACTGGCTTCATTAAAAATAAAAACAAAAAGCCCTCTATTTCATACAAAATGAAATATTTATGATGAAATAAATCTCATAACTTTTCCAGTAAATTTCCTAAATAATTAATCAATTATGGACGTTTAAGCAACAGAAAAAAAATAATAATAGCATTACTACTATTATTACTAATAATACAATTAGTAAGAGTTTGCTATTTATAAGGCATTATGTTACATGCTTTACACAAATTATCTCATTTAATATTCATAGCAATCCCAAGTATTATTACCATCTCCATTTTCCAGAAAAAGAAACAAGTTCACAATGCCAAAATCTTCTCTTTTTCTCTGATTTTCTTGAGGAGAAATTTTCCCCATATCCTTCTGGCCTTCTGCTCTCCTTTTTTGCCTCTCTCCAGTGGGGAAATGAGTTATCAGGTAGCGAAAGATAGACCATAGTTTGAATTTAGAAACTGGGTGATGCTAATCTATCCAAATTCCTAAACTCTGGGAATTCCCATCTTTTCTGCCCTCTTTCTCAACTTCCTCTCTCAGTTAGAGGCAAAATCCTGAGTGAGTCCTCCCTGAAGACTTTAACTTTCCCTTGAGTGGGCTATACTAAGATCTAAACTGGCGGGGTCAGGAGTATCATGAAGCTCATCATTGCCACACACTTAATCCATATTATCCAGCCCAGATTTTATCGGTAATTAAGCTGATATATCGATCTCCGCCTGCTTAACTCCTCTGATTCTCTCAATTGTTGCTATTTAAGGATACTCATAAAACTGCAAACTTGATGGGTATCAAGCAGCAGAACCGATACCCAAACCCAAAGACTGTCAGCCAAAAGTCTGTGCCCTTCATGGCCTTGTCCTTAGAAGGTTAGTATCTTCTAAGGTAAGTAGGGGTTAGCGGAAACCTGAAATTTCACCATTGCTCCTACACTATTACACTTGACTAAAAATAGTTTAGAGATCTTTTTCCTTGAAAATGGCTAATATGAAGATAAAGTGAAAAAATTAGAAGTGGGGAATTAGAAGAGTGACAAAGTCATGTTTGGTGATGGCTATGGGCTTTCTCTACCCTTCTGTTCTAACTGCATAAGAAAGATAGAAAATATATGAGAAGAGAGAATTGGCATAAAGTTCCAAATGGAGAGGACATCTAGGGTTTTCTGGAGCTCATTTATGAATCACCGAAAGCAAATTAATCCCATTTCTGTAATAAGCTGCAAACAGATGGTTGGAGACATTTGATGCTACTGAATCCACTAAGTAGTCATGAAGTTGCAGAACTGACAGAAGTTGTGCTTAAGCAAAAGGACCCAGTAGTATCGATATCCCAATACATAAATAGTATGAAAGGAGATGTTTTCACAAAGGGAGAAGAAATAGCAGAGGCAAGAAAAGAGTCAGGGAAGTTCAGAAGACAAGTTTAAAGAAGGAAGACCGCATATTAGGCTATCTGGCTATTCTTGCATCGTTCACTAACTAGTAGAGTGGTATGGGGTAATTTCCTTAACTTCTCTCAGTACAATTTTGTCTTATGTATAATTAAGGTATTAATATTGCCCATTAATCAGGATTCTTTCAGTTACACATGATAGAAAATCAACTAAGGTTAACTTATACGAAGAACGTAATTTATTAGTTCATGCAACGTACAAAGCTAGCTTGGAGTATTCAACAAACTAAAACCGTGTTAGCGGGACTCTCTCTTTCTCAGCATTCATATTGATAAGTGTGGTTGGCCAAGTCTGGGTCATGTGGCTATCCAGCTTTCAAGGGGCAGTTTATTGTGATTCATAGCTCAATGAGAACCATATGCCATAGGGAAAGATGAGAGTAAAAAAAAAAGACAAAAAGTGATGTGCAGTAAATTAAACAATTGCTCATATTCTTCATAATTATAAAATTCTGAATCTATGATATAATTTTACAAATTAAATTTCACCAGGCAACAGTACTGGTTACATTCATAGGTCAATTTCTTTAATCCAGCTCTACATGATATCTATTTGCTATTGCAAGCAAAGGAATTGATTCATCATACTCTAATTTTCAGTTTCAAAGATTCTTATTTTATAATACCTCTCCTGGCCTAAATTTCCTAACTCAGAAAATATGACTTTCTTAGTGGCTTAATTTAATATCTATGCATTATTAAAATATTAAAATCCTAGTACACTTTTATAAAACTTTTGGCTTTATTTTACTTGACAAATAAGCAGGTAAGGAGGTATATTAATGAGTGGTAGAGGCAGTATGATATATTCATTAGAATCAAATTTTTCAGAATACAGCAGCCCCTGAGATGTAATATAAGGACCCTGTCTAAAATGCTAGAAGTTCAACCACTGGAAATTCATTTTTAAAGCTAGGATATTATCCCCTATTATTAATTAATTCATTCAATAAATGTGTATTGAACTTCTGACAATGTCCTAGTTGCTTGAGTAAAGCACTGAATGAATCTGAGAGAAAGCTTTGCCCCTATGAAGCTTACATTTCAGTGGGGGAAGAGTAGTAATACACTGTTACCACTCTTAGAGTTGTACATCCAAATCCCTACAGGAAACATGTAGAAGAGAGACAAATAAAATAGAGTTCAATGTAAGATACAATCAGTGGTGGGCCTAGGGCCAAAGTGGAGAGTGAATATCCCAACTAAAGATATTCAAATAAATTTCATTTTTTAAGCATTGTACCAGGCAAACAAAACATAGCTACCTCTAAAATCAGAATCAGATAATGGGTGACTAAGGCTAGATTCCTGCTTCATCTCTGAATGCAAATTTTAGCATCTGAATGCAGACTCTCCTTGGTTAGAAAAACAGATACCATTTACTCTAACCTCCTCCAATGCAGCATCTCTATTTGCCACTCAATTTTCTTTAAATATCTTACCTTATGTGAGGGCAAGCCTCCTTTCTTTTCAGATTGGCTAAAAAATGGAGACATTTTTGGCAAAAGAATGTATTCAAACATGAGGCAAAAAATGAAATAATCAAAATAGAAGGGGAAAAGACAAAAAACAATGAAATTGATAAATTGAGAAAAAGTGCTCATTCCTAAAGGGAAAAAAATCTGGCTGGAGTTTGACTTGGCTGACAGTTTACTGAACATGGCAGTGCAATTCCTCTCCTTGACTCAACATTGTCTGGGCTCGATCCAGCTATTCAGATTCTTAGCCTGAAATAGACTCAGATTTGCTATACTTCTATGCCTCTTAGAAAAATGTTAGCCCTTGTTAGAATCTACTTAGTGTTTTCTTTCAATTGCAGTTCCCATGTTGTCTACACTAGCCTTCTGCTTGCTGTTCTCCAATTTGGTACCATAGCCCCTCTGGGTCCTTGTGCTTTGAGTGAGACAGTGCCTATCTTTACTTCAGATGTCTACTTAGGATTCAGGCAATTCTTCACCGATGTTGGCTTTGGCTACTTGGCTCTTCTTGGAGATTCCTATAGCTCTAGGCTTTGGAAAGTCATCCTCTCCCATTTTTCTCCCTCTTTCTGGTTTGCCTGAAACATATTTATGAGTTATTTCATAACGTATTCCAAATCCGTAGGAAAAACTTTGTCTCATTAGTCATTATCCTTACTTAAATTCCAGTCATATTTTCTAGTGATAATACTGTATCTTTTCTATTTCAAACTCTGGCCTTCAAACTGAAATCAAAGTTGATAGTGAATAGTAGGAAAGATCATGATGAAAAAATGCCATATGGGGAAGAAGGAAGGCACTAATGACAAATATTGTTAGGTCCCAGGTAATTCACTATACCTGGGTGGACAAATAAATCTTAGCTGCTTTAATGCCTAATATGACCTTTTTTTTTTTAAAGAAATGGATTAAATTTGGTGTGATGCACCATTGATTTTTTTTTATTGAGGTATAATCAACATACCACATTATATTAGTTTCAGGTGTACAATATAGTGATTCGATATTTGTAATTAGAAAATAAGCACCACAATAAGTTTAGTTAACATCCATCACCATACATAGTTAGAGAATTTTTTACTTGTGATGAGAACTTTTAAGATTTACTCTCTTAGCAACTTTCAAATATGCAATACAGTATTATTAACTATAGTCATGTCAGGGAGGAAAATTTTTTCCTCTACTTTTCTAAGTTCTTCTGGCTGGTCTAAGAATTAAATTGACATGAGACATATTAACAGGAGAAAATCAAATTTAATTTTGTATGTACAGGGACTCCGTAGGAATATTAGGCCCATAGGCAGTCAAGCAATTGAGGCTTATAAGCTATCCAGAACTAAGGAGAAAGCAGTAGAGGTCTGGGACTTCAAAGGGAAGAAAGGCAACTAACAGGAAGTTGAAAAGAGCAAATTTTGGTAAACAAATGTTTCTGGGCCATACAGAAACAATGGACACAGAGAGGACCTTGATCACAGACTTCGCTAGCTTCCTCCTTGTCTACCATACCTGTAGTTATCTATGGTGACAGCTCTTCTCCTGGAACAGGTCCTCTATCTAAATTCTTTTAGGCACTTAAGGGGGAGGGAAAAGCTCTTCCTGAATCTTTTGTTTCTTAAAAATAATCAGCCTAAAAATAGTCCTCATGCCAAAGAGGCACATTTTGGGGTGGCAAATTTGCCCCCCTACAGTCGTCATGCTGTACATTACATCCCCATGACTTATTTATTTTATAACTGGGAGTTTGTGCCTTTTGACTCCCTTCACCCATTTCACTGCCCCCTCTCCCCCCCCCCCCCCCCCCCCCGCCTCTGGCAACCACTAATCTGTTCTCTGTATCTGTGAGCTTGTTTTTTTTTTCCTTTGGATTCCACATATAAGTGAGATCACACAATATTTGTCTTTCTCTGTCTGACTTATTTCACTCAGCATAACGCCCTTGAGGTCCACCCATGTTGTTGCAAATGGCAAGATTTAAATATCAGATCGTTTACCTCATATGGAAATGAGCCTCAGCTGGGTCTGCATCAACAGGGCATGTGCAGCCGCCTCTGCCTAAAAACAAGCAGTAAGTGGAGACTTCCCCACCAACATAATTTCCTGCCAACATGTGCTTTCCCCAGTAGTCATTGTATAGTCTCTGTCCTCTGCTTTCTGGGTAGAAAGGGAAACGGTCACTTGCTAAGATCAGCTCTGTTCAGACCAGTTTTCCAGCTTCCTGTAACCTTTCAAGTAAGCATTATACTCTGATCTCTTCCTCCCAAGCACAAATCTACCCCAAACTTTGTACTAAAGGGAGAGATTCTGCTGCTGGAATTGGACTTTCTTTCTGAAAATGAGTTCAGTCTTTCAAAAAATACAGACTTAAGAAAGACTCTTAAAGAAGACCCTTTCTTCTACTGTTTCTATCCATATGTAACTTTGCAAATGAAACCATCTGTTTCACAACTGTAGCCAAGGCCTCAACATGGTTTCTCTCACTAATTTTAGTTTAGGAGTTTCATCTAATCCATGGTGCATATAAATTCTTGCTACACCTAGATTCTTAGACATTCCAGGCTAGCCCTGACATGTTGTGGAGTCACAAATGCAACATCACTACACTTCAGAAGTGCAGAAAAAACATGGCTTCCTTATTTAATCTTCCTCATGATTTTATCCCAGACACAAAGACACTTCTTTTCATAGCACCAGCAATTTTGATCCTATTCATCTTCCACTACATACAAGGCTCAATCTTTTATAGCATTAGAGTTCCAGAACCCCTGATTTCTGGTTTGTCTTGGATATAGGGTAAATTCCTTCCCAACATTTCAGCCAGGCAAACAGCTGGCTTCTCTGACTTACCTTGGGGGCATGTGGGAGTTTCTTCATCCCTGCCTCCTCCTACCCTTGTCATCCCTCCTAAAATCAAGTATGTTCCATGAGTACTTAATGAAACTCCTTCTTTGTCTAACCTCTCTATGATGCATTTTTTACTGTGCTACGTACCACCACCCCATGCCCAAGTTGGTTCTGGGATAGAGTATAATTAGGAGGTCCTCTATAAGGCAATGCCCAATAAAAGACCATCTCTATTTTTTCTTCTCCATAACCTAAGTCATGTCCCTTCAGGGACTTGGGCAAAGAGAAGAGGACAAAAGAAGTATGTATCTCACTGTTAGCTTCCTCTCCTTCTCTCCTTTGTTTCTCTTCCTTTTTTTCCCAATTGGCATCCAAAGGGGAAAGCATAGGCTTTCCCCCTTATTTTTTTCTTTGTGGTAAAGATGCCTGTCACACTATATTCTTCTTTTATTCTGGAACCACCAAGTTTCATTAGTGTCAGAAGGCATAATCTAACTACATGATGAAAGAAATGACTAAGTTCTAGTAGATCTAGTTAGTTCATCAGGCGTGGCTCTTGACTTCTTAAAAGTAAGTTTGTGAGATTGAGAAATCTATTCTCCATTCACAAAAGCTATTTTTCCCCAATTTTTTGAGGAGAGGTAAATTTTAGAGACAAAGCTAATATTTGACCTCTTGAACAAACACATACTTGTTTGTTCCCTCTCTTGTCCACTTGGGTGATAAGTTTTGTGGTTCAATCTTGGAGGTGGATAAAAAGGAAGATGATTTAAAGGGAAGTGCAAATATGTCAGTTGAAATGTTAAAAATATTAGACCCATTCCAGAAATGTTAACTATTTCACGTTTCTGTAAAATTTGTACTAATTAGAAGCTTTATACAATGCAACTTCAATTAATCTGAACTCAATAACATTGTCAAGTATCTGATGTGGGCTTGATTTCTGCCTTTGTGTCAAATATTCCAATAGGATATATATTTCAAATATGAGTCTATTGTATTTCCTTACAGGAATTCAGGTCATTGCCTAGTGAAAAGAAAGAATATTCTGTTTAAGAAGAAAGAAAGAAAAAAGAGAGGGAGAGGAAGAAGGGGAAGAAGGAGGAGGAGGAGGACAGCGACAACAATGATGAGGATGATTACACAGGGAGGGAGGGAAAGAGAGAGGAGAAGGAGGAAGGACAGAAGAAGAGCAGGAGAGAAAGACGGAAGGAAGGAGAGAAAGAGAGGAAGGAAGGAGAGAAAGAGAGAGAGAGAAAGAAAGAAGGAAAGAGAGAGAAAGAAACTCTTCAGTAACTTCCTTTTCTCCTAGAGTTTCCCTGATATGGGGATTTGATTCTATCTTATTCTCTACCTTTTTTTCCATTATGTAAAGACTGTGCTCCCACACATTTTACTCAAGATAGTCAAATGTGCACTATTATTATTACTCTCATTTCACCCCATTATATGAAAAATTATTTAAAAGCTAGAGAGAATTCCACAAAGGTGAACTTGATAAGATTCATCACGTAGAAAGCAACTTCAACAGCCAGTCAGCTCTATGCAAAGAGGAACAGAACGTGATAACCTTCTGGTTATCCTGGGTTAGGAATTACCTTGAAACCACTGTGATCTTAAGGTATTCTATATAATTCCTCTGGTACACTTTTACTGTACCTCTAGGTTAAAACTCCTCAAATGCATACCTAACACTCAAATTACAAACGAAACATACTAAGAAAAAAGTGAATCAGGGAACTTGTTCTATAGGAAAGAGGACTTTTCAAGTCACATTTAATTTCAGGTAGTAAAAATTCTCAAATGCTTTTTAGCATTTTTGTTTGTGTTTCTTTCACTGTGAGACCAACCTAAGTCATCTCTTGAATTTTACTACAGGATGGCAGACAAAGTCATTTTTGAGTTTAGTTTGTATTACTATATATAATGTGTTCAAAAATCAAAGATGTCAGCAGGAGCAGATGTGTACAGGAGTGCCTGTTCTCTACTCTTGTAACGCCACTTTCCTTTTAGGTACAAAGCATTTTCCTTGGAGAGAGAGAGACATAAAGATAAAACTATTAATTTTTTTTCTCAAAATGTATAAAGCTTTGGTATCAAAATCAAGCATTTTCAGAACTCAGTTACATGTGCATTATGTTGTGTTGTGCCCCAATTTTTCCATATATCCCTTCTGCTCCATTCTTTTCACTTCTCTGCATTGCTCTGTCCCGAGAGGCTGACCTCTGCAGTGGCCATGACTCTCTCTTGATGTCAGCCCATTTCCTGTATTACCACTTGCTGGTTCCCTGAACCCTGCCCACAACTTTGAAATGAATCTCCTTTTATTAAACTCCTTTTAACTACTCATTTATTTCTTGCCAGAACCCTGACAATAAATGTGCTTGTATAAAGTGTTACACACATGGGCAAACTTTATTATTTAAAATGAGTGCTGTTATTGCCTATTAAACAAAATCTTGTGACTACACAAAACTACAGAAAATTTCTTTCAAAGAATAGCAATTATCCAATGTAGAGTAACTGTCAGATTTAATACTTTTTCTGATAAATCTTAAGCTGTAATGTCAAATTAAATATTCTTATACATATATACAAATAATATTCCTTACATCTTGAAACTGACTAAGGAACTGTGCTTAGTTTAAGTGATTTCTAAAGAAGTAAGAGATTAAATGATAAATTCCTTTTTATAACAAGAAATAGGCTTTAAAGCACTAAGGCTAAAATACATTCAAATTAGAGGTAGATTTTTAAAAACATCTAGCTTTAGGATAGTATATCATACTAGATTACTAAAAGATGGATTTGACAAGTTTTGGACTCAAGTAGTAGATCTTGGGTCCCAAAACAAAAATATATTAGGAACTATTTTGTGGGAAACACAACAGCTCCATCCCATTTTATTTACTTTTTCCATGTTTCATAAACATTGTTTTCTTGAACTTCCTGTGACATATATATGTGTTTGCATATCCATCCATCCATTCATCCATTCATTCTTTCCTTCATTGTTTATGTCTGTGTCAGGCATTCTGCTAGATGTTGAGGATACAGTGGTAAAAACTGGTAAGATCTCTGCCCACATGGAATTTAAATTAATGAGAGAGAAATTAATAATAAACCAATACACAAGGCGACTGGATTTTGTGATAACATCTGCAAAGGTAATAAATGGGAAGTTGAATTACAGAGAAATAGAGTTGTCAGGAATGTCCTCTCAGAGAACATGGCATTTGACTTGAGACTTGAAAAAGGAAGATGAACAATGAAAGGTAACAACAGAAAATGTTAGGAAATCGAAAGGAACAGAGAATAATATAGTTAAGCAGACTAAAGAATTTTCACATTTGCAATGCAATTTTTTTGTAGACTTTATCATTATTTTAATACTTTTTGTGAATCCAGATTAGGTGGTTAAGGAACTTGCTCTCATCAACCACTTTCTGTATTACAAAAAATAAACATATTTTAAGTTGTGTTTTTATCATATATAATGTCTAAAACTATCAACTTTTGCCTCTTATGTACTTATTTATTGAGCCCCTATTACATTCAAAGTATCGTGCTATGCTTTGAGTATCAAAAGATCAGAAAAAAAGATACATTGCCTATCCTCATAGATGAATAGTCTTGTGAGAAATATACACATTTAAACAAGTAATTAAAATAAAATGTGACAAGTGGTTTGAAAGAGGTACCGGGTATGAAGGAAGTCCACTATAGAGGCATCCAATCCAGTCTAGCAGATTTGGGAAAGACTTCTTGGAGTAAAGTTGTTTATTATAGAACAAAGAGAAACTCTGGAATTAAATTATAAGGTAAAGTTTCTTTCAGGCTAGCAAACGAGATATATCTTCTTAATGGCCTGTGCAATCAATAGAGGTTTAATAATTTCAAAATATAGTATTTTTTACTGTAAATTGTTGGCTTGCTAAAATAAGACATTTAATTTATATAGTCAAAAACAATCATGCATACAAATAATAATAATAAGTATAAAGATCTGAACACATTATAAATTCTCTTATGTATTTCCAGGAAATCTTATCACTATCAAGATCTAATCAATGAAGCTGCTTAAAATTTGCAGGAAGTCAATGAAAGTTTGATTTTTTTCTGCTTTTTAACTTTATATTATTAATTAGTAATGGCCTTAAGTTCTTTCATGATACCCCTTTTCCCTTAAATAAAAGTTTGATGAAGGGTCTCTTTGCCCTTTTTTAATTGCAAAGTGAAAAGTCATCCATCTAAGAGAAAGTCCCTCATTATTTTTGTGGACCCCTGTGGGGAATATAAGATTAATAGTCATTCTATATATTTAGATGTGCAATCTGAGAAACTGAAAGTAACTTTTAGATATATTCTCTCTGCAATACTAATTGTCCAGATTCCTAGCAATGAGATTTCCTATATATCCCCAAATAAATAATTTATATTGTATTAAAAAAAATCAAGATGTAGGGCCAGCCCAGTGGTGTAGTGGTTAAGTTCATGTGCTCCACTTCAGTGGCCCAGGGTTCATGGGTTCAGATCCCGGGTGTGGGCCTACACACCGCTCATCAAGCCACGCTGTGGCAGCATCCCACATACAAAATAGAGGAAGATTGGCACAGATATTAGCTCAGGGCCAATCTTCCTCACCAAAAAAAAAAAATCAAGATGTTTGTATTAATACATAACAAAAATAAATTTTAAGAACTTCCATAGTAATCATATACATAAAAAGCTATAGTTTGAATATCTAATGTACCACTATTACTCATAGTGGTAAAATGAATATGTGTTTTAAGAATATTATGGAGTATTTATCTTATCAATACATGGGAATTTGTTTAAGGACTCTTGCCACTCATGCATTAAGCAGTTTAATCATCAATGTAAGGCCTATGTTATTTCAGGTAAAAAGCTGCTTAAAAGAGAACAGTAGGGTGTCCATATACTTTTTCATATAATCTAGAATATGGAGTGCTATCAATTATTACATTGATGCAATAGGCATAGATCTGGACTGTCCTCAGCAAACCAGGACCTATGGTCACCCAAGTTGAGAGCCTCATTTTAGGCTTATGTCCAGTAGGAAACTAAATTTAACTACTTCCTACCTCTTATTCTTTTTTTCTTTGCCCTGATTCATATATATACATATATATTTATATATTCAAACTTAATCTATTTTAATTTTTGACTATGTCTCCATAAATAACATTAAATTATTCTTGGAAGAATGAGCTGGATCAATTGATCAATCTATTGATAGATAGATATAGAGCGGTAAATAAAAGTAAACAAAAACAAAACAGATGTAGAATTAAGAGCAAACATGAGTTAAGGTACGGCCCCTGCTCTTAGGAAGCTTATATTATACTAGAGTCTTGCTACTCAGAGTTTAGCTAGCAGCAGCATTACCTTGGAGCTTTATAGAAATGCAGAATCTGAGGCCATGCCCCAGACATGCTGAATCACAATCTGCATTTTAACAAGGTCCCAAATAATACCTATATGTACACTAAAGTTTGAGACGTACTGCTTGAGAGGGTGCTTCAGGTGTAATTAGCATCAAAAGCCCCACTAGAAGCTTTTCTACTTCCTATTCAAGGTTTTTCTCTGCTTCCTACATGAAACGAGAAATCATTTGTCTAGTTATCATTGCAGGATTTTTGAATGAATACTTCAATTACAGGTCATCCATCATTATACAGACTGCTAAAGCTAAAGAAGGACTTCAGACTTGTCTCTTCATAAAGTTTCTGCCTCTCCAACCACAAGCAGAAGCAAAAATTTAATCATTTAGTACCGAAAGCAAGTGATTCCACTCTCCTGTGGGGTACCATGTCATGTGCTAAGCCAGAATCTTGAGTCATCCTGGCTGCTTTGTGGAATTACTTATATATCTCCTTTTTCCTCTGCAAAATACTTAAGCTGAATGCAGCGATAAATCAAATGTCTGTTTGCCCATTACCAGAGAAACTAGCACCTGCAACTTTGTTTAGATCCTTCTCCCTTCTGATACAAACTACCTTCCTAAAACTTATAGGCTTACATGCATTCCAGGATATAATTTTAAAACACATTTAAACAGAATTAAGGAGAAGGTTACATGAGATGAGTGATTTTACCAGAGGCAGCCATTTTCTGTAAATTAAAAAGTTTATGTGTAAAATATAAAAGATAATGCTTAATATATCTTAAAATATAAAAGATAGCTCAGGTTTTTCAATGATGTTGGTTAGGTTGCATATCAAGAAAACAAAATAAGCTAGCAGAAAGTGACTTGGGTATTTGTTTTTCCTCTACAGGTGCATCTGATACAAAATGTTACACTGATGACTACACTGTTACTCCTATGAAACGTAAGGTATGTAAATTTATAGATGTTTTTGTCTCCCCTGGTAGTTAATAAATCCCTGGAGGGCAGCAAAAGGATTGTATTTATCCTTCTATCGTTTGCTTCCACTCAATAACACCCAAAGATATTTGTTGAAAAATTAGAATGCTTGATACCTTCAAGCTTTGAATATATGTATGATTATACAGACAAACACACACACATGTGTGTGTATATATACATATATGCAGAGAGAGAGGGGAAGAAGAGAGCACTGCAGTCAAAGGGCAAAAGGATAAGAGCAAAAAGGGGGACTGAGGAAAAATAGAAGTGAAAGTAGAAAATAGAACAAATTCCATAGATAGCATGAAGAGGATAGTGAAGAAAAGAATATTAGAATCCTGGTGGAGCCAGATTAAGTAGAATCTAGAATTTATGGTAAAGAGTTTAGAATTTATCCTGTAGACCAGTGGTTCTCAAATTTAATTACGCAACAAAAACTTTTGGAGGACTTCTAGTTTCTGATTCAACATAAAAAGCTTGGGAAGATGGGAGAAAAATTCCTTGTGCTTCCAGCAGGAGAAGGGGAAAAGTAACCATTTATATGCCCAGGGTACACAGTTCTCCTTAACAAAGGCCTGCCCTCAAGGGAAAATATTTTACCAGAGCCTAACTGACCTGGGATTTACTAACTATGGAAGGGAAATACCCAACTCCAGCCCCCTGTAGCTTTCCTGTATTACCAAGCAGGTGGGAGTGGGAGGAAAGCTGAGAAGCACTTGGGAAGGGCACAGCCCAGGGACACAGCTCACAGAAAGTTGATTCTTTGTAAAGATCAATAAAATTGATTAACCTCTAGCCAGGCTAACCAAGAAAAAAAGAGAAGGCACAAATTACTAATATCAGAAATGAAAGAGGGGCCATTACTACCAATCCCATGGACATTGAAAGGGTAATAAAAAATATTCCGAACTGTATACCCACAAATATGATAACTGAGATGAAATGGAACAATTGCTTGAAAGACACAATCTATCAAAACATCATTCCTAATGGTGAGAAACTAGATGCTTTGCATCTATGAATAGGAAGAAGGCAAGGATGATCCCTCTCACCATTCCTGTGCAATATCATGCTAGAAATCCTAGCTAATGCAATATAATACAAAAAAAAGATATAAAAGGCATACAGATTGGAAAGGAAGAAATAAAACTGCTTTCTTTCACAGATGGCATGATTGTCTAGAAAAATCCCAAACAATTGATGGAAAAAAAAACCCAAGATCTCCTATAACTAATAAGCGATTATAGTAAGGTTGCAGCATACAAATATACACTATAAAAGTCAATCACTTTCCTACATACCAGCAATGAACTGTTACAAGAAATTGTAATTTGAATATAAAACACAACACTATTTACATTAACAAAAAATGAAATATTTATGTATAAATCTAACAAAATGTGGATAAGATCTTGTCAACTTAAAAAGCAAATTTGCCTGTTATTTTATTTCAAAATGAGTTTATTTAGGAATAGGCAAAAGAATTACAATTCGGGATGTGCATGCTATGGCAAACAATAGGCAAATCCAGCAAAGAAGGGGAGCCACTTTTGTAGAGAAAAGGGAGGAGTAAGGAGGGACTGTTCTAAATGAAAATCCATTGGGGGCAAGTAACAGGGTGGCAATGACTTCTCATTGGTTGAGCTGTGGTGCTTCTCATTGGCTAGGCTGTTGGCAGGTGGGGAGAAAAATCTCCCTTCAGTAGTAAAGTAATTTCACTTCCTGTCAGAGATGCAAGTCTCAGTTTCTTCCTGTTTAATGTAACTGACAATGTATGATAGGGTGTGAGAGACCCGCTCCAGGCCTTCCCAATTCCAATTTAGTTAAGGTTTCTTTTGTTAATTTCCACAATCTATATGGGGAAAACTATAGAAAACTATAAAATTGATGAAAGAAATCAAAGAATATCTAAATAATTGGAGAGATATTCCATGTTCATGGATGGGAAAAATCGATATTGTCAAATTATCAGTTCTTCCCAACTTGACCTATAAATTCAATGCAATGCTAATAAAAATCCTAGCAAATTACTGTGAGGATACTGACAAGCTGATTCTAAAATTTATATGGAAAGACAAAACAAAAACAAAAACTACCCCAGAAACAGAATTGCCAAAACAACGTGAAAGGAGAACAAAGTTGGAAGACTGAAACTACCTGACTTCAAGACTTACTATAAAGCTACAATAATCAAGACAGTGTGGTATTGGCAAAAAATAGAAAAATAAACCAACAGAACAGAATACAGAGGCAAAAAATAGACCCACACAAATATAGTCAATTTATCTTTAACAAAGGAGCAAAAGTAATTCAATGGAGGAAGTATACTCTTTTCAACAAATGGTACTAAAACAATTGGACATGCACATGCAAAAAACTGAATCTAGACACAGACCTTAAACCTTTCACACCATTAACTCAAAATGGATCACAGACCTAAATGTAAAACACAAAACTGTAAAGCTTTTATAAGATAAATAGGAGAAAATCGAGGTGAACTTGGTTTTGGTGATGAGTTTTCAGGTACATTGATACAATTGATAAATTGGACTTCATTAAAATTAGAAACTTCTGGGGCCGGCCCGGTAGCATAGTGGTTAAGTTTGCCAGCTTTGCTTCAGTGGCCTGGGGTTCACAGGTTCAGATCATAGGTGCGGACCTATGCACCACTTATCAAGCCACGCTGTGGCAGGCATCCCACATATAAAGTAGAGGAAGATGGGCACAAATGTTACCTCAGGGCCAATCTTCCTCAGCAAAAAGAGGAGGATTGGCAACAGATGTTAGCTCAGGGCTAATCTTCCTCACAAAAAAAATAGAAAGTTCTGCTCTGTGAAAGACACTGTTAACAGCATAAAAAGGCAAGCTGCAGACTAGGAAAAAATGTTTATAAATCACATATCTGGCAAAGTACTCATATCCTGAATATGTAATGAACACAAAACTCAACAATAAGAAAACAAAAAATCCAACTGAAAAATGAGCCAAAGATCTGAACAGGCAACTCAAGAAAGAAGATATATTAGCGGCAAATAAGCATATGAAAAGATGCTCAACATCATATGTCATTAGGGAATTACAAATCAAAACAACAAAGAGATACCACTATACGCCTATTAGAATGACTAAAATCCAAAAAATTAAACATACAAAATGCTGACGAAGATGTGGAGCGAAAGGAACTCTCACTCATTGCTGATGGGAATGTAAAGTGGTACAGCTGCTTTGGAAGACAATTTGGCAGTATCTTACAAAACTAAACATACTCTTACCATATGATCCAACAACTGTGCTTCTACATGTTTGTCTCAATGAGATGAAAATTTGTGTCCACACAAAAACCTGCACATGGATATTTGCAGCAGTTTTATCAATAATTGCCAAAAATTTGAAGCAACCAAAATGCCCTTCAATAGGTGAATAGATTAAAAAACTGTGGTATACCCATACAATGGCATATTATTCAGCTACAAAAATAAATGAGCTACAAGCCACAAAAAAGGCATGGAGGAACCTTACGAGCATATTGCTAAGTGGAAGAAGCTAGTCTGAAAAGGCTACATATTGTATGAATCCAACTATATGACATTCTGGAAAAGGCAAAACTATAGAGACAATAAAATTTTCAGTGATTACCAGGTGCTCAGGAGGAGGGTGGGAAGGATGAACAGGTGAAGCATAGGAGATTTTTAGGACAATGAAACTATTCTGCATGATGCTGCAATGGTGGATACATGACATTATGCATTTATTAAAACCCATGAACTGTACAACACAAAGAGTGAACCTAATGTAAACTATGGACTTTAATTGATAATAACGTATCAATAGTGGTTCATCACTTGTAACAAATGTACCACACTAATGCAAGTTGTTAATAGTAGGGAAAAATGTATGTGTGGAGAAGAAGGGGTATATGGGAGTGCTCTGTACTTTCTGCTCAATTTTTCTGTAAACCTAAAACTGCTCTAAAAAAAGTATATCAGTACAAAAGAAAATCAACACCAGAATGGCTTGTTCAAATATAGATCACTGGGCTCCATCTCCAGAGTTTCTGATTCAGTTGGTCCTGGATAAGACTGTACAAGTTGTATTTCTAACAAGCTACCAGGTAATTCTCATGTTGCTGGCCCTTGGATAGTACTTTGAGATCTAATGCTTTAGGTAAATTGAATTCATTGAAGATATTTAAGCAGGACTTTCACAACAAGAG
Organism: Tapirus indicus; assembly: GCA_031878705.1. Taxonomy (NCBI): domain Eukaryota; kingdom Metazoa; phylum Chordata; class Mammalia; order Perissodactyla; family Tapiridae; genus Tapirus; species Tapirus indicus. Next base: position 27,757,254 of record CM062942.1, on the reverse strand, counting down.
AACATTTTTAGGAAGGTAAATTTGGCAACAGTCTGTAAAATAAATTAGAGGGGAGCATGATACTGGAAACAGAAATTTTAAGTAATTGAATACTGAATTTCATTGGTGGAAATTAAGACAGGTGATGGAAAAAGTGGTATAGTGGTAGAATGGTACTTAGCCAATCATTTGGATGTGGGATATGAAGGAAAAGGAAGGGAAAAGTTAAGTGAGTTTTAGAGTGGGCATGTCTGGGGGAATAATCCTGCCATAAATAGAAATAGGGAAGAGATATAGAGAAACAATTAGAGAGGAAATACTGTGAGACAAAGAGAAAATATAAAATATATCTGCTAGTTTTCAACTTTTGATCACAATCTCTCACTACAGATAGCTTTGGCCTCATATAAGAACTATTGCCTTTCAAGAACTTACATTTAACTTCTACAACTTTTAAAAGAATTAAAGTAGAAAGAGAACTGCTTTTATAAAGTTAAAAGAGAAATCTCATATTCCATGACTTAACTAAGGCAGGTGTGTACTTGTCTATCCTGTGTTAAATGTCACCAGAGACTCAAGGCCCAAAACACTAATAGGGGTTTATTTTCCAAAAAATCTCCTTAACTATCTTTTTTTTCTTTTTTAAATAATAGATTTATTGAGATACAATTCACACATTTAAAATGTACAATTCACTGTTTTTTAGTAGGACCATAGAGTTGGGCAACAATCACCACAGTCAATTTTAGAACATTTTCATTACTCCAAAGAAACCCTGTACCCATAGCAATCACATCTCATTTCTCCTCAAACCTTAACTATCTTTTTCTTGAAGGCAAACTGGAAATGTCCAATAGATGCAAAGGAAGCATTGTTATTTAACGGCTTTATCTGTGTTGGCCCATTTCTCCCCAACTTGACTGCAAAATCCTGCATGGTTGCTTGGCAAGGGCTATATTTAATTTTGCGTTTGGTGGTGGTGTTAAATCTGTCTGGCACAGTGCAGTGCTGTGAGCATAATCACATCAGTATATTTGGTTGGAAATGGAAATGAATGAGTAACAAGAACTCATGGATTTCCTTTTAATAACCACCCAGTGCTGAAACTAACCCTTTGACTTTCTATACTGCTCAATTTCTCCATTTTGTTTTCTTTAAATAATTGTGTATTATCCCTTTTTTTCATGATCTGGATTCTGCTTAGTTTCTATAAATTTTCTGTACAACATGGAAACAAGTGCAAATCCTAGTGTCCTAATGAAGGTCTGATTAGTGTCCAGTAAGTGTTATAGATGTGTACCTATGTTCATAGTCAATTAAATTGAATTATCGCTTTATATTTAGCCTAAGTGATTTATTTTAGCTCATTTTCTAATGATTAAAACCTGGTCTGGATTCATCTGGGATCTATAGATATGAGATTACAATTGATGCCCAGTAGTTCTCTTCCAGGGGAAGGAACACCACTACGCATCTAAACACATTTCTCTGGAGGTAATCTAATATTTTGCAATTGTCTTGTGTGCTATAATTTTCAATATACTTTTAAAGAAATTACCTCAATTGACAATTGCAACCTACCTGCATAGTGAGAAAGAATGGATATTCTTATTTTCATTCTGTAGGGGAAACTGAACGGCCACAAGATTCATTGTTTACCCAATTTCATAAAACTACTGATGGCTTTAAAACCAGAATTCCATTCTCCAGTGTTCTTGTGGTCTACTGTGCTGTCTCCACATGTTGGGTAGTAATCCAGGACCCTCAGATGCAGTAAGATGTCGGTAAAGGCTGGCTGCTTGTTTATGCCATTAGAATTAGTGGTGATTGGGTCAATTTGATTTATGTTTCACTTTAATTTGTGTGTCCAAAGGCTACTGTAATGATTAATCACAAGGATAAAGAACATGTTACTTTAACTTTGGTAAAATGCATTACACACAGTTTGTAATTCTTGGGACCTAGCTCACTTTTCATGTCTCAAATGCCTTCACTTTCTGTTTTAATCACTTCTCTCAAAGCTTTACTTTTCCTCATGATTCTTGTGTCACCAATCTTGTATACATTTAATCTATTTTTCTAACAAGTTAATTTAAATCTGTCACAGTGGGGTCTCCTTTCATTTTTTTTCCACAGAAAATTAAATTTGACTTCAATGTCACACATCTCTCAACTACACATTTTTATGATTACTTCCAACTTCTTTTATCACCCACTAAAATGCATTGATGGAGTAACATGAGACTGGGATCAAATTAAAATTCCACAGGATGGATACAATCAATATTAAACAAGGTCAAGGGACTTGGATTTGCTGGATTAGTTGCATATGTCACATTTAGCCTCTAGAGTTGTTTTATTTCCAGTATTCATAAGCCTTGAGCTTGGCATAGAGGAAAACAATGGAGATTTATTGCCATTTTCGTATTTTACCAAGATATGAAGTCATACTCACTAATCTTATCTGCCTTCTGAGATGTGGCATGGATGTGGTGAGCTCTGAGCTTCCTTCTCCATCATAGTACTAGCAAGACTAGTACAATGTATAGGTTCCTAGAAAATCAGTCATGCTCAGTGATAAAAGTGGCTTGGGCAGAAGCACTAAGTGCAAAAGCCTCCGGATAAGTCACTAGTGTGTTATATAATAAAAAGATAAACACAGTAACATTAGAATGTAGGTAATGTGTCTATTCCTCAGTTCAACTCCTTAGGATTTAAGATAACATTCAAGGAATGTCTGTTATATTCTTCTCCTATTAGAAAATAACAGACATCCCTTAGATACTCTGCTAGGTCTTAAGGTGTTGAACTGAGGAATAGATACAACACAGCAAAATGAAAGGGGGCAGGCATCAGTGATTTGTTTGGTTAAAAAAGGGTAAGTTTTGTACATGAAGAAGCAACATGAAAACAAATCTCACTATGGTCAGGACAAGTGTTTGGGGACATCCAGAGAGAATAAATGTAATACTTTCACTATTTTTAATGGTAAGGATATGGGCATTTAATCAGGAATTATGTCTCATTTATGCAACACCTTAGTCTTATATTTAATCTAGATCTCTGATTTGTCAACATTTTCTTATACGTGAAGGCAGCAAAAGGAAAGGCTCATCAAAAATGCAAGAGCTTAGACACAACCAGTTTGGAGTCACTGAGCTTCTGAAGTTTAGCATCTATAGAATGTTTTTAGGGGCTGGATAACAGCTGCTTTGACAGCTACCAATGTGTAATGACTTGAAATGAAGGAGGTATAAGTTTCCTGGTAGAGAAGGAAGGAGAGATTTGAGGACTAGGCACAGAGTGAGATCATAGGGAGATGGTCTTGGGGTTGTAAACAAAAGGCAATATAAGGAGTTTGCATGTTTAGCAATTTCTTAAGCTGGGCAGACTTTTCTCTCTCGGATCTAGTAGACATATAAATGAATTAAATGTATGTTTCACAAGCACTCAACCTTTCTACCTAGTAGGCATTGCTGCATGGACAATATTCATGTCAACTCTATCTTTGAGATATATCCTGAACAGACATTTTGCCACATTCATCACCTATGTAAGGACCACATTAGACTACATCATTATCGTCTCTCACCTGGATTATTGTAGGTATTACAAGTGGTCTCTCTTTTCTCTCTCCGGTTCCCAGATAGCCCCTTTTCAAACTTAAATTATGACATGATACTTCTCCACTTAAAACCTCCCAGTGACTTCTTTTCTCATTGAGCATAAAAATTTTAAAGCCTTCACCTCGGCTTAAAAGTTTTTATATGATTCAACACCTTGTAACCTTTTTGAAGTTACTCTCTACTTCTTTCTTCATAGATCACTGCACTTAAGCCAGACTAGCCAGTGCTGGTGGTCTAGTGGTTAAGATTCAGTGCTCTCACCACTGTGGCCCGGGTTCATTTTCTGGTCAGGGAACCACACCACCTGTCTCCAGTTGTTTACTGTAGCGACTGCATGTTGCTGTGATGCTGAAAGCTATGCCACCGGTATTTCAAATACCAGCAGGGTCACCCATGGTGGACAGGTTTCAGCAAAGCCTCCAGACTAACACAGACTAGGAAGAAGGACCTGACCACCCATTTCTGAAAAAATTGGCCATGAAAACCCTATGAATAGCAGCGGAGTATTGTCTGATATAGCGCCCGAAGGTGAGAGGATGGGGCAAAAAGACTGAACAGGGTTCAGCTGTGCTGTACACGGGGTCACTAGGAATTGGAATCAACTCCACGGCACTAATAACAAAAGGGATAATGCCTGCCTTGCCCTACCCACCACTTTACAAGTGAGGGTCCACTCAGATAAGACAGCCAGGTCACAGTAGTACCTAGCATAGTCTCATGAAAACCTCTTGGTAAAACCTGTGTTAGTCTAGTATTGCTGCTGTAACACGACTGCAAACTCAGTGGCTTAGAACAAAAATTTATTTTCTCACAGCTCTAGGAGTTGGAATCGAATCCATGGCACTAACAACAACAAAAAGCCACACTGGCCACGTAGCTTTCCTCAAACATGCCAACAGTGGGCTCATCTCAAGGTCTCTGCACTGGCTGTTCACTTTACCTGTAATAGTCTTCCCTCAGATACTTACATGACTCACATTCTCACTTCATTACATAATGGTCTCTGCTTAAATAACAACATATCAAAGAGGCCTTTTGTGACCCAATTATATAAAATAGTAACTTACCTCTGGCACTTTCCATCATACTGTCCTGCTTTATTTTGCTTAATCTTTACCAATTATCACCACTTGATATATTGCCTATATTTTATTGCATTTTAATTTGCCATTCCTGTTTAGAATACAAGCTATATGAGAATAAGAATTTTCTGTGTTTTCTTTACCATTATATTTTTATGGCCCAGAAAACACATAGCACATAGAAGACATTCAATAAATAGCTGTTAAGAATATAAATATGTAAAAAGAACAAATGATGGGAGAAGCAAAGCTTATTTTTCTGAAGCGATGGCATTTAGGTTATCGATTGCTACACAGCAAACTATACCAAAACTTGGTGTATTAAAACCACAATCATTTTATTATCTCACAAATTTGTGTGTCAGAAATTCAAACAATGCCAATGGTGTTTACAGAAGTCTTTCAGTGGTGTTTAGCTGACAGATGGCCTGGTCTACTGAGATGGCTTCACTTAGATGTCTATCGCCTTAACAGAGGTGGCTAGAATGCTGGGCTCAGTGAATTCTGTCAGCTGGAATACCTAGACATGGCCTATTTGGCATGACAATCTCTGAGTATTGAGACTCCTTACATGTGGCTCTGGGCTCCAAGAGCAAGTGCTTCAGCAAATAAGGAGGAAGCTACATGGCCTTTTACAAGTTAGCTTCAGAAGTTACACAGCATCACTTCCACCATATTATATTGGTTGAAGCTTCACAAGCCAACTGAGATTCAAGGGAAGGGTATGTACATCCCATCTCTCAATGAACAGGGTGTCAACCTGTGGCCATGTTTTATTTTTTACTGAGATAAAATTGACATATAACATATTAGTTTCAAGTGTTCAACATAATGATTTGATACTTGTATATATTGCAAAATAATCACCACAATAAGTCTAGTTAACATCCATCACCATACATAGTTACAATTTTTTTTCTTGTGATGAGGACTTTTAAGATTTACTCTCTTAGCAACTTTCAAATATACAATATTATTAACTATAGTCATCAATGCTGTACATTACATCCCCATGACTTATTTATTTTATAACTGAAGTTTGTACATTTTGACCCCCTTCACACATTTTGCTCACTCCCCACCCCTCGCCTCTGGGAACCACCAATCTGCTCTCTGTTATCTATGAGCTTGGTTGGGGTTCTTTTTTGGATTTTAGATTCCACATATAAGAGAGATCATATGATATTTGGCTTTCTCTGTCTGACTTATTTCACTTAGCATAATGCCCTCAAGGTTCTTCCATGTTGTCACAAATGGCGATATTTACTTCCTTTTTATGGCTGAATAACATTCCAATATATATATTACATTTCATCATCCATCCATCGTTGGACACATAGGTTGCTTCCACGTCTTGGCTATTGTAAATAATGCTCCAGTGAACATGGGGGTGCAGATATCTTTTCAAGTTAGTGTTTTTGTTTTCTTTGGATAAATACCCAGAAATGGAATTGCTGAATCATATGGTAGTTCTATCTTTAATTTTTTGAGGAACTTCCATACTGTTTTCCATAGTGGCTACACCAATTTACATTCCCACCAACAGTGCACAAGGGTTCCCTTTTCTCCACATCCTTGCCAACACTTTTTATCTCTTGTCTTTTTTATAATAGTCATTCTAATAGATGTGCATTGATATCTCAGTGTAGTTTGATTTGAATTTCCCTGATGATTAGTGACCTTGAGCACCTTTCCATGTACCAGTTAGTTAATTGTATACCTTCTTTGGAAAAATGTCTATTCAGTTTCTCTGTCCATTTTTAAATCAGATTATTTGTTTTTTGTTATTGTGTTGTATGAGTTCCTTATGTATTTTGGATATTAGTCCCTTATGAGATACATGGTTAGCAAATATTTTCTCTCATTCTGTAGGTTTCCTTTTCACTTTGTTAATGGTTTCCTTTGCTATGCAGAAGCTTTTTAATTTGATATAGTCCCACTTGTTTATTTTTGCTTTTGTTCCCTTTGCTTTTGGTGTCAAATCCAAAAAATCATTGCCAAAACCAATGTCAAGGAGCTTATTGCCTATGTTTTCTTCTAGTTTTATGGTTTCAGGTCTTACATTCGAGTTAGTAGTCTACTTTGAGTTAGTTTTTGTGTATGGTGTAAAATAGTGGTCCAGTTTCATTCTTTTGCATGTGGCTGTCCAGGTTTCCCAACACCATTTATTGAAGAGACTGTCATTTCCCCATTGTATATTCTTGTCTGCTTTGTCATAAATTAATTGATCATTCATGTGCAGGTTTATTTCTGGGCTCTTGATTCTGTTCCATTGATCTACATGTCTGGTTTCATGCTAATACCATACTGTTTTGATTACTACAGGTTTGTAATATAGTTTGAAATCAGAAAGTGTGATGCCTCCAGCTTTGTACTTCTCAGGATTGCTTTGCTATTCGAGGGCTTTTGTGATTCCATACAAATTTTAGGATTGTTTGTTCTATTTCTGTGAAAAAGGTGATTGGAATTTTGACAGGAATTGCACTGAATTGTGACCATGTTTTAAAACCCTCACAGGGGGCTTTTGTAAGTTGGTTTGGGTTATGAACTGTTTTCGTCACCTGCTGCTTCAGGAGATTCAGTGTATCCAAAGTGGGTAAAATAAATGGTCAGAAACGTCCAAAGAGTCATTGACCCTTGAGCTCTGATGTGCTGCCTTTCCCCTGCACTTTACATTTTCTGTGTGCCAAGCTGTCTTATGTCCCTAAAGGGTAAACTGACCTGTCTCATTATCTTATAGGGTAATCTGACCTGGGCCAGGTCAGGATTATGGAGTGAGATTTGAAAAGGTTGTGTGACAGGAAGCCTTGCTTTGATTTCTAAGCCTAAGGCATATGGTCCCATATGTATTACCAAAGAAGTGCTGCATTAGAGATTACAGGGTTATTACTTTGCTATTAATAAAGTAGTACATTCTTTTAACTTGGCTATTGTATTTATTATCACCACCATCATTGTCATCACCATGGGTGGACATTCATTGGCCAGGAACTCTTAGAGGGGAGGTCAGTGGTAAGATTTCCCCATCAAAGTCCCACTGAAATTTTAACAAGACTCAGAGTACTATAAAAAACACAAAATATACTATTACTTTACTTTGTATATGATAATTATTAATTAAACCTTATTTAATATGAAGCCATCAAGGTTTTTCCTATTATAATGTAGTTTTAATAAATAACTTTATGTTATGATTTAAATACATGAAATATCGAGTGTATTTCAATACTGTAATATTTTCATGATTTAAACATGGTAAATATTGAGTATAATAACTTATGAAAAATCATGATGGCTTTTTATGAAATAATGTCTCATTAACAATTAGTAAAATATGAAAACAATATTCGAATTAGATGTGCCTTCTAGTTCCAGCTTTGATACTGAATTGGTAACCTTCAACTCATTTTACTTCTCTATCAAACTTTGCCTTCTTTAAGTGAAAATAATAATCCCTAGTGTCAAACTCCTCAGGGCAACAAGGTACTATGCCATGAATATATGGCAGTTCAATAAATACTTCACAATGTGAATTATGTTAAGTATTTTGGAACAAAGTCACTAATGATGAATTTCCATTGATGGTATTACCTTCAGAAGGATGGTTAATATTTATTTTTTGGTATTTTTTTTCACATAAAGCAAACCTGTTATTCTCTGTTCTTGCAAAGGAAAATAATTGAACTGAATGCCAGTATTTGAAAATTTCAAAATACTAAATTTTTTCCAAGTTACATCATAAAATTAACAAGGCTTTTATCTCTTTCACATGATGTCTTTTGATTTGTATACACTTTTCATTCAACCTTTACTACCCAATTATTTGGTGAGTTCTCACTGAAAATCAATGAGTATGGATTCTATTATTGAACACCTGTATGTAAGGCATATCCAGGCTTCAGCAGACTGGATGAATAAGTAAATCAGACTCCATTATGTATACAAATTGATTTATTTTTTTTACCTTAAAACAATTTCATGTAGGTATTTAATCCCCCCCCATAGGTTGAATTTTGTCCCACAAAAAGATACACTCAAGTCCTAGTCTCCAGCACTTGTGAATGTAAATTTATTTGGAAATAAGGTCTTCGCAGATGTAATCAAGCTAGCATGCAGCCGTACTCAACTAGGATAGACCTTATTCCAATGACTGGTGTCCTTATAAGAAGAGGAAACTTGGGACATACAGAGAGAACACCATGTAACAATGGAGGCAGAGATTGGAGGGATGCAGCTGCAAGCTAAGGAACACCAAGGACTGGGGGCTGTCACCAGAAGGTGGAAGAGGGCAAGGAAGGATTCTTCCTACGAGCTTCAGAGGGAGCACAGCCCTGCCAACCCTTGATTTCAGACTTCTAGCCTTCAGAACTATGGGAGGATAATTTTTTTAAGCCACCTAGTTTGTAGTAATTGTTATGGTAGTCCTAGGATGCTAATACACTCCCTCCCTCAATTATCCTCTAGTTAATTCTGGTCCACGACACTCCTGCCTTGCTACTGCTATCTTGCATTAGATTATTGCTCTCATCGTTAGCCTATATGTCCACTGCTGCTAATACCAATGTCAGATCATTAACAGTCTGTACTGTTAATATTTACAGTTTGCTGCTATGTGAGAGGATTCTATCCCTAAGTCCTTCTAGCAATCCAATTTCTTCTCAGCTCCTTGTCTCCAGAAAATAAATAGCTCAAACAAGCCTACATAGCACTCCATGGGAACAAGCATCAATTCACATACAGTGAACTTTAAATCCGTGCAGAGCCAATAACCATTTCTCAAAAGGAAACATGATCTCTGCCTATACAACTTTGGAAAAACCAGAGAATTTCAAATCTCTCTATTCCTGAAGAGGGTGCAGGCTTTGCATTTGTAAAATTAAAAGATCCTTTCAGACGTTTATATTTTTTTCCTAAACAGTGAAACAATCACCCTTCAATTCTTGTGACTCTGAAAACTCATTGCAGCTTTGAAATGGCAGTTTTTCATCTTTTAATGAAAAAGGCTTAAGAAAACACTACCACCACAACCTTATAGCAGAATTTCATATCCTGGCCAGATAGAGATATAATCCCAGTTTGCTGTGATCCAAAATAATGTTCAGGTTACACATCAGGGTCTAAAATGTGCCTTTAATGCAACAGAAGCTATAGAAATTCTCTAACCACCAAGGATAAAGACTTGGGTGATTTCAGTGGTCTATTTATGTGAGATCTTTTGCATTTGCTAGTGTAGTTACCCATGATCCCTTTGTCCACCTAGATCCACTGATGGTGACCCAGGTATTTGCAGATAATATGCAATAAGTCCTACTGGGGCAGATGAGTTAATATCCTTCTGGGTTGCTGTCCATTTGTACCAACCCCTCCCACCAGTCACCTTTTTACACTACTGTTTTTTAAACTTTCTCTTGAATAACTTTTACAAAGTACAACATAAGAGAAAATTGTGGTAACCATAGATACACAGAAGGACAAATACATGACTATGTGCACAGTTATTCAGCCCTCTGATAGTGCAGGCTTGGAATTAGTATTTGAGATTTCTCTGATTAATTACCCTTAATAGAGTTAGAAATAGAGATTTTTAAAATGTGGATAAAGATTTAAAGGATTTCTGGGGTTAGCATAGATATTACAGCACGATTCACATAGCTCCAAATAAAAATTTGAAAAGAAAGTTCTTCAAAATTTCCTTGCAGCACAGCATACATGACGCTGAGCATGAGGCTATTTGAACAGCAGTTATGCATCTATTTATATGTTGATATAAATAATATCAATATAAATAGTATAAATAATATCTGCCTGAATATTTGCACGTTGTCAAAATAAAGTAACTAGATGTTTGCTTATTTTAATATCTGTTGTGTGGAGTTTATAAAAATTTCCCCAACACTCTCTTTACATAGGGCATCAATTACTGTATAGGATGGCTTTACAAATTATGAATTAAAATGCAATAGTTGATTGTAAAATCAATTTAGTAGTTTGCAGCCAGTATTTATTTAAAAATTAAATAGAATAGGATAGGGTTTAATAGAATAGGAAGCATTGGCAATGCCTTATAAAGAAAAGGGTAATTATTGCTTCATGAGACTTTTAATTCAATTTTATACATATATGTGTATGTTTGTGTGTTGTTGTGCATTATATGAGGTAAAATGTACTATAACCTACAGTAGTTTATAGTCAGAAATATTTGAAAGGAACTGCAAGTTCATAGTAGTAGCTTGAAAAATCCCAAAGGATATTATTAGAATTACTTGTTCATGAAAAGAAAATCAAACACTCATTTATTAGACTGTACTCATTGATGTCCCTTTTAATTAGGAACAATTTTCTGAATTACAATATTATCAGATTCATTTTAAATTCATTACTACATTAATACAATAAAGATAAAACAGTATAGCTTATTTTTTACTTATACCTCACTAGGCTAATTGTGTGTGTGTATTTGTGTGTGTTAAATTTACTAAGATTTTCTATCTAAAGTACAATTATTTCAATTTTTTTTGTATTTTTAAACACTCAATTATTAGTAAAACACTAAGAGTTTTGTACTTAAATTTTGATAATACAGCAAGTTCTTTAGATGGTAAAGTTATAACTGATCCCAAAGCCTGTGCTTCAAGTATGCTATAATCTTTCATAATATCTAGGAAAAAATTGTAACTGAAAATCATAACATCTGACTCTTATCTTGTGTAATAGTGTATAAAACAAACCTCAAAAGGATGCTACATCTCTTCTTGGAATAGCACCATGATCTTTATACTCCCAGGATTTCCGGAAGCATAAATATAAGGAGTTTCTCAAATGCTTATAAATTATAAACCTAAGAGAAGGTCCAATACAGAAATGTGATTAGACCCACTTTGAATCCAAAGAAGGATAAAACACTTAGATTAAACTGATGAGAGGTATAGTTGTTCTCACTAGAATACCTGAAGCTTATTCTTGAATAAACTTCCTTATCTTTTTAAAATGCAAATATGATCATGGCATTATCCTTTGTTCTTGGCTCTTCGACCCTTTTCCTAATTTAAAAGCCTTTGATGCCTTCCCTGTGCTTTTAGGATACAGACAAACTCCCTTAGTTTTGCTCTTTGGTCCCTTTTTGTTGGCTCTTGAAAACCTCTCTGGCGACATCTCCCTCTATCTCAATCCTTACCTCATTCCCTTCTCTCTACTTCATTGGCCTCTTTCTAGTCTTTCTTACAGCCGTGGGCCAGGCCATGCTCCATGCTCTGTCCCACTCTCCAGCCAGAGAGCCATTTTGTAAATTATTCCCACTCGCTGGAATCCTTCCTTCCTTCCCTTCCTCACTTCCCTTCCTTCCTCCCTCCCTCCCTTCTTTCCTTCCTATCCACCCACCCAACCATCTATTAATTCAACAATGTAACTTTTGGGTAATAGGGACTGTATAGACATAGGGGATTGAACAGAGTACAGAATGGACAAAAAAAATCCTTATCCTTATGGAGCTCACATTCTATCACAGGTCAGGGGATAGAGAAAAAAATCAGATAAATAAAATGTATAATATGTCAAAGGTTGCAAGTTTTATGGAGAAACATAAAATAGGCAAAGGTGATGGGGAATATTGGGCAGTGACGATGGTGATAGCAACTTTAAATAGGGAGGTCATAGATGGCCTCAGTGAGAAAGTGAGCAAATATCTGAAGGAGGTGAAGGAGCAAGCCATGTAGTTATATAAATGGAAGTATCTTCCAGGCAGGTAAAATCACAAGTGCAAAAGGCCTGAGGTTGTCTAAAACAGCAAGAATGACTGGGTTGGGTAAGAGAGCAGTAGGAGATTAGGTTAAAGAGAAGGGGAGAGGGCAAGGGCTGAGTACGTGACCCCAATAGGCCACTGCACAGCTTTACATTTGACTTTTATTTAGAGTGAAATAGGAGGCCATTAAACATTTTAAAAAGAGAAGTGTCTTTATTGGCCTTATTTTTAATTAATTAATTAAAATGTATTATCTATAGAGGACAGCACTCTGCTGTTTTGAGAAGGGTCTGCAGTGAGGCTAAAAGTTGAAGCAGGGAAACTCCACAATACCTTTAAAATTTTTTGAATTGATATATGGTAAAAATTTACATTGAGATTCAGAATATACACACATGTGCACATATACAGATAAATATATATGTACATATGTCCATATATATGAATGAATAAAACAGAAGTAAATTTTGAACAAAACAATATTTACTCTTTCATTACATTATGCAGTTCAATATTTTCTATTCTATTATGTTCTATGACATTGTTTTACTGCTGTTTACCAGGCACTAAATATATTAATTTTATGACTTACTAATGGGTCATAACCCAAAAACATATAGGAGGATATGAAATGAATCAGAAGAGTGATGGTGATGGCTTGAATCAAGGAAGCAGCTTTGGAGGTGGGGAGATGTAGTTGGATTCTAGATATATTTTAAAGGTGAGGTGTGAAAGATAAACTGAGGATAAATGAATGATATTAAATCTCGTGGCCTGAGAAACTGGAATAGTGATGTTGCTATTCACAGTGGCGGAGAAGGCACCTGGAAGAGCAGACCTGGGGAAAGTAGGTGAGAGAGATCAAGAGCCATGTTTTGGACATATTGATTTTGGAATGTGTATTTTATATTCAGAAGGGGGACCATGGATAGGCCATTGGCTCTAATAGACGGGACTTCAGAAGAGAGATCCTTCAGTTGGTTAGCTGTTATCTACAGATCTCAAATAAATCATTTCTTCCTCAAAGAAGCCGTCCTTACTCTCCCCAAAGAAGCCAGCTGCTGCTGGTATAGGCACTGAAGCAACGTGTATCTCCCCTTGACACAGCTGCAAGTTTAATCTGTGTGATTATTTGATCAATGTTTTCCTACCTCCCCAAAAGACTGGATGTCCCGTTAGGATAGAAATGTTTACTTATCACTGTATTTTTAGCACCTAGCATAGTGCCTAGGATATATTTGATGCTATATATCTCCCCTTATTGCACACATACACATAAGCACACATAAAATGAGGTAAGCAGGCTGAAATGAGATATTGGAAAAATTAGCCTCATTCTCAGTATGGCAAATCATTTGTGTCTTTTTCTGGTGGTTTAGGTCATTACGAGGCAAACCCTATAATATTTGAGGGTGAAGTATTTCATGAAGTATGGGTATAGCTGGAACAAAGTGAGCGAGGGAAAGGAGTAGTAGGAAATAAGCTCAAAAAGTAGGACTTCAATCCAAGTGCAATGAGAAGCCATTGGAAGAATCAAGAACGAACGGGATGTGGTCTGCTAAATATTTTTAAAGGATCACTCTGGTTATTGTTTGAAGCGTGTCTGTAGTGGAGCAAGAGTAGCAGCACAGAGAACAACTGTGAAGCTTGTGTCACAGTTGTGTTACAGTGGTCAGATGATAGAAGACGGTGACTTAGAGCAGGGCAATGGAAGCAATGAGAATTCACATTATGAGATATATTTTGAAGGTAAAGCTCACAGGATTTGCTGATAGATTGATGTGGCATTGAGAGAAGAAGGATTGATATGAAGTGTCACAGAAAAATAGATGTCACCTAGGTTTTAGGCCTAAGCAACTAGGTAAATGACGGAGCCATCAACTGAGATGGGTGAAGAGCATACTGATAGGTAAGTGGGGGCAGTCAAGAACTTGAAATGGCCTTTAAATGTCTAAATGGACAAATGGGATAGGCAGTTCAATCACAAGTCTAGATTTCAGGGGAAATATTGTAGCTGGGAAATTACTGTATTTGAAACCACGAGAGTGGATGAATTGTCTCTAGATTTGCAGAGAATACTTTCCCAGTGTCTGAAAGACTTAACTTCTTGTCACACATCATATCTGTTCAATTTTAGATCATGTATAGATAATTTGAATACAAATCCAAATGTATGTACACAATGCAGAGAAAAATGTGTTGATTGTATAAACTCTCATACTTAATGTGTTGTCATACACAGAATTTGTCTCTCCCTATTTTCTTATAGCACATTTTTAAACCATTCATAGGGCATTTATCAGATATTTATGTGTGCCTTATATGTCCTATGTATTGTAAGTTCTATAGAGGCAAGCACTAAATGACAGTTCTTTATATTTGTAGCATTTCACAGCTAACAAACTGCTCTCACATACATTATTTCATTAATCCTCACATCTCTGGTGGGTAATGGTTCCACTTTACTATTTGTTCTGGTAATATTTTGCTACATAACAAGCCACCTCAAAATGTAGTGGCTTAAAACAACGACAGTATTTATTTTGCTGGTGGATATGCAAATTTGGGCAGGGTTTGACATGAAAAGCTGATCTCTTCCACATGATATCATAGGGAGCACCTCAAAGGCTGAGGGCTAGAATCATCTAAAGACTCACTCCCTCTTCACTCACATGTCTGATGGTTGACACTGGCTGTTAGTTGGGACTTTTACTGGGTTTGTGGTCAGAATGTCTATACTTAGACTTTCCAGGTGGCTGCTTGATTTCCTCACAGCATGGGTGCTGAGTTCCAAGGGTTGGTGTCCCAAAAGAGACAACTAGGCAGAAGCTTTATCCCCTTTTATGACCTTACCTTAGCAGTCACCCACCATAGTCCAGCCACATTAAATTCATCAAGGTGGTCACCAAGGCCTCCCCAATTCCAAGGGAAGGGAAAAGAGATTATACTTCTTGATTGGGTAATGCCAGGGTTCTGATGGAGCATGTGGAAACAAAAATATTGCTGTCATACTTTTTGGAAATGCAATATGCCACACAGCTAAAGAAAAGAAAATGAGGCTCAGTGTGCTTAAGAGGCAGATTTGGGCAAGAATTTAGGCATATTTTGCAAAATGAATCAATTTTGTAGAAGAAACTGGTGATAGTTCTTTTTGGATTCCCGAGATAAAAATGTGTAATGAACAGTTCTTTTGTGACTTGGCCCATGTCAAGTTTATTTCTTATTTGCATAGATATTTTGAAGAGATGAAGGATCTCCCACACTACTGTTTGCAACTTTAAAATTTTGGAATTTTAATTTGGCCTGAAATTTTCACTCAGGAACGTGTATGCTTCCTTCTGTTGCCTGCTAGGCTAGCCTTTTACTTGACATTATGGACTTTTGAAAGCAGCTCTGCTATAACTGTACCTCAAAAAAAGAGTTTACTCCTCCTCCTCCACCTCAATTATCTAATCAGGCATGGCTATGCATTTGACAATTTGGGGCAAAAACTGGATCTCCAATTATAGCTTTAGAACTGTTCATGACATTAGTTACTAAGTAGTCTATCCTAGTCCTTCAATGAATAAATGACATCCAAAAGTTTCTCTAGGTTACACAGAAAATTAGTGGGAGAGCTATAACTGGAAGCAGACCCTAAGACAAGAATTTGAAAGCAAACGATTGATTTGGGAGGTGATACCACTAGTAGGGAAATGGGAAAGTGATAGAGGCAAGGAAAGGAAAGTAATATAGTGTGTGTTAATGACCAGGTTTCTGCTGTGGGCAACCCGATCTCAATCTAGCTGGGGACTTTTGGGAGATAGTGAAGAATATTTGCCTCAGAGTTATCCCATCTTGGGGCAAGAAGTTAGAGTATTTCTCCAGCAACTCTTATCTGTCATTGACTGCAGACTGCTCCCAGGGAATTATCCCCCTGGTGTTTGTGGCCTGTTCTAAATATGGGCCTAACATACTCCAAAGACCAGGTAGAAAGTTGCCTGTGCTTGCTGTAAGAGGCTGGGGGAACATATGGGAATGGTGAGTGGCAAGGGGCTATATGAGGCATCGACAGCTTCTGCTACGTTTGTAATTATTTTATATTTCTTTTCTCTCTTTGTCATATATTATTTACTAATTTTCCCGATAAAATGAACTGCATCAAGAGCATTCTATAAATGTCAGTCATGCACTATACAAGTGTTAGTATTGTAATCCACAAGGAAATGCTCTTTCATCGGAATCACATAGGGCTACAGTCAAATTGGAATTGAGGTGTCAGGGGCTGTAAGATAATCATTTATAGAGATAAGGGGGTGGGCTTCTCATTCTTTGGCCCATTATCCAAGGATCTGAGAGACTATTTGAAGAAAGCCACTCATTTGCTGCGTTGAGAGTTATTTATGATGAGGAAGCTTTGAGAAAACCTTGGTACTTGTCCCTTGTAGTACATGGGTGTGTGTTGGGTTTTTATGAACAAAAAATGGTGTCTGCTTCTGTTATAGGGACTGTTAAAGGCTCATGAGAGCCTCTGCCTCTGGGATTCAGTGTGATGGTAACAAGCAGGACAAGAAAAATTAGCCTCATTACAAGATTCAACCTAAGAAACTGATCTTGAGCGGCATGGGATATTGGAACACTTGTTAGCGAACAGAAAAGTCTAACACCTAGGTTTTAGCTCTAGTCTCAACAGATCCTCAGTATCAAGGCAACATTCCCTCTTCTTCTACGACACTCCCAGTCTGAGGACATACCAGAAGAGAATGCTTAAATTTAGATCATTCTAGTAGTCAAAAATTTCAAAGAGATCCCTAAAAAAAATGTTTTGAAAGAATGAAAAAGTGTGGTGATTCAAATTACCCTTGATTGTGTAGGAAATGTTTCTTAGAAAATTTTGCAGAATCCATGACAGAAAACTAAAAATATCAACTAAACTTCCAGTCTCCTAGGGAAAAAAATGCTTTCTCTGCATCCCTAAAATACATTTATTTCAAACTGTGTTTTCTAAAATATCTGTGTTAAAAGAAAACCAACTAATAGCCATGTTGATTCATGAAAATTCTCTCTTGCAACCAATGGATACCTCTATATAAAAGTGATGACAGTGCATAAAATGTACATCTAAAATATGTTTCAGCGTTATCTGCTAAAGGAAGCTACATGGAATGCTTATTTATAGTAGAATAGACATGTGCCATATTTGAGAGCTTCTAGGATGCCGTGATCTATTCATAATTAAAGTGGTGGAGTTTCAGTTAATTATCCCATGTTATTCATATTCTAGCCGGGCAGGTCACAAAATAAATGGCTGTAGCCGGTAATCTGTCACCTTTTGACATGATATTATTTGAATGTCTTTTATTTCTCTAGTTGCAAATACTTTCTGAGTAGAGTAACTGAAAGGTTAGCAGGGGTCCGTGGAATTCCTTTACTTGGGACAATACTCTGAGTGAAGAATATCTGAAATTTCTATGGGCCATGTAAACAGTCACCCAGAAGTAACTGGCTCATCTAGAGAGGTATTCTAGCCTCTCTCTGAATGTTTTTGAATAAGAAAATGCTAAGAAGTCTATCTTTTATATTTGTTGAAATAAATACAACAGTATGGATTTGGGATAAGGAAGATGGTAATGGTTTCCTTTTCATTGCTTGATCATCTACATCAGAGAATTTCTAGGCAGACTTCAAATTAACTTTTGAAGATGTTTGTAATGGAATAAAATAATGAGCAACATGTCTAGCTACCTACTCTCTCAATTTTTCAAAGCTTAAGCATTTCAGAGGTTCACAAAATCTTGCTTCATTTTTAAAATGTTATAGTTTCCCTTTTGTGTCTTCATATATACGTTTTTCTACAGTGGCTTATACAAACAGTATATACACTCATATAGAGTTTATTATTTAATGAGATACTATAAATATTAAATGACAATTTTGCTTGTTTCATATAACAATATTTCACAGATATATTTAAACATATTTACATGTAATTTTAACCCATGTTTATTTTTAAAAATGGAATTTGGCATAGAAATATAAAGAAAAATATATGAATCATAAATGCACAGCTTAATTAGTTTTTACAAAATGAACAACAAATATATCCATCACCCAGAATAAGATATAGACACTACAAGAACCCCAGAAGCTTCCTTGTTGCCTGGTCCCAATCATGACTTCCCTTTAAAGATAACCAGTTTTAACTTCTATCACCATAAATCAGTTTTACCGGCTTTTAACCCTCATATAAATAGAATCACAGAGAATATACCTTTAGTGTTTGTAAATACCATTAGTGTTTGTATATACCATTAGTCCCTCACTCAAATCATGTATGTAGAATCCATGCATGTTATTGCATGTAGCAGTAGTCCATTACTTTTCATTGCTTTCTAGCATTTTTGTGTGTGTGTGTGAGGAAGACTAGCCCTGAGCTAACATCCGTTGCCAATCCTCCTCTTTTTTGCTGAGGAAGACTGGCCCTGGGCTAATATCTGTGCCCATCCTTCTCTGCTTTATATGGGACGCCGCCACAGCGTGGCTGACAAGCGGTGCGTCTGTCCACGCCCGGGATCCAAACCTGCGAACCCCGGGCCGCCGAAGCGGAGCGCGCCAACTTAACTGTATGCCGCCGGGCCAGCCCCTAGCATTCATTTTTATGAATATAGCCATATATTTTTGTCAGTTTTACTGTTGATGGATATGAGGGTTGTTTCTAATTTTGACTATTATGGAAAATGCTTCAATTATTATTCCTATCTTTGATGCAGGTATGTTTTTTGTTGTTATTGTTGGGGATATACCTAAAGGTGGAATTTATGTGTCATGCAGCATGCATAATTTTTGCTTTAGTATATTCTGCCAACGGTTTTTCAAAGAAGTTGTGTAGATTTTCACTCCCATAAACAAATGAATTACACCATATTTTCATCAATATTTAGTATTTTCAGTTTTGTTTTGTTTTGATTTTGATTGTTGCCATTACAACGGGTGTGTAGCTGTTTTGCTTTGAGGTTTAAATTTTAATATCTTGAGGCTTTTGCGATGTTTAACATCTTTTCACATTTTATTGGCCATTTGGATATCCTCTTTGGTGAAGCATCTATTTAAAGTTTCATTCATTTTGTCAAAATTGGGTTTTCTTCTTTATTGATTTATAGGAGTACTTTATATATTCGGGGTGCTAGTAGTGTTTTTACATACACACACATATCATTTCCCACTCTGTGATGCGCTTTTTCAGTCTCTTACTGAGGTCCTCTAACGAATACAATTTCTTGTTTTAATGAAGTCAATATGCTAACCTTTTCCCTTTAAGCTTAGTGCTTTTATGTCCCTTTTTAAAAAATATCCATCCTAAGGTCATTCTTGTGTTATCTTCTAGCATTTTTTACTGTTTTTTCCTTTAACAGTTTTCACATTTAAGTCTAAAATCTAATCTCTAATTGACCCCACACTATTTACTGAGAGGAATTTTTATTCCCTACTGAATTGCGGTGCCACTTTTGTCATAAATCAGGTGACCATATATGAGTCTATACTCTCAGTTCTGCTCCATCGGGGTATTTGTCTGTCCTCACACCAATACCACACTGTTTGAATTACAATAGCTCCATAATAATTTGTAATATCTGTTAGTGCAAATTCTCCAACTTTATTCCTTTTGAGATTGTCTTGGCTATTTTGCCCCTGTGTATATCCACATAAATTTCAGAATTTACACACACAGACACACACTCACTCCTGATGGGATTGATTGGGATTTCATTGACTCGACAGATAATTTTGGGGGAGTTTATGTCTTTACAATACAGAGTCTACCAATCCATGAGCATAGTTCTCCATTTATATAGATTTTCTTTAATTCCTCTCATTCATATTATGTTTCTGTTTAGAGTTCTTGCACATATTTAATGTATTATAGGTATTTGATGCTTATTGATGGCATTATTTTTAAAAATACCATTATCTAATTATGGAAATATAATTAATTTTTAGATATTGGCATGACATCCAGAAATCTTGTTGAATCCACTTATTAATTATAATATTTTATCTGAGGACTCTGAATTTTCTATGTACATGTAATCTGCAAATAACAACAGCTTCATTCTCCCTTTCCAAACCTTATATCTTTTACCGTGTTTTCTTGACTTGTTACACTGACTAGTATATTAATTGAATATGGTGTTTGCTATAGATTATTTATAGACACATTTTAGCAGATTAAGGAATTTTCCTTCTATTGGGAGTTTACCAGGTTTTATATTTTTTTGTGAGTGTGAGTTAATTTTTCCAACACTTTTTCTGCATTTATTTTTACCCTTCATGTTTTTAATGTGATGAAGTACACTGATTGGGTTTCAAGTGTTAAAATGAACCTTTGCTTACCCTAATAAAACCAACTTTGTTGTGATATATTGTTCTTTTAATATAGCACTGGATTTGGTTTGATAGTAATTTGTTTGGTGTACAAATTATTCTTTTTTTAAAGTAGCTGCACAATATCCCATTGTTTGATATAATTGTTTCAGTGACTTCCCAAGTGAAAGACATTAGGTGGTTTTCAGTGAATGTGTTTTTATAAATAAGGATTCAATTAAAAAAAAAACCTTACATATATCCTTATATATTGGGGATTTTATTTCTGTAAGAAAGATTCCCAAGGAGTGATTGATGGACAACAGATTATGTACATTTTAACAGCTATTCTTGGGTTATTTTCTGAAAATATATCAATACTTCATGAGTAGGGAATCAGAGTGGGTTTTTTTCTCACTCCCTTGCCACCACTGAATGTTATTTCTTTATTTGTTTTTTCTTCTGTCTGATGGGCGGGAAATATTATCTCCTTTTGCCTTTCCCTGACTATGAGAAGGCTGATACCTCTTCATAAGTTTATTGGTATTTGCATGTCTTCTTTTGTGAATTTTCTGTTCAGGTTATGTATTCATTTTTTTCCTATTGGATTGTCTTCTTAAAATCAATTTGAGGAATTTTATTAAAGTAGAGATATTAAGCCTTTGTCTGTTATAGATGTTTTAAATGTTTTTCTCTCAGTTTATTGTCTTTTCACTTTATAATGTCTTTGGCTTTACGGAAATTTTTACTTCTTATGTACTTGATAGTGACAATTTTCTCCTTAAAATCATCTGGGATTAGTGTTTGGTTTAAGAATGCCCCCATAATTTAAACTGTTATAGACTCCTCATCTATTTGGTCTTATTTTGTATATTTGGATCTTTAATCTACCTGGAATTTATTTAGTTTAAATTATACGAATCTAACTTGATGAAAACATCATTATTCCGTTTTTTAATGACTGAATTGAAATGTCACATTTAGTGCATTCCCTTTGGCTGGATTAATTCTAGACTGTATTCTCTTCTGCCATTTTGTCCGTCCCTGTACAAATACCATACTGTTCTGATTACAGTAGCACGATAATATAAAATACAGCGTGACACGACCTTTGTGATTTTTAAAAAATTTCTGGACGATTCTCACACTTTTATCCTTTTCTGAAATAGGAGCTGTACTATATCTCTGAATATTTCCCACTTGAAGAACTTATTAGAAAGAGAACTGATATATCCAAAAAGAGTAGGCACTTGGGAAACCTAAGAGGTCTGCCTGTAAACCACAGCAAATTCAGATTTTCAATAGGACTAACTTCTCAGGCTGAAGCCCACTGAGAAGCATCTAGTTGAGACTCCATCCTGACAGTCACTCTATGCTTAATCTAAGAATTCTGGAGCTAATCCTGCTACGTTTCTTTCAAAAATAAATGCTCCGCTGCCATGCAAAGGGCCACTCTGGCGATGGAAAACAAGACAGCAAACCCATTTTTAATCTAGGGCATCATAATGGGAATGGAAGATGGTTACTGGTAAAACTGCCCTGATGAAGGCACTCGATTGACTGTTTATAAGTCCTTTTTATCACAATGTTTTTCAAACTTGATTGCCCATTGAAATCACCTGGGAGATTTTTACACTCATGATGCCCAGGTGAGAGCCCAGAACAATTCATCATCATCTCGCAGGCTGGAAACCAGGCGTTAGTGTTTTGTAAAGCTCACCAGATGATTCCACTGGTTAGCAATGGTTGACAACCAGTGCTGTAGAAGAGGATAAGAATCTACTCTGAATGAAAATGCAGAAGAACACAAGAAAAGAAAATCCTTAGCTGTTACTAGGCCCCTTGCCAAGTTCTTCTTGTCAAGTTAATTTTTTTTGGTAGGTGAGGGACAGGATTTAGGGTGACTGAGATACTGCAGGAAGAAGTGCAGGATGAATTATATGTGTGTAGGGGTGGGGTAAGGGGGAGGAGTAAGGATACTAACCAAATGAAAGTCACTTCTGAAATTTTTAGAAAATAAAGTCATATGAGCTGTTTATAGTCCAATCTAATTCTAGCCTCAGTGGTGGGAGGAAGGGATGGAGGAGGCAGTCAGAATATACACAGTGAAAGAAGGGTGGGTAGCTTTGGTGAAATCTCCTAAGAAATAGGATTATGCTCGGCCTATATTCCCCGTTTCTGGTCAGTGCATTCAAGTCAGAATACAACGGTGGGGGGTACATACGTGTAAGTGACCCTTCTCCTCAGTGTAGTCATCTTATCAGTGGCAATGCTAAATCATTCATGACCTCATGTGCTGCTTTTGGCAAGCGGCTCCCTAATTGCTCCTGTTTTTGCATCGATTCTGCGCAGCGTGGAAAAGCGAGTCTCCAACTTGCTTGTGGATTTATTGACCACCGGGTCCCTCCTCAGCTTTCACCTTCCAGGCCTCGCCCACTCTATTTTAGAGTCGGGAGCTGGGAACAGCACCTGTTTCCTCCTCTCCAAGCACGGGCTGGGCATTTTGACGGCTCCCCCTTTCAACCAACCCAGGTGTCGGTGTTTCTGTGTTTTCCAGCTTACCATTCCTCCCCGCCCCCTCCCCCCCCCCACGCATCCCTATTTCCGTGGCTGAGGGCCTGGGGAGGAGAGAAATCCGCACTCAGACACACCACATCCCCAGCGAGCTACCTGCTTTGGAGAGCATCAGGCGGACCGCGCGGACCCACCTGCCTCCCAAAGTTTGGGGCGTGAGGGAGCTGGGGCACGTAGCGCGGGGCTATGGCTCAGCCGGGGGGTCCGGAACAGACCCGGGAAGATGCTGCTGGAGACGGATTCACCGACGTCATCAAGAGCCGCGCTGGTAGGACCTCGCTGTCTTGCTTTTTTAGTATAGGGGTATACAGCGTACCCCGCTACTCTCCGCAGAGGCTGTGCCCTGGAAGTTAGTACAGGGTTTCAGAAAGTTGTGGCGCTGAGCGGAGGAGCAGCAGGGGGCTGTCACCGCGCCCCCGCGCGTGGGGAGGGCGTGGAACCACGCAGGGCGCGCCCGAGGGAGGAGGGGGTGCTGCTCTCCGGGGAAGCAGAAACTCAAGTTTTCCTTTTGGGCGAAGTCGATACTGGTGGGGGATTTTTTTTTTTTTTTAAATAAAGCAACTCGATATCGGTTTTATTATAGGATGGTAGCTTGTTTTAAAAATTAAATATAAAGAAAAGAGCAGACTGATTTAAAGAAAATATTGCCGTAGCCTTTGAGGAGGGAGGGATGGGAGGTGTGAGGGGGCATGCCTTGTCAGGGTGTGGCCAAGTGCAGAGTTAAGAAATCCGAGAAGTTTCACCTCCCTTCGTATCTGAAGGAAAATGTCAGAGGGTGACATGAAGGCTTGCGTGCCTGGAGCATAACTATACGAGTTGAAAACCAGTAAAGCAGCAGGAATGAAAAGTCGAAGGTTGTTGCAGAGCTTCCATAGTGCGCTTTCCCGCCATGTGTAAATTTCATTTGTAATGAATCTTCTGATGTCTGGTAGTCTGGTGTACATATGCAAACGCTTGTGAACTAGGGTAGGTCTTTAAAGCTGTAAATGGAAGCAGCTGTTAAGCTTTCCCAAAGGATGAAGTTTCAGCTGCTTGAATCAGCTCCTCTCGCCCTTGGAAATGCACCAAATAGTGGACAGCAAAATAATAGGACCATTCCAGATTTGTTTACGTATATTGCTGGATCCTGAAGAGTACAGAGGTATAAAGTCACTTTCTGAAGTGAGGTTAAAGGAAATCTCACAATAGAAAACAAAAATGAGGAAGAAACATTGGAGTTGGGTAAACTGCAGACCAGCAAAGAGTTCAGAAGATGGTAGAACAGGATTTCTCTTTACAAGTAGTATAAGTTGGTAATGATGCCTATAAGTCAAAAAAGAAGGGTGCCTCTGATCATGCTTGGGAGAAATAGTTATTTCCAATTTTAAAACCACACTTACCTTCTTTTCCTCATCCCATTAATAACCTAACATGCTTCTCCAATGTTAAAGGGAAGAATGGTAAACTTTCTTGAATAGAATGCCCTTATTCAGCACCTAGGATAGTAGAATTGGCTTTAAGTAATTACCCCAAAATAACAACTTGAAAAAACACATTGAGTAGTTTCATACATTGCTTCAAAATTGCTATTGTTTATACATTTTATTAGACAGTAACTTGTAGCTATCATGTGAAATATGCAGAAGGATATCTAAATCTGTTGGAGTATTTTGCAAAAATGTGTTAATGATTAATTCTATAAAGTAATTCTGTTTATTGTGCTACTTCTACACTTAGTGCATGAGAGAAGGAGAAAAAGATTCACAAATATATTCTCTAAACTAGATGAGTTCGTGTGTTTTGGAAATGGCTAGTTTAACTCCATCTCTAAAGAAAATTCAATCTCCCTTTATATAACTTTGGATTCCATGTTAGATGATACTGTTGAGTCACTTTTTAAAACTCAATGGCTTTTTTTTTTCACATTTGTGAAATTAAGCTTTTTTTAGAACTCGTATTTGAAGAGTAAAAGTAATGAGTAAACTTTTATTAGAAGTTCAGGTGGGGTGAGGGATAGAGCCAACAGCTTATTTAATTTTCAAAATCTACGTTTATCATTTTGATCCTTCCCTTGAAGGTTTAGAGGCCATTAAGTAAAATATAAAATATTTGCTTTGAATATTTTAGTTTCTGTAATTTATGAAACCAGGGGTTTTTTTTTTTTTTGGTATTGTTTAGGTTTTGATTTTGTTTTTTTGAATCCTGAAGCATAAGGGGTGGCTGCTATTAATAAATGCTTTCTGTAGCCAATTGCTACGCATAGCAAAACATAATGTGGTGGTACTAGCAGTGATGCCAAAAGAAGCAAACCGAAGAACTTGTCACACTGGAAATATCTCTTTCTCCCCGCTGCCTTTCTCTCGTATATATTAGTTTGTTTCTAGATCTAGTTAAATGGCAAGTGAAATTTTAATGTGTTATTACAATGCCTCAAAGGATATAAAAATAAACTTTACGTAAGATGTTTAATTATATTTTTAGTGGCACTATTGGGGATTGTTTCTTACACTGTAATAAGCAGAACTTTTAAAAATTGATGCAAAAATGAGGATTAGAATATATATTTATAATACAAGGTTGCATTTTATTAGATTGATTTTATAGAATGGTTTTGGCTCATCATTTGAGAAGTCACAACAATGTGGAACTATTTTTTCTCATCACAACTGCATATTCTTAACTCATTTCCACAGGGGCAATGCTTTCACGTGATTATGGTTTACATGCATAACTTCAATAATAATGTGAGTACCACCCATGAGAAGTCTTATGCCTTGGGTAAAAACTGTTGCTACAAAATGAAAAACTAACCTAAACCAGAATTTTCACTCTTTCAGATATAAATTTCAGATATCTTAAAGGTAAAATCTCAGCATTTAAAAGCATTTCTGTACAGTGTATTTACAATTGTCTTTTCTTGTTCAGATACCGCAAATATGGGCACTTGATCTCCTATTGATTGGGTATACTTTCCTGTAATTAGAAATAGCTCAATGTAACATAAACAGCCTCATGCTGTTAATCTTTTAAAACTAGATGTAAATGTAACTAGCCCTGATTTCTTTTATGACTTTTTTTTTGTGGTTTGTATTCATTTTGTATCTCCTGGCATATCTTTAGATATTTTACTGGCACAGGATACTACATGAACAATTGAGTAAAGTGTACCTATGCATTTGTGTCATGAAAGATTTTTTATGTTGAACAGTGAAATGAATTCAAGTATTTTCTTTAGAAGAAAATTAGCTAAGCAGTTTTTGCTTAAAAAAAGGTGTAAAAAGATTATTCTTGGTCTGATCTTGGAGTCTGCTTTAACAAGATCTTTTTGGTGACCAATTTTGCATTGATGGACTCCATATTTTATTCCAAATTCCAACTATGGAAGATTGTTATATCAAAACTTTGATATATTTTTTGCCTATCCATGGTGATTATAAACAGCCTATTATAAAGAATAATACATAAATGTTGGGCTAAATGACTATTTTAAAACACACTTGACATTTCTTTAGTTCTTTAACTATCCTTATTAAAAACAAGAATGCAATGCAATTGAATCTATTTTTTTCAGTTTGAGCTAATGCTCTTGAATTATACCCTTACAGTACTATGCTACTACCAATTGGATATTCTCGGAATAAACCAAGAATCAAACTTGACAAAGATATTGGGGATTTTACAAGGGAAAAAGAAATCAGAATACATTTGGAATAACCAATCTTTCCGAACTGCCAATTATTTCAATTGGAAATATTTTCTTACTAGGCCATTTAATATCTAAAGAATCACTCTGGTAATGAAACTTGTACTTATCCATCCCAGGAAAATTATATACTGATATTTTCCTTAAGATGTGGGCTAATTCATTGGCATGTTTGTACAAGACCTGTTTTGGTGCTTTAAAAAAAAAAAAACTTGAGTGTTAAGATTTTGCTTTGCTTTAATATATAAGGATTTTTCTCCACAGAGACCTGGCTAAGAAAATTGTAGGGAATACTTTTCATAGATAACAGCTACTAAACTATGTTGTGCTACATTGTTAGTTTTATTCTGTTTTAGGTAATTGGTTATGACAGCAGCCCTATTGCAAAAATAGACCCAAGGACTAGAAGACTAAAGAGACTTCCATTCTCATTCTGGATTACAGATAGAGCCATGCAAATTTATGGGAGCTAAACATGGTTTCATGCAAGTTATTTAACATTACACCAGGGTTGTTTTCAAATCTATTTATTAATTTCTCTCTAATATGATAGTGAATTAGATTCTATTCTTTTCTCCAAGGAGAAAGTTGGAAATTTTCATATTGAATTCATCTTGAATGCATTTGGCTTAAGACTGAGAGCAACGTCTAGGTTTCTACTTAGTTTTGCATAAAGTTGATAGCTGCTTCCAATTTAATAAATTTAGCCAATTTATCTTGACATTCAGTAATCTCAGCTCTACATTCCTCTCTGTAGAAACTCTGTTCTCTATTATAATGAAGTTGAAAGTACTATATCATAAAAAAGATTATTGTATTATAATGAACGTGAATGAACTCGAATGGTCTTGTGAAAATAGTAGGGAAATACCCAATGACATACTGGAGCTGGTTTGTATTGGCTCATGAGAGCCAGTTGTGTGAATCCTACCTCCACGTTCAGTGACGTCACGTTAGTCACTTGAAATTATCGTGGTGTGATTATTTATACCACAGAGATCAGCAAATGCTACTATCAGGGCTTTTTCTTTTTTGGGAGCTAGTTATTAAATATTTACCAGTTCAACACGGGAAATATTAATGATGAGAAAGTATAAACTTGGAAAAAATCCATTATGTTGAGGGTGTATATCGCTTAGATATGCATTCCAGAGAGTAACAGAATAACCGCGTAACCGTGGCCTTAACACATTTTACGTAAGCTATCTAGAGCTAGGGTGCTTCTGGCTTTGGTTTGACATCTCAGTGATATCAGGGCTGGTGTCTCTGTGATTCTCTTGGCCTTTTCTTTCTGATTAGGAGTTGAAAGCTACTGTTGAGGCACCACTTGAGGCCAGAAGAAACGAAAAGCCTCCAGTTGTATCTCTTCCAGACTCCCTCCAGCAGACTGCTGTTTCTGTCTCATGGCAAACACTGTTATGTGGCCGTCCTTTGATGCAAATGATGCTAAGGTGATGAATAGTTAGCTTTTATTGCCTCTAATGAATTGTGGTAAGGGAGAAGAAGGTTAAGGGGATGGAAATGGTAGGATATCCAGTCATAGGAACTGGTTTACTTCATTTATTTCTTAACTGTTGAGGCTTTTTGTCATAGTAACGCATATAGTGCTATTTAAACCCCCAGGTGCTCCTGTTTATGCAATGATAAATTTAAGTTAGGCTTGGGTCATGAACTCGCACTTCTCCTTCCCTTAAAACAGATGAAGCCCATCATAGAGCATGGACTTAAAGATTTAATAGCTGTGACTGTGTCCCTAGTTTAGGGACATTAAGTCACCCTGTCACTTCTGTTCTCCAGTGAAACCTGACCTGTCTAATCCCATTAAACTGACATGCTATTTTAAGAATGGGCATAATTTCACTCTGACAGATGACCACAACTGCAGGCATGCTTGAAGACAAGTATAGTATGTACCTGGGGGATGATACAGGGCTGTATTTTAATCTAAGAAGGCTGGCTGGAGTGACCACTTGTGAACACTTTCAGGACCTGTTTTGTCATTATTATAACTGAAAACTGGCCCACTTGAGAAGCAATTTTTATGGTAAAATGCTCCCATCTGCCCCATCCCTTCTCCACACTACCCTGCTCCACTGCCCCTTCTTCTAACAATATTTGAAGTACTGAGGATGAGCCATCAATTCTGAAATTGTATTATTTAGGGTAGGGGAGTTCTATCATCATCATGTGTCTGTCCTGAGGAATTATCTTTCATTTGTTAAACCATCACAAAAATAAGTAGAAAACAGAAAAAATACAT
The DNA here is from genome assembly GCA_031878705.1 of Tapirus indicus. NCBI lineage: Eukaryota > Metazoa > Chordata > Mammalia > Perissodactyla > Tapiridae > Tapirus > Tapirus indicus. The sequence continues at coordinate 27,727,973 of CM062942.1, read as the reverse complement.
ATTTTGTGGCTTGAATATGTTTCAAATATAATTTTACATGAATGTATTTAATTTAAGGAAGTTCTGACTCAAAGCAAATAGTAACAAGGATTAAATCCATGGTATGAGTTTGCTAAAGATTAAAGGAGAACTGAATTTTAACGAGCGAAAATATAGATAGTGGGTTTGATCTGGTGGGGAAGTCACTGGATGTCTCTAGCTACATATTCTAAGTTAAAGAATATTGGTCAGGCTCTTCAGAAAACTCACAAGCAGGAATTATCATTTGTGCACGACTGGATTTGGAGGCAGGAGTAACTCTGATGCTCCTGGCAATAATTCTCTATACTGAGCAATGTGACTACGTGGGGAATTTTTTTAAAAAAATATGAATGCCTAGGCCCCTCCTACAGAGTCTCTGATTTATTTTGATTGGGGGCTGTAGATCTGGGTACTGAGTCTCCACTAGGAGTTCTTATGAGCACCCAGTTTTGAGAAGCTCTGGCTTTCTGGGTTTATTTTCCAACTTGGCTTTTGGTTTTTAATCATCACAGGAACCTTCCTAGGTTGTTTCCTCTGTAGTGCCTGTTGAAGATTCCTGTTTTTCCTATGATTATAGTTTGTGCAAGATCATTGGCAGTTCTCAACTCACAAGCTCTCAATGACTTCTTACAAAGGTTGTCTATACCCCTGCTCTAGACACTCTGGAAATACCACCCAATGTCTATTATATCTATTGTGATAAAAATCAGAGATAAGAGGACCCGTGAATTAGAAGAGTGGAGGATAACCTGAAAATCAGGAGTAGCTGCCTGAATTTACCAGACAGTTAATAGCCTGATTAGTCATTCATACCTAAATGTGAAATAACTTCAGTTGCATTCTTTCTAACATTCATCTAAGATAGCCTACATTGCCCAAATTGGAATTTTGGGTGGGGGCAGGTGGGAGAGAGGTGTTCTTAGATGTAGAGGTCACAAACTGGCAGATAACAGGAAAATTAAGCCCAAGGGTGTGTTTTGTTTAACATGGAGTGTCAGAAAAGGACATGGGATTCCTTAGATTATGTACTTTTAGAGCCCCAGTACTCCCTATAATATCAGAGCAATATATAACATGACACTTTAATATATTTGTCATGTTTCCTGCTTGAACCCAGAAGGCATTTTTTTGTTTCACCAATTTTAGATCTTAGAAGCAGAATATACACGCTCTACCTTATTATGATGTGGGAGATTTGAGGAGAGAATAAAACTGTGATAAAGGGGACTTGATAAAAGTTAGGATTCTGATATATATAGGTAGCTTTAATGTAGTCAAAGAAAAGTGATTTTTTTTTTGCATTGTTCCTGTAGTTGTTACTACACTAAAAAAAAAAAAAACGAGGGGAGTGACTACTTCTCCTCTCTATTTCTTCTATTTCCTTCCTCTCTTAACCTCCCCATTTCCTTCTTAAACGTCATTGTCACTCCTCTCAGAACTAAACTTAATGCCATCGATACTGTAGTACAATTAAATCACAATATGAATAGACTCCTTTGGAATGGCTTTGTTCCTCTGCCACAATTTTGTAGCATTAGGCCCATAATGAAATATGTTCTAAGTTTCCTTATACCAACTTGCAATTTTCAGACAAATCTTGTATAAATTTTGGACTGCTTGCGCTTTACTTTACAACATAACTGCTGTGTTTAAAAAATTTGACTCATTTAAAATTAGGTTTATGAGTTGATGCAAGGACTATCTGCTATAATTATTAGAAATATCCAGGACAGATATCTTATTTCTCTACTGCAGTGGTTCTCAAACTTGAGTGTGCGTCAGAATTCTCTGGAGGGTTTGTTAAAACACAGATCCATTTGCCTAGCCCTCGGTTTCTGATTCAGTAGTTGTAGAATGAAACCTGAGAATTAGCATTTCTCACAAATTCCCAAGTGCTGCTGATTCTGCTGTCCTAAGGACCACACTTTGAGAAACACAGCTCTATTACAAAAGTTAGGAAGGAATTAGCAATCGCTAATCGCTGGTTAGTAAAAACATGTAGGAGAGGGTGGTTATTTGTTCTAGGAAACAAAGGACCGTATAAGACTATGTAGAGCTATTTGTGATATGATTATTCTGTACATCAATGTAATACAAACATTTTCACATTATTACGTATAGACAGGAATGGATTTAATAAATCCAATATTTTCTTTGATAATACTCACTTCAATCAGATGTGGGTGGCACGTTAGAATCACCAACGTGGGATCCAAAAAGGGCTACCTGTGCCCCAGAGTCTTTGAAACTCCTGTATAATATTTTGTGGGGAGAGTTGGAGGTGAGATCTTACATTCATCCATAAAAAGATGTTTTTCCTTAAAATATGTCTCATAAATGTGGTTTCTACCCTGAATTGGCTACATAATTATGTCGATCATTTAAATCATGTTAAGAGTTTGTTTCTGTTTCTAAAAGACAGACTTGGACTGGATTAATTCCTCGTTCTTCAGAGAGAGATATATATAGAAGAAAATATTTAAATCTAAAAGACTGTGCAAAATGAAACTTAGTGGATGAGAAGAAAGAAAGAATATATACCAGTCTTGGCATGTGGCATCAGAAAGGTAGAAAATTAAAGGGGAAAAAGTTTAAACTCTGCAATATATTGAACAAAGGTGTTTAACTGGAACGAGCGTTGGCTGAGGGTGCAGATGCAGTGGTGCAGAAGGAGATTGATAAAGAGTGCCTTGTAGAGACACGGACCTATAGAGTTGGTCGAGTTTTTTGAACTGGAGGATGCTTTGATCGTTACATATATTTTAATAAGATAGCAATGTGAATTTGAGAATTGACTTGCAAATGTGAAAAATAAAACAAATTATATAACTCTAATTGATATCTTGCTCCTGATATAAAAATTTTACTAAATCTATTATTCTATCTCTATATTATGACGTTAGAGATTTATTTTAAAATTAAGCCGGTTTGACAATATTTGCCTTGGCCTAAATCATATATAATGTAAACTACCTTAAATTATTAGTTAACATATTAATCACCATAAAATCTCAATGCATTTTCTCTCTTAAATTTATGCATGGTGAATTACTGAGGTCATGTAACTAGAGGTTTGGGAATGGGCTGGTTTTGAATCACAAATGGAAATCTCTTATGAAGAACATTTCTAAAACCCCATGAGAAAAATACATGATTAATTATAGCTAGTCAAATGTGAGAAATGCTTTTCATTTCATAGAAATATGTTTCATAAGAGAGTAGCTATTCTCAACATTTTAAGTCAATTACAATTTGGTTCAGGGTAATGGTCACATTACAGATTTCTTCAAGATTTGGATTAAAATTCTAGAAATAAAACTCAATTTACTCATTGAATCAAAAAGCAGTATCTTTTAAAAATATTTGTGTCTTGGACAAATCAGGTTAAAGAGCAATTAAAAATCTACATCTTGGATGTACTTTAATTATATATAAAAAGATAACATAGGGTATGCTAATATACAGAATAAATCATTCTCTTATTTTGTGTTTTCTTCCTGTTCCTAAGAACCAAAACTTAAATGAAACTGCCATTTGGTAGTAGTAATTATTTTTTCAGACAAAATAAATCAATATCTCCAATTCACTCTCTTGCCATTTCCCCAATTTTTTCATCCCTTCTAGTAGTAGACAATATTTACGTTAAAACCAATGAGGAAATTGTTTAAGATGTCCATGGGAGTTTTGAGAGAAGGAAAAGAAAATTTCATTTTTAATTAAACCAGATTAGGCTGTGAAAACCATAATAACTGATAGTTATAATTTTGCCAGTTTTTATGGAATATATAACTAAACACGTGATGAGTCCTCTGAAATATTCCCCTAAATGCCACAAAGTTATCCAGTGAATTTTTATTCTTGGCAACTTATTACAATTGTAGATTTTTTCTCTACTTAGGCTATGTTTTTTTCAGATGAATAAAGATTTTCATCTGTTTTGTTTTCACTTAAACCTGGAGAATGCACAATAAATTGTGGACTGACTTATATCACATGCTCATACTATTACAAGCTTACATCTATCTTAGAGTGAGAGTCGATATGCTGAGTAGATTGATTAAACCTCAGTGATATCAATTAGCTAGGGAACTTCAGTCTTCCTCCTTGTTCCCACCAACTTGCCACAAAGAAGTGCTGCTTCCCCTACACCCCTTGAAAAGAATACCTATTTGTTGTCGTTTGTTCTGAAATGTTATTTCCGTATTCCTGCTTTCCCATGCTTGCTTTTCCCCATCTTATTCCTTTCACATACTTTTTACCTTCTTAAACCCACACTAAAATACTACTGGAGTGTTCTTTGATTGTTAGTGGAATTTGATTTAATACGAGTTCAGAGGTCATGTATAGAGGAGTAGAATGGCATGACATTAAGGCCAAGATAACACTGAGGTTTCAGTACATACTGCTCTAAAACATCAATAAATAAGGCACCTATTGAAAATTCACAGCCTGCCTCTTACCAAACTGAGACAAACACATTTCCAACATGATATTGCAGAAGTAACTCCAAACTAGGAATTTGGGGATCTGGCAGGTCTGTGTTCTAATCTGATTCTACTGTTTAAATCATTAATTTAGGCAACGTCAGAGCCATGCCATTCTCAACTCTAAATGGATTTATGGTGTGCCTAAAAACGAAATGCAATCTTTGGGAGCCTGGGTACAATGGATGTGCGCAAAGGGGATGGAAAGAGAAAGACAAAATGAATAGTCACGTGAGGCTTCGTGAAAAGGGAATGGGCGATGCCAGTAATGGTGAAAGCACAGAGGAGAGCATGACACTGCAGTGGAACATGATGCAGGTCAAGTTCTTTTTTTAAAGGAATTCAGGAAAAGAAGTATTGCCTTCTTGAGGGTAGTTTAAAGGGCTTACCTTTTGGGAAGCAAGGCAGGAATCCAGATTGGTATTTCTGAAAGTGGGATTTGTGCTGTAAAGAGAGAATCTGCTGGAAAATTTATTTTTCTTTATTTTAATTGTGTCACTTTAAAAATTCTTCTTGACTGCTTAATAAAGTTTTTAACATAAATATATTTGTGCTATATATGTAACCTAGCACATATGTATTTTATATATATTTGAGAGGTGGACTCAAAAGTCTTTTACTGTGAAGTGTGCATATTTAAGGAAAACAAATTATAAACCACGTTTTACATAATTTTCAAAGTCCTTTTAGGCAGTATGATTTAAAGAAAGGTCAGTAATAAAACTTTTGGTCACCCTATAAAGTCAGAAAAGTATAAATGTATTTCACCTATCATTATGTTTTATATTCTCAATCTGAGAAAAAACAAACTATGAAGGGACTTAGGAAATATCTTCTGTTTTGTGCAAAATGAACTCAGTGTGGTAGATGCTGTGATGTCTTGCCCAGGTCCCCCTTCATAGAAGGACGTTTTACCCAAGGGGAAGAAGTGCTGTTGGTAGACAGCCTTCAGCTGTTAGCCCTTTCAGGGATTGCCTCAGCTGTGAAGTACCTTGGGTCGCGCCACTTGCTTGGGTTGACCCAATTCAGAGACGGAACTATGAGTGAATGTAAAGGCCCTTTCATCTGAGACAAATTTGAGACCACTCTGTAGGGCCATTCTAGCTCTAGAGCTTCCTTAGGGTTGGCAAAAGCTGCTGTGGGGCTGATAGTGGGTTTCTCTCTGTCCTCTCCTGCTTCTGTCCTCTTCTATTAGTGTTGAACTCAAGGGCACTCTTTAATAAACACCCTAAACTCCTTTCCAGAGTTGGATTCCCAGTGAAGCCAACCTGCAATAATAAAAAACAAATCAGTTGTATATTCCAAAATAAATTAACTTGAGGCCTGGGACAGAAAAAAGAAAGTAGATTTTACTAGAAAGTTTAATCTTCTGTTTTGTACCAGACCAGTCCATTGTATGCTTTGCTATCAGTTGCATCACTATTATGATGCAGATGAAATGGTCAAGTTGGATGATATAACGTCATAATGCACATGGTTATTACCCTTTTTGTTTCCTTATAGACCTAGGACTGACCCTTGCCTCCTAACATCTTTTCTTATTGAATGTTTCCTAGACTGGGAGGTTTCTAATCATCGAGAGGCCCTGTATATAGAATCCACACCCCCTCTCTATAGGGGCTTATTAAACTACCTCCTTTTTAATTCTTTTCCATCCCACCTTTCAAAGCATTTATTTGTTTCATTATGTACCACTATCTTTAAAATTTTTTAAATAGTAGAAGATCTGCATTTCAATTAGGCTTAATCTACTTTTAAAGTCAGTTGAAAAATTTTCTGGGATGAAACATCTGTAATATCCAAAGGTGTCTGGCCTAGGGCAGAAAAAGTGGGAATGCGCATCTGTATTATTGCCATCATCAGAAAATGAAGTCCTATTAAAAACATGTTCATAATGTGCTCTACTCTCTAGGAAGCAAAAGTTTATATCCTGGAAAACTACTAGCATTTCTTATAGGCAATAAAAGTTTCATGACAGCCCAGACCTTCGATATTAAGCATATGCTCAGACATCTTAAAAATGTTATTACTGATTAATCTATAGTTATAAATAACTTTCATTGGCCCTGCTTGCCTAAATAAATATGGTAATTTACGGTTTGTGTTGTTTCATACAAATATGGCCTTCTGCTTTTTGTCTAAAAGTGAAGTTATTCTTGCATGCCATAAAGTTTTACAATAATGAATATTGAAATAGGATGAAGTACCTAGAAGTAGAAATATCACTGTAAGAAATGCCTTGTCTTTAAATGTTAATCCTGACTGCTAAACATAATATGATGTAAAACATTAGCATATTTCTTAAATCATACAAAGTAAATTGACATTAAAAGGTAAAATAATCCAACTCTATCAAATGAAATATTTTCTTTCATTACTTAGACAAATTGTCAAAGTTAAAATAAGACAAAATAATCCTGCCACGAAAAATGATGACTATGATATGAGAAACAATCATTACTAGAGCAGGAATAAAAATCGAGAATATACAAGGAATTACCGAGTTTTGCTTCATTAAACATACTTAAGATAAATTATATTTTATTGCACGGTCAGCAAACATTGAAAAGTCATGTGCAAAGTACAGAAAGTTGCTGATGTAAGAAGATTCTCTGTTTTTATAATGATAAAAAATTTAATTATTGCTATACTTATGCAATACAATACAATCATAAAGGCAATTGATTTCTAAATTCATCAACAAAATTGAATCAACATGTGTAACATCTGTGTGTGTGAGTCTGTTTAAAGAGTGAAGCATCAAGTGTGTATGTGGGGGAGATTGGAAGTAATTGTAACAATTGATAGGTAGAAGATTATAAGTGCTGCAGTACTATTTTCTCTTCTGGTCTACGTGTAGTTTCCATTTTCAAAGAAATGTGAATTATTTCTCTACCATTAAGACATTAAGAAATAATTTTATGCTTCAAATCTAACCTTTCTTTTAGAGACATGTGCTTTATAATGGAGATAAAGCTATGCCAAGAGCTGAACCCTGTGAGTGGAAGTCCACCTTTGGGGCTTAAACTGTAATGAGGTGAAGAATGTATCACACATTCTCCAGCAAGTCACAAAGGATTCTCAGATGTGTGTCCATGTGGGAATTTTTTTCCCCACATTTCTCCAGAAATTTATATGTTTTTCTGAGTCTTAAATCACAAGAAAAATCAGGAGATTTGGAAATCTATGGGGGAAATATATTATAATCCACCTGAGAGAATTAAAACTTAAAAATGAAGATCAAGTTACACATTTGAAAGATAAAAATTGAGCAAGAGCAGGAAACAGACTCTCAGAGTCAAAAGGTAAGGTTGACATTTCCGGGAACTAGGTTCAGAACATACATAGAAGTGTGGTCACAATCGAATTAGTCTTTCAGCTATTGCTATGCTCTAAGTGTGTGTGTGTGTATGTATCTGTCGGCTGCTACTGAGTCATTCTTGCAAATAAAATAGTTTATTCATAGTATACTTTAGAAATCCTATGAGTCATGTTCCAAGAAGTAATGAGTTTGGGAACAAATAAGTTCTCAAATTGGCAATTTCAACACATGATTCTGTGTAGTGATGATAACTTTGCTAGGAAGTCTGAATATTGGCTGTTCAAATGCTACTCAGGGCTGTTCACTAGCATTTTCCAATGTTTTAATATTCACTATCAGCTATGTTTCTTTGGAAACTTAATATTTTTTATTTATTAATCATTTGTTTTATGTAACCCTACTGATTAAAGAGAATGTAGAGCATTGGAAGTATGTTAGGAGTAATTTATTAGAAGTTTTTGAACATTCCAGAGAATTCTGCTTTCTCGATCTCAGATCCCAAAGATTAGTATCTGCTGCGAATTTGGATACTTTCAACCAGCAGCAACCCACAAAAATGGTGTGGTGGATAGAGAGAGCAAGGTGGTAGTCACCAAACCCTGTGACATCCTTTCACCCATATACCACATAGCCTATGACTCCTGCTTTCCGTTAATACTATTTCAGCCTGTGGTACATAAAATTGTTTCATTACACATTAAATCATTAATTTTAAAAGATTAAACTTGGTGCACGAGTTCTAGTATTTACTTTGCTCTGGTTCTTAAGCTTTTGTAGTTATGGATCTTTTGTGAGTATGATGAATTATGGTCGATTGTCAATCAGGTGTTTTGAGTCAAAAACCTACGTGCCCTTCACACTAACACCTGCTGTTTGACTTTATTAAAATAACATGGGAGGTTAAAATTAGCACTACAGGTTTAGGTTGAGTGCTGGGGAGAGCAGATAATGAGCTGTAATTTTTAGGAGCAAAAAATGTTTCCACAATTATCTAAAATGGTTAAACCTGGCAAAAGGCTAGTCTTTGGACTGGGTGACTGTATAGCAGTAAAATGGAAACATTCTAACTTGAGGTATAGACTTAGCCTTGAAAATAACTGGAAGATAAAGTTTGTATGTCCACCATCTTAGACTTCCTTGTAAGATTCAGAAAATTACTGTTAGAAATATATTTTTGACAGTTCATAAAGGAAATCAAAACACATGTGGCTGCAAAATGATGTCACCTCCTAGTTCTATTTCAGTCTGTGTCCCATGTTGTCCAGAGAAAGGCAATGTATTTAATCACAGGGTAAAATTTAGGGTTTATTATGTAGACAAAATTGTTCCATCTCCCACCAGCTAAGATATCCTGTGTCCTTTCCCTTTCTTGCTAGCATAGGTTTTAGTGTTGTGTGTGTGTTTTGGGGTTCCACACAATGTGGTGATTAACTTAGGCCCAGTTTCCCTCATTCATTGAATTTCATCCTTCTGTAAGAAATAAAACCTCTCAATTTTAACCCTGCTTATTTGGTATTACATCCCTTCTACTACTGCTAGCATAACTCCAGTTAAGGTACTCAGTGTAATTGTGGTTATCACAATTACCATGTCTGATGGTTAACAAAAGTTGGGCAGTCATAGAGATGGCTGCAAAATTTGTATGAATATGAACCTACTTTAGGAAATAAATTGCATTTAACACATTTAAATATTATGATTATTCATGTCCATAGTAGCATCTTCGTAGTGGCTAAAACATGGCAGCAACTCAAGTGGTCATTGATGGGTGAATGGATAAGCAAAATGTGATAAATGCATACAATGAAATATTATTTAGCCTTAAAAAAGGAAGGAAATTCTGACACATGCTACAAAATGGATGAACCTTGAGGACAGTATGTGAAATGAAATAAGCCAGTCACAACAAGACATATACTGTATGATTTCACTTAAATGATGTTCCTAGAGTAGACAAAATCATAGAGACAGAAGGTAGAATGATGATTGCCAGGGTCTGGAGGGAGAGAGGTTAGGGAGGAAGAATTATTCTTCTACCTCTAGGTCTTTCTGGCTGGTCTAAGAATTAAATTGACATGAGACAGAATAATGGGAGAAAATCAGACAAAGTTTAATAACATGTATGTGTGGGAGAAACCCAGGACCTCTGAATAACTCACCAAAATGGCAGAAGCCACCACCTTAAAGACCATCTTCAGCTAAGGACAAAGGAGGATGTTGGGGGTAGTGCTTTGGGACTTCAAAGGGGAGGAAGGCAATTTACATGGAGATGAAAAAGCAAATATTTGATAAACAAATGTTGACCATACCTTGCAAAGACAATGGGACATGGGGAGGACTTTGATTAAAAGGCCCTTGTTAGCTTCCACCCTGTCTATCACACCTAGTTTATATTATACTATAGTTATCTTATGGTATAAGCTCCTTCCTGGAACAGGCCTTCTATCTTAAATTCTTTTCAGCAGTTAGGGGGAAGGTCAAAGTTTCTTTCAGTCTTTTGTTCTTAAAGATAATCAAGCCAAAGGGTCACATTTTGGGGTGGCAAATTCTGATCCCCCACAGAGGTAATAGAGAGTTATTTAATCCGTATAGAATTTCAGTTTTGCAAGATGAAAAGAATTATGAAAATGGATACTGATGATGGCTACACAATATGAATGCACTGAATACTACTGAACCATACACTTAAAGATGGTTAGGATAGTAAGTTTTATGTTATGTGTGTTTTACCACAATAGAAAGTTTAAAAATTATGATTAAAACACAATATAGCATTTTTTCACCTATCTAAAAATTTGCCTTTTAAATACAAAATTGAACAGAAATTATTGAACTCAAGGTGCTTTTTGGAATAGCTAGCTATTTTCTATTGTTAACCATCAGTACTGAAAACTGCAAAAATCTGTAATTAATCTGGTGATGAAGCAATTTAAAAGTTTTGTAGCACCATGAAGATCCAGTTGAACACTTTTAGAATAAAAATCTCTACCTTGTGCCGGACCAAGGGTACGCTTCTCATTTCTGTGGTAATGTGAATGTTGGGAAATCACAGAAGTACTTGTCTCCTCTGAATTTGAGCCGTGTTGTGGGGTAGCTTCATTTGATTTGTTAAACTCGGATTTATCCTTCGAGGCAGCACAGCAGCTTTTGCAGGTACAGAAATGGTCTTTGTATTTAAATGTGCTGCCCGGAACACACTCCCATCTGTTTTCTGTAGTTTACACAAAGCATTAGTTCATTTCCAGGGGTTCAAAAATTCTAATTCTAAAGGTTAAATTCATACACAGAGAAGCCCAGTGGGATTAGAATTCCTATTTTAGAAAGTGCGTGTCCTTTTGCACTGTGAACATGACTTGCTATCTCTGCATTATCTGGCTGCAGAGCCATTACACTGGCACTTCTTTTCTCTATAAACTTGTTCCCGTCTTCGTCCTGATGTGATAGCACAAAAAGATGAGCAAGTCCCAGGACTAAGAATGAAGACATCTGGAGCTTATGATAAGGAAACTACTTGAACCTAGGAGTTCTGTGTATTTTTCTTCCAGGTCCCTTTATACTTTCTAGACTTGCTGAAATCTTCACTATTAAAAACGACTTGTTATTCGTGGAACTGTGAGCCTACTTTATAGCTACAGATAGGGTAATTACACTTCCCAAATATTCTGGGATAAATTTAATTTTAAATGTTCATTGCTACTGTCAGACCATGCATCTAGATGTGGAGTTTGGAAAATAGTTTTCCTGTAGGTGAACAGTACTATTTAAGCTTTATTTTGATAAAGTCAGATCTTACGCTTATCTGAAAGCTTGCCACTTATGTTTCTATACAGTTAAATATTAGTGTAAATAATCGTTTCATCACAGTTTTGTGTGCTTGTTACTTTACATTAAAAAGAACGTTAGAGTAAAAGCTTTCTATAGCTGAGGAAGCTACATCCTGCTTATGAGGAAATTATCTGAGATGCCTCAATCAGAAAATAGTGGCTTAAGAAGTGCTCAATGGATGCAATTTACTGTCGACAATTGTTTTCCTGCCACCTTGGCCCAAGGCTAAGTAAATTTTTGTCTACAGAGTAAAGCTCCACAAGCAAATTGTGACTTATTGCTTCTCACATTGATGATGAATTGGTATCAGTGGCCCTGTATGCCAGGCATATATTGAAAAACAAAAATCAGTTATGAAACTCTTGAGAAAGGCAAATACAATTTTCTTAAATTGATAAAAGCAAAATTAAGTATATGAACTCATAGTAATTGAGAAATGATAATTTCATACTCAGTTATTAGTAGAAAATGTGTACATATCTAGAGTTTGAAAATAGTCAAGTAAAAATGCAAAACAGTTAAAATAGGCCAGATTTTCCCACTAAAGGAAGTAGTTGATATAATGTATATGTTTTTGGTATTGGCTTTGTCACAGAGCAAGAAGTGGGGGGAAAAGGAGCAAGGTAAAAATATTGCCTTGGTCATAGGCCATTGAATTATTTTGTTTTAGGGAGGATTAACTACAAAATTCTGAATTGTAGCAGTTCTATGGAATCATAAAGTTGAAAATGTTATATTTATCTTAATTGTAAGGCAATATTTTAAGAAGACTACTTTTTTAAAAAGTTGGTGCTTATTCTTTTGTAAGGAAGCATAGAAGTTAGATAGTGGCTATAAGTTCAAAAGGGGAAGAAAGGGATTGGATTTATGATTATCTCTTTATGGATATAACTTTTATTCTCACTGTCCTGAAATGTCATGATTTTCTGCCTTGAAGTAGCTCTCTTTCTATTCATTGTGCTGGACCCTCTGGGCCTCTTTCAATCTACAAACTTATGCTCTTGGTAAACTCATGGCAATTTTCTTATATTAATTTTTAGTAAATTTCCTGCCCTGCATTTTCCCCCTTCATTCTGAAATTCCATTATCGAATAATTATGCCTGCATATATTCTCTAATTTTCTGATCTTTCTCTGCTATTTTCCATCTTTTTTATGTTACATCCTGAGTGACATCCTCATATTAACCTCTAAATATTTCTATTGATTTTGTTTTTCTTATTTTTGCTGTCATATATGTAATATCCAAGAAGTATTTTAGCTTTCTCAACGTTGCTTTTTATAGTCTCATGTTTTTTCTGTTATGCAACATCTTCTTATATCTCTCTGCTTGTATTTTGATAATTTTAAAGCATTCTTCAATTTTTACATTCTTTTCTACTACAGGTATATTTACTATTTGTTTGATTTGAGCTTTGATCATTCTTTCAAGTTGAGGCTCTCCTCAAATACCTGGTTTTCTTTAGCTGCCAGTTTAGGCTTAAGACACAGAGACTAAAATGTTAATTAGCATCTCCATATATGTGCGCATGTCTTGTCGACAAGTCTGCTTTACTTTAGAGTGATTAGGTGTAGTTCTAGCTCTTTCCCCAGGAAGTCCCCAAATGTCTGTATGTTGAGGTCTTTTCTATTGGGACATCTGTTTATTCCGAGGGAAACCCTCTGGTTTCCTGCTTGAGGGTAGAGGTTGTGGATAAAATTCTGGCTACCAGAGTTCTGTGCATCTAGCGGGCAAGGAGACTAGTGTTTTCACCATTCAGTATCATTTATATTGTTCTCCCATTTTCAATTCAATACCTCTACCTTCCCTCAAGTGATGCTCTCTGGGTCAACATATCCAGAGAAGTAAGCTTCTGTCTTCTGTTGATGTGGGTGTAGTTGGAAAAGGGATCTGAGACAGAACTGATCCTAATACACACTTCCAGTCGTCTTTTCAACCTCATCCAGTCATGTCCATGGTTTCAGAGGTAGAAGTTCCCTCAAATTCCTGAGAATTCTTTGGTGCAAATTAGTTTTATTGTTGCTGTCTTCTCTTAGTTTCTCATAGTGCCTCCTTGTTAAATGGAGAATTATTATTTTTCTACTCTCCCTTGATAATTCTATTAAATTACTTTTTGGCTCCCAAGATTTTGTTGATATTTTTTGTTTTCTCTTTTTCTGTTCTCTTGATCTCATGTCCTTTTGAATATTTGTCATCTTTTCTCCTTTACTACCAATCTAATTGGGTTTGGGAAAAACTATTAAACGTGTATGTCCAATTGGACATGTTTAAATCAAAACTGAGTTTATAGTATTTTCAACCTTTTCGTTGTCGAGTTACATTTGATACTCAGATGCTCATTTTCTTATTTTGTGTTTCCTTTGGAAGATTAAGGATTTGATGGGGAAATCTAAACTTTTCGCCCTATGTTATTATTCCATTTGGGTGAATTTCTAAATGTTCTTTCATTCTCTTCATTACTGCGTTTATTTTTTATTCACTGAAGGGCAGTGGTGTAAAGAAACCCAAATTATTGGTAATTTGAATACAATTCACATTTAACTTTGATTTGGCTATGCAGCATTTGCATGTGTTGCCGTGGGTTTGTGTGATGTGAAAGTTCACAAACATGATTAAATATTGTATTGGCCTTGCAATTTGCATGTCTTTGCCCATTTTCCATGCAGTGTCCTCAAGTTTTCCACCCTTGGGGGACATCCTGCATTCAATATCCAAATTAAAAGGACTCTAGCTATCTGACCTCTAGCCATATGATTGCAGGAAGTCTCCTTCCTATCTCTTATTAGCTTACTCACCCTTAGTAATTCTAAGACATACCTAGGGTGCTAACAAATCTTGCTTGTTGCTTGTCACATCTTTTTCCAGTCTGCTGCTCCAAGCTTCACAGTTGGCCATGTATTTTCCTTCTTGTAAATGTATCTCTATACTGCTGTATTTTTCTCCCCCAAATGCTTGCTTTCTAGCATGGACACAGGCTCTCCTTCCATTCCTCACCTTACAGCCAACACCAGGCTGTAATGCTTACTGAAGATTCAAAAATAAGTGAAAGTAATAGCAACACAGAGTAAGAACATACGGTGTGAGATATGAGACAGTTCTTCTGCCAAAGTCATTTGGCCATACTCCATCACCAAAGGCTCTCCTGTTAATCTTCAGTTCAGTATCCTGTTGCTGATGCCTACTCTCCCCTTTTGTATTTGGAGTTCCTCTTGGCTTTCTGCAAATATGGAGACAAAACAATAGTTTTTTTCTGGTTTCAACCAGTGAAAATGATTCAGTTTACAGTTTTTCACCAATGTACTTAACTCTTCAGTTGGAAGTAGTCCATATTAGGTTACTTGGTCTATGTCCAGAGTCATTCCTGTGTTGATGTACAGGAATTTCACTTGAACATCTGACCAAGAGGTATCAAGGTGATACCTCCCAGAACGAGGAAAGCATCTCTCCAAAGATAGATTTCAGTATCTGTCTTTCAGCATTAAATTAATAGTCACAAATACAAGAAGATCTTTAAATGACACTTTGTCCCTGATGCATATCAAATAGACCTACCATTTGATAACCTTCATTCCCTTTTTATAAATAGCTTTCACATTGTTGTCTTAATAGTTTGTCAGGTGCTTTTCACAGCACTTTACCAATATTATTTTATGTAGTCCTCACATATTCTATGATGGAAATACTATTGTTTTTCTTCCCAATTTGCAGAGAAATAATTGGGGCATAGAGCAAATGAATCATTTATTTAAGGTCTCACAGCTATTCAGTCATAGAGCCAGGATTCAAACTCAGGCAGTCAAAGCCTATGCTCTCAACTACTTATGCATGGTTTCTTTCCGTGTCCTGGTAGATTCTAGTTGATAGGTGAGCATGCTTCAGCTGATCCATCTATGGGCAAGAAATATAAATCCAAAGATGTGGGTTAAAGACTAGATCATTAAGACGTCATGGACAGTGTCTCAAGATTCCTAGAGCTCATCAGAAGATGAAAGGAACTTCCCCAGGATAAAGACTAAAGGTTTCTGTAGTTGGATCTACTGCATTACTTCTCTTGATGTTTCTCCCCTTCCCAACTTCCATGTCATGATATGTGGGTAGCTAAATATCTTAGTGGGAAGAAGCAGAAATTGGAATGGAATTTTGAAATACTCCAGGGAGGAGGAGGTTTTGTTGTTTGCTTAATTGATTTGGCCTATGCAAGTCCTAGGAAGGTGTTTCTACTGTTCTAGCTCTTCTTTGTGACTGATTGACAAGAGGCCTACAAAATATCCAAAGTTTTTGCAAGCTAAATCTGTCAGTGTCTTGTTTGAAATTTTTCTAGGGACCCCCAAATGGCACTAACTATTGAAAAAGGTACTGGTAGCTTGTGTGAAAAATGTAAGCCTCTTAAAATTAAATATTAGAATGTATGGATGATCATTAGATAATTGTTGATCAGAATCAGAGAAAGTTTCAGGTAAAATTTGGAAGAGGTGCAGAATAAAACTAGGGGTGAGGTTCTTGCGTGTTCAGACCACCCTGTTAGAGAATAACTGTTTACCTTCTGCTTGTATGTTGATCTTAGTTTATGCGTCATCAAGATGGGGAGCTCATTCAGCTCTTTTTTAAAATGTAGTTTCATAAATTCTTGAGCATGCTTACCCAAATATCATGTAGCTTAAAATTAGATTTAATTCTCTCATGCATTCCATGTATAACTCTGTCACATATTTTGTAGAACTAAAATGTGCACAATTAAATCGGACACAGGGATCTCTAATGTCACCTTCATAGGTTAATGCCAGTCTATACTTCTATTGTTGCCCAGTAATATTAGTGGATAACAAAATGAAAAGATAGACCCATGTTAGCTATGGTTGCACTATTTCGGAGGTAACAGAAACATCATATGATGAATATTATATGAACATTTTTCTAAAATATACAAATAATATATAGAGTGGATCACCTTTGTCATAGTGAAATAAAAATAAATGCAAATACAGCACAGTGATTCATTCAGTTGCAGTTAGTTTTTCAAAACCTACAAGATCAAGAAATAACACATTATTCTCCATATACATTACTTATTTTCTCCCTTCACTCTATTACGTTTTCTATTTTTCTATTTTACTCTGTTTAATTAAAACATTTTTCTTCCAGGCATTTTGTGTCTTTTCCTTTGTTTTATATCATGATTAAAATCCTTGACTACTTTTGCATTCTTGTTACATCCTTACTTTAAGGAGATAGCATTAACTTGTAGATCAGGCATGGACCTGGAGCTCCAGTGTATTTCCCTAAAGTTGGGAATTTATGCAAACTAGAACCAAAGGAGTCTCCTAAGTAATTTTCTCTACCAATGAGATAAATGAAAGGCTGATAGAGGACATTGTGTTACTTCCCTGATGTTGAGTAAAGCTAAAGTCTATTTTAATGCAATAAATTGAGTTTGCAAAACCACAATATTTGATCTTAGAAGCAACTACTCTATCATCTTGATGCTTTTCCTGTCTCTATTTGCAGCTTCTAGCATTATTCTTCCCACTTAAAGATCTACTTAAATCTTTCTTTCACACACACATGCGCACACGGTCAGAACATTCTTATACAAAAGGCTTTTATTCCTTCATATTTCCAATATCCCAACCCCTTATTTTTGTCTGATAGTTTCCAAATGTGTTCAAAGATTTATGCACAACCTGGACATGGTAGTTTCTCTCTATACACTTGAGTTCTGAGTCTGAACACTATGCATGGGCTAGCTCACGCAAACAGGAATTATCCTAGGCTATAAGGAGAAATTGCCTGGTCAACTCACTTGGTCCCCAGGAAAGTGAACTCAAATGTCAGGTCTCCAATGTAAGGCTTGAAATGACATTTTAAAATCAGTGCTTATTAGGGAAAACTAAATGGCTAGTTGAGGAGAACTGAAACCATACTGAACTAACTAAATCAACCACGTCTTGTTTTATATCTTTTTGTTATACATAAATATATACAGCTGTCTTAGTTGGAATTGTGGGAGTGTATGAAATAGAAACCACCCCAAAGCTGCTTGAGCCGCCAGTACATTTCTCATTTCTCCTCACAGCATACCTGCTTTTTTTCAGCATATCAATTTTCTCTGCTAAGTCCCATAATGTGAAAATAGTATCCTTCCTACAGCTCCCTTGTTTGCATGTTACACGTCCAGCAACATACAGAGCCTGGTTGCGGACTTAGCCCTATTTAAAATTTCACAGAGAAGAGTATCTGATTGGCCCACCTTTTGTTGGGTATGCAGATATGGTCTGATGATCTCTGGCCAAGGCAATAGGTACCCATCTGTGTGAGTTGGAGAAAAATAAATCATGTGCTTATTGGCTGGCAGAACCCCCAAAGCGTATCTACTTAATAGTAAATTTGAAAAATACTGATATGACATTGGCATGTTTATTGTGCTAATTAACAATCTCTTCTTACTAGCTGTGGATGAAATTCTTGGAGCAGGTTCTCTTCCAGACTTCTCTATGCTTCTTTTATTTTCCTTGTGTAGTCTGTATTTCTCATTAATGCTTTTGCTTCTTCCACAGGCCATTGTAGTTCTGTTACTTTCTGCAAGAGGCATCCCAATTGATATGCAGAAGACCCAATTTAAAATGGCTTGAAGAAATGAGGAGATTTATTATCTTACCTAATAGGATGAGTCAACACAAAAGATAGGATTGTCAAATCTGAATCAAGGGTCTTACCCAGGGTCAGCATTACTAATAATTTCAAGGATGCAGACAAAAAAGAGGATCAGAAAAATAAGGTGGAAGTCTTGGACATCCTATGTGGCTCCCCATATCTTTCCTGCCTGCATTGGGCATGCACAGTAAAAGAGGAGATTTCAAGTGAGGTCCATACATTATTTTACAAGCAAGGAGTGGTTAGGCTATGAAATATCTCCATTTTAGGGCTTAGTTTAAGTAATATTTTTAAGGAAGCTATGCCTCATAATTCCATAGATAATGGGTTTATTTGCTATAAATAATTGCTAGCCGGGGAGATCCTGCCAAGAGCATTCTAGATATTGGGGCTCTGCATCATAGCAAATATTAGTCTATTTACAAGTAGTCCTAGTTATCAGCATATTTACAAGGAAAATAGACTATGTCGCCTGCCTTCTTTCTTTATCCAGAAGCGTGCCCTCAGTAAAGGGAGGGAATGGCTAGTAGTCCAGCTATTTTTAATTACGTCCCTCCTTACAGGGCGTACAAAATCATTTGGTAGGTTGTTTACTGATTAACTCAAGGGCTCGTAGATACCATCAAGAGCCTAGGTTTTTCATTCTTTGTAATCCCCCCTCCTGCTCTCTCCATTCCCCTCTCTCTCTGCAATGCTTTTATTGTTTTTTGACTCAAGCCTTGTTTCCCATGTTTATAAAATGGTTGCCACAGATCCAAGCATCATATCCTCACACAACAGAGTCTAGAGGCCAGAATGCAAAGGAGACCGTTCTCCGAAGCTCCCTCAGCAGAATTTGTTATGAATATATCACATGTCCTTTCTAAACTAAAAGCTGATAAGAGTAATGCAATTACTTTAATCAGAGTGGACTAATAGAGCTTCACCCCTGATATTAAAGAGAGGCATAGATTCTCCTCCAGAAGTTGATGATATCTGAACAAATTCCAGTTCTCATTAAGGAAGAAATGGTGGTGGGGAGTGGATGTAATTTTTAGGTAGCCTGCCAAGAATGTCTGCTGTAGTCTTTTAACTTCCTGGTATCTACAGATATGACAGTTAAACCTAGTTCTCAAACTATATCTGCAATGGCTAAAAAGCAGAAGATTTTCTAAGTGCTTGCTAAAAGTTGGGAGTTTTGCCTCTAAATAGTAGAGTGACTGTTTCTAATGTTACTGATATTTTTCCTTCTACCATCTATACTACGAGAGGTTAATTTAACACAGAAACTACTTCTCATAATTGTTTTAAAATTTAATTCAGGATCATACAGTGTACTTTCTGATATTGCTTTTGCATATGACTGTCCTCTGTGGCAGTAGTGGAGGAAGAGTTTATTTCTCTAATTCAGTAACTCTAATATTAGAATGCATAGAAATCACCACAATTACTTGTGTAAAGTGGCATTTCTTAGGCCCGACTTTAGAAACTCTGACAGTTTGGCCTAGGAATCTGCATTTTAACAGGCACTCCTGGAGATGCTGGAACATACGTGTTCTTTAGACCACTTTTGAGGAACACTATGAATATGCTTGGGATCAGGAAATGAATATTCCAGGCCTGAGTGCTACTTGAAATATTGATTCCTCTTACGCAAGAGCCTTTGCTTCTGAGGCTGTTTATCTTCCACTACAAATATTATCTTTGAACATATCATTCTCTAGATCATTCCTCATCAGCAGGCTCATTGTAGGGGTAATTTTTAGGTGAAATATGCACTGCATATAGGGTTTTATAGAAATAGTCACATCTGCATTATAATGGTAGTTATTTCTTAGGACATTTTAGTATGTATCTGGGTTCTACCTCCTTCTTTATTATGGATTTAGCTTCTTGATAAAGAACATGGTGAGGAAATAGTTGTTAGCAATCCACCAAATTTTGGCTCGAGTATACTTCTCTTTCTGTTAGACCTTAACTAGAATCGAATGCAGTCACCCTTCATGTAGACAGAGGTTGTGACCTTCCATAACTTGATCTTTCAGAGGCATCAAAATAACCTTGTCCATCTTTCTCACCTTTGAGCTTAAATCACATCGCTTTTAAAAAGTCAAGTCTCCTGTGATTTAGTGGATGCTCACTCCAAGAACAATTCCTCATGTTCATTCTTCTCTTTCCTCACCCTCTTCCTGGTACACTCACATCTCTTATTATACTTAATGTGTATATCATTAATTTGGGGTGTATTGTAGTTCCCTGGAGGTAATATATTTGTGTGTCCACTATACCTAGCACATTGCTTTGGAAAACATTTAAGTGAAATAAGAAATGAATATGACCACACCTACCTGCCTCACCTAACATCACTAATTAATGGCCTAATAGATTCTTCAAAGCAAGTCATATATTCCCTAGAAGAATCTAGGAAACTAAGAATCTCTATGCGCACCAGAGCATTATCTATTGATTGATTAAATTATACCTGAGATAATGTAGTATGCATATGTATCTATGTATGTATAATCATACTATATATGCATGCACACTATATATGTCGGACATTGTACATATGTGTATATGTACATATATACTACATGGCATTTTTGACACACACTATTTTCAAAGTATATAGTAAGTAAAATTCACTCAGAGCATTTGTTTCAAATATTGCTGCACATTGAACTCAATTCTCCTACTATGTTTTTTCTACTTTAGAAGTTAGAAAACTTTTTCATCTCTAGAATGAATGTTTCATGAAAACTTCATGATTTCATAAAGGTAACCAATAATGCATTTGAAGATAACCAGCAATGAATTTACAGTAATGTTTGGTAGTTCTTTTGTGTCTTGAAATTTAATTAATGAAGACATGGACCTCTGGACTTACTGAAAGAGGATGAGTGCTCCTTTAATAACTTGGTTATCTGTCCCCACTTAAATTTGTTCTAGGCTCTAGAATTTGATGATTGCTCTTCCTGGGTGACAATAGGTAAGTCAAATAAAGGTTGAAGACTCCTCATTATTTCTGCTGTTACATAGAATTTAACTGTCTTTTGGACATTTGACAAAGTACTTTCTTGTTCATTTCCTCACTTGATACATAACTTTTTCTGTTGTCGTGTTGCTGTGGGTTGCTCGATCACTTTGCATGCTTGATATTTCTTGGTGCCTATTTTTATAGTGTATTTACCCTATTCTTATTTGCATTTATTTTAGATCATTTCCCCCACCTCCTTTTTGGTGTATCTTAAAATTTAGTTAATAAGAAATGTAAGGATCACTGTTGTTGTCTACAGATGTTTCTTTTTTTTTTTCTCTATGGGATCTTACTTAAATATGCCACTAGAAATGAAATCTTTTAGCATTTTACATTGTTCTGGAGATGTATATTTCAGAGTCCATATTCATGATACCACACGGCCTATACATGCTTTCAAATCTATCTTTTATCTGACTTTCTCTTGAATGTGCTTTCCTAATATTTGTAGTATATATCTGCTTCTAGCGTTTCATTTATTCTTAACACAGCAAGTTTTACAAGCTTCCTATAGCTTTTGTGCTGTCCATCTATTTTTATTGTTGTTTTGAGTCAGAATTAAATTGAAAGTAGACATTTTCCCTGTTGATTTCTTTAGCTTCTGAGTTGGAATTGTAGCAAAATAAGCAAGATACTATCAAATGCTCTCATCTTAGCAGAATGAGGTTTCCGTTATACATAAATGAACATCGAAGTCCCTTTTAGAGATGTGCCTAATACACATTTTATTGAATGTTGAGTGTTGAAATCAATATTCCATTGAAATAAAGGTCAAAGTCAAAGCCACTCATCTCTACCTTAGAATGTGCTTCTTATGTATTTATCTAAAATTAATTTTATAATTTTATTACTAAACATTTTAGAAGTCAATTTTAAGTTTAGCATCATAGTGTTCAGGACTGTCAGCTCCTACATTGCTCCTACAGTCACTGTAACTCACATTTATGATACAAAGGTGTTTACTTTCAACCCTGGTAATGGAGAAGGAAGGTATTTGAGGGCAACCCAATTTCTCTACAACATATACTTCTTCATATTCTTTGTTACGCCTGGATCAAAGGCAAATTTTCATGACATTGTGCATGATTTTGGATGTTTCTCCTTTGATTTGAGGTGGTCAAGTTGACAGTCTGCTTTTAATTTATCTTTAAAAGACAGAATTCTTAAATATGACTTTTTCTTAAGAACCATGACTTAAATGCAGTAAAATAACTAAAGAGTAAATTCAATCTTTAAAATTTATATTTTAATATTGTGAACATTAGTACACAAAACGAATCTACAAAAAAATCAAGTATACAAAATTAGAGTTATGTTATAATCTACTCTCCTCTTCCTTATATTAAATGTTAATAAATATTTTCCGGCTACCTAAAGTTATCTAGGTAATATAATCTCTTAATATATATATTAACTCACAATCTATTTTCCAATTTGTTTAACTCTCTGAAAGTTACTGAATTTATTGTGTATACCAAATCAACAGCTTCACAACAATCATTAATTATTGAGACATTATATTTTACAATTATGATACTTATACTATTCATCTATATTTATACTTTAGCTGACATAAGAAAACATTTACAATAAATTTCATCTGGAATGCTCACTTGAAAGCATATATACAGATATCAACTATACATCAAATATCATGTTTTGTTCATGTTAGCGATATAGTTATACTGAATAGAGATGATATTAACCTGCTTGCCCATATCATCATTGATTACTCACCAGTTCAGAGAATTCAGAAATGACTTTGGAGTAGGCATTCCACTTGCAAAAGCCATGGGCAAAAACGCATAGCAAATATTAGGCTGATGACTGAGGCTAAAGCCAAACTTTTCATTACATGTATTGTATCCAATCTTACTTCTGCTTTAATTTTGTGCAGATTCCTGGAATGTGTTATATTTATTTTCTATTTACTATATCAAGGCTATATTTTCACTTATTGTCCATTTTGTACATTGTGCCAGGTAATTCATCTACATATCATGTAATTTTTATGGCAATACTATGGATGTTTTATTGTTTTCCCCTTAACAAGTATTCAAACTGGAGCTCAGCAAGTTCACATAATTTACCCAAGTTTACACAGCTTGATTTTTTTTGTGTGTGTGTGTGTGTGAGAAAGATTAGCCCTGAGCCAAGATCTGTTGCCAATCCTTCTCTTTTTGCTGAGGAAGATTGACCCTGGGCTAACATCTGTGCCCATCTTCCTCTGCTTTATATGTGGGACACCTGCCACAGCAGGGCTTGATAAGCAGTGCATAGGTCTGTGCCTGGGATCCAAACCTACGAACCCCAGGCTGCTGAAGCAGAGTGTGCGAACTTGACCACTATGCCCCCAGGCTGGGCCCTACACAGCTTGATTTTTAACTCATGTTTATCTAGCTGCACCATATTTTCTTCCTATTATCAACCACATATCTCACTGACTTTTTCTTCATTTTGTTGTCTCTGAAGTGCCTTTTCTTTGAGATATAATTGAAACATTATATTAGTTTCAGGTGTACAACATAATGATTCTATATTTGTATATACTGTGAAACATCACCACAATAGGTCTAGTTAACATCCATCACCATACATAGTTACAAATTTTGTTCTTGTGAGGAGAACTTTTAAGATCTACTCTCTTAGCAACTTTCAAATATACAATACAGTAGTGTTAACTATAGTTAATATACTGCATCTTACATCCCCAGGAATTATTTGTTTTATAACTAGAAGTTTGTAGCTTTTGATCCTCTTCACCCATTCTATCCATCCCTCACCCCCTACCTCTGACAACCACCAATCTCTTCTCTGTATCTATGAGTTGGTTTTGTTTTGTTTTTAGATTCCACATGTAACTGAGATCATAAGGTATCGGTCTTTCTCATTTATTTCACTTAGCACAGTGTCCTCCAGGTCCATCCATGTTGTTGCAAATAGCAGGATTTCCTTTATAATGGCCAAATATTCCTGTGTGTGTGTGTATGTATATACCACATTTTCTTTATCCACTCATCAGTCATTAGACACTTAGGTTCCTTCTATGTCTTGGGTATTGTAAATAATGCTGCAGGAAACATGGGCATGCATATATCTTTTCAAGTTAGTGTTTTCATTTCCTTTGTATAAACACCCAGAAGTGGAATTGATAGATCATATGGTTATTAGATTTTTAGTTTTTTTGAGGAAACCCCATACTGTTTTTCATAGTGGATGTACCAATTTACGTTCCCATCGACAGTGCACATGGGTACCCTTTTCTCCACATCCTCGCCAACGCTTATTTCTTGTCTCTTTTGATAATAGCCGTTCTAACAAGTGTGAGGTGATATCTCCTTGTGGTTCTGATTTGCATTTCCCTAATGATTAGTGATGTGGAGCATCTTTTCGTGTATCTGTTGGCCGTCTGTATGTCGTCTTTGGAAGAATGTCTATTTAGATCCTCTGCCCATTTTCTAAATTGGATTTTTTTTTTTGCTACTGAGTTGAATGAGTTCTTTATTTTGGATATTAACCCCTTATCAGACATATGATTTGCAATTGTTTTCTTCCATTTAGTAGGTTGCCTTTTCATTTTGTTGATGGGTTCTTTTGCTGTGTGGATAATATGCTTTTTCTAAATCTTATTTCTTTTCCATGGATGGATGGAGGGAGCGAGGGAGGGGGTAGATTTCCCATGTATCAAGATTTACCAATGATTAGGAAAGGATGTAAGAAAGGAGCATCAGCTATTCAACCCAGCATCTGGGAGGCCGCAAACCAGCAGATGTAGCTTCCTAAGATGCCCCTTCCTGCATGGGGACATAGTTTGGTTCAATGACTGACTGTTAACTCTGTGCTGTATGAGCAAGCCCAGATAATCAACTTCCTTTTGGAATCTCCTTGTTTTAGACATTGCAAGAAAGACTACATGACTAATGTCCAGTCTCCAGCACAACTGTGGCTCGTAAATACACAAATTGTAAGTTTATTTATAATAAAAAAAAATCCAGACAGGCCAGGTGTATCCTCCTAAAAGGATCTTATTAAATAAGAAGTACCTAAAGTTGCTAAGAGAGTAAATCCTAAAGGACCTCATCACAGGAAAAAAAAATTTTTTTTGTCTATATTAGATGATGGATATTAACTAAACTGATTGTAGTAATCATTTAGCAATATTTGTAAGTTAAGTCATTATGCTGTGCACTTTAAACTTATACAGTGCTGTATGTCAATTATATCTCAATAAAACTGAAAGAAAAAAGAAGTACCTAGCAGCCTGTGGAAGACCTTCATTTAACATCTAGCTAATAAATTCCACCAATGGACTATACAAGGAATCCTGGTCAAAGTCAAAACTGCCTCAAGCATTTCTGGAAAGGGAAGAACCTTCCCACAAACTCACTTCCCATTGGTGTTCTTCACACCTACTCCTTTTTGTTGGACTGATTCATATTGATTGTGTTAATAACTTGAGTTCATACAGCATTTTATAATTCAAAACATTTTTATTTATGTTGTCTAATTTAGTCTTCCAAGGGCATAGAGGTATTAAAATGCAGGATTTCAAACCAAGGTCTTCAGAAACAAAATCGAACATGCTTTTTTTTTTCTTGGCTTGCTTTGAATAAACATGTGCCTTTACATTATATTCTTTTAATCCTATTAGGTCAGTGCTAACTTTACAACCCTACTTATTTTCTTTGGTCTAAAATTCAATTATATTAGTTATTTATTCAATGCATATATATGTATATTATAAATGCATAGAATTAATTTTATATGAATATATCTAAAATACAAATATATTTGCTTATCTACTTATGTATACTCTGTCATTTCTGAAATAATTTGAGGCAGCATATAAAACATACAGTTGGTAGAGAGGGAAAATAAAGGCAGGGAAATGGGTAAATCTGGAGGTAAGTTTAGCATAAAATTCAGGACAGTGTCTAGATGTGAGCTATAAATTTGGCTTTGAGCTCTCTAGCAGCCAAAGAAAGAAATGTGTATATTTCAGAGGTTTACAACATCCAAGAGATTAAAACCAATTTCTCCTGCGGGGCATAACTTCTGTAGGTACTGAGACTCATGTGTATTGTATGTTGGGCAATACCACTCAACAACAACCCTATAACGATTACAGTAGTATACTGCATATGGCTGTTTCTTACTGTGAAAGTTCATGTCTAAATACTGTGAAGCCAGTTCTCTAAGGAGCCAAAATAGTGTGTTATGTGCATACTCCCTCATCCCCCCCCTTCATTGCTGTCACGATCCAAGGCTAAACTTCAAAATATTTAGAACAGCGGTACTCAAAGCACATTCTATAGAATATGAATTATGAGGATGTTTGTTGAGAAGTAGTCTTTCCAGAGTGGTAGAAACCTAGAAGGGAAAACTCCTGATTAAGCCTACCTCAGCACAGATTCTGTTTTCTCCAGATAGATGATGTGGCCTTTTTTGGATTGATTTGAAATACTATGAGCGACCAGTATTAGTAAATATACCCTGAATTAGCAGAACATATACTGTTGATATAAATTCTAGAACTGTGATATAAGCCCCTAGCCTTAAATGGGAAGCAATAAGTATAGCTTCTCAGATCAAGTGAAAGTCCCCCATGGGTAATGTTCCTTCACTAGAGTCCTTTAGCACAAGGAAGACAAGCCTAGATCTAGTGCTGACCTGTGTAGCTCTCCAACTTATGCTGAGGTTCTCTATCTAGGACCAAGCAAATTTGAAACTTAATCTAATCATGAGAATGCATGCACGTGTATGGTTTTGTGCTACTACTACATGATACGCAGATTAAATCAGTGCAAAAAGAAAAAAGGGTTCATGGACCAATACGTATAAGAAATAGTATGTTTATCAACATCTGGCTATCAAGAGTTCCAATTAGGGTTTCTTTGCTTCATTTCAATTATTTGCTAACAAGTCCTTTTTACCATTTTTTGTCATTGTTCACTAATTGCCTTCTTGAAACTCTAATCAATGGTTTTTACTCAGATTCAGCTTCAATTTTAAGATGGTAAATATTTTTTAAAGACACACACAAAAACTGATTACATTTATGTCTATTTCAGAAAAAAAGTAACAAACTGAATAGTTGACTTCCTCTAACTGAAATAGATTATTTTGAAATTTTTGGAGAGTACCTTATCTTGAATTTAAAAGTTGACTCTAAGTTATTTAGCTTCTGACAGTATTATGTAGGGAAATATTCTAAATCTATTAAGACACCTCTAAAATTTTACTAAGTTGTGCTCTATATTTTGTGACATTTTCAAAACATTTAAAAGTATGTTATATGAATATATTTTCTCAAATATTCAATAGTAGCATTGTAATGTTTAGTTCATATTATTTCTGGCTGTTATCATTTTAATGAAATTCATATTGGCTTCCCTAAATACAAAAATTAAACCTGGTTTGTATTTTTAAATTGAATGTGATCAATGTCATAATTCTTTAATGTTTATCTGAGCATCCACAGGTTTATAACCCTGATCTGTCATCTATTGGAGAATTATGCTCATTTATCTTTAAAACTCCTCTGAGAGTTAAGCAGTAAGCACTGAGACCTGAAATGATTTTCTCAAGTTTGTGCTGTCAATCAGCTGTGAAACAAGGTCTCACACCCCAGTCTCTTGGTGTCTGCGTTAGTTGATTTGCCCATTACGCTATTTAACCTCGCTAAGATTAAAGACTTAGTATCTGTTAGGTTAAAATTTATGGAATAAAAACTGCATTTTAGTAAGTCAGATGAGGTAGCAACTTCATTGACATCTTATATGAAAGGTTTAGTTTTCAGTTTTCATTTTATTCCTGAAATCATTTTAATGGGAAAACGGAATTTGTGGTGAACACTCAGCCCATTTGAGTCTTTTGATGAGTTGTTTGCTTTCATTCTTTCCTGTGAAATCACAATGGTAATATTCTACAACTTACCCTGAGATAAATGTTCCTCATTTGCAAGGGGAATGAGATTCTTGTAATGCTACTAGCTTCTTACTAAAAGGTATTAAGTACATGCAGGAGAATATAAGTGTTAAGACATTGGATTGCTGCTCCTGTTGATTGAGGCTTTCAGTTCAAATACTTTTTGTTTAGTTGTGTGGTAATTTTTTAATATCTTGGTCAGCTAAAAATGAAGGCAAAATAGAAATTTGAAGAGTTGCATCTCCATTATTCACTGTGAATTTGAAATGTATAAATGGGTTCCTTATCGGTGGATTTTTAAAAAATGACTAAGCCAATAAATATAATACCATGTAATATCTCAAGATATTATTTTGCAACTAAAATTATTTATGCACATTTATTTATGCAAATTTATTGCTTTAACCATGTTACCTTCTAAAGGACCTATTAATACATTATACATATATTAAGCATTAGTACAATATACACACCCTTCATGATTATGTTTAAACTTTCAAAATGTTATGCCTTATCTCATTAACGAATTAATCATAATTAACCAAATTATTTACCACCAGTCTGGCATGATTCTAAATGTTTTCTATGTTTTAGCTCATTTAATACTCAAGACAGGGGCTGACCCGGTGGTGTAGCGGTTAAGTTCACGTGCTCCACTTTGGGGGCCTGGGGTTCGCAGGTTCAGATCCCGGGCACAGACAGACGCACCTCACGTCAAGCCATGCTGTGGCAGCGTCCCATAAAAAGTAGAGGAAGATGGGCATGGATGTTAGCCCAGGGCCAGTCTTCCTCAGGAAAAAAAAAGAAGGATTGGCGATGGATGTTAGCTCAGGGCTAGTCTTCCTCACACACACACAAAAAACTCAAGATCGTCTAATATCCTGTTCTCACTCAAAGAAACTGAGTCACATAGTGGCAATTGACTTTTCCAAGGGCATACCATTTATAAGTGGTGGACCACGGCTACCATCCCGGACAGTCTGTGTCCGGAGCCTGCACACATAATTATTGCAGCATATTGTCCTCATTTGTCTTGGTGTTCATTATATGACACAGGTAAAACTATAGCGATTATATTATTTCCTATGAAATATTCCTAGTTAACATTTTAGTTAATACATTCTTCCAGTTTTCTTTATTCTTTTAATAAGACACCTCACAAAAATATTACACTGTAGCTGGCATCAGAGCCCATGGTAACAAAATGTGGCCTAAATTGGTTTAAATGACTAAAGAATTTGCAAAACCAGCATTCTGTCTTTATTTTTTTCCTTTATGAGTAGGTATTTTAAAAATATTATCCTCCATGGATTATTCAAGCAGAATTCAACTGGAGGGGCTCTGTGGACTTGCCTATCCTACCTAGATGACAATTCATGGTGGGGATGAATGGTGGAGAGGATTGGGAGAAGCAGGGCAAACTGTACCAAACCTGTGGGTCAGTTTGTCATAACTTAGTGTCCTAATGCTTCTTGTTTTCTTTGGACCAAACACCATAGGTGAAAGTGTTAATAGATACTTTTAAAAACCAGGCTTGTGTTTCCTAATGAATCTTTAAAGTCTGAGTAATCCTTCACTGTAAAACAGTTCTAAGAGATGTTAAATGTGAGACAAATCTGTGTTTTGTGTCAAGTCTTTGGTTTATAAGTTGATGAATCAAAAATAAATAATTTTCAAGAGAATTTCAGTAATACAAGAGCAGCCCGTTAGGATATCAGAAGAAGTTAATCCTGTAACAACCAATAAGTTCTAAATATAATAGTGTCATAGATGTATGATTTGCTATAACAAAACTTCAAATTTGAAGAGAAAAGCTGACAAAAAAGAACAAGTGTATTATGCTAGAGTGACTGTTTTGTAAAGAGTAAATAGCTTGGTAAATTGAAAAATTTTTTTTACACATAATCATTTTTAGAATCTCAGGAAATATTTTTCTCTCCAAGGACCAACAAATTGATGTATCTATTTAGGAGGAGCTAATGCAGCTTTTTGTAACCAATATGATAGCACCAATTTTTAAAAATAAGTGCTTTGGAGAAATATTTGTTAAATTCTTTTGTCCATTTTTTAATTGGGGGTTTTTAATTTTTTATGTGTGTGCAACTGAGTTGTAGGAGTTCCTTATTCTTTGGATATTAACTATCAGATATACGGTTAGCAAATATTTTCTCCCAATCAGTATGTTGCCTTTTCATTCTGTTGATTGTTTCCTTTGCTGTGCAGAAGCCTTTTAGTTTGATGTAGTCCCACTTGTCTTTTTTTTGCTTTTTGTTGCCTGTGCTTTTGTTCTTATATCCAAGAAATCATTGTGATGACAAATGTCAAGAACCTTTTCCCCTATGTTTTCTTCTAAGAGTTTTACAGTTTCAGATCTTACATTTAACTCTTCCATCCATTTAGAGTTGATTTTTGTGTACGGTGTAAGATATGGATCAAAATTCATGCTTTTGCATGTTGCTATCTAGTTTTTCCATGGCCATTAGTTGAGACTATCCTTTCCCCACTGTGTGTTCTTGACACTCTTGTCAGATATCAGTTGACCATATATGCATGGGTTTATTTCTGAGCTCTCCATTCTGTTCCATTGGTCTATGTGTCTGTTGCTAATGCCAGTACCATACTGTTTTGATTACCATAGCTTTGTATTATATTTTGAAATCAGAAAGTGAGATGCTTTTGTTCTTCTTTCTCAAGATTGATTTGGCTGTTTATGCTGTTTTGTGGTTCCATATGAATTTTAGAGTTGTTTAACTATTTCTGTAAAAAAAAAAAAAAGTGCTGTTGGGATTTTGATGAAGATAGCATTGAATCCAAAGAAGACATACAAATGGTCAACAAGTATATAAAAAATGATCAACATTGCTAATTATCAGGGAAATGTGAATCAAAAACACAGTGAGGTATTACCTCATACTTGTTAGGATGGCTATTATCAAAAAAATAACAAGTGTTGTTGAGAATGTGAAGAAAGTGGAAGCCTTGTGCACTGTTGATGGGAAGGTAAAATGGTGTAGACACTATGGAAAACAGTATGAAGGTTCCTCAAAAAATTAAAAATAGAATAACCACATGATCCAGCAATCTCACTTCTGGGTATACATCCAGAAGAATTGAAATTAGGATCTCAAAGCAATATCTGCACTCCAATGTTTATTGCACCATTATTCACAATAGCTGAGACATGGGAATAACCCAGATGAATGAAGAAAATGCAGTATATACATAACAATGGACTATTATTCAGCCATAAAAAAGAAGGAAGTCTTGCCATTTGTGACAACAGGGATAAACCTGGTGGGCATTATGCTAAGAGAAATAAACCAGTCATAGAAGGATAAATACTGAATGATTCCACTTATATGAAGAATCTAGAATAGTGAAACTCATAGAAATGGAGAGTAAAATGGTGGTTGTCAGGGACTGGGGTTAGGGGGAGGTGAAGTGTTGCTGTTCAATGGGTATAAAGGTTCAGGTATGCAAGATGAACAAGTTCTAGAGATCCACTTAGAGCATAGTGCCTATAGCTAACAATTCAGTATCGTACACCTAAAATTTTTTTGAAAGTAGATCTCATGTTAAATGTCCTTACTACAAAAACAAAACAAAGCAAAACAGATTGGCGGAGAGGTGAAGGATATGTTTATTACCTTGATTGTGGTGATGGTTTCATGTATGTGTACATATCTCCAAACTCACTAAACTGTATACATTAATCATATCCAGATATTCTGTATATCCATAACACCTCAATAAAGCTGTTCAAAAGAATCCCCCAAAATAAAAAAATGCTGAAATTATTTGCATGTTTTGCTTATTAATGATTAATTAATAATCACCCTAAAAATAATCTATGTAGAAGAAAATATGTCATTGTCAGTGTAAACTTGTGATTTTTGCCTTTTTCCTTTAAATATAATGCAAGTTCATTTTTTTAAAGATAAAATACTAAGTATTTCTGTAATTGTAAATTATTAATTACATCTGTAGATTTAATCATACTGACTTTACTAGGCAATTTAAATCAACATTTTATTGTAGCAGTGTCTCAGAATAAGTCCACATGTTCCACTATGTTTTTGAATGTATTTTTTGATGAATACAAATGGCTTAAGTTGGGGCATTTCTTTATATTGACAAAATTGAATTACTAGCTTCAAAGTTAACAGTACTGCTTTAGGTATAATTATTTTTAATAACTTGCTATAAAGACGACGAGTTTTTCAACAGCCCTGTGCTCTTCTGCTGTATATTAATTACGTAGTAGTAAAGATATATCTAGAACAGGAAGAAAGCACATAATATACTAAATAATTTCTAAGTAAATATGTCTGACTTAATTAGCAACCTGACTAAGTTAGTTATTAAGTTGTATTGCCTGTAGGGTTTTGAAGTCATGAGTTTGAGGCCTTAATATTCTCTTGCCAAAGATCATCAAAATCATCAAGTGACTTAAGAAAGACAGTAGGTTTCCAATTTGTTAAAGGTCAAGAAGTTGGAAGAATTGGGTGGGATTTAGGGAATCTATATATTGGGAACTAAATTTTCCCACTAATACTGCAAAAACTGAGAATGATAGATTCAGGTTGGCAGAGTTTCAGCCACCAGCTGCCTCTTAATGACTTTCCCAGCTGTGATAGTTGTAAGATTGAGTTCTAGGCTGTATCTTTAATTTTAGGTTGTTCATTTATTTATGTAAAGGTAAATATTTTATTTGATGCTTTTTTCTTTTTAGTTTAGGGGCAATAAATTAGAGCGACTTTCAGGACTACTTTAGCTGGTAAATTCCTTTCAAGTCTACTCACTTCTTTTATAAACCTTGAGAATATTCTAAATGTGTCTTGGATTGAAATGGAGTGCTTTATATAGTTAATTATGAATTTCCTCTCTTCTGTTAAAAGTCTACTTGGCAGAAAAAGAACAGAATTAGTCTAGTACTGCTCATAGATTCAAAGTGGCTCTTGAATCTGGTTGTAGCGGGAATGGATAATAGAAGAAATCGTGGTAGCCTGGTCCCCGGATATCCCTTTTCCCATCCATGCCAGTGCAAACATGGCCCTGTAGAGGAGAGGTCGTGGGCAAATTGCCTAAAAAACAGCACCAATGATGAGAAGTGATAGATGGGAACTGTTTGAGCTCAGATTATACCTCCAGAGGTATTTAATCTTGAGATATACTTTCAGACCTATTCCATAAACTCACCATGAGAAACACAAACTTGGGAATAGCTTTAGTCTTTATTACTGAATGTAAATGATCAATCAAGGTTTGTATACAGCAGGAGGAATGTCAGCCCATTGAGGAAAACCAGATACATGAGGAGTGCACGCATTATAAAAAAACACAGAAGGACTGTCTTATACTAGATTAACATATTTAGTGGACCAAACAGAAAAAGACTGTAAAATGAGTGGTCTGACTTTCCTCAGATAAAAGAAGATGATGGTAGCATGAAATAGAAAAGAAATACATTATTTAAATGAACCAATTAGAAATACTTGTTTGGAAATAGATGAGTTGAAGAGCCAGATGAATATTTCTGGAAGACAAGGTTAAAGAATTTTGAGTACTTTCCTCAAAATGAGGAGCCACAAGTAGAATTATAAGCTTCTCTAAATTATGATTGCCAACCTGACAGGTGTGAGGTGATATCTCATTGTGGTTTTGATTTGTATTTCCCTGATGGATAGTGACAGTAAGCATTTATTCACATACCTATTGGCCATTCGTATGTCTTCTTTGGATAAATGTCTAAGTCCTAAGACCACTTTTTAATCAAATTGGTTTTTTTTCCCCACTATTGACTTTTAGGAGTTCCTTATATGTTTTGGAGATTAACCCTTTTTAAGATATATGGTTTGCAAATATCTTCTCCCATTCCATAGGTTGCCTTTTCATTTTGATGATTGTTTTCTTTGCTGTGCAGAAGTGTTTAGCTTAATCTAGTCCCATTGTCTGTTTTTGCTTTTGTTGCCTATGCTTTTAGTATCATATCCATGAAATCATTATTGCTAAGACCAATGTCCTAAAGCTTTTCCCTCATGTTTCCTTCTAAGAATTTTATAGTCTCAGGTCTTACATTTAAGTCTTTAACCCATTTTTGAGTTGATGTTTGTATATGGTGTGAGATATTTAAACAATTTCATTGTTTTACTTCTGGATATTCAGTTTTCCTAGGGCCATTTGTTGAAGAGACTTTTTCCCGTTGAGTGTTCTTGGCACCCTTATCAAAGATAAGTTGACCATATATGTGTGCATTTATCTCTGGGATTTCTATTCTTTTCCATTGGTCTATATGTCTGTCTTTATGCCAGTACCATACTGTTTTGATTACAGTAGCTTTGTAATATATTTTGAAATCAGGTAACACTTCCCTGAGGCTCATTATGAGGTGTTATGAAATATGTCAATTTGATGGGATGCTTGTCTTATACACTTGTTTGCCTTCTTTCAAAGCCCTTCATTTTGGATACTAGATTCCAATTATCCAAAATAACTAGAAGGACACATGACATACTGAACCTATTAAAGTAAGAGCTTTTTTAGAGTGACCATAAATAAGATTCCTAAAAACCTCACCCTTGTAAAGTACAACACTATTTTCATTTGAATGAATGAACTGTTTTTGTTACTACAGGAAAAAATATGCACATTTTACAGATATTCTCTAAGTTAAAATAGATGTCAACATTTGTCATTATAGTTTTTAAATTTTCCCAATATTATTCATCTAATCATCACCTGTTAATTGAGGACATCTTAGAGAATGTAATGCTAGTCATCATTGTTGACAGTGTCTAGAAAGGATCTATGAAGTATATCATAATATTTATTATTATACACATCTTATATGTACCTTCATGTATCCTGTTTTGCTAAAATTTCACTATTTGAAATAAAAAGTAAAAATGAGCTATGTAAATAACAACTGAAAATAATAGGAAAATCCTGAAGTATTAGGAGTGGTTAAAAAAGAGTATTTCTGGTGGTAGAAAAGATAACCTTGTGAACACAAGATAGGAATGTTCACGTTTACATTAATACTTCCCACACATGTTTTATAGTTGAGTAATATGAGTAAGCTTAACACCTGATGGGACGTTTCTTACAAGGAGGCTATAGTTCTGAGATTAAGACTCTAAATTTCTAAACATAAAAAACTTTGAATCCTCTTACTTCCTACCTCCTCATAATACTAGTTTCTTCAATTGTCCCATTTCCTAGCTTTTTTGGTAAACAGTATATGTTGGCTTAATGCAATTCAATTCTCCTATATTCACAAGAGTCAATAAAAAAAATCTCTGGCCAAGTTTACAAATAATGTCTTTGTTGCTAAATATGTCTCTGCCTTCATCTCTTATTTTTGTTTGTATTTGAGACTCTTGAACAGCCCCTGTTATACTGTGTAGAACCTTTTCTTTTAAAGTGACAAAAAAGAAGAAACCCAACTAAGACTGACTTAATACTGGAATTCATTGATCCTTATTATAAAAGCAGTCTCAGGGCAGAGCATAGTATCTCTTTGTCCTGCTTCCCTTGTTTTTGGCTCCATCGGGTAGTTTCTAGGAACAGCGTTGTCTCCACTTATAGTTACAAAATCACGGCAGTAACCTATGTTGGAGAATTCTCAGATAAAGACTCATAATATTATCATTGGCTTTGACTGTGTCACATGATCATGCATGAATTAATAACTCTGACAGGAGAATTAGGTTTCTTAAATTAGCCATAAGCAAGTCAGGCGCATACCCAGAAGCTAGATGTGTGTTGCTAGATGGCAACACCATCTAAATATCTGGCCTGAGAGTGAAAGGTGGTAGTTTCCCAAAAGAAATTGTGGCTCTTTTTCAGAAGAGAGCTGAATGCATGCTGGATGGCAAAATCACCATATGTTTCCTACACAACTCTACTTGGAAATGGTTCATTTCTTGACTCCTATGAAAAATCACTCTCCTTTGGCTTTCTTCCATCTTCTTGGTGGTTCTCATTTTGCCATATATCTTAACTATAATTCTTTTGTCTCACCTTTAAATATTGGTATTTATCAAGGCTCTATTCTAATTTTTTCTCACTCTATGCAGTCTTTGTCATTCACTTCCACTTCAGTTACTAATTCTATGTTGATGGTCTTCAATTCTATAAATCCATTCTGATTCATCTCTTGCCTGATAAGTTCTAGAGCTGTGATGTACTGCTGAATATTTCTTATTGAGTGATATCAGACATCAAAAGCCCTATACTTTATAAATAGTACTTGACTCAGCCCTTCTGCAAACCTGTCTTCTCATATTTTCTATAGTTCATCCAACAGTAACATTACTTTCCCTTTGGGTATTTGGGGTCTTTTCTTGTTCCATATCAATTTTAGGATTCTTTGTTCTATTTCCATGAAAAATATCACTGGGATTCTGAAAGGGATTGCACTGAATTGGTAGATTGCTGTAGGTAATATGGACATTTTAACTATATTAATTCTTCCAGTCCATGAGCATGGAATATCTTTCCATTTCCTTGTCTCGTCTTTGATTTCTTTTAACAACATGCTATACTTTTCAGTATACACGTCGTTCACCTCCTTGGTTAAGTTTATTCCTAGGTAGTTTATTCTTTTTGTTGCAGTTGTAAATGGGATTGTATTCTTGATTTCTCTTTATGCTAGTTCATTGTTAGTGTGTAGAAACACAACTGATTTTTGTATGTTGATTTTGTACCCTGCAACTTTGCAGTATTCGTTTATTATTTCTAATAGTTCTTTGGTGGTTTCTTTATGGTTTTCTATATGTAAAATCATGCCATCTGGAAATAGTGACAGCTTTACTTCCTTTCAATTTGGATCTCTCTCATTTTTCTTGCCTAGTTGCTCTGGCTAGGACTTCCAATACTATGTTGAATAAGAGTGGGTATCCCTGTCTTGTTCCTGTCCTTAGAGGGATAACTTTCAGTTTTTCACCATTGAGTATGGTGTTACCTGTGGGGCTGTTGTATATGCCCTTTATTTGTTGAAGTACTTTCCCTCTATGCCCATTTTATTGAGAGTCTTTACCATAAATGGATGCTGAATCTTGTCAAATGCTTTGCATCTATTGAGATGATCATGTGATTTTTATTCTTCATTTTGTTAATGAGGTGTATCAAGTTGATCAATTTCTGGATGTTGAACCATCCTTGCATCCCTGGAATAAATTCTGCTTGATTCTGGTGTATGATCCTTTTGGTGTATTGTTGTATTCAATTTGCTAATATTTTGTTGAGGACTTTTGCATCTGTGTCCATCAGCAATGTTGGCCTGTAATGTTCCTTTTGTTGTGTTGTCCTTGTCTGGTTTTGGTACCAGGGTGGCCTTGTAAAATGAGTTAGGAAGCATTTGCTCCTCTGAAGTTTTTCTGCAAGAGTTTGAGAAGGATAGGTATTAAGTCTTTGAATTCTTTGAATTAAGTCTTTGGTAGAATTCACCAGAGAATCCATCTGGTCCTGGACTTTTCTTTTGGGAGCAATTTTTGATTACTGTTTCAATCTCTTTACTAGTGATTGGTCTACTCAGATTCTCTCTTTCTTTCTGATTCAGTTTTGAAAAGTTGTATGATTCTAAGCATTTACTCATTTCTTCCAGGTTATCCAATTTGTTGGCATATACCTTTTCATAGTGTTCCTTATAATCCTTTGTATTTCTGTGGTATCCATTGTGATTTCTCTTCTTTCATTTTTGATTTTTGTTTTGAGCTTTTTTTTCTTAGTCTACTTAAGGGTTTGTCAGTTTTGTTTATCTTTTCATAAAACCATCTCTTAGTTTCACTGATCTTTTCCATTGTGTTTTTAGTCTCTATTTTATTTATTTCCACTCTGATTTTTATTATTTCAATTCCTTTTAGTGACTTTGGGCTTCACTTGTTCTTCTTTTTCTAGTTCTTTTAGGTGTGGTTTAGATTGAGTTTTTTCTTGTTTCTTGAGGTAGGCCTGTATTGTTATAAACTTCCCTCTTAATACCACTTTTGCTGTATCCCATAAATTTTGGTATGTCATATTTTCATTTTTGTCTTCAGGTATTTTTTGATTTTTTCATTGATCCAATAGTTGTTCAGTAGCATGTTGTTTAGTCTCCACATATTTGTGACTTTTCCAGCTTCTTGTAGTTGATTTCCAGTTTCATACCATTGTGATTGGAAAAAAATGCTTGATAAGATTTCAGTCTTCTTAAATTTATTGAGACTTGTTTTCTTTCCTGGCATATGGTCTATCTTTGAGAATGTTCCATGTTCACTTAAGAAGAGTGAGTATTTTGCTGCCTTTTGATGGAATGTTTTATTTATAC
Source organism: Tapirus indicus (assembly GCA_031878705.1). Taxonomy (NCBI): domain Eukaryota; kingdom Metazoa; phylum Chordata; class Mammalia; order Perissodactyla; family Tapiridae; genus Tapirus; species Tapirus indicus. The sequence continues at coordinate 27,689,421 of CM062942.1, read as the reverse complement.
CTATTAACTCTATCTGGTTTAGTGTTTCACTTAAGGCTGATGTTTCCTTATTGACTTTCTGTCTGGATGATCTGTACAATATTTTAAGTGGGGTATTATACTGCCCTACTATTATTGTGTTGCTGTCAATTTCTCTTTTTATGTCTGTTAATAGTTGCTTTATATACTTTGTTGCTCCTATGTTAGATATATATATAGATATATATTATGTTTCATTGATGGATTGTCCCCTTTTTCATTATATAATCATCTTTGTCTCTTGTTATCTTTTTTGGCTTAAAATCTATTTTGTCTGATATAAGTATGACTATATTGCTTTCTTTTTGTTACCATTTGCTTGGAGTATCATCTTTCATCCCTTCACTTTGAGCTCTATGTTTGACTTTAGAGCTGAGATGAGTCTCCTGAAGGCTGCATGTTATTGGGTCTTGTGTTTTGTTTTTTGTGTTTTTTGCTGAGGAAGATTCACCCTGAGCTAACACCTGTTGCCAATCTTCCTATTTTTGCTTGTGGAAGATTAGCCCTGAGCTAACATCTGGGCCAATCTTCCTCTATTTTGTATGTCAGTTGCTGCCATAGCATGGCTTGAGGAGTGGTGTAGGTCTGTGTCTGGGAACTGAACCCATGAACCGTGGGCCGCTGAAGTGGAGCATGCCAAATTTAACCACTATGCCACCAGGCCAGCCCTTGGGTCTTGTGTTTTAATCCATCCAGCCACTCTGTCTTTTGGTTAATTCAATCCATTTATATTTAGGATGTTGATTGATATATGATGGCTTAATACTGCCATTTTATCTTTTGTTTTCTGGTTGCTCTATATTTCCATTGTTTCTTTTTCCTTGCATTTCTGTCTGCCATTTCAGTTTGGTAGTTTTCTGTGATGTGTTTCTTAGTTTCCTTTTTTTTTTAATGTTTGTGACTCTGCTCTGAGTTTCTGTTTTGTGGTTACCATGAGGTTTGTATAAAAGATCTCATAGATGAGAGTCCTTTTCTGCTGATAGAATCTTATTTTCATTTGCCTCTACAGGTTTCATCCTTTTCCTCTTCCCCTTCTATGTTTTTGTTGTCACAAATTATCCCTTTTTATATCGTGAGTTTGTTACCAAATTGAAGTGGTTATAATTATTTTTAATGCTGTCTTTCCCTTTATCCTTTATTATAATTAAGTGTATACTAATATAGAGTTTATATTAGTCTATTCTGATATAGAGTTGAAGTTTTCTGATTCTATTTATCACCTTGCTTAATGCTTTGTACACCTTTGCTTTTTTTGTTTCAGGAGAGTTCTTTTCAAGATTTCTTGTAAGGCAGGTCTAGTGGTGATGAATTCACTCAGCTTTTGTTTGTATCAGGAAGCCTTTATTTCTCCCTCATATTTGAAAGACAAGTTTACTGGCTAGAATATTCTTGACTGACAGTTTTTATCTTTCATTTTGAATATTATGCCACTCTCGCCTGGCCTGTAGAGTTTCTGCAGAGAAATCTGCTGATAGACTAATTGGGGTTCTTTGTAGGTTGTTTTTTCTCTTTGGTTGCTCTTAATATTCTTTCTTTGTCATGAATTTTGACAGTTTTAATGTAATGTGCCTTGGAGAAGGTCTTTTTGCATTGAGATAATTTGGTGTTCTATTTGCTTCATGTACTTATATGTCCAGTTAGTTCCACAGGTTTGGGAAGTTCTCAGCTATTATTCCTTTAAATAAGCTCTCTGTTCTCCTCTCCCTCTCTTCTCTTTCTGGGCTACCCATTATCCTTATGTTGCTTTTCCTAATTGAGTCGAATATTTCTCATAGAACTTCTCCATTTAAAAAAAAATCTTAGTTCTCTCTCCACTTCCACCTGAATGATTTCTAGATTTCTGTCTTTGAGCTTGCTAATTCACTCTTCCATATGGTCTGCTCCATTTCCAGTGCTTTCTACTTTATTCTTCATCACATTTATTGGGTTCTTTAGCTTCAGAATTTCTGTTTGGTTCTTTTTTAGAGTTTCAATCTCTTTGGTGAAGTACTCTTTCTCTTCATTAATTTTATTCCTGCGCTCATTGAACTGTCTTTCTGAGTCTTCTTGTGGCTCATTGAGTTTCTTCATGACAGGTATTTTGAATTCTCTATCAGTTAGATTGTAGTCTTCATGACTTCAAATTTGGCTTCTGGAAAGTTGTCATTTTCTTTTTGTGATACTGTGTTACTGTAGTTTTTCATGGTGCTTGATCAGTTGTTCCTCTGCTGGCACATTTGGAGTAGCAATCACCTTTCTTATTTAGGTAAGGCTTTGTTTACTTTGATTCTGAGCTGCTTCTGATTGTATTTCAGAGCCTATGCTTTCCACCCTCCACTGCCTCTGCCAGAGGTGTCATTGGTGCCCTTTCTATGCTGCTTGTGCCTCTAAGGTTGCTGGTGCCTTGCTACACTCACGGGTGTCACCACCAGGGTTAATGGGCTGGTGAGCACCTCTGCTGGTTCTGGGGTTGCCTGGATCATGGGTTCTCCCACCACAGCAGAGGGAAGGAGAGGGTGGGTTGGGAGCCAGTGTCACAGACACCCCTGTCAGACCCACTGCTGTGAGTGAGGGGGCTGGACTTGTAGGTGCTGCTGCCGCTGGGGGATTCTGGGGACATGGGCTCCACTGTCGCTGTTACCAGGCTCTCTGCAGCTTTGAGTGTTGCTGTTCCCAGGTTTTCTGGGGGTGCTGGCACCACTGCTGCTGGGGACACTGCGTTTGCTGGTGTCAACACCACTTCCAGGTGGGCCAGGATTGCGAGTGCCACCACCATGGGGTGAAGGATACCTACATCACAGGCACTGCTGTGCTTCCTGGAGCCTTAGGTTGTAGGTGACACTGCTACTCCAGGGGAAGGAGGAGAGTTGCGAGTGCCCCTGTGGTTCCTGGTGCTTCTGGTCTTGGGTACCAGTGTGGTTCCTAGAACCTCAGGTCATGGGCACTGCCACCACTGCTGGGGGCAGTGGAGTCTTAGTTGCAGCCCTCACTGCTGGGAGAGCCAGTGTTGGAGGTGCTGCCAGGGAAGGGGAAGGCTAGGTTGCAGGCACCACTGTGGTTCCTGGAGCCTCTGATCTCAGGTGCTGCAGCAGTTCTTGGAGCCTCAGGTCGTGGGTGCCACTACTACTGCTGGGGGAGGAGAAAGGGGAGGGGCTGAGCCACAGGTGCTGCCTTGGTTCCTGGAGCCTCTGGTCTCGGACACTGGTGCAGTTCCTGGAACCTCAGGTCACAGGCAATGCTGCTGCCACCAGGGGGTACCAGGGTCTTGGATGTAGACTCCACTTCTGGGAGGGCTGGGGTTGGAAGGCACCTTCACTAGGGGAGGGGGAAGGGGCTGGGTCTCGGGCACCACTGTGGTTCCTGGAGCCTCCAATCTATGGATGTCCTACTGATTGTAATTTAGAAGGGAGAGGCAAAGGGAGCAACTCACTCTGCCATGATGCTGATGTCACTCCTTATTGTTCTTGCCTCTAATCATCCCTTTATTTGTTCATCCTTCTTTACAGGATGATACTTCTTTGGAATAAGGGGAGCTAGCACCTAGCACATTTCATCACTAAATACTAATGAATAAAGTAATTCAGTGATTTTTACAAGCTGTCACAATGTAGAAAATACTTGCTTCTTAAAAGTTTCCTTTTTGGGTGGAGTTTTCATAGTTCTATGCCTTAAAATTCCATATTAGTAGCTCTTCATAATATTGCCAATTATTTAACATGTGTTGACACAGAATATTTGATATTTCTGGAGCTTCTTCTTTTACCATGCCCATTTGTATGGTACTTTGAGTATTGACATTATCAGAACGCAGCACTTTTTCATTTTATACATTTCCATTGAAATTACATTTTAAGTTAAATATTTCTTGGCGTTATATGTATCTTAAGTGTTCACCTTCACCTTATCCATTCAAAACAATCTCTTTTGCCTTATACTCAATATCGTGAACATTATATTTATTTTTGTTCTGTGTCAGGGCCAGTGATGCCCGTGACATCATTTTTAAAACCATTTTATGTATGCTAGTTTCCCCATTTTGTTTTTTGGTTTAGTATAAGGAAGACTAGAGTTGATTGAGACTAAAGAAACCTAAATTTGTGTCCTGAATATAACCCTAATTCTGTTTGTGATCCAATATCTTTATCTCTTTGTGCTTCAGTTTCCTTCTTTCCAGTGCTACGTTTTGATGATTCTGTATTCTGTACTTTTATAATGTTATACTTTCATTTTCCTGGGCACAGTGTATACAACACTGAACCAAAGTAAAAGTTTCCACTCTCATATGGCTTGCATTCTAAGAGAGAGGAAGCGTATAAATAAATATATACTATGTCAAAGGTGATAGATGCTGTGGTTGCCCTGTATGTGCATCTGCCATTGGGTTAGGCAAGTATTCTTCAATCCATGGACATGAATTTTTCTCTAGGAGGAAGGGAACTAACTTTCTTGACTTTTTTAAGGCGTATACACTGACGCCAAAAGCAAAATTATTTCCACTCTCATGATTAGTTGTGTGAAAACACACATGACTCTTTTTAAGTTTACTGATCAAGTGTATAATCTCTCTTTTTACTTTAGGCACCTTCAGTCATTGTATTCCAGCAAAATTTAGGAGCTTCTCACTAAAGTGAAAAAAAAAATCCTCTATTTTCCTGTGGTTTCCTTGATCTTTTAATTATTATCTTATGTATCACCTGCTGGGTTTGTTGATAGGTAATAATTGTGCTAATAATCCATTTTATTTTATGTCTGTAATAGTTGAGGTTCCTCAAAATTAAAATCTCAACAAAACTTAATATTAAATTAATGCATTGTGTTAAAAAACTATTTAAAATCTTTAGTTACCCTCTATCTTAAAAAAAATTATACCTATCTACCCTTTAGATTCAGGGGGAAAAAAAGATGTAACTGAAACATTTTTCCCTTTTAAAAAGAACTTGAGAAGAGGTTAGAAACAAATGTAGCAATATACATCTACAGATGGTGACTTAAGTAATGTGTCAGGAATTGAAGAAATCCAAGTGACATACTGAACACTAGCATCAATGTGTGGATTAGAGGAAGTACATGATCCATAAATGATTTGCATCCCTCTGATCATAGCATTCCCATTGTCTACCTAATGTTTGTTTGTCTGTGCCTGTAGAATGCAAGCTCTTTTTCACATGAAGCTTAGACAGATATTAGGGAAAAATATCTTGTGTACACTCAAAATCTGTACAAATATTTTCATGTAAAAGTAAGTGCTATTATTCTGTTTTTGGCATGTTTTGTCTTAGAACATTGAGAGTTGACAGTGTTAATTGTAAAGTAAATGTTACTTGCTTTCCAGATAATGGTAATTTTATTCATTTGTGCTTTTCTTTTTTTTTTTTTTAATGGTTATTCAGAATCTATTCCATGCTAAGGAAGTTTCCATGTATCCAGGATTATATAGGTTGTTAGAGATGAATAGCAGGGTTGTAGAGGTAAGATACTCCTTGCTTTATATTCTAGCTTGGTCATTTTTTCAGCTGTATAATCTTAAATGATCTTCTACAATCTTTAGTTTTTATGTATTAGCTATTGCTGCAATAATGCTGCATAATAATAACCAATCATCTCAATGGTTTACAACACACTATTGCTTTCTCATTTGTTGCTTTGTGTGTAGGCTGGGTCTCAGCTGAATTTGATTGGGCTTTACTCCAGGCTGTGTTCATCTCTGTTCCACAGGACTCCTCTTTCTGAAAACAGGAGCTATACAGGCAATGCTCTTCCCAAAACAGATGAAAGAATTCCAGGGTACACAATCAAACCATGCAAGACATTTGAAGTTTGTGTTCCTATTCCATTGGCAAGTCACATGGCCAAACTTGATATCAAAGAGGCAAGGGAATACATTTCTCCCATAGAGAAGGAAAAGAGAATAATTATTTCCTAAAAAAAAAAAGTCTCCATACTTATCTATGAATTTTTAATTTGTTATACCTCCTGTATAAAAGTTTTTGCAAGATATAAGTGAAATACAATTAAAATACTAAGGAGACTACATCCATATTTTGTAAAATAATGGTAGCTTATATTTTACTAGAGACACCAAAATGATGGAAACCAAGAGTCAGTTTAGAAGTGGAGATATTTACTTATGCAAACCAATTATGACGGAAGTGTAAAAAGCCCTGGGACAATACCGTGGGCAAGGATCTGTGGCCCTGCAGGTGAGGAAGGTCCTTCATTCTAGGACAGATCAGGGAAGAATTCCTAGAGAAGGTGAATCTTGAAGTATGTATGGATAGGGTGCTACAAGATAAATAAGGGAGGAGAGAACATGAGAAAATAGAATTGCCTATGCAGAAAAAGCATGGAAGAGAGAAAGATATGGAACCTGCAGATATTTTGATTTGGCTATATTGCAAGCTGTGTGTTTAGACTTTATTCTCTAGCTGGGGAGAACATTGAATAGTTCCAGCATGAAAATGGCCATATTGGATTTTAAAATATAGGAAATAGATTTCTATGACTGTGTGGCCCACACTGAGAGAGTATGATTTAATTATTCTGGATATGGTTTGGACATCAAAAGTTTTAAAGAGTTTCCCAGGTAATTATAATATTCAGTGAAGCTAGATAATGAGTTGAATAGAAGAATGTGAAGTAAAGATAAAGTGGTATATGGAGTTATAGAGTGAAAGTTTTGAGGTAGAAGAGTTCCAACTAATCACAAGACTGGTTGAAAGCAGGTGAGGTAAAGGAAACTGGAGTTGAGGATGATAAGTAATTTCTAGGCTACTTTATTGAGTGTTTTGTATTTGTGGATATTGATATCTAAGATTTTGCCAAGTTCTGGGATGATGAAGGTGACTGCAATCAGGTACCAGTGACTTAGGAAAGTTGAAGAAGGGGCTAGAATGGGTAAAGTAGAATAGCATGTTGTCATAAATCTCAAAGAAGGATGAACTGTGGCATGAATGGGTTCTGAATGTAGCAGAGGGGAGTCAAGGATACCTTGCAGTTCTGCCTCTGGTGTATACTGAAGAAGTCTACTCAGTAGATAGAGGGATGGAATTGTCTTCAGAAGTGAGTGAGGCATGTTTAAGTTAAAATCTTTCAAAGAGTATCTTGCTAAAGGTTGAACCTATAGAAGAAGTTACAGGAAGATGAAGATAACAAATATGCCCAATGAAATTGTTGGGAAGGGAGTCATGAGGGAAGAAATGTAGACCAGAGAGGGATGAATGTAGGGGAGAAAATAGGTGAATGGTGGAGACTCACATTGCATGGAAGAGCAGCTAGTGTTCTATTACTGAGTAAGACATTACCACAAACTTAGAGGCTCAAAACAAGCTTCATTTATGGATTTTGTGGGTCAACAGTTCACTTGTGGTTTAGCTGAATCCTCTGTTAAGTTCTCACAAAGCTGTAATCAAGGGATCATCTGGCCTGTGTTCTTCTCTGAAGCTCAGCGTCCTTTTCTGAAGTTACATGGTTGTTGGCAAAATTCAGTTCCTTGTGGTTGTAGGACTGAAGTCCCTTCTTTCTTATAGGCTGTTGGCTGGGAGTCACTCTTCATCTCTTAGAGGCCCCCACAGTTCCTTGCTAAATGGCCCACTCACAACACTACAGCTTTCTTTTCCAAGGCCATGAGGAGACACTCTCTCGCTTGTGGCTGCTGAAAGGGAGTCTTACATACTGTAATGTAATCAAAGGAGTGACTATCTCAACACCTTTGCCATATTCTATTGGATAGAAGCAAGTCACAGGTTCCTCCTGCCCTTAAGGGGTAGAGATTATACAAGGTTGTGACTCATTGGGGGTCATCTTAAAATTCTGCCTACCACACCAGTGATAAGATTACATTTTCCCAGATTTGGCAGCATTAAAACAAGATGTAGGACACAGGGAATGGATTTATTTTGCTTTCAGAGAAATGGTGTGAGGTGCCATGAAATTTGAAAAGGTGCAGAATGATCCTTTTCTAACCTAGAGATATATCATATATCATGGTAAGTATGGCCTAGTTTAGGGAAGAAAACTAGAGGGTTTGCTGAAGGTTATAAAGTAGAGAGGGCACCATAAAACAGTGTCAGCAAGGGCCTTGGTATTTAGAGCCCTGGGGATGAAGTAGCCAGAGAGAAACCTTGTTCTGGGTAAGAACTGTTTATTTTTTAAAGTGAGTGAATAGATACATAAAGAAACAAAGGAACTTGTTCAACCGTGTTTAGGTGGACACTTCTAAGAGGGAACTTGAACACAAGTTAGTCTCCTTGGCTGTGGGCTGCATCACTAAGCCATGCCCATTTCCTCTTGTATCTGTTGCTCTTCAGAGACCTGCTCCGAGTGTTTGTTGCACTTCTGAAAATAGGAAGTTCTGCCCTAAATGATACACTGCTGTAAGAATTTGAGAAAATTATTGACTAGAACTTAATTGGCCCTCTATTCCCGTATTCTTAAAAATTTTGAGATATAATGGACATATAACATTATATTATTTTGAGGTATGTGACATAATGATTTGATATTTGTATATATTGCAAAGTGATCACCACAGTAAGTCTAGTCACCATCCATCACCACATATAGTGAAAACATTTTTATTTTTACTTGTGATGAGAACTTTTAAGATCTACTCTCTTAGCAACTTTCAAATACACAATACAGTATTATCAACTACAGTCACCATGCTGTACATTACATCCCCATAACTTATTTATTTCATGTCTGGAAGTTTGTGCCTTTTGACTACCTCCACCCATTTCACTTACCCCCCCACCCCCCACCTCCCCAGCTCAGGCAACACCCAATCTATACTTTGTATCTACGAGTTTGGTGGGTTTTGGTTTTAGATTCCACATATAAGTGAGATCATGCAGTATTTGTCTTTCTCTGTCTGACTTATTTCACTTAGCATAATGCCCTCAAGGTCCATCCATGTTGTTGCAAATGGCACAATTTCATTCTTTTTTTATGACTGAATGATATCCTATTGTGTGTATGTATGTGTATATGTATACACACCACGTCTTCTTTATCCATTCATCCATTGATGGACAATTAGGTTGTTTCCATATCTTGACTATTGCAAATAATGCTGCAATGAGCGTGGGGGTGCAGGTATCTTTTCAAGTTATGTTTTCATTTTCTTAGGGTAAATACCCAGAAGCGGGATTGCTGGATCATGTGGTAGTTCTATTTTTAATTTTTTTGAGTAACCACCATACTGTTTTTCATAATGGCTGCACCTATTTACATTCTTACTAACAGTGTACAAGGGTTCCCTTTTCTCCACATCCTCGCCAACACTTGTTCTTTCTTCTCTTTATGATAATAGCTATTCTAAGAGGTGTCAGGTGATATCCCATTGTGGTTTTGATTTGCATTTCCCTGATGATTAGTGATGTGGAGCATCTTTTCATGTACCTGTTGGCCATCTGTATGTCTTTGGAAAAATGTCTATTCAGGTCCTCTCTCCTTTTTTAATCAGCTTGTTTGTCTTTTTGCTATTGAGATGTATGAAGTTTTTATGTGTTTTGGATATTAACCCCTTATCAGATATTATGTCTGTATTTAAAAAAAATTCATATACTTAAACCATAAAAATTGTCATTTTTGGTCAAAAAAGAGTTTAATACTAGCAATTTTATAATATTCAAATTATACATTTCAATGTGACTTTTAGAGTTTTAAATTCATGTTAAATAAATTCCTCTATTACTGGACACAAGCTGCAGTTCTGTGTCATTGAGTTACCATAGGCCCCAGACCTGTTTCATTCCAGTCTGAAATACTTTTCCCGACAATTAGGAGCTATGATAAAGGTTGATCACATGTTGGAATAATTCTTTTGTGTGAATATGATTATAAGGAAAAAATAAGGAAATAATGGAAGTATGTGTCACAGTATTTAGATAGTGTATATGTAAGAAGGCACGTGTATATGCATGAATATAGATGTATGTGTGTTCATTTATATATTTGTATATTTCGTTTTAATCAAAAGGTTTATGTAAGGTCTTTCCAGTGGATATCTGTAACAGTCATCCTTGTAACAACGATATGTTTAGAAAAACTGTATCAGAAGGTATTTAATAGTATTTCTCCTCTTGAAAAGAAGCCTATAGATATGAATGAGGAAAATTTAGTGCAGTGATTTTATAATTTGTTTATAATCAATAGAAGAAATGTTTCCTTGAAGGATTTAGAGTTCCCTGCCATAGAAAATTAAAGCAGATTGCATTAAATTGTTAAAAAATAAAATCAGGATAACCTTGTAACTTTTAATATTTGCAGATTTATACCCATAGATAATAGCATGGGTAGTTAAATAAGTTTGTGCTTTATCAGTCAGCCGTAGTTAAAAACCCTTTGTACAAAATTATAGCTAAATAGGCAAACAAGCATGAACTTTAAATTCTTTGAAGTTAATCTGCTTAAAAAATTCAAGGTAAAAGTATGTTCATTTTTGGCCTCTTAAGATTAAGAGGATTGTTCTTAACATACATTAAGAAAAGTTTGGAAACTTGGAAGCACGTCTTTCAATTTACGATTTCAGTTGTACATACATTTTGGTTTTCTCTTCTTTTTTGGAATAGTACTATATATGTGTCTTTTCTTTCGAATAAGGTGAAAAGTTATAGATGGCAAAAGACTTGGAGGACTATGATAACACAGTTTCTAGTAGTTGAATATGTATATGAATATGTGAAGTGTTTGTATAAATTTTACTTTTCCAAAAACAGATCTAGAACTTGAAAGTGGAATGATAACTAATGTATGAGCATCACATTAATTTTCATGTATTTGTTAGGCCCCTAACCTAATTGATGTGTTTTTCTTGCTATTTTAGTTATTAATATATTCATTTTCATTTTTCTCTTAATTATTTATATTCTAAGCTGTATTAATATGTAACTGTTCTTATCCTTTCTAGTAAGTTGTGTTGCCATAAGGAATGTCAATGAAAATATTGCATTTCTTGGGATTTTAGTGCCGTGTTTTGTTCTTTGTGAGGTCTTGTTTATCATCTGTGTTTTCCTCCTCTGTTTTTAATCATTATATTTAAATCCTTAGTATGTAGGCTTATCTGAAAAGACAAACTGAGTGTCTATTATTTGATGAATTTTATAACTCATCATCTAGCACTGAATTATTTACTTATCACATTATTATCAAGTTGATTCGTGTTCTACAAATATCACGGGAGGAGTTGAAGGTATTTCAAGGTATGGACCAGATCCTGTCTTTCTTTTAAAATATCCTGACTATGCTAACTAGTCTCAGTGCTACTCATTTTCACATGAGCAATGCCAGTTAATCCTCACAATCATTATTTATAGATAAGGAAACTGAGTTAGTGAGTAGCAGAGATAGTATTGAAGATTTTTTTGCTCTTGGTTCATACGTTGTTAGACCAAGTGATTTGTCGGAGTCATGGCTCTACATACTTGCACCAACTTTCCCAGGCACTGAGGTATGTCAGAATAGGCTAACAGATTACAGTAGAGTTTTGGAAGTAAAATTCGGATAATCTTGTAACTTTTAATATTTGAAGCTTTGGATCCTTAGATAATGACTTGGGTAAACAAGCTTGAGGTGTTCAACCAATGCAGAGTAGTTAGAAAGAAACCCCATTTTCCAAAATCATGACTGAATAGGCAGACAAGCATGACTGATAATATCTTTGAATGTAAGTACAGCCAGGTGTGGCTCTGACATTAGTAATCCCCACTGATTTGTGAGGTAGAGATGCTGAGGCACATCCTGCAATAAATTATTACTAGGAGTGTAAGATGGACAGTAGAACATATTTTCTAGAATGGAGAATAATATGTGGTAGGAAGGGAATCCAGATAGTTCTTTAGAAAAGAGTAGAAGGGGGAGCATTGTTTCAGATAGGTAAAGCATGTTAATGGGGAATTTAGGAATCTTCTAGTAGTAACTGATGTCAGGACCCCAAACGTAGTCCTGGTGTTCAAATCCCTGTTTCAGAAGAAGTTCCAAGACAGGGCCATAGGTTTGTATGAACCAGGGCATCAGGCAAATTTACAAGACTCCAGGGGGAGTGAGCCGTGTGTTCTATTACAGGAGTCAAAGGGAAAAGCTTGAATTCCTACACCTCTGCTGTCCATCCCCCGACCGTACACTGGATCAGATCTGATTTTCTAACACATCATGTTTGTGACATGATTTTGGTGTCCACCATGTTGTGATGAAACACAGGTTAATATCCACAAGAGTTCTCACAGAAGTCATTATTTTCCTTTCCTTTTTAGATAAAGAAGCAGGCTCTCAGATATTAAATAACCCAAAGTCTCAAAGCTAATTGGTCTCAAAAGTGAGAATATAATGTAGATTTTTCTGTTTCTCTAACACTACAGCCATTCCATTTTTTAAACATTGTTTTACATGTGACATTATTTAACATGAGTCTTTCCACAAGCCATTTATAAACAAATCTACATCGCCTGTGAATGATGAATTTCATGCATTTTATGTTGAGAAATCTTCCTTTAGTTTCAAGGGACATTTTATAGCTTTATCCCCGTATTCTGGTGAAGTACCTTATGTGAGACCACCGGTCTCTTATCATGTGAAACTAAAATGGCTATACATGCTGTTCTTTTGCAGGCTTCCATTCACATTCAAGTGAACATTATGAGTGCCTGTGTTTTATTGATAATTTTCTATTCAAGGTTGCACAAAGTAACTTTGGACACAGATGATTTATTTATTAACATAAATTATTTTGACTTTATAAAATTAAAATACATTGCTCTCTGTCTGGAAAGTGATACTTAAAGATGTATTCTTTCAGATTGCAGGTGACATTCTTCATGATTCTGACTCTGACTTTAGTTTCTGAAGAATATATTACTATGTAATTTATTTTGAGGGCCTATGCTTAGAGAATATTAACAAATGTTTGCCCTCTTATAGTTTAAATAGTTTTTTAAAATAATGACTTATACTGACAAATCTTTCTAAAATTATTATTTTCTTATGTATAGTGAATTATAATGATTCATACAATACTTTTCAGGCTATGTGAGCAGTAATACAGTATAATCTCCTATAATTCAATTCAGAATTATGTATTCAGCTGACATATATTCATGTGGGGATACGAGGGCATAGGATTTGGTGCCTAGCATCAAAAGCTGAAATGATTGGTAACCTAGTAATTTTCTGTGCACTGTAAGGGTGAGTTTTAGATAAACAGGTGATGGATCTGTGTGTTTTTCAATAAAAATGTTCTCTTCCAGATTTTACAAGAGAATTCCAGCAGGTAAAATAATGTACCTTTTCATAGGGGCATATGGTAACTTAAAAAGCTGGGCTTTTGTAATAAGGGGTGGACAGTGTTCACCCTACCCAAGAAGTAGCCAGTGAAGTGTCTGCTGAACTCTAGTTTAAGAAGACTGTGCAGTTTCCTACTCTCTCTTCTTTCCTCCATGGCTTTTGCCTTGCTTCTGGTCCATGGCTGGGGAATAGAAGATGTATTATATTTTCAAAAGGGTGGCTAGTCTTCAGAGGTTAAGAACTACTGACCTAAAGGACCCTTCAAGTGTAGTCTACTAGCCAATAATGATAATATGCATTGTAAAATATATTAAACTGTGTATATAGTACTTATTTATTTATTTGGATCAGTGCTTTTATTTATTCTTTTATTTAACTTATTTGTTTTGTGGCTTAAGTTTGCTTTGGACTTAATATTTCTATAGAAATGAAGGGTAATGTATTTTAAACCCTTGGGATTTTAATATAATTTTATCATAAAGAATTAAAGTCTATGAATGATTTTTCATCTTATGGTTTTTGAAAGAATGTATTCAGATATATATCTCCATCATCATTATTTTTTAGTTCTCTTGTTAGCAGGAGGGGTTAGCTTTTAGTGGAGACATTAACAATTTATAAAAGTCTTCTGGTTTACACTTTTTTGTGGTCCTTTGGGAAGGAAGTTAAGAATGACAGAAAGCTTTCAGGAGAGCCTCAGACCAATTCTACAAAAAGTTTGATTGTTTTTCTGAAGGAAAGTATGTTTCAAAGAAATTGTATTACCAGAAATGAATTATCTTGGATTCAGTTTCGTAACCAGTTTAATTAAGCTAGTTTTTATTTTCTCTTTTTGAATAGTACTTTATTAAAATGCTGAAATATACATAAATTAACAAATGATGTGCTTGAGCTGTTTCTTAGTAATGCTCATAAAAGTTCATGATGTAGGAAAGTAGATTGGGTCACATTGGGCCCCAAATTGAAAACTAGGTACCCTAGAGTTTTTCCTTCAGATACTGCAATATATGTACATGGTAAATGAAAGGTCGCTTGCCATTTTATGTTTTGTTTCTTAAGATTAGGGAGCACTGAGGCCAGAGAGTTGAGTTACTTCAGATATAAAAGATTACAAATGTGGAATGAGTTTGTTTTTAAGATAAAAATATCAAATTGTGTAAGCAGTGTATCAAAAATCAAATCTGACAATTATTTTGGGCTGCTTCTACTTGTGAGAAAGAAGTCTAAACATGGAGTATAAAGCCAATACGCGAGAATTTTTAAGATATATTTAGACTCTGGTATAATGGGACAAAAGTATTTTTAAAAAGATACTTCCTGGAAATTCTGATAATGGTCCGTTTAGCTCATATTTCAATTTTGAACAAAATGTTGATAAGAGCAAAACCTAAGCAGGGCACAAAACTGATGGTGATGTGGTGAAGGTTTCTGTTTTTGTTGTTATACACTCATTTAGCACTCACTTGCAGTCTAATTAAGAATTCTCACACTCTCATATCTTAATCTTATGTATTAGTCTGTTTTGCAGCTTATTGTATGTAATAAGCAACTGCAAAATCTCAGTAGCCTGTAACAACAGGTGTTTATTTCTCTCTCTTGTTACATTGTACAACATTGTTCAACTGATTTCAGACTGTAGTTTGGAATCAAGTCAGCTTCATATGTCTTTTAATTCCAGGCTCCAGACTGAAGGGTGAGCTCCAATTGGGTATTTCTCATTTCATGGAGAGGCCCAAGAGGAAGACAGGTGAAAATTTATAATGCCTCTAAACACTTTTATTTGGATATTTCAAACAATGTGTTTGCTAACCATCCATTGGCCAAAGTCAGTAGGGTGGAGAACTATAACTCTACCTACATGGAAGGAGAAAGTGAATATCAAAAAAATGATAATTTATACCATATCCTTGTGATTTCCAGAGTTAGTTTCTATCTAGTTACTATGATGGTTCTTAAAAGTTGCCATGCATTGATTTCTTCCTTGACCTATCCTTATTTAAGGAGGAGTAGTTGTAGTAGTACTACTACTAATAATAAAGCAGAGTAAAATGACCAAGAAGTAAAAAAAATAAATAAATAAACATTGATAGTAAAAACATTTCACTTATCCGGACTAAGCGTCACATATCATCTCTTTTCCAGTGTCCTGAACCAGGAAACAAACAAATAGATACCCAGGGCAGTCCAAAATATGTCCTACCAAGTTGAACTACTACAGATGATGGATCTTCTTCATAAGAAAACAACCATAGAGGCTCTGCTAAGAACCTGTCTATTCTTACTTTACATATATTTTTGTGACTAATTTTCCCAGCCTAAATCTTATTAGAAGTACATTAGAAGCAATAACAATGCCGATATGAATTGACAGCTGACAGCCTGAAATGGGGGAAGAGACTTGTGATAGATTGTATTAGTAGTCCTAATGTTTCACCCTTTTTTATTTCCGTAACATTTTCACGTGAATTTATAGTTCCTCCCTAAAGGCAGATTATATTTCTCTGCCCCCTTGACTTTGTACTTGGCCACGTGACTTGCATTAGAAATAGAATGAAGCAATTGTAAAAGTGTGCCGGTTCCAAACCTAGGCTTTGTTATGCCTTGGTATTTCTGTTTGCTCCATTGTGCCTCTTCCTATCAACATGAAACGAACTTGCCTCACCTAACCCATTAATGTAAAGAGGATGAGAGACACATGGAACATAGCTGACTTATCTGATCCCCACCTAACCTATATATGGGGATTATTTTATGCCACTAAGTATTGGAGTATAGTTTTATTTTTTTCATATTTTTAGCAATAATTAATAATCTTAACGTGACAATAATTTAAAAAAATATTTCTCTGGATTAGAATTTCCCAGTGTTTTACAGAGGGATAATAGCTATTTGATAAAAGGGGAATCTGAGATCAAATATGTTTGAGAATATATAGGTTAAATAAAATTACATATTATTATAGACTACTGAGAGACTTTAATAGGCTCTGTTAATGTCCAAGAGTTAAACAGAGTTAGCTGCATTTTTCAAATTGATCTGACAACAGAAAACTAACACTAATGGAAATAACAGGTAACATCTCTCTAAACAGAATTTAAGAAATAGAGGTTATTCCTGGGTCATTTAGCAGAGTAATCAATAATCCCATTGCCCTTGAAAGCTTCGTTGTTGGATCCCTGCACATCAGGCACCATTCAGTCTGGAAATAATACTGTGTCATTGAGAAAAATTAAGACTCAACAAACCGCAAGATTCATAGTAAGGTAAATTTTTATATACATTTTTTATCCCATTAATGACAAACTGATGGATATAGGTGATAATAGGACATGAGAAGAAAACAGGTGTGTTTTACACAAAACTGTGGCTAGAGTGGAGAGGGTAGAATATTTGCTAAGATATATGCTGTTTACATCACTAAATACCTCTTGTCCATAATGAGATCTGTAGCTATATTTGTCAGGCTATTTTACAAACTTTCCAGGTTTTATGACACCTTAGTTTGGATAAATAGCTGATGTAATTAATTGATAAAGTGTAAAAGTGTGCCAGAATGATTTTATATAAAAGTTATTTAGCAACTCATATTTGCCAATAAATCATACAATTTTCAACAATGATATACTTATAATAGGTTGAGCCTTTAAAATGAGGTTATTGGAGAAGGCAATTAGTAATAACTTTATTCTAAGACTGGAAAAGTTCTTTATTGCCATTTCTGTAATTACTTAAAATTCGATTTGAGCAAATGCTCAAGGGCTGATAATCAACTGATTCCATTTCTATCTCTTTAAGTATTGCAAAGCTAGGAATAACAAGATTAGGTTATCTATTACTATAATAAAAATTATAATTAATCTTATAACCATGGGAATGCACAGATATCATATGTGGGCAATTGAAGTTTCTTGCATGTTAGAAACTTTTTGATTTACACAAAAGTGCTAGTGTGTTGAAACTAAATTTCACTCCAATTAAAAAGGTAAAAGTAGTATATTTCTATCCTTTGAGTCATTAGTGCTCATGTCCTAGCCATTTAGCTTTAATCATTTTTACCTCCTTGTACTAATAGTTAAAAAAATTTTTTAATTATCCCCTAATCTCAATGTTTCATATATTTAGTACTGCATGACTTACTGTATAAACGTCTAACATTATGTGTATTACCAGCTTGATTTTAAAATAATCATATAGAATCACCTTTCTCTTAGTTTACTCTGGTTAAACTTTCTGTATTGGTAATTAATGTAATTATCTCCATTCATGTGAATTTACTCAGATGATGGAAGATGCTGTGGCCAGCCTACGGTATCCATGGATACCAGGCAGATGAGGGATTCCAAGCTGAGTAACTTTAGAATTGAAAGTCAACACATCTTATCCAAACCATCATCATTGAAGTGTTTGCAAAGACATGCCAATGTTCACTTAGCAGATTTAGCCTAAAGTGGAGGCAATAAGGTTCAAAAGCTAATTTAACTGAATAAAATGCTTTCTAAGAAGTTGGTACTTTCTCACTTCTGGAGAGGTGATTTTATAACCTGGAGGAAAGGAAATTAGATTTATGCCATTATACATATATTTGACAGGATTGCATTGACAACCTGTCTTGTAAAATACAATCTTGAAATCAAAATTTAGAAGAATTCCAAAACTTGCAAGATGATATAAAGAAATTTTCTACTTGAAAAGACAGATACATATTTAACAACTAACTATAAAACTGTGTATATATACACATATATATGTAAATCTCTATTATTATGATACTTACATAAATGCCTTCTAGAAGTGCAATGCTTGTCTGAGTCTTGAAATAGGAAGACTTTGACTTAACTTTCTCAGTGAAATATCCTCACTCCTCTTGAACTTTGCACCTAACTTTCAGAACACTGTATGTAGTATTTGAGGCAAAAAGAAGTATCTGGGGAAGGTATCTACATTGTCTCACACACTTATACCAATCAGGTATGAACGAGGCTAAAAGTTAATGAAAGGCAGGTGTAGCCTGAAGGTAAGTTGAGAATATTTAAATTGAAGTACATTCATTATAAATAGACTATACATAAGACATTTTAAGATTTCTCACATTGGCTTAATAACCTCTGAGAGTTTTTATGGTATTTTGTCCCATTTCTGTACAATTCGTGATGACAGATGCAAGTTAAAGTTTTTCTCCTATTATGAAAGCTAAAATATTGCTTCACAGCATCATTAAATAGCCCAGCACTGAAAACAACCAAGTCTATTAGCAATAGAATAGATACATAAATAGTGCTATATCGACAGAGTGGAATACTATACAGCAATGAAAGTGAATGGGCTATAACTATATGTACTGACATGGATGAACTGTACAAACAACACTGACTGAAATAATCTAGCCACAACAAAGTATAGCCTGTGAGATTCAATTTCTATAAATTTTAAACTAGGCAACTAGGATTTTTTTTTTATTGTAAAACACATATAACATAGAATTTACCAATTTAGCCAGTTTAAGTGTGCTCTTCCATGGCACAAAGTACATTCATAATGTGCAACAGTCACTACTGTCCATTTCCAGAATTTTTCATCATCCTAAACAGAAGCTCTACACCATTAAATAATAAATCTCCATAACTCCTCCACTCAGCCCCTAGTAAAGTCTATTCTACTTTCTGTCTCTATGAATTCATCTATTCTAGGGACCTAATGTAAGTGGAATTTTACAGTATTTCACTTTTTGTGTCTGGCTTATTTCACTTGGCATAATGTTTTCAAGATTCATCTATGCTATGGTATGTATCAGAACTTCATTCTTTTTATGGCTGAGTAATATTGTGTGTGTATGTGTGTGCATGTGTATAAATTTTATTTAAAAAATGATATATGGTAGTGTAAACCCTCAAACTTTGTTTCTTTGGAGGAATGAGAGCTTGGAGCCTCCTAGTCCGCCATTCTGCTGATGTCACTCTCCAAGACAAATATGGTTTCAAATCCTGGTTACCTTTGCAGAGGAGGATGGTTGTTGAGTTTGCGATGCCATATATCACTGGGGCTTCTGCTGTGCTGGTAACTAACTACTTCTCTTGCTCTAAGTGATGATTACATAGATTTGTCACCTTTGTGCTAAATCATAGAGTTGTACATATTTGTGCAGTTTTCTTTGTTTACTTCAATAAAACTTTTTTAAACAGTTTACCTATGTAGCAATAAAAACAACAAACATCATTATGTTTACGATAATGTAGATGAATCTCAAAAGCATTATGCTAAGCGAGGGATCTAGATACAAAAGGCTATATACTGTATGATTCAATTTATGTAACATTCTAGAAAAGACCAACTTAGGAATAGAAACCAGATCAGTGGTTCCTAAGAGCTGGAAGTAGGGGTGAAAAATTAGCACAGAGGGATACAAGAGAATGTTTTAAGATGACGGAAATATTCTATATTTTGAGTTTTGTGGAAGTTACAAGACTGAATACATTTGTCCAAACTCACAGAACTGTACACGTAAAAAGTGTGAATTTTATTGTAAAATATACACCAATAAGGATGATTTTGAGAACAAAAATGGAAGTAACCTGGCCAAAGTCTCTTTCTATCAGGACAATTAGGAGACACTATGAGGAGAATAATGATGTTATTAGATTCATGACTTTCAAGTAACATTTTACTAGCTAATGATATATTTCCCTTTTCAAATTAGCTGTATAGGATACTTAACATCTCCAATGCCCTAACCCAGAGATGGGCCAATGTGACAGAAATATTGGTGAATTAATTTGAAATATAACATGGACTGTCTTTTCTGCATGCTGGAGTTATGTGTTATAATAGGTAATACTTAGAAATCTGAATTCTTACTAAAACAGCTTATTTGCTGTATCAGTTACTGTTTGCTCTGTAAAGAACCACCCTGACACTTAGTGGTTTCAAATGGCAAGCACTTTTTACTTTTTGAGGTTGTGTTAGTTGGCTGTGTTAGTATGGCCTGTCTCAGTTGGGGCTGGATGATCTAGGATAGCATGACTTTGATGTCAACTGGGGTGATGGTCTCATCACCCAGCAGTGTGGCCTGGGCTCTTTCACATGGTGGTCTCAGAATACCCAGCAGTAACTTAGGGCAGTTCCCCATGCAGAAGAACTCTTCAAGCATCTGGATATGTCACATTAGTTATTGTCTCATTGACCAAAGCAAATCACATGGTTAAGCCCAAAAGCAAAGTATGGAGAAATAAATTCCATCTCTCGATGTATAGTTCAATGAATTTATTGTAAATGTATAAAGACATGATACTACCGCCACAATAATGATTTACAAAATTTCATCACCGCTTAAAATTTCCTTATACTGCTTTGCAGTCAATCTCCATCTCTAGACACAGCCAATCAGTGAGATTCTTTCTGTGGCTATTGATTTGCAGATTTTAGAATATAATTTAAATGAAATCATACAATATATTCTATGTCTGATTTCTTTCATTTAGTATGATGTTTTTGAGATTTATATTTGCTATTCCGTTATGTTGGTTTAACACATTTTTTAATCCATTTATAAGTTGATGGCTATTTGGGGTATTTCATATTTGGGGCTATTATGAATCAAGCTGCTATAAATATTAGCATGTAGAATTTTGTGGGGTCATATGTATTCATTTACCTTGGGTACATACTTAAAAATTGCTAGATCTTATTTTAACTCTATGTTAACATTATTTCTGTAAGGTCAGTGGTAATGCCCCCTCTTTCATTCCTGTTTTTAGCAGTTTGAATCTTCCTTTCTTTTTTTTCTGTTGGCCAGATAGCAAAAGTTCTGTCAATTTTGTTGATCTTTTCAAAGAACCAACTATTCATTTTGCTGATCATCTCTTATTTTTCTATTTCATTTATATCTTCTCCAATCATTATCTTCTTCCTTCTTTTTGCCTTGGGTTTAGTTTGCTCTTCTTTTTCTAATTTCTTAAGGTGGAAGGTTAGGTGTTGGTTTGGGATCTTTATCTTTCTTTTAATCACTTACAGCTATGAATTTCCCTCGAGCATTGCTTTAGCCTCATCCCAAAAGTTTTGGTCTGGTGGGTGTTGATTTTCATTCTCCTAAAAGTATTTTCTAATTTCTCTTGTGATTCTTTCTTTGGCCCATTAATAATTTAGGAGTGGGTTGTTTGATTTCTACATTGTGTGAATTTTCCAAATTTTCTTTGGTTGTTTCTAATTTCATTCCATTGTGTTTATAGAGCATATTTCGTATGATTTCAATCTTTTAAAATCTTTTGAGTGTTGTTTTATGACCTAACATATGGCCTACCATGGGGAATGTTCCAATTGCACTTAAGAAGAATATATATTCTGTTCTTTTTGAATTGAGTGATCTATGGATGTCTGTTAGGTGTAGTTGCTATATAGTGTTCAAGTCTTCTGTTTCCTTGATGATCTTCTTTTTATTTCTATCCATTGTTGACTGTGGTTTATTTAAGTCTTGAACAATTTTAATTAAACTATTTCCCTTTCAGTCAGTTTTTGCTTCATATATTCAGGGCTCTATTGTTAGGTGCATATGGTTTAACATTATTATATCTTTTGATAAATTATTTTTTTCATTATATATTGTCCTTTTTTGGCTCTGCTAACAATTTTTGTCTTAGTCTATCCTGTCTAATATTTGTATAGCCATTCCAGTTCTCTTTAGATTTACTAAACAAATATTACTTAGCATGGAATATAATTTTCTATATTTTTACTTTCAAATTGTTTTTATATGTATGCATCTAAAGTGAGTCTCTTGTAGACAGCATTTGGTTTTATCATTTTTTTCATCTATTCTGCTATTGCTTTCAATTACATAATTTTATTCATTTATATTTAATGTAGTTACTGATAAAGAAGGACTTCTGTCATTTTGCTATTTGTTTTCTGTATGTTTATATCTTTTGGTTTGTCAGTTCCTTCATTACTGCCTTCTTTTGTGTTATGTAGACACTTTCTAGTCTACCATTTTGATTCCCTTCTTGTTTCTTTTACTATGTAATTTAAAAAACTAGTTACTTAGTGGTTGTCCTGGGATTTACAATCATCTTCTTAGTTTGTAATGATCTAGTTTGTGTCAATATCGACTCAGTTTCAATAGTGTACAAAACTTTGCTTCTATGTAACTCTGCCCTCCCTTATGTTGTTATTAGCACAAATTACATTTTTATACATTGTGTCCTTATCAAAATAGATTTGTAATTACTTAAGTTTCTTTTAAGTTATATAGGCATAAAAGAGGAGTTATAACCAAAAGTACATTAATACTAACATTTATATTTTCATGTGTGGCAACTTCACTGCTGGTCTTTCTTCATGTGGGTTTGAGTTACTGTCTATTGCCTTTTATTTCAGTCTGAAGCACTTCCTTAAGCATTTTATGTAGGGCAGTACTGCTAACATTGATCTCTCTTGTTTTTGTTTATCTTGGAATGTCTTAATTTCTCCGTTTTTGAAGTATAGTTTTGATGGATATAAAATTCTAGGACGACAGAATTTTTCCTTCAGCACTTGGAATATATCATGCCACTGCTTTTGGACTTTCATGGTTTCTGATGAAAATCAGCTATTAATCTTATTGAAGATCCCTAGCACATGATCAGTCACTTCCCTCTTGCTGCTCTTAGGATTCTCTCTTTGTCTTGGACTTTTGAGAGTTGGATAATAATGTCTCAGTGTAAAAGTCATTGAGTTTATCCAATTTGGGGTTTGTTGAGCTTCTTGGATGTCTAGATTAATGATTTTTATCTAATTTGGGAAGTTATTCCCATTATTTCTTCAAATATTCTTTCTGCGTATCTATCTTCTTCTTCTGGGGCTCCCATTATGTGTATGTTGCTATATTTGATGCTGTGCCACAGGTCTTTTAGGCTCAATTCATTTTCCTTCATTCTTTTTTTTTCTTTCTGTTGCTCAGATTGAATAATTTCAATTGATCTCTTTAAATTCACCTATTCTTTCTTCTGCCTGCTAAAATATGCTTTTGAGCTCCTCTAGTGAGTTTATTTCAGCTACTGTAGTTTTCAACTCCAAAATATCAATTTAATTCATCTTTATAATTACTATATTTTATTTTCTCAATTTTCTGAGACATCATTCTCATACTTTGCTGTTTCTTTAGACAATTTCCTTTAGCACATTGAACATATTTAAGATAGCTGATTCAAAATCTTTGTCTAGAAGGTCCAACATTTGGACTTCCTCAATCACAGTTTATGTTGATTTCTTTCTTTTCCTGTGTATTGTGGCCATACTACTTGTGGGTATTTTTTTTTTTTTGCATGCCTTGTAATCTTTTGTTAAAAACAGGACATTTTGAATGATATAATGTAATTCTCTTCTCTCCCTGGAATTTGTTATTGCTGCTTATTTTCATTGCTGTTTTAGTTGGTGACTTTTCTGAACTAAAATTGTCAAGTCTGTATTCTTTGTCATTTGTGGCCCCTGAAGTCTGTTCTGTTAGCTTAGTGATCAACTAATAACTGGACAGAGATTTCCTTAAATGCTGGGGATTAAAAAAAATCTTCCAGTCTTTGCTGAGTGGCTCTGGGTGTGTGTGTGTTGCAGCATGCTTTCAGTACTTAGCTAGGCAGTTTATCACTCTGTTTTAGCCTTACCTTACTGCTTCTGTAGAGCTTCAAGTTCAACAGTAGGTTAGATCTTATGGCCTTCTCAGGTATTTCATGAGCACACACAGCTCTGAGCATGTGCATGGACTTCTAGATTGCTAGGAATTTATTGGAGCTTTTCAAGTCCTTGTAGAATTCTTGTTCTCCAGCCTTTTCTACCAAGATTTTTATCTATTATTTGCCCAGCTGTTACCTATTGCCTCAGACAGCAGTGACCTAAGACATTAGCCTGTAAGTATTTTTGACAAATGACTCGTGAAATATAGCATTAGTACTAGGCCACTTCAGAGTTAGGAAAAAGACAAACCTTTGAGCTAGTCATCCAGAGAGCCACCAGACAGGTCACAGTAGACAGTTAGTTCCAGTTATTTTCAGATGAGATCTGTTCTGCTCTTTGGTGCTAGGTTGTGCACTGAGCCTACTGCTAAGCTGGGGAGAGGCTGATGGGACTGGAGTAAGTTAAAACACCACAAAATTTGGTTCCTTACCAAAAATCAGCCCCCTTTTTTGGAATAGGCATTTCCTTGTTTGCAGAAATCATTTGGTTAATTTCCAGAGTTTGAAAAAGTTTAATCTGACAATTATTGCCTAGTTTTTGCTTTTGTTGTTGCTTTTAGGAGGGACAGAATTTGTATTTCCTTACTCTGCCATTTTCACTGATGTCACCTTTTAATTTAATGAGGTCTTTTGACAAGCACATGTTTCCAGTTTTGAACAAGTCCTATTTGTTATATTTTTTAAATTGCCTGTGCTTTTTTATGGTTTCATATCTAAGAAATCTTTGCCTAGCCCATGGTCATACAAATTTTCTCTTAGGTTTCCTTCTAGAAATTTTATAGTCAATGATTCTTTTGAATTAATTTTTGCTTTTGGTCTGAGGAAAGAGTCAACATTAATTTTCTTCCACATGAACATCGAGTTATTTCAGTACAATTTATTGAAAAGACTTTTCTCTCTCCATTGAATTACCTTGGCAGATCTTTAGAAAATGAATTGACTGTATATGCATGGATCTATTTCTTGACTTACTATTTTGTTCTATTGACCTATATCTTTATTTTTGTGTCAATGCCACACTGTCTTGATCACAGACACTTTATAATAAATCTTAGAACCAGGTAGCAAACGACCTTCAAATTTATAATTGTTTCAGCTAATCTAGATCCTTTGCCTTTCCTTATAAATTTTAGAATGAACTTGTCAATTTTTATTTTTAAAAATGCCTGCTAGGATTTTGATTGAAAATGCATTGAATTTATTGAACAATTTGGGGAGAATGGTCATCTTTACAATATTAAGTCTTTCAATCCTTGAATATGATAGAGGCTATTTTTAGAATAATACATCACACTCCCTTTTCTGCACTGCAGAGAAGAATGATCTAGCAAATCCTTTAAATCTGTGTGCCTCAAGTGCTCGATATTCTCAAGTGACATATAACTTATAATGACTATCAAACTGAAGAGTTTCCGGGGAATCAGTGCCAAACATTAAGGAGAATAATGAACTCCTGCCTGTATGATGTTTTCTATTCCTTTTCTCCGTACATTGATTACCCCTCTTCTCCACATAGTAACCTCCAACTCATCCTTTAAGATGTAACTCTGTTTTCCTCCTCTGTGAAGCTGCCTCTCCCTGTCAGGCTCCTGAAACAGTCAGTACCCTCATGCTAGGATCTCCATCTCTGTGCCTCGTTAATTATCCCTTGGAACCCTAGAAGGTTGCTCTGTTCACACATGTAGGCAAGTGGACAGAGCCGAGGAATTAACACTCTGAGCAACCTCAACCAATGGTTCTCAGGAGTTCCCTAAAAATTTCAGTGCAAACATTGAGACATAAGTTTTACACCTTTTTGAGAGTTTCACACAGGATTAATTTCCATTTAACTACTGTGATACCTTGCTTATTATCACATCCTTCCTTAGCTTCCTTCCCTTTTCTGTATCCATTGCCCTGCTGGTGTTCCCTGTACTTTCCAAATAAACTACATACACTCATATTCTTGTTTTAGATCTGCTCAAACTAAGACTGTACTTATTACTCATATCCTGTTATCTCCATGCTCTTCTGAAATTGTGGTATGTATAGACAAACATTCATCATGAGAACATTGTCTCTTGTTTCCTACTTCCTTCTTTCCCCTTCCAAGCCCTAGTAACCATTTGTTTATAACAGGTACTTTATTAAAAAGTCCTAATCAGTTAATCTGATGCACCTGAAACATGTTTTCCTGTTTGTTTTTTTAAGAGCCAGTGCTGCTTTATGGAGATGAAAGCTTATGCTAAAAAGATCCAGATGAGAAAGAAGCAAGCACATTTAAAAGAGCGTACAGAATCTAGGGAGACGGATAGAAAACAGAAAGAGATACTATATCTGGAGATTAATTTCAACATGAATTTAGACTTTTAGGAATTTAGCAATGTGGTTTCAGATATCTGGATTACACCAGTCCCTGAGCTGGAGTTTTCATGTTGCTTTAGTCGAAATGAGCAGCAGCTGGATAGAATGGTTTAGTTATCAGGCATCATCCAGATAGATATTTCCTCTCAGGGACAAGTCTTAGAGTACCTCCTCAAACAACACACTCATCTGAGTCATAGGCCTGTCTGTGTCTATAGATTGTAATAAACGTAAAAATTTATATAAAGTTAAGGCAGGAAAATGATGCCATGTAAATTCTCTCGTTTTCTTTTTATTTCACTGACAACAAAGAGGGGTATGAACATTCCTTTCTACAGTGTCCTTCTAGGGCAAGTCACTTTATTTGAATGAAATTAGGCCAAAGATACAAGATATAAATATCAAGAGATTCAGTGAGGGAGAAGATGGCTAGAAGAGGCCCTGAAATGAGGAGGGTGTCATTTTCTAGGATTCAACTCTTTGATCCTGAGAGAATCAGTTGGTATTGGGCAAGTCTGTGGATATAGGAGTGGGGAGAAATCTGCACTCACCCAATCTGTCCTACACATCACTTTTTTGTTAATTAGACCCTTTTTTTTTTTTGTGAGGAAGACTAGCCCTGACCTAACATCCATTGCCAATCCTCCTCTCTTTTGCTGAGGTAGATTGGCCCTGGGCTAACATCCGTGCCCATCTTCCTCTACTTGATATGGGACACCACCGCAGCATGGCTTGACGAGTGGTGCATTTGTCGGCACTCGGGATCCGAACCTGGGAAACCCCAGGCCACCGAAGCAGAGTGCACGAACTTAACTGCTATGCCACCGGCTGGCACCTGGACCCTAATTTTTGAGCTAAGAAAATAAATGGAATGGAAATGGTCTTTTGTGTAACATGTAGATATATGACAAAACTATTTTTGTGTTCTTATGTTTATGAACTGTTGAGTAGGCACATGGAAATTTAAAAAATGCAAAGAGACACACTTAACTTTTATACTAATATTTAAGAGCTAAATTAGATACTGCTTGTTCAATCTGTAGAGTTGATATTCCTATCAACAGTTTTCTATTAAATGCAATTTCAGAAAAAAGTCATTTTATGATTCACTCTTTCTATTCAATCCCGATACAATCCCCCATCTCTACCACACACACATGTATATAGGAACGTATTTATAAAATACTTTAGATACTGTGTCCTGATGTGCGTTCCTAGATATAACATAGAAAAGTTGATCCATGTTCAAATATGTTTGGGAATGTTATGTTTAAAGATTGCCCTGTGTAATTTTCTACTCCTTTAGTGGGTTCCATTAGGGATTGGCAAACTATGGTCACAATGGGCCAAATCCAGCTCAACCATATGTTTTTATAAGTAAAGGTTTATTGGGGGGCTGGCCCAGGGGCATAGTGGTTAAGCCCACATGCTCTGCTTCAGCGGCCTGGGGTTTGTGGGTTCAGTTCCCAGGTGCAGACCTACATACCCCTCATCAAATCATGGTGTGGCAGCGTCCCACATACAAAAATAGGGGAAGATTGGCACAGATATTAGCTCAGGGACAATCTTCCTCAAGCAAAAAGAGCAATATTGGCAATAGATGTTAGCTCAGGGCCAATCTTCCTCGCCAAAAAAAAAAAGTTTATTGGAATACAACAATGCCTATTCATTTACATATTGTCAGTGGCTGATTTCATGTTACAATGACAGAGCTGAATAGTTGTGACAGAGACCATATGGCCTGCAAAGCTGAAAATGTTTACTATCTGGTCTTTTATATGAAAAAAAATGTACATGACCTATGGGTTCAGAGAGACATAGTATACAATGTTATTCCCATAATTGAGCATAGAACCCATTCCCCACACATCTTGTAGCTTTAGAGTTCTATAGAGTTATTTAGAACTCTATAGCTTTTCAGTTCTTTAGAATGTCATATAGAATACAATATTAGTGTTTTCGCAGCTCTGTTTTCCCCTTGTTTTAAATTTTTTATTTTTTGAGGAAGATTAGCCCTGAGCTAACATCTATTGCCAATCTTCCTCTTTTTGTGTTTGAAGAAGATTAGCCCTAAAGTAATATCTGTGCCAATCTTCCTCTACTTCGTACGTGGGTCACCACCACAGCATGGCTGACAAGTGGTGTAGGTCCACGCCCAGGATTCCAACCCGTGAATGTGGGCTGCTGAAGCGGAGCAGGCTAGACTTAACCACCAGGCCGTGGGACCGGCCCCTCCCCTTTATTTTTAAGTGTGATTTGGCCAACCATAGCCACAGAGTTCTTATATTATTTTGAAGAAGTGAGAGGAACATAATGCAGTACTTAGAAAATCCCCTTGGAGATTTCACTGGTTTTTCAACAATAATATGATAAAATATTTGCTAGTGGTAATTTCTTAGAGATGAACCCATCAAAAGTATCTTGTAAAATTCCATTTTTTTTACATTAAATTTATTTAGTTCTCTTTTAGCTTTGCACTGTGATTCTTAGTGGGCTGAGCAAAAGTTAACCTTGTTGTACAAAGAAAGATAATAGTTGCTCTCAATGTACTTAAATTATTATTTTTATGTTAAACAAAAGATATACTGGTAGAAAGCATGCTGTTATTTTGATATGCTATCAATTTCACTTTGTTTTATTTTTATACCAACTTCTACACGAATTAGAACATGAATTACATAGGTGGAAGCCAAAATTTAACTGTTTACTATTGTTTTATCTCATCAAATTAGAATGTATTGTTTTCAAGGAATAACTTATTAAGAATGGATTTGCCCTTGTGTTGAAAACAGAATGGAAATATATTCTGTTAAGAATTTTTAATATTCTCCTTATTGAAAAAGTATATTGTCAAAAAAATAACATTTTACATAATTAAAAAGAAAAAGAGAACCACGGTATTTTAGGTTGTAAGACATATGTATCTTTCCCTGTTTGCTTCTCTCTCTCTCTCTCTTTTTTTTTTTTGCTGTGGAAGATTTGCCCTGAGCTAACATCTGCTGCCAATCTTCCTCTTTTTTTTTGTATGTGAGCCTCCACCACAGCATGGCCACTGACAGACAAGTGGTGTAGGTCCATGACCGGGAACCAGACTCTGGCCGCTGAAGCAGAGCACGCCAAACTTAACCATTAAACCACCAGGGCTAAGCCTCTTTCCTTTTCTTATTGAGGTATAATTGACATAATCTTATATTAGTTTCAGGTCGACAATGTAATAATCCAGTATTTGTATATATTGTAAAATGATCACCACAATAAGTCCAGTTACTATCCATCACCATACATCATTACAGAATTTTTTTTCTCGTGATTAGATCTTTCACAATCCACTCTACTAGCTACTTTCAAATATACAATACAGTATTATTAACTGTAGTTGCCATGCCATACATTACATAAACATGGCTTATTTTATAACTGGGAATTTGTGCCTTTTGACTACCTTCACTCATTTTGCCCACCCCCACCCCCACCTTAGGCAACAATCTGTTTCTATATCCATGAAGATGAGTTTTTTTTTTTGGTGGGGGGGGTTTAGATTCTATACTTAAGTTAGATCTTATGGTATTTCTTAATATAATGCCCTCAAGGTCCATCCATATTTTTGCAAATGGCAAGATTTCATTCTTTTTTAATGACCAAATAATATTTAATTGTATACACACATCACATTTCTTTATCCATTCATCCATCAATGGACATTTCAGTTGTTTCCATGTCATTCTTTCTATTTTAAAATAAAATGTACTTACCTGTTTTATAATCCTTCTCTCCCATATTAAAATGTAAATATCTTTCCAGGTCAAAAAACATTCTTCCTCAATATTATTTTAATAGTATTATTCAGTGGTGCTTATTATGCATCAAACACTGTGCCGAGTGGTTTATACACATTGACTTAATCTAGTCATCTCAACAAGCCTATGCATTAAATTCAAGTGTTTCCATTTCATGGATGAGACTATTAAAGCTGAGAAGTTAAGAAAAGTGTACCAGGACCCACAGCTGCTGTGTGGCATGGCTAGGAATCAGACATAAGTCTGAATCTCAACTATAATGTTATACTGCCTTTTTATTAATATTCCATTGGGTGCTTATAGCATCATGTATTTAATGAACATCCTAATGTTGACCAATTCAGTTGTTTAAAATTTTCTCTGTTATAAATATCAGTGTGATAAACATTTGTGATCTGAGTTCATGCTTAAGATAAATTTCTATGTCTGGAGTTCATAGAAAATATTTTTAAGACCTGAAAATACTACTAAATTGCACTCCGAGCACCATCTACCAGTTTATATACACTCTTTCTCTATGTTGTGTCCAATATTGGATGTTGTAATTCTTCTATATTTTAGCAAGTTTTGATAGGTGAAAAAAAGACATTACATTTGCATGTTCTTTGATAAATATTGAATTAGCATACTCTTTATATTTGTTACCATTTATTTTCTAAAAATTGTCCATGTTCATTTTATTTTCTGAGAGTATTTTTTAAATTGATTTGTATGATATCTTTGTATAATAAGATTATGCTCTTTATTTATCGTGTGTATATATATTTACATAGTCTTTATCTTTTCTTTTTTGTATATGATACTTCTAGTTTTATTTCTGATGTATAGAAGTTTTATATAGTTAAATCCATTCATCGTTTGTTTTGTGAAATTTCCCTTTGGTGTCATTATCATGAAATATTTCCCTACTCTAAGATTCAAAAAATAATCAGACTCTACTGTAACATTTTCATGGATTTATTACTTACATTAAAATCTTTAATTAAGATGTATTTTTCCTCAACAAATGGTTTATGTAGGGCTGTTTTTTCCCAAATGGGTAATGTTTATTAAATAATTACTACAGTCCCCACTGATATGAAATGCCGTATTAATCATGGACTATATCTTGCTATTCTAAATATATATATCTTGGTATTCAAAAATGAATCCTTTTAGTTATTTCCTTATTTATTTGGCAAACATCATAAACTGATTTCTGTGTCACAGAAGTTGTGGTAGGACTAGGGGATTTGAAAGAAAAGAAAGCAGGTGATTAAAATGGAGTGTACTCCTATCTAATACGCTGGAGAGACAAATGAGTTCAGAACAGTGAGTATTATACTCTGATAGAGGTAAGCTCAGATGACTATCTTAATGGCAGTGCTTAAAGTGTTCTGAAAAGATTTACTGGGAGTATTGATGAAATATACAAATAAGAGTTCTCTAACTGAGGGGCAAGGGGGAAATGGCATTTCTGGTAGAAGGAACAGCATATGTGAAGACATGGATGTTTGAAATCCAGTCTTTACTCATAGAGCTACAAATTATGTATATCTGGAGCAATATGTATCTGAGTGTGGGGTGTTTAGAGGAGAGTTATGGTAGATGAGGCAAAAGAAGGGCAGGATTTTGAATAACTTTGCTAAATACTTTATTTTGCAATTTTCAGGAAACCATGGAATTGTTTCAAAATATTTATATAATTTTTTAGAAAGGTTAATTTGGCAACAGAATGGAGGATGGCTTGTAGGGGTCTAGTCTATATGTATTGAGAAAAAGTGTTATTAGGATTCTCCAGAGAAACAGAACAAATAATATATTTTATATGTGTGTATTAGTGCTTCACACATGGAACTCTTCCTTTCTTGCTTGCTTGATTTCTTTTTTCCTACCTTCATTTCTACGAAAAAAAGTGTATACTTAGTGTCTACTGTGGAGACCAGGTGCTGTTCTAGATTTTTGGAATACAGCAGTAAACGACAACAAAAGACAAAATCCATGTTCTTATGAAGCTTACATTCATATAGAACAAAGCAGAGACATTTGCTAAATAATATAGATGGTATCTCAAGTATTGATAAGTACTATAGAGGAAAATGAGACAGGAGGGGTGGGTAAGGGGTCCCAGGAATGATGAGAGTCATATAACTTTAAAAACATCTGTTTCAGGGAAGGTTTATTTAGATAGTGACTTGAGCAAATACCTGAAGGTGGTGAAGAAGGGAATCGTGCAGAGATAGGAGTAAGAGATCTTTGTAGAGAGAACAGCAAGGGAAATGAGACCTCAAGGCAGGAGCAAGCTTGGGGGGTTCGAGGAGCAACAGGAAGGTCCGTGTGCTTGTAGAACAGTGAGGCAAGGGGAAGGGTAAAGAGATGAGATCAGAAAGTAAGAGGAGGCCAGGAGGTTTAGGGCTTTGAGTAGACATTGTAAACATTTTGGCTTTTATTCTGATTGAATGGGGAAATCATTGGAGAGTTTTGAATTAAGGAGTGACATGATCAACCTTACATATGTCAAAAATAACCCTGGATGTTGTGTTGAAAGAAGATGAAAAGGGGCAACGGAAGACTCAGGAAAGCCAGTTAGATGGCTGTTTTAGAAACTAGACAATCGATGGTGGCTTAGAAGAGGATAGTAATAATGTAGCTGGGGAAAATTTTTCAGAGTTCAGATGTACTTTCCTAGTATGTGAATAGT
Source organism: Tapirus indicus (assembly GCA_031878705.1). Lineage (NCBI taxonomy): Eukaryota > Metazoa > Chordata > Mammalia > Perissodactyla > Tapiridae > Tapirus > Tapirus indicus. The sequence goes on along the minus strand of CM062942.1, from coordinate 27,656,629 downwards.
GGTGGCTGAATGCAGCTTTTCCTATAGAATTCAGTGCCCGTGCTTTAAAACGTCAACTTGGCATTTGGCAGCTTTTTTGCTGATTTTCTAGGTTCATGAATTTAGGATGCTGGAGGTCTTCCAGTGGAATGAGTCATCATAATAAATTGAGTTATAGCTAACATTTGTATTTTCAGAACATCTGGTAACTTTGAAGTTAAACACTTACTGGAGAAAGTATAAAGCAATAGCCACCTTGAATTCGCCAAATGGTTCAACAACAAATTTCTAGCTCTTCATAGAGTAGAGTTGCTCTAATTAAATGAGTGAATTCATAGGGAGTTCCCTTTGGTGTTTTACCTCTTGCGTAGGAATCAGTGAAGATCAAGTAGCTCTTATGACAGGAAGGCACTCATGACCCAATTAAGACCTCTTACTTTCAGTGAGACCCAACGTCTTGTGTCCATTTCTCCAATTATACAAATATACTATTGATCTCTCAAGCAGGCCTGTCTCAACACTGTTCTCTATACCTTCTTTTTTTTTCTGGCTTTATTGAGTTATAATTGACATATAACATTGTGCATTGTGTAAGTTTAAGGTATACAACCTGTTGATTTGGTACACTTACATATTGTAAAGGCCATCCTGGTTATGTCCTTTCATACTGGAAGTCTTCCCCTGTATCACATTCAATTCCTATGCATCCTTTGAGTCACACATCAAATTTTATTTCCTTTCTTAAAATGTTCAACAATAATGTATGAAGTAATTATTAGGTGCTAGATGTGGAAGACGCATAGAGAATAGTCATATTTCCTTCCCTTTTGGCACTTTTGGAGGTGATAGATACACATGCAAGGACTTATACTTTCAAAAGAAAGTTATAAACAAAACGATGCAGATATGCAGAGGGTTCTAAGGGAAAATCAAGGATAGAAACCAAGCCCGACCTGAGAAGGAGTGGGGGAGCATCAGGCTATTACTGGGAGAATTATAATCTAATCGGAGTTAGAAGGGATAAAGAAGAGGTAGGCATATTATGGTTGAGATGATTGTGACATGAATTCCTTTGGCAGTCTGGTAACACCAAGGGATCTCTTCTAAGAAAAATGCTTTTAAATGCATAAAGTAAAATACCAACTACTGTAAAAGAAACAAATTATATATTAGTAATACAGTTAGTAGAATAGTAAAACAAATATTTTAAGCCTTGCCTTGTCAATATGACGGTACCCTTAGACCCTTGCTACCCAAAATATGGTCTATGGACTGGTAGCCTTGGCATCACCAGAGGGTTTATTAGAAGTGCAGAATCTCAGGTCTTGTCCTAAATCTACTGAATCAGAAAATGAAATTTGATCAGTTCGTCTGATGGCTTTTATGAATATCGAGGATTGAGAAGCACTGGTCTAAAGGACAGGAATTCTGAATTAGAGTCCATTTGCTCTCTCTCAAGACTTTTGGCAAATTTAGTCACATAAGCTTTCAGTACATACTTAGTTTGACAATTATACCAAAAACCATAACCAGTTGATTTGGAAAATGAAAACTTTCCTCTCAAATTTAGAAATAAAGGGTGTATAAATCACATTAACAATCCTAATGTGATCTTTAAATCAATGGATAATTTTTCTGAGTCAGTGTATCACTTTGAGCAAATAGACTTACCATAAATGGCCTGTCGTTTGAATGGACATCTTAAAACCATGCATCTATCACCTAGCATGAAATGTTGCTGCAGATATGTGTACTGCACCTACATTATGATAACAGATCATAAATTGAGAGTGTGCTCTTTCTCATTTCTTTATGGTTGTCAGGCATATGACAAAAGTTCGCATAATCTTTTAATCATTCAATAAAATGAGTAGCTGGAGAAGGCATACACAGTACTTCATCATGACATTCAATCCCTGGTAATGGCTTGGGATTCCTTTGAAATGTTTTATTAGGTGTCTAAGTTATAGGGAAATAAAGAATAAGTATGGAATTGTGGCTTTAAAGATTGCTGAATATTTCTAATAATACATTTCGTGAAGCGTGTGATTTATGACTCCTAAATTATAAGGCAAAGTATGGTGAACTAAGTTGTGGACAAAATATTGCTGTTTAATGTCACCTACTATATCTAAACGTCACTGGAGCTGAATTGGTTGGACTGGGGCTTTGAGTAGGGAGGAGGCAGAAGTTGGAATGATGAAATCATGAGAACCAGAGATTGTTTATAGGATACCTTTCAGTTGTGAAAGAGAAAATCTTGAGTTTTAGTTACCCATTTATGGCAATCATTTAGCAAAAAGATTTTTCAATTAATGGTTTGGACAAAATTTGAGAATAATATTTAGAAATATTTACTAAGTTCAGTGCAACTTACTGTATGTCCAAGTTGAAGTAGAAAATTATGAGAAATATAGAATAGCTGTACCATTGCCATTATTCGGGGTTAGAATTCATTGGTATTTACCGGGCAAATAAAAGATTATTAAGTTTCTTGTTCATTTATTGAATGATTACCATGTATCAGGCAGTGTGCAAAATATTTGACATATGCTATCTCTTTCACTTCTTACTGTAACTCTGTTAACTCATTTTACTGATGACCTGGCACTCAAAGATGGTAAGAATTTGTCCAGGGCCATGCAACCAAGAAAGATATCATTTAAATACTGTATTTAATTTGACATATCTAGGCTGACATCAGATAGATAGTCCTAGCCTCTCTTTTACTGATTCTTTTTTGGTTTTGCTGTTTTATTTTTTTTTTTAATTCAAGGATTCATTAGTATCAAGGAAAAAAGAGCAGAGGTTCAAAAATAAGTTAGGATTCTGCCTAATATTGTACTATAAGAGAGCTGAATGACTGCCTTGTAAGTTGTGGCTTTGTTGATCTCCAAGTTGTAAGGAATTACTATTTCATAGATAAAAGTCTCTTGATATTTATTCTCTAAGATTTTGATTGAATTTGAAATTTTCTTTTTTTTTTTTTAAGTATTCAGAGAATCAGAAGAACCTTCAGATAGTTGCGATTGTTAATAATACTTTGGTTAAGAAAAAAATTTAAAAATAAGGTGGGAAAACATAATAAGTGAGAAGTGCATTCTTGGGAAAATGACATATACCAAAAAAACAACTGCATTCAGCTTTTCCTCATAAGAAAAATCAAATCATAGGAATGGTGAAAAATCTATGCATTTCACTTTTAGGTTCTAAAAAATATATGCAAAAAGCTTGTGGTTGTACCATATTAACTTAAAAATATTTTGTTACTACCTGACTATTTGAGTTATAAAAAATAGTTTCAAATTAGATATTTTAATACATGTGAAGAATTTTGTTGTACACATAAATCGCATGGACTTTTTCATTTCTTGTATATTTAGGAAAACAATATTTAACTTTCAACTACTTAAAAATTTTGCGTTCTAAATATTCCTGAGGAATCACAGATGAATGTGTTATTAAAAATTAGTATCGGGCTGGCCCAGTGGCATAGTGGTTAAGTTTGCATGCTCCAGTGCAGTGGCCTGGAGTTTGCAGGTTCAGATCCCAGGCGTGGACCTACGTACCACTTGTCAAGCCATGCTATGGCGGCGTCCCATATAAAGTAGAGGAAGATGGGCACAGATGTTAGCTCAGGGCCAGTCTTCCTCAGCAAAAAGAGGGGGATTGGCAGCTGATGTTAGCTCAGGGCTAATCTTCCTCAAAAAAAAAAATAGTATCTATTTTCTTAGTTTTGTAATACATTTTGATCTATTTCTGTCTTAAAAAAGGGTGCAATTTGGTATATTTATAATAGGGCAATATAGTTTTCAATTTCCAATGCATCTGAAGAAAAGCAAATGGACCTAAACTTTGCTAAAAAGCTTTCTTAGAGAAATAATCCTCTCAGTACACTATTTAAATAACTTAATTGAAGGTATTCTGTACATAGAAGATATTCCATTTGAATGTGAATATTTAAATACCTTATGAAGAGAGGACACCATATTTGTTTAGGTGAAGAAATCAAAGAACAAAAAGGGATTAGTCCAGGGTAATACAGTCAGCTGTGCTGAAGATGAAATGTATATCTCCTGATGGTAAAAGCATATTCACTAAATGAGTGCTTCTAAAATAATTATCACAAATCTCAGTAGTTACCAGAGTAATCATAATAATGTGAAAAGCATTTTTGGTACAGAATGAATGTCTCTGTAGGAAAAAGTTTTATGTAAAACAAAGATATGTTAGCTCATGAGTTGATGGTCATGGGCAGAACCTTCATTTTGAGTAAGTACAGTTGTACTCGCTAGCATTTTTTAACGCCTTTATTGAGGTGTAATTTATATGCCACAAAACTCAACTCATATATTTGTACAACTCAATGATTTTTAGTAAATTTACCAAGTTATACAACCATCACTACAGTAAAGTTTTAAAACACTTCCATCACCACATTAAGATCCCTCATGCCCATTTACAGTTAATCCCTTTTTCCACTCCTGCCCTAGGCAGGCACTAATCTGCTTTCTGTCTCTGCAGATTTGCCATTTTTTCAGTCATGTAAGTGGAATCATAAAATATGTGGTCTTTGCGGTTGGCTTTTTCCACTTAGGATGATGTTTTCAAGTTTCAGCATGCATCTGTACTTTATTCTTTTTATGCTGAATAGAATCTTATCATATAGATATACCTTAGTTTTCTTATCCATTCACGAGTTAGTGGATACTTGGGTTGTTTCAAGTTCTTAGCTGTTAGGAAGAATGCTGCTATTACTAGTATTTAAACAGATTGGCCCATGGTAGTGACTATTCGCAGAAGCGGAGAGCAATTATTAGTGATGCTACTGAATGAAAAGAGGGGTGAAGCACTTTGACAGGCATTAAGAGGTGTGAGAATTGAAGACAGGGTAGTGTGAACAGAAGAGAAACATCCCTTTGGTTAATAATTAGTGGTTCGTTAAGGTTTTCTTTTCTCTTGGAAAAGTACAAATCAATAGATTATTTCAATAAATATTTATTAGGCACCTACTCTAGGTCAGGGACCAAGCTAAGAAATTATGGTGGGATACAGGAAGGGGGAAAATAAAGTAGGAAAAAAAATAGGAATGCTTTATATAGGAACCATAAGAGGTTTTTCAAAAGGGCAACATTGCTGACAAGTTAAAAAAAAAAGTGAGTGGAAGCAAATAATTCATATCCTGCATGCAAGACATAAGCATCTGATAGCTTTTCTCCCATTTCAGAGAATGTGTGCTGTTTGGAATTTGGGTAAGTATCTGCTTGAGATCCTCTAGGGAGGCACTTTTACAGGAATGGTTCATGTAGATCCTGTAACATGGTTGTCAATTCTGTTATTTACAACAAAGCAATCCCAAAATGTGCTCTAATGCTTGTTTAATCAAGTTATCAGGCAGCTCGTGTTACCTTGTAGGTTTTAAATATGACTCTTTATTCCTAATATGAAAAAAGCCAAATGACTATCCCAATAACAGAATGTGATAATGTACTTTATTGATAATTTGATTTTCAGATGATTCATTCAGTTCTTCTGGTTACTTTGTAGCTAAGCAACAAGGCCTATAGAAAGACACCTGATTTACCCAAGAGAGAGAAATATGAATGCTTGTTGTGATCTTTATTGTGTTCTAAAATTATATTGAACTTTGTAGAATGGTCCCCCCAAAATATATCCCATAGAACACTAGGTCGATTAAATGTCCATGAAGAAATAAAAATTCCTTATCTAAGTAAGTTTGGAATATGTTGCATAGTATATCCTCTCTATTGGAAATTCACAACATATATTAAGGGTTCTGAGGAATATTGCTGGGAGAGGAGGCATTTTAAACTGGTTATCTCTCAGTATTTCCCAATCTTGTTTTACAACAAGCTCTGTTTTTACATATACCAGTAAATGTTCCATGGAAGAGTAGTAATCTATGGAAGATGCATGGTAAATGCTGGTCTAGATAATGAGGTATTAGAGGAACATAATACAGCCTAAATGTTATTCCCGTGTCTGTTACTAGACCTATGGAGATGAAGGGAAGAGAAATGGGAAGAGCCATAGCCCTTTTCCTTGTTGGTCAACAAGCTAGGAGAGCCAGGGCAGTCTGGATCTCCTATGTCATCAGCTGTCAGAAAGCATAGCTTTTGGGATATACTTCATTTCTTCCATTTCTATTCACCCATTTTGGAAAAGAGCCTCTATCAACCAGCATATTAACCTCTTAGTGCTTGAATTGTACTCTGATTTTACAGTTTGACTCTCCAGTCTTCCAATTGTGAGACTTAGAGTAAGATTTTTTTATCATCTAATTCTTTGTTCACTCATCTGTAACATGAACCTATTAAGGGTGCACACCTCATAAGACTGTTTAAGAATCCAATGAGATGATTCACTAAGCACATATTGAGCACTCAAATATTTATAGCTGTCATCATTATTATGTGCTTTCATGGAAATGGCCACACATTCTGTTTATAATAAGAATAATTAGTTGTGTCACCTGTGATAGTTGTTGAAATCATGTAAGACTTGTTCTGCTTTTAAAACATAACAAGACCAAACAAGAAAACCTAATACATTCCAATCCATTAACATGCCATAGAGAAACCTATCCCTATGTAAACTAAATTGATTTTTCTTATCTCAGTTCTTGTTACACTCACTGTGTATGTTGTTTTTTGTTTGTTTGTTTGTTTGTTTGTCTTCCCGCCTAGATGGTAAGCCCTTTCAGTACTGGGGACATGTCTTAGGTATCTTTGAAACAATGTGTTGCATGAAACCTGATACATAGAAAGTGCTCACTATGTATCTTTCATAAATCAAAGGAAGAAAAGATACCACGTACTAATCTTTTATTTTGTTTTAAGTTTTAAAATTTGTTTTCTTATTAACAGTGCCAAAAGAATGAGATGAACCACACTTCTGTGGGTCTTCTGCTTTTTTTTTTTTGAAAAAAAAAAGTAGTAGATATTATCCTGAAGTAAGTATAACTGTAATACAAAGAGTGCCACCTTTTAAGGTGGAATCTCATCAGAGTAAGATAATTTAGGAAAAGATGGTGGCAAAGTGCCACAAACTGGGCACATACAAACTGGGAAGCTAATTAACCAAAGTGGCTTTTCTGCTATTTTCTTGAAGTATAAAATTGGAGCCCATGTACTGTACAGCTTGTGATCTTAATGTTCATGGTGATTTTCCTGATACAAGCTATCTATAATTTTCCTTGTATATAATAATAGCAATAAGAGTTACAACAATTATGATTGTCATAGCTAAGTCATAATACCTGGCTGGCCACTTGAGAACACATTAATTCTGTGAAGGATATTGCACTAATATTGAGTAACAATACTTTTAGGACTAAGCAACTCTCGTTTTTCAGGAAATATATTAGTGTCCTTCCATAGAGATAAGATATATGTTAGAAGACTCACATGAGAATAATAAATAGATTATGGGGAGTTATACCTATATGCCAACAACTTGGCAAGTGGTTTGTATGCAGAGCCTTAATCAATGCCTAAATACCTTAAAAGGCAAATATTATCCCGTTTTCCAGATTAAGTAATTGAAGTTTAAAGAAGTAACTCCTCCAAAGTCATTCGGATAATAAGTGGCAAAGCTGGGATCTGAACCCATATCTGCCTAAACAAGTGCCAACGATGCACTGTACTGTATTTCAATTATTATCAAAACAGGCAAAATTCTAACACAGAAAGAATGCTGGGTAGAACCAGACACAGAAGGCATAAGGTCTCTACCTAGCTTTGTAACTTACTATCTTTGTAACCTTGGAATAGTGGTTTAGGTACTCTGAGCTTCAATTTCCATACCTGTAAACTGGAGACAATACAACCGATCTTACATATCAAATAGAGCTGTTGGGAAAGAAGTTAACAATTCTATGTATATGGAAGTGCATTTTATATTATGAAGCTTTGTCAAAATTTGTTTTAAAAGCATCTTTTACTGCTGTAATTATCTTCTCTGCCAAATGAAGGAAATTTAAAGGGAGATTAATACTAGTAGTAATAAATGGTTAATATTGACTGAACGATGAGTATGTTTCTGGCAATGTTGTGATCATCTGAACAGCTGATGAAGGTTGGTCTATTTGCCAGATGAGAAAAGTGAGACACAGAGAGATAAAGTAACAAACCCTAAGTTACAAGCTAGTAATGGTATGATAGTAATCCAGGCTGTACACTCCAGTACTTAACCAAGATACTCTACTGCCTATCTAGGTAAAGTAGGCTCTGTGCGTTGGGTTGGAATAATGTTTGTAATTAAGGGACCCTTAGATAAGTCATACCGTATAGATTCTGCAGTTCTTAACCTCCATGGAACACCAAACTTTCTTGGGCAGGATCAGGTTTTTCTTCACATGAAGTCACTTCAAAAACTATTTATTAAAATTAGGTATAGAATGGTATATATTTATTGACTAAAAATGAGTGCTATTCAATATGGAGGCACACAAATATGGGTGAGAAAATTTGAAATGCATATCAAATAAGCAAGCCTTTTGACTATCGTGCTGAGACTTTGCAATCTCTATTTCTATTGTTATAAGCTTAAACTATCGTTGTCCCTCTTTTTTTCCCTTAGATAACTGTAGTACTATCTACCTGGTAAACCAAACTGGGGAATTCAGAATCCTCTTAAACTTGCTTTTCTCTTCCCTCACCTTTGACAATACAGCTTGTGACCAAATCTTGTTAATGCTATTTATGAAATGACTACCAAATCTAGCTCATTGGTGCTCCTGTACATCCTCTGTATTTCTCGCTCAGAAAACAATATAACTTCCTAAATGGATTCTGGCCTCCACATTTCTCTTCACGTCATCTCCACCGCTGCCGTGAGGATTCCTGTTCTTAAAACAATCACAGTCTCCACCTCTGCTTCAATATCCCCGTTGAGTCTACTGCCTTCAGGGTAAAATCCAAACACCTTAGGCGTGCAAAGTTGTTTGTACTCTAGTCACAAATTTTTCTCAACTTCTCTTACAGCAGCCTTAACAAAGCTGGTGGCTGTGAATAGGTCCTTGTCCAAACACTGCATGTCCTCACCTGCCTCTAAGCATCCATTCTTGCTCTTCCTTCTGCCTATAATTCCCGTCTCTCTCTAGCAAGCTCCAATTCCTCTTTTGAGACCAAACTCAAACTTTACCACCTCTGAAAGCTTTTTCCAGGGTTCAAACCTCCAGTAAAAAATTTTAAGAAAAGCTTTTTGTTGCCCTGATCCCTCCCCAGGCAGATGGTCACACTCTTTTCTGAGCTCTCATGGCATTATATTTTTATATATACTTTTTATTTTAGAATAATTTTCAGTTTATAGAAAACTTACAAAGATAGTAGAGAAAGTTCCCAGGTACCTCACATTCAGTTTCCCTTATCAACATCTTACAGTAGTATGGTACATTTGTTACAAGTCATGAGTCAACATCTATATATTGTTTTCCTTAACAAAACTCCATGTTTTGTTCACGTTTCCTCAGTTTTTCCCGATTGTCCTTTTTCTGTTCCAGGATTCCATACAGACTACATTACACTTAGTTATCATGTCTCCTTAGACTCCTCTTGGCTGTGGCAGTTTCTCAGACTTATCTTATTTTTATTATCTTGACAATTTGGGGGTATTTTGTAGAATGTTTCTCAATTAAGACTGGTCTGATGTTTTTCTCACAATTGGACTGGGGTTATGGCTTTTGGGGGGTATATTACAGAGGTAAAACGCCACTCCCACCACATCATATCAAGGGTGCATGCTATCAACTTGACTTACCACTACTGATGTTGCCCTTGACCACCTTGCTGAGGTAGTGCTTGTCAGGTTTCTCCACTGTAAAGTTAATCTTGTTACCCTTTTCCATACCCTCCTCTTTGGAAGGAAGTTACTATGAGCAGTCCATGCTTAGAGAGTGGGAAATTATGTTCCACCTCCTGAAAATGAAATATTTGCATAAATTATTTGGAATTCTTCTGCATGTGATATTTGTCTACTCTTCCTCGTTTATTTATTCAATCACTTACTTATATAGTTTTGGACTCGTGGATATTTTATATTTATGTTAAAATCCGATACATATTTCTTATTTTGTTGCCCAAATTTTTCAAGCTTTGGCAATTGGAAACTCTTTTAGTTGGCTTTTGTGTCCCTTCGACATGCCTGCGTGTGTGTGTTTGAGGGGACACTTCTTTACTTTTTGTTTCTAGGCTTATCTTAAATATTCTGCACCCCAATTGTACCTAGAATAACTCATTTCTCCAAGAGGACCTGGTTCCTTTTTATTGGAGAATGGTATTAGAAATCAAGATCTGGGTACTGGGACCCAATGTTGTATTTATGTTTCTATTATATAGCCCACATCAAGTTATATTTTCTTTTTCTCTCCCATTAGACTAAGAGCCTACAATTGTCGTATTCTCTTGTACAGGAATAAATCCTTTAAAATATGTAACCTCGCATTCTTCTTTACTAATTTGATGAATTTATAGTGTTTTTCTGTACAACTAGATTATAAAGTGTTGAAATATTTCATACATGCCTTACTGGACCCTGCATCAGTCAATTATGTTTTGTGATTGTGGGGATGGACTCTGTGCTCTTACCTTTCAACTTCTTTTTTTTTTTTTTGCATCAAAATTTATCTGTTCTATATTTGCCTCTTCTAATCATGGACAAGAAGGATTGAAATTGAAACTTTGGCAAGGGACTAGCCCTTTGCATGTAGCCTGGCACATAATATACTGTCAGCTGGTTATGGTGTAAAGAATAGAGAAGAGGACCTCAGTTCATTTTAATGAAAACCATCCATTTGTTCAGTAATACTCATCACTTACTAGCTAGCTCATGAAAAGGGGATGCATTAGCTCACAAAACTGAAAACAGAATTCAGTCAAGGCTGGATTCAGTGCCTCAAATGATATCATTAAAAGTCTTTCTCTCTATGTGTCTCTCATCTTTACTAACACTGATGATCTTTGTACATTGTCATTTCTCCTCCTGCTTCCCATTATAGTCTGTAATTCTATAACACATCATATTCTCTCTTGTGCTATAGCCATATTTGTTCTAATATTATTCAATGACTAAGCAGCTCTCTGAGGGAATATTTTATATTTCTGACTTACTGATGTATCTTCCTTGAAGTGGCAAAAATACTTTTAGCATCTGTATATTTTCCATTTTCTCGAACCCTCAGAGATAAAAAGTAACTCTCAAAGAAAAATTCTTTATGACCCTTATTAGGTTATCCACCTACCCACAAATCAGTGAGTGTATATCCAAGGTGTTGGAGTACCCTTGTCAGAATGGGTCATTTGGATCCCTGTAGTTGAATGTGCCTATATTATACAGTACTGGCAACTGATTCAAACCACAATTTAATGCAATTTTTTAATTAGGTCTGGTGGCTTATTTTAGTTACTGCGTCTATGTTGTTTTCTAAGATAAATTTTCCAAATTTTTGTTTTCTTTTTGGTGAGGAAGACTGGCCCTGGGCTAACATCCATGCCCATCTTCCTCTACTTTATATGTGGGATGCCTGCCACAGCATGGCTTGATAAATGGTGTGTAGGTCCACGCCCGGGATCTGAAGCTGCAAACTCCAGGCCACTGAAGCAGAGTGTGCAAACTTAACCACGGCCACCGGGCCTCCACATTTTTTTGAGCACAGACTATTTAAAGCATATACTACAATACCTGTTACCTAGAGCTTTGTTACAAACCATCCCAAAACTTGGTGGCTTCAAGCATTTATTTCTCATTTGCGTGCATGGTTTAGCTCCTCTAAGTTGGGGTCAATTGGGCAGCTCTGCTGTTTTTGACTGGACTTCTTCACAAATCTGAAGGTCAGCTGCCTATCATTTTAAATAGGTTGGCTTTGGTGATTTGGATGACCTAGCTCTGCTCCACATACTCATCCTCCAGCAAGCAAGCCTGAGTATGTTTTCAAGTCAATGATAGAGCCCCAAGAGAGAGCAAGCCCCATGTGTAAGTTTGTTTTAAGCTTCTGCTTCTGCCGTGTCTGACAATATCCAATTGGTCAAAGCAAGTCTCATAGTTTACTGCAAGGTCAATTAGCAGAGCATGTTATCCTGCCTGTGACTGGAAAGAAATGCAAAGTTACATAACAAGGGATGTGGATACGGGGAAGGGGTAATGAAGCATGGCTGTTGGTGGAATCTACTACAACCAGGTGATACAAAAATGCAATCAAGAATCAGATCCATGACCTGCCTTCATGGAGTTGATCATTAAGTAGGGGAATAGCAATACAAATATTATAAGAGAGAGAATGATGTGTCATTAAAGTTACAAAGTAAAACGGGAGGAAAAAGGAGAAATCACACCTAACTGGAAACTAAGACTTCTGGAGAAAATGACATGCAAGTTTATTTATAGTTATACAATTAGAAGTTAAATGAATAGTTATACAAATTATATCCATTTTTGGAATAATAATTAAAACATAAAAACTTGATTATTTGGCTTGAAATACTTACATATCTTTAAAAAGTTTAACAAGCCAATTAAACTGCTAGTAGAAAGTCTTTAGTAAATAAAATATTCTTAGAAAAATAACCTTTAGATGTACCATTTCATAGTTTGTTTTTACCTACCTAGTAATTTTAGTAAGAAATTAAAACAGTACTTATAGTCAGTGGCTCATTATTCTGTAGTAATTCTGACACAGGTCTCTTACTTTGGAAAACAGTTTGTGTATATTCTAGACCTGTATTTATTTGCCTTTCTGTGAACAAGAAACCTCTATTTTACAGTTTCATGCAAGTATAAAGCTTTTTGTGCACCTTTTGTGAACATTTATTGTGCCTCCTTTTGGTACTCAGCATCCTAGTAGAAATCAAATATCAAAGAAGTAGGAAGTATGTTCATGTTATTTTGTGTGAGTGCCTTTAGTTGAAGGAGTTAAGACAAACACCCATTAAAATGTCCGGAAAATTAAGTAATATTTCACTCTGAGCTCTCTCTGTGAACATTTCCTTTTCTTCTGGTGTTTGAGTCTCTATCCTATTTTTGGATATCTGAAGACTGAGATGTAACCTCAGTGGAGACAAATTCCTCAATTCCCCCCCCCCCAATATAGTTTCTTTCTTAAATTAGGCAAGAATGTTTCTAGACAAAGACTTCTGTCTTCAGTCTGAAGATGGAAGTTCGTGTGTGTCTCCTACAAAGAATACATACCAAGAAAGACCTTAAGATCAATGAGTGATTTAGCATGGTCCAGTAGGCACAAACCTTCCTTAAATGGAGTCATCCATGGGTGGAATCCACAGAGAAAGTAGTGTTGTCATATATTTCATACATTACCATTGTGGAGGTATCATAAATGAAATTTTTCCCTAAAGGAGTGGCCAAATGTCAGAATAGGAAGTACGATGTATATCTTTACAGGTTATGAAACTTTATATTTTTAATGTTCCTTGACTTATAGAAAAACTATAAGACAATTCTGTAATCATTAAATTATAGATTATGTACTTCAAAATATGTGGAAAATAACATAGCATGGAAATTGAACCTTTTGCCCAATTTTAAAATCCCAGTTCACTTTGAGAAAACTAGCCATAACAGGCACACATAGATGGTTAAATATTTTTCCTGTCATTTCTTTCTTCCTATTTGAGAAATGTTAAATTATAAATAGGACATAATTCGCTCATCTACACAGGTGACATCTTTAATAGGAATTTTTCTCTAAATAATAGCTTGCTTAGATGTTCAAAAGAGCATCAGGGATTTGGAGAAGATTTTATTGATTATTACTTTTTTGTGTGTGTGTGAGGAAGACCAGCCCTGAGCTAACATCCGTCGCCAATCCTCCTCGTTTTGCTGAGGGAGACTGGCCCTGGGCTAACATCGTGCCCATCTTCCTCCACTTTATATGGGACGCCGCCACGGCGTGGCTGACGAGCAGTGCGTCAGCGGGCGCCCGGGATCTGAACCTGCGAACCCTGGGCTGCCAAGCGCGGACTAAACTGCTGCGCCACCGGGCGGCCCCCTATTGATTATTACTTTTAAAAGGAAGAGTAGTTGCATCGTTATAATTTCTTTATACCTCATTTTTGTACGCATAATTTAAGGAAAACTGAAGGTGGACCTGAGTAAAATGTGAAGATAGAAAGTATCTTCTATCCTTTCTTTTCATCACAGGAAATCATTGTTCATTACTTTAGAAATTTTTCTACTCTACTCTCCATTCCTTTGCTTTCTGGCCAGAGATAATATGATTTCAAGAAAATCTGAAGGTATGGAAAATGCCTTCCCTACTTTTGTGGGAGGCAAAAAACACCAGCAAGGATACTAGAGAGAGATGTTGAGGAAAAATAAATATATCTAATATACTTTTTGTAGTTTTATGGATCTAAAGCAACTTTGTTATTTTTCAGAGCACAAAAATAAGTGCTTATGATATGTTTTGCTCATTAAATTACTATGGTATACGTTTTATGTGTCAAGTCATTATGAATTTAGTTCTAGAAATGTTATAGAGTTGGAATCAGCTGGTCTTCAAGGAATCTACAGTTTTATTTTTTGCAAATTTAAGTAAAGCAAACTAGAACTGGAAGTGAAGAACCCATCAATGTTTTTGCAAAACAAAGAAAGTTATATTTCCTAGACTTACTGCTCTTAACAATGCAGAATTCCCTTTTCCAGAAAAAGGCATTATAGAGTGGCAGACGGACCAAAGTCATCTGATGAATTTTGTGCACAGAAATATATCTAGTCATTTTCCTTTTCTTTATCACCATTAGTGATTTCTGCTGCTTCTCATGTTTTTATTTTTAATCATCTTTCACAGACTTTTGAAAACTCAGCATTGAGGCAAACTTCATCTATTCATAGTCTCTTTTCCTCTATCATGAAATTAGTATGCCTTCTAATGCAAAAATGTATTTATATCATGGTAGATTGTTATTGTTTAATAGAGCAAAATAATTTTTGTTTAAAACATGAAATATTTCTCTTTGAGAAGACTGTATTAACCAGAACCCTGCTAGCTGGTTGAAATGGAAAAGAGATTAGTGAAAAGATATTAAATATTTCCCAGGTAGTTCCTGGGAGTAAGTTTTGAAGGTGAGAGGAACAGGGCAGAGTGTCAGGCTTGGATTGTATGTGGTATGGAACAATATCCGAATTATGATTCTGTGCTTCTGTCTGTTTCACTGGAGAACTTTCTGTCTCCAGAGTAGAGCCCAGTTTTTTTTCACACTTGGTAATGTATAGATGGTGCCTTCAACTTGGACATCTACAATGTCTGTTTCTGAAAGCACCATACTCAACAGAAAGCGGCACCTGATCCCTCACCTTACTCTCTTAAGAATAAGCTCTTGCTACATTGCATCTGAATGGGGTTGTTCTAACACATGGCCATCTGTGCTCTAGCTTCAAAGGAGGCTGTAAAGTAATTTTCTTCAATCTTGGAGGGATGCAGTTCATGTGTGAAGTTCCCCAAACTTAGTTGTTCTGGTTAAGAGATGATGGACAGCTACTGCTGTGACAAATCACAGAAGAGAAAATAGAAAGCAAGCAAACTACAAATACTAGTAAGGAGCATCATAGGATTCTAAAAGCAGGGCTGGAAACACATTACATTCTAAAAACACGTAGTTCCTTACAGAAAATACTGTTAACAGAGACACAAAGATCTCTGGGAAAAGTGCATCCTGGCATGTATAGTGTTTTATATGTAACAACTGGTTAAAGCAGAGCTGAGATTACTCAAATACTCTCAGACCACTAAGTTACTTAAAGTGTGGTACACAAAAATGTAGCATCATTGTCACTTAGGAGCTTGTTAGAAATGCATAATTCTGGCCTCAGTTAGATGTACAAATCAAAATCTGCATTTTAAAAAGCTTAGTAGGTGATTGATATAGATTTTGGGCAGCACTACTCTATGCGATTCTGTTTTTTATTAGCAGAACCTTTTCATCAAATCCTACATATAAATCAAATACTCAGCCAGAGATGCTCTATTTTTATAGTTTAAGTGGAGACAAGATTCCCCAAACCACACTAATCAAGGCCCCTGCTTGCTTGTTCCTTGGGGTGCCCAGAGCATCTCTATGAACTCCCACAGATCCACAATGCACAGTGTGAAAACAACTTAGCCTGGTCTTCTAGAGAACTACCAGGATAAGTCCACATCAGGCCCACAAAATCATGGTGATAAACCTCTGAGTGAGACCCTAATTGGTCTAGAAGATGTGTACATCCACCTACATTTCAGCTTTCAATTGGAGACAGGATTATATCAACATCCTGGTGGATAATGAGTGGCACCAACGGCAATCCAAAGATTGGCAAACAAGGTGTCTGGTTATATTCCATTGTTCCAGAGGGAAGGATGACAGGGGAAAGAAAGAAAGCAATCTGGTGTCTGTGAAAAATCATAAAGGTGTACAAAGTTAATGTCTTAAATATTCAAATAAAAAACTTAAGGAAAAAAATATTTTCTACATAGTTTCAAATGACATATAAAATTGGGTTCCATGAATAAATTTCAAAATGTCATATAGAGATCCTAGATTTAAAACACAATTATGCAAAATATAAGTGGAGAGAAAGGAAAGAAACCAGTAAAATTAAGACTACAAGGAAGCTAACAACGTAATCATGGAATTAAGAACTTCATTGGGGTGCTTATAACAAAAATAACAGCAGAGAAAATTGAATCTGTAGAGGGTAGAACTGAGGAACTAATCCTTTTGCATGGCAGACGAAAAAGGAATATAAACCTGAAAGTAATGTGGAAAAAAAATGAGGGAGAATGTTTCATTGTACAATTGTGCTCGCCAAAGACAAAACCACAACCAATTGAAGAGAGAAAAATTAAATTGAGCTGTAAAAAACAAAAAAAAAACGTTTCATAGTTTTTCAAAGAATTGCATAACAGCACCAGAATTCCATAGCATCAGAAAATATTGAAGCAATGTCTAAAATTTAATTGGAAAAGAATCATAAAATTAATTGATTTATTTGTTTGTAAAGGTCATAGACTTTCTCGGATATTCAGTGACTCAAGAAATATAGAATCAGTCTAGAAAAATCACAATGCATTGCAGTTGATTGCAAGATAAATTAGAATAAAAGTGTCTTTATCTGTAGTACCAAAATAACACAAATCTGTGCTTTTATAATAAAGAACTTCTCACAAATCAAAGTAAAGTATTATTTGATAGTGACACGGAGAAATTTGTTTAGCTAATTGGTAAAATATTAGACCTTTTCTATTATACCTATTTTTACACGAAAGTAAATTTCAAATGGATTAATAGAGAAAAAAAGAGAAATTCTGCTATACAAAACTGAGGGGAAAGTATATACTAAAAATTGAGGCAGATAAAATAAAACTTATTCCAGGTAAATGATTTAAAAAGAGTGACAAAATTTGGAGAAACTAATTAAATGCACAAAGCACATGATGTATATATTTATATATATGTATGTATAATCAGTAAGAAAATCAATGTCTAATAAAGCATCAGGTACCAGTTTTCTGTTATAAAATAATGTTAATAGGTACAGCCTTTCTAAAAAAAATTAACAATAGATGTCAAATGCCTAGGAATTAAAATCATAGAAACAAGGGTTAGACACCAAGGAGTTCACAGTTCCTTCATTAACACGAATGAAAATTAGAAATAAATATCTAACAATGGGAAATGACTTAGTACCATGATTTTCAAAATGTCTCTATGTTTCATAAGCTCGTCATTATAAAAAAAATAAGTTAGATTTAAAATAAGGAAACTAAATTGGTTTGGCTTGTCTTTTCTGAATTCCTAAACAGGTAGATTTTTTTGACACTTCATTATTGTGAAATGCTTTAGAGTTTATAAATTATTATCCTAAACATATCGTTTTGGTCTTAAATCTTCCCTGCAAGCCAAGCAACTCAGGGAATTATTATTTCTACTATTTCTTGGATAATAGAATTGATTTATTAGACAAGAGTTTTTTTCTTGCCCATCCAATTTTACTCTCTGTCTACTCTACTCTGCTTACTTAATAGTAGGGAGACTGATCTCTATGGGCTCTGTCAACCAGCATCCCTATACTCTGGCTTCTAGATGTGTTGACCCAATAGAAATCGCTGGCAGGAGAGGAGATCATTGGAGGAGAAAGAGGTATTTATTACCCTGGCTCACTCCCTGCTGATCTACAGAGTAACAGTGGCTGAATTTTCTGTCTACAGCCACAACTGCTATTGTGTAGTTCCTCTTCCAAAGCTCAGCTCTCACTGGGCTCCAGTGTCAAGATCTCTTCCCATTATCCCTTCAGGCCTAGTGAGGATAAGGGCTTTCTAGTGTCACTAGTCCCTGTGTGCTTCACAATCCTTATTGGTTAATTTAACCCTGCCCACCTCACTTCACTTATCCCATTGTGTGGTGTGCCATCTGTATACTGTCAAGGCCATGATGGATACAGATACCCAGGGAATTAATGATTCTTTCAATTACATCATAGAATATGTCACAGCCAGGTTAGGGACTCAAACATTTCTATACTTACTACTGTTTCAAACTGTATTTAAGGGGAAATTTTTGCTTTCAACACTAAAAATAGTATATATTATTGTAAGGCAAATAAGGTTTTGATGATTTAAAATATATTTGTGGATAGGCAAGGTTTATTCTGTACACCCACCAGCGCAGAGGTTCTTTTTACCAAGTCGACTACTCAAATTCTGTTGTCATGTCAATGGTCTTCCTGTCACCGGTCCTTTTCTGATGAAATATTATGTCAGTTGAGTGTACTGTGAAGCCTCTGTGGACCTGGGCAGCAGGAGAAGCAGGGAACCCAGTGACAGAACTTCAATGCAATACCTATAAAAATGAACCCATCTATAGGAAAGTCCCCAGAACAAAACAAAAACCCTTACTAGCATATTTTCTGAGAAATTTAAAAAAATAGACCCTTCATCTGACATGAAGCAAATCTTTGAGCAAATCCAGTAGAAATGATTATCTGTGACTGTTCCTTATTTTTAAGTTCTGAATTTAGTACGTTTTGTTAATACTGTGAGATATGTCTTCAGTGGAGAGATGGTGGGGTACATTTTATGAAATGATTTGCCTTTTAATCTGGTAAGTTGGCAAAGCCATTGGGTTGCTAAATCAAAATTTTAGCACCATAATCACAGATACTTCATAAGTCAGAATTTATGAGAACCAACATTGAAGTAACTGGTGCAGGTGGCAAGGGCGAAGTGAGGAGAAGGCTGGACAGAGGAGTAACTCCCGATAAATGTGTGATTCAGAAGAGCAAACCATACACTTGAGAGCTGTTCCATTTCATTTGACCAGTCACCCTCTTCCAGGGTTTCCCAGGCTGCCTCTAAAAGCCAAATCATACCCTGCTAAAACATGGTTTTAAGTTGTAAACACCACGATCTCTCCTATATAGTAAGCATTCGACAAACATTTTTTTTTTAAGTAAATGAGATAAGTCATCAAGCAAAAGAAAGCAAAAAGAGAAAATACAATTCATACATGCAGGCCTATTTAAGTACATGCTTGGGATTTTATTTTCAAAGTTTGTCACAAGCAAAGCAAAGGGAGATAAAATCAGATATGTCTTAATTAATAAAGATATTAGAATGTTCTTGTCCTAAAAGGCACAAAAAACTTTTCTTCTAAACCTTGTACATGAGGCTTCAAGTGAGAGTAATGTAGGCAAATAAGTCCTCAACCATATGACCCCGGCAAACTCAATAGGATATTTCTGAAGGATATAGCTTGTATTTTTTCTAAACCAATGGGAGCACATAACACCTAAATGCCACTTATTAAGTCCACTTGTGTAGAAGAATGAGCTTTTTAAAAAACAAGGTCCACTTATGAAGTATAAAGTTGTATTATCGTCTTTTTTGGACTAAATGGCATTTAAACATGGAGCTGTGGCTCCATAGAAGAGCAGTATAGCCAGCAGAGTCAAGTATCCTGTCCCCAGCATGGGAGTTTGATTTTTAAATTTTGTCATTTAAAAGACACTGAGACAGAGGGATGAAGGCACAATACTTCAAAAATATAACTATCAACTGAGCTGAGTAACCAGTTTGAGTCTGTGTTCTTTGTCAAGTTCTTCAAGTCTAGAATACTGATGAATAAGGAAATCTGATAGGCTGATAGGAAAATTAGCATTATTGTGTGAAAATTAAGAAGAGTATTCCAAGAATCTATCTTGGGTGGATGGACTTTCTCACCTGTGCACAGGTGAACTGTGGAGGTCTCTAAATGCAAAGACAGGCTTTGGTCAGAAAGCGCCATGAGAAAAATACTCCTGGAGAAGAGTTTTTTCTGGGCAAGAAAGTACAGAGCAGATAGAATTAGGAATTGTGGTGAGAAGAAATTATTGCTATGAGAGAGAGAGACCTAGAATGCAAGTAATTTTCATCTTACATGGCAGCAGGAATGGAGTATGGATCTGGGAGCAGGAAGTTGTGAAAGATACTGAGTTTTTGTCCAGTATTTCCAGAGGATGTGTCATGAGTCACTGATGGTGCAAGCTCTGGGCACATAGGACATGAGTGCTACCAAATATGCGCTAGCTCTTCCTATGGCTGACTTCTTATCTTCAGGTTTCAGCTCAAATGCTTTCCTTGTCAGTTCCTCAGTGAGCACTTCCATTAGGACTTTATTTAAAATAGGCCTGTCTCCAGCTTTATTCTTTATCATACGACTGATTCTTTTATTCTTAGTGTTTACTAAAATCACTACATGTATTAAAATGATTTTAATCGTCTGCTTGTTACTTGCTTGTTTATTGCCTACCTCATCTCCATGAGGAAAAAGGACCACATCAGTCCTTTTCTCTTATATCTCTGACACCAACTGGATAGCAAGGTGCATAAGATTTCTTGAATGAAATAATAAATGGACAAATAATGAATTAATGAATATTATATATTTACCAACACTGTTTCAAGTGCTACCATGGTGTCATTTATCATTTGACCAATTCTAATTTTTGGGGGGGGAGGCGGGGGGGAAGCTTGAATGAAACCTTGGCAGGTGTATTATCTCGCAAGCTGCTATTAGTCAAAATAAAGTAGTGACTCAAAGTCAGAGGGAGATTTCCGCCAAGGGGTTCTCTCACCCTTAGAAAGCCCTTATCCTCTTTATTGTCGCTTCTAATATCCCTTGACTTCTCAGCATGATTCAAAATAACACGTATGATTTCTGCATCATTAATGCAATGGACCATTCACCTCTATTTTCTGCTTTTTTATATTAGTGGCATTAAGTTTGTTTAAGATTATGAAGAGATACCTCTTAACTTGCAAATAATTTACAGTAGTGTTTGGAGAAGAACTTATTTCATAACCTAGGAATTCTTTATAAGACACAGAAAATTACCATATTAAAGTAAAAACATCAAATCTTATTATTCTTAAGGCTGCCCTATAGTTAATTTTGAATGAAATTCTAAATATAAGCAATATTAAAATAAGAATCTTTAAGGTTTTAATGAGATTAAAAATCCTATCATATGTGTGAGCAACTAAAATTCTCATTAATACATCATTGATGGATCTTGTAGTGAAAGTTAAGGGCAGATATATTTGAAAAACGAATTCCCAATTATAATTTTGATTTCTTATGATGAACATTATACTAGCAATCTAAATAGAATAACTTAACTGTTAATTAAATAAGACTGAAGACTTAGGTTGATTGTAGAAATAGGCTCTATCGCCGATATTACCACCTATCAATATATTAGGCAGTACTTACACTAGGCAGAAAATACATAATAAGTAACACTTTTTATAGTATTTCCTATTACCAGGGTCTCTTCCAAGCACTTGAAATACATAACATATGTAATCCTTACAAGAGTTCTGTGAGAATACTGTTAGTATCTTAACAGAGGAGGAAACTGAGGTATGAGGAAAAGAAGATCCACGCTCAACGTCACAGCTATTCTAAGTGGCAGGTCTGGGATTCAAACCCAGGCAATCTGTCAACAGTGTATATGCTCTTCAACCCTAGGATATACACGTCATTAGAGTGTATTTGAATGTTTTAATGTTATTGATATGATTTCCAGTCACTAAATGTTTTAAAGGATATGACAAATTGAGAACTTGCCAAAAATCACTTGTAATTCTTTGATTCCATGCACCTGCTAGGGTTGACAGTGGAGAACTTCATTAAATTGGATCAGTGTTTTCAGTGTTATCTACAGCAGGTTGTAGGAATTGAGTGTACCCAGATATTCATTCTTTGAAAAGACGAAAGCATTTTTATCACTGCTTGCTGACTTTATCATTTGCTATAGCTGGCTATCTTAAAACCAGGCATCCATGGTTTTTGATCTGTGCGTTTAAACACTTTGTAATTCACAGTGTTAACAAATTTAAGGAAACCGTATCATTTCAAAAGATGCAGAAAATGATTTAGTAACATTCAGTATCAACTCAGGGTAAAATTTTCTAGTAAACCAGAATGAGGAGGGAAATATTTTCATCTGAATGATTATGGTAAAGCTGAAAGCTTTCTTACTGATACTGGGAATAAAAGGAAGATGATCATTATCACTGCCTCTATTCATCATGATACTGGAAGTCCTAATCAGTGCAATAAGGCTGAAAAAAAATGAAAGCTACAGAATTGGAAGAAGAATAATGTAGTTGCCTTTATTTGTCAATTCTATCATTGTGTTCCTATAAAAATGAAACAATCTTAAAAAAAGATTTGAATTAAGAAAACTTAGTAAGATTTCTAGACTTAAAAAAATCAATATAGTAAAATTAGGTAATGGTTTGAGTAAAAATTGTGAAATAAGGACTTCCATAAATCCTCTCCTCCATAAAAGCAATGAGAACATGGAAAACATTCTCAAGGTCAAGTTTTTCAAAACTCTGGAAATTAAGCAAAGGCTTTCAGCAATCCAGGTAGTGTGTATTCAAGAACAATGACTGAATCTTGGTAAGAACAGCGACCTTTCACTCCTTTTTCTAGGGTAACTCTTAAAACCAGCAACCTGGAGGAAGAATAAGGCTGGAGCTCCTTCAAAGCTCCATTCCCAAAGAATTGTCATTATTTTCCCTGTCTGGTGGATCTATGGAAGACTTCACTCATAATGCTGTCTTAATTTGACCTGATTCAAAGCTCACATAGTGTGAACAGCCTTTTCTGGGGATGATTCTTGAAAACCGTAAGAGGCAATTGTTTAACATTGTACTTGCCTTTGGTGGAGGATAAGAATTGAGGAAAACAATAGGCTAATTGAAAAGCTTGAAAGTAAAACCCAGAAAATAAGATGTACACAAGATGCTTTGAAAAGCTCCAGTATCTTACTGGGAGTCGGGAAGGCCATGCATGTGCATTGAGCTTTGTGCATGCCCAGAACTGTACACGGCACAGAAAAAGAACTGAGAACACCCTCATCTCTAATCTCTGGCTGAGCTCGAGGTTCTGCCAATGCAGGAAGTGAAGATGAGACAGAATTGTTCACTGCCTTGCTGAGCAGTGGTTTCACCAACACGCACACAGAGCTCCTCAGGAAAGATTTGAAGATTTATTGGTTTACAGGCATTTAAGGAAATCTCTGTCTTATCATTAGCTGGCCAGTAAAGAAGCTACCTGAGCACAGACTTCAGTGGCCACATGTAATATAGAATATCAACTTTCCAGAATCAAACAAAATAATAATAAACCAGCAAAAAAGCAAACTTCGGGGAGGGAATAGAGTTTAATTTCCAGAGTTGCCACATTATTTTTAAATGTCCAGTTTTCAAAAAAATGAATGTATGGTCCATGATCAAGGAAGGAAAAAACAGCCAACAGCAACTGTCTCTGAAGAAGCCCAGGTGTTGGACTTATTTGAAATAGCTGATTTAAATTTTTTTCTGATATGTTCAAAAGAACTGAAGAAAACCATGTCTAAAGAACTAAAGGGAAAGTAGGAGAACAGTGTCTCACCAAAAGAGGTTATGAAAAAAGATAGAAATTACATGAAAAAGAATGAAATAGAAATTCTGGAGTGGAAAGGTAATGATACAAAAAATATTAAATGTGGGGTTCTTCATATAAGGAGCTTCGAAGTCGTCACTCTGTCCTAACATCCAGTAAAAAGCTGAGCAGATTAAAAAATCAATAACTCTCCTAGGATCCATAAGAGAGGTGAGGACACAGGGAAAACCATGACCCCTAAGATAAAAGAAACACACAGATAAACACAGGGAGTCACAGCTTACCAGAGTAGAGACTTGTGAATGGAAGATACCACAGGAACCAGTGCAGAGCAGGAAAACATGAGCTGTAATTGTTGAATTGCTGAAGGCTCAGTATGAACAATTCAGAGTTAAAAACTCAGCGGGGACCCAGTCATACAGAGACCACCTCAATTTTGTGGGATTTACCTCCAGGAGCTCCACCAAGTTCTTAAAGTAAACATCACAGAAAATTCCCCTCATGCTTTTGGCAGGGGGATGGAAAAGTAACTATTTTGATATATGCCAGAGACACATTGTTCTTTTTAATAAGCCCTGCCCTTATTTAAACTAACCAGAACCTAACTTATCTGAGGGAAGGGAAATTCCCAATCCAGTCTGCTCTAGACTTCCCCATGGGAGAAGGGAAATACTCACCTCCAGCTCCCTAGAGCCATCCTTTACCATGTAAGGAAAGCTACATACTGTATGGTTTCAAATATATGACATTCTGGAAATGGCCAAACTATGGAGACAGTAAAAAGGTCAGTAGTTGCCAGGGGTTGAAGCTGTGGATAGGGAATGAATAGGCAGAGCACAGAGGGTTTTTCAGGCAGTGAATGTACTCTATGTGATACCAGAATAATGGATACATACCATTATACATTTGTCCAAACCCATAAAATATATAATAGCAAGAGTGAATATTAAGGTAAACCATTGGCTCTGGGTGATTATGATGTATCAATGCAGGTTCATCAACTGTAACAAATGTACCACTCTGGTAGAGATGTTGATATGCAAGTGTGGGGGCAGGAGGTATAGGGGAAATATCTATATCTTCCACTCAATTTTCTTGTGAACCTAAAACTGCTCTAAAAAATAATGTCTTAAAAATATTAACTATAGAGGCTCAACAGGTTACTTGAGTGGGCAGAAGAAATTATCAGCCAACTTGAAGACAAATCAATTGAGATTATCCAGTCTGAGCAACAGAAAGAAAAATGAAGAAAAATGAACTGAGCCTCAGAAATCAGTGAGATACCCTCAAGTGTATTAACATTTGCAAAATGGACATTATAGAAGAACAGGAAAATAGAGAAAAAGACAGAAAATATTTGAAGAGATGATGACTGAAAAATTTTCAAATTTGATGAAAACATTAATCTACACATTCAAGAAGCTCAACAAATTGCAAGTAAGATAAACTCAAAGAGATCCATACATGGGCACATCTTGAAAGCAGCTAGAGAGAAGATTCCCCTCATGTACAAAGGGTCCTCAATAAGATCAACAGCTGTTTTCTCAACAAAAACCATGGAGATCAGAAGGCAGTGGGATAATATATTCAAAATAATGATAGAAAAAAGAATTGGGGGGCTGGCCTGGTGGTGTAGTGGTTGAGTTTGCGTGCTCCACTTCAGCAGCCTGGGGTTCACAGGTTTGGATCCTGGGCATGAACATATACACTGCTCTTCAAGCTATGCTGTTGTGGCATCCCATATGCAAAAATAAAGGAAGATGGGCACAGATGTTAGCTCAGTGACAATCTTCCTCAAGCAAAAAGAGGAAGATTGGCAAGAGATGTTAGCTCAGGGCCAATCTTCCTCACCAAAACACACACACACACACACACACACAGCCATGAAAAAAAGAAAGAAAAAGTCAACCAATAGTTAATATATCCAGCAAAACTGTCCTTCAGAAAAAGAGAGAAATTACTACATTCTCAGATTAACAAACACCAAGAGAGTTCATTGCTAGTACATCAGTCCTGCAAAATATATTATAGGAAGTCCTCCAGGATGAAATGGAAGGAAACTAGACCATAACTTGAATCTGCATGAAGAAAGAGTGAGCACTGGTCAATGTACCTAAATAGGCAAAAATAATTGACCATCTAAGGATTTTTCAAAAACCCTACATAAAATACTAGAAAATTGAAACCAGCAACATATAAAAAAGAATTACAGACCATGATCAACTGGAATTTATTCCAGGAATGCGAAGTTGGTTCAACATTTGAGAATGAATATGTAATTCACTTTATTAATAGAATAAAGGATCAAAAAACAGTCATCAACAAATGCCAAAAAAGCATTTGGCAAAATCCAACATCCTTGCATGATTGAGAAAAAGCACTCAGCAAACAAGGAATAGAAAATATATTACTTTTCTATAGCTGCTGGAACAAATTACCATAACATTAGTGGCTTATACAATACAATTTTTTTTCTTATTTTACAGTTCTGTAGTATAGAAGTCCAACTTGTGCCTCACTAGAATAAAGTTAAGATATCAGTTGGGCTGCATTCCTTTCCAGAGGCTCTAGGGGAGAATCCCCTTTCCAGACCTCAGTAATTGGAAAGATATCTTATGGTCAAGAATTAGAAGACTTAATCTTTTTAAGATTGTAATATTCCCAAAATTGATCTACTGATTGAACACATTCTGTATCAAAACCCTAGCTGTCATTCTGTATCAAAACCCTAGCTGTCATTTTCTTTGCAGAAGTTGACAAGCTGATCATAAATTTAATATGGAAATGCAAGCGATGAAGTATAACCAGAGCAATGTTGAAAAAGAATAGCAAAGTTGGAGGACTCACTTGCCTATTTCAAAACTTAGCACAAAGTTGCAGTAATCAAGACTGCTTTATAATCATAAGAATAGACATATAGAGCATCATGGCGGAGTGAGATTCCCTCTTTGAATCTCTGCCCCCTACGACACAACGAAAACATCGTTCACATTCCAACAGAGCTCAATCAAACACTACGAAGGACTTCTAAGAAACCCCTGCTGCCATACCTCAGACAGTGGAGGCGCAGGAAGCCCAAAAGGACGGGAGGAGAGGTAAGAAGTTGTACTCCCCCTCCCCAATAGATCAGCAAAGACAGCGGGGTTCACAGAGGGGGGAGGGGCGGCCCACAGCGGGGAAAACTATCGCCATCCAGGTGCTCTCACAGACTGTCGTGAGATCCCCACTGGGAAGCGACGACGGACTGTTTAGGGGGTGTAGCAAACACCCTAAGAGAGCCAGAAAGGAAACTCCCGGGTCAAGCAGGAGTAAGGGAGGACCCCTTCCCCCACACACCCGGCATTTCAGCATAATCCCTCCGGAGGCTGCAGCTGCCTCAGAGCAAACCGCTCACGATCTCCATCCAGTGGCAGCAGGGGGAAACTGCAGGACTAACTTTAATCATGAGGGGTAAAAATAAAGCCGTCCCCGTCGGATCCTTGCGACAATGTGTCAGGGCTACAGACCAAAAGGAAAATGACGAACACCCAGAAACCAACCCTGAAGGCACAGAATTTGATAACCCGAATGAGAGAGAATTCAAAATAGCTATCATAAACAAACTCAATGAAATACAAGAGAACGCACAGAAACAAATCAATGAATTCAGGGATTTTGTCACAAAAGAGATTGAAACCATAAAGAAAAACCAATCAGAATTATTGGAGATGAAAAACAAAACCAACGAGATAGTGGAAAAAATGGAGTCTTTAAAGAGCAGAACTGACAATATGGAGGAACGAATTAGCACTCTTGAGGATAGCCACGCAGAAATGCTCCAGATAGAGGAGGAGAGAGAGCTAAGACTAAAAAGAAATGAAGAAATTCTTCGAGAAATATCAGACTCAATGAGGAAAAGCAACATAAGGGTAATAGGTATTCCAGAAGGAGAAGAAAGAGAAAAAGGAGCAGAGAGTTTGTTCAAAGAAATAATAGCTGAGAACTTCCCCAACCTAGGGAACAAGAGGGAAATAACAGTGAATGAAATCAATAGATCACCTAAATATATAAACAGGAATAAAAAATCATCTCGCCACATAGTAGCAAACTTGAAGAATACCCGTGACAAGGAAATAATATTGAAGGCAGCTAAACAAAAAAACAAAATAACATACAAAGGAAACCCCATCAGGCTCTCAGCTGATTTCTCGACAGAAACTCTACAGGCTAGGAGAGACTGGAATGATATATTCAAAATCATGAAAGACAAAAACCTTCAGCCAAGAATACTTTATCCAGCAAAAATATCCTTCAAATACGATGGAGAAACAATAACTCTCCCTGATAAACAAAAGCTAAGAGAGTTCATCACCACAAGACCCCCACTACAAGAAATGCTCAAGAAGGCCCTTAGGCCTGGAAAAAAACAAATGAGAAAGGGGATACAAAGATTTCAGCAAGGAGAAAAGCAAGAGGACTAAACCAGAACAAACTACAGTTGGATAACATCAAAAATTAATTCAAGCTCATCACTGGAAACACACATTCATGACACAATCTGGAATAAAGAGATAACAAACAAGGAGGGGAAGAGGTAAGGGATTGAATTGACCCAGCCTCAGGAAAAAGGAGGCATCTGAAAATGTACTTTCTTATCCAGGAGATCGCTTATATAAACCTCATGGTAACCACTAAACAAATAACCAGAAGAGAACCACACATGACAAACAAAGAGCAAACCAAGAGAATGAGCATGCAGAAACACCAAATTGAATTTGCAGTCTGAAACACAAGTGACAAGAAACGAAGGAAATGCAAAAGAACCAGAAGATGAACAATAAAATGGCAACATTAAACCCTCATATATCAATAATCACTCTAAATGTAAATGGATTGACTTCTCCAATCAAAAGACACAGAGTGGCAGGATGGATTAAAAACCAAGATCCAACAATCTGCTGCCTCCAGGAAACACATCTCAGCTCTAAAGACAAACACAGACTCAAAAGGATGGAAAACAATACTCCAACCTAATGGCAAACAAAAGAAAGCAGGAGTAGCCATACTTATATCAGACAAAGTAGACTTCAAGATAAAAAGGTAATGAGAGACAAAGAAGGGCAATATATAATGATAAAAGGGACACTTCACCAAGAAGACATAACACTTATAAATATCTATGCACTCAACACAGGAGCACCAAAGTACATAAAACAACTGCTAAAAAACCTTAAAGGAGATATTAACAATAACACAATAATAGTAGGGGATCTTAATACCCCCCTTACATCAATAGATAGATCATCCAGACAAAAAGTCAATAAGGAAATAATGGACTTAAACGAAAAACTAGATGCAATGGACTTAATAGATATATACAGAGCACTCCACCCAAAAAAAGCAGAGTACACATTCTTCTCAAGTGCACATGGAACATTCTCAAGGATAGACCATATATTAGGAAACAAGGCAAACCTCTATAAATTTAAGAAGATTGAAATCATTACAAGCATCTTTTCTGATCATAATGCTGTGAAACTAGAAATCAACTGCAAGGAAAAAACTAGGAAAGGGACAAAGATGTGGAGGCTAAACAACATGCTACTGAACAACCAATGGGTTGTTGATGAAATTAAAGGAGAAATCAAAAGCTATCTGGAGACAAATGAAAAGGAAAATACACCATACCAACTCATATGGGATGCAGCAAAAGCAGTCCTGAGAGGGAAATTCATAGCAATACAAGCTCACCTTAACAAACAAGAAAAATCCCAAATAAATAACCTTAAATTGCACCTAACAGAATTGGAAAAAGAAGAACAGACAAAGTCCTGAATCAGCAGAAGGAGGGAAATAATAAAAATCAGAGCAGAAATACATGAAATTGAAACCAAAAAAACAGTAGAAAGGATCAATGAAACAAAGAGCTGGTTCTTTGAGAAGATAAATAAAATTGACAAACCCTTAGCTAGACTCACTAAGAAAAAAAGGGAGAAGACTCAAATAAATAAAATTAGAAATGAAAGAGGAGAAATTACAACAGACACCACAGAAATACAAGGGATTATTAGGGAATACTATGAAAAACTTTATGCCAACAAATTGGACAACCTAAAGGAAATGGACAAATTCTTGGAAGCATACAACCTCCCAAAACTGAATCAAGAAGAAATAGAGAATCTGAACAGACCAATCACAAGTAAAGAGATTGAAACAGTCATCAAAAACCTCCCAAAAAATAAAAGCCCAGGACCAGATGGCTTCCCTGGAGAATTTTATCAAACGTTCAAGGAAGATTTAGCACCTATCCTTCTCAAACTATTCCAAAAAATAGAGGAAGATGGACTACTTTCCAACACATTCTATGAGGCCAACATCATCCTGATACCAAAGCCAGACAAGGACAATACAAAGAAGGAAAACTACAGGCCAATATCACTGATGAACATAGACGCAAAAATCCTCAACCAAATATTGGCAAACCGAATACAGCAATACATCAAAATGATCATACACCACAATCAAGTGGGATTTATACCAGGGACACAGGGATGGTTCAACATCCGCAAATCAATCAACATAATACACCACATTAACAAAATGAAGAAGAAAAACCACATGATCATCTCAATCGAGGCAGAGAAGGCATTCAACAAGATCCAGCATCCATTTATGATAAAAACTCTCAACAAAATGGGTATAGAAGGAAAGTACCTCAACATAATAAGGGCCATATATGACAAACCTACAGCAAACATCCTACTCAACGGGGAAAAACTGAAAGCCATTCCTTTGAGGACAGGAACAAGACAAGGGTGCCCACTCTCACCGCTCTTATTCAACATAGTACTGGAAGTGCTGGCCAGAGCAATTAGGCAAGAAAAAGGAATAAAAGGACTCCAAATAGGCAATGAAGAAGTGAAATTCTCACTATTTGCAGACGACATGATCTTATACATATAAAACCGAAAAAATTCCATTGGAAAACTACTAGAAACAATCAACAACTACAGTAAAGTGGCAGGGTATAAAATCAACTTACAAAAGTCAATTGCATTTCTATCTACTAACGATGGAACAACAGAAAGAGAACTCAAAAAGACAATCCTATTTACAATTGCAACAAAGAGAATAAAATATCTGGGAATAAATTTAACCAAGGAGGTCAAAGACCTATACAATGAAAACTATAAGACACTATTGAAAGAAATCGAGGAGGACATAAAGAAATGGAAAAATATTCCATGCACATGGATTGGAAGAATAAATATAGTTAAAATGTCCATTCTACCTAAAGCAATCTACAGATTCAATGCAATCCCAATCAGAATCCCAATGTCATTCTTCACGGTAATAGAACAAAATCTACTGAAATTCGTATGGGGCAACAAAAGAGCCCGAATAGCTAAAGCAATTCTGAAAAAAAAAAAAAAAAAAAGAACAAAGCTGGAGGCATCACAATCCCTGATTTCAAAATATACTATAAAGCTACAGTAATCAAAACAGCATGGTACTGGTATAAGAATAGACACACAGATCAATGGAACAGAATTGAAATCCCAGAAATAAAACCACACACCTTTGGACAGCTAATCTTCGACAAAGGAACAAAGAACATACAATGGAGAGAGGGAAGTCTCTTCAATAAATGGTGCTGGGAAAATTGGACAGCAACATGCAAAAGAATGAAAGTAGACCATCTCCTATCGCCATATACAAAAATCAATTCAAAATGGATCAAAGACCTGAAAGTGAGACCTGAAACTATAAAACTCCTGGAAGAAAATACAGGCAGTACACTAATTGAGATTGGACATAAAGGGATCCTTTCAGATTCCGTGTCTACCCAGACAAGGGAAACAAAAGAAAAAATAAACAAGTGGGACCTCATCAGACTAAAGAGCTTCTACAAGGCAAATGAAACCAGGATCAAAATGAATAAACAACCCACCAGCTGGGAGAAAATATTCGCAAATCGTTTGTCCAACAAGGGATTAATCTCAGTAATATATAAAGATCTCATACAACTGAGCAACAAAAAAACAAACAACCCGATCAAAAAATGGGCAGAGGATGTGAACAGACATTTTTCCAAGGAAGAGATACAGATGGCCAATAGACACATGAAAAGATGTTCAACATCATTAATCATCAGGGAAATGCAAATCAAAACTACACTAGGATATCACCTTACACCAGTTGGAATGGCTATAATCACAAAGACAAATAACAACAAATGCTGGAGAGGTTGTGGAGAAACGGGGACCCTCATTCACTGCTGGTGGGAATGCAAACTGGTGCAGCCTCTATGGAAAACAGTATGGAGAGTCCTCAAAAAATTAAAAATAGAAATACCGTATGATCCAACAATCCCACTCTTGGGCATCTACCCAATGGACATGAAATCAACCATCACAAGAGGCGTATGCACCCCTATGTTCATTGCAGCATTATTCACTATAGCCAAGAAGTGGAAGCAACCCAAGTGTCCCTCGACTGATGATTGGTTAAAGAAGATGTGGTATATACATACAATGGAATACTACTCAGCCATAAGAAAAGACAGAATTGTCCCATTTGCAACAACATGGAAGGACCTAGAGGGTATTATGTTAAGTGAAATAAGCCAGAGAGAGAAGGACAGACACTGCATGAACTCACTCATATATGGAATATAAGTGAACACACGGACAGAGAGAACTGATTGGTGGTTACCAAGGGGAAGGGGGGTAGGGTGGGGCACAAGGGGTGAAGGGTTACATCCACAAGGTGACGGACAAACAAAAATGTACAACTAAAACCCCACAGTGTTATAAACTATTAAGACATCAATAAAAAAAATGTAAAAAAAAAAAGTGGGACAACCAGAAAGTATGTGTCTCATGATGTGATGTGACAGTATCTAGCACTATCTTGAACCTAAATCTAATTAATATCTAGATCCACCTAACATTTTACAAGAAATTCAGAAAAAAATAGGAATGAGTTCAGTCATGTTAAGAGAAAGCAAATCCAGAATGTGGGATATTCTGCAAGCAAATGACCCTGCTCTTTAGTCAGATGAAGGACGTGAAACAAAGCCGGGAGGATTGTTACAGATTAAGAGACTTGAGAAGCATAACCACACAGACACAATAAATGGGTGTCAACTTTTTAAACCCACAAGGTCCCATGTGGTTTGCCAGCATTAACGTACCTTGGCAAATGGAACTCTTTGGTCCACAGTGATGGATGAAAAGTTGCTACAGAGTCTAGAAGGCACACAGACTCTCAAAGAGGCTAAAGACTGCCTTTAAGATCTTATCTTTTATATTGTCAATTAATTTATGACAAAGGAGCCAAGAACATACAATGGAGAAAGGAAAGTCTCTTTAATAAACGGTGTTGGGAAAACTGGACAGCCACACACAAAAGAATGAAACTGGATCACTATCTCACACCATACACAAAAATTAAAATGGATTAAAGACTTGAATGTAAGACCTGAAATCGTAAAACTCCTAAAAGAAAACACAGGGGGTACGCGCCTTGACATTGGTCTTGGCGATGATTTTTTTGATTTGACACCAAAAGCAAAGGCAACAAAAGCAAAAGTAAACAGGTGGGATGACATCAAAAAGCTTCTGCACAGCAAAGGAAACCATCAACAAAACGAAAAGGCAACTTACAAAATGGGAGAAAATATTTGCAAATCATATATTTGATAAAGGGGTTAATATCCAAATTATATAAAGACCTCATACAACTCAGTAGCAAAAAGCCCAAACAATCCAGTTAAAAAATGGGCAGAGGATATAAAAATTTTTCCAAAGAAGACATACAGATGGTCAACAGGTACATGGAAGACATACAGACGGCCAACAGGCATCACTAATCATCGGGGAAATGCAAACCCAAACCACCATGAGATATCACCTCACATCTATTAGAATGACTATTATCAAAAAGACAAGAAATAACAAATGTTGGTGAGGATGTGGAGAAAAGGGAACCGTTGTACACTGTTGATGGGAATGTAAGCTGGTGCCCTCACTATGGAGAACAGTTTGGAGGCTCCTCAAAAAATTAAAAATAGAGTTACCATACGATCCAGCAATCCCACTTTTGGGTACATATTCAAAGGAAATGAAAACAGGACTTGAAAGAAATATCTGCACCCCCATGTTCATTGAAGCATTATTCACAATAGCCAAGATATGGAAACAACCTATGTGTCCATCAACAGACCAATGGATAAAGAAATGTGGTATATATATATATATATATATATATACAATGGGCTATTATTTAGTCACGAGAAAGGAGGACATCCCAGTTGCAACAACATGGGTAGATCTTGAGGGCATTATGCTAAGTGAGATAAGTCAGACAGAGAAAGACAAATACTGTATGATCTCACTTATATGTGGAATATAAAAAAGCCAAACTCACAGAAACAGAAAGTAGAGTGGTGGTTGCCAGGGGCTGGGGGGTGGGGGAAATGGGGAGATGTTGGTCAAAGGGTACAAACTTCCAGTTATCAGATGAATAAGTTCTAGGGATCTATAGCACTGTTTGTATAGCACAGTTATTATTGTTAATAATACTGTATTACACACTTGAAAATTGCTAAGAGAGTAGATCTTAAATGTTACCACCCACAAAAAAGAAATAGCAATTAAGTGATGTGATGCAGGTGTTAGCTAATGCTATAGTGGCAATCATTTTACAATACATAAGTGTATTAAATCAACACCTTGTACATCATAAATTTTCACAATGTTATATGTCAATTTATCTCAATAAAGATGGAAAAAAAAGAAAAAAAAAGATAGACATATAGATTAATGGAATAGAATTGCGAATCCAGAAATAAACCCATAAATTCATGATGAGTTGATTTTTTTATCAGAATGCCAAGATTTCATGGGGAATTAACAAATGGTGGTAGGACAACTAGATATCAAGCTGGGATGCCCTCTCTCGCTGTTCACAGTAGTTAACTCAAAATGGACAAAACCTTAAATGTAAGAACTAAAGTGATAGTATTTTTAGAAGAAAACAAAAACACAATCTTCCTTACCTTGGATTAGGCACTGATTTCTTAGATATTACACCAAAACCACAAACGGCCAAAGAAAAAATAGATAAACTACATCAAAATTGGAAACATTTTTGATTCAAAGTAAGCTATTAAGAAAGTGAACATATGAACCACAGAATGGGAGAATATATTAGTAAGTCATATATTTGATAAGAGTCTAGGATCTAGAATACATAAAGAGCTCTTATAACTCAATAATACAAAGACAACCCAATTAAAATTGGAAAATACTTGAATGAACATTTCTCCAAAGAAGATATAAAAATAGCAATAAACACGTAAAAAGATCCTCAACATCTTTAGTTACTAGGGAAATGCAAATCAAAATAAAAATAAGATACCACTTCACACCTACTAGAGTGGAAAGAATAAAAAATATGCACATTAGCAAGTTCGGCATGGAGGTGGAGAAATTGGAACCCTCATAAATTGCTGGTGGGAATGTAAAATGGTGCAGTTGCTGTGTGAAACAGTTTGGTAGCTCCTCAAAAAGTTCAACATAGAGTTACAATATGGCCCAACAATTCCACTCCTAGACACTCAAGATAATTGAAAGCACAAAAAATTCATACAGGCATACCTTGTTTTATTGTGCTTTGCTTTACTGTGCTTCACAGATATGTTGCACTTTTTGCAAGACCCTTGACCAACAAAAAGATTATGACTTACTGAAGGGTCAGATGATGGTTAGCATTTTTCAGTAATAAAGTATTTTTTAATTAAGTCATGTACTTTGTTCTTTTAGACATAATGCTATTGCATACGTAATAGATTATAGTGTAGTGTAAACATAACTTTTATATGCTCTAGGAAACCGAAAAATTTGTGTGACTCACTTTATTGAGATATTTGCTTTATTGTGGTGGTCTGGAACAGAAGCCACAATATCTCTGAGGTATGCCTGTACATGAATGTTTATAGCAACATTGTTCATAACAGCCAAAGAGTGAAAAGAATCTAAATGTCCACAAGTTGATGAATGGATAAATAAAATGTGGTATATACAAACAATGGAATACTCAGCCAGAAAAATTAAAGAAGTACTGGCACATGCTACCACATGGATGAACCTTTAAAACATTATGCTAAGTGGAAAAAGCTAGATACAAAAGTCCCCATGTTGTATAATTCCAATTATAAAATGTCTAGAATAGACAAATTTATAAGGACAGAAAGTAGATTAATGGTTTCCAGGGGCTGTGGGTGGGTGTGTAAAGTGAATGTCAATGGGCATGTGGCGTCTTTTTGAATTGATCAAAATGTTTTGGAATTACATAGTGGTGATGGTTGCACAAACCTTGTGAATATACTAAAAATCACTGAATTGTACACTGTAAAAGGGTGACTTTAATGGTATGTGAATTATATCGCAATAAAAATTAAACATATATGTTAATAAATATTTAGAAAGTAAAATTTTTATGAAGGATGCCATTTTCAATAGCATTAGAATCAAGTAACTAGAAGAGAATCTAACAAAAGATGTACATAGCTATCACAGAGGAAATAACATTTTAGAGATTAAAGAATAAAAAAAGACAATCCTCACTTGTTCTTCAATTGAAATGCTCAGTATTAAAAAGATGAAAATTCCCTAAAAAGTGATTGTAAAACAGTCAAAATAAGAATCACAACAGGTGTTTTGTTTTTACTGTATTTTGCAATTCAGCTAGCCAATTCTAAAATTTATAGGAAGCTGTAAACAGCCTAGGAAAGCAAAGAGATTCTTGAAGGAAAACAAACAGGAAGAACTTCTATAATATAACATGGCATATAAAACTATGGTAAACAAGACAGTGTATCATTCACCCAAGGATAGACAAGTGGACCAGTGGAGCAGAATAGAGAGCATAGAAACAGATCTTGGTGTAAATGATACTAGAGGGGAAATAATGAACTTTTATCACAGTAAGGTTTAGAACCAATTCTATGTATATCAAAAGACACGTGTTGGTGAGGATGTGGAGAAATTGGAACCTTTGCACATTGCTTGTGGGATTGCAAAATGGTGCAGCTGCTGTGGAAAACAGTACAGAGATTCTGAAAAAATTAAAACAAGAACTAGCATATGATCCAGTAATCCCTCTTCTGGGTACTTATCCAAAAGAATTAAAATCAGAATCTCAAAGAGGTTTTAGCACTCCTTTATTCATCACAGCACTATTCACAATAACCAAGAATTGGAAACAACCTAAATGCCCATGAACAGATAAGTAGATGAAGAATGTGGTACATACATATAACAGAATACTATTCAATCTTTTAAAAGATGGAAATTCTGCAATATGCAATAATGTGGATGAACCTTGAGGATATTATGCTAAGTGAAATAAGCTAGTCACAAAAAGACAAATACCGCATAGGTCTACTTAAATGAGGTATATATAATAGTCAAATTCACAGAATCAAAGAGTGGAATGGTGGTGGCTAGGGGGAGGGGGAAATAGGGAGTTACTAATCAACGGGCATAAAATTTCAGTTAAGCAAGATGAATGAGCTCGAGAGATCTGTACATTGTACCTTGAGTCAACAATAATGTGGTCTACGTTTTAAAATTTATTCAGAGGGTAGATCTCATGTTAAGTGTTCTTACCACAATAAAATTAAAATTTAAAAAAGGATACCAATACATTAAATGTTTCCATTTGTTTTATGAGGATAAAAAATTTGACTGCATTGGATGGACTGAATTGTAAGCATAATTCATTTTCTCTTGATCATTCATTCTACAACTATGCATTCCCGAAACCCAGAGTGTTAATAGATTTCGATGCATAAATGTACTATATAAATATAATAATTAATACTTTTGTGAAATTATAATTTTCTCGGATCAGTATAGGCCATCAAAAGTTATTTGTATATAGTTTCATAGTACACTCAGTTATGCTATCACATGACATATGTGTTCCTAAAAATCATTGTGTTGTGCAAAATTGTGCAATAAAAGCCACAGGGCTCATAGGAAATGGAGTTAAGGGGAAAGTATTAAAAAATACTTTGTCAGTGTCACATAAAAATCCTTGGTGACCTAATTAAAATGGTATCAAAGGGGCCAGCCCAGTGGTGTAGGCGTTGAGTTTTGTGTATTCGTTTTCGGTGGCCTGGGGTTCGCTGGTTCAGGTCCTGGGCACGGACCTACTCAGTGCTCTTCAAGGCATGCTGAGGCTGCATCCCACATAGAAGATAGAAGGAACTACAACTAGGATATACAACTATATACTGGGGCTTTGGGGAGAAAAAAGAAAAAAAAGAAGATTGGCAACAGATGTTAGCTCAGGGTCAATCTTCCTAAAAAAAAAATCGTATTACAATTTTATACATATGTGATGGTTAACACCTATATAAATACAATAAATAAGGCACTTTACCTTGAAAAAGACCTGACAGTTGCTTATGGAAGTGGACGTGGGAAGAGTTTGCATTTGTTAGTTACTGTGAAGTGATAGAAGTGGGCTATCAGAAATCAGAAGTAAAGTTTTAATACCAGCTGTGGATAGCAGTAAATTAAGTTAGCTGGTGTGTGTTTGAGGTGTGTGCATATGTTTTATGTACTCCTGTGTCATTCCATTCAGTGAGAGGCAATTTTCTGAGTTCACCTAGGAGTTCTCAGGGATGAAATTGCATGAAGGCAGTATATAATTTCTGTTATGCTTATATCGTTCCTTACTATATCAATCACATTGAGACAAATTTGTGTTCTCAGAACAAGTGTTATAGCAGAACTGATTGTAACTCCCTTTTTTCCTCCCCAATATTGACAGATTCCAAGTGCAGTTCACTGGGTGGGTATGGTTTCCTTACATTTCCAATGGAATACTATGTGTAAACTTATATCAAATTTAAATAATATCAAATTTAATACATATATAACATTGGAAATATCTCTACAGGATCCATATAGGCTATTGTACTTTATTTTCTTTACAGATAACTTCTCATTAACCAAATTTAGCAACTTCAAGATGGAGTAGTAGAAGTAAATGTGTATGTTGAATTACAAGTTCATTCTTTTTTTAAGTAGCAAGGTTCTTATAGTGAAATATGGAGTATGTATGCTATATCCCACAAAGATAACAAAATAAGAAATTCATAAAATGCACTTACAGGCAGTTACAGAGTCTATTTTTAGGTGTAATTTTGCCCTAGCCTATATCAACACAGCTCTTTATAAAATCAAGTCACTGAGAACAGCATCTGCATCCAAGAGCAGAATATAGTCATAACACTGGTAAGAGGTTTAATGTTCTGGGGATCAATAAGATACCTAAGTGCATCCTTAAGCTGCTGGTTGTGCAGTATTTATTGCTTTTGATTGATTACTGAAATATGAAATACTGCATTTCCATAAGCAGTTCTTTTTCTCATAAACCAAGTACAGACATCAAAGGGGAAAGTCAAGCTCTCAAAGAAGGCTTGGGACTTTTTCCATCACAGGAAATTATCACAAAATAAGTAAAATACAGAAACAAAAACTAAGTACACAAACTTAATTTGGACACGTTAAAAGACAACATGCTGTCACTGTGCCAAGTGCTACACTATATAACTAAAATAATGCAAAAAATAGCTATAAAATATTTAATGTGTTTTCTAATATTTAAAATAAAAAACTGATAACTATATATATTTGTTTGGCTTTTAATCTGATTGTGATATGTTTTTAGGGCATTTCAATGTAAAAATACCTTTCAAGCCTCCAAGTTTCTGGCATATTTTGAGAACTAGAGCCACTAAATAGATCAAGTCCCCTATTTATTAGCACATATTGCAAAGGAATTTATTTTCTTATTAATAGAACTACATCAGAATCAATAATAGTTCTTTATGTCTTTATAATATTTTATATTAAAGTCTGTTTACATTTGTCTTATTTGAACTGCCCCATAATCCGGGGCTTTGGTCCAGAATTTTAAAAGTAGAAATGATTTGAGAATTAAGCTAATTTTAACAATAAAGAACCTGAAGCCTAGGGCTGAAAAAAAAGAACTTTTATCACAGTGAGGTTTAGAACTAATTCTATTTTGTTTCTTAATGAATTGCTGTAGTTTGGTATTGGTGGTATCAGAGAAATGAGCAAAAAAAGACACGTAACAATATGTTCTTTTTAGAAGTTGATGGTTCAGTTATTTTTTTAAACACTTTCCGTGTTTGTGGAACCATAATTAAGATTGTCAGAAAATTTCTTGGATTAATCAAAATCTAGCTGATCAGAGATTACTCACATAAAACAAATTGATAACAAAACAAATTTAATAAATCAAAACGGAAGGCCCAGGTTGGGGGTGAGACCTCACGGTATGTATGGAAAGAGCACACCCTTAGAGTCAAAGAGTCTTGGTTCATGTCACAGCTCCTCTACACTTGGGCTTTTTGACTTTGAGTAAGTTACTTACTTAAAAGCATGAAAATTTAGGCCAAGTTAACATGAGAATAGTCATTCTTATATTTCACTGTTTTAAGGAATGAATCAAATAATATATAAAACTTACTCTAACTGGAATGGAGATTCTTAATAAAAGCAAGAGGCATTAATAGTTGTCATCATAAGAACTAAGAAAAGGGAAGTATTATGGCACAATTAGAGGACGTATGACTTGCTTTGGTATTAATAGAGTGGGTAAGGAGTGGATGGGGTATTATTGATGGGGAGACTTCTGGATCAAAGAAATGAAATAAGCACATTGTAAAGATGCAAGAAATAAAATGACATTTTTTGGTGATGGATAGGAAAGCTGAACTACTACATACACAGACAAGTGGTACATAAGGTTAAAAGTGAATTAGGATCAGATTGTGGAAGGCAAAAAGTCAGAAGGCATAGTTTAGAAGTGAACCCATGGGTACTACAGAGCATGAAAAAGTTCTTTAATAACAAAGGTGGGTGAAAAAGGATTTACAGGGAACAAAGATTGGAAGTCAGGGAAAAATAGAAATTTATAATAGACCCTATAGATTTAGGCTCTATACATTTTATAATCTTGTAACTAATTAAATTCTATATATTATGAAGCCAAGTTTAAGAAGGTTGAAATCATAAACCTCAGATTAAACTCTTATCTTGGTAAATGATTTGTAAATTTATATGGTTTGCCAATTTAGGTTTAGATTGGAGGACATGAATGAACATAAACCCATTTCTGTGATTCTGGAGTTAGGCAAAACATGCACTTAATAAATGAAAAGTTTATATGGACCAAAGTCAGAGATAAATATAAATATTATTATGGGCCTTTTATCTTCCTCTCATTTTGAGCACATATCCTAGAGGAAGCTGATGCCATTGACATGAACCTGCTAGTCACTCAGAATACTGAATTTCTATGTGCATTTCAGAAGGGGAGTACTTCACTTCCCTAGGTGTGAGTCATACACAGCATGGCCACTAAGACCAAACCAATTGACTATTTCTTCTGGTACCTCCCTGAATGAACAGCTGTCTGTACCCATCTTGAGGGAAAAGTTATCTGCTGGCACTTAATGCCAGATGTTGGTCCCCGATATAGTCCCTTAGTTGAGCAATGTTGGTTTCCGATATGATATATTCCTAAGGAATTTGTAATGGTGATTTTTAATATGTATATATCTTTTTCTTTTAATTTCAGAACCTAACTCTTTTATTAAGATTTAGCTTCATTTTCCTAGTAAAATAAGTCTAGCAAAATAGTGTATATATTTTGTCATAGACCTATCTGATATAATATGGGATTGTGGCTAAAAAGTGTGTTTGATAATCAGCATGGTTTCCTTTGACCCAGTTACCTTATACTTTGCTTTCCAAATGGCATTACGCAGCTTTTGAGTTATATCAGAGGCCATTTTTGGTAGTTAGCATACTTTAACTGAAAAATAGAGTGTTCTAGAAAGAAATGTTAAAGCATTGAAGTCTAGTAGAATAGGAAGAGAAAAAATAATTTCTAACTTTTGCCTTCTTTCCTTCCCTACTTTACGTAACTCACAGCTACACACCCAGAGAATATTGATGAGTCCCTAATTTCAGGATTTCATCCTTTTAAAGGCCGGTGTCAATCTGTACAGTAAAATATGTGGTTTTCATGCTGTATCTCAGAACCCTTCATGTAACCTTTATGAAAACTGTGTCTTGCCTCGTCCGAAATGACAATGCTATTCTGAATACTAAATAAGTCTTAGAACAGATAAATTTCTTACAGGTGTGTAGGGCTTGGGAGAATAGTTTGAGTGGATGCATTCACATAAATCACAACTATTATACCCGTGATTAACTTAATTATAATGCACCCAGGAACACAATTCCAGAATGCTGGGTCCTGTGTGATGAATTAAAGATAGACTGCTAAAGTTGTTCTTATCATAACACAATCTTTTGGTTTAAGCCATTTGAATTTTTATTAATATTTTTATGGACATTAGCTAAGCTTCTGTTTTGAATTAAAAGAACGGGAGATATATAAAGGCATAATTCCTGTGAGATATAATATCAATCTTTTGTTCAATGGTTAAATGTTTAAAAACATTAAACACTGGCAAGACCAGCTACTAATTTTAGTAGCTCAAACTTAATCTCTGTATCCAGTCATGTAGAAAATAAGTTTCAGTTTATTACTTTAAAATCAGATTGACCTAAGGAATATGCAGGGATTAAGTATAATACTCTACCTTTATCAACCTGAGCACTTCTATAGGTTGTCTTTCAAGTAGTGGTACAGTAATTTGAAAGGGGGGCAACATTGTTAAACTGTAGAGTTTTTATGTCTTATATCTCAATTTTAGAAATGCATGGCTTCTTGAAAAGTGCTTAAAGCAAAGTTAAATTAGCTTCTTTCTTTTCTGTGTATATAATAGTACATATTTTCCTCAGTATTTGAAAGCTTTTAAAATAAATTATTAGATGTGTTTTTCATGGCTCTCATCTTTTGATAAAATATCTTTTCAGATTCTGCTATAAATATAACTTCATGGCCCAACATTTATCATTTAAAAATATTTATTAAGTACCCACTACAGCCCAGCACTATGCTTGGCGTAGGGA
The DNA here is from genome assembly GCA_031878705.1 of Tapirus indicus. Lineage (NCBI taxonomy): Eukaryota > Metazoa > Chordata > Mammalia > Perissodactyla > Tapiridae > Tapirus > Tapirus indicus. The sequence continues at coordinate 27,613,632 of CM062942.1, read as the reverse complement.
TAAACTAGAGATCAAAAACGTACATCAGTATTTTTATGGAATTAATGATTTGGTAGCTATATCCTAATCCAATGTACACTAGTGTGTCTGGAGACATTATGGTTGTAAAAACTTGCAGGGGATGCAGTGTGCTGCCAGAATTTAGTGGATAGAGGCCAGAGATGCTGCTAAGCATTCTACATTGCACAGAATGGCCACCCACAACAAAGAATTATCCAGCCCAAAATGCCAATGATGTCATAGTTGAGAAATTTTGCTAGTGTATAAAATAGGCATCGATTAAACAATTCTACTGTTGAATGCATGAATAATATCCAAGATAAGCACTTTGAAAGAAAAGAAACATGGTTTTATGAGAGCCTATAGTGAAGAAATTTGACCTAAACTGGGGTCATTGTAGTCCTTTCCGAGGAAGTTACCCGAAGGACAAAGCATTTTGTGCATATAACAAGGGGAGGATATCGTGGGAGAAGGGTTCCAAACAGAAGTACTAATAGTTGGAGGAAATAGGAATTAATAGCAATAATGCAGGAGCAAAGAGGGAGCTATGAGATAAGACTGGTGGGATAGGTAAAACCATATATGGTTGTGTGGATCCTTTGAGGGATGAAAAGCTATTGAAACATTTTAAGCAAGGTGGGACTTGATTTGATCAGATCCCCAAGTTTGAAAATATCACTCTGGCTGCAGTACAGAGAGAGAGAGAGATTAGAAGAGGACAGAATTGATGAAAGGAAACTAAGAGGTGTTCTGGCAGGTACTATAGCTATAAATCATAATCTGAATCAACAATAAGAATAACTGTGACAGTATTCATGTTTGCTGAACTTGCAAATGACTAAAGAAGGTCTTTGGAAACCATGACTCGTAAGATATTTAATTTTTAGTTTTAACCCAAAGAGGAGGAGGGAAAGCCATGTATTTTGCCAAAAGTATACACAAGCAAAGACTTATGCCCCTTTTTAAAGTGTGTTGTTGTTCTTACCAAAGACATTGAAACACAAGGTAGATAGAATTAGCAAAGGAAAATAATGTACAAAACAAAACCAGAATTCTCTATACAGTGCAGAGAACAGGGAGTACAGTACTTAAGATTTAGGATTAAAGTGAAGGAAAGCCACTAAATGGTTAATGTTTTGGTAAAGTGGGGCTGTAACTTTACTTTCTCTAGAGCCTATAATGGTTGAGTAAGCCATTTCTGCCTTAGTGCAGAAGGAGCAGATTAAATGGTTAGCCTTCTCTGGGCATTCCATTTTGTTCATAGGTACTGATGAAATATTGGAATTGCTGGTGAAGTAAATGACTAGAGGCAAAGGTAGTTCTTTTTGTTTTAGAAGCTATTATTTTTCTACCTTTCCCAATAAAGTGAAGGAATTACCAAATCCTGATTTAAGGACTGTTAGCTGTTCTCAAGTATTGGTGAGGGAAGTTGGAGATGGTAGTGAAGAAACTTAAGTATCACGAATTGTAGCTAAAATTTAGTTCAAACTAAATTATTTTCTACCTTTAAAAGAAAGCTTTTAAAAATTCTCTGGGAAATGTTCAGTTTGTTATGCCTATCTTGTTAAAAGTTGATAGGAAGTAGAGTAGTAAAATGATATTGATTCATGTGTAGAGTTGAAACATAATCTCTGTTTATGACATTAAAGTCATTTAGTCAGACTCATAGAGAGAGGCAAATTTTTCCGCAGCTAGCTTTACAGATACTGACTAGCCTCTGTTTGAACAACCTCAGAGAGGTGGAATTTGGGAGATAATAAGGCAGACCATGGCCTTATGAAAGGCAATACTCTGTGAAAGAATTATATAAACTGTAATCCCCTCCTACCCTTCAAGTTGTTTTCATGATCCCCTTTCTCCATTCCAAAGCAGCATATAGCTACCCTTCTAATGTTTGAGATTTTTCTTTTTTTTTTTTTGAGATTGGCCCTGTGATAACATTTGTTGCCTATCTTCCTCTTCTTCTTTATTCTCCCCAAAGCCCCAGTACATAGTTGTGTATCATAGTTGTAGAGTTGTAGCTCTTGTATGTGGGACACCACCTCAGCATGGCTTGATGAGCGGTGAGTAGATCCGCGCCTAGGATCCGAAGCAGTGAACCCCAGGCCGCCAAAGCAGAACACGCAAATTTAACCACTACACCACTGGTCGGCCCTAGAGATTTTTCTATCTTTTAATACCCACCCCATTCAACTGCTCACATGCTAGGCTATTCATCACTATCCACACTTTTAAAGTGGTGGCCAAAACAAATCTGAAGGTACCCTTTTAGATATGAGCTGATTGGTTCTGAGAATGAGAAGACTATAGTTTCTTGTGATTTAGACATTGCATTTCATATATTTAATTAAATGAATTATGACTTTATTGTTGGAATCTATAATGGTTTTAGTATTAAGGGTCAACATTTAACTGCTTACTAATCAGTTGATTAAGAAATGATCTAGATATGACATTGAGTAAATCTAATTTTTACAATGTTTTGCCAAAGCTTTCCATATTATCTCATGACTAAAAGATATTATGATCCAGTGAGCTCATAACTCCCAGAATAATTGTACCCAAATAGTAGTCAGAGGTGTTGAATTCAATTTTGGATATGTTGATTTCTATATTCCCATGATCCCTTCAAATGGAGACATCCTTTTGAAAAGCTAGTTATGTATGTGTGAGATTCAGAAATAGGTGAAGACTACTGTTATATTTTAGGAACAATAAGCATGAAGGTGACAACTGCAACCTTGGGTATGAATTAAAACAAAAAAGGAGAACGCATAGGTTGAGTGAAGATGAGATCTGAAGATGGAATGCTTGGGCATTCTGATTTATAAGGAGCAAATAAAGTTAACAAATGAAAATAAGAAGATGCATTCAGAAGAAAAGGAGGGAAATCAGAAGAGTGATGTCTCAGAATCTTACATGGGAGAGTTTCAAGAAGTCAGGAGTGGCCTGCAGTAGACAGTGCAGAGATGCTGAATAAGACAATAACTAAAGTGTGGATATCAGATTAAGCAATTAGTATGGAATTGATGACTTTAGCAAGAAAAGTGTCAGGGGAGTAACAGATTTTCATGGGTTGAGGATTGAATGAGAGTGGAGAATGTGGATGGAGTGAATAAAATATACATTGAAATTCTCTGTTTTGATGGAAGCATTTGGAGTTGCTGGAAAGGCTACAGTTTAGGATCCCCAGTCCTGGATTAAGATGGATTAACAAGGCATTCTAAAGACGAAAATAAGGAGAATGAGCTATGAACGGTATTGTTGCATGGTGTGATCAAGTTCTCAAAGATATTTTGTATGAAGGTGAAAGAATAATGATATAGAATAGACATTGAAAAGTTTAGCCATTAGTAGAACCACAACCCTATGAGGGATGAGGTATAAGACAGGCAGCCTCTACTTTTGAGGGACACTTGGAAAAGTGGTGTCTTCGGGAAAACCAGTCACTTAAAACAACGAGAGAAGGTGCATTCTGGAAAATAAATCAGAGTATGCAACAATCTTTTTTTTTTTTTGCTGTGGAATAGGTATTCAAGGACTCTGGGGATAGGATACAGAAGGCAAATCTGATGAAAATTTGTGGAGACAATAGCAATGAGTAGGAAAGAGACCTGAAAGACTTGTATTTGTTGTTTAAAAAATTACAAGGATGTGAAGCATTTGAGAATGTAGGATCTGAAGGGAACTTGATAAACTCAATTCTGTGTCCATGCATGCCATCTGCCAGAGGCCTAACTAGGTTGGCTATCTTCTGCTTGTGCTCAGAGTATGAAATAGAACATTGATGAAATTTCTGACAAGGGTGGAAAGAGTGACTAGCAGCAGAGAGACTATTATAATTCATTCAAAATAATATCTTTTAATTAACTGTCTCTGACTCATGGATTGCTGCAGCTTGTTTTATAATTTTGAAATTAGCCTTCCACCCACCATTTCCTCAATACATTGCTTCCTTTTGAAATCACAAATCTCCCCTAACTTAAGTGTTTCTTCTATGAGTTCACAGTCATTGATGACATTCATGTAGGAAACTGTGTCGTGATCCTTCTATCACATTGTGATCTTGTCGCTTTTGGCAAAAGTGCCTAAAACAAAAAAGTTGAATGGAAGAAATGACTTCCATTTGAAAAGGAAAGACTTTTTTCATCTAAAGAGTTGATGAAGGTAAGTGGAAAATAATTTTAGTGGGTGAATGGAAACATTTTATTGTCCTTTAAATTGTGTCTTTCATCAGTGGAATCTTCTTTTTATGTTAGAGGAGCTAAATAGCTCAGAAGTAAGTCCTTTCTCACATTGGCCTGATGTCACTACTGCAGACAAACTAATTTATTATTGATGACTTGTGATGCTTTTTTATTTGTCTCCATTTCAGCACTTCTGGTATGTTGGGTAAAGCGTATTGATTCATCCAGGTTTGGCTTCTATGGTAATTTACTGAAAGGGAGCCCTGAAGACAGCTTGCAGAAGAGATGGACATTTTTCAGATCTTACCCAAGTGGAATAAAAGAAACATAAAAGGTCTGTTTTTCTCCAATTGAGTTAATGATTCTACTAGGGTTTAACTTGTGGGTGGATCAGGGTTGATGGAGAAAGGATATTGTTAGATGTACAGTGATACTCATGATTATTTAGTATTAAATGTTACTGACAGACTGTGCACTTTAAAAAACATTGGAGCTCAGCAAGAAAGGCACGATTCAACTTAGTTTTTCAAAACCTGCAAAATTTCCTTTTTGAGAGGTCTTAGTGTGTTACAGTAAGGTTTTGTTAAATGGATTATATTTTGAAATATATTATGACTAATATTCCTGTTGTCCCTGCACCCCTGCATCAGAGGCGTCTGAAAAGTAAAAGTAAATATGTTGTTTTATCTACCATGTCTTCTCATGTAAATGTACAATTTGTCTTGATTGGATCTAAATTGTTGAGCAGAGAAAATGCATGCATCTACTTTCCATGGCCCTCATGGGACATCAAAATTGAATTGTCCTGTGCATTGTTCTGGCTTGACTACATTTGTCTGTTTTTATCTCTGCTATGCAAAAAGATTACTGAGTTTTATCTTCCCAATGGGACACTGAAAAAACAATATTCTCCCCTTTATTGATATGCTTCTTCCAGAAAAAAATGGAACTAAATATGTTAGTTTTAAGCAGCAGATAAGAGAAACCTGAACAGTGAATAAAATTGACACTCAGTGAAGAGCATTTGAAACCTGGATAGACTACCGAGATGCAGCAGATCAGGGATTAGAAAAATAAATATTGTGATCTGATGAGAAACAATTGAACAAAGTGAGAGCACTAAGCTTTCAGTTTTATCAGTTAGTATGTACAAGTTCTATCAATCTTGTTACCATAAAGGCTAGCCTTTAGCTTCTGTGCAGAAAAAGAGCAAATCACTAGAGTTACAGAGCTGTTCTACTTAATTTATTGAAACAAGCTATGGTATGCTTTAACCATCTGATTATTATAGTTCTGAACTTTAAAATTTGCCTTTGGTTATAGAAAGATGAGAAGAACTGAAATAAGTAGAGGTAAGGAAAGGAGAAAAGGAATGAAGAACATGTTAATGTCGTTTAAAGTAGGTACTTACTATTTAGTGGATGTTGAAGATAGTAAACCAAGTGTTTAGAAAGGTTTAATTTCTCATTCTTACTTTTATTTAGAAATAATTTTAAACATACTTGAGATCAGTTATTCCTAAGCATGTGTTTTGCTTTTGCCACGACTTCATTTAATAACTTTCTTGCTTATCGGGATGTACATGTATATGTGTGTGTTGGGGGGAGACTTTAGGTGCAATATACTTGGTTACTCACAGGGGATATAAGGAAACATGAGATATGATCCATGTTCTTGTATTCTTTATATCTAGTTGTTGAAAAATTTTATATATTGAATTTTACTTACATTTTATGTACATAAGTATCAACTTAGTGTTTAGATCAGGAAAAAATATGGACAGTTCATTGCAGTTTGGATGGAGAAAAAAATGGGCAGAGGGAGTTATATGTTAGAAGGGGAGGCTTCCAGGAGGAGATGAGATTTGAGTTGACCTTTGAAATTTTTAGAAATCTAGAGAATTTTTGGAAATTTGCTGAGTAAGTGACATGATTTTGGGGGTACCGTGAGCAATGTGCTATTGAAGATTCAGCAAAATAAAATGCATTTAATGAGGATGCAGCTATTTGCCGGATAAAAATCATTTTTCACAATGATGTGAAAATAGTGTGGTCAGAGGTAGAGGATGGTAATAAAGTAGATGTTATGGTAGCACATGGCATTTGGGAAGCAACTGAAATTTGAAAACATGCTTTATTTTAGATTGTAGAAACATGGCCTTCCCAGTATAAGAAATTTGGACTTTATCTTTCTCTTTCTGATATAACTAAAAGAATTATAGATATTTACTCAGAAAATAAGCACAATATTCTTCCATAGAGCTCTGGAAACAACAGAATCAAAACAAGTGGAATAATTTATTAAATAGCTTTGAGGCTTGCTGTCTGATTGCTGGAGTTCTACCTACAGACTTTCAAGTCCTAGATGTGGTGAATATTACTTGGCATAAAGAGTTTAAAGATAATTGAGGCTTGGAAAATAGAAGAGAAAGCTGTTAAATGCTCATGGACTTGTCAAATATGGACAAAGGAACAGCGTATCGGAGAAAATAATCATAGAAAATTAGCTGGTAAGTCATAGGACTAATAATAAATAACTAATTAATAAAGAAGAAAATGCAAGTTAATAAAATAAGACCCACTCTATACAGATGCTAGAAGGTATATGGGTATTAGTGGACACATGACTCAGTCAGAGATCTATGATTACAGCTAAATTGAACCTGTTGGGAAATTTGTATCAGAGTAGAAGATCAGAAATGTAAAGTAAGCATACCAACCTCTTTTCAGCACTCATCAGAGGCTTGAAAGATTCCCACCGGGGAAAAATGCCACAGTACCATCCTCATGAAACCCAGATTCAAATTAGGATATGCTAATCACTTTTTTGAATTTGTTGAATAAGTGACATGATTTTGAGGGTGCCATGAGCAATGTGTTATCCAGCAAAATAAAATGCATTTAATGAAAGGATGCAGCTATTTGTCAGATGATACTTTTGCTAGCCGCTGAAAAAGGGTCAGGGTCAAGGCAGGTAAAGATAGGACTCTGATGAGAGAAGAAACTCTACGTGTGTAAACCCAGGATGAGTTATATTTTTGGAAGGGACATTGATATTCTCTTCCGGATCTTGATAGTGGGACAATTTTTTTTTTTACTTCTTTTCATGCCTTGATTTTTTTTTTCATTTTTATTGTATAATAGGACATTGTGAGTGATATGTTGTGGAGAGTCATCCTCCTTTAAAGGACATTGAGCTTTGCTCAGGCAGTTAGTTAAATTGTTGGTAGTTCCTTGTGGGTATATTAGATATGGTTTTATTCTTTATTAACTTTTATTCTTGATTAGCCTATTAACTATTTTGGTCTTGAACTCAGTCCTAGGTCAGGGCCCTTATTCTAGGTCATAGAGCATACTGCTAAGGCACGGTCTTCCTGGGGGTATCAAGGAAGGTGTTCATCCCAAGGTGTTCAGTGAGATCTCTCCTCTCTACTTCAGACAGAACATCGGTGTTCCTAGCATTACATGACCTGTTATATCACTGGTCAGCTCTCAACAAAACAATAGGTGATTTATACTAAGGCGCCCAGAGATTCACACAGGTGGAACTCTACTCTTGGCTATGGAAAGCTGGTGAATCTCCATACAGATTTCTGGGGCCCTGTCTCTGCATAGTTCCCTCTTCTCATTTACCCTGCTGCACAGATTCCAGCATCTTCAGCAGCTTAAAATTTAGATTTCTACCTTCTCTGTTCAGTAACATCCACCACTACTTGGGGTGCATTATCCTGCCCTATGGCAGGAATGCACTTCCAGACAGAAATACAGGGAGATGCTATTGCTTACTTTGTGTTTCCCTTTTCTGAAGTATCACGGTCCTGCACCTGTTATTGTCCAGTGCCTGAAAACAATTCCCTCATATATTTCGTTAAGTTATATTGTTATTTTCAATGATAGGATGAGTCTGTTACTAGATACTTTTTTCTCTTCCAATTCTAAGATTCTATGTTCTATTCTTTCTTTTTCAAACACATACAAAAGACCTTGTATGAGTTGTCAGGTTGAAAATGCTTCATTATGTTTTCTTTTCCTTACCTGATTGGAGGCTGAGTGCATCACAAAATCAGTTTCATAGTGAGTTTAAGTAGAGTATCTTTTAAATAGCCAGCAGGTGAAAATGTTTGCTAAGTTTACTCTTTTTTTTACAACTATTAAACATTAACCATTTAAAGATTCATGAGATCTCTCAGGGTGGTTTGTAAAACATAAAAAAAAGCAAATGAACCAACAAATGAAATTTTTGTCTGTTTAGGAGGCTTCTCAGAGAATGAATCTGGTTCTGGTTCTGGTGTCTATTATTTCCACGTTTTTCCCCAGCTTCGGATGCCACACTTGGCAAAAGTGAGAAAGGAATTTCTGACTTCCCAGAAGGGCTGGTAGATTAACTGTGCTTCAGTTACTTTGTGTTGTAAACTGAATCCCAGCTAAAAATATTTTCTGCAACAGGACAGCCATTTACCAGCAGTAACACAAAACTCCATTTCAAACTCAAGAAGATAATTTAGTAGAATTGGATAATAGCTTTGCTGGGGAGGGTAAATCTTCAAAATGATTTAATAATTTTTTATCAAATCTTCCAAAAATATAGAAGAGAAAGGAACACTTCCCAAGTCATTCTGTAAGGGCAGTATTACCCTGAGCAAAACCAGACAAAGAAATCACAAGAAAAGTACAGACCAATACATCATATGGATACAAGTGCAAAAATTCTCAACAGAATGCTAGTGAAACAAATCCAACAAGGATTTTATATACCGTGGCCAAGTAGGATTTACCAAGGAATGCAAGGCTGGTTTCACATCCAAAAGTCAATCAATATGATATACCATATTAATAGACTAAAGGATGAGACCACATGATTTTATTAATAAATACAGAAAAAAACATTTAAAAAATACAATACCCATTCTTGATAAAAATACTCAACAAACTAGGAATATAAGGGAACTTCCTGAACTTGATAAAGAAGAATCTATGAAAAACCCACAGGTAACATTACACTTAATATTGAAAGACTCAACTCTTTTCCCCAAAGATCTGGAACAAGACAAGGATGCCCCCCCCCCCGATACCTCTATTGAAAATTGTGTTGGAAGTTTTAGCCATGGCATTTAGGTAAGAAAATGGAAAAAGGGCATCCAAATTAAAAAGAAAAAGTAAAACTACCTCCATTTGCAGATGTCTTGATTTTGTACATAGAAAATCCTAAGGAATCCATTCCAAAAATATATATTAAAACTAATATATGAGTTCAGCAAATTTGCAGGATATAATGTCAATACATAAAATTTAGTTGTATTCTTATACATTAGCAAGGATTAAAGTGAAAATGAAACTATGAAACAAGTGCATTTACAGTAGCACCAAGAAGAATAAAAATACTTTAAAATAGATTTAAAAAATGAAGTGTAATACTTGTACCCTGAAAATGGCAAAACATTGCTTAATGAAATTAAATATCTAAATAAATAGAGATCTATGTTTATGAATCAGAAGATTTAATATTGTTAATATGACAACAGTCCCCAAATTAATCTACAGATTTAATGCATTCCCTACCAAAATCCCAGCTGGCTTTTTTTGAAGAAATTGACAAACTGATTCTGAAATTCATGTGGAAAGCAAGGGACCAAGAATAGAGAAAACAATCTTGCAAGAGATAAGTAAGATGGAGGCCTCATATTTCCTGAATTCACGACTTAATAGAAAGCTACACTAATCCCTGTGGTGCTGGCATAAGGATAGACATATAAAATAATGAAGTAGAATTGATAGTCCAGCGATAAACCGTTATATTTCTGATGATTGATTTTCAATGAGGATGCTACAACAAATTCAGTGGGGGAAAGAATGCCTTTTCAACAAATGGTGCCAGACAAACAGGATATCCATGTGAAAAAGAATGTTAGATCTCTATCTCTATACACAAAATTTAACTTAAAATGGATGTTAGACCTAAATGTAAGAGCTAAAACTATAAAACACTTGAAGAAAACATAGGAGAAAATCTGTGTAACTTGGGTTAGGCAATGGTTTCTTAGATACAATAATAAAAGTACAAGTAACAAAAGAAAGACTAAATTAATTGGACTTCAGAATGTAGAACTTTTGTACTTCAAATGATGCCATCAAGAAAATGAAAACCCACAGAATGGGGGTTATATTTGCAAAATATATATCTGATGAGAGGCTTGTATCCATAATATATAAAGAGCTCCTATATATCAATAATATAAAGAAAAATCACTCAATTAAAAATGGGTAAGTGATTTGAAGAGAAATTTCTTCAAAAAGAAATTGTTCTGATAAGTACATGAAAAGATATTCAGCATTATTAGTAATAGGAAATTGCAAATCAAAACCACTACATGAGACATCTTCACACTCACTAGAATAGCTGTAATAAAAGGCAGGCAGAACAAGTATTGATGAGCATGTGGAAGAATTTGAAGTCTTATACATTACAGGTGGGAATGTAAAATGGTGCAGTTGCTTTGGAAAACAGTTTGGTATTCCCCTAAATGTTAAACACTGAGTTACCATATGACCCAGCAATCCTACTCCAAAGTATACACACAAGAGAAATGAAAACACGTGTTCCCACAAAACATGTTCAGGAATATTCATAGCAGCATTATTCATATTAATCGAAGAGTGGAAATAACCCAATTGTCCATCGACTGGCAAGTGGATGAATTAAGTGTGCTTTATTCATACCATAGAAGATTACTTGGCAATAGGAAGAATGAAATACTGATGTGTTCTACAACATGAATGAACCTTGAAAACATTATGCTAAGTGAAAGGGGCCAGTCACAAAAGACCACATATTCCCTGATTCCGTATGAAATTGTCCAGAATAAGCAAATGTATGGGGACAGAAAATGGATTACTAATTGCCTAGTGCTGGAAATTGGGGGAGGAGTAGGGAGTGACTGTTAATGTGTACAGTTTCTTTTTAGGATGATGAAATGTTCTAAAATTAGATTGTGGTAATGATTGCACATCTTTCTGAATATATTAAAAAGTACAATTTAAGTGGATGGATTTTATGATATGTAAAGTATATCTCAATAAAGCTTTTAAAAATGCATCCTGTTCTCTTTTATTCTAAAACTAACTTCCTTCCTTTGGATCAGGGCATAAAGTAAGTGTTAAGTTGAATACTTTGGATATGCTAGTTACATGTAGCAATTTAAGCTAATTAAAATTGTGTATATTTTAAAATTCAGTACTAGTCATGTATCAGTTGCTCATTAGCCACATGTGTCTAATGAATATCTTATTGGACAGGGCAGCTATAGAACATTTCTATCATCACATCAAGTTCTGTTACAGTTGCTTAAGATGATCTTATTCATTTGCAAATAGAGTTTTGCTGCAATTTTTTCACAATCCAATGGTGAATACAGAGGCCAGTTTTGGGAAATGGCTAAAACTTAATCTTCCATTTTGTGCACGAAAAGAGGCCTTTCTGCAGTATTTCCACTCTTTCTTACGGTTTTTATATATTGCTTAGGCTTTCTCTTGAAGTGTGAGAAAGCTCACTTTCTGATCTAAGTGAAGGGAACAATTTACTAGCAAGAGATCTGAAGGTGAGAAAGCTGTCTAATTTGGTGTTGTGGGGGTAAGTTAACTTGGACATAGAGAAAAGAGACTGAGAAATCAGCTCTGGGAAGAACAAAAAAATAGATTTTTTTTTGTTTTCAACTTATCTTTATTTTGTAAATTTTTTTCAGACTGCAGAGGCAACAAGATAGTCCCCACTGTGAATATAGACACAAAATGGAAAACATGTCTAATTCTGATTGTTCTCTCCTTTTCCCTCATAAATTTTTGGTGAGTTTATTACCAACTAGAGGTATCCATACAGGTTTACATATCCAGAAAGGGGGAATACGATTTCATAGATTTTTTTTTTTTTTTTTTGCTTTTCTCTTGTTACCAAAGTAATAGGACCTTACTGTAGAAAATTTTGAACATGCAGACAAGCACAGGAAAGAAAAGAAAGATGACCTGTAATTTCACTACCATGTGGAAATTCTATTGCTGTTTTATGTTTTCTACTGTATGTTATATATTCCCTTTAGATATTATATTTTTAAATATTATATTTTGAGTGTTGCTTTATAATATTTTTACATTTAAATATTCTTATTTTAAAACTACCCCAATAACTAGTATTTTTTAAGTTTAGCTTTCAAGAGTAAATACATTGAAACTAAAGTCAAATATTATAACCATAAATAACTGTGTGATTATGTTTACACATCTTCTTAGCTTTTAAACAGTGACCACAAAATTTTAAAAAACTCTCCTTGGATAATTAGTTTTATCTACAGGGATCTTCATAGTTTGTAGTGATAAATGACATTCTGCCGTAAATGACTCTTTAGAAATGTTGTTTTAGTCATATCATGCAATATGTTGTTTATTCACAGCTATTTTCTTTTAACAAAGCTTAATTAAATGCATCAACTCTCAAAAGTCAAAATGCATTCTAAACCTTTTGCTTCCCATGTTCGGTTCAAAGGGTTGAAAAAACCTTTCAGTTCTAGGTTGTAAATTCAAATGTGATTCTGGTAGATATTTGACAGCTGTATCACAACCTGCACTCTGAAAGCTGTTGCACTCAATCTACTATCCGATGTTAACATGACACAAACAATAATCACATTTGACATTGATGAAGGAAGCCACTCCAGGAGACTGAGTTATCATGTGCTTTGTCTAGTCTCTCTTTCTCTGTATAAATATGTATGCATGTACATATGTGCAGAGTTACGTATATACTACACATACATATATACACACACACATATGTACATGCAAGCGTAGTTAAAGGTGATGTTTTCTAGACAGTTTTGTTTTCCCGGTGGTGTCGTTCAGGAAAATTTAGGGCTGTATATATAAATTGGGTGCTTATATCATCTTCACTTATTTTTAGTGGAAGAAACATAGACCAAGGACTCCTAGATATAAGATGTATGAGTGAATTCGATGTTTCAGTAGAGTTAATACACATTTCGAAGCCAAAGGACTTTTTAAAAATACCTATGTCAAAATTAAAGCAGGAATTTGGGTCAAACTCATCCATTCCTATTACAGAATTTTGCTCTAGAGCATATATTTTATTTTTATGTTGGTTTAAAATAATAATGTCTCCAGTACTGGCATGTGTACTAGCAGGCATAAAATCAAGGCTTGTTTTTGTTTTTATCCAAAATGCTAACCTGGATGAATAAAGAATATACATTGCATATGTGATTTCATCCTTTTCCTGATCATAACTAAGAAAGAATAGAGGTCATTGGCTATATACCTCTGACATTTTTAGACTTTAAAGTATTTTGAAAAAACCTTGGAATCACTTTTTCTACCTGGTGATTTTTTGTGTAGTATATAAGTTACAGAGAACAATTTGTACTATCTAGTCACAGGTAAATTAGGTCAGAGGGGCAACTTTTACTCTTTTGTAATTAAGATTTCTGTTTCAATTCTATTGGGTGCTTGTGATTTTACTTGCTAAGTTTGGAAGTAGACATTTGTAATATTGTCTTTCACAATTTACCCCCTTGATATTTTTAGATAAGAGCAATTACCAAGACATTGCCTACTGTACACATTGTATATTTTTCCACTTAAAAAACAGTAGAGGATAATTTTGTATTTCAAAACGAGCCTTTTTAAAATGCACTTTTGATAGGAAACATTATATAAAATCTTCCTCATTCAAGTAAAGTTAATTTCAGATAACTAGTATATTTGCCTTTAAATCAGTACACTGAAATGTTATCCACGATCCCTGAAATTGTAGTTAAATTGAAGAAAATATGTGGCTGGTATTTAAGTTGAGTGTATATACTTAATGTCCTAGTGGTAAATTTCTAGAGCTCTTTGATATATAATGGCTCATATTTGTATGACTGTGTTATTATTTTTGACATTGGAGTTACTTAGGGACAAAGGGAGAACTATTTCTGTCTTCATTTTATAGTAATACTCTCTAAAGGAATTGTTACGGGCGGGGGGAAGTGGGTGGCATGATCTTAGCAAATCAAGGTGACTTTAAGGATCTACTATGTTTCTTGAATTTTTTGTATTAATGCTCCATCTGGAGGCTCATCACTGGTACTTATAATCTTAGAAAAAAATTTCTGCTTGTAGCTAGCAGTATTAACAGGGATCATGAAAAGGTAGGTTCTCAGACCTTAAATTTGTTTTTTGTCAAATGAATACAATTTTGGTTTTGTTGATGAGTTGTTGAATAAAAGAGTATATAAATGAAATATTTTAGGAAAGCCATTGTTTAATAAAAATTAATGCCATATAGCTTTAAATAATTTTTGTGCTTGTTCTGCTTTGTTTAGATCACTTATTCTCATTGAGAGTTATACTTCCCTAAGAAGTGTCTGTGAAGTTGTGGGGTAAATAAGGGGGAAGTCAGGTATGCTAGGCATCCTGAAATGGACAGCTCAGTCCTGCACAGTAGAGAACTGTCCCTCCATTCCATACAATGACAATGCCCTACAGCTAGATATTTATGTAGGTGAGAAGTCTGTTTATATATGTCTGAACATGCTCACTAATTTTGTTTTATAAGGCAACATAAAGCACTTTTGCACTCTTTTAATATTCTCTGTATTTTCCGATAAATCAATGATCGTATATAGCCAGATAAGCTGTACTTAATTTTCTTTAGAATTTTCTCAGAAACTCGGGATTTTGAAAATGTCCCTGATGGTGATAGCATAGGTTATAATATTTGAATCACCAATATAATATTTTCATTCAGACATCCAGCGTAGATAATTATCCTTTGATTTTTCCATGACGTTGACTCTCCGTATGTATATTTTTTGTAATAGTACAGTTGAGGCTTCATAGAGGTTTTTTCCCTAATTTTATGTATAGGAAGATGTTTTATATCCGAATTTCATGATAATACCAAAAATATTACAAAACATTTGTTTAAAAAGAGGAATGCCCTATTCCTAGGGGATAAATTTTCAAGAATTTAGAGGTAAGTGATCCTGATGTCTTTGATTCTCAAACAGTTGAGCAATATAATCGTGTGTGCATGTATGTGTGTGTGAATCTGATTATTTAGTAAGGAGAGGGAGATGCTGCAAATTTGGCAAAATGTTAACAATTGCTGAAGCTAGTTCAAAGGGATATATGAGTTCATTGTACTATTTTTATACCGCCAAATCAAATTCTCAATTCTCAATATATCCCATATTAGTTAACCTACTAAATTCAGAAGTCCTTCTCAGAATTTGGAGGATTTGTTCATTTGGCAGATTCAATGCATTATCTTTGGAACATCTGTGTTAGTGAAATAGATTCTAGACCCCTGCTGGAGACGATTCCCAGTGGTGAATCTTCATTCTGGCAAATGTCTGTGTGGAACTTCAAGCCAGAGCCGACGTGAAAGCATAGCTCTGTTAGAAAAGGAGATGTGACCACTTTGGGCCTCACTTATAAGGTAATTACTATTTATTATCATGTCAAATTACCCAAATGTCAGATGGATTTAGGAAGCCACAGTGACATTGCCCTGGGCTTTATTTCTCAGTAATGCCTCAGTAATGGAAAAGCAAATTTCTCAACTGAAGCAGATTTTAAAATACATAGTGATGGGTGCAAGTGCACAAGTTTATACAGATGAATGTTTAAGGAGTGTCATCCCTATGAAAGTGACCACAATTATTAAATCACAGAACGCCAGTAGTGGCAAAGAGTATGTAGAGTTAATTGAACTACAACAGATTTTAGACATCAGAAAGATGAATATTATGTAAAAAAGAACCTAATAAGATCCTATGATTAAATTGCGGTGCTTCCTTACTTTAGAAAACCAAAGACAGTTCTCACTTGATTTTTTCATTTTATTTAGAACATTAAAATATTAAATCTGTTTTTATTTGTTAGATTAATATCTTTCAAATAGTAATCATAATCACAATTGTAACTTTTCTTTGGCATCTCGACATGCGCAGGCACTGTTCCAAACACTTGCTATGTATTATCTCATGTAGTTTGCACAATAGCGTTGAGACATAACCACTGTTAATATCATTTTTTTAGAATAGGTTCCCACAGAGGCATATACTGAGACAAGGACTAGAGTATATGTGTTTTAGTGTGTGTGTGTGCCGATCCTAGAAAGCACCAATAGGGGAGGTGGAGAGTTAAAACAGGGAAGGAAATAAAGAGAATACAAGATATTTTAATAAGCAGGTTGTTGCTTAGGGCATCCTGGGTGCAATCCTGTTGGTAGTTTCTGGAAGATGGTGTAAAGCAGTGGTTCTCAAACTTTGACATGCGCCAGAATCCCCTGGAGAGTTTGTAAAACTATAGTGCTGGGGCTCAGCCTCAGAGTCTGATTCAGTATATCTGGGATCGGATCTGAGAATTTGCAGTTTTTCTAACAAGTTCCCAAGTGACGTTGCTGCAGCTGTTCTGGGAACCAAACTTGGAGAACATGCCTAAGAGTTGTCTTACCTGAGGGACGTAAACCGTGGGATTATTTTCCAGTTTCTTATCTATCATTGGCTGAGGGCTGTTCCTTGGGGGTTAACTTGTTAGCACTTTGGGCCAGCACTATGGGTAGACCAAACATAGGCCCTTAGGTAGAGAGTGGCAGGGTTTTGCAATAGGACTTATCAGCATGAACTAGAATGCTGAGTTGGATGCTCATGTCCTCCTGAATGCTCAGAGGGGTTATGGATGGAGCATCAACACTGTGTTATATCTTTAGTTTACAAATGAGGAAATTGAGGCAGAGAGAAGGTGATTAAGTTTCCCAAAGGTTAAAAACTGTTAAGTGGTAGAGTCAAGATTCTAATTCAGGATTACAATTCAAGCCGCATCAACATTTCCTGGGAACTTTTTAAAAAATATGTTCTTGGGTCCCACCTCAGAACCACTGAAATAGATACTCAGGGTAAGCCCCAGAAGTCTGTTTTGTTTTGTTTTGTTGTGAGGAAGACTAGCCCTCAGATAACATCCATTGCCAATTCTCCTCTTTTTGCTGAGGAAGACTGGCCCTGAGCTAACATCTGTGCTCATCTTGCTCTACTTTATATGGGACGCCGCCATAGCATGGCTTGACAAGTGGTGCATTGGTCCTCACCCGGGATCCAAAACTGTGAACCCCGGGCCGCTGAAGTGGAGTGGGTAAACTTAACCACTTCGCCACCAGGCCAGCGCCAGAAGTCTGTTTTTTTCAAGCCCTCCAGGTGATTCTGAGATATACTCTGAAATTTGAAAACCATTAGTCTAAGTCAAGTGCTCTTATACCCTACGTTATACGATGTTAATTAGGTAACTAGAACCTCATCAGGTTTCATTTGGTTCCCTTTTTTTTAAACATGAAAGAGAAAATGAACATTAACCATTTGCCATTTGTATACGTGAATCTATGTGTCTGTCACACATGTCAGTATATATCTATGTATCTGTATGTTTTTCCTTTGTCTAGAAGATTTGCTCCTGACAATATGATTGGCAGTATGTTTCCTCTTGATAACAGAGTAGATCCTTTCAGTGGCTGAAGGGTGTGTCTCTTTTCATGGCATTGCTTTTTTCCTTTAACTGCCTGATGTGATTTCATTTCCACAGTCCAGATTGCTGAAAGTTGTGAACCCGCATGTACTCCTAGCCATCATTGGTGTCGCCACATAGCATGTACTTATTTGCATGTCCAGGACCACAGAGAGGACTCAGATCAAACAGGGCCTCTGAGTAAGAAAGCTGTCAGTATTCCAGGATCTCATGGCACGGGATTCCTTTTTACCGTTTGATGAAAAATGGTGATGTTAATAAAAATGCTTCATGTAATGTATTTAGCTGGTTATCACACAAATGCAATGCAGCATACAGCCTGTGTCTTTTGTCTGCTGCTCTACTAAGTCTTCATTTCCTTTCTCTACCTGGCAAATTCTATTCATTCTTTGAGGGTCAGGCTAAATGTCCTTTTCTTTTTAGAGCCTCTTCTAAACCTCCAGAGTTAACCTCCTTTTTTCTCTGTCTCCTGTAACACCATTCATCACCATGTTATAGTGCTTATCACATTCTCTTGCAATTGTCTGGTTTCCTGTCCCTCCCAAACTATATACCCTAGAGGCAGGGGACTAGGTCTTATGCAACCTTGAATCTATAGAATCTGGAGTGTGCCCACGAAATTTAACCAATGAAGACGTGAAAGATGAATCTCTGAGGAGATTAAGATCATTGCATCTAATTTTTGATTCTAGTTTAGATCTTATTTGAAATAATTCAACAAAACAGTTGATGGGTTTTCTTGAGGGTGTCTAGAAGTCATGCTATTTTAGTAAGGTGTTCAGGAGCCTTGTAACTGCTTTACTCTGTAAATTCTCTCTAACTCAACACGACATAGTTAAATGACTATATTTACTTTGTCCTCTAGGAAGCTGAGAACCATCAACCACAACTTTCTCAAAGCAGCTGGCTAAGCTTCAGATCAAATTGGAAAGTCTGCATCATTAGCTTTCAGTGCTTTATCAGATATTGTCAACCCCATGCACTGTAGGCAAAAGGTAATATGAAACAGACCTGGAATTCTGAACAGTCAGCCTGAAACACATAGCCTCGTTTTGTCAATTTGACAAGACATTTTGAGATTAGAACAGATTTTCCAGGTAGGTAATAATTCACCTTATCATCCTTAGACTTTCCTCAATCTTTGGTGTTAATAGCAGATGGTATTTTCTGGTACCTTGCCACTCCTTCCTCAAGAGATATAGTTTATATCCCCTTCCTTTGAATTTGTGTGGGTCTTCATGACTATCTCAACTAATGGACTATGGCAGAAGTGACACTTTATGACTTTCCAGGCTAGGTCATAAAAGATGATGCAGCTTTCAACTGGCTCTCTCTTTTGGTACCCTTGGCCTTAGAACTGAGTCTTCATGCTGTAAGGAATCATATAATACGTGAAGAAGCCTGGATGAAGAGGAACCAAAGGTTTCAGCCTAGCTGAGCACCAATCAATAGCCAGCACAAACTTGGTAGTTATGTGAACAAGCCGTCTTGAAGTGGTTCCTCCATTCTCCCACCCCTCAATCAAGTCACCCACAGCTGATGCCATGTAAATCAGATATCAGCCTTCGCCATCAAGTTCTGTTTAAATTGTGGAGTCATGAGCTAATTAATGATTGTTGTTTTAAGCCACTAGATTTTGGTGTGGTTTGTTACACATCAATAGATAAATGTAACCATGTTCAAATAGAGCATGATGCTCAAAATAAGACTATCACAGCATTGCAGAGTGCACTCTGTTTGGATGCTATTCCACTGAGTGTTTGTTTCCTTTCCCTACCTGGCAAAGTCTATTTATTCTTCTACCTTTCTCTTTTTTAGAGCCTTTTCTAAATCCCCAGAGTTCACCATCTTTTTCTGTGCTCCCTCTGTGTTCAACTCTGTTATAGAGTTTATCATCTTCTCTTGAAATCTCCTTGCTTTCTAACCCTTCCCAAACTATATACCCTTGGCACTAAGGACATAAAAAATATAGTTTTAGACTAGAAGCCAGAGAGTGATTATATTATTCATCCTGATTTTGTGCAGTTATAAAATTTTTTTCTCTTCCATGTCATAATGCTGCCTTCCT
Source organism: Tapirus indicus (assembly GCA_031878705.1). NCBI lineage: Eukaryota > Metazoa > Chordata > Mammalia > Perissodactyla > Tapiridae > Tapirus > Tapirus indicus. The sequence goes on along the minus strand of CM062942.1, from coordinate 27,593,809 downwards.
TAATATGGCCTCCAAGGCTGCTACTGAAGAGAAAGGGTCGGGAAGACTCCAGCACCCTTTTGCTCACTTCGCTAACATTTAAGAAGGCAGAACAAGACACATGGCGCCACCCAATCATAGTGAGGTGAGACTTCTAACCCCTTGTTCAGCAGCCTTCTCCCAGCTATGACCCTATCTTGTGGAAGGGAAGCATGAATATGAGTGATAAGCTAGCAATCTCTGCTGGGAGAGTCAAAACCAGAAAAGTAGAATGGAATGAGGATGAGCTAGAGTAACTCACCTCAACTATTTATGATGTTTATTAGCTATCAGATCATGGACAAATCTTGAGATGTATGAGGCTATCTCCTCATCTATCAAGTAGTCATAATAAAATTTATTTCATGTTGAAAGTGAGGATAAAAAGCAGTCTATTCTGGGAAAGCAATTTGCACATGTTAGGTATTAGTTCATTGTGAGCAGGGACTTCTTAAATTTTCATTTTTATTGATGTCTTAATAGTTGATAACATTGTGGGGTTTTAGCTGTACATTATTTTTTGTCACCATGTAGATGCATCCCTTCACCCCTTGTGCCCACCCCCCACCCCCCACCCCCCTTCCCCTTGGTAACCACCAATCAGTTCTGAGCAAAGACTTTTGTAGGTCACATCATGTTATCTTCAGTACCTTGCACATAGTAAGTGGTAAATAAATTCACAGTAGATGAATATTGTTTCTGTCATATATACAGAAAAAAGATATTAGAAAAATGTATTTAGATTGCTTATATATTAAAGCTACATGTTTTGAAAATACATCTTAGTTTTTCTGAGAAAAGTCAGATTATAGACAAGAAATAGACTGACAAAATAGAACCACAAAATAAATATTAGTAATAGCTACTGTTGATTGATACTGACTTTATTTGAATTGCCTTTTTTAATGCAAAAATTAATCTTGACATATATTGTGATCGACATTTTAGAGTTGAGAGACTAAGGTACAGAGAATTAAAGTAATTTGCCTCGTTTCACTTAGCCTGTAAGAGACCACAGTTGGATCTGAACTTGTTCAGTCTGATTCCAGGGCCTGATAATTTATAAGAGGAACAGTTCTGCAACTTTGTCATGCACCTGGGGAGCATGTTAAAATAGTGATATCCTGCTCCTCCTTTCTACTGGGTTGTAGGGACAGTTCAATAAACTTTGTGAAAGTTGTGAAGTGTCTTTGGGGTGGGGCTAAGAATCTTTGAAATTATTCTCATTCTATGAATGTCAATTTGTATTTCGTCAATCGATTGTATTATCTCTGAATTTGTGCAGATAATTGATCATACTTTTCAAAATCTGAATTTGAGCTACAGTGTCATTTCATTGTAGCCAGATACGCTGACAAGAGAATTTGGGACACCTTAGGTGCAAATAAGAGTTAGGATTTATCTACATAATCCACATGTAGGCAATTGCAATTCAGCAGTGTATGTGTGTAGCTATACCACTGTCTTCATAGGAGAGAGAAACTCTGAGGAAGAATTTATGGAACATGATATCTTAAACCAGAGAAGCATTTTGTTGTTCTGGTTAACTTCCCTTAGGAGTGCATGAACATTCATATGAAATCATAAATCTACCTCATAAGTTTTTACAGTTTTCAGGAACTTTTTATTCTACCACTGAGTTGTTATTGTACATATTGGAAATGTATAGGATCCTTTTCTTTTCTCTTTCAGTGTAGATTGTGATAAAGGCAAAGCATAGGAAGGAAATTTAGTATTCCATAAGGGGTAGTGCATGGGCTACCATTTGTATATGCAACATTGAGGACTCCATGGCAGACTTCTATATTCGGGAGCACTAAGCTTTAAGTAGTGACAAAGCTTATAGTGTTCTACCAATTTACCATCATCCTTACAGTTCATAAATAGCGTATCTTAAACTCAAGGGTCTCTCGCGTGCTCTCTCTCTCTCTGCTTCTTGGTGATATTTCAAGGTGACTTGCTCTGGCATTCCACACTTGTGTATTCAGAGAATGTACATGTTCACATTGACTACAAAAATGGCACCAAAGAGACACATCATATCCGTTCATAAAGGTTATGTATTTTTCAAAGTCTATCTCCTCTTTTGTAATAGCTGGAACTATATTCCAAAATTACTGATTTGTTTTGGATACAGATATTAACAGCTTGAACTTGACTGATTTAAAAGTGCTTTTACACAGATATAATAGTATATATGTGTGTGTGTGTGTGTGTATATATGTATATATATTTATATATATATATAAAATATAGTCCTAAGTTGAAAATTGAACATAGCTCATTTGGCAAAACATCGACTCTGGTGATGGAGTGGTTATTAGCTAGTCGTTGTCTTCAGTGGAACAGGAAAGTCTAAATATATAGGAATGTCTGGGAGAGAATGGTGCATTGGAGAGACCATTAGTGGAGTGTGTGTGTGAGGGACAGCAGGTTTAGGTAGATGGATGTTGCATGAACTGATGCTGGAAAGATAGGCAGTGGCTCAATGATGAAGAGTATGTATCGAGATTGAATTTTATATTAGAAGCACCAGGAAGTTGTGGTGGATTAATGATGGCCACAAATTATTTGAAATTTCTCCCACTGAGATGTGAATTCTGGCATCCCCTTGAAGCGAAGAGAGCTCTATGACTGCTTTTAGTAATAGAATATGGTGAAAGTGCTGGTGTGGTAGTTTCTGGGCCTCAGCTTTAAGATACCAGAAGTTTACACTTCCTGTGTTTTGAACCCTTTACTCTTGGAATCCAGCTGCCATGTAAGAACTATATTATGAGACCAACATGCTGCAAGAGGCCCAAGACATTCAGAGGAGACTGGGGGGATGATATGCTATAGAAACAGAGACAGACAAGCAGAACAAGGAACACTGAGGCACCAAACGTTATTAAAGAAAATATCTTGCAAATGGATCCTGCAGCCCTAGCTGCCCCAGCTGATGGTCCCCCAGCAAGGGAAAAGGAGACCAGGAGGACCCCAACAGCCCTCATCACCACCATGGACACCAACAAATTTTTGTCACCAATGACCCTTGCAGTTTTCATTGACATGGACCCCAGCTGATGGAGCTGCCTGGAGTCCATGCCACTGAAACCCCTTGGGGACAGAGCCACCACACACACCCCTTGTGCATGTAATTGTGAGTGCACCAATGCCATGTGCCCCAGTGCCAAGAGGGATCCCTTTGTTGGCAACTTTCTCCCCAGGGGAAAAGGATAGCAGGAAGACCACAGTAGCCCTTGCTGCTGCTGCCATGGACCCCACAGCCTTTGCCACTGAGGACCCTTGCAGTCTTCATGGAGCCTGACCTCAGCTGACGTTGCTGTCTGGAGTCACTATTGCTCTGCCGCCCCAGCTAGCACCCTCACAGCCACCCATAGATGCAGGTCTTTCCCCACCAAAGGCAATCCATAAAGTCCAGAAGAGGTGACTGTTCCTTCAAAAGTGCAGACATTAATGCAAGCCTACAAGGAACACAAAAAATCAAGGAAACATGACACCACCAAAGGAACATGATAAATTTCCAGTAACTAGCCCTGGTTAAATAGAGATACACAAATTTCCTGACAAAAAAGTATCTTTAATTCAGCTTTGCCTAGCAGGTTAAATAGAACAGCATATTATATACTTTTCTAATTTTAAATAAATTATCTAATAAATGCATGAGACAAGAAATCCATTATACTGTCCTTTCCCCCACTTCCCCAACTCTGTCTCCATATATGAAAATCTGACACTTTTAGCTATTTTAACTGTTTATTGTTGTTTTTCTGGTCAGTAACTCTCTAAGTCTAAAAACTAGGCTTTTACTTCAATTTTTCTATTAACTTAGACAATATCTATTATCTCCGTACCACAAAGATAAGGATAAAATTCACTTTCACCTCCCATTCTACCTCATACAGTTTGTATTATTGATTTATTTTTTTGTTTACCTTTAGAATCGGAAAAAAGAAACAAACATAAAAGTTGATTTCTTATTTCATGACTTCTGTCAGGATTTCCACTTCTACTTTATGAGTGATAAAGAGATGAGCAAACCTACTCCTCCATCCACTTTTTATATCTTCTCTGTCTCACCTTTATTATTTTATTTGTCAGGGTTAATAGCATTTACTTTTATTTCTGTAATTACATATAAATGGTCCATGTATTATTTCTGTGCTGATTTAAATAATTTAAAAAAATAATTAAATGAATTTTACTTTGTACCTATGGCTCACTATACAATGAAGTAATGTGCTAAGATGGTGTTTTACCTGCATATATCCAATCTCATAACTCTTGTGTCACTTCACAGAAAGCACTCCTTACGTCCAGATCCAGTGGATTCTTTTTCAAAGTCAATCATGACATATTTTAGTTTGCTTCAAAATTCAGCCATGACTTTTCTTGTTCATAATGCCACTCCCCACCCCTGAATTCACTGGATTTCTTTCTCTGTTTTAAGATTAGGGGAAAAAAGCCCGTTTCATAGCATCACTATTAACTTGTCTCTTCTTCTTCATGCTCTGTCTATTATGGAATCCATTCCAGTCATCTTTTGAATAAATTATTGTTAGAGACATTTGACCATCCATTTAATTTGCAGTTTAGTTTTTTTATAAGGAGGTCATAGAATTTATTGTAGAGGTCACTCTCTGCAAGTAGCTACAGTTTAGAGGTAAAAAAAAAATGAGGAAGACAGCTTTGTGTGAGCATTACTAAGAAAATTTTGAATTGGGCTAGATTGGACACCTAGTTAAAAGAATGGAGAGATCTATAGTTCTTTCTGATACAGAGTGAAAATGGCATAAACCCGTAACAATGAAGAGCAACTAGGTTCAGATCGCTGATTGCTGTTTGGTTGAAATGTATGGATCAGTCTAGAAGTCAGCTCAAGTGAGGTGGTATACATCAGAGAAAACAAGTCCTTATAAATATTTATTCAATGATTCTGTGTCATAATATTAGTTGAAAATATTTTTGAATAAAGGAAGTCTTTCCCTCACATTGTAAACACTGCTGGACTCTCAATGGGGTAATGTGGCTTTGATCAATATATTAGCAAGTCTGTGGCTTTCTTGACTTCACGTATCTGTTGATTGCATTCCAATCTTTTTTTTTTTTTTTTTTTTTTGCAGTTATTAACTTGCTAAGCCTACTATAGAGATGTCACCTTGGAAAATTTTTTTTGCCGCTTGACTAATGAGTGAATTCCACCATTTACTGAATCCTATATTCTTCCTGTTTCTTGGTTTTCGTCTTTTAATTGTTCAGTGTAGCCACAGGCAACTTCTTCAGAGGGGATGCCAGAGACATAACTTTCTTGAGGTTTTTAATTTCTGAAAATGCCATAACTTTGTCCTTATACTTGGTAGGTAGATTATATATATATCTAAAATCCAGTTTCAAAGTCACTGACACAAGAGCTTTGAAAGCAACCATGCAGTGATGCTAGTTATAAGTCTGATTTTAGGCTGGTTCTTATTCCTTGATCAGTAATCTGAATCTCTGTAGGTTTTGCGTCTTGGGCAGTTTTAGGATCTTGGATTTATCCTTGGCATTCGCAAAATTCAAGATGCTATCTTGAGATTCTGATTTCAATTATTTTCGATATATACCCGGATGTGGAATTGCTGGATCATATAGTAGTTCTATTTTTAATTTTTTGAGGACCATCCATACTGTTTTCAATAGTGACCAATTTACTTTCCCACCAATAGTGCACAAGAGCACATTGGAAAACAGTATGGAGGCTTCTTAACAAATTAAATCATGTGATTCAGCAGTCCCACTTCTGAGTATATATCCAAAGTAATTGAAATCAAGATCTCAAAGAGATACATGAACCTCCATGATCACTTCAGCATTATTTACAATAACCAAGATATGGAAACAACCCAAATGTCCATTGACAGATGGATGGATAAAGAAAATGTGGTATATACATACAACTGAATGTTATTCAGCCTTAAAAAAAGGAAATCTTGCCATTTGCAACAACATAGATAAACCTAGAGGACATTATGCTAAGTGAAATAAGCCAGTCATAGAAGGACAAATAGTGCACGGGTCAACTTATATGAGGTATCTAAAACAGTCAAAGTCATAGAAGCATATAATAGAATGGTGGTTGCCAGGGGCTGGGCAGAGGGGGAAGTAGGGAATTGTTGATCAATGGGTCTAAAGTTTCACTTATCCAACAGGAATAAGTTTTAGAGATCTGCTGTATAACATAGTACCTACAGAGAACAATGTAATATTTTTCCCTTGAAAACATGTTAAGACTATAGATTTCCTGTTAAGTGTTCTTACCAGAAAACACACACACAAGAACACAAGGAAATTTGAGGAGGTGATGTATAGTACCTCAGTTGAAGTGATGGTATCATGAGTGTATACATATGTCCAAACTCATTAAGATGTATACATTCAGTGCATGCAATTTTTTGTATATCAATTATACCTCAATAAAGCTTAGAAAATAAATTTTAAAAAAGATACCAATTAAAATTAAGATTCTTATACAAAAAGGAATAATAGAAAATTGGACCTTCAATTTCGGGACATCATGTTACTTGGTTCAACTAAAAGGTGGGACATAGCTTTCGACTTCCAGCAGACAGCTCCAACCTGATAGATTAAACTATCCTATGAAGGACAAAAAGGGTTCAAGAAAATATGATGTGTTCTGTGAGGCAAAACTACAAGTTTTGACTATAGCGTCTCATAGAAATAGTTCAGTAGGTGCATATTATGTCACTCCAAGTTGACATGTTTATAATCCATCCCACAGCATTTGCGTATGTTTTATGCTACAGTATGGGTAATTTGTTTCTCTGAAAGTGTTACAGAGCTCTCCAATGAGATTGCAGATTAACAGAATATGTCTTCTCTTATTAACCTTAATACCACTTATAGTGCCAAACTCGTAGTAACTGCTTTTATATTCTAGATTGAGGAAGTGAACGTCTGTAGATGGATGGGCTTTACTGTGTTCTAAGAGAGTGTATTCCCAGACAAAAACAAACGTTGTATGATTTCACTCACATGTGGAAGTTAAACACATGGACAAGGAGAACAGATTAGTGGTTACCAGAGGGGAAGGGGGATGGGTGGAGGTGAAAGGGATAAAGGGGCACGTGTGTATGGTGATGGATAGAAACTAGACTATTGGTGGTGAACATGATGCAGCCTATATAGAAACTGATACATAACAATGTACAGCTGACATTTATACAGTGTTACAAACCAATATGACCTCAATAAAATAATTTCAAAAAAATAGAGTGCATTCCACATCCTGGCCAGCACCTTAAAAATGGGAGCAGTTGTTTCAATGCAAATCAAGAGAAAAAAAAAACACACACAGGAATACACTTATTCCCACTATTAAAGAAAAAAAAAGTGTTAACCTTATCTTGGGTATGAATGATGGAGCATTAAATATAGGCTTGAGGAAAAAGCATCAAGCAAGATTATTAAGACCTGCTGGGGCCAGCACTACAGAAGGATGTGGGAGATATGAAACAAATCTTTAGGGCCTAGGTCTGGGACTTAAGGAATTATAGTGTATTTTTTAAAATAGACAAGCATATATAAAAAATGTATGGCAGTGTATAATCATGATAGATTATGTTGTAGGGAAGAGAGGGCTGTGGAAATTCAGAAGACATCCTGAAATTGATAGAATACAGCAATTTCTTTGTATAGATCTATCATACTCACAATCAACATCACTGTTGGGTAGGTAAATGCTACTTAATAAATTATTGTAAATTAGAGCAAATCTTCTCAGCCAGTGTGTTGCAGCACAGAGCACCATGGATGGGTGATTGGCATGACACAATATGTTCATCCCCTTAGCCTTCAAGACTGCCAAGTGGCTGGAGTCACCTCCAGCTGGGAGTGACCTTTTCCTCGGTGCCTTGAAGGGTGCCTGAGCAGAGCAGAGAGTCAAAGGAAGTGTGCCAGGGCTCCTCAATTGTTGAAAAAATAAGCAACCCACAACTCTTAATGTTTTCCCGTTGAGGAGGTGAGCATGACCAAGGACATCGTCATCTTCAGCAAGAGTTGAAGAGCATCGCTTTACCCATTGTTGACAAAGGACTATAGCTTTTAAGACATTAGTTAAATTAATTAAACTCTTACAGATTCACAGTCCTTGGCTCAAATACCACTTCTGTTAACACACTCAATGACTAAAGTCAAATTAGTTAACCTCTTTTAGCTTTAATTTCCTCATCTAGAAAATGGGATTGATAAAAGTACATACGTTATAAAGTTATGATCGGGGACAAAGGTATATATATGTGTTTAGTACAGTGCTTGTCACATATCAAAATTTAGGCACATGTTAGCATTCCTATCATCACTGTTATTGTCTTATTTTGACAGTATTGATAGTTACAGGTCTAGTGGGTTGATCACTAAATGTGATAATTCATGAATTGCTGGACAACTCTTAGGAAGTTGCATTACTTGTTCTTATTTTCGTGTTGACATCATATTATCAATGAGAAATAGAAAATCATTGCTGCAACAGTTTATTAACAACAAAGTAGAAAGAAAAGTTTTAAAAAAAGGTGGTAAAATAGTCATGTGAAGTAGGAGCTGTGTGTTTAGCATCTTTACTGTGTATTTTTTGTCTGGTAAACTTTCCAGCAATGAAGTTAATTTTTTATTAGGAATTTCACAAATTTACAAAATGTAAAAGGTATCATATCTTTACAAATATTTATTGCTCCTGTCAAATAAAAAGAACTATTTTCTAAATTTACAGGAGTGTTGCCTAATTTAGGTAGTCTTAACTGCTACACTCCCTTTTGGAAAATAAATTTAAATATGTCTTCAAGAGAAAACTATAATTTTTCCTCTTATATTGCCATTTAACCTTTATTAACATAATTCATCCCAAAGTATTTATGATTTGAAAATAAAACTTGAATATTATACAAATGGATGAAAGGAAACTTGATTGCTTTTGGGGAAACAGAATTGGTAACATTTTCTACTTTTTGAAAAATCTAGGTTTTTCTTAAACCTCAGTAATACACAGAAAATGAGGGTTATTGAAAAACAATATATCTCTCCTACCAAAAAACAACTTTTGAAATGAAGATGGTTCTAATAAATATTACCAAAACCTACAAAAACAAATTATTTAAAATCTGACTTTTTTCCAAATCATTTCCCTAGTATACTGAGTAGAAATTTTAAACTTGTAACTATACATTCTTAAAACACTCATTCTAAATATAGCTTCCAATTATGACATTCAACTTTTCACTTATGATAATAGTAATAACAATAAAGATGGTAGGTAATCTAATGCAACATTTACAGTTATTTCCTACACTGAACACTTTATCTGTGTTGCGTTACTTGACTCTCAACTATCTCGTGAAGGAAGTTACTGTTGTTTTCCATGTTTATAGATGAGGAAACTGAATGGTAAAAGGATTAATGAAGCTAGCACAGCTAGCAAGAGTAAGAGATAAGGTATGAACTTACATTGCGTGAATCTGAGGACGTGCTATTGACCACTAGGACATACTACCTCTAGATACTCCCACCTCAAAAAAGGAAAAATATTTCAGAACCAGAGAGGAAACTGGAAGGCCAATTGGAGTAACCAGTGAGATATAGGGACTGTCATATGAGCATAAATCCTTTAATCAAGAACTTGGTATTCTGGAAGGCAATGGCTGAAGTATAACATATGCTAAACTTGTCTAAAACTACTAAGAATAAGAATGAGGTTACCTGGTCCACCTGATGCCAGAACTAAGAGATGGTTCTTCCGCTTGAAAGAGTAGCCGTATACTGCCTAACCTAGGTACATGCTCCAACAGAGTTTTACGTCCTTGATGAGTAGATGAGGAAAACATTTCAAATGTTATATTAATCAAATGCAAGCATGTTTTTTCCCCTGAATATTCTGCTGTACTGCTGTTTAATAAAAAAAATATTATTCTCCCAATGAGTGGCTCAAGGATCACCCGCAAGACAAGGGTTACATCCACAAGGTGACGGACAAACAAAAATGTACAACTAAAACCCCACAGTGTTATAAACTAAGACATCAATAAAAAATAAAAAAAAATATTATTCTTGTGTTTGTAATAGATATGGTATTTAAATATGTAGTATATTAAAACTAAACATTGGTCAATTTGACATCGTATAGTAGGGAATGCCATGTTAAAAAGATAAATGTTGGTAAGTGTTTATTGTGAATATTAAACTTGATGTAAGAGACTGGATTTTTCTTAAAGTTAGTCATGCAAGCATTCATTCTTAGTGTCTTTTTGCATCCTTGTTTTAAAAAGAAAGCTAGTCTTAAGGTGATTGTCACTTAATAGTTCATACATGGAGGATGAGTGTTTTAGTTTTTTCTAAATCATGAAGAACTTGAATATCAATTCATGTTTAAGAACTTAATAGCATAAATATGCAGCTCCCCTTCCCTGGGTAGCACTCTCTTTTCATCTTTTGTTTCAAGCATTTCTTTACATAGATCTATTTAAAACATTTGAGATTCATTCATACTTGATGTACATGTGTAACATTGCTATTAATGGCAATCAAGACAGGAATATTCCCTCTTGTCAAATCCACAGAGAAAAGCTAAATCGCTCTGACAGCATAAAAGAGACCAGCTGTAAATTTTATATTTGCCAAAATGGTAACAGAAAAGCAAATAAAAGTGAAAAAGCTCAATTTCCCTTCCCTTGAAACAGATCTACTGAATTTTTAGCATTTACAATGAAATTTAGAGAGAGATTTTTCTCTATTTCCAGGCTACTGATTTCCCTCTTTTTTATAACAGGAAAAAATATCTTTAATAAAAATTTTGTTTTCTGTAGAAATTATTCTGCACTTAACTATATTTCTTCAGAGGTAGCTAGTATCCAAAAAGAAAGTTATCTATAAGTTACTGCCCTTTTTCATATGATTGACACCCAATCTCTACTTTCATGAAGCTTCCAATCTGTTGGAAAAGATACTGTTTATACACAAACAGCTACCACACAGGGGAGAGTATGCAGAATGCCTACAGATTGGGTATAAGCGCAACATCAAGCCAAGTGTTATAAGGAAACGAGGAGCCACTAATTTTCTTAATTTCAGCATATCCCCCTGTTAAAAATGGCAGCAAATGCCAGGTTGAATGCATGATTACTAAAATTCTTGGCTTCACCATTCTTTCATGCTACTTGCATCACTAGGGAGAAATATCTGGTGGTAGCAAATTCCAGCATCTCTTGTCAACACAGATGCCTATAAATGCCAAACACTGAGTGATAAGAAAGATTTGGCGGCGATGTGGGCTTCTTTGTCTCCATTCTCATGCTTACTAAGCTTATTCTGCTTTTTTTTAAGATATGAAACATGTAGGCTAGACATCATTTTCAGAATTGTTGCAGATTTTTCTTAGACGATATTCATCTTACTTTTTGTTATCTCCTTGTCTACTATGCTTTATCACGCACGACTGACCTCTTTTAAATGGCAACTCCGGAGAAGTCCCCTTCCAATGAACACATTATCTCAATTATACTTATTACTTATCATAGAATTCTGTTATTTCTTTATGACACTTATCATTTACTGCCATTGTGCATTATCTATCTCTCTCACTAACTTGTATGTTACATGAACAGGATTATGCTTATATTTCATCACTCCATGCCCAGTATATTGAAGAATGCTTGGAACACAAAGTGTAATCAAAAAACATTTGTTGAATGAATGAATATTTTCAGGATGTTATAATTGAAGTCTACTATTTATTAAGGAAATATTTGTTCGTTTTTAGAAGTACTTCATGCAATATTTTGGGCAGAGAGGAGTAAGATGATGAACAGATCATATCCACAAGAAACTTGCACATGAATTTCACTAAATCACTGTAGAAAGTGGTATGGTATTGTTACAGGCATATGGAAATCTTTTAATTTTTCTAGTAAAATTGTATGGTAAGTTATCATCTTGTATAATAATTTTCTTCACAATTAATAGGATTATAGCGGACACTTTTTCCATAAGCCAAACCTTTCTCATTCTCTTAGCCCTTCATCAAAACAATGTGAATTTGGATTCTTATTCTTCTCTGAGTTTTTATATTCCTGATAATACCTAATGCTTTCTCACAACATGTGGCTGGGTACCTAATTGGCACTTAATAAACAGTTAAATGTCTCCCACAACTAACGGACGCTGCCAACAAGATTTTGGCAAGCCCTAGATTCTGTCAGTTTATGGTTGAAATCCCTGATAGAAGCCCAAAGTGCTGATTATCTGTGTTGTTGACTAAAAAGAGAGCAATGTGCTTTAGGACCTGGGCATGCATGTGGCAGAACTGGCATTCTATTTGAAAATGTAGGGTATCTGGCACATATTTTTGCTCAGATGCAGAACTGCTCTGCTTCCCTGTGGAGGTGGACTGTAGGAGATCCTTGGGGGAAGTAATTATTTGATTGATAGATAACCAGACATGGTTAATTAGGCTCTAGGCACTGTTGAATATGGTCCATGTACTTTCATACCTAGGCACTCTAAAGGAGTAGGATATGTTTGTTGTTTGGAGGTTTGATTTGGCGACAATACTGCCTTCTGCTCAGTGTCAGTACTTTCTGCATCATGTAGAAGTTTTTCTCCATCTGGTTCTTATATGAGGTATCGTAGTACATTTGGCCTGCTATAACAAAATACCGTATACTGGGTGGCTTAGGAAAAACAGAAATGTATTTCTCATAGTTCTGGAGGCTGGGAAGTCCAAGATCAAGGCACCAGCAGATTCAATGTCTAGTGGGGACCTGCTTCCTGGTTCATAGATGGCCATGTTCTCATTGTGTGCTCACATGGAGGAAGGGACAAGGGAACTCTCTGGGGTCTCTTTTACAAGGTCACTAATTACATTCATTAAGGCTTCACCCTCATGATCTAATCACCTCCTAAAGGCCCACCTTCAAACACCATCACATTGAGGATTAGGTTTCAACATACGACTTTTGGGCGAACACAAACATTCAGTTTATAGCATAAGGTCGTGGATCAGCGTTGTACCTCTTTCTCAATTCTCTTTTCTGGTCAAGCTACATGGAATCTTGATCATAGATGATCATACTGGTCACTGACCTGTAAGTGTATACTAGATTCCGTCGGTCTTCTTTCTACCATCTGACCCACAACTGGAATTGACTAAACAGCAACTATTCTGAGGCCAGATCCTTCTAGTTTTCCCTTGCATATTACAGCACATCCACAAGGTATGATTTTTCTGAGTGGTTTAGACTAACTCGTTTCTTTAAATTTGATAGCATTAAAAATATTAGGATGAATATCATATTTTAATTTTCCTACATAAACTATTCTAGATAAGTTATTATATTACTTCTTAGTTTTGGAGAAAATGGATCTTAACAACTATGGAAGTTTTATTCTAGTCCATTCTGAGAGTTGTACATTTATTTATTTATTTTTTAAATAGAGCCTAATTTTTAGTTATGTTGGTTCCATAGTCCCTTTTTCAAATTGTAGGGATTCTTATAAAATTTCTTAAAGAATAGAAAATCTTGAAACAATGTCATCCCTGGGACTTTGGTTAGGGACAGGGGGAGCAAGAGAGAATAAGAGGATGGAGGAACTTTATATAACATGTATTTTACAATGTATTGTTTGAAATTTTACAGTGAGTGTGTACAACCTAAAACTAAAAATCATAGAAACAATATTGAAAATTTTCAATACCTCATCACCTCATTCGTTTATTCATGCATTCATTCATTCAACAAATATGTATTGGATACTTAATAAGTTCTCACTCTGGTGAATAAAAAGAAAAATTAAACTTAATCCTTGTTCTGTAAGTATTTAACAGTCCAGAGAGCAAGCATACATACATAGCAATGATTCTTGTACTGTGTCATAAAATCTGAGAGTCATTACTCCATAGTGGTTAATAATGTGAGCTCTGTTGTTATGTTAAATGGATTGGAATCTTTATTATTTACTAGCTTTATATCAGGAATCTTACTAAACCTCTGTGTGCCCCATTTGCACCATCTGTAAAGTAGGAATAATTAAAACACCTAACTCATTGTGTTGTTGGAGATCAAATGAGTTAATATCTACAGAGTGCTTAGAACTGTGTTTGGCAGAGAGCAAACAATCAATAATTATTAGGTGTTTATCCAGGAAGTATAAACAAAGGGCATCCACGTCACTTTTTTTTTCTTTGGTAAGTAGAAAATTAGAGAAGGCTCCCTTAGGAATGATGACAACTAAGTCAAATGCTAAAGAATATTTAGGGACTTTCTTGGTGAAGAAGGATTGGCTGTTCTGCTGGGCTAGTGAACTAGAATCCAGACTGCTGGAAAATTTCATTTGATTTGCTCAGTATTTTAAGTTTGTAAACATTATATTCAAATACTTAATTATCACATTCACATAAAAATTAGATCTTGAAAAGTCTGAACTATTAAACCTGCGCCCAGATGGCAGCTGTCAGTCGGAGCTGTAGGACAGGTACATAAGGTCTAAGGATGAGGTCTTTACTCTCTGTTTCACCAGCACACCTGTGGACGCCTGACACTGAAGACTCCGATAAAAATGCACTTGTGTTCTTGTTTTTCTTTCATGCTGCCTCCTCTACACACACCCTGAAGCATTTTAGTTGTTGACCCGTGATAAAAGGGATCTTACAGGGAGTAGCTGGAGTAGACAACAAAGAGCTAAGCCAAGGTCAAAATCATAAAGGCCTACTCTTTATAATTGGAGAAATAGAGATTGTATCTTGAAAGCCTCAGGGAGCCACTGATGCTTATAACAAAGGAAATTAAATGAGAGGAGCTCTCTGGAAAGACCATACTGGCATCACTTGGGGAGATAAATAGGAGGAGTTTAGACTGGTTTCAATTTTTTAAATGCTGAGTTTGAAATGCCCAAGAAATATAAGCAAGCTAAGGTCATTATGTGAATCCTATGGCCTAGAGATGGCCACTTTGATAGTTGAAGCCCTGGGATTGATGAGGTTACCAATACTCAGACTAGGATATAGAGAATCTAGGACCACAAACAAACAAATGAAAGTACTTACACTTCAAACTGTTTTCTAGTTTTATTTAAGTTTAGTTTATGTACAATAGAATTTACCCATTTTAAGTGTTCAGTTTGTATATAGGCATACAACCACCACAATTCAGATGTAAAATATTTTCATCACACTAAAATTTTTCCTTCTATCCTTAGATTCCCTCCACCAAGTCTCAGGCAACTGTTTATCCTTTTTATGTCACAATAGATTTTCTAGAAATTCATATGAATGGCATCATATAATATGTAGTGTTTTGTGCTTGATTTCCCTCACTAAATCATGCATATTCTTGCATGAGTTAGTACATCATTCCTTTCCATTGCTCTGTAGTATTCCACAGTGTGGATATACCCCAGTTTTATTCACCAGATGATGGAGATTTGAGTTTCTGGTTTTTGGCTATTTGAATAATGGATGAATAATATATGGACACATATTTTCGTTTCCTTTAATTAAATACCTAAGAGTAGAATTTCTGGGTCTATGGTATGTCAGTTGATTTATAAAATACCGCCTTACTGTTTTTTTCAAGTGGCTCACCACTTGGCAGTCTCACCAGCCATATAAGAGAGTTCCACTTGCTTCATAGCCTCAGTAGCACTTGGTGGTGTCACTTGTTTTAACTTTAGCCATACTATTGAAAATGTGTAGTGTTATCATATAATGGACAATTTTTATTTCTATGATGACTAGAGATTTTGAGTGCCTTCCATGTGCTTATTGTACATTTGCATACATTCTTTGCTAAGTGTCTAAAACACTTCCTCATTTTTAAAATTGGGTTGCTTGTCTTTTTCTCGAGTTGTACACCAACATTGCATTACTTGGATAAACCATGTTTGGACATGATATATCATCTTTGCATGTCATTGCATTTAATTTGCTAAATTTTTATTAAGATATTTTGCATCTGTGTTCCATTTGTATTTTTTGTGGGGTATCTTTGTTTTTGATATCAGAAAATGCTGGTTTGATAAAATTGGCTGGGAAGTCTTTTCACCTCCTATATTACCAGAAAGAGTTTGTTTAACTTGAGTAGTTTGTCTTCCTTAAATGTCTGATGGAAATCACCTGTCAATTCATCTGGGCTGAGTGTTTTTTGATTGTTGGTTTGTTTTAATGGGAGCATTTTGAATTGCAATGTCAATATTCTGCATAAGAGCAATTAAGTTTTCTGTTTACTTTAGGATCATTTCGTCATTATATATTTCAAGGAATTGTTCATTTCATCCGGGTTGTCAAATTAATGGACATAATGTTATTATATTCTCTTATTACTCATTTAATTTCTGTAGGATCTGCAGTGATGTACCATCTTTAATTCCTAACATTGTTATTTTCTGTTGTGTCTTTCTTTGACTTCCTTGATTTGTTCTTTCTAGATATGTTTATAAATTTTATTTATCTTTTCAAAGAACCAGCTTTTGATTTTATTTATTTTCTCTATTTTTCAATTGTGTTGATTTCTGCTCTTAGCTTTATTAAGGCCTTCCTTTTACTTACTTTGAGTTTAATTTGCTTTTTTTCCCCGATTTCTTAAGGTGGGAACTCAAATAATTGATTTCAAATTCCCTTCCTTTCTAATGTAAATATTTAAAGGTATAAATTTCCCTCTAAGCACTGCTTAAGCTGTATCTTCCAAATTTTATGTTTTATTATTATTCAGTTCAGCATATTTTCTAATTTCCTTTTTGTTTTTTTCTTGGACCAGTCTATTTGGAAATATATTTTTTGATTTCCAAATATTTGGAGAGGTTTCTAGCTATTTATATTGACCTTTAATTATGTTGTGGTCAGAGAATACACTCTAGATGATTTCATTCTTTAAAAATATAATATATTGGGACTTGATTTATGGTACAGCATATTGTCTATCACAGTAACATACTATGTACACGTGAAAAGAATTTGTATTCTGATGTTACTGTGTTTCGGTTATGTAAATACCAATCAAGTTGGTAAATTAGTTTTCTGTGTCTGTTGAATCTTTGTGCGGTTCTTTTAAAATTTTTAAATTTTTTAAAATTTATTTTTAACAAAAATTGTATATATTTAAGATGTGCAATGTGATGTTTTGATATATGTATACATTGTAAATGATTATAACAATCAAACTAATTAACATATCTATCTTCCAAAGTTACCTTTTTTTGTTGTACTGAGGAGAGGTGAGGTCTATTCTCTAAGCAGATTTCAAGTATGCAATATGTTGTCAATATCTATAGTCACCATGCTGCACATTAGATCCCCAGAACTTATTCATCTTATAACTGAAAGTTTTTACCCTTTTATCAGTATCTCCCCATTTCCCCCATCCCCCAGGCTCTGGCAACCACCATTCTTCTCTCTCTTACTATGAGTTTGACTTTTTTTTATTTTATTTTTAGATTCCACATACAAGTGAAGTCATGCAATATTTGTCTTTCTGTGCCTGGTTTATTTTGCTTAGTATAGTTTTATCAACTGCTGAGAGAGGGATGTTAAAGTCTCCAATTCTGATTTTGGAATTACTCAATTATTACTTTAATTATATCAATTTTGCCTCATGTATTTTGAAACTCTGTTATTAGAAGCATACGCCTTCATGATTGTTTTCCTATATAATTGACACTTTTTCATTATGATATAGTCCTCATTATCTTTGGTAGTATTTTGTATCTTGCTATCTATTTTATCTGTTAATATGGCCACTTAAGCCTTCTTATACTTACTATTTTTATGGTACAATATTTTCCATCTGTTAACTTTCTACCTATTTGTAACATTATATTTAAAGTGCATCTCTTGTAGGCAGCAAGTTAATCTTTCTTTCTTTAATCCTTTATTAAAATCTTTGTTGCAGCCCGTTAACGTTAAATGTAATTATTTACATGGTTTAGTGTCTACCATATTATTTGTTTCCTATTTGTTCCCTTTTTGTTTGTTTGCTTTCCATTTCTCCTTTCTTCCCTCCATTTTTTGGATTATTTTAAACATTTTTAGAATTTTATTTTACTTTTTTTACTGGCTTTTTACCTATATGTCTTTGCATTTTTTAGTGATTATTCTGAGAATTATCTTTTACTTTTTACTGTCTAGTTACAGTAAATAATTTGCTACTTCACATAAGTTGTAGAGTCTTTGAACCCCTGTTAAGTCCCTATAACCCTCAACCTTTACGCCAGAGTTGACAAACAAGGAACCTACAGTTCAACTGCCTTATAGAGAAAGTTTTATTGGAACACAGCCGTAACTGTCCACTTATGTGTTATCTCTGTCTGCTTTTGTGCTACAATGGCGGAGTTGAGTAGTTGTAATGGAGCCCTTATGGTCTGCAAAAACCTAAAATATTTACTATGTGACCCCTTCCTGGTTGTTAAATATATTAATTTCTACACCTTATAAACTCCCCAAAGTGATGCCATAATGTCTGCTTTAATCATTTATATATATATATAAAAATTGAGGGGAAAATAAAGCAAATAGTCATTTGCATATCCCTAGATATTTATGATTTCCAATGCTTTCCTTTCCTTTCTAAGCATCCGTGTTTCCATCTGGTATTACTCCACTTCAGCCTGTGGAATTTTTTTTAGCATTCCTTATAATATATGTCTGCTGGCAATGAAAATTCTCTTATTTAATTGTTCATTTTCTTATTGATTTGGTTAATCTGACAGTGTCTTTATTTTACTATGACTCTTGAAGGGTATTTTATAGAATATCCTGTGTGTAGAATTCTGAGTGGACAGTTTTCTTTGTTTTAGCCCTTTAGTCGTGCTGTTTCCCTCTCTTCTGCCCTCTATAGCGTCTGGTAAAAAAGTCAGTAGTCAACTGGGTTATTGTTGCCCTGTAGGTAATAGGTTTTCTCTTTCCACATTCAAGATTTGCTCTTTTCTCTGGCTTTCAATAGTTTGATTGGTGTTCTTTTCACATGTTCTGTTTATAAATTTCTACCTGTAATCAAATTTGGGAAATTTTTGGACAGTATTCCTTCAGATATTTTCTGCCATAATTTTTCATTCTTCCTCTTCAGAGACTCCAATTACATATAGGGCAGACTGTTAAATTTTGAGGCTCTGTTCATTTATTTTTGATC
The DNA here is from genome assembly GCA_031878705.1 of Tapirus indicus. NCBI lineage: Eukaryota > Metazoa > Chordata > Mammalia > Perissodactyla > Tapiridae > Tapirus > Tapirus indicus. The sequence continues at coordinate 27,574,631 of CM062942.1, read as the reverse complement.
TTTTTATATCTGTTTTCTGCACAGTTGGATAATTTCTATTGATTTTTCTTCAAGTTCACTTAGTCTTTCCTCTGTAATTTCCATTTGTCTGGTAAATCTATCAAGTGATTTATTTTTATTTCAGATGTTTTTACTTATGAATTTCCATTTTAGTTTATTGTTACTATTTTTTTGATAGCATTTCCCATCTTTTCATTCATTGTGAGCATATTTTGCTTTACTTCATTGAGGATTATTATAATAGGCACTTTAAAATCCTCCTTTGCTACTTCCAAACCCTGGGTCATCTCTGAGTTGATCTTTGTTTAATTTGGTTTCTCTTTGTTCCCTTTCTCTAGTTCCCTACTACTTCTGCTTAATTTTGTATTGTATCTTGGACATACAGATAGTAAGTTTTAAAGATTTTTGATTCTATTTTTTCTCAAATGAGTGATATTTCTTTACTTTTAACAAATAATTATCTCAGTTGGACTTAAATTGCAAGCTCTGCTTTTTGAGTGGCAGCTGGCCTTAGCTCAGGTCTTTTGTCTTTTTTTGTGTGTGTGTGTGAGGAAGACCAGCCCTGAGCTAACATCCGTTGCCAATCCTCCTCTTTTTGCTGAGGAAGACTGGCCCTGGGCTAACATCCGTGCCCGTCTTCCTCTACTTTATATGGGACGCTGCCACAGCATGGCTGACAAGCAGTGCATCGGCAGGCGCCCGGGATCCGAACCCACGAACCCCGGGCTGCCAAGCACGAACTAAACTGCTGCACCACGGGGCCAGCCCTGATCTTTTGTCTTTAGATGAGCTGTTATTATTGTTTTCTGTGCATGCATGTGTCAAGGGTTAGGCAGAAATATGGAGAAAGAGAATTAGAACTTTTCCTTTCTGGATTCCCTGTTACTGTTCTTCAGCAACAGTTTCCCCAGCTTCAGTTTTCTGCCTCTCCAGTTGGGCAATGCTGCAGTTTTCACAATACCTTGCTACCTCACTGAATGACTGTACCTGACTCCAGGCTAAAATTTATAAAGATGGACTTTCACTTCATACAGCCCTCTCCTTTGAGCTTGTACTCACCACTAGATTCTGACAGCTTCTGTTCAGTTTCCATTGCCTACATGTATGTACTTTTGGTATAATGTCCAGTTTTTTATTTTCTGTAGAGGAGCCATTCTGGTCAGGTCTTATTCTGTCGTTACTAATGAGATATTTAAGTTTCAATAAATCTGTTTTTTGAAATTATAGTTGTTTTGAGGATGACATATCTATAATAATTTTTTTGTGGCAGTTTCTATTCTTTGTAATTTCAGTTGACTTCTTATGTAGGATTTGCTCACCACTGATATATTACAATACGTTTTGTATTTTCTCCTCTCTTTTAATTTTTTTTGTACTTTTTCTATTTTGTCCCTTAATATATCTAAAAAATATCTTTTTACAAAACTTAAACTTGCAAAGCTTAAAACTTATATACGTTATGGTAAATATGTATTGCAATGATAAATTATGCAGATATTTGTGAGACTATTAATTTAAATTTACATCAAGGCTTAATTGTTAGAAAAATGAAAAAATTGAATTGATTCCTTTCTCACTAGACTTGATTTGTCACATCCGTTCTATACCCCATCAATTGAAAACCATGTTTGCTTCTAGGTAAATATATTAAATAAATGTTTATAGCATTATGAATTACATATGTCTTGCAGTAAGTTTTCCCAATAGTAGATATCATCTCGAGTGATCGAGGCCACATGGAATATCCATGTAGGGAGACTCAGTATCATTTAAACACAAATATATTTTTTCTTGAAATGTGTTAGAAACTGATAAACCCTTCCCTGCACAAACATCTCTTTTACTTCTTTTTAATACTTATACAAAGCTAGTGGATCATTAGAATAATCCCCTGAGTGAGTTTAAACAATTATTTCAGAAACAGAGAAAAGAAACATCAGTGCAGCAGAGATTTATTTTTAACACTCTGACTTCAAGGTCAGAATCAATTTTTCTTTTGTACATAATGGTGATAGGAAGGTGAAGGCTGGAAATCAAAATCTATAAGCTTTTATTATAGTTTATGAAATAGTATTTTTAAGAGAAAAGAAACTTCTGTACGGGGATAGAATTGATTTCAATCTAGAGAAAATTTGAGTGTTGTATAGGGTATCATATAAGTAGTATAACTTAGTGATTATTCTTTGTTTCCTCATCTGCACAGTTGATTAAATAATACTTACCTCATAGAGTTTTGTGCAATTTTCAAATTTTTAAAAAGTCATCACTGTTAACTAACTTTTGAATACCTCTAGCATGGACTTATGATCACGAGGTACTCAGATTGACAAACTTTATAGTAACAGTTGGTAACTCTTCTCCGATCATTGCAAAATATTTTAGCTTGAAACCTAATCCCATAATAACATTTAAAATGGAAATTGTTTGGGGAATTCCAAAGAAGCAAATGGCCTCAGATAAGCAAGAAAAGTTATTTGAGGGAAGACAGAGAAATGTGAGGATTTTTGGAGAGTGTTGCGTTACTGGAAATAGGCCGTTGTCTTAAATCTTTGTGTTTATTAATCTCACACTGAATATCTTGAGGCCTTGGAAAATTTAGCACTTTTGAAGGGTATTATTATTTCTAATTTATGGGCAGTTATTGACATGGTCACACATCAGCTGAGGGTTAGATCTCAACCAGAAAATCAGTTTTGCCTAGATTTAGATGTGAAACTGGATAGTCGGGAGGAACTTTAAAGTTCCTTGAGGAAAGCCCTATATTTTAAAAACCCATAGAGAGGTGAAATGAACTAGCCAAGTTTATTTAGCTGCTTAGTTGAGAACAAGTGACTACAATTCTGGTGTCTTGAATTCTATGACATTGTATATTCAATTACATTGCGCTACCTAAACATGGTGGGGAATATATGCAATTTCTAAAACAATCAGTTCCCACATTTCTCCCTGCTACCACAGCATGCATTCCATCATACCCCACTCCATTACGTTTTGTGGCATTTATAGATTTATACGTGTAAAGATTGTTAATCTTCATTGTTAAGTTGTGTAACTGACTGATGCTTTTAAAATTTTAACAGATTTATTGAGGTATAGTTGGTATACAGTGAACTGTACATATTTAAATAGTACAATTTGATAAGTTTTAACAAATATATACATCTGTGAAACCACCATCACAATCAAGATCATAAAAACACTCAACACTTCTAAAAGTTTTCTCCTGCCCCTTTTTCGTTCTTCCAACTACTTCTTCATATTACCCCCACTCCCAGGCAGCCACTGATCTGTTTTCTGTCACTATATATTTGCATTTTCTAGAATTATATATAAATGGAATCATACATTATGTACTCTTTTTATTATCTGGCTTCTTTCACTCAGCTTAATTATTTTGAGATCCATCAATGTTGTTGCCTTTATAAATAATTCATTGATTTTTATTGTTACTGTTGCTGAGTAATATTCCGTTATATAGATATAACAAATTTACTTTATCCATTCACCTGTTAATGGATACATTTGGGTTTTGGATTGTTGTTGGGTTTTACTTTTTTTCATTCTTACAAATAAAGTTGCTGTGAACATCTGTATTCAAGTCTTTGTGTACACATGTGAGTTTACTACTCTTGAGTAAATAACTAGGAGCAGAATGGCTGGTCATATGGTAGGTGTATGTGCTTTGAACTTCTTTTGAAAGTGAGGGTGCCATTTTGAATTCTCATCAGTGGTAGGAGTTCCAGTGATTCCACATTCTTGCCAACATTTAATATAGGCAGTTTTTAGTATTTTAGTTTTAAGTATTTTAAATAGTTTAGTTTTTAAGTATTTAGTTTTAAGTATTCTAAAAGATATATCATAGTATCTCGGTGTGATTTTAATTTGCATTGTAGACCATTTTTTCATGTGCTTATTTGCCATCCATATGTGTTTTCAAAGACGAAAATTTTTATTATGGGGTTTTCTCTTTTTTCTCTTATGTATTTCATTGATTTCTACTCTGTTTTATTATTATTGTTTCCATTTCTGCAGAGTTTGATTTAATTTGCTTTTGTTTGTTTCTTGCGGTAAAAACTGACGATGTTTGGCACCTTGCTTCATTGCTGATATAGGCATTTTATGCTAAAAAAGTTGCCCTCTAATCATTTCCTTAGCTGCAGCCACATAACTTGATGTTTTGTTTTGATTTTCGTACACGTAAAAATAATTTTAATTATTTTTCTGATTTCTTATTTGTTGCATAGGTTATTTGAAAATATAATATTTGGGGATTTTCCAGATATCTTGCTGTAATTGACTTATAATTGAATTCCATTGTGGTCAGAAAACATACTTGGTATGATTTGAATTGTTCCAAATTTGATGATACTCTTTTATGGCCCAGAATAGGTTCTATTTCAGTTCATCCTTCTGTGTTCACTTGAAAAGAATGCATATTATTCTCTCATAAGATGAAATGTTCTACAAATGTCAATTAGATTAATTTGGTTATTGTGGTATTCAAAACTTTTACATCGTTTCTGATTTCCTATTTTTTTCTGTAAAAGGGTTATTTAGCATTGTTTCTGAAACACACACAAATCTGCTGTCATTCTCATCTTAGCTCCTTTACTTGTAATGTGTCTCATTTTCTGGCTGTTTTTAAAATTTTCCCATTGTGATGTTCTTTGCTTTAGTTGTTGCCAAGTTTCTTGTGTTGACTTTTGTTGAATTTTTGGATTAATAGTATCCATCATTTTTAAAAGAAAGTTTGGTTATTACTTTTTCAAATATTTTGTTTTCTTCACCCTTTCTCTCCTTCGGGAATCTCAAATACATTTGTATAAATTTGTTTTAATTTGTCCCAAAGCTCAGTGGTATATTTTCTTAAGATTTTATGCAGTCTTTTATCTTTCTGTGTTTCATTTTAGATAGTCTCTCTTGGTATGTCTTCAAGTTCATTCATTTTTTCTTCTGCTATATTCTGCCTTTAGTCCCGCTATATTTTTCATGTCATTTGTTGTAGTTTTCATTAATAAATTTTTTTTAGCTTCTTGAACACATTGGCTACTAATTTTATCACCTGTGTCATTTCTGGTTCAGTTTAGATTGATTCATTTTTCTCCTCATTATGTGTTGTATTTATTGCTTCTTTGATAATTTTTTGATCTCAAACATGAGAATTTTTACTTTATATAGATATTTGCATATTCACATAAATTCATATAAATATTCTTGAACTTTGTTCCAGAATGCAGTTAAGCAACTTCTTAAGAGTCTGACCCTTTTTGGTATTAATTTTAATCTTTGTTTTGTAATACTAGAGCAGCCTTTTGTCAATGGCTAATTTTACCTCACCACTGATACAAAATCCTACTGATTACTCTGATGCCCCATGATTTATAAGGTTTCCTACTCTGCCCAGTGGGAACATGAACTATTACTAGCCTTGTGTGAGTTTTGGTTATCATTTACTCTAATTCTTTTGGGTTGTTCTTTCCCTTGCTTTCATTATTTTTCTTAATTGTATGTACTCATCGATACTCAGCAGAACATTCAGAGGACTCTGTACATCTCCAGAGCTCTCTTTCTGTGCATACTCTCTCTCTTCTAGTACTATGCCCTGCCAGTTCTAGTCAGCTTGGCTTCTCCAGAATTGTAGCTCCATCTTCTCATGTTGGCAAGATAGCCAGATTCCTTTTGGAGCCCCCAACCTTGTACCACAGCCTGGAAATGCTCCAAGCATTAAGGTAGGGCGAATCATAGGGCTCACTTTGTTAGTTTCCCTCTTCTTAGGGATCACTGACCTTTCTTGCCTGATGTCCAGTACTTCTAAAATTGTTATTTTGTATATATTGTCCAATTTTAGTTGTTTCAGATGAGGGGGTCAATCTAGTTCCTGTTACTCCATCTTGGCCAGGAGTGGAAGTTTTTGATTTTAAAAAAATAATGCTCTATATTCTGGAATGGGATTGACACTTTATACTTCTCTAATAACACTCATCAAGTCGTATTATTGGATCTGTTGTATTGTAATTTCTCTCTCTCTCCAAGACTGTATGAAGTAGAATTCAGGGACAGTTTTCATATATTTCCTGCACCTATCAAATTGTCTGAATGAAGGAAGGCAATGTGAATAAATAAATGCATTAATTAAGTCATATATTTGTAACAGAACAAGAAAAGACAAAATAATGATTCCAAACTAATATTTTTGAAGGGATTTGGTACAATAAATTTTAGGGGTGATGTTCTTTTGGTGAGGACGATAACTTCCTGAGCTGTAATGGGCTTTTCCATTGATAAAGGCTGACTTTGCATCCACATGTGTATTTGGGATAGAGCCTAGATTTATAAAAGTGAGAGAAAGAGATAGCTAAATGCTTTGATAAAAGTTAGAAGGTTTTTGAGTATTCACAGTAAGCTAGAGAGAGATCAAAGAAAACTGGAAACAGAGAGGAAGTAGGTGTGAGGAGAATATCCTCAAGAATCTTGCATAATTTATATATCTATCTAGAGACATGAAGAGTATGGAATTATCTGGGTGGAAATGACTGAAGACTTGGTAGCATCAGATATTTTGTTTTCTTTGCAAATTACACTAGGTTACATTAAAATGAACATGAAATTGTGCATTATACTTGAGCTGTCTCTTAGCATATTGAAGTGAGGGAAGAAGAGTTGTATCCACAATGGAGTGCGATGGACTGGCAAGAGGAGATGGCCTCTGTAGCTGCTGGGAGTAACATTTAGAAACAGATGGGAATATAGCAACAGGTACAGTTGGATTGACATGGGTGAAGCATAAGCTTTCTCAAAAACCCCTAGATGGCTGAGAGTTTTACAGAGTACACACATATGCATTGCATATTTATTGATAATAATAATGACAGCAATTATAGTAATTTTCATTATAATCATAATATAAATGAAATTAAAATACTAAATCAGTGACCACTTACTAAGCCAATCCAGCATAAGTGTTTGAAACATTCTTTTTCAAAATATTGACCTTAAAATATTATGCATTTCTTTCACTGTGACAATTTTTCAATATTTCTAGAATTCTTTTACTGAAATTATTTTTGGTATAATTTTATCCACATAAGAAATTATTTAAAAAAATATTTAGATGAAAAGAGTTGAAATTCGTCACTGCTTTATTTTCTTTCTGCATAGGCACTTCTCATGGACTATAGAAGTGAACATATTCTCTTTAGTACTTCAAGGGCCTATCACCAAGTGACCACAAAATATGAATGAAACTTCATTAATGTTGGGTTTTGTCTTTAAAAAATCACAGGTATTTTTCAATTTATTCTATAGCAAGTTGGTGCATATTTGGACGTATGTAACAATGATTTAAATTACCCTTTAAACTAGGACATTATTGTTTTTCATGTTTTTTGTGTGTTTTTTTGGTGGGAAAGATTAGCCCTGAGCTAACATCTGAGTCCATCTTCCTCTACTTTATATGGAGGACGCCGCCACAGCATGGCTTGATAAGTGGTGCATAGGTCTGTGCCCGGGATCCGAACCTGTGAACCCCAGGCCGCCAAAGCAGAGTGCGTGAACTTAACTACTTTGCCACCAGGCAGCCCCTGTTTTTCATGTTTTTGAGTAAAACAATCTTCAGGCTTGCAGTAGGGTCTGTTTTCCTGTTTTCTGTGTATACCAACTAAGCAAGAACATTTGATCAACTTTTTATATATCAAGTTTTTAATACCTTAAATTATCAAATAATCGAGTATCATTTTCTAAATGCATGCATTTAGAAACTGCTCCCTTTAAGGATCCATGACATGGAAAATAACCGCCTTTTTCTTGTGAATTCACATGTTTCTTTGCAAGTTGCTATGTATTCTTTGCTGAGCATAATCAGGATTTTTGATATAGACTTCCAAAGTGAGAAATCCAAATGTGGGAAGGAGGGAGAGTGTGTGTGTTTTATTAAGATTTTTAGTTCTTACAAATTTTTTGTTGTGATTTATAGGAAGTATCACATAATTTTAAAATTGAACATTGTGCTCTTTTTAAAACAATTTTTGTTTTAAAAATGAGTATTTTCTTTAAACTTTATTCACTTTGAAGGAATAAACGATACTCTGGAGTTATAAAACTATTAATAAAATTTATAATCGTTCAAGAAAATATTCTAAAGGTACTGTCCTGCTTTCAGTGTTTCTGGGAGGATTTTTCTTGTAGGCCTACCTCACAGATTTGGTGATATATCTGAAGTGTTTTGATGCCTGAAATGTGAGTTTTAAAACCCACAACCTGACAGATATTGTACAGAAAATTTGAGGATTCTTACCTAACTCCAATAACAGATTTCCCCTAATCAAGGTTAATATTAAAAAACTACAGGAAGTCATATTTCTCCTGGGAGGGGCAACTTTTTATAACATTCCACTTTTAAGTTTAGCATATTCATTTTTATGTAGACAGTCTTATAGTTATGGAAACTGAGTATGAAAAAGTACAGAACTGGGAAATAAGGGAGATATAGATTGCTATCAGGCAACCAGTAATATTATCATTTACAAAATATTTTCTCTTCTTGATCAGTGTTTCTTATGTTGACAGCCATTCAATTATGCTTTTCTTCCTAAATTTCAATAGGTCCTTCATAGTGGTATTCAAAGAGAATTTTGAAAACTGTCACATTCTTAAGTAATTCATAGTAATTATATTTTGGCATCCCCTGAGTCACATAATTTGATTATATTTTATCCACACTTTAAAGTAATTTCTACTGTTTACCCATGTACAAATATAGCTAACTTGGCACAGATATCTCAAAGCATATTTTTTTCTCAACAGTAAAGCTGAATAGTCAAAGAAATGAGATAGTAAACTAGAAATAGTACTCCAAATAGTAATCTAAAATCTACACTCTCTAAAAAAGTAGATATCTCACTCCCTGACTTGCTAACAAACTCACTAATGGCACGGCTGCCAGCTCTTGATTTACTTCAAAGGAGAAGTGTAATGTTAGGAAAAAAAAAAAAAAAATGCACTCTACATATCAGAAGTTTCCTTGTAGAAATATATGCATAGAATTTTAAATAATTTCAATAAGTATTGTTAGTTTCAGAATAAGCAGAGTATTGTGATTCTGTACTACCTGATTTAAATTGAGGCCTGTGGGAATTTGATGGTGTTGGAAAAGGATGTTATTTTTTTTATTTATTTTTTTTTGTGAGGAAGACCAGCCCTGAGCTAACATCCGTTGCTAATCCTCCTCTTTTTGCTGAGGAAGACTGGCCCTGGGCTAACATCTGTGCCCATCTTCCTCTACTTTATATGGGATGCCGCCACGGCATCTCTGACAAGCAGTGCGTCGGCGGGCGCTCGGGATCCGAACCCGCGAACCTCGGGCTGCTAAGCGCGGACTAAACCGCTGCGCCACTGGGCGGCCCCTGAAAAGGATGTTATTAAAGTTGAATGCATTTGTTATTTTCCACTCAGATGGAGTTCATTCACATTTAATAGGCAGTTAAAATCTATGTGTGTCCTTTTAAGGCAGGGGGCAGGTACATATAGGAAATTTTGTTTGCACGCCTTGAAAACTACGGAATATAATAAAGCAGAAGGAAGTACATGAGACTTATGTCAAGAAAGATTTCTTCTTCTTTTTTTTTTTTTGAGGGAGAAGGACTGTCACTGTGCCCTTTGTTGTAATGGATGAGACAAGATGGATAGTGAATAAAAAATAACTATTCTGTAGAATCCTGGCACTTTATATGCTTGATCCCATAGACAACCCAGAGTGTGTTGTTTAAAACAAGATTATAAATATCTTTTGGCTTGACTTTCTTTATCCTAGAAAAGATGTTCAAAAAAATCTGGTGATGATATGTAATTTCCAAAAATACATGAACATAACTATTTTTGAAAATGTATTTATGCATGTAAAATTATTATGTTGGATTTGCCTTTCTTCATGAAGATTTACAGCCTTGACTCATACAATAGTGACAGTAGACGATAGAAAAAAATAGAAGTCTAACAATGTGTTCTGGTTATCTATCACTGCATAAGAAACCACCCCAAAATTAGTTGCTTAAAACAACAATATATTATTATCTCTAACAGTTCCACAGGCCAACTAGACTCACACCTAGGTGGTTCTAACTGGGGTAGCTTATGCAGTTGCACTCAGTAGTGGCTGGGTAGAACTTCTGGAATGGCAGTGAGAGGAGCTCAGAGAACACTCTCCCATGACAGACATCTATTAAGCTAGCGACAATTAACAAAGTCACTCAAAGTGTCCAGACATTTGTTAAAGGGCTAACAACAAACTGAGAAAAACTTATTAAACAAAATCCATGGAGAGAGGGTAAGAACAATGGGAGGCCTTGGCATTTGATTTAGTGACTGTAATTATATCCCCACAGCTCTGCCTTGCAGAATTGCTATTCCAGTGAGTTCAGTGGCCAAGTTCTAATTTCCCTCTGCATCCTGGGGTGGAAGAGCTATTTGGAGTGATTTTGTTTGCCAGTGAACATTAGCAGATGTCATTTCACTTCTCTGTGCTTGGAAAGTTTATATCATGTGGCTGACAGTGGCTGTGTGGCTTCTAGTTCCCCACCTGCAACTCTTGCTAGGTTGAATGAATCTGAGCCAGGAAGCAGATGAAGTGAGAAGACCTACTTCCCACACAGCACTGTGTTTCAGGAGAGCTGCTCCAGAGGGTTTGGTAGGCAAGTGGCAGCTTCCATCACCTCCAGCTCTCTATGATTAAAGAACCATTCCAGGTAGATTCAGCAGCTGGTCAACACTGGCAGATCCCCTTCTCTGTGGCTCTAGGCTGTAGAAGCTCCAGACAGGGTGTTAGCAGCAGAGAGCAATACTAGTTCCCCAACTCCCTGCACATACATGTATGCATGCACACAGAAAGAGATCTTCCTCCATAGAGAGAATCCTGGTTGGGCAGCTGGTAAAAAGCAGGTTTCCTCCCACCCAACTCCTGCTTCGTAGCGCAGAGATCTGCCCAGAGGAGGATTGGAACAAGCCTCAAAGACTGGCAACGCCCTGCCCCTGCGGAGAGACTGGAATTCAATGTAGAACAATTTATGCCTGAGGACATTCTTGAAAACAATAGAGCAATCAGCTGGCCATTAGTGGGGGTTAGTATCTCAGTGGGATAAGCAGGAGCTTAATGTGGAGACCAAGGGAAAAGAGACTCAAATAGAGCACAGCTAAAATTGGACTCATCCTTAATTGTCAGGAAGACAGTGTGCATGCCAAAGTGTGGCCCTCTGAGGAAAATATCAAGGTTGTACACTACAGGAGAAATAGACTTCATTGAACTAGTCCAGACAAATCAATAAAGAAATAGACAAGCAAACATCAGCTAGAAGTCTGTGGAGATTAGTATTGAGAGTTGCTACACTATATTATCTAAAATGTCCACTGTCAACAAAAATTGAGGCATTCACAGAAACATGAAAATGTGACCCATACTCAGAAAGAAAAACAGGCAATAAAAATTACCTTTGAGGGTGTCCAGGTGTTGGACTTAGCAGACAGTGACTTCCAAAAATTACAAATGTGTTCAAAGAACAAAAGGAAAGCATGTTGAAACACATACAGGAAGGTATGATGGCAATGTTTCTTCAGTTTAATAATATTGATAAAGAGAAATTGTTTTTAAAAAATAAAAAGGAAATTCTTGAGTCAAAAGTACAACAATCAAAATATTTTATAGTGGGGCTCAACAGTAGATTAGAGCTGACAGAAAAAGAATCAGTGAAATTGAAGATAGATTGATAGATATTATGTAATATGAAGAGCAGAGAGAAAAAAATGAAGAAATAATTAACAGAGCTCAGAGAAACATGAACACCATTGAGCACACCAACATACTGTTAATGAGAGTATCAGAAGGAAGAGACCAAAAAGCAGAAAAAACATGCAAATAATGACTTAAAACTTCTCAAATTTGATAAAAAACGTTTGTCTATATTCAAGAAACTTAACAAAATCCAAGTAGAATAAACACAACATCCATACCTAGAAGCATCATATTCAAAATATTAAGAGAACAAAAAAATCTTGCAAGCAGCAAGAAAACAACAAAAAACTCATCACATACAAGGGAACCACAACAAGATTAATAGGGGACTTATTATCAAAAATAATGGAGGCCAAAAGTCAGTGGAATGACATAACCAAAGAACTAATAGAAACAATCTTTCACCCAAGAGTCTTATATCCAGTAAAACTCTCTTTCAAAAATAAAGAATAGAAACATAAACAAAAAGTGAGAGAATGCATTGCTGACAGACACTCCTCATGGAAAGTACAGAAGGAAGTTCTTCATGCTGAATCCAGGGAACTCCAGACACTAATTTGAATCCACACCATAAAACAAAGAGTGATGATGTTGGTAATTGTGCAGGCAATGATAAAATACAGTATAAATGTATATTTTTCTTCTTATTTAAAAATCTATTGCATAAACAGTATGGAATAAGTGTATTGTTGGGCAGTGCAGCATACAGAAATGTAATATATTTGACAATAATAGGACAAAGGAGGCTGGTGGCAACAAAACTGTTTCCTACCTGGAGTAAGGTAATGACACCAGATAGTAACTTGGAATCTACGGTCAGAGATGAAGAGAACCAGAAATAGTAATTAAGAACATTAATATAAGAAACTCTATAAATATATACTTGTTTTTCTTCTCTGTCAGCTTCTTTAAAAATACATAAAATATAAATACAGTGTTAAGTATAACAGTGTATTTTTATGTTTGTAATGTATATAAGTGAGAAGTGTATAACAATAAAAGCACAAAATGGGCAGAAAAGAATGGAGCTATATGGGCAATAAAGTTTCTATATTTTATTGGAATTTAGTATAAATCTGAGGTAGATACTGAGAAGGTAAGATGCATATTGCAAGCCCTAGAGCAGTCATTTATAAATAGCTAAAAAGATGTTATTAAATTATTAAAGGAATCAAAATGTTACAATAGAAAATATTCACTTATTTGAAAAGAAGGCAGTAAGAAGAAACAGAGGAACAAATAAAATGTGAGACATATAGAAGAAATAAAACAAAATGACAGATGTAAATCCATTCTTACCAATAATAGCATCAAAGATGAATGAATTGAGCAATCCAATCAAAAGGCAGAGATCGTGAAACCGGATAAAAATAAAAATCCACTACACTTACATGCTAAATTAGGAGATACATTTTGATTCAAATTACAAATAGATTGAAAGGAAAATGATGGAAAAAATATAAACATCATTAAAAAAAAAACCATAAGAGAGTTGGAGTGACTATGTGAAGCTCAGCTAAAATTGACTTTAAAACAAAACAAAATGTTCCCAGAGACGAGGGACATTTTAGAATTACAAATGAAACAAAAATGGCAGAAGTGAAGGGAGAAATAAGACAGTTCAACAAAAGTATTTGAAGACTTCAATATTTCACTATTGAAAATGGATAGAGCAGTGAGATGATCAACGAGAATAAAGGAGAGTATAAACTATGCCTAAAAGACGTTTATAAAACTCTATGCCCACCAATCCTAGAATATACATTCTTCTCAAAAATACATGAAACATTTGCCAGGATAGACAATATGCTAGAATATAATCCAAGCTTCAATAAATTTAAAAAGTTTGAAATCATACAAAGTATGTTCTCTGACCATAATAGAATGAAATTAGAAATCAATAACCAAAGAAAATTTGGGAAAGTCAAAATTAAATAGCATACACCTAAATACCAAATGGGTCAAAGAAAATATCCCAAGGGAAATTAAGAAAAAGATCTCTGAGAAGAACAAAAATGAAAGTACACATATCAGAGCTCATGGAATTCAGCAGTGCTTAAAGAAAATTTACATCTGTGAATACCTACATTAAAAAAGATCTCAAATCAGTGACCTGACATTTCACTTTGAGACAGAGAAAATCATAGTAAACTAAATCCAAGTAAGCATAAGGAAGGACACAACGGAGATTATAGTGGAGATAAAGTATAGAATAGGAATACAATACAGAAAAATCAATAAAACCGAAAGTTGTTCTTTGAAAAGATCAGTAAAATAGACAGTTCATGCGCTAGATTGACTAACAAAAAGGGAAGACTCAAATTATTACAATCAGGAATGAAAGAGGGAACATAACTATCAAAAGTAAAAATCAGTTATTAGGGAATACTATGAGCAAGCAGATGCAAACAAATATAGTTTGATAAAGTGGACAAATTCGTTAAAAGACACCCTGGAGCTGACAAAGAGAAAGGAAATCTGGATTGACCTATAACAAGTCAAAAGATTGAATTTAGTAATTAAATAATGTATACATAAGGAAAAGCACAGGCTCAAATGGCTTCACGGTAAATTCTACCAGACATTTGGAGAAAAATTAATTGTAATTTCTTAGAAACTCTTCCAAAAAATAGAAGTGGTGGGAATACTTCCCACCTTACTCTGAGGCCAGCATTATCCTGATACCAAAACCAAAGGGATCAGTAGAAAAAAAAACAATAGGCCATGTGCTTTATGAATATAGATGCAAAATTCCTCAACGACAAAATACGAACAAACTGACTCCAACAATGTATAAAAAGGAACCAAAGGCACATGTGTTTGTGATGACCAAGTGGGATTTATCCCAGGAATGCAAATTTAAAATCCAGAAATCAATCAATATAATACACCATATCAATAGAATGAAGGACAAAAATACACATGATCATCTCAATAGACACAGAGAAAGCTTTGACAAAACCCAACACCCTTTCACAATAAAAACACTCAACAAACTTGGAATGACGGGAACTTCCTCAAAATGATAAAGAACATTTGAAGAACACCTGTACCTAACAGCATACTTAATGGTGAAAGACTGAACACTTTCCCATTATTACCAGCAAATAGAAGTGGCATGGGCAGAGGTCACACATGCCGCTTCTGTTTAACACTGTACTAGACATTGTGGCCAGGGTGATTTGGCAAGAAAACAAAAAGCATTGAGATTGGAAAAAAAGAAGTAAAACTCTATTTGCCGATGACCTTATATTGTGTATAAAATGTCCTAAAGAATCTACTAAAAACCTATTAGAAGTAATAAATGACTCAGCAAAGTTGCAGGTTAGAAGATCAATATACAAAAAACAAATTGTGCTTCTAAACACTAGCAATGAACAAATTGAAAATGAAATTAATAACAGTTCTGTTTACATTATCCTCAAAAAGAATATAGTATTTAGGGATAAATTTAACCATGAGTGGAAGACTTGTACACTAAATACTACAAAACATTGCTGAGAAAAATTAAGATCTAAATAAATGAAAAGATAGCCCATGTTCATAGACTGGAAGACTTAATATTGTTAGGGTGGCAGTATCCCCCAAAGAAGTCTACAGATGCAATGCAATTTTTATAAAAATATTGAGCCTCATTTATTTTCAAGAACTGACAAGCTGAACCTAAAGTTAATAGGGAATTGCATGGGATCCAGAGTAATCAAAATAATCTTGAAAAAAGAACAAATTTGGAGGACTCAAATGTCCAAATTTCAAAACTTATTACAAAGCTATAGTAATCAAGAGCACTGCCATGAGTGTAGACATATATGTCACTGGAATTGAATTGAGAATCCAAAAATAAGCCCTCACATTTCGGTCAATTGATTTTGACAAGGGTACCAAGACAATCCAATTGGAAAAGAATTGTCTTTTTGATTAATGGTGCTGGGATAACTGGATATCCAAATACAAAATAATAAAGTTTGATCCCTACTTCATACCATATGCAAAGATTAAAAGGATCATAGAACAAAACATAAGAACTAAAACTCTTCCAAGAAAACATAACAGTAAATCTTGATGACATTGCGTTAGGTAATGTTTTCTTAGATAAGACACCAAATGCAAAAATGACAGAAGAGAAAATAGGTAAATTGATCTTCATCAGAATTAAAAACTTCTGTGCTTAAAGTCACCATCGAGTAAGTTAAAAGACAACCCAAAGAATGAGGAAAAAAGATTTGCAAACCTTTATCTGATAGGGGACTTGTGTCCAGACTATATAAAACGTCTTTACAACTCAGAAAAAAGACAAAAAAGTCCAATTAAAAATGAGAAATGATATGAATAGATATTTCTCCAAAGAAGATATGCAAATGGCCAATAAATTTGTGAAAAGATGGTCAACATAATTATTAATAGGGAAATGCTTTGGGAACCATGAAATGCCACTTCGCATCCCCTAGATTTGTCTATAATGAAAAGAAAGGCAATAACAAGTGTTGGTGGAGATGAGGAGATATTGAATCACTTACATATTGTTTGTGGAAATTTAAAATAGTTCAGCTGCTTTGGAAAACAGTTTGGAAGTTTCTCCAAATATTAAACATGAATAGTAAACATTTTACTCCTAGGAATATATCGAAGAGTTAAAAACAGGTGTTCAAAACTTGAACAAAAATGTTCATAGCAGCATATTCACAATAGCCAAAAGGTGTGCAACAACCCAAATGTCCATCAACTGAATAATGGATGAATATAAATGTGGTATATTCAAACAATGGAATATTATTCAGTCATAAGAAAGAATGAAGTATTGATAGATGCTACCACATGTTGTCTGAATCCTTTTGTATGGAGACACAAAGTAAATTTGTGGTTTCCTAAAGCTGAGAGTAGATGGAGGAATGGGGAGTAGCTGCTAATTGGTATGAGGTTCCTTTGCAGGGTGATGAAATTATTCTAAAATTAGATTGTGGTGATTGTGCACAACTCTGTGACTATGCTAAAATCCCTTGAACTGCACATTTTAGGTAAGCATTTTATGGTTTGTGAATCATATCTCATTACCTTCTGGGGTCAGCACACAAATCTGCTGAGCTCGGTGTCCAGAATCACTGAGTCACCAAAGAAAAGCAGTTGGGCCAAAAGCAGTCAGCTGCCACAGCTCGTACACCAGCAGCCAGGGAGGGAGAGCCATGCGGAATCCAGTGTTGAATATAGAAGATCCAGTTACATCATTTTATATAGCATTTCCTCTTCTGGTATTGCATTTTTGAAAATGAGATGCTTGCACTGCTGTCAAGAAAGACCTGTGCTTTGGGGTCTCAAAAGGAGATGGATGGGCATCAGAAAGGATGGCTGAATGCCCTCTAATTGGATCATTCAGCATTGAACAGAATCAACCTTTTCACAGTTAGATAAGCTTTCAGAGTTTTATAGCTGAATTGTAAAACTGGATTAGAATCTGTAACGTGAAACATGTCTTCTGTCATTAGACTTCACCACCACCCTCCTCCCATTTCTAATTTGTTTCCAGACTTGAAGGGAGCTGTGGCAGATTGGTAATCCACTTAGCAGTTTAAAAACAATAAGAGAAAGGTGGGGGGGGAAGCAGTGGCTAGGGCTGGAGACATATGAAGGCTAGTTTAGGCTGGATGTCCAAGATGGTTGACTCACATGGCTGATCGCTGATGCCATCTGTCAGCTGGAAACAGCTGTGGCTCTCAACCAGAACACATACACACGGCCTCTATATTTAGCTGGGGCTTCTCACGTGACACACATACCAATCTATCTGCATGCTTACCTCTCAGCAAAGCGTCCACACGCGTTCACCTTTGGTATGGTTCAGTCAATCTCAGTCTCCATCTCTCTTTCTCTCCCCACCCTCCTATCCCTGATGATTCCCAGTACCATACAAAGAAACTCTAGAACAAAACCAAATATTTTCTTATTCTGCACTCCAGCTATTGCCTCATCTTTCTCCTGATTGCAGCTACTTTTCAAATGTGTCTTATAAATTAATTTTGTGTTTTTATCTAAGCATAGCATAACTCTTAGTAGTAAAGCCTCTGGAATCTGACCACCTGTGATTATTATAACAGGTACAGAACTCACAGAGTTTTTTCTTCTGATCCTTACGTTGCTTTTTTTCTTTTTATTGTCTTATATCAATGGTCAGAAACACAAGTACTGTGTTAAAAAATAATAAGTATCATCTTTGACTTTTTCCTGATTTTAAAGAGAATGTATCTCAAGTTTGTTAATTAAGCATGATTCTTGCTGTAGACTTTTCAAATATAACTATTTATCATTCAGTACATTCTCCTTGATTCAAATTATTAGAATTCTACAATGGATATAGTTACATTTCTTCTTTAAAGTCTAATATGGAGAACTACATTTATAAATTTCATAACATTGAAACTACAGAATTTATGATGCATTCCTGAGAAAAACTCGATCTGAAAATGTTTCTTAAATATTATCATTGACTTGGCTTAACTAAGATATGATTTCTATGTTTATGGGCGAAGTAAGCCTATAATTTTATTTTCTTTTAAAATCCTTAAAGTGTTCTGGAACCAAGGTTGTATACTAGCCATGTAAAATGAATTGTCAGCCTCCCGTTTTAAATATGATTTATTTCTGTCCCTTACTTATTTTTTCACATACTATATATCTTGTTTCATTTTTGCTCATTTACTGCCTTACATCATACGATAAAATATCTTCTGCTAGTGAAAGCTTAAATAACTTATTTTTCTTGTTCTCATTCTTACACCTAAAATATTAAGAAACTATCCAAACATATATTTATGTTTTCCTAACAATTTTATTGTACCACTTCTATATCTGTCTCTACACATACTTTGTCACACTCACAAATTCTTATGGTGTCTATACCCACTCACCTCATGTGTTCTCCATTAAATGAGGTCCATGTCAGGACCAGGACATTATAGGATTTTTATTTTTTAATTTTTTAAGTTGGTAGGGATAAATTGAATGATTTTAAAAGAGGAGTAATATAAACACATTTGTGTTTTAGAAAGTTCAAACTTATGGCAATGTTATAGATTATTTCAGATGATTAAAAGAAACTCAAATCAAGGATTTGTGGCATAAGATTTTTCTAACAGTCAAGGCAAAATAATGGTAGAAGCCTCAATTAAGGCAGTGGGAGATGGTGTGGAAAAGAGAAATGTTTAGAGCAAGATTGTGGAAGAGTTGGAGATGGTTGCAGTGTTGAATGATATGGTGGTACCAGAAAGCCGGTTTAAAATCTTTCTTTGTCCTTTTTCCTTCACTTCATTACTATCTTTTTTTTTACTCCCTCACGCCCCTCCCACTTTCCCTGCCACACACACATATACACTCATACACATACACACATTTGGTTTTGACATTTTTCATCCTCAATTATCAGGATGGAAAATCCATCTTGCCTTTTGCTTTAGTATGTATGACTCTGGTTCCAAACATGAGCCATATTAGGAAGTTATCTTAGTAGACATTAAGGAACAAGAATTTGTTTCCTGAGACATACTTTTTTTGGTAAGGCCTTATATTCCCATCATCTGCTTTTGTCAAATGCTAAGATAGCTACATCTGCAACCAATCAAAACTCTCCCCATTGCCTGAATTCCAGCCAATAGCAGTTTGACAGAGACATATTGTCCCCAGATTGGGTATTAAGGGTGGCAGCCTCCGAACGTGAGCCCCCACTCCACTATCTATGAGAGCCAATAAGAAATTGGGTAAATCAACAATCAAGCTAGAGGCTTGACCTCTGTGTGCTATCAATAGGGCACTGACCTTTGATTCATTTCCTGGCTCCTCTCAGAGATTTTCTGCAAGGCCTGAAATGGTTGCGGCAATGATCTATCAGGAAGCATTTGGGAGAAGCCTGTGGCAGCTCAGAGCTGGATGATGTTGATCAGAAGCTTATTTGTTGTTTTAGCAAGTATCCTTTTTCTTAAAAATATTACTCTGATTTTGGTTAAAACTTTATATTTCACCCAACATATAGAAGTGAAAGTTAATCCACATAAAGAGAAGCTAACTTCTCAAAAAGAAGTGTCTTTTCTAGGGGTTAGGAAGCACTGTGGAGAGTGAAGACAAGAAAGACTGTTAATGGGAAAAGGTCTCTTCGTATGAACAATAAATCATGATTATGGCCATACTGTTAGCTATTATTAAGTGAAAAATTATACATTTTCAATTCTGTATATCCCAAATGCATATCACCAGGTGTGCCAATACACAAAATTTCTAATCCTTACATCAAGCTGATAAATTAGTTGATAATGTCCCTGTTTTGTGGCTACAGAAAACTAAAGATATGAAGATTAGTTTGTCTAAGGCCTCAAAGCTAGAAAATAGCAAGATTCTGCAATGCACGTTCTTTCTCTACACCCCACTGTCTCCCCAAGTGAGGTTAAGCGCATTCTGAGAAATGTATTGAAAATACATGCACCTTCAAAGATTACTGTTCAATTCCTGCTACCATATGGTATTGTTTTGATTGCCTTTTCTCCATTTTATTCTTTTATACTTCAAATAAATTCCGGTATCTTTTGTTTTGGCAATTTTATTACCTCTTATATGCCAGTTATAATAGAAACTTGCTACTACAATGAGAGGGAAGAATAGAAAGGTTAAAGTAAAAATTAGGAATTAATGTTCCCCCATATTAACTGATTTTGTGCCAGCCTTACAGCAAAGCCATTCATATCACATAGCATTCCCTTAAGTGAATTATAATATTTGAGTTTTAGTTTTTGTTTGAAAATGACCACTCTTCTGGAGTTAGCATCTGATCCTGCCAGCCATTTAGACAGGAAGAAAAGAAGATAGCAAATTATACTGCCACAACTTGAAGAGTCCCTCAAGAGAAAGGAGAAGGGTCAACACTTGTATAAAACCTCCCAGACATCTGCAGGAACACACTTGGTTTTAGGTGAAGTTGTGGTCCTTAATGTTTTTTATTATTGTAGCCAATGAGTATCACCTTAAATTGTATCCCCCCCTTTTGATTTTTAAAGTGCTGAATTTTATCAATTTGCCATCTTCACTGAAGTGTCAGCAAACCAAGAGAGAATACTTGTTTGGGATTTGTGAGAAAATGGCTTTAATCTCTTTTCGGGAAAAGAGCTATTACCATAGAGGCTGAATTTGTACTAACCAAAATGTTATAGTAGAAAGTACGATATACACACATTACCTTTAGTAGTAAGGCTATTACTGGGTTCTAGTTGCTATGACCATTTTTTTTGGATTTATTTATTGTGGAAAAAAGCACATAACGTGAGATCTATACTCAGTAAATTTTTGAGTGTACAGTACACTATTATTAACTTTAAGCACAGTGTTGTACAGCGGCTATCTACAACTTTTTCATCTTCCATGACCGAAACTTTATACCCATTGAATAACAGTTTCCATTTCCTCCTCTCCACAGCCCCTGGCAACCACTATTCTTTCTGCATTGATGAATTTGACTACTTTAGATGCCTCATATAAGTGGCATCACACAGTATTTGTCCTTGACTGGTTTATTTCACTTAGCATAATGTCCTCAAGATTCATATTGTAGCATGTGACAGGATTTTCTTTTTATGGCTGAATAACATTCCATTGTATGTGAGTGCCATATTTTCTTTATCCATCCATCTGCTGATGGACATTTAGATTTTTTCCACCTCTTGGCTATTGTGAATAATACTACAATGAACATGAGAGTGCAGATGTCTCTTCAAGATCCTCATTTCACTTATTTAGAATAAACACCTAGAAGTGGGATTGCTGGATCATATGGCAGTTCTATTTTTAATTTTTTGGGAAACATCCATTCTGCTTTCCATAGAGGCTTTGCCATCTTACATTCACATCAACAGTGCACAAAGGTTCCAAATTCTCCACGTCCTTGCCAACACTTTTTCTTTTCTGTTTTTTTGATAGTGGCCATCATAACAGGAGTGAGGCGATATATCTGTAGTTTTGATTTGCATTTCCCTGATGATTAGTGATGTTGAGAAATGTTTCACATACTTTTGGGCCACTTGCTGTCTATGGAGAAATGTCTATTCAAGTCCATTGCCTGTTTGAAATCAGATTATTTTTTGCTATTGAGTTGTAGGAGTTCCTTATATAGTGTGGAAACTAATCCCCTTTAAGCTATATGGTTTGAAAATATCTTCTCCATTTCATAGGTTGCTTTTTCACTCTGTTGATTTATTTTGCTGTGCAGAATCTTTCTAATTTCATGTAGTTTCACTTGTATTTTTGCTTTTGCTATCTGCACTTTTGGTGTCATATCCAAGAAATCATTGGCAAGACTAATGTCGTGAAGATGTTCCCCTATATTTCTTTGAGGAGTTTTGTAGGTCCAGGTCTTTTGTTTATGTCTTTATTCCATTTTGCGTTGATTTTTGTGTGTGGTGTAAAATAAGAGTCCAATTTCATTCTTTTACATGTGGATATCCAGTTTTCCCAATGCCACGTGTAGAAGAGAATGTCTTTCCCCATTGTTTATTCCTGGCACCCTTGTGGAAGATCAGTTTAATGTATATCCATGGGTTTGTTTCTGGGCTATTTTCCATTGGTCTGTATGTCTGTGTCATACTGTTTTGATTACTGCGTCTCTGTAATATGTTTTGAAATCAGGAAGTGTGAGGCCCCTAGTTTTGTTCTTTCTCATGATTGTTTTGGCTATTCAGGGTCCTTTGTGGTACCATATAAATTTTAGAAATTTTTCTATGTCTGTTAAAAATACCATTGGGATTTTGATAGGGATTGCATTGAATCTGTAGATGGCTTTGGGTAGTATGGACATTTTAACAATATTAAGCTTCCAATCCATGGATGTGGGATGTATTTCCATTTTGTATCTTCTTTAATTTCTTTTAGCAAAGTTTTGCAGTTTTCAGTGTGCAAGTCTTTCACCTCCTTTGTTATGTTTATTCCTAAGTATTTTATTCTTTTTGATACTCTTGTAAAGATTTTCTTAATTTCTTTTTTGGGTTATTCATTTAGTGGATAGAAGTGCAATTTTTTTGTTGATTTTGTATTCTACAACTTTATTGAATTAGTTTTAACTTTTTTAATGGAATATTAGGTTTTTCTACTTAGAAGATCATGCCATCTGCAAACAGATGTTACTTCTTCCTTTCCAATTTGGATGCCTTTTATTTCTTTTTCTTGCCTAATTGCTCTGGCTAGGACTTCCAGTACTGTGTTGAATGGAAGTGGTGAGAATGAACATCCTTGCCTTGTTCCCAATCTTAGAGGAAAAGCATTCATTTTTTCACCATTGAATATGATATCTATGAGCTTTTCACATATAGCCCTTATTATGTTGAGGTAATTTTCTTCTCTTCCTGGTTTGTTGAGTGTTTTTCATCACAAATAGGTGTTGAATTTTGTTGAATGCATTTTGTGCATGTACTGAGATGATCACGTGATTTTTATCCTTCATTCTGTATACTATATACTAGTTTTACTATTTTCTATTAATTTCGCTTTACTAAGAATGAGGATAGGTAGGTAATATCACTAGTGGCCATGGAAATGGAAGACATAAGATGTGAAGTAAGAAAAAATGATATAGGGAACAATATAAAATGTGATGTACTATAGAAAAGAATACTTTTGGGCAAGGCTGTCTTGATTCAACTGGTGACTCTACTATCATATGAGTCTGGGTTTGGTCAAAAAACAAAACTCTATAAATATTATGGGAATAAGATGTTTATTGGAAGATAGAGCTTATGGTAGATGGTAAAAATTGCCAGAAATTCTTCCACTCATCTATCTCTGCCCTCTCATGTTAACTCTGAGCTTGGCCATTTGAGTTAATAAATTCAGCCTACCTTTTGTGGAAGTGGAGTTTCTTTGTTGTAGTATATTCCTTCAATTTACTTATATTTGTTTATGCCCCAGGGTATCATTTGAATGTTGAGTCTTTGTACTACGGCAGACGTGAGTTCTTTAACCAATTTAGTTGTTAGAGTAGAGAACTAGCCTTGCCACCAATAGCCCTGTGTTTTGCAATGGTGTCCATCAGCACTCCCTCTTCCATAGAACAAAACAAGTGGTAATATTAAAAGTAAACTAATTCATAGATGGTTCTGCAAGGCTAGAGTTAAATATACTCTAATGTTAGTTGACCTTAAGCCTTGAAGTTTCTTTGATAATACTTTGACATTGTGCTTATTAAAGATAATTTAATAATACTTAAGTGGCAAGAGATTTTTGGATAGAACATCATTTCAGAAGGGCTGTGCAAGTGTTCTGAAGAATCATTGTACCTGAAAGCTGTCAAGTAGCCCACACAAGTATATCAGAACCTCTCACTTTTGGATGATATAGCTAGACTGTGTCAATTATTTCCACTAAAATTGGAGAGCTTGCTTTTATTCATTAATTTATATCTTCATTTAACAGATAATACTATGTTTAAGGCATTCTGTTAGGCTCTGTGGTAGATATAAATACAAATCAGACATAGAAAATTCCTTTAATAATAGGGGAATGGTATCTATGCAAAAATTACTCTTATACAAGATAGAAAAATATCATTTGCTTGAGAAGAATGAGAGGTTGGAGGAAGGTGACCACTTACCACTTGGGGGATCTTGAATGCTTTAACGGAGAATGCAACATCTGAGCTGGGCTTTAAATATTGGAGAGAATTTATTTTTTAAGCAAGAGAGACAAAACAAGGAATTCCTAAGCAGAGAAAAGAACATGATGAGTGTTAGGCAGGTAAGCCTGGAGTATGTATGGGGAATAGTAAATAATTCCATAAATCCAAATGTAAGGTTTTTGAAAGGAAATATGGGAGGATATACTTTAGGTTGAAATCTGAAATTTCAAGATTTTGAATTCAAATTTAAGATGTTATTGTATGGTGAAAGTAGGATGCTGAGCACTGGGATGCTGGCTCAACACTAATTTGTTGCTATGCTCTCAGGAATTTTGCAAAATAGCTAGGTCTCAGTTTTGTGTAAAATGAGGCAGACTGATCTAAAAAATCTTTAAATTCCCTTCCAGATCTAAAAGTATGATTATTACTTTTACTCAGTAAATAACTGGGAACTAATTAAAAATCCAAGAATGATATGACCAAACCTGTGATTAAGGAAGTCATTTATTTTAAACCGTTTAGAAGAATTTAGGAGTGGGTTTGCGCACGATCAGGAATTTCACATAGTAAGAAGAGCAACGTTCTGTGTAAAATACAAGATGACCAAGAAAGAATGAACGAGAGGGATGGGTGGATAAAATAGAAAATACAGGCAAAGAAATGGGAGAATACTTCAATAGTACTTATGTGTCAAAAAGGGGAATCTGATAAATATCTCTTTTTAAAACGCCCATGTTCATTTTAAATATTTCACTATCATGTCTTGGTATTTACTATTCTTCATGATTTAAACTTTTAAAAGAACTGTTACTGCTTTTTGTGCAAAGCATGTTAAAAATAAATTGTTTCTAATAAAAGAGATACTGTTATTGAGAAGACAGGTGTGGGATATAACTATGGGTTTCAAACACTGAGGCACTTTTTGAAAGTCTTAGTTTTTTTTGAGTGCCTCATTGCCACCTCCATGGTGATGATTCTCCACAAAAGTTTGAACAAATATGCAAAATAGGGTAACTTAAGTGGAGTGTGTTTTACTAATAAAAATGATATAGTAGAAATATCAGTATAAGTGCATGTAGGGTTGCTGGATATTTTTCAGGAGATATCAGTGTGTCTTCATTCATACTTCTTATTAGTGTTATGTGACAAAAGAATTTAGCAGAAAATAAAAAATAAAAATATTTTAAAAATCATATATAATTAGTCTATGTAATGGACATATAGTCTAAATTCATAACTCATATTTAAAACTTTGGGAATAATTTCTTAAGTAGATACTGATTTTTTTTTAATCTCAAGCCAAAAAGTAATATTGACATGGTGATACTTAATATTGATTCTTATTATGTTAAAAGAGTAGTTCTCAAACCACAATCACGGGGAAGGCTTGTTAAAACATAGATTGCCAGGTAGCACTCCCAGAGTGCCTGATTCAGTAGGTCAGGGGTGGGGCCTGAGAATTTACATTGCTTGCAAGAGTTTTCTTTACTGACCTTTGCCACTAAAGACATTTAAATGCGGAAAGATCATAAGATGTAATAATTTCGCCTTATTGTAGGATGTAGTCATCCCCACCTTACCCCACCCCCCAATTAAGAAGTAGAAAAGTTCTGTCGTTGTATATTTTCTGGGCATTAGACATTAAAAAAAAAAAACATATGTATAATTTGGAGAACTTTCTGGGTTACCTAAAGACAAAGTTGTGTCACTTGTTCTATGGATATTTAAAATTTTAAATATTCTTCATGGGGCTTTACTGATTCTTTATAAATATGATAGAGTAAATCTGACCTTCAACACATAGTATTTACTTACACTGAATATTAGTATAAGTAGACAAAATTTTAATTCTAAATCCTTAAAACAAGTCTACATGCCAACATGGTGATAAAGCTCAGAGGACACATAGGTGATGTGTATTTTCATGTATTTACTTTCATTCTCTCCCACTTGGAAAAGTCCTTTGTTTCTTGAAAGATAAAGGATATCTTTCCCATTTTAATGTGTTAAAAGCAATATATTAAGAATATCATTCATTCTTATTGCTTTACTTTTTGTTCTATATTGCATTAGTAATTGGCTTGCTGTACAAAGGAAACCAATCAACATTCTGATTAACATATTTGGTATATTTTATCTCCAGTGTTTGGAATGTAGATAGCATCAGTTCCATGGTATATAGTTTTGATTTTATTAAAAATAGAAAAAATTATTTAAATAGAATTATGCTACTATGATTTTTATTTTTCAGTAAATAATATGGCCGCATGATTTAAAATTTAAAGGTTATAAATGGGTGATATAGCCCCTTTGCCTTCTATCAACCAATCACCTAGTTCTCATCCCCAGAGGTAAACAAGATTACCAGTTTCTTCTCTATCCTTTTACAAATATAGAAGTATTCTGACTATATAATCAAATCTAAATTACATTTTCCTAATTTTGCATGCTAGGCTATATTACAGACACTGTTCTGTACTCTTTTTCACTAAAAAAAAATATATCTTGGAGATCATTCCATATCAGTGCATAAGGAATTCCTTCAATCTTTCTTAGGACAGTATAGTATTTCATTGTCTAGATATACCATGATTTATTTAACCAATCTCTTATCAGTGGATATTTGGGTGACTTCTGATCTTTTGCTAATACAAACAGTGTCAAAATAAATTATCTTTTACTTATGCCATTTCACATTTGTGCATGTATATCTATATGATGAATTCCTAGAAGTGAATTTACTAGGTCAAAGACTGTGTATGCATTTTATACTTCTATACTCCAATCAATAATATATGTGAGTGCCTTTTTCCCCTTATACTTACGAACATAGCATGTCACCAAGCTTTCAGATCTTTGCCAATCTGATAGTTGAGAATGCCCTTTCAGTAGACTCTCAATTTTCATTCCTTTTGAGAGATTTAGCAACTCTTCATATGCTTAAGATATTTTTATTTCCTTTCCTGGAAACTATTTCCTTTGCTAATTTTTCTCTTACATAGTTAACCTTATGGATTTTTTTATTGTAGATCTTTATATAATAGGAAAATTACCACTTTGTGAAATAACGTTATTAGGGGACAGCTTATATTACTGTGTCAAAATACCCCCAAATAGACTGATTTAAATGAGCCAGAAGTATATTTTTTTCTCTCATTAGAGTTCACAGATCAACATAAGGCTTCCACTTATGGGCCCAAGGTGACAGCTCTAGTTATTATCCCCCGAGATCAAGAAGAATGGAGAGGTACAGAGTAGTCTACCCACAATGTTTGTTTTTTTGTGTTTTTTTTGTGTGTGGGGAAGACCAGCCCTGAGCTAACATCCGTTGCCAATCCTCCCCTTTTTGCTGAGGGAGACTGGCCCTGGGCTAACATCTGTGCCCATCTTCCTCCACTTTATATGGGGTGCCGCCACTGTATGGCTGACAGGCAGTGCGTCGGCGGGCTCCCGGGATCCGAACTCGCGAACCCTGGGCTGCCAAGCGCGGACTAAACCGCTGCACCACCAGGCAGCCCCTACCCACAATGTTTTTAAGGGCAAGAATCAAAGGTGGTATGCCTCACACTCAGTCAAACCCTATTGGCCAGAACTTTGATTAAGGCTGTTTCTAGATAGTCAGGAGTCTAGAAAATACAGCCTTTAGGTTGGTAGCCTTCTGCACAGTGAAACTAATACTATAGAATAAGGGCACACTGGCTTAGGGTGAAAATGATCAATTTGCCACAAGTGAGTTAAAAATATAATTTTTCCAATTAGTCCTTTTGCTCTTTGCTTATTGTGGATTGTATCTTGCAAAATGGTAGTTTATTTATATATTTGAATATATCAATCTTTTTATGATTTTTGGATATGGTGTCACCTTTAAAAGTACCTTTCTGATTCTGTGATTATCTTTTGAAAATCTTGTATCATTTCTTCTAGTAAATCGTGTGGGAGTGGTGGCAGCAATCCTTGCTGTTTCTGCCTCTTTTTCTCTGTCTTGTTTTTCCTCTTTTGTCGTTTGAAATTTACAATATTAAATTGTTAGTTTCATTGTCAGTCAAAATGCATGACACCAGAAATAACATTTATATTCTTTATCTTAGGCATTATATATGCACACACATTCTAGTCTTAAATATTTTTTAAGATCGATTCCATTAGTTTTATCATTCTTCATGGACAAGTTTCAAGATATGTTGAACTCCACTTGTTTGTTTGCTGCATTTATGTTCTGAATCTAAAAAGAACTGGTGGGGTATAAGGAAGCATATATGATAGCTTAGGGAAAGATCCAGGAAAGAGAGCTTGAAATGTTCATTAAATTGTATTAATAATTGAAATAAAGTAATATACTTTGTAAAAGGTGATTTAATGACTTGGAAAATTTAATTATGGTGATCTGATTAAATTAAAGTGTCAAAAAACATTGGTATCATCAGAATTGATTTGTGAGCACCATTGCAATTTTAGATTGAGGAAGCTACAACAGGAGATAAAATAATTTTGCCCTCCAGTAAAGAGTGAAAGGACTGAAGTTGCAATGCAAAAATATAGATCACAATCACCTGACACTGTGCTTTCCTAGTTCTCTCCCGGCTCCCCGCCTTCCGCTCTCCCTACCCCTCCATCCTTCGCTCCCTCTTCCACTCTCTCTTTTGCTTTTCCCTACTTATTTCCATCTCTTCCCCTATCTTCTCTTACATTTTGTGCTGATTCCCTACTTCTGTCATCCACTGATTTTTCTGATTTCAGAAATTAAGTTCTTTGATTTTTCTAGGTGTATGTCCGAACAGGAAGATTAGAGTGGCCGCCATCACAAATCTCATTACCACTCAAAAGAACACTTTTGACTCATTCCTGAAAGATCATGTTTGCTATTATATATACAATATAAATATATATATAATATAAATAAATATTTCATATATAAACATATATTTATATATTATATATAATATATAATTATATATTATATATAATTACATATATAATTATGTATTTATATAATTTTTAACATATATATGTTATTTTGACACAAGTCTGGTTGTAGCTAAATTATAACTTACTTTCTATGTCAGTTGACTTAATGTTAATCTTGGCTTTAAAGTCAACCAAAGTATTGTGTATTCCAATGTTTCACTTCTTTATGGATCAAGTGTTTGAAAATATAGTTTTTAATATTTAAATGTCAATCTTATGCTTATATTTTTATTGTGATGAAATATGTGTAAGATTTGCCATTTTAATCGTATAGTCAGTGACATTAAATACGTTCACATTGCTGTCCGACTATTATCATCATCCATTTCCAGAACTTTATCTTCCCGAACTGAAACTCTGTACCCATTAAACAATAAATTCCAAATACCTCCTCCACTAGACCCTGGTAACCACCATTCTACTTTCTGTCTCTATGAATTTGAGTACTCTAGGTGCTTCATAAAGGTGCAATCATACAGTATTTGCCTTTTTGTGACTGGCTTATTTCATTAAGCATAATGCTTTGAGGTTGATCCATTTTATAACATGTGTCAGAATTTCCTTCCTTAAGGAGGGAAGATGGTCCTTAAGGTCCACCTACGTTGTTGCAAATGGCAGGATTTCCTACCTTTTTATGGCTGAATAATATTGCATTGTGTATGTATACCACATTTTCTTTATCCATTCATCCATCAGTGGACATTTAGGTTGCTTCCACCTTTTGGGTGTTGTGAATAATGCTACTATGTACAAGGGCATACAAATATCTGTTCAAGTTTTTTCTTTAACTTCTTTTAGATATATGCCTAGAAGTAAAATCGGTGAATCATAAGTTAATACTATGTTTAATTTTTTGAAGAACCACCATAGTGTTTCTCATAGTGGTTGCACCATTTTACATTCCCTACAGCAGTGTACAAGGGTTCCACATCTTTTTTAGCACTTGTTATTTTGGTTTTCTTTTATTTAATTAAATATAATAGGCTATTAGCCATCAAAAGGGGTGTGAAGTGGCATCTCATTTTGTTTTTGATTTTTACTTTCCTAATAATTAGTGGGGTTGAACACCTTTTCATGTGCTTATTGGCTACCTGTATATCTTCTTTAGAGAAATGTCATTTCAAGCCCTTTGCCCGTTTTCAAATTGTGTCATTGGGTTGATTGTTTTTTGTTGTTGAGTCACTGAAGTTCTTTATATATTCTGGAAATTAACTCCGTATTCTATATATGATGTGCAAATATTTTCTCCCATTATGCAGGCTACCTTTTCACTCCATTGACAGTGTCCTTTGATGCATAGAACTTTAAACTTTGATGTAGTCCAATTTATCCATTTTTTGTTGTTGCTTGTGCTTTTGGTGTCATTTCCAAAAATCATTGCCAAATACAATGTTATAAAGCTTTTCGCATATGTTTTCTAAGAGTTTTGGAGTTTTAGCTCTTATATTTATATCTTTGATCCATTTTGAGTTAATTTTCGTATATGATGTATGGTAATGGTCCAACTTCATTTTTTTACATGTGGATGTCATTTTCCCAACATGATTTGTTGAAAAGACTCATGCTTATCTTCATGTATGGGTCCAAGTTCCATTTTTTAAAGCACTGGAATATGAAAAAGATTTATCCTCTCATGCAAATGATTTCTTTTTCTTTTTACTAGTTTTTCAGAAACTTTTAAATCAGCTTTAGAGATGAAGATCTCAATTGTGTAGTAGTAAATTTTAGACATGGAATAAGTCATTCTTCGATGACACAACCAATTATTGCTACAAATGCTACTCTGATCTCTCAACTCTGTTTGCCACTGTTACCCCTAACAGTGAAGTATTAACAGAAGAAATGAGAGAAAGAGATGGTATATAGATTGATAGGTATGCAGGCAGGCAGGTTGAGACTAGGCAATTGTATTGGATTAGCATTGCCCTCGCCATACATTAGTGAAAAATCCTAAACTGTAGTTTTTCAGCCTACACAGTCTGGAACGTGGACCTGGATAAGTAAACAAATAAATAAAATAAAAATGACGTCATTTTTATTTAAAAAATGCCTCTTTTTGAACAAAAACGAAGCATTTCTTTGCATTACTTGCAGACTGTCACACAGGAGATAGTGTAGCTTTTGGGGACATGCATGCCATTGGGGCCTCTTTGCTTTGCTCTCATACCACCTCTGCTTCCACTACAAGCAAAATATTTGGGGGAGGGTAGGGAGGTAAAATAGACAGTGAGCCAGAGTTCAGTCAGCAGGACAGTAAGACTTACGAAGCTCAGAACACCTAGGAAAATGCTACTGATGTGGAGCACAATCAATACTGGGCCTGAGGCATATGGCAAAGAGGCAAGATTCTGTAGGTAAGTATAAACAGTCCACTGGATGATGAAGGAGCAGTAGGAGGTGTCTATCATGGACTTTGTCTAAGCAGGGGCTTTGTATACTCTGAAAAAAGCGGTACTGTGGCAGGCCAAGAGAATAGGAACTATATAAACCTACGAGAAGTTAGGTATTTGTTTTGAAACAATAGAAATATATTTATTTAAAAGTATTTCTGATGCCAAAAGACTCAGTGTGCAAAGTGGCAAAAACCTATATTGAACATTATGGTCAATAAGATAGGGATTCGAACTCTGTTCTTCCTACTCCCTGGTCATATAACTGTATAAATTCATTTTTCTTTATAAAATGGCAAGAAGCATATTTAGAATACAAAGACATAACCAAAGATAGTAGATGTAAATCTCACTGTACAGTGCCATTGTTGTTGTGATTAACAGACAACCAAACAAGAGAATTTTGTCAGCATTGTTACAAACAATGCCTTGCGTGTGAACTGATCCTTTAAGTGTACAGTCACAACCAAGCTTTAAGTGGATAAGTCAGTATAATGACATCTATGTTGTACACAAGTACAGAAACAGGGTCACCCTGAACTTCAAACAGAAGACGGAAAATCAGTTTACAAAATAGTAACTAAAAATAGAACGCATTTTTAATTTTTTGTTTTTTTGCAGGGAAAGATTCGCCCTGAGCTAACATTTCTTGCCAATCTTCCCCTTGTTTTTCTTTTTCCTCCCCAAAGCCCATGGCATGGTTGTATATCCTAGTTATAAGTCCTTCTCGTTCTTCTAACTGAGCTGCCACCACAGCATGGCAACTGACAGACGGGTGGTGAGGTTCCGCGACCGGGAAGTGAACCCGGGCTGCAGAAGCGGTGAGAGCACCAAGCTTTAACCACTAGACTGGTTCAGGGCTGGTTCTAGTATTTTTTAAAAAGTACCAGTTTTTAAGTGGCAACACAGGAAAATGCCAAAGCCTAAGTCCAATTGACTATGTAATATTTGAATTTTGCACTGTTCTTCCCTATAGGGCCCATGCCTGTCCCAAACTTTAAAACGTAACTTAAGCATTTCAAATTTTTATCTTTTGGAGTACTTTTAGGCTTTTTTCCCTCGATTATTTTGAATATCTTAAACATGTCATATAGCAATTAGCTCTTCTTCATCAGGTATAAATGTTAGAACCCAAGGCTTCCCTTTATAAGGCTTAAATCTGAATAAAGAATGAAGAAACCAAACACCAGAATCTTAAAAAAATTAAGTGATAAAGGAGTCAGTGCCAATTTAGAAAAGCACTCTTAACCCTTACCTTAGAATTCTACTTTGCTAAATATTAACATTTAACCAGCTAGTAACAGTAACACTACTATTGCAATACACCCTTTTGTGTACAGGAAGTGTTGCAAGATGAATTTCACATTTGTTAAAGCAGACTTGAGAAGAAGTTTATAAGAAATTATGCTTTCATTTAAATACCAATTTAAACTCAGGAAAAATGCACATCACGTCTTGCAACTGCTGTTGATATACAGTGGTGGAGAGTAGTTTCAAACTCTGAATTTTCTGATGCCCGGCATGACTTCTGTTCCTGCCAATGAGATAACCAATTAAGACAATGAGGACAGTTCGTGAAAGGGCACCCCTAATGGCAAGTGAAAGCAGCAGGTTATTTTCATCTGATTGACATTATTCCACAGGTTCACGCTTGTCACCTTCGACCTTGAAAACCTGGACCCATCCAAACTTTGACTATGTTGACTGAAGGGGCGTTTGTGACTTGAATGTTTTCCTCAGGATTACGCTGATGAGAATGTCTAGTGGTGGCTGGAAAGGGTCTCAGTGGGTCATTAGAAGCTTTAATAGCGGGATCTCTGGTATTATGTAGAGTCGTATTTAACTGGATTCCTTGTAGGAAAACAGGCTAGGATTTACATCCATTTCCAAACTGAAGATAAGAAGAGTGACATTTTCGCTGCAGAGTTCCATTGTCGCTAAATGAGAATTATAGCTCACTGTCTTATTTGGATTGATATTGAATGCTCTTGTCACAGTTGCCTTATAGCTTTATTCGTAAGTGATGATCAGTCATCACCCCATGCTACAATCAGACCATTTCCATTTGTGCCACACATATTGTGCTTCTAAGCTGATTGACATTTCTGGGGAACTGGTAGGCTTTGGCCTTGGAGGTGTCATTGGGAAAGTCTCTTCTTGCTTACACAGTGTTTCTTCCTTGTTGAAGTTATTTGAAAGATATTCCTGGGTAGTTACTTCAGGGAGTGAATAGTTACATTATTCATGTGTATCTAGTTGCTTCTCACACGTCTGTATTTTTTATCTCTGTCTACCTTGATGTCAGGTATGGATTCCACAGTCTTGATTCCTTTTGCACTTGCATTGAGAGAAATAGCTGTGTCTGACAAGTTATAAGCAAAACTTAACAGGTGAATATTTTAAGATGTTGCATTCCTTACGAAATTGAGGGTCGACGTATATTTTTCTTCAACAGCAGTCACCGTAATGGCATCAGAAGCATTCTCTTTGCCAACACAGCTGCTATTCAGTATTTCTGCATTCAATGGTGGGTTCAAGGTCACATTTTTATCACCACTTTTGTATGATAGTTCCTCAAGAAGGCAGCTTGAGAAGTTGTCCATTGGGCAAGCTGCCCAGTAGCCATTTTTCACCATAAACACTGAAGATGTACTATGCATCAGTCCTGCAAGCAGTAGCAGGAGCTGTTGTCTTCTCCAAACACCCCCCAGGGCTACCAGGGGCACGAGGGGTGGAGCAGGAGGCCTATGTGGATGTTACCTGCCCCTCCACTATCTGCCTACATTTAGAAGTTAGGGAATAGGCAAAAAAAAACGCCAGTAATCCAGGGATTAGGACTTGGCAGGGAAGGAAGTTTGCCAGCAAAATCAAGACCCACGCAGCTGCTTGGGCCCCACAGGCCAAGATGGAGACCCTGGTGGCACAGACAGGTTTGCCTGTCCTGTGACCACCATCATATGAACTCCCTGTTGTGATGGTTTTGTTACCATTTTTAAGCTTTCAAACTTAGGTAAGACTTCTACTCCAATGTGACAGAATGGGTGAGGTTTTTCTTTATGGCCATAACCTAATATTTAGCAATGCCAGTTACTAAAGGATTGAAATACTCTGTTTTGCCTTTTTAAATAGTCATTGACCAGAGGATTAGTAGGCTTGTTGTGGTGATCAGTTCATAATGTATGCAAATGTGGAATCAGTATGTTGTACACCTGCAACTAATATAGTATTGTATGTCAACTACACTTCAATTAAAAAAATCTTTGCACATGAAAAATAGTCATTGACAATAATGGCATTGTTTCTTCAACTGCCTTGTCATGCTTCTCCTATTCCCTTGGTTCTTCTAGAAGCTAACTCTAATGCGTATTTTTGTTTGCAGAATAGTTATTAAGGGATGGCCTGGTGATCAAACCCTGTGTAAGGGAAGACAAGGAAGCAGGATAAGTCCAGTTGTTTGTGATGCTGGGCCTCAGCCCTCCCCACGTGGGAGCTCTGGTGAGCCAGGATCAATGCGCATTGGGCCTAAACGGCCAGTCCTACTTCCATCAGTCATTGGATTTGGGCTGACTCGGGAGGGGTGTAACCTTGAAAAATGTGTCTCTTTACAGTCGAGGCATTCCCCGAAGTGGATGATAGATGAAAGCTGGGGCAAAATATCCTTCCTTAAAGAAGGATCTTGGTGGTTCATTGCAGTCATCACATAAGTAATGCTCTGAAAATTTGACACACCAAAATATAGGCTGACTTGAAGTAGGTCTGGTTTGTTTTCAAAGATATTTTGCAAACTATTGTCTTTTGATTTTGCAATTAAAAAATAAATTTTCCCTTATTTTAATGGTAAAGCTATGTTTTATTATAAAGTACTGCTTTGTTTTCTTTTAATATCTTCATTGATTTAGTGATATAAACAGATATTGACATCGAAGATTTTAAATCTATCCCATATGTGTCCTCCAAGGATGTAGAGTCCCATTCTTTTTAATTATGGAGACCTAAAAATAATAGCAGACAAAAATAACAAGGCTCTGATTTACTTAGAATTAGTGTTCAATTGAATGCTTCATGTTGATTTGCTCTTGAATCATATCCTGTGTTTGTGTGGCTTTGTAGAACATGTTTTGGAATATATATTTTCCTTTCTTAAATATGACTGCCTGAATAGTGCTTTTGTTATTCATTCGATGCTTATTAGCAAATGCTAGACTAAACTAGGTGCTCTATAGACCTATTTATATAAAGCTTGTTGCCATGGAAACTAAGTGCTTCTCATTTAGAAAATAGGCCAAATTTGGGGGGGGGGGAGGAAGAGTAGAGGCCCAAGGAATCCTTGGCCATGTTAAGAGCCTATTTGCTGGGAGTGGAAAGGGAAAAATAGGGAAATAATTCTCCAGTCTCACAGTAACTCCTAGTAGCTATTCTTGGGTCAAGTTATTAAAGAATTAGTCATGTGACAAAAATAAGTTTGTCTTAGGGTTTTATAATACTGTATGATATACATGGTCTGCCAAACAAACCGTGCTCAAAAAAGGAATGAACATAAGAATTGAACAAAAATCATTATTCTTTGCTACCAAATACAAACATCAACCCAATATCGTGTAATATTTAAGAAAGGTATGGTAAAATCTCTTAGCTTTGTTCACTAGTATTTTTAACGAAGAGATTTCATTCATTTTTAATTAACTTAAACTTTTAAATTGGTGGCAAGTTATTAATGTAGAAAAAAGAAATTTCACTAACCAAATGTTGCACGTTAAAATGCATTTTGACATTTGAAATGGAATACTTTAATTTGGTAATGCAGTTGTGAAGGATTTTTGAAGGCTGAGGTAGTTATTTGATTGAAGTTTTCTCAAGCAGTGAAATCAACTGCGTGGCAAGAAATGCGTTGTTTCCTTCGTTGTACACGATAGGACCATCATAATGCAGTTAACTCTTATGAGGTGGCAGTTGAAGCAAGTCGATGATTCCTTTCTATAGCAAATGATTTTTTGTAGAATGTGTTAAGGGAGGTCATAACATCATTAGTGTGAGGAAAATAATCATCAGGAACCCATTACAGGGTTACCTAGCAGGTACTAGCTTTATTTCTTCCTGAATATTTTTCCTTCTATCTCCATATGTGTCTGAGTTAGGATTTAACGCTATTTGTAGTTTGAGTGTTGAACCAAAAAGTGATACTTATAAATGAAAGTGTCAGTAAGTCATTTGCTCCCATAGAATGACTTTTAAATGTTCAATATTGTGAGTATTTGCAATCCAAAATTCACTGTGTTTTGTTTTACTGTAGTCTATTTTTTAAGGGTTATTTTTATTCATTTATTTATTTTTGTGTGTGTGAGGAAGATTAGCCCTGAGCTAACATCCATTGCCAATCCTCCTCTTTTTGCTGAGGAAGATTGGCCCTGGGCTAACATCTGTGCCCCTCTTCCTCTATTTTGTATGTGGGATACCACCACAGCATGGCTTGACAAGCGGTGCATCGGTCTGTGCCTGGGATCCGAACCTCTGAACCCTGGGCCACCAGAGCAGAGTGCACTAACTTAACCGCTACGCCACCAGGCCAGCCCCTTGTTTTACTGTAGTCTATTTTGATTTACTTTTTGTCATTTAAGGTGATGAAGTATATGCAGAAAGAGCTAGTGGTTAACAATTTATCTTGGCCAAATATTTGTTTGGTTTCTATTAGTGTTATTTTTCACTGTAATAAACTTACTAAGAAACCTATTATCATTGTTTTTCTTTGGTAAATAATTTACGTATATACATACACACATATGTGTATATTTATGTTTTTCAGAGAGTCCTGCCTCTCTTGGTTTTAAATCTTTATAACACATCTGAGAGAATTTGTTGTAACAAATTTAAAATTGCAAAAAAAATATTAAATACTTGTGGGAGGTGTGTGGGAAGAACTAGGAGAACGCATGATTCACATAGTTACACTGTTGCTAGATATAATATTTACTATATTCTCAATATTTTTAAGATAATTTAGAATATATCTTGTAAAAAGAACTGTAATCAGTGAATAGCTGTATGGAAACATATAATTATACATGCCAACTTTTATTGTCATTAAATATTTTCTTGAAAATTTTCACTTCCTACGTAATAGTGAGATACCTTTCTCAGTGCTGATGTGATATCCTGTTATGTCAAATATATCAGTTGGTTATGTATAAATTACAAACAAATTTTAGTACCTCAAGACAACATTTTTTTTCTCTCTCACACTGAGTCCCTGTGGCTCTTGCAGTAATAGAGGGCAGCTACCCTCCAAGTGAAGGCTCAGGGATACACCTCACAATTAACATGTACTTCCATGAGCACCATGGCAGAGGAAGGGCAAAATCAAGAATGACAAATGTAAATTCCACTTGCATTTTGTTGGTCAATTAAAGCAAATTTTGCAGTCTCACCTAACTTCAACTGAGTGGGAAGGTTATATTTGCTGTGGTCCTGGAAGGGGGAAGGCTGGAGGTAATGGGGAAACACTACTATCTCCCACATCAGACATCTTTGGTTTCAGTGGAACACAACAGGAACTTCCAGGAAAATGGCAATTAACTTTATTATTGTTTTAATACATGTACTATTTACAGAAGATACAACATAACATTCATGGTCATTTATTTGACTCTGTTTAACTAGTTTTTGCTGAAGTGTTGATGCAGAAAAACCAAACGCATGTAGGCTCTTTGAAGTGGATACAAAAAATCATTAATAGAGATTATTTTTTTTCACATGGCATGGCCTACTTTGTTCTTCACAGGGAAATACCTATTAAATCACAAATGAGTCAATCTGGGAAATATAGAAATGGGAGCCATGTCTCAGCAGCACTGCCATATTCCATTGTCAACGCAACAAAAGGCATTCTGTATTAGAAATAATAATATGGATAGAGGATACCAGGAAGCACTGACACGAACCCAAAGATGATATATAATCACTATATGCACTATTGTGTATTTGATCAACTACTGTAGACTAACTGTAAACAAGGCACCGGTTTTAAAGTCAGACATACCTCAATTGCCGCTTAACAGTTTCGACCTGAGATGTGCTGCTAAAGCTCTCTGCGTCTGAGGCTTCATCTGTAAAATAGCACAGTTGCTGTGAAGATTAAACAAAATGACATATAAAGCTCATATTACAGAGGCTAAAACATAGTAGACCTTCAATAAATATGAATCATGACAGCAGGTAATATATTATGGGAAATAATATTCTGACTTCTATACAAGTTTGTGGCAAATGAACTTGAAAGATATAACCTGCTTAGGTAGATCCTTTATAGTAGGGTAACATCCTCTGTTTATGGAAAGATATAATACTGGTTAGACAAAAGGAAAAGAAATATAAAACTTACAGATGAATAATATTAGCTCCAAATTTTTTGTTTTCTTGTTATGAGACAGGCACTGTACCAGGACTTTAACATACACTATCTCATTCTGTCCCCAGGAGAATAATTTGAGGTTGGTTTTATTTTTCTGATTTACTGATTAGAAAATTGCAACACTTCACTGTAGTACCAGTAGAGAATGAAATTGTACACATCTATTTTATTGCTAAAATGCTTAATTATACTCTTTAAAGGTAGAAAGTACACTGGGGTCAGATTTTAAGCAGGAATTAGATTCTTAAGTGGGAGAGTAAAGTGGAAAACTAGTGGAGCTAAAATTATGCTTGAAAATCCTTCAACTACCCCAAATTATAGCATGACAAGAGGGTTACACTCATAGATGCACACTAGACAATAAAGGGGCTGAAGGCCAAAATCTCCAAAGAAACTACAAATCTTTTCTCCTGGTTCCTTTGGGGGAAATATACATATCTGGTGGAAGAGTGGGTGTGCTTAAAAGCATTATGCAGGTTGCTTTCCTTCTCAGTCTTTTTCTCTCTCCATCTTTGTTCTCTCTCCCTCCTTTCCTCCCCATCTCTCTTTCTCTCTTATTCTCTTCATTTATCCTGCGTGAGTTAACTAAGATGTCGTGACTATACAATACATTAATTATGCATCAAAGATAAGTTATCGTTGTGCAAATCATAGAATACCTGAAATTTATTTCTGTATACTATTTTTAACTGTATAAACTTCAAACTGAATCTACCTTAATAGCAAGTTATTCAAAATAAAAAATTGGCACCATGTCATTTTGTATGCCACAAAAAGCAATGGACTTAATTGATGTAATTATTTTAATGAATATAAACCTATGAGAATTGCTAAAACTGAAGTGGGTGGGTCCACGCAATGTGTGAGAAATGGGGAGATGAAATTATGGTAAAAACTGCCCATTTGAGAGGAAGGAAAATGTATTTAGAAAAAATAGTTTTAAATTTTAATAACCGTGCTCAAAATGAAGGTAGAGGGGCCGGCCTAGTGGCATGGTGGTTAAGTTTGGCGAGCTCCGCTTCAGTGGCCCGGGGTTCATGGGTTTGGATCCCAAGCACGGACCTACAACACTCGTCAAGCCATGCTGTGGCAGCAGCCCACGTAAAAAAAAAAAAAAAAAAAAAAAAACTAGAGGATTATTGGCACAGATGCTAGCTCAGGGCCAATCTTCCTCGAGAAAAAACAGATGTGAGCTCAGGGCCAATCTTCCTCATCCCCCCCAAAAAAATTTAAGAAAAATGAAGATAGAGAAGCTCTTGGGCATCCTCAGTGCATATAAGAAGAATAAAATTACTGTTGAAGCAAGTGTTAAAAAGGGCACAACAAATGGCATTTGTATTTTCTTTATTCAGCAGACTGACTTTATGTGTTTTATTTTTAAAAGCATACACAAAATGTAAGGATTTGCATAACTTCCAATATTTGTTCCCCATCTCTATTTTTTGTATGCCGGCTAAAGTTTATCTGTGAATTTGGGTGTTTTGTGTTGGTTTTAACATTTGTGACAAGGGAGGGAATAATGTCTAAACCAAGAATCAGACACTACAATTCCTTCACAAAAAATCTGGAACACATGAACGCTTTAGGCTGGCTGGGTGCTCAATTTCTGGTGTTATATTACCTTTGAAAACACTTGGTAGGTAAAATAAAACAATGGCCTTATAAAAATCAGTCATATGTTAGACAAATATTGAATCATTATGTTGTACACATGAAACTAATATAATGTTATATGTCAATTATACCTCAATTTAAAAAATCAGTCATATGAAGCTTTTTGGTTCTCAATTTCCCTCCTCTTCGTAGTAAAGGAATGGTTTAGGGAAAGTTGTTACTTGGAATTCCATAAGTAAAAGAATAGTAGAAATCGCTTTCTCTTTGACCTTTATTATGGGTAGCAGGTCATAAGAACATTACTGGAAGATGTAATTAACCATGAGAAACACTACTTAAATATGTAGGTCTCTGATCTGATCCTCAACTATTTTTATCTGCGGTCATCTTCTAGGCAAGTGATTGCTTCTTAGTTAAGATGTGTTCCTCTCTACCTATACATCTTTAAGGAAAGTCATCAAACAATTTCTTCACTTAGACACTTTTCATTTATTCCTATCGTTTTTTTTATTCCCACCTCCTTCATCCGTAGTTAAGTGAAAGTGAATAAGCATTAGCTTCTTATCTCCCGAAATAAACTACAAATAACAATGTGAAGTTTAAGGCATTTCACAAAACAAAATGTATGACTCATAAATGTTTATTTTTGTTCTCTGTAGAGTTTTCTGTCCTCAGATTTGTAAAATATGTAAAAAATCCAAAATAAAACATTTATCTGTACACTTCTTTTCTCTTTGAGTAAATTTAGAAAGTTTATTTCTCTTCTGGAAGTTGAGAACCTCTTAAAGCAACATGCTGCTTAATAATTTTATTTTACTTTGTTGATATTTTCCCCTTATTATGAACTCATTTTTGTTAAAATGTATTATTGATATTAGTGTTTAGTCTGGAAGATACTTTCTGGGGTGGAAAAATATTCTCAGGGAGTACTTTAGCATAAAGGAATGGGTTTTAGATGTCACTGCAGATAATGTTAAATTACTTTGATTTTCTTTTTAGGTTAAGTCACTCTTCAAGAAAAATCTTTTGATAGGCAGTGACATCTGCTAGAAAAGTGGCAAAATGCTGCTTGCATTTGATACACCAAATGAACAGAGATAACAGTAGTGTATATGAGTTGCGCTCCAAACAATACCTGTCACGATATCTACTTTTTCTCTGCCTATTTCCCCCACCCCTCACCTTTATCCTAAACTGAGAAAGGCAAATGTTTATTCAACATAGATTTACATTTCTTTGTCCTTCAATAACATTGGGAATTGAAACCCCAGGCTCATTAGATGAAACCTGGAAAAATGAGTTTTACTTTTCTCTCTCATGTGTATATTATATATTTTGAATATTTAAATGTTTATATATATGATACATATGCATACATACATATACCTGTACATACATGTATGCTTATATTTGCATGTGCATACATATAGGTGTGTGTTTCTGTGTGTGTGTATGTGTATCTTGATAAATTGTAAAGGACAATGCTACAAATAGAAAGTGGTAAGTGCTATTTATTAGACAGACTTAAGTTGTCATGGTGTATAGATCAAAATTTCTTCTCAGATAATCGTGAGAAAATTCATAATAGAACTTATTTCATAGCTAAATGCTGAGGTTTTCTTAAAGAGGGAATTCATTATCTTTTTCCCCAGTTTTCTTGAGATACAATTGACATATAACATTGTGTATGTTTAAAGTGTACAATATAATGATTTGATATGTGTATTTATTGTGAAATGATTGCCACGGTAAGGTTAGTTAACACATTCATCACCTCACAGTTACATTTTTTTGTGTATGGTGAGAATTTTTAAGATCTCTCTTAGCACCTTTCAAATATACCATATAGTATTATTAACTGTAGTCACCATGCTGTACATTACTTCCCCAGGATTTCTTCATCTTATAACTGGTTTGTCTGTACAGTTGGAGAGCCTTCATCCTTTCCTCCCCACTCCCCCGTCCCAGCAACTAGCAACCACCAGTCTACTCTCTGTTTCTACAAGTTCGATGTTATGGGATTCCACATATGAGATCATACAGTTTTTGTCTTTCTCTGTCTGATTTACTTTACTTAGCATAATGCCCTCAAGGTTCTTCCATGTTGTTGCAAGTGGTGGGATTTCCTTTTTTTTGTAATGGCTGAATTAGCACATTTTCTTTATCCATTCGTCTTCCGATGGATGCCTTGGTTGTTTCCATGTCTTGAGTATTGTGAATAATGTGGTCATGAACATGAGGGTACAGATATCTCTTTGAGATAGTGATTTCATTTCCTCCGGATATATACCTAGAAGTGGAATTACTGGGTCATATGGTAGTTCTATTTTTAGTTTTTTGAGGAACCT
Organism: Tapirus indicus; assembly: GCA_031878705.1. Lineage (NCBI taxonomy): Eukaryota > Metazoa > Chordata > Mammalia > Perissodactyla > Tapiridae > Tapirus > Tapirus indicus. Next base: position 27,531,496 of record CM062942.1, on the reverse strand, counting down.
CCATGCTGTTTTCCATAGTGGCTGTTCCAGTTTACATTCCCACCAACAGTGTACAGGGCTTCCCTTTTCTCCAAACTGTTGACAACAGTTAGTGTTATATCTAAAAAATCATTTCCAAAACTAGAGGGAAGGATCTTTTTCCCCTATGTTTTCTTCTAGGATTTTTATGGTTTCTGGTTTTATATTTAAGTCCTTAATCTATTTCTAGTTAATTTTTGTGAGTGGTGTAAGATATGGATTCAGTTTCATTCTCTTCCATGTAAATATTCAGTTTTCCCAGCACCGTTTGTTGAAAAGAGTATCCTTTTTCCCATTGAGTGTTCTCGGCTCCCTTGTCAAATATTAGTTGACCATATATACATGGGTTTATTTCTGGGCTCTTGATTCTGTTCCATTGGTCCATGTGTCTCTCTTTATGCCAGTACCATACTGTTTTGATTACTATAGCTTTGTAATAAAGTTTGAAATCAGGGAGTGTCATGCCTCCAGCTTTGTTCTTCTTTCTCAGGATCGCTTTGGCTCTTCAGGTTCTTTTGTTGTTCCATATGAAATTTAAGATTGTTTTTTCTATTTCTGTGAAAAATGCCATGGGAGTTTTAATAGGGATTGGAATTCATTAACTTTTATTGAATGTATCTTAGTGAGACTAGAAGTTTTACATGTGTTCTCACTTTATCTTCAAAACTGTAGGGTAAGAAGCATAACTGAGGGTTGAGAAATTATGTAACTTCTTCAAGTAGCAAAACTTGAAGCGTTTACTTCTTGGAGCGTTTAGTTTGTTCTAGGTGTGGTTCAAGTCACTAGAGATACATCAGTAAAATAAAGTATAACAAAAATACATTTTATGGAGTTTTTGATCCAGTTGAGGGTTATTTAAAATAAAATAAGTGATATATATATAGTATGTTAGATGGTGATAAGTGCTATAGAGCAAAATCAAGCAGGAAAGGGGTATAGGATGACCTGAAGAGTGAAGAGGTCTGTTCTAAGTAAAGTAGTGAGGGAATGGGTATCATTTAAGATAAATAATGCTAACTTCCACAACAGAAGAAGCCTTAAAACTCAGTGGGTTACTACAATCAAGTATTATTTGTCTGATTGTATTTTGGTTGGCTCTCCTCCATCTTCCAATGACGCAGTTGTCATACTTAGTCTTGAAATCATCACAGGCAAAGAGGAATGAAAGAAATCCACCAACTCTTAATAGTCTAAGGCTGGAAATGACAAGTGTCACAACTGTTTACAGTCCCTTGGACAGAAACTAGTCACATGACCCCAACATAACTGCAGGAAGGCTGGGAAATGTAGGGGAGCACATGGAATATTTGATCACACCAATCATCTCTTCCAGAGAAGGCTTCCCAAAGAAGATATTTGTGCCAAGACTAAAATAATTTCTCAGCTTTATTTTAGCATGAAAGCATATAAAAAGAAGATATAAAGGGCCTTTGGGGTCAATCATCTACATTATTTATTTCACTGAATTAAGTGAGCAAAACTCCTAATGATTTCAAATTCATATATTATATGCCTTGTTATAGAGATGGATATACTTGTTTCTAAAATGTGTCCTCTTAAAATTTCGTAGACAACATTTAAATTTCTTAGCATAAAAATAATATTGCAGGGCAGAAGCGTAATCCAAAAAAGAGAAAAAGTATTAAATCTGTTTAAAGTGTCATTTTAAACTGCCACATGTTTCTTGTGATAGTCACAAGGTGACTGTGAAGAACTTTTTCCTATGCAAAAGAAGCATAGTAGAATATGGTCTGTTGGTGGCATAATTTAAGAAAAGTGTGCTACTGACACCCCTAAGTAGTCACTTCAACATTGAGTCAACTTGTCATCTAAATGCAATTAGATGGGACTTTTTTCTCAGATTTTATCATCTAATTTATTGCACAATTTTTGTAGACTTTGCATATAATGAAACCACTTCTATTATAGTACAGAATAATTGTAAACTAGTCATATTTGATTTATTTTACTCTTACTTTTTAATCAGTGCTTTAACTAGAGAAGAACCCAAATTAGATTACTTTTCTAACAGTAGAAAGAACAGTGAAATATTCTCTATCTCCCTCCTTCTCCCCTCCCTCCTCCCCAGAAGATTATAGATTTTAGAGAATATTCAGAAAACCATTGATTGATGACCTTGCATTCTGAATAATGTCAAAATAGATGCCTATCTGATTTTGAGAATGTAAAGAGACTGAATGATTTCTGAGCACCTGCTCTCTTATTGCTGTCAAAGGCCGTGCTGAAAGGGAAAAAAGTGATGTGTGATAAAATCTAGGGTTTAACATTCAGTTTTCAATTTAATTCAACAAATACTGAGTACTCTATGGAGGAGTTTTAGGGATACTGTCATTGGAAGTTGACTCTTCAGTGAGGAAGTTTGCATCTACAATGAGAAAGGACAGAAGTATGTAAGGAATTATAAGAAAAGGCAAAGTTCTCTATATGCAAAGAGTATACACAGATGACTGAGTAGAGAAAGGAAAATGCCTTTAGATTTGTGGAATCAAGAGAAATATCAAGTATCATACAGAAGCATGGAAGAGATCTTGAACAATTAGAAAGTTGCTGCACAAAAATTAGAGAGGCAGAAATATAGAGAACTGTTCGCTTTATTCATTGGGTCGGGATGGGGGGACACTAAATGGCTACTCTTTATCTACTAAATGAAGACTTTATTGTCTCATTCAAAATGCTTCAGGATCAATCTACCATCTCTTTCACCTTCTCTCTGATATTATTGACCACTACTAACTAAGGAACCTGCACATTAGGTTTCTGCTTTCTTACCAAAAATAATCTATTTTTCTACACTCACTATTCTCTCTATCTTCAATAACAAATCTGGGCAATCAGGATAGAGAAAGAGAAGAAAGGAAGAAAGGGTGTAATTTCAGGCGAAGTTCCAGACTCAGCCTGATGTCACGAGGACCTGGGGAGTGCAATTTACACTTGAGAGTCTGTCTCTTCTCTAAGTAAAGGAACTGGACTTCCATTGTCTCATATCATTCACTCACTGGCTAGTGGCATCCCAGGAAGGTGGGGTATGTACAACTCCCAGGCACTTCTAGCTCTCCTCCTCCAATGCCCAAGAACAATCCTAACAATGTTGCAGAAAGGAGCCTTTGTCAGCAGAGTGTTTAGAAACTGGGACATGCCATCTGAATGGGGTATCAGCAGCATCCCCTACCTGTGTGACCTATTCCCTAGGTCAGAATTAATTTCAATCTTCCTTTCGTTTCCTTTAATATACTGTTTCATTTCTCTTGATGTTTAACGTTTGCTGTTTTATATTATTATTATTCACCTACTAGATGTACTATCCAAGGTGCTAAATTCCTTGAGCACATTTTATCTTCCGTTAAATTACAGTAAATACTTGCGTCTAGATTGTATTCTAGGTATTGTGCTAGGTGGATAGGTAGACCAAAAGCAATAGAGATGGTCGCTGCTCTTGAGACTTAGCAGTATATAATTGTGTACTGTTTGAAATGGATAGGATAGGCAGCTTGGAGATGAGGAAGAATCCAGAGGCTCAGTCTCAGACCTAATAACAAATCTTGATTCTAATACTTTCTAATTGTATGACCATGGACAGGTAAGCTAGTGACATATTGGCAAGTGACCTGTTTGAATCTAAAATGAATTTTTAGATTCATCTTTAAAATGACTATTTGAACCCTTTTTTAACAGTGTTTTTATAATATCACTCCCATGTGATCCCTAGCAGTTATTTAGTTAATGTTCTTTCTTTCCCTTTAAATATTGAGCACAAGGCTTTGCACAAAATACATTCATAATGCCATCATTAGTTGCATGAGAAGCATGAGTGTAGAAGCAAGAAGGACAGAGCTCTGAGGATGTTTAGTGAATGGTGATTAATGTAAAGTTTGAACAGAGAATGAGATATAAATATCAATATGAATATATCCCTACATATACAGTTTTGAGATAACTGAAAATGAATGTAAAATATAAAATTCTAGTGCAGACTGTTTAATTTGATATACTATGGAGAATTTTCAAAGTTCTTTCATAAAAGCAGTCCAAAATCACGATAAAGTGTGGTAACTTCTGTGAGAAACTGAAGGTGGTAGACCATTTGGGTCCTAGAGGTTCTCCAACACTTATTTTTCTGCCTGGAAACAATATCAGAAGTGGACATGCCATGGAAGAGCCCACATTTTGTGTGTGTGTGTGAGGAAGACCAGCCCTGAGCTCACATCTGTTGCCAATCCTCCTCTTGCTGAGGAAGACTGGCCCTGGGCTAACATCCGTGCCCATCTTCCTCTACTTTATATGGGATGCCACCACGGCGTGGCTGACAAGCAGTGCGTCGGGTGGCGCCCGGGTTCAGAACCCACGAACCCCGGGCTGCCAAAGCACGAACTAAACCACTGAGCCACCGGGCCTGCCCCGAGGAGCCCACATTTTGATGGCCAGTTGTTATTGGCCACAGACAGGTTAAGCATAACTTCTTGTGCCAGCTCTTTTCCTCCTACTCTGGACCCTGCAGTGTGTTGACAACTTGTCTTGAGACCACGTTTGCAATTGGCTAATATAGGAGACTTGTAAAAGTCAGTGAGAGAGTGGTGAATCGCAGTAGTGAAAGGGAGTAATAGACAATGACACTAGAAAGGAAGATCAAGTTGTGGAATTCATGTATCAATTGTGTTTTGTTTGACTTTTATTTCCTTTTTGGGAAAATTAAATTATATGTGTGAACAGAAACTTCGGTGCCATCGAGTCGGTTTCGCTGTCTCCTGGGTACACTGTGACTATTACCACAGTGATCAAGAGATTCCATTCTACCTTTTAAACACTATCTTCTGCCAGATAGTTCTAATGCAAGGCTGGCCTTCCTGTTCCTGTGAGCTTCTTGTCCCATGGAGTCACCAATATTCCCAGTATAAAGCTAGTGGGGTGCACAGCAATATGTCCCCTATCCATTGAGGTTATAATTGAATCCCCGTGTGTTGAACTACAATGAGGAGTATTGTTGTATTTTTTAGATGGTAGAGATGTTTATTTTTTCCAGCTTTATTGTGGTTTAATTGACAAATAAAAATTATATACATTAAAGGTGTTCAACATGATGTTTTGATATACGTATATATTGTAAAATGATTACCGCAAACAAGCTACTTAACATATCCATCACTTCACATAGTCACAATTTATTATTTTTTTGTGGTGAGAGCACAAAATCAACTGAGCAAATTTCAGGTGTACAGGACAGTAGTATTAACTATACTTACCATGCTGTACGTTGGATCTCCAGAACTTACAGTATTGTATTTTGTGTGATAAACTGTGGAGCAAAATCACCTACAGCTTAAGCCCTTTGGCATGTGTCCTCAGCTCTGAACATGCCATGTGGTCAGAGAGTCGTGCCTAGAATGTTCACTGCAGTGTTTATGGAATTTGTCCTTTGGTTATCTTGGATTCCTCCTGGTTTTAAATGCATGCCTCTAATGATGCCAGTCCATTTTATTCTGTCTTCAGTGAACATCTAAAACCCTCAGCCTCAACCCTCAATATGAATTGATGAATTTTATAATGGTCTTTAGTCACTAAATGATGTGTTTTCTTTTTCCAGAGCAAAAACAAAATTCCTAGTGAACTAGGCTTGAAGGTTGGAGAATTTATTTCTCTTATACATCTACAGTCATTTTTCATGTATATAGATGCATATATATAGATAAATATACACAAACGCATATGTATGTGTGTATTTTTTAAAACAAGTTTTAAGATTAATCATTTTTAATTCTGTTTCTTTAAATTTTTGCTTCCAGCAAAGTGATTCTCTGAAATATATTTTAAATGTAATCACGAGTGGATATGCAGACCATCAAATCAGAGAGGCTTTCCCCAGTGAATTTATTTTTAGTAGTTAGCTTTCTAGAATCTTCTCGCTTTTCAAGTCTCTGTTGTGACTGATTATGCCTTCAGCCCAAAATAGCAACTCAAAATATTCAGGTTTTTAGGCATTTCTCAATTTCACATTGTAGACTGTGGCACCCATTCATTATGTACAACTCACGTTGATTTGGACTTTTCAGTTTTTGTTAATACAGATGCCCATCACTGGTAAAACAAATGTCTTAAAAAAATTGGAGACATGGCTTGTCTGAAAATCTGCAAAGTAATTGTTTATCACTGATAATGAGATAATTAAATTCAGCTATATTTTTGTTGCATGAAAGAGTGTTGGCAATTTAACTTAAAGCTTATATTGAGTAGCCTGATAACTGTATTAGAAATGAATCTGAATGTGGCCTGAATTTAGAGCAAGAAATTCAATCTTTAGGTACTAAGACAATGTATACTTGTGTTGACACATCCCGTATTTGAATTTCTTTCCCATTTCATATTGTTCCAAATGTTCTCATTAAATAAACAAATCCCTGATTTCTAACACAGAATTTTTTTTTACAGTTCACAAATATATATAATTTAGTTTCCTTAGTGACACAAAAGTGCTGAAATTATTCAGAACCCACAACAGAACTAGGTAAGCCTTTACTTCTAAGGCAGTAATCGTCAAACTTGAGCATGCATTGGATTCGCCTGCAGGTCTTGTAATATGGCTCCTTGCCCTAAAATGCAAGCTTTTTGAGAGTATGGAAATTGTTTTGTTCTCTGCTATAACCGCGGTGCTAAAACAGTCTCTGACACTTAAGAGATATTCAATAAATATATTGAGTGAATAAATGAATGGATGGATGGGAGAATGTCCCTTTCACTGCCTCCTCTTCCTTGCAATCCAGACAATTAATTCTTTTGTCTGCAAGTTGTCGTATTTCTCTTGCCACCATGTCTTCCAGCATTCTTTACTTATGCAGAGGTGCTCTCAGTTGATTTTCCAATACATACCTTACCTCCAAACCTATTCCTTTAAGTGATATTAAATCTTTGGTGATTTAAAAAGAGTCTACACACACACACTTGATTGAAGATATTTGGCTTTCATTTCAGGATCACTAATTCTTAAATTATGTATCCCTGTCTTATTTGCGGCTTGCACATTTTAAATACTGTAGTACTCCAACTAGATATTCTGCTCATTAGACTGTTAGCTCTAAACTGCTAATATACATAGAACATTAACTGCCAGACTGAAGTTGGTTTATTTTGTGTGACAGTAATTCAGTTCCAGAGCTAGAAAGATGCCAGTAAAGGTTACCTTGTAACTGTTCAGTCAGGACATGGCCTCTTTTGCATGATTTGCTCTTGATTAATGCTTTTATCAAGGAGTGTTTTCCAAACAGCCAGACCATATTGTGGCACGTCCATCAGAAGCTACTTGGGATTATGTTTTGGCCACCAAATTCCATAAGGCAAAATCAGGCACATTTGATAACAAGAATTACAGAATCAAGATCAAGAATTATAGAATCGAGATTTTAAAAGATTTCCTTTTCACTTCCAAGGAGTTTTACTCTCAATCAAATGATGAGAGTTATATCTTCTCAACCAAATGTTCTGGCCTTTGAATTCTTCTTCCTTCACTCTCCAATCTTATACAGTGATTTAATCCAATCTTCTGTATAAATTAATTTAAATCTTTGACTTGGATGTCTTTCACAACTCAAGCCTCATATATCCTAGTGGTGGTTTCCCCTAGAATGCCCAAGTAGTTCATCAAACTCTCTAGCCAAAACTGAATTTATTATCTTTCACAAAAATAAGCTCATATTCATAACCCTGTTTCTACTAAGGGCACAATTCTTGCACTCATAAACACAGCATTAGGGAAAGAGAGAGAGGCATGTAGGTGCAAACGTTAGGACCCATTAAAGCGTATTTGAGCAGTATATGTAATTTATGGCGTATAATGTTTGTATATTTCCTCTAGCATCGTCAAACTCATAATTTTCATAAATAGAAAAAAACTATGGACATTTTGGTATAACTCACATAATGATAATTCAGTTAAGTCATCTTCATCTAACATTTTTTATTCACATTGTGTGCACAACGTTGTATTACTGGGAATATATATGTCATAATCTCTTTTTATATTTCTAATATTTATATTTCCAGAAATTTTTGGTTGTGAATTTTTTGTAGCCATTATAACTACTTGAAAATGGTATCATACCAATATGTCTTTCTTTTTTTGTTCCCTGGCAATTTTTCAGTATCTGTGTCTCTCTAACAGCCTAGAAAGCAATGTGTGTGTTTGCGGTGGGGATGGGGGAAGACATGGTACTTCTTTCCTCCTTCCTTTCTTTCTCACAAGGGCCTCATCTAGTTCAGAGTTCCTGGAAGATATATGACGGAATTAATCATTACTGTAGTCAGAAGTAACTCTTAGTATTCAATGACTTGTCAGGACTAGAGATGGTGGTCTATGGGACCCCTTCATATCTTAAGTTCCCTGCACCTCTGCTTTCAGCCTCCAGTTTGATGGCTGAAGTCCGTAGAATCTGCCTTAATATTGCCCCATCTTCTTCCATCCTTATAACAACCGATGTCATCAACCTGTATTATGTCCTCAAAATCTTTCAAAGTCTCTTACTTAGTCACATAATTTCCTATCTAATCTCTCATTCCTGTTAATTATAATCACTGGAATTAAAGCTGCCTTTCCAAAGAGTAGATCTAATAGTGTCATTGTTCTGCTCAGCAGCCTTCAATGACGCCCCGTTGCCTATAGTATTAAGTAAAATTTTCTTGCTTTGGGATTTAGTGCCTCGACGTCAAAATGAGCTTCCATCTTTATGCCTCTGGACTTTTCCTGATGTTTTCTCTCTGTTCTACTTGAAATGAACAACACTCATGCCCCTCCAGTGCACTATAATAAGTTAATATTTCAGTGTTTGTGTATTTGTCTTCTTCCGTCAGAGTAGATTGTAATTTTCAAAGTTCTCTCTTAAAAAATTATCACCTTTTAAAAATGATCATCCCTCATTCAAGACCCTGCTAAATGCAACCACTTAAATGAAAACTATCTTCATCTCATTTTGCCCGGACTGGTGTTATGGCCTTTCCGTTTCCTTTGAACCACTGTAACTCTTTGTTTGATGGTCTATGTTAGCAATTATCTTTTATCTTGTATATATTATATAGGTATGAATATATGTGCTATCTTTTTACACATTCTTATCCAACACTAGACCCCAAACCTTTAAGGGCAGTGATAATATCATTTTTACCTTTATTTCCTGAAACTTGATGTTGTTTAAGCTTTGGAATTAGGCTAGGTTCACACATGGTTAGTGTTTGGTGGACATAGAGTCTATCCCAATACAAGGTTCTGTGATACCATGATTTAAAATTAATCTTGCATATACGATGTCCTGAATTTTTCCTTGTAAAAAATTCGAAAAGCTAAGACAGCTTCTGCCCAATGCCGTGCACATATAACCGCTTAGTCATGTATTCCCTAGATGTGTTGGTCTTGTTTGTTTAAGCCAGGTAGTTTGGTCCTATGATCCCAGTGTCCAATTTGGAATATTGGATTAGCATGAACTGACTAAAATGCTCACTATTCAAAATCAGAATGATGCAGAACAGATGGAAAGGCCAAAAGCATGGAGCATGTAACACCTGTGAATTATATTCAGATCAGTTACCAATCAGATTCTGGGCTCCATTCAAGGTGTTGACTTTGATCTTCCTCCAATTGTAAATGTTTCATCCAAAACAACTGCGATCTTGGCACAACTTTTTTCAGGAGTTGCCCAGGACAAAAATAACAGGATTCCCCGGACTAGAACTAAAGCTCATTACAGCCCTGTTACTCTGTATGTGTTGAGAGAAACCCTCAAATTCAGAGGCCTAACCTAATATTATAAATAAGTTAAAAAAATGACTTTCACTCATAAATTTTGGGATATAATGAAAGCTTGTATGTTGTTTTTCTGAAATAGATTAACAGTTATCATTGGCTCAAAATGCACAATTCTTTGGATAGGAGCCATCTTAAGATCTGTCATAAATGATCCAAATATAGAAGCTAAAATAGGAGCTTATCTCTGTGAAGAATCCTTATGTTTGCACATGCTTATTCTTGATTGCTCTCATTTTCTTGGCAAGGCAACTGTATTGTACCTAGTATAGAGCACTATCATACTTGGTATCCATATTTGAGTACTTGCCAAAAGATCTGTGCTTAAAATAATTTTGTGCCATTTAACTCTGTTGTTACTTGACTTGGTGATGGTGCTGCATCTATTTGTGACAGCGCTTCAGTGCACACGACTCTATAACTTAGGGTGGAGATAACTTGTAGGCCCTTATTTTCCTGCTTTTTCTCACCATCCCAGTGCCTGAATTTCGTATGCTCATATTTGAAGGAAAACAATATAGTTATGGCGACACTCTAGATGGAACATGTGCCACCCCAGTGATTGCTGAGGCCAGTTTGGCTCACATGGCAGGCCTGGCAGTCATGGCAGTCATGCTTCCCTCTCTCACATTTCCATGTGGGAGTCCTTCTTGAGCCAACATGCATGCAGCTTCCAACTCTGATCAGTTGTTTGGAACTTATGGCAGTTAAGTTCCTGGGTCATCTCACGAAAGGCTGTGTAGCCATAATATAGTTGCTCTCTAGTGCAGATAGTACTAATTTGATTTCTGCTTCCCAGATGATCTGGGTTGTGTGGGGACTAGGGATGGAAGAGGTAATGGGAGAATATTTTGGGAATTACCAAACCTATTTGAGAACATCCACTCAAAATACCACTCTGATTTCCTCTGTATTTTCACAACTTTTTGTCTTGTTCTACATATAATACACAGATCTCTCATATCTCTCAGATGATTTATTTTTACAAGTTCCATGGATGTAGCAGAACCCTTTCTGATGGAAAGAATAGGAAAGGTAAAAAATAAAATTTTTATTTTAGTTGTTGGGGTAATCTGATTTTGACCTCTGTAGGAACCACTGAATACAATAATTAATTCGTCTGTCATGGCTGTTTATCTTTCTTTCCACGTTTTTCCACGTTTTCCCTTCCTTCAGTCAGTTAGTTGTTAGACAATCGTGCAAACTGGATACTGTGATCATAAAGGGGGTGCATATCTGACTTAAATAAATTTAGGAGAGGAGGACACTGCTCCTTTTGGAGGAAAACAAAGACTCACTGATAGGTGTGCTCCTCCACTTGAACCACCAAATTCTCCACTTTCTCAGTGTCCATTTATGGAGGTCACTTTGAAATTCTGGTGTTTGTTAATGACAAGTACTATGTATTATTACTCATAGATGTTACTGGCTAATGTGTAGTTTATTATAAGTTTATAAACCTTAAATTTAATGTCTTTAGATTGTATGAAATAAATTAGTTATTTCTTTAATGACATAACTTCAATAACTAGTTGTTTTGTTTATTTAGGGCTAGATATTCTTATTCCTGAAGGTTTCTTAGAGGGGAGTTACTGGGTTTGGAAGGAGCACTGGACTGAGAGCCAGGATATCTTGCTTCTGGTCTTGACTTTGCTTCTTTAGTATCATTACCATGAATAAGTCATTGAACTTCTCTATTTTCTATGTAAAATAAGAGATTTTAAGTAATAACCACAATGAGCAACAATAAATATCAAATTTTTGCTGTCGCATGCCAGTTGCTGTATCGGGTTTACACATCACAATCCTATGAAGTGTGAATTATTAAGAGTTTTTGAAGAATTAAGATTTCTAAGCACCACCTTGAGGTAACTTTTCTTATTTTGATAGGCTTTAGGGAAAAAGGTGCGTCAAATTTTTATGAGTTATTAAATCTTGGATTATTTGTATGAATTTTAGAAAATAAGAGAACAATTGCTTTGTTCCTATGACAAATGTATGAATGGGCACAGGAAGAGAGGATGTAGCAGATATTGGGCATAATCACCAAACTTTGGGCATTAACCAGTGTTACTTGTAGATCTAAATGCTATGAGTGCAAAAGTTGACGTAAGGAGAGTTTCAACGTTGATCAAGCTGCTCTTTAAAATAATGGAAAACAACTTACAAATAGTTCGTGATGCAATATGTCAACTTGGTAACTAGATTCTTGGTATCTATGTCTGTGTTTTAACGACTATGTCATTTTAGTTCCCCAAAATAGATTATTATCTAAATCGGAAAACCAGGTCATTCTATGACCAAGAGATGAGTCTTGTAATAGCCTTCTTACATAGCCTCAACTTCATTCAAATGCTTCCTAACTAGCAAAGTGTACCTGAGCACACCTGCACATGTGCACACACATACACCCACACTCAAAAACACAGACATTCATCTCTGACCCAGCAATGTTTAAGTCATATGCCCTGGTCTGACTTGGCATTCCATCTGAAAGGTAGAATTTCTGGTGCTGTGGGCTCCCTAAGTCCTCAGCTTTCTGTGACAGCTGTTACCTCTGTGTGACTTTTGGCAGCTGCCTCAGGCACAGCATCGAGAACAGATCCAATGTGGAAGCAATCACCGATTTAATATTGGAGCTACTTTTTAAAGAATATATGCACTTCAGGAAATTTTTAATTAAGGAAACATGGACTTTTTTAAAATAACAGTACAATGCCTATATTATGATTAGTATATTCTCTTCATCTACATACGTTATAGAGTGACTATGATAAAATGTCTCCTTTTCTCCAATCTTTCCACAGACATATTTATCTCATGATAGCTGTTAAAAACTATTCTCCACAGATAGAGAATTCCTTAATATTATGCACATTTCACAATAGCAAGTTTCATGTACATAATAAGGCCCTAAGACTTGCCTTAAAATTGATATTAGGACATAAGTGTCACCTATATGCATCTCTTACATTCATAATAAAAATGTCTATATTTTGTCTTATGTTTGAGACAAGAGTTATTATATAGAGCACTTGTAAATGTTGAGTAAACTTGTAGACCTAGTAAAAGTTCTAAACCTTGAGTAAAGTAGTCATTTTTATTGGGATTTTTCCTTAATTTTAATAGAGATCAGTCCCATATTTAAGGAATACCTATAAAATAGTAAATAAAATTCAGTGAAATATTTTAGAACATCACTTGGAAGATATTATAGTAGTGATCAAAAGAATCTAAGATGTGTTTAGAAAACTTCGGCAGCTTAAAAGCCACATATAAGGATACAAAGAAGTTAAGAGAGCCCATAGCCCGGGCATGACTTCTCTCCTATATGAGCAATTAAGGCAAGAACAATAATGGGCCGAAGGGAGAACTCTATGACATATCATTACAAACCTTCCTCGACGTTTGTTGTTTGACTCATTTGTTCGTTTATTCTTTCATTTATTTTATTAACATTCATTGAGTCCTATTATGTGACCAACATCAAGTAAATTTTACTTAATATAATTTATTCTTTCAACACATCTATTTAAAAAAAAAAGAAAAAAACCTGATCATACATTCTGTTCCTGGTGCTAGATTAAAAGCTGTATTTTTTTTTTCACAACAACCACATGAAGTATTATTTTTTCCGTTTGACACTTTAGGAAATTGACAATAAGAGTGGCAGAACAACTCACCAAGATCATATAGCTACAAAATGCTGGAGCCAGAAGTTTTACTTCCACATCAATATCTTTTTCCACTACTGTACAGTGTTAGTGAACTTTAAAGCATCCCTAACGTCTGAGATTGTGAGAGAAGACGGGAGAGCAACTCATGAATGCAGGGTTATGTTTCTTCTTGAAATACCTGCACATTCACAGCTTTTCCTAATAATTACTTCATCCAACCATTCCCTGACTGAGTTCTCTACAAATTTTGGGATGGGGTACTGAAGCAATGGTCTACCACTCTCAGGACTCTGGGCCTGGGATGGGTAGAAAGGAGCTCGGTTAATCCTACAATGTACACGAAAGCAAAACAAGGACTGCTCTCTAATCTGTAATAAGTCCAGTATTATGATTTTCCTGTAAGAGGAAAATCAATATAAATACAAACCTTGAAAGTCCAAAAGCTTTCTTTAGCTATTTCTTGTTTTTCTTGAGATCCTCTGAATATACTTGATATTTTCTTAAATTGCTCTTCGGGGATATATTTTACCAATCTGCCTCTGCCTCTTCTCACATGGTAGTTTGCATCATCAAAATCACATGTATCACAACCCATAGCTAGTTTCTCACAATATATTGGGACTGTGCGGTCCTTAATTCTCCTACTTTATTTTATTTATATATCCAGTTGCATTAAAAACATAAAGAGACATGACATTTCTGAACAGGAAAGAGGCATGCCCATGGAGAGAAAATCAAGGTTTTGAGCTGATTTTTCTAACTTTATCTCATTTAATCCTCAAAAAAAAATCTATTTAAGCAGGTATTGTTATTATCCTTGTTATTCTTTCTTTACAGATAGGATTACATCTCAAATATTCATATATTCAAGCTACCCATCTGTATGTGGAGAATGATTTTAAGATAATAGTTCTACTTTTTTTTTTGTCTAGAGAATAACTATGTATTTGATGGGTCCTAGTATAATGTGATACATATTCAACATACATGAGTCTAATTCATATTTACCAAGCAATAGCTCTTTGTTTTGTGTGAGATGAGGGCCATTTGCAAAGTTGAAGGCAAGCATGACTCTTCCTTTATATGCTTTGAATATGGGAGTGGGCATGGCAAATGAAAGAGACAATAAATTGCAACATTGGTTACATCTGTGCTATTTGAACATCCAAAATATGTAGACCCACTCTTCTGAAATCCACCATTCTCTTTATCTTTCACTTCAGATTCAGCCTTATCATAGATTGGTGTGAATTATTTTCATCATATTATTATAGTCACTTCACAGTAGATGTTCCTGAGCAGAGATGAATAGGAGTTTTGATAGGGTCGAGCAAGAAGTAAGAGAATTTTTATAAAGAGGCATAGCTTAGGCAATCGCAGGAGCAAGGGGAAGATTGGAACAACCATTGTGTATCTTCAAGTCTCTCTCTGTATATAGCAAAATTTGCTAAAGCAACAAACTCAGTTATGCTAAAAAATATTTCTATAATATAACAGTCTTTATTTGAAGATCCTTGCCTTCCACCTGACAGAAAATTTAATCTAGTCAGTTCCGGGTGAATTGTGATAATTCATTTTTTTGTTTGGTTAGTTTGTTTTCCCCCCTCAGGCATTTCAGGTTTCAATTTAGCCAAGTTGGTGATTTCCACCTCATCCCTTCTCCTCATGGTTGGCCATGGGTTATGGGGGAGGGTGATCAGTAGTAAGAGAGATGAGGAGTGGTGGGGACATTACTGTAATGTAACTTTGTTGATGAAGAAAATGTATTTTCCTCTCTTAGACATTTCTGCACCCATCTTGGATGGCCCAGGAAATTTAAGGTTGCTCTCTGTGGCCAGAGATGCTCTTTGCTCTCAGGCACTTTCTTTATATGTGCCCTACCCTCATTATATTCCACAAATATCATGCCATGCAGCAATGAAATTCACTGTGAAACCTACTTCTTCTTTGGACTTCACCCAGAGAGTGAATCACAATTCTCTGCTCCCTGGTCACCCTAAAGCTGTCTGGGGTTTTCATCATTCTGGGATGAAATGACACCAGGCCCCCTCTCAGGAACTCTTTGTTCAGCTCCTACAACCTTTATCTAATCTGTGAAGATAGGGTGATTTGAATCTTCTTTTATCTGTTTCAAATCTATCATTTAGTGTACACATTTTCTGCCCAGTTTCTGTCCAGGCTTAGCTTTTTGTGTTGCAAAATACCTGGCTCTTGAAAATAAAATGGCTTGGTTCTCAAGATTTTCTCTGCTATGGGTTTCAAAAGACTTTTGTAACTCAGAGGACAAATTTGATTTGGTGAGTGACACTAGTTCAATGAGTAAAGGGAGTATTTGTGTGGAGCAAAGAAAAGAAACCAGGGGAAAAAAAGATTGGCTATTTGCAAAATGTATCCTATTTGATGTATGTGTGTATACACTATTAGAGTTCATAGCAAAATTGTTTTTCTGTAAACATAGATCACTTCTTTATAACTACAAACGTAAATTTACTTCAGGAAAAAAAGAGCCCCATGAAATGCCAGTAAAATGATTATATTGTCTTCCAAAGTCAAAATGGTGATTATTTATTTAAATATATTCATTATTTTTATTGATTTCAGTATTTCAACAAATATTGATTTTGATAGGAAAAGCCCATTTTCTATAAATTCAGTACCTATTTATTTTAATTTTATAACAAAATAATGAAAGATAAATCAATATCATGGTGGTTGAAACAAATTTGTACTTGAATATACATGAAAACCCTTTAAGGGGTACAATCCAAGTTATTTCTACATCATTGTCTTCTGAAGGCAAGCTGTATCTAGCCCTTGAATACTTATATGGCATTTTGAATTCTAGTAGAGCAGACTGAAAGATGCACTCCTGGATATCTTGGCACTACCTAGATATCTGGGGAGGTTGCCTATCACAGGTTGATGTTGTACCTCGTACTCCTCATCTCCTGGACACTTGAGGAAATCACACCATTCAAAAGGCACCTGCATGTATTTGATTTACCATGCTAAAAATTCCCTGGTATTTTCAGTTAAGCGACGCTTTAAGTTATGGCAGATTTAAGGAACTGCATCTTTCTGAAAAGCTTTTATTTTTTATTTACTTTGTCTTTCTATCTATCTATCGATCACTGCCTTGGAGTTAACTTAAACATCCCTTAGTAGATAGCAGAGAGTCTTTTCATTCGAAGCCAAGGATGCAGATTTCCTCTCAAGGAATGTAACCATGAGCTGTTGATCTGGCCCGTTATTCCCTGGCAGATGTCTGATTGCCAAAAATTCTGCCAGGTATTGCTACCAAAATAAGGATTTATATCTTTTGTGTGTCAGTTTCCTGAGAGAAGCATATATATGTGGAGTGAGAGTAAAAGCAAGTAATTTCTTAGTTAGAAAATAAACATTTAAGAAATCTACTTTTTTCCTAAGAAAAGTTGTTAGGAAATTTATCAGTTCCAGTCTTGCCTAGGTACCATGAGCATGGCATTGCTCAGCTAAAATTTTCAATGACTCCCTGCCAGTAAATGAGCAAATAACTACCCCTTAAATCCTCTAATTATAGAGGTGAATAAATTTGGATGCTGAAGTTGCTACCAGCAGTCGAAAATTTATCCACCTAATTTTTTTTGTAAGTCCTGTGAATATCATGTTATATTCCACAATGGGTCTGCTCCTGATTTTTATATACCTTCTAGTAAAATTAATGCTGTAGGAAGATATGCCATATTCTCTGTCCTATGATTTTAAGTTCTCCTCGCTGTACCATAATCAGGGCATATAGGTAGAAGTTCAAAGTGATTAGCCTGGCATTTATATGATTAAAGAGATTTTCTCAGATACTTTTCCAATCTCATCTTACCCCAACACCTGCTTAAAATTTTATAGATCCCCAGATATACATGCCTTTGCTAACGTTGCTGCTTCTGTCTTAAGTGTTTTGATGTGTTTACCAGACAACTTCTTATCCACTTCTTCTACATAATATAATGACTGGTTTCTTGCAAAGTCTTTTTATATGCATCTCTTAATATCCTTATTTCTCCAGTGAGGCTTCCTTCTGCTACATGGGGTCATAGATTCCATTTTTCCCTTCTCATAATACTCATCACACATTATTTTAATGTATGTTGGTGCGTCTATCTGTCATGGATTATAAAATCCAGAAGTTTGAGACAGTGGTTTTCTACTACTGAATCATAGGACCTAAAGCAGAGATTGCGACGTTAAGAAACAAGAAATATTTTTGAATGGATGCATAAATGATGAATAAATGAATACTCACAACAGTTCTTGAAGTGGGTTTGTATCATATGATAGAGATAAGGGAACTGAGCTTGGAACCATAAATCTACTTAATCCATACTACTTAATCCATAGTAATAGTCTTGTAAGAGCCGGCTGCGATCACATTTGTCTGACACGTTCCAAAATATCTTGCTACGTAGAGCCATATGATAAATGCTGTATCTGCCTCATTTTTCTCATCCAACATTCCCCCAAAAACATTTAAGCCTTTGGATGATAAAATCATATCCAGCAAGGATAAAAGGCAGTTTCTACAGGGGCCGCCCGGTGGCGCAGCGGTTTAGTCCGTGCTTGGCAGCCCGGGGTTCTCAGGTACGGATCCTGGGCGCCTGCTGACGCACTGCTCGTCAGCCATGCCGTGGCGGCGTCCCATATAAAGTGGAGGAAGATGGGCAAGGATGTTAGCCCAGGGCCAGTCTTCCTCAGCAAAAAAAAAAAAAAAAAGGCAGTTTCTACAACTTGAGGTTAACATTGTTATAGGAACTCGGAGCATTACCTTTCACCTTGTGACTCGTCTTGTTTAACCCTGAACTTGTCTAGCTTTGACCTGACATTTCTCTAAAATATTCCTGCCATCTCGTCTTTAAAGTGAAATTAATTATCATTGGGGTCTTAATATTAATGGCTTTGACATTGATTTGGATTTTCAGAGTAGATTTTCCCTTCATTCTTAATGAGGGTGATACTTGCTCAAAATTCTCTGCTGTTTTTCCATAAGATTAAGGAATTGAAAATAAATCATTAAATTTTTACAACTACTTTATGGGGCCTTGGTAAGGATCAAAATATGTGAAAAACTGAAAAAAATTTCTTCTGAACTTAACAATTGTCTCCTAATTGGGCATAGAGGAAAAACTAGTGCTTAAGAAAATGAGAAAGGGAGTAAAAACTATGTACTGTTTAAGGTTTGTATAAGCACTGCCATGACTGTCTGCCAAGACTCCAGCATATGACCAGCAGACATCCATGTTATTTCATCCCTGGGCATCCTGTGAGTAGAGTCTGCCAGAGATACGGTTATAAGCTAAATTAATTGAATCATATTATTTTCATGCCACTCTTCCCTAACTGCGAGTTATTTCAAACTCATATTCCAGCTCTGGTTCACCCTAAGGAAACCACTGTGCTCTTTTGGACTTACTTTTCTTTCTGATTTTGAAGATTTCCTTAACAATTAGGGAACACATTTACATGTTCTAAATCATCATTAAAAGTTTCAGGTGGAACAAAATGTAAACCAAGTCTTCTCAATTCATGTCAACCTTTGATTGAAAGAAAAGAGCTCCCTTAAATAGGTATCTGAATCTCCTGAAAGAATTGGATTTAGTAGATATACTCATTGTCCATATTAAACCTCTAAACAATGCAAAGGAAAGTTCATTTGGCATTCTGATTAAAATGTTTCAGTTCCCCTTGTATATATCTATTATATGGTGATAAGGGATCACGTTGATGATATTAGCTTCAGAATTCTATGATGCCTATTGTGACACTTAAGAAGCTTTATTCTTTCTAAAAATATTTATCAAATGTGAGATATGGATCCTTTTCTTAAGTTATGACTTCACTTACAATACAAGATAGAACCTGATAATATTATGAGAGTTTTTGGATTAGTGATTAATAGTTTTCATTTGAAGAAGGGTTGGGTGTAGGAAATGGGGATATATTCAAGTTATATCTTCTATATCTATTAATTAAAATGGATAAGTGCATAACAGGATAATTTTCTCAAGTAGCTACTAAGATTTTCACAACTTTATGTCTCCTGAACGTGCTAGAGATAAAAATTCCCTATAGACCTTTACTTATAGAGAAGAATAAGACATAGTACACACACTAGTGATAATTAACATTAACTGAGTATTTACTATGTGTCAGGCACTTTAAGTGATTTGCATACATTATCTCAATCATTTTCATTTCATCTCTATGAGGTCTGTATTTTTATCACCTTTTTTTTTTACAGGTGAAAAATTGAAGCTCAGAGAGTTTGTATTATGACTAAGAGCTAGTATATCCATGGGGTCATAATAGAAAACACGCTCAAAATAGGACCATTTGAGCAGTTTATTTATACAGAAACTATTTGAAAAGGTATGCAGTCAAATAGTGCAGAAACCTGGAGCCAATACAATTGTTAACACCTCTAGTCCTTAAAGGAGCATGGCCTTTAGGGGCTCCTAAAGGGTAAAGAGCATTGGACTGGCATTCTGAGTTTTTGTCTCGGCACACTTACTAACTCTTTTCTAGCGTGGGTTCTCCTTTTCTTTGTAAGCCTTAGTTTTCTAATCCATAAATAGAAAGGGTTGAAAGAGATGATCTGAAAGGTCAGTTCCTTCTTTTTCTAATATCCTCTGATTCTGTCTTTATGTAGCAAAATGATCTAAAAGATTATCTGTTCATTTTTTGTAACATCCTTTGATTCTGTGTTTAAAAAGCGAATTCTTAGCCCAAAAAGATCTGTTACTCAATGACTAGATGGATCCATCTCTACTTGTGGGTAGCCAAGTCATGCATGGAGTTATTGGGCTGTCACTGTGTCTATGCATTTGCAAAAGTACAATGAGAAGTATATATTTTGTGGTTCCTACCATAAAACCATTGAAGCTGAGTACCTAGGCTCTGACTTTTAAAATGAAAAACAAATGTCTGATTTATCACATACATCACAGTTATGAAAAACAACTTGGCTACTTCATACAGGTAATACTTTTACTTTTGATAGGGAATAACATCCACAATATCACATTGGTAAGAAATCTTATGAATTCAAATGCTCAGAGTATTGATAAGGCAAAATGAAAGGTGATCTTTTGAATTAGTTTTTTTAAACTAAAGTTCATGGTCCATACAAGTTTTTTTTCATACATTTTGTTTTAGGTTTGGCTACTCTCTCTTAGCTTATTCTCCAAAGTGTGTTATCTTTGTGATGATTTAAAAATGAAAGAGAGGAGGAAAAATCCATCATTTGTAAAGAGAGATTAAAAATGTCTTTCATTTGTGAGATGCTACTTTAGATTTTAGAACCCATATGCAGTCTATCACTTTGAGCATTTAGAACAAAACACAAATGCTATTGCATTAACTTATTTCTCTATGAATTTTTACTCTTCATTTCATGAATCATTAGCAACTCAGCTCAAAGGAACTAGGAAAGGTACAAAGAGAAGAAGCAGTGAACCCAAAAAGTAAATTATCTGCATGTAAATGACCCAGTGCACAATTGTAAATCCTGTTACAATAAATTAGCAGCTGTGGGTTGCAAAAAAGATTTTGAGTATCTGATAATTTCATTTGGCACCAAAAACAGAAAAAATAAGAGTTCAGAGTTACTACAACCACTGAAAATATACACAAGAGGAATTCCCTCTTGGTCAAAATTATATGCTGTGTTTATAACGACTATAATTTTTATCAGTGATCTGAAGGTAAGGGCAATTTTTGTCATTCATAAATTACATCTATTAAATGAAAGGTAAGGTGACTGTTAAGTGCACAGTGATCATGGCTAGTGGTAAATTTGCGCCTTTCTTTCAGGTTATTATCATTTCTTTGACCAGAATTGCCATTCTCTGTCACAAAAGAGCTCTTTACAATTCCAAGGCAGTCAGAAAGAAAGAACCGAAAGTCTCCTCTACCAAAATATATACATGTCTTTTCAAGTTAGTATTTTGAGTTTCTTTGAAATATTGAAAGATTAGGAAAAAGACAGTTGTTTTCATCTAAGTGACATATATGATTGTGATTCCCAGCTGCTGTTTGTACCCAGATGACATTTGAATATACAGGTTCAACTCAAGAAATATACAAGTGCTTACTGTGAACCTAGGATAGATGAATATGTTGTTGTGTATCAAGGAAAGTGTGATTGTTAGTAAACTTGTTTTAAGCACTTGCAAAGGATAAATGCCTTTAATATAGCATTTTATTCAGATTTAATGAATAAGCCAACAATCAAGACATAAAGCAGGGAATTTTCAATAATATTTTAGAGAATTCAAACTTAAGAAGAATTGTTAGTCAAAACGAATTCCTTTTTTAGGCAGCGCAGCCCAAAGTGTTGGAAGAATTGGTGTTAAATGCATTGTGTGATTTGAGAGAGACTTAAAAATAAGTCCCGTTTGTAACAAGTACCTAGCCTACAATGGCATTACTACTCATTTTTGAAGCATTTAAATTTCCAACATTGGAATTATTTCTTAGGTTTGAAAAAAGTAGGATCATCACTTCCTTTCCAGAAGAATGCCTACAGATACCTCGGCTGATGTTAGCTGGAAGTGGTATTATCCGTGGCTCAAGAATCTCCCCCCTATTAGTGGAAATAATTGGTTAGATTAGTTATTACACTGGAGGACACAGACACCAGAACTAAGTTAAAGAATAATGTCAGTTAAGTTTGGAGTTAAAAGGGTAAGAGTTCTCAGCCTGAAACTGTCAGAGAAGACCAGTTGACACTGGGCTAGTTTTAGGAACTAGAAAGATTGTTGCTAGCCTGAAGGTGCCTAGTGATAGAGCCAGGAAGGGGAAACCCTATATGATGACCTCTAAAAAATGTATAAGCAGAAGACAGGATGAATACATGGGAGGGGAAAGTCTTGCCTCTAAGACTCTGACATATCATCTTATGCAGAATAGCAGTTGACAATACCCCGATCACATAAAATAAGGAGGATGTTACTATTGGAGCTCCAGTTAATTAGGGCAGAAGGTGACATACAAATGATAGGGTCATTAATGGGATGGAGAGTATTGGAATTCCAGATGTGAAGGGAGTGTTGCCTTCTCTTCCAATTAGTAAAAAAAGATAGAAATAAAGGGAGAAAGTGATAGGAAAAAATTAGCTCTGGACACAATTTGAGGAGAATTTTAAGGGCAGTCATCCAATTCTGTAAAATTTGACAATATTCTACACAAACCTAGAGTAACAGTTATTTTATAAACTTTACTTGTTACAAATATTGGAGGAAAGGCCATTAAGCAAAGTAACGAGAGGAATGAGGGAGATTGGCAGAGAAACAGAGTAATAAAATGATGACTGGATCAAAAGAATAAAAGATTAGGAGTCCCAGGATCTGTGGGCCTTTGGTTTGCTGAGTTTATTAACTAGTTGTGACATTCAGGCATCATATTTTATGTCTTGGGACTCAAAAGAACATCTGTCTTCCTTGTCTCGTGGATTTGGGGAGAATTTTATAAAATTATGACGAGAAGGAACTTTGAATTGGATGAAGTAGCCTCGACATGTAAACAGCATTCCTATGGTAGTATTGACCATCAGACATGCAGATGGAAATTAAAAATAGATTTCTTATGTAAGGAGGCCTTTAAAGTGAGGAAGGAGCCCCTGTGATTTTGGAACTTAAGTGTATGTTACTATCCATTATTAAGAAACTGTTTCATGTGTTTCTATACATTCTTCTTGGCTACAGTGTAATTTCATAAGAGGCATGGGTCTTTTTTTTTTTTGTACTTCAAAACGAATCCTCTACGTGCCAAAATATATCATAAGTGTTCAACAGATACCTATTTGATTAATTCATAAACACCAATTTTTACAGGGGAATTGAAGAATGGATATTCTAGTACTTAATTTGAACAAACCAGGAAGAATTTATACAGAAGAAAGATTATCAGACCCTTGATTAAAGCAGTGATTATATGGATAAAGTGAAAGAATATTAATTTATACAACTAACACTGATTTAGCACTAAATATATGACAGGAACAAAAATTATAAATAGGACCCAAGACAGGATTCAAATAGAAGCGATTGTGGATTATATTTCTATGACAAGGAAGAAATTCCTTAAGGAATTAAGGGGACATAAAAACATTCTTAGATGAAGGAAAACTAATTTGTTTTTAGCAATACTATCCTTAAAGAGTGACTGAAAGAGGTTGTCTAAACAGAAAGGGAATAACAGAAAAAGGCTTAGAATGTGAGAATGGAAAGAAGAATGTTGGAATGGGTAAAATAAAGATAAGTGCCATAGACTAGCCTTCTCATTAGTTTCTTAAATCGTATCTTATGGTTGAAGCAAAAGTTGTACCATCCCCCAATGTGGTGCTTAAGAGGTGTAGAGGAAATAGTAAAGATAATTGTATTTTCAATGTGTGGAGGGTAAAGATACTTAAATGGAAGTAAAATATCTATACTTCACTTGAAGTCATAAAAGAACAAAACCAGTAGATTGTGAAAAGTTTTGTATGTATATTGTATTATCTAAAGCAGCCACTAAGTACACTATACAGAGTTATGCATAAAAAATACAGTAATAAAGAATCCTAAAAATTATTCAAGTAACCCAAAGGAAATCAAGGAAAGAGAAACAGAGGAACAGAACCAGAGGAAACAAACAAAAGTAATCAATTTGCAGACTTAATCCATAACATATTTATAATTACCTTAAATGTAAATGGTCTAAGTAAAATAATTGCAATACAGATATTGGCACAATGGATAAAGAAAAGATGATGTACCAATATGCTATCTAGATGAACTCACTTAAACTATATTGATATATGTAGATTGAAGTAATAGGATAGAAAAGGATATACTTGTGTAGATTAATTAAAAGAAATCAGGAGTATAGGCCTGCCCGATGGCGCAGTGGTTTAGTTCACGTTTTGGCAGCCCAGGATTCGTGGGTTCGGATCCCGGGCGCAGACAGACGCACCGCTTGTCAAGCCATGCATGGCGGCATCCCATATAAAGTAGAGAAAGATGGACACGGATGTTAGCCCAGGGCCAGTCTTGCTCAGCAAAAAGAGGAGGATTGGCAACAAATATTACCTCAGGAATGGTCTTCCTCACAAAAAGAAAAGAAAGCAGGAGTAGCTAAATTAATATCAGATAAAGTAGAATTCAGAACAAAGAAAATTACATGAGACAGAGACAAGTTTTACATATTGACAAAGGGATCAGTACACCAAGAAGAGATACCAATCCTAAATGTGTTTGAAACAAACAATAGAGCTACAAAATATGTGAAGTAAAAACTGATAGAACTGGAAGGAGTAATAGACAGATCCACAATTATAGTTAGACTTCAAACCCCTCTTTCAATAACTGATAGATCTACTAGACAAAAATTCATCAAGGATAAGGAAGAACTTAACACCATTAACCAACAGGATCTATTCAATATTTATAGAACAGTCAACAACTGCAGAATGCACCATCTTTTTAAGTACCCATGAAACAGATACCAAAGTAGACTATATTCTCAGCTGTAAACTAATCTCAACAATTATTTTTAAAAATTGATATCATACATGATGTATTCTCTAATCAAACTAGATACCAATAACAGAAAGATAACAGGAAAATCTCCAAACACTTTGAAACAAACAAGAAAGTTTTATTTATTTATTTTTTGTGAGGAAGACCAGCCCTGAGCTAACATCCGCTGCCAATCCTCCTCTTTTTGCTGAGGAAGACTGGCCCTGGGCTAACACCCGTGCCCATCTTCCTCCACTTTATATGGGACGCCACCACGCGTGGCTGACAAGCAGTGCGTCGGCGGGCGCCCGGGATCCGAACCTGCGGACCCCGGGCTGCCAAAGCCGAACTAAACTGCTACACCACCGGGGCGGCCCCCAAATAAGAAAGTTTTAAATTACCCACGAGTTGAAAAGGGATTCTCAAGAGAAATTTTTAAAAATATGTTGAACTGAGTGAAAAAAATAAAAAATTAAATTTTAAATTTTGTAGTTCAGCTAAGCTGTGCTGTTGGGGAAATTTATAACATTAAATGGATACATTAGAAAAGAGGAGAAGTCTCAGATCAATAATCTAAACTCCTACATCAAGAAACTAGAAAAAAGAATAGCAACATAAATTCAAAGCAAGCGGAAGGAAAGAAATGTAAAAATGTGAGTAAAAAACAATGAAAACAAAGAGGGAAATCAGTGAAACAAAAAATGATTCAGAGATAAATAAAGCAATAAAACTGACAAACCTCTAGCAAGACTGACAAAGAATAAAAACACAAATTACCAATATCAGGAATATCACTAAAGATCCTCATAACATCAATAGGATGATGAGGAAATACTACGAAAACTCTACACTCATAAATTTGACAATTTAGATGAAATACACTGCTAAAACAATCTTGACAAAGAAGAAGAAAATGGGCGGAATCACTACACATGATGTGAAGATTTATTATATAGTGATGTTAATCAAGATTGGTGTTTGTGGGGGGCTGCCCGGTGGCGCAGTGGTTTAGTCCGCGCTTGGCAGCCCGGGGTTCACAGGTTCGGATCCTGGGCGCCCACCGATGCACTGCTTGTCAGTCACGCCGTTGCGGCGTCCCATATAAAGTAGAGGAAGATGGGCACGGATGTTAGCCCAGGGCCAGTCTTCCTCAGCAAAAAAGAGGAGGATTGGTGACTGATGTTAGCTCAGGGCTGGTCTTCCTCACACACACACACACAAAAAGATTGGTGTTTGTGGAAGGATAAAATAGAGAATGAAAAAAATGCAAACAAGTATGGACAATTGATTTTTGACAAAATTATGAAAGTAATTCAATGGTATAGGATGATCTTTTCAACAAATGGTGCTAGAGCAATTGGTTATCCATAGGCCAGGGAAAAAAAAGAAACTTGAACTAAACCTCATGCTTCATTAAACAATTACTTCAAAATGAATCATATATTTAAATGTAAAATGTGAAACTATAAAACTTTCAGAATAAAACATAGGAGAAAGTCTGTGGAACCTTGGACTTGTTGAAAAGTTCTTAGTCATGCCATGAAAAGTATGATTCACAAAATTTAAAAATTGATAAATTTGACTTCATCAAAATATGAAACAAATTGGGTTTGTGGAAGACTTTATTATGAGGATAAAAATAGAAACTCCAGATGTAGAGAAAATATATGCAAACCACATACCTGAATTTTTAAAAAAATACCTCTTAGCTAGATAATATAAAGGACTCTCAAAACTGCAGGGGAAAAACAATCCAATTAAAAACTAGGCAAAAGACATGAAGCGGCATTGCACTGAAGAGGATATATAGATGGTAAATAAGCACATGAAAATATGTTCAACATCACTAACCATCAGGGAAATGCATATTAAACCCTCAGAGAGATATTACCACACACTTATCAGGAGACCTAAATAAAAATTGTAAAAGACGACAGTACCAAATGCTGACAGAGGAGGCAGAGAAACTGGATCTCTCATATATTGCTGGTGGGGATGTAAAATGATACAGCCACTTCAGAAAATATTTTGGCAGTTTCCTAAAAAAGAAACCTAAATATATGCAAATGCTATGTGATCCAGCAATTGCACTCTTGGGCATTTATCGTAGAGAAATGAATTTATATGTCCACACACAGAAAAAAACCTCTATTTGATTGTCTATAGTAGCTTTATTTGTAACAGCCGAAAACCAGAAACAACCAAAATGTGCTACAATAGGCAAATGTTTAAAGAAAATATGTATAAGCATACCATGGAATACTACTGAGCAATAAAAAGTAATAAACTATTGATAAATATAACTTGGATCAATCTAGTGCATGATGCTAAGTGGAAAAAAATAAAGCCAATTTCAAACAATTACACATTCTGTGATTCCATTTATATTACGTTGTGGACATTACAAAATTATGGAGATGGAAAACAATTTAATGGTTGCCGGGATTAGGGATTTTGTAGAGAAGTTGTGGATGTGGCTACAAAGGGTTGTGAGTGGAAGATTTTTGTGTTGATGGAGATGTTGTATCTGGATTGCAGTGGTGCTTACACAAATCCACACAGGTAATAAAATGACATAGAACTATACATACACATTGTACCAATGTTCATTTCCTGGTTTTGAAGCTGTACTTTATTTAAGAAGTAACTCTTAGGGGAAAGTGCATAATGGCTACAGGGCACCTCTCTGAATTACCTTTGCAACTTCTTGTGAATTTATATTTATTTCAATTTTAATGGTATAGAAATCTTTTCTATATATTGCTGAATTCTATTTGCTAAATTTTGTTAAGAATTTTTGCATCTGTATTCATGAGGAATATTGGTCTGTCATTTACTCTTTTTTTCCTGTCTTTTTCTAGTTTGAGATGTCAAGGTAATATTAGGCCAATAAAATGAGTGGGGAACTAATCCCTCCTGTTCTATTGAAACGAGTGTGTAAAATTGGTGTTAATTCTTTAAATGTTGGGTAGATTTCTCCAGCAAAACCATGTGGACCTGGAGATTACTTTTCCTGTAGCTTTTAAATTATGCATTCGATTTCTTTAATGTCCACAGGACTATTCACGTTGTGTCTTTCATCTTGGCTGAGTTTTGGTGGCTTTTGGTTTTCAAGGAATTGTGCCATTTTTTTAAGTTGTGGAATTTATGAGCGTAAAATGATTCTTAATATTCTCTTAGTATCCTTTTAATGGTTTCAGGGTCTATAATGATACCTCTTGTTCCATATATGTTATTAATGATTTCTGTCTTCTCTCTTTTTGTCTTTGTCACTATTGCTAGAAGTTTATAAATTTAATATTTTTTTCAAAGATTCATTTTTTTACATTGATTGTCTCTGGTTTTCAGGTTTTCACTATCATTTATTTCTGCTCTTATCTTTATTATTCCCATCCTTTTTCTTGCTTTGTGTTTATGTTCTCTACTTTTTCTAACTTCTTTAGAAACCAGAAACCAGGAGAGAGGTGGCTGTGGCAATAAAAGGGTCGCACGAGAGATTCTTACAATGGGACTGTTTTGTATCTTGACTCAAACTACACATGTGATAAAATTTCTTGAACAAACACACACACACACACACACACAGAAAGATGAGTGCATGTAAAACTGGTGAAATCTGAGTGAGACTGTCTCATTGTCAATTTCCTGTTGGTGATATTGTGCTAAAGGTATGGAGGATGTTACCACTGGGGAAAACCGAGTGAAGAGTATGCAGGATCTTTTTCTATGATTTCTTACAACTGCATGTGAATCTACAATCATTCAAAATAGAAAGTCGTAAAAAAAAATGAAGGCAAAATAAAGATGGTCTCGGTTACGCAAAAGCTGAGATGATTTATCACCAGTAGTTCTACACCAGTGTAAATTCTAAATGATATTCTGCAGGTTGAAGAAATATTGTTTTGTATAGAAAAAAACAGACATCCAAGGATGAATAAACTTCTCCAATAATGGTAAAAATATGGGTAAATATATAAGACTATTGCCTGTTTAAAGCAACAATAATAACAATGAATTGTGTGGTAACTACCATGTATAGAAGTACAGTAATTAACAATAGCAAAAAGGGTAGAGAAATAAAGGAAAAAATAGGACAGAGAAAATAACAGGATGGTAGACTGCATATTAAACACTTTGATTAAAAGACAAAAATTGTCATACTGAGGAAAAAATGTAGCCCTACATTGTTCAGAAGAAACCACTTTAATTACAATGACACAGATAAGTTGCAAGATGCATGCAAGCACAAACCAAAAGAATACTGATATGGCTATATTAATATCAGACACGGGAGACTTTCAGGCAAGAAGTATTATGAGAGAGAAAGCACATTTCATAATGATAAAATAGGTCAAATCAATAAGAATATATAGGAATATAAAATTTGAATGCACCTAATAGTGTATCTTCAGAATGAGTAAATCAAAATTGACAACTGTGTGGAGACTTGGAGAAATCAACAATCATATTGGATATTTTAAAGCATCTCTTTCATTAACTGGTACAACATGCTGATAAAGAGGCCAGGATACCGCAGCTCCGCGGAGTGTGGACGTAAGGGAGTGTGCCAGGTAGTAAAGGTAATAAATTGGGTGAGAAAAAATTACATCTGATCTTCCCTACCAGATAATCAGCATTCTTCGGCATTGTGCTGCTTAATCTTTTGAAAATTGTCTAGAATGTTAGGTATCTTTAATATAACAAGCTATGTATATTGCCAGGAAAAATTAAACCCTAAAATAGAAAAAATGATATCTTGCCAACAAAGCCTCCTTTAGCTATCTTACTGTGTTTGTCCACTCACTCTTCAACTTGTTCTAACTTACCTTCTTTGCCACTCCTCTGAAATTGTTCATATTCAGCTCACCATGTTCTTTATATTCCTAAACCCAGAACTCCTTAGTCTTCTTCTTACTGCAGCTCCCAACTGTATTTGACACAGTTGTCAATATCTTCTTTCTTTCAAGTCCCCATCCCCATAACTTTTAGTATGCCACCCTCTGCTGTTTCTTTTCTTTTCTTTTTCTTCCTCTCTGGTCATTCCTTCTCAATATCCTAATACTCTTATTCTTTTCCATCCAAACATTAATTGTTAGAGTTCCTCAGGGTACCATCCTAGGCCCTTGTCTCTTTTCATGGCTTACTCCATCTCCAAGGTTTGTTCAAATGTTTGGCTTCATTTATCATCAAGTGCTGGCTACTGTAAAATGTTCATGTATTGTGAAAATAAGACCCTAAAATCTAACTGTGTCCTCCTTTATATCTTTGCTTGGATGTCTCCCAAGAATCTCAAACTCAACAGGAACGAAACTCAAGCCTTCATCCCCTTTCCAACCTGGCTTTTCCCGAAAATGCTGCCACTCTTCACTCAACTGCTCAAGTTGAAAATGTGGGTGTAAATGTTTATTCCTTCCTATCCCTGAACCCTCCTCAATTTCTAATCACCATGTTCTATCAGCTCTCCCTTTAAAATATCTCTGGAATCTCCCTGCTTTTTTGTATCTTTTTTGCTGGCTATCTAGTCAAATTATCTTGCCTGATATACTGAAATTGCCTCTTAACAAGCCTCCGTACCTCTAGAATTATCCCCCATCCCATTTTAATCTATTCTTCCCAGTATATTCAGGTTTATATATATGACATACAATCTGATCATGGAATTCATTTACTTAATGCCTTTCCAGTGTCTTTAAGATAAACTCCAAGGCCTTTAACAGGGCTGACAAAGAAGTTTGCATGATCTAAACCTGCCTATTCTGAGACCCTCATCTTGTTTATTATGCCTCATTCTCCTTGTCAGTCACCATACTCCAGTCGTTGTGGCCTTTTTTCAGTTTTTGAATGATATCCTGCCTTATTCCCTCTGCATATAGTATTCTCCAGCTTTATCCCCTGACCCATGTAATGACTACTTATCCTTTAGTTCCATGTTTAAGGAAAATTTTCTTTGATAAAATTTGTCCCTCAATCATATACTTCTAAAAATGTTGCATTTATGCCTCTAGCTCTCATCACACTTTTTTTGAATTACACTTTTGATTATTTGTCCGATATCCATCTTTTCCACAAAACTATAAACTCTGTGAGGACAGTAGTATTCCCAGCACCTAGAAAAGTGTCTAGCATAAAGTAGGTAGTTAATAATTGTTTGAATTATTGAAATCAATAATTTGATGCCAGGTGTTAATATAAGTGGAGCAAGAAAAGTGAAGCAAGGCAAAGAAATAGAGAAAGATTAAGGTCAGGGAAGTGTTATTTTGGAGAAGTCTGGAAAGGGCTTTCTGTTGAGGTGACATTTGAGCAGAGGCCTGAATGAAGAGGAGTGAGCCTTCAATATCTGTGGAAGGATGTTCCTGGTAGGAAGGATCAGCTAATGAAAATGTCCCAAGGTAGGAAGAAACTTGGAATGTCTGAAGAGAAATAAGTCCAGTCAGTGTGATTAGAGAAAAATAAGGAAAGGTATAGGGGAGTAGCATGGAAGAAGAGAGAAAGAAGTATCAGAGGCATAATACTCAGTGTCTTACACGCTGTAATAAGGGATTTTATTCTAAGGATGATGAGAAGCCACTGGAGAGATCTGAGATGGTGAAATGATCTGATGTGTGTGTGTGTGTATGTTTTAAACATCTTAATATCTTTTGGCTAATCTAGACTGGGGTGTGGGGACAGTGTTAGATTCACATTATGAAGACAAGATTTTCTGCTTTTCATCGATCCAACTGTAACTGCACTGAGGTAATAATTTTTAAAAGTTCAGTGATCTGGCTACATTTTTTACCACCTCAATACTTTTAATATAACATACGAGAAAATTTTAGGTGGGAATGTGCTTTATTGTTTTCAGTCTTATTTTCACATGGATTCAATTGGCTTTTCCTCATTCATCTTCCCCTCAAAATACTCATTGAATTTGATATGATCTCCTCTGCTATGAAATGAGGATAACTTATAAAATCAAGTCCTTTAATATTTAATCACTATGTAAGAAAGGAAGCTTATTCCAAGGTTTTCTGAAACATGGAATTAAATGGCAACAAGCTAATACTGTTCAATACTTTAGATTTTATGCAGCTGATCATTTTGTAACCAGCCTAATAGTTTATTTATTTTCCTGGCTTATATGCTCACAATAAATAAACAAAATTGTTTATGTTGAATACGACAAGATTCTTCTCCATTATTGGACAGAAGTCAGTTTCCTGTTCAATGATGGCATAAAGAACTGTCAATAGCAAGTGGTGGGGAAAATTATTTCCTTGAGATGCTCCGAATTATTATATGCAGTTGATAGAATTAATTATAACATACATTCTTTATTATGAAGTTTTGTAGATTAACTTTTCTTTTAAAAATGTGATAGTACCTTACTTTTAACTTTTTAATTAAATTAATATGAATGATCTAAAGTCCGATAAAAAGGATTTTTTTAAAGAATTAGGTATAATTGAGGTATAATTGATATATAATTAACTGTGCACATTTAAAATGTACAACTTGACAATTTTGATATGTGTCTTTCTGTCTATCTATCTATGTAATCTTGGTGAAACCATCCCCACAGTCAAGGTACTGGACATATCTGTCATCTCAAAAGTTTCCTCATGGCTGTTTGTAACCCCTCCTCCCTGTCCTTCATCCCTACCTTCCCTAGGCAACCACTAATCTGATTACTATCACTATAGATTCATTTGCATTTTTTAGAGTTTTATATCAGTGAAATCATACAGTACGTTCTTTTTGTTTGGCTTCTTTCAATTGGCATAATTCTTTTGCACTTCATTTATAGTGGTGCATATTTCAATAGTCCAGTCCTTTCTATGGCAAAGTAGTATTCTATTGTGTAAGTATATCACAGTTTGTTTATTTATTCACATCATGATGAACATGTGGGCTGTTTCCAATCGGGGCTATTACAAACATGGCTGCTATGAATATTCATGTACAGGTTTTTCTGATGGACATATGCTTTCATTTCCCTCAGAGTGGTGGCTCTTAAAGTATGTATATGTTTCCCCTTTTAAGAAACAGCCAAACTGTTTCTCAAAGTGGTTTTTACCATTTTACATTTCCATCCGTGGAGTATGAGAGTTCAAGTACCTGTTCTAAAAATCTTTGTAAGTCTTTCGTATCTCTTTCACAGTTTTTATTTGTCATAATAATTTTATATCTGGCCCTCTAACTAATAATACCTAACAGTCGTTAAAAGTTTAAAAGATGTCAGGCATTGTACAAAGTATTTTACAATCATTCTGTTATTTAATCCTCACAGCAAGAATGCGAAAGAGCGATTATTATTCCTATTTTACAGAAGAGTAAACTGAGGGAAAGTAACTTGCCCTACAACCCATCAATGTTAAGCTATAAATCTGTGATTTGAAGCCAGGTTGTCAGACTTTGGAGACAATGATATTAACCAGTATGCTATAATCTCCCATCCTCTAGGCCAGGGGTTCTAGCATGAACCCCTTCAATACCTGGTGAAGCTTAAAGCCCTAATACCTTAAGGGCTTGGGCAGCTGGTGAAGCTTCTCTGAATTATATTTAAATAGACAAAATATTTAGGATTACAACAGAAACCAGTTGCATTGAAATTCAGTTTTCTAAATATTTTAAAAGCTGTGATGTAATACATAGTTTCTTATTAATACATTAAATAACATGATTTACTGGTGGACTTCATAACAACCATAATTTCAAAGTAATGATGAATGTAAAATATTGTGAGATATGCAACATCGATAAAATGATATGAAATATTTGTGATTTTTATTAGTGACAAAGTCACAGGTACTCCTAATGCTACTATGGTTTATAGGCTACAACAATAAGTGAAAATAATGCCAAACTTCTGTTAGAGGTACATGAAAATAAAGATGTAAACTTCTCTCATCCAAGTTAATGGACATCTGAATTCTATACGTGGACCCTTGGACCTGAGTTTAGACGTCTTGCCTTCGCCCATAAGCTCCATGAAAACAGGATTCATGTCCATTGTGATCATTACCGTATGATCAGTGCTTAGTACAGTGCATTGTATAAAGCAGGTTCTACTGGGTAAGTGATGAATGGAGTAAAACTTTCTAAATACTGCCACTGGGCATTAGGATTTAGCAATGGACAAGACAAACACAATCTCTAGTCTCAAGAACTAATAGTATATCAGGAAATACAGACAATTAAATCAAGTCTTGTGACCCTGGCCAAGTTATTTAACTTTTCAGATCCTCAGTTTCCTCATCTGTAAAATTCATATAATAATAGTCACCCTCATAGGTTCAGTATGAGGATTGAATGAATATCAATGTAGTAGCGATAGATATATACATGTATAGGTATGTATATGTGTGTGTGAAAACAGTACCTACCACATTCTGTTGTATAAGTATTTGCCATTATTACGATGAAGACAAAGAAAGTACAAGATGCTATGAAATTGCATAGCAGGAGAATATCATTTTATCTGGGGAATGAAAAATGCCTCACATAGCAAATTGTGTTTCAAGCTGATACCTGAAGATTGGATGGAAGGTAGGCAATCAAAAGTGAGGGGAGGCTTATGGAAAGGTGAAACAGAACATGCAATATCTCTGAGACAGTAAGGAACACACTGTTTTAGAGGGAAAAATGTTCATTGTGGCTGGAACAAAGTGTGAAGGGAAGAAGGAGAGGCAAGACTTGAAGCTGGAGAGGTGAGCACAGGCTAAGGGTAGAAAGAAAACCACATGGTATTTATTTATGCCATTCACAACCCCTAAAGTAGATATGCTTAACCACAAAAGTGCCTTTTTAAAAAATAACAGTCATTGATAAACCAGTATTTTCAGATTTTTATGTAGAATGATGTGTATATTATTTTTGAGAAATTTTGGTGGGTTCAAATGGACTCAATTTGTCTTTCTGGGGTTTTCCTGGCCCTTATAAATTAAACGTAAAAAACTATGTTGCTAATTATTATGTGTTTCCTGATATATAGGAATTATTTGTGTTTGTTACATAAGAAATTAAAATGGAGGTAGAATAGCTAAAATGTATATGCACACATCCTTAGGAACCAGTATTCCAGAACAGTGACATTGGCATATCTCACATATGTGAAGTGAATTATTGCTTATAGTTTCATAATGAAGCTACCCAACAGGCTATTTACTTTTTGTGGGGATGGGGGATAGCTCCCTACCAAACTGAATGTCTAATTCATGGTTGAGAGGGCACATAAGATTTTCTGACTTTCCCCTTTTAAGGTATTTTTCTCATGAAAACACTTGTTTTCCTGTTTTATCACTTCAAACTATAAATATTAATTCTCCAAGAGAGAAGCATAGTTAGAAGTTTTAGATAAAGTTAATACTGTAGAGATTATGGTAATTTTAAAAAATATGGATTCATGGTATTTTTAAAATATAAAATGCATTTTCCCAAAATGACACATTTATTTGGCAAACAAGTTGTAAGAGTCAACTAATCTAATTTCTTACTTTCTAAAGAAAACACTCTTCTTAAATAAAAATCTCAAGTGTAAGATACACTCTTGGGAGAAAGACACAGCGTACCAGAGTTTAAATGCCTCCAACGTGCAAAATAGATATTTTCTTTAAAAAGTTCTATCAGAAAATTTTCTACAGAATCACAAGAGGCAAATTCCATTTGAGAAAGTGCATGCTGTAGTTTATAATAAGGCAGAGGTGTGGAGCTGAGCACACAGCATCCTTATTTCAAAAGTACAATCAGAAGAGAGAGTTTTTACTCTTAAAAGGCTGTGAAGATAAGTGAAAATCAGCCAAAATTCCACTGTGAATAACACGATGTGTGGCAAAGGAACTCTACTCTTGGTAGAGTTAGGAAAATAATTTAATCTAAATGCTTTGCATCTGTACAGAGGACCGAGTAGATAGTGAAAGAGATTTGCAGATCCACTGTTTTCTAGGCAGGAAGAATGCTCGTTAAATGCAGAACGCTGCTCTGGCTCATGTGTTTGCTCCGAGGTGTAGGTTTTGTTGGACTGACGTATCAGATAGTCAGAGTGGTTACCACACCGACGTTGTAGCAGCTGCATAATAAATGACTGAGAGAATCATGTTAGGCATGCCCACCTAACCTAACTTGAATCATGCGAAAGGGGAGCTGTTGGAATTCAAATAGACTTTCTGGTTCCCAGCAGTCGGCAGTAATAGAATGCTTTCAGGAAGATGACAGAATCAGGAGAAAGATGCTGTTTTGCACTATCTTGATTTGTTACAGCAGCCAACTTATTGGCATGATGGAGTGACAGGAAAAACAGCTGGCATGGAAGGTAGGATTATTAAAGCTATTACATCATTATGAATACAATTAGAAGCTGACCATGACAAAGCATATGTTTGAACAAGCAGCTGTTGGTAGCTGGGGTTTGTTGCCGAGCTCTTCAAACTCTGCAAACAGTGTTGCTTTTACAGAATGGATTTTAAAATTTCCTTGTGCTGCGTTAGATTTTGGGGGGGTGTGCTTGCCTCCAACCTCAGAGAAACACTTCTGGGATAGAAATCAGTGTTAGAAGATTTTAGAATAAAGTATTTTTCAAGAGTCTAGGTTTTTCCAGGTAGATGATGACAGGGGGGAAAATCTGTGGGGAAATCTACCCCAGCTCAGTTACATGCTATTTAGTTACAAGGACTGATTGATATATTGGCATATTCAGACACTGAGGGAAATGAAAATGTATAGAATCTTTGGATAGGTTAAAAATTGTTACACTTGCTTTCTATTTTATAAGGAGTTTGGCTGTCAGTCTTTTCTCCTCATCAATTTCTAGCTTTTGACATTTATTCAGTCATTCTGCATTATATGAAGAAAATACATCAATATCTCCTGCAGGGTTTTTCAACAACTCTAGCATCTGTTTCAGCTATTGAACTGTATTCACGTTTTGCCAAGTTGATGTCGACCCAGCTGGTCTATCATTTCTCGCTTGATTACTGCTCTTAATTTCCCTGTATCAGCTTGTTTCAGATAGGGCTTTGAAAGCTGTTAATGAAAAATGACAGAAAATGATAAATTATTGAAAATTGGAACATTTATTTATTTAATTACTTTGGAACCTTGATGAGTTTTGTCTTGCATTCTTTCTTGCCTGCGTACAATCTTTAGAACCCTTTTGCTGTTTTGCAAGATTTCTTTCCCATATAATCAGTGGATTATACTTATAAGTACTTTTAAACAAATGGAACATGAGCCTGGACTGTATTTGGCTCCAAATATAAAGTTTGGGGAAAAGGGGAACAATTTAAGCTTTTTGTAGAAACTATGCATCATTTCCATATTCTATCTTCATACACTGTCATGGGGATCTGTCAGTGAGTATATATTGGACCGAACATATTGAAATAATTTCCATCACCACTAGGGTAACAAGAAAATAAAACATTCAAAGCTTTTTTTAACAAGTGATTGCTTAAAACAGATGTCAAATAATATAGAAATAGATTTTCCTGAGTATGAAAAGCTTGATTGTTAACTATATAATACAGAATCTTTCAGCTGTCTGCACAGACTCCCCACTAACCTGAGTAGCTAAATCATCCAAGTTAATAGACTATTATGTATGAACATCTAATATGACCTTTCGGTGTACACAGTATTGGTCATATGTGCTGTACCTTTTCTGTAGTAATTGTAATATGCCAGTCAGACTGGTCAACGAACACTACTGGCTGTTATGTAACTTTTACCCCTGAATGTTAGTCCATGTTTTTCAATTACGTATTCCTCTTAAAAAGAGTGACTTAGAACAGCATGTATTTAAATATCAGTGAATCAATAAGAAACTGATGGGCTAATTATCCTACTTGGAGGCATCCAAATTAATTACTAACTTATGTTTTGAAAAATAGTCAGAGATTTGGATGAGTACTTTTTAACCTTGAAGCATGAATGACTGTGGTTGAATATAATTCATAATTCCTAACATACAGCAGGAAAGAAAATAGTTTTCTAGATGTATAGTTTTAGCAGCAAACATATTTTAAATCATGTGGTTGAGGCAACCTAATAATTTCCTGTTAATACTTTTGAGTCTTGCATGTGCTTTTGTATAGTCTATTACAGTTTGTTTCATCTTGGGGAAGCTCAGAGACTGATGAAGAATTTTGCATCCAAATGATATAGGGTTATTTCTTGGTTGATAAAAATCAACTGTATCTATACTATTATTTAAAATACAGTTCTCTTCTGTCAATTTTATCTCTCAACTTTTGCTAACCATTTTAAGTGACAATTCAAGTCTGGAAAAACTCTTTTGTATTACATCTTTAGTAGGACTCTCCTTTTGTGAATTGTCTCCTGTGAGAAAAATGTGAGCTTCCTGCTAGCCTCGCGCTCCTGTTACCATAGTTACTTAAAAAAGAAGGTTTTCCTTTCAATGAAGATAGTGTAATTTAAATCAGCCACTGGACTCCCTAAACCGTGCTTTTTTGTTTGTAGTTTAGACTGCTTCGTTTTGACTAGGAAGTGCTCTGTATTTGATTTCACTGATGAATGGAGAGGACAGACACTAGGTGGCACCAGCTGTTGATTATTAATGAAATCTTAAAGGCTTTGGGCCACACACCTGAAGAGCAGGCATACCCTTATTGATAAATGCATTTGTGAGAGTTGGAAATGCTCGCCAATCTTCCTGACTCGGGAACAAGACTAGCATGCAAAGTGATGACACCATGTGAAGTCTCCAAACCTCAAATGCTTAATTCTTTATTTTCTGAAGAGATTCAGAAAAAAAAAAGATGAAGAAGAAATGCATAAAAATAGAAAGAGCGTACGAAAGAGAGGTGGGAGAAATGAAATGGACTATAAACATTTAAATTTTTTTTAAATATGAAAAAGATATCCTGTAAATCTCTGTGGTGTTTCTCCAATTCTCTGCAAACCCAGATTGTTTTTTCTAAGGCATTTATAATATAAAAGCAACTACACCAACTATTTGTCTTTTTTAGGTAAAAATCTTATTGAGCATTACTATTTTTTAATTCAAAAATGTCCCTCAGTTCTCCTTGAATGATAATATCGTCTAGTGAAAATTCCCATTTGTGATGGAGTGGCCCGACTTCAGATGTATTTCTCTTCGTCCAGTAAGATAAGCAAGGGGAGACACTAACAGTTAGGAAATATGCTTTGAAATGTTTTTTCCTGAGAATCTTCCTCCTTCCTGTTATTCTCCAATTCTCATGTCATCTATCTTTTAAGAATGAAAAAGCGAATAAAAGCAAATCATATAAGCATGTGCACACACACCCGGAGACACACATATACATCTGAAAAAAGAATAATGGAAAAAGACCACAACAATATTGTAAATTGGTCCTGGAGTCAGCAAACTAAAGTGAAAAAGAAGGAAAGTCCATAATTAGGTCATGGAGATTAAATAACTGCTCATATTGGAAATACTTTTTCAAGAAAAAGAAACAATATTTTTCCCCCACTGGGAATAACTGAGAATTCGTGAGGAAGATGGGATGCTTTAGGATGAAGGGGCCACAATCTTCCAAGGTTTTATGAAGCAGTATGTGATATAGCTAGTTAACTTGAATGTAATGAAATTTGTTGAAGATTTTTATGATGTAGTCAAGATGGAGAAATGTTTGCCATTTGATATAAGTCTGGTAGATTAATTACGTTGATAAATTATTCTGCTTGGGTGTTTCAGTTAATGAATCATTCCAAACCAGGAAGGGGGCTTCTCACAGGACTAGGGCATAGTTCTTTCCCACTGGGTCTGACTTTTTCTGACTTTGACCTAATCTCTTGTACTGTGCCCTGTAATTCTGACCTTGACCCCACTTGGTCTGTGAAATATTAATACCTAAAACATGAGGGAAGATCAAAATAGCTTGTCTAGCTGGGAAAGAGAACAAATACATTGGATTATTACAGTACGAAAGGATCATGACCACTTGGAAAATGCGATGAGGCCAAAAAGATGAATTTTAAGAGGAATAACATCCTGCACTAAGGTTCAAAAAGCATTCCAACAAGTACGGTATGTGAGAGAGTTAAAGCTTAATAATAATTCATTGAATAAGACAATAATTTTATTGGCCATAATTTCAGTGTCAGTCACAGTCTGATATGGCATTGAAACAAAATAAAACAAAGTAATGTTGTTGGACATGTTCAGGAAGGAAAGAACAAAAAAAGAACAAATTTTAGAAGGTTTTTTTTTCTTTTAGAGAAACATCATGGTCTAAGAGGAGCTTTAACATTTGGGAGAATGTTCAGTGAAAAAGGTGCCAGAAACTACAACATATGAGGGGCATTGAAGTTCTAGAAAAGGGAAAAGTGGAAGAATGCTTGAAAGGGCAAGAATGATGAAGAAAAAATATTCTCCCAATTAATTGTATAAGCAGAGAATTTACTACTTTGTGAGACACTATACCCCTTGTTCCTAAAACGTTTAGTGCTGGAAGTAGAGTTCTTACATTAAAGAAAAACTGAAGGAGATGTCTAAGATAACTTCTAATTTTAAGAATCTGGGAGTCTAATCATTTATGAAAAAATACTCCCCTTTTCAGATATTTCTTTGAGTGTCTCTACTACTCCACTGGAATTCTTCAGGCTAGGAGTCAGCAAATTATGGCCCATGTGTCATGCCTCTTTCTGTTTGACCAACCAGCTAAGAATGGTTTTTACATTTCTAAATGATTTTTTTTAAGGATGAATAATATTTTGTGACATGGGAAATTTACATGAAATTTCAGTTTAAGTGTCTATTAATAAAGTTTTAGTGGTAGCTGGCCACACCTATTTGCTTACATATTGTCTATGGCTGTTTTCTTGCTAAGAGAGCAGTTAAGTAGCTGTGACAGAGACCATATGGGCCACAAAATCAAAAAACATTTACTATCTAGCCCTCAGCAGTAAAAGTTTGCTGACCTCATCTCGAGACTGTAAGGGAACTTTGGTTTTTGTTCATTGAGTCAAGTGTTTAGAATAAGCAAGGTCACAATTAAATATCAGCTGAAGACCATAAACAGAAATTGTGACCACTCATGTGAGCTCTACAGACTTTGAGAAGTGGTTCAAATATGCTGCTTAGGAGTTAATCATGGGACCATTTTGGCTGTTAATGTATTGAGACATTTAATTGCTGAGAGATGTTAATGTCACTAAAAGGAAATTTGAGGTCTCTGCAATCACTGACTTATATATAATATCAGCTTTGCCTAAGCCCATTGATTTTGCTGAGCTTACCTATTTGCAAAGATTCCGTTATTTTTATTGCTACTGTTAAAGTTATTTTGTGGTTTCAGTAGACTGACAGAAAGTGCAGAAGTCAATGGAAAGGAAGGTACAGTGAATGGAAATCACTTCTTGCAGTTACCCTTTTCTCTCTTCATAGGTCTATAAACTCTCTGAGCAGCTTTTGCATTTCATAGTTCTGGAGAGATGCTCACCTCTTAAAAAATATGAGAGTGTTCTTGATCAAATATGGTCTAGAGGGGGTCAAAGAATAGCAAAATAAAAATATATACACTGCACTATAAAAGAATAGTTGAGGCTATTAAAATGATTGATAAGAAATGCTAGAGTTAAAAGTTAGCAATGAGATATTTATGAGATATTTCCCTGAACACGTGGATATGAGAACTGGGATGTTTTTTAAATCATATGGGAAACCATAATCAGATTCTAAGGATAAAATTAAGGGATTCTGGATTTACTATCATATATGACAATCTCCATAGTTCCACAATTGTGAAACGAAAATCCCTGCATTTTTTCTAGGGAAGAATATCATTTCCGCTCACTGGCAGCCCTGGAAATTCCTGTAAATCCCATGGGATTCTTATTTTATTTCCATGAGGATGTTACTGAGCAGCTATCTTGTGATGCCTGTCTCTATGGTAACAGATACAAGGCTTAAGGGTCTGAAGGAAATTCTTCCTATTGGTTTAGGAATATGGAGCGATGAGGGAGACTCACTGAGGAAGAGGATAAAGCTGAGGGAAGGCGAAAGAGGCACTGAGAGAAAACTGTCATGAGAGAGCTGTTGTGTGTGTGAAAACCATGTCACTTCCTCTTAATCTGTCATAGAATGAAATAAAAACCAACATGTAAGTAAAGTTAACAAAAAACCGTTCTTTAAAAGTATTGATTTTCAACTATCCAGTCAATTTTCTGTAATTGTAGTCACACAGATCTTTCCCTTAGTTGACTTGCTTTTCACTGTGCAGAAAAAGATTGCTCCTTGTCTGAAATTGATAAGAGGGCTCTACCCCTGGCAAATTTAGTTCTTGTTATTGTTATCAAAGATCTTGATCTCTTAAAGGACTTTCTTTTCCTTGATTCCAAGGGTAAGAATATTGAGCTCTGGTTGGCTTTCCTCATAATCACTGAGCTGCTCAGGGAATTATGAATGTACACTGTCCTTCCAAGATATTCTTTTTAGGTCTATTTCTATTAAAGACCAGCAATAAGTATAACAAGCATACAACTTCTTTGAAAACTGAGCATTTTTGTAGAGTGTGTGGGGTAAGATAATGCATTTTTACATGTTTTACTTTGTTTCTCTTATTAAACTAATAAAAGCAAACAAAAAACCCAGATATTTAAAATACTTGGTTTTCCATTTATTGCACCTTTTCCTTATCTTGAAGTTTAGAAAATAAGAATTCACTGTGTTTGAATTGTTTTAGAAAGGAGATAAATATGACTCTCCTTTTGCTTTGATTTAAAGTATATATTCAAGGTGTTATCAAATAGCGAAAAGTATTTAAAATATTTGTGTAATTTATATGTCCTTCAGGAAAATATAAGTCAGAGAGGGGAGGGATGGCTGTCTTACTGTGAAGCTCTTATACGTATTTTCAAGATTAACACAGGTCTTGGGGTTTCATTTATCCTGATGTCTTCATATATTATATGTTAGGATCAAAGGAAAAACAATAAAATAATGGAAAGCGAGCACAGATTCATAACTTGATGAAGGAAAATTAAGCTTTTGGAGGTTGAAGATAAATACATTTCAAATTATATTTTATAAGATCAAATTAACAAATATTTTTTATTATTCACAGGTCCTAGTGCTTACAGCTTTAAGGGATCTTTCTTTTTATGGTTTATTTTCTGACCTCGAGAAATTTGTAGATTCTCTGTGCAGGCATAACTTTTCACGATCTTAATCCACTCTGTGTAGACATTAGTAAAAAATAAGAGAATGTCTTCAGGACTTCTTCACACTGTCTTTAAATTAAATGAAAAAATCGAGTTAGCTGTAATCTTGCAGTACCTTCTTTGATAATTTTGGAAAGTAAATTTTTTGAAAGAAAACCTTCTTTATAACTGTATACATTTCGAACCATAAACAGTAACTGCAATATAAAGTGAAGTTTCTGAATAAAGCGAGGCTACTTTAAATGTTAAATATATACACTGCTTTTGGAAACCTGACTTCAATTTAAAAAGTATGACATTACCAGTAGATGTCTAGCTTGACTGGCCTCCAGAACACTCCTTATTTTGTTGGGCTTTAGGCTTACACAGTTCAAAGTCACTGCAGGGAATAAGCAAATGGGTGAAAAGACAGTCTAGACAAAAGTACTGTGGGAAGTAAAGATGAGGAGATAATCTTCTGAACAAATGTTTACACAGGAAGTAGGGGGTGGCTGAACTGCAAGGTTGGGTGGTACACAGAGATTAATCACTATCCATATACACTTGAAGATAAATGGTGCCTGTCAACATTCCCAAAGAAATACTGTCATTACCTGGGGATCCAGAGACAAATACAAAGAACTAAGAAGAACAAGTAGGGAAAATACACTTATTAGCATCAATCTGCTGTGGTCGTGGCATTGTTACAACTGATCGTAATATTCCCAGAATAAAACATGATCAAGACCATCATATTCTGATTTTACTAGCATAGATTTCTGTTTTACATATTATAGGTGGAATTATGCATTACAGCAACAATAACCTGGCTTAGGGAAAGTGACGCTATGTTAACCTGAAATCTTATGGGTTTTAGGCAGGTTTGTGGGACTTACTTATGTTCTGTGACAAGTGTGAAAAGGAGGAGATTGAATAAAAGGCTGCCTGTGATGGAAATGTTAAGGTAGTGAGTAGGAATCTTGATCGTCCCCCTTTGGCTGCTGACCCCTTCAAGGACTGGCTCTGGTGGCCATGGTGGCAAGAGGCAGAGCCCATTTCTCCATTAGGTCATCCAGAAGAAGATTAGAGCCCACCAAGGGAAGTGACAGGTCATTTCTGCTGCTTTCCATTCATCCAACAAATATTTATTGATAAATTCTGTCAGGCTCTGTGCTAGAGCAAAGTGACTAAGATATGGTCCCTGAGGAATTTAGAGATGAATGTGCTTGATGTGGGTGAGGACAGGAAAATGTCTACAATGACAGCTTACCAGAGGGCAGCAGTAGCTGTGAATCCAGACAGAAAGACCTGCTTGGGAACGAGCTAGAGGCTTCCAGGGTTCCTACTTT
This sequence comes from Tapirus indicus, assembly GCA_031878705.1. Taxonomy (NCBI): domain Eukaryota; kingdom Metazoa; phylum Chordata; class Mammalia; order Perissodactyla; family Tapiridae; genus Tapirus; species Tapirus indicus. The sequence goes on along the minus strand of CM062942.1, from coordinate 27,487,005 downwards.
GAGTGATGTGGAAGAACTGGCAAGTCCATCAAAGAGCAAAATGGTAGCTGAAGGGAAAGAATGCAAATTCAGTGCAAGATGGTTAGTCATTTAAATTAAAGGGTGAAGTAGCATACTTGAAGTTTCACTTGAAATAAGAAGCGTGCCTACAAGCTGTTGCTCATCTTCACTGAAATCAGATCTAGAAGGAAGTGGTTCAGACTGTTGTAAAAGTCAATTGCAGACAACAAGATTGAACATTTTTAAACCTATGTGAGTGTGGCCATGCAAACTTTCTCTCAGAAGGATTTCAAAAAAATCAGTGATCTCCCTTGGTAGTTTATGTACATCTATCCCTGGAAACTCTTTCCTATGCTTTCTTTTGAGAAATCGTCATATTATTTTATCTCAGTGTATCTTTAGTTAGAAGCTACCTGAAAATGTTTCATCTATGTTTAATCACAGATTTAGACCTCAGAGATTACACAGAAGGGCTAAAAGGATGACATTTTATATAGGATAGGCCTATTGCTACATAGACCTGTAACATGAGAAAATCGTGTTAGATAATCATGAAGGTTTCATCCAACTTCAACAGCATCCAATTTAATTGGTCTTCAACTTGGCTCCTGACTCCTAGGAACTTAAAAAGACATCGGTTTACATTTTAATTTGGAATGAGATAAGCAGAATATTTTCTGAGCAATTGAATTGTCTAGAAAGTCTCTCTCTCCCTCCCTCCCCCACTTCTCCCTCTCTCCCCTCCTACCTCTTCCCTCCTACCTCTTCCCTTTCTTGTTTCCCCTCTCCCCTCTTCACACACATATAGATGTGTATGTGTGTATGCATGCATATATGTATATATCTATTTCTGTCTCTCTGTCTGATTCTCTGAAGTAATTTGTATATATAGGCTAAAGGCAGTAAAAGTTTCTCCCAACATTCATTACTGGAGTAATTTTCCTTTGTAGGTGAAAGTAATTCTGTTTGCCCTGTTTTGTTTTTGTTTTTAAAGATTCACCCTAAGCTAACATCTGTTGCCAGTCTTCTTTTTTTTTTTTTTCTCCCCACAGCCCCAGTACATAGTTGTATGTTCTAGTTGTGAGTCCTTCTAGTTCTTCTGTGTGAGCTGCTGCCACAGCATGGCTACTGACAGATGAATGGTGTGGTTCCAGGGACGGAACCCAGGCCGCCAAAGCAGAGGGCACCAAACTTTAACCACTAGGCCATCAGGGCTGGCTCTCCACTTGGTTTTCAAAATATTTTTAAGTTGAAATATAACACAAATATATAAAATGGCACAAATCAATAAATATACACTTAATTTTCTCACAGTTAGCACATCCCAGTGATTACTCAAACCAGGAAAAGGAATATTATCTGCATCCGCAAACCCCAAACTTACCCCTTTTCAGTCAATACTCCCCTCAAAATAAGCACTGTACTGACTTCTAATACACCGTAGATTAGGATAGGCCATTTCTGAAATTCATTTAATTGGAAATACACAGTGTGTACTCTTTTGTGTCTGACTTCTTTTTCTCAACATTATGTTTGTGAAATCCATCTATTTCGTTGCTTGCTGTTGTGGTTCAAGCATTTTCAGTGCTGTATAGTATGCCATCACATGAATATACTGCAATTTACTTACCCCATCTACTCTTGATGAACATGTGGATTGATTCCATTTGGGGGATCTAAAAAATAATGTGACTCTGAAAATTCTTGTACATTTTACACATGTACACGCACCTGTGTTATGTAAATACCAAGAAGTGAATTGTCTGTCATAGAATAGCCGAGTACCCCTCTTTAGTTGATAATACCAAGCAGTCTTTTTTTTTTTGAGGAAGATTGGCCCTGTGCTAACATCTGTTGCCAATCTTCCTCTTATTTCTTTTTTCTCCCCAAAGCCCCAGTGCATAGTTGTGTACCTTAGTTGTAGAGTTGTAGCTCTTCTATATGGGACACCGCCTCAGCATGACTTGATGAGTGGTGAGTAGGTCTGTGCCCAGGATCAGAACGGGCGAACCCCAAGCCACTGAAGCGGAGCATGCCAACTTAACTGCTATGCCACTGGGTGAGCCCCCCAAGTGGTTTTTTAAGGTAGGTAAACAACCTTACTTAACCACCATCAGTATATGAAAGTTCTGGACATTGTTACCAATGCTTAGTAATATCAGTGTTTAATTTTAGCCATCTGGCTTTTGTTCTATAGTATCTCCATTGTGATTTTTATTTTCATTTTTTCTAATGACTAGTGAGTTGGAGAACACTTTTATATGTTTGTCAGTGATGTGGGTATTATCTTTAATAAGGAGACTATTCTAGTCTCATGCTTATTTTTCTACTGAGATGTTAGCTATTTTATATTGATATGTATGAGTTCTTTATTTTTTTCTGGATATGACCATTGTGTTTATTATGTGTATTACAAATATGTACATAGATATATTTTATAGAAGCCTACAATTTAAAGCCCAGGGACCCTTAAAGGCTACTTGGTCCAGTTTCTTAGTTTAACAGATGAGGAAACTAGGATGTATAGATTAATGACATTTTAGTCACTAATGACTTTTTCTATTAAACCATGTAGAGTCTTTAGTCCTTTCTAATATGGTGACTCAAACTCTTCATCTGTTTGGGAAAGCCAAAAAATGTACGGCATAGTTATTGTAATAGCAAGTACAGAGTGATGCATGATTAATCTCATTGATTTTCTAAACAAAAATATCCCCAACTAAGTGTCGTATAGCGTGGCCATGCAAAATTTAACTTATATTTTTCTTTTGGTATCAGATTTTATTTTTCCTCTTCCATAGCTTTATTATTACATTCAGCTTCTTCTAATATTTATTTTTGTTACTTCCTACTTCTCATTTCACATTTGGTTCAAATTCAAGAACGACTAGTTTTTCTATAGTGGATTAATAGGAACATTAATTTTCTAATATTTTTCTTTCATCAATGGGAGTAAAATTGGGTTACAAAACTTAATTCCTAGTATAATAATAATTCCTACTATTTATTGATTTTCATTTTTACATTCTAGGTGCAGCACTAGGTTCTTTTCATGCATTATTTTAGATAGTATTTTGAATAACGCCAAAATATGTTTTATCCCCATTTTATTGATCTAGAAACTGAGCCTCAGTGCATTTAGGGTACTTGTGAGAAAGTTGGAAATTGAACCAGATTTATCAGATTTCAAACATCACACTCTTTACATGATTCCACTCTACCTGCTTGGAAGGAAACAGATTTAACAATCGAGATTTGGGTCACTACCTGCTTTTAGTGCTTCTGCTGTAGATCTTAGGGATGTTCCTGTGTTCTAATCTCATTAAATAATTCTGTTTTTGTGTCCTTTTTCAAAGTGGTACTAGAGCAGTCGCTTTTTTGACATTGACTTTATTCATTTTATTGACCAAACTGAGCTCTTGATAGAGAAGCTCTTATTCATGTGCAACCTAAATACTGCTAGGTAAGTTCATATCCAGAGACTAGATTGCAGCTGAATTTTCTTTTATTAAGAGGCCAGACCTACTATAGAAGTCTTTGATTTCAATTCTATCCAGCAACTTATTCTAGGATCTGGTTATTTCTCACCTAGATTTTAGTTGCAAATATTTCTCCTTCCTGTTCATGCAAGAAACTTTCCACAGATGCTGGAGAATCAATGTGCTTCTAGTCCTTGGCCAGAGTGAGTTCCCTTGCCACACCTCCCTGGTTTCATACAAAGCAGATAAACACTAGTGCCTCCATCTAGAAATTTGCATGCACAGTTACCTAGCATGTTATTTTTCTATTAAGGAGTGAGAGAAGCATATTTAAACAATAATTTTACAATTATAGCCATTTCACTGTGTCTGGACAAATAGGAATCTAATTCATAGGCATTTGGTAATAGTAATTCCTTAAATGTAGAGAGATTGACAATTAAAATCCTTTCATGTTTATGTTATTCACATAATAACCATGGGAGGTAGCCTAGGTAAGAGGTATTATTTCCTCTTTATACAGACCCATGTCTATTTGTGTCTTAAATTCCTTTTAGCTCTGCCATCTGCTTTTCATACCACCTGCCAGTCAATGCATTAGTTCAGATCCCTGTAGCTCACTTTGAATACCATGATAGCTTCCTAACCTACCTGTGGTCTTGCCTCTCTCCAATATGCCCTTCACAAGGCTACTAGGCTCATTCAAATCTCTTAAAAGCAGAATTTAATATGACAGTCCCCTGCTTGAATCCACAGGTGGCTTCTCATTGTTTTTAGGATATAATTAAAATAACCTGTGTGGAAGAAAAGGCCCTTTACAACATTTTCACTGCCTTGTTCTCAGGTCTAATCTTTTACCCGTCATATGATTGCTTCACCCCAACCATACAAACAGTTCTCTGAATGTAACACATTTCCCTGCCATGAGCCTTTGGTCATGTTGACCCCACTCCACAACCTTGAGACAATTCTTACTCCCATATAGTCTCTTGTTGCACATCTTATATGGTACCTCTTCATCTCTGGATGAATCATGTACCCCTGTGTATACTCCCATAGCACCCTCCTCATACCTGTGTCAACACTTATCGTTCTGTGCTATACTCTTCAGGTTATTTGTTTATTTATAGATTATTGATGCCTGAGGACTGTGGTTTCTCCTTTCATGCTTTACCCCTTGCAGAGCACCTGGGGAAAGAGTGATGCAGATTTTACTTAAACTTGTAATGCGTTACATGCTCGGAGGTAACCAGCTGTTCTTTGAGTCCTATGGTAGCATCATTTTCATTGCATCCTTCTCCCCTCCAATGTAACTAACCACAGTACATTAATAATAGATTTTCAAGATTCCTACATATTTAGTTTATGGAAATAAGTTGAGCCAAGTTATGGTTTTGGGGTATTTCGTGCTGGTAAAAGTTAGGATAGTTATGATAGTATAATAATATTCTATGTATTAGAAATGTATAGAGCACAGTACTTTAAAGCTTTATTTCCTTTGCGATTTATACATTGCCTCCCCCTGAGGTCTTAATTCATTCAAGTTATCCACTGAGAAAACAATAAAAATAATTTAATGGAATGAGCAAGTAAAATCATAGAAGAGTAAAATGACGGTTAATGAGATAAACAAATTCAGGCATATTAGTAAAGTAATACAAAGCAAAAATGTCATTTTTCCTTCTTTCACCACTAATAGAAAATGATGGACGTCACCAATCACTCAGCTGTGCTATGCATCATAGTTATTGTAAAGCATACCTGAAATTAAAAGTATATATCTGATTCCATTTCCCTACTGAGTTTTCATTAGAAAATGAGAACTGCATTCTAAAGGGTTTGAGATTAGAAAGTAGGGGATATACAATAGCAGCAATAGGAAAGCAAAGCTAATATGTGATTGGTTTACAGCCTAAACCTCAGGGCCACACCTGGACACTCTGCCAGATCATGGGTTCCCTACAGCTGCAAAGAGAGTACGAATTCAATGGATGCGTCCGATGATATGGGATGTAAATGCCCTACTTGCTCCAATACACAGTTTTGTGATATTAGGGAATTAATACAGAAGTGAACAAATTTAGTTTATAATCCCCTAAATCATCTCTGTGGAGGGAAAATCTCAAAGATGCACAAGTGTACAGCAAATTGGTTTCAAATGTTATCCATTCTTTAAAATCACAATTCTCTGTGACAGGAAGCCACATGTCAGGAGCTATGCGTATTTAATTATTTATTTTGATACTTTTCATAGAAATTCTATTCATTCTTTATTGACATTTATATATAGTCCTTTTCATATGTTGTGGAATTTAATGCAATTGTGTTTAAAAAACACATTGAGGCTGGCAGAATACAGTTGTGCACGTTACAGTATTATTAGAGAATGAAACAACCATTGAATTAAAGTAGCCAAAGCACGTGATATATTTTATTTTTAATTCAAGAAAATCAAATATTGTGACTACATTTACAAAATATTGTAAATATGATGATGCTTGTTGCATAGTTTATAAATAAACATAGTGACCTTGGGTACAACAGGGAGTTGGGTGAAAGGGCAGGGAAAGTATGACCATAATCTTTAGAGGGATGCATTCAAAACCTGTAATTGCATATTAAAGGCACATGTTATAGATGATTACTTGCTTTCCTTCTCCGTTTTTGAGAAAGTAATACCATCTTGATATTTATTTGTGCCTGGAGTAATCAAGGGAGCATCTTTACAATCTTTAATGTAGCAAAGATAGAGAATAAATGGTGGTCTAAAGTATGTGGAAAAAGTGAGAGGATCGGTCATATTATAAGACCAATGATGGACTATTGTGGGGATCATTTTGCAACATATACAATTATCAAATCATCTTGTACATCTGAAGTTAATATAATGTTACATGTAAACTATACCTCAAAAAAAACCAAACAATGACCTCCATCACTGTGTCAGCCAGTGTGATAGTGTCAACCAATGTGGGACACAACAGTAGTGGATCCACATAGAAACCTTTTCCAAGCAGATGGATCTGCTAATACTTTTAATTGATTGAAGAAAGATCTCATTTTTATCAGAAACTTATTTCAAGTGTAAAATAGAATCTGTCGTAAAGGTTCAGAAAGTTTGTATGCATTAAGGCTCATTCTAATAAAGTTACAATGTTGTAATTAATTAATAATAAATTAGTTAACATTTTAATAATTTAAGTCTATAAGAATTTGATTCAAAGTACATTATCATTTCAGCCAAATTTTTGAAAGTTTATTTCATTCAGTTGAAAGAAATTCAAGTGACGTACTTCTAACAATGCATGAAAAACACCTAGACTTCTATGATCTTGTTGCCCTCCCTTGTATTCTGGGAAATCACTATTCCTATATATGCCTACAACTTCTTAGTAAAATTTGATTCTTTGCCTCATGGTATCCATTTGCTTTTGACCTAGCTGAAAGTGTCCCAGAGGTAAGAACATTGGGAATTGCTCTTAACACATTATAGGTGAGAAGTGATGGAAAATACCCCATCTTTCTTATCTTTCAGGTAAGACAACTCAGTCTCCTAGAGGTCCAAAGTGATACTGAGCACAGTGACAACATGCTTCATCAACTCACACTGTGCTGGCTTTGTCAAGGTCTACTTCTGGGGAAACCCAACCCAAGACAACATATTTCATTATCAATAGTCTTGCCTCTAATTTAATTTTTTTCTGTCAAAGAAGTATATTTGAGGAAATAATAAGGGCAATTATCAAAAGACATATTGGTTTGGGAGTTAGAGAAACTGTTAGAAGTGACACACTAATTTTGCCGCATTGTGATTCGGTAGTAGCCATTCCCATGCTGGGCCTTGTCTTTTCATCTGAAAAATGGAAGCATTAGATTACATATGGTTAAAGAAAAAAGAAATTAATAGAAAGGATAAAAAACTACCATCACACCATGTACATTTGCTTAATAGTAGTTTCCAGGAGTACTGTGACAAACTTTGAGACTATGTCCAGAACTAGTGAGAAATGGTGTCATTATTTGATGCCATATATGTCCAGTGTGTATGCAATGGGAATGGAAGCAAATATTGCATATTTTTACCATCTCTAGAATAGAGTAGATCAGATTTTATTCGTTTTTAAAAAGAAACCTTATGTGAAAGCCCAACAGAAAAAACAAATAAAAAATGTAGGCATTCTGGATGAAAAGTGAGATGGGAAATTGATTCAACTCTCACTTACTCCCACTTCTACCTTTACCCTTATAGGCATAGCGTAGTACCCTTAGAACTTGGAAAAAGCCACTGTATTAGACAATATCTATGACTGCTTCCAACTCTAAGTCTATCAATATAGAAATGAGAAATATGTGTAATAATCACCTACTTAACCACAACCAGGAAAGGGCTAACAGGTAACTTTAAATTGGTAATGTTTGTATATACCAAACAAGACTGAATACCAAAATTTATCCTACACAAATTTTTATAACCAGTATTGAATATAGCACAATTAACTAATTAGGAAACTTCATTTGGTACCTTCTTGGCTGCCAGTTATCATGAGCTTATAGTGGCAGCCAGCATCAATATGTAAACAGCACCTTGGTTTTAGGAAGAAGCTCAATTCACAGCCAAATGTATGCTTTGGCTAAGTGGCTTTGTGCTTGGTTTAGAAGAACATTTGATGATAAAGGGGAAAAAACACATAAGTAGCACTGTGGTGAGGATAATGCTAATAAAGTTAGGATGTCTGAGACCATTGTGGGGGAAAAAAAAGACCTACATGGGATAATACTGAGAGCTGAATTTTCTTAGAGATGATAGTCAAGCCACCAAGCCTCATTTTGCCATTGCGAGATTTCTGAGGAACTCAACTGTCATGTTACATCAGGACAGATAATTATTATAACTCATTGTAGCAGTGATATTGATTTACTTTAGATCAATTTACACATTTTCATCCTTCCTGCTTCTTGAATCAAGCATAGAGATATCTTCTTTCTTAGTCGACTTTTCTTCACATTGCTTTATATTTATCTAGTTCAGCTGTCATTCATTTAATGTTTTTATTGGGCACATGCTATGTGGAAGGTCTTGTGCTGAGTATTGAAAGCAACAGAAAGATTAATCAGAAATGGTTTCTGCCTTCAAGAAGCTGACAGTGGTTAAGGGAGAAAAGTCTCAGTCAGAGAATATATGGCTGCTGTGATATATCTCCACTGCACTCCCTCACCCTCTAACCCTCCTACTCCTGCTCTTGTGGCCATTGCCCTGAACATCATGGTAAAACAAAACATCAGTGTAGGAAAAGGTATAGGATTTATAAAGGAAATAATGTTGTAGTATCATTGGCACATGGTATCTGTCATTGCCATTACAATCAGGTCATGTCCTTCTTTGTTCAAGCGTGACTTGAAGCAAAGATTTCACAAGCAGCATGTAATATGACTGTTATTGTTCTGCGTGACTGCTTTTGTGTCTCTATACAATATCATGAGCTGCTAGAGAGGCCCCTAATACTGCCATGTACAGGATTGGATGGTTTTTAACTCTATACAGGCTTTGAACTGATCTCTCACCCATTCGTCAATCATTATAACTCACTATGTTTGCATACGGAAAACTGTGAAATATACGTTTTCTTAACATTCTGGTTCTAGATTATTGTTCATGGAGGGCCTATAAGTGACCCCAAACAATGGTATGTCCTCACCTTAATGGAAGTATTACAATGTAATTAGCTGGGGATATTGAAAGGATGAGAAAAAATATTAGAAATGTACCTACCCATTTAAGTTAACTTGTCAGATTTTGAGAGAGGAAAAAGGTTGAAAGTTGTCTTATCTGAGTGCAGGTCCCATTTTCTTATAATATTTATCTTTCCTATGATTCACATCTGTTCTGTCTATGACGATGTTGGTAAAGATGATGATGAAGGTGATAATGATGATCATTCCTCATAATGGATAACTATAATACCAGTTAGAATGTAGTAAGTACTAAAAAAAGAATGACAGAGAAATTTCATGGGAGTTCAGAGCAAGGTGAGGGTGACCCTGAATTGTTTTTTCTGTCTCTCTAGGTATTTCGGACACATCCATTGTGTGTGTGTGTGTGTGTGTGTGTGTGTGTGTATGTGTGTGTGATTAGGAAGGGGGGGTTCAACTCAACTCAGTTTATGGAATTTTGTCTCATATTCCTGCAACATTATGCTTATGACTCTGCTCATTATCACTTCTCTCCCTTTTTCTGATTATGGATGCATTGATATTGATTCTTTTTGATATTCTTCACAGTGCAGTAACTATTACTGAATAACACATTGTAAGTCAAAGTAGCATAATGTATTAGGAGTGTTCTGTGGATAACATGAGAGTGTTAAGGAGAGAATCATTAGATTTTGGAAAAGAGTAAGGCCAATTCTCTAATTTTTGAGAGAAGATAATCGCTAAGACTGGGGAAGTAAATTTATAAACACCTATTTTTAAGCTTTTAAAACTTTTAAACTTTAAATTATCTAATCAAAAAATATATATAAAGTCCAAAATAAAATAATTGTTTCAGCAGAACAGTTGTGTCCAGGGAACTTCACTTTTCTAGACACAATTTTCCTTAATTTGTCCATCATATCTATATACTAAGCAATTCATTCATCCATCCCTCCATATATAGATTATATATCTAAAATAAATATATAGACTGAACCATATGAAATGGCTATTTGACCATTTTTGACCTAAAAATGGTAATTTCTTATGGTTCTAACTAACAACTCTACTATTATTGTGCTAAGTAGGATGAGAAGGTACTGCACTGGCACCATATCACTTCACTTAATCAGCACAGTAAGGCCAAGATACCTGAAACATTATGAAATTTTTGGAAAACAGACTGATTTTGTAATATGAAATCTGTATGCTCCCTGCTGAAATCAGAAAAGGGAAAAAGTTCTCTTCTGTAGCAACTTTATTAATCCCATGTGGTCTTTATACTATTAGTAATGGACTGGACTGTGAAGAAACAGACAACTGGAGAGTTAACCATGGATATAAATTTTTCTGTATTTAATCAAATATACCTAACTCTAAATCAAATAAATTTGGCTGAAACCAGGCAGACTCCTTTCCTACTGAGACAGTGGGCTCTGTTAGATGCTATGTCTACCTAGACAACATTATGATTAATTTTGCAAATGCCACTTAGTATGCATTTAAACTAACAGACTAATGGAAGAAGGATTGATATAAAATATAATTCTTATTTTGAGGAGTAAAAACTGTTTCTACTTTTTTTTTATTATGGTTAAATACTTCATTTTTTTGTGTAGTTAAATGGCACATATTTTATTAAATTATAGATGTAAGTTGTTAGAGCAGATGGAAATCTGAATAAAGGGAATTATTCAATTACCATGCCATATTTGGTGGAAATACTACTGTTCAGGAAAGTTGTTACCTTAAAACACTGCTATTTTCTAAAATGTAAGGTAGAAATAAAATAAGGATGAAATTCTGAGTTTATATTTTAGAAAATATAGCATTTTTGTAGCATGAAAGGATTTTATATATGATAATATACACTTAATCGTTAAAATCTAAGGACTTCCTTTGGCCAGGCTTCTTTTAGAGCATGGATTCTGGTAAAGGAGCAATACAACCACTTTAACGGCAATTAGAGCTCTTAATCTCTTCAAGTCAGTACCAAGATTTATTTTTAACAGTGAGGCTCAACACCACTTGTATGAAGAAGAAAAAAAGTCTCAATATGTATATATTAGTTATTTTTTCTATTATTGCTAAAAGGAATTTGAAATTTTAAATTTCAGATAATCTTAAAAATATTTTAAAAGAGTTATCCAGAATTAGAATTGTAATTACAGTTGTTCCAAAGAAAAGGAAATATTTAGGTGTAAATCTAACAAAATATGTGTAGGATCTGTATCCTGAAAATGACAAAATACTGATGAAGGAAATCAAGGCCTAAATAATTGCAGAGACATACCACATTCATGGATTGGAAGATAAAACATAGTAAAGATGTGCCAGTTTTCCTCAAATTGATGTATAGGTTTAATGCCTGAAAAGAAAAAAGTGGGAGAAATCACTCTATTCAATATTAAGACATGCTATATGGGTACAGTAATCAAGACAGTGTGATATTGTTGGTGTGATAAACACACAGATCAAAGGAACAGAGGGTCCAGAAATAGACCTAAAAATATGCCCAACTGGTTTTTGACGAAGGTGTGAAAGCAAATGTTTCAACATCACTGCCTTTAAAGATATATAATTTTAAAAATAAAAAAAATGAGACATCACCATGTACCTTTCAGCATGTCTAAAATTAAAAATAGTGATGACAACAGTGCTGATGAGGATGCAGAAAAACTAGATCACTCATGCATTGTGGGTAGGAATACAAAATGGTTACAGCCATTCTGGAAAAGAGTGCATTCGTTTTTTAAAACTAAACATGCACTTACCATATGACCCAGAAATTATACTCTTGGACATTTATGCCAGAGAAATGAGAATTTGTGTTCACACAAAAACCAATACATTAATGTACATAGCAACTTGATATGCAACGGTCAAAAATTGGAAACAAACTAAATGTCAGTCAATGAGTGAATCATTAAACAAGCTGGTACATCCATACCATGGAATACTACTGAGATAAAAAGAAAGAAACTCTTGGCACATGTACCAACTTGGATGGATCTGAAGGGAATTATGCTGGATATAAAAAGTCAGTCTCAAAAGGTCACATACTGTGTTATTCCATTTATATAGCATTCTTGAAATAATAAAATTATGGATATAGAGCACAGAGTTGTTGCTGCCAGAGGTTATGGAGGGCGAGTGAGAGGGAGGTGGTTGTGGCTAGGAAAGGGTAGCAGGAGACTCCTTGTGATGGAAATATGCTGTATCTTAACTGTGGTGGTGGTCATACAAGTCTACACCTATGATAAAATCGCATAGAACTAAATACACACACTAACGCACAAACACACAGAAGAGTGCGGATAAAACTGGTGAAATCTGAATAAGGTTAGGGGATTATATCAATGTCAGTTTCCTCATTGTGATATTGTGCTACAGATGTTACTATAGGTGGAAACTGGAGGAAGGGTATATATCTCCCTATTATTTCTTGTATCTTCATGTGAATCTAAAATTATCTCAAAATAAAAAGTTTTAACAAAGAGGTGAAAATAGAGGGAGACAGAATGAGAGAAAGAATAAGAGAGAATATAAATACACAGTGTTTAGCTACAGTATGAAATATGACTTATTGTGCCTATATAGACAACCTTATCATTAACTTGATTCCCCTGTTGAATGTATCAGGCTTAAAAGTAGAAATTAAAGTGTTCTCTTTATCCATGTGTTTGTTTGTCTTCCACATGTGAGTGAGATCATGCAATATTTGTCTTTCTCTGGCTAATTTCGCCTAACATCATACCTTCTAGGTCCATCCATGTTGTTGCAAGTGGGATGATTTTATCTTTTTTTTTTTTTTTGCTGAGGAAGATTCACCCTGAGCTAACATCTGTGCCAGTCTTCCTCTATTTCATATGTGGGTTGCTGCCATAGCATGGCTGCCAACAAGTGGTGTAGGTCCACGCCCTGGAACTGAACCCAGGCTGCCGAAGTGGAGCGCACCGAACTTAACCACTAGGCCACAGGGGTGGCCCCCAATTTTGTCTTTTTAATGTTTGAGTAGTATTCCATTTTATATACACACCACATCTTCTTTGTCCAGGGGAAGGGGGTAAGGGGGTGGACGAAAGGGGTAAAGGGGGCACACATGTATGATGACAGATAAAAATTAGACTATTGGTGATGAACACAATGCAGTCTATACAGAAACTTATAAACAATAATGTACACCTGAAATTACACAGTGTTATAAACCATTATGACTTCAATAAAATAATTGAAAAATTAATAATTTAAAAAGTAGAAATTAAAGATTCTACTTAGCTAGACTTATTAAAGCAATGCTATTTGCTAAAATTATTGTTACAATTGTTAGACAATGCAGGTGTGAAGTCAAAAGCAAGTAATGTTAACATGAATGAAAAAGCAACATGACTTTGTTTCTATTTTTCATTTTGAAAAGAGAGAGATATTTGTGCCTTAGATATGATTTTAAGCTACTCTTATCTACTTTTCCTGTTACTAATATCTTATTTATATAAGAGCAAATTGCTGAAAGCTTGGGCACCTATAAGAAATCTCCTGAAAAATCATCACTACAGCACCATAACCAGGCTTCTAAATGTGAGAAATGTTTTTTTTTTTTCCTTGAGAATGTGAAGGATGCCAGAAGACATATAAATGAGAAGAACCATGAATGGAAACTGGATTGCATGTCAAAATAGAATTCATTTGAATTTTTAAAGTATTTTAGGGTTTCCATGGAAGCCTACTAGTCTTTCATAGATTTACTTCTATGAAAGTAGCCCAGTGTTTCAGTAGCCTAATGTTAGCCTTTTTGCCTTTTACATAATGTTGTGTATGTGTGTGTGCTTGTGTGCGAGTGTGTGCATGTGAACATGTGTAGCTTTGTTTTTGTAGCAATTGACATTGTATTTGGTTAGATCTGCTTGAGCCCCTCCCACGGAATAAAAAAGAAATGTCACTGTTGAAACTCACAAAGCCTAAAATGTCATACATATTTTGAGTGTCATATCAGCATGCTTTCCACACTTCTGACTTCTTGTCTGAAGTTTTGCAAGATTAGATGCAGTCAGTTGAAGACAGCAAAAGGAAAGTGTGTTATTGTCTCCATTGACATCATGTTGGCTTCTTTGTCCAAAATAGTTATTACAGAGAAAGGATGCTATCCTGGCATTATGTACCATTTGGTATTAGTTTTCCATAGTCTGTATGGATCACACGGGATATATTTTACTGGACCCTTTTGGCTTATCAGTGTCACTGACATCCATGGTGGTTATTATTTCATGTCATCTTTTTCTCCCTTCTTTCCTGTCATCTATTCTCAAATATTCTGGCCCAGTGATTACTGTTTGTCTTGGAACTACTAGAAAGTTTCAAACAATGATAACTTTAAGCATGAAATCACAAATTCAGGACAAAGCTGACTAATCATCTCTTCCTTCAGCATTAAGCCTTGTCTCTGAAGTCAGGTACAGTTTAATAACCTTATGCAATGCTTTCTCTTTTCTGAAAGTAAATAATAATAATAGTAATAATAACGTTTAGATTTGATCTGATTTATATATGTGCAAAAGTTTCCTCTTGGAGAAGCATTGGTACCTGGATGATTTCTCCTTTAGAGTTTCAGATAAATAGATAGGCAGACAGATACACACACCGCCGCCCCCCCACACACACATATCTCAGCAGGGGCATTTCATCTTTCCTAGTTACAGTTTACATTAACACTTTCTGTGCCTTTAAAGATATTGATACGGGTGGAGGGCATTTGGTTTTCCAAGTAGTGTTTTGCAGTCTCTGGTGGTTAATTGAGCTTTCTCATTCCCTTGGTTACCTTTTGTCCTCATAGATGAAAGCTGAGTATGTCTTTTATTGTTTGTTACTAGGTGAAAGTTTATTACATAGTCATTTATGGACAACTAACGTGAAAATAATATAACAATGCTTTTGCTTTTAATTGTGCTTTTTATTTTTATTCTCTATATAGGAAAGGATAGTTTGCAAAAGTTAGCACATTATAAAACAATTGGTAAATATCTCTACAGAAAATCTAATCTTGACTCAATAAAGAAATATACTTTTCCAAGCTCTTGATAATATTTGCAGAACTACTCTTCTAGTCAAAGAAATTGAAGGAGTTTATACAGAATAGTCATCCATTTACGTAGTATGGTAGCCATAATAATGGCCACCAAAAGATGTCCATGTCCTAATCCTGGGAGTCTATGAATATGTTACGTTATGTGGTTATAGTTGCAGATCCTCTAGAGCACCCTCAGGTTCAATAATTCACTAGGATGACTCACAGAATTCATAAAAGCTGTCATACTCATGGTTGTAGTTTATTAAGGCAAAAGGATAAATATTAAATTCAACAAAGACAAAAGGTTCATAAGAGACCAGGTGCCAGCTTCGAGTTGTCCACTCCCAATGAAGTCATACAGACAACACTTAATTCTCCCAGCAATGATGTGTGATAACACACACAAAGTATCACCAACAAGAGTTTACTCGAGTCTTGGTTTCCAGGGTTTTATTGGGATTGGTAACGTAGGCATGGAGTACTCATGTGGCTGACCTTAGTTCCTAAGTCTCCAGCCTCTCCAGAAGTCAAATTGATACAGTGTGACCCAAGGGTCACAGTATAAATCACATTGTTAGCATAAATTATATTGTGGCCCAAGGCCTGAGGTAAACAAAGACACTTTTATCAGTCAAGATATTCCCAGGGCTTAGAGGTTATCTCCTAGAAACAGTCAAGAGGAGACCTTTCTTTGGAATGAGCAGAGTTTGGACAACCCACGCCTACTGAGTTAATCTTTTACTGCATAATGGCAAAGGGGACTTTGTAGATGTGATTGAGGACCTTGAAATGGAGATATCCTGGATTATCTGCATGGGCCCAATAAAATCACAATGATCCCTAAAAGAGTCAGAGAAGGAGATGTGAGAATGAAGAGCAGAATGTCAGAGTGATTTGATGTAGATTGGAAGCTGCTTTGCTACTGGCTTTGAAGATGGAGGAAAGAGGCCATAAGCCAAAGAAATGCAGGCAGCTTCTAGAAGGTGGGAAAGGCAAGGAAATAGATTCTCTTCTAGAGCCTCCAGAATGAACACAGCCCCAGTGACACCTTGATTTTAGTACGGTGTCAGATTTCTGACCCCCAGAAGTGTAAGAAAGCTGCTGAGTTCATAATAATTTGTTATATAAGCAATAAGAAAATAATACAGTAGAGTATAGATATGTATATGAAAATATATACATGTGTATATGTTTGACATGTGTGTTTATATACATATGTATATCTTTGGGTAATTTAAAGCAAACTTTTTAAATGTTTATTTTATTACTTGTACATCTTACCCTCAAGGCAACACAGACTCAGACATACAAATGCACACACTTATGTGCACATGTGTATATAACACACCACATTCAGATCTATCTTCTTCCAATGACAGCTCACAAATTTGTGAGTAGAATACATTGGGTTTGACTCGGGATTATGAAATTCATGGTAAACATCATCAAGGCAGATGGATATTCAGGTTTTTCATTTCATTGATGAACAGGTTTTGGTATACAAAGTGACAGTTGCTATTAAAATTTGGATTTCATACCTATTTCAAAGTAAATTGCACCTACAGTCCATTTGCAGGCTCTACATTTTAGAAATTCAGCTTTGTATTTGCTGCATTTATTATGTTCCTTTGCATTTTTCTTATATCTACTTTGCTTAACAAGTAGACACTCAAGTTTTAAGTAGTTCTGTATGTGACTGAATTAATAATACAGTTCTTCAGTTGGTAACAAGAATGCTGTTGGAATTATCTTGTACTTTTTTCTTATCCTAGCTACTTCATAGATTAAGCAGTTTTTAAATCTTTTGCTTAAAATTGCAATGCACCTTAACTAACAGTATTTCTTAACCATAGTGCTTGACAAAGCCTGGATGTTACAGGCTCAGTATACAATTTGGCTCAGCAGTTGATCTCTGCTCAGATCATTCAAAGTGTAATTAGAGAAAACAACATACATAAGTCTATAATTTAGTTTTCTGCACAAATACCATAACTAAAAGAGATGAAAAACATTAACCATTTGCAACTAAAAACAGTATAGTCTTTTACAAAAAGTGTTCAGTCAAGCACTACACTGATTGAAAGCTTATACAATTTCATTATTCACAGATTCCATGTTTGTGAATTCTCTGACTTGCTAAAATTTATTTGTAAACCCAATATCAGTATGCCGGTTTCACCGTCATTTGCAGATATGCACAGAATAGCAAAAAATTTGAGTCGCCTGACGTGCACACTCCCAGCTGAGGTCAAACAAGGTGATACTCTGCCTTCTTGTTTCAACTCTCTTACTGTAAACGTGTCCTTTTCACAGTCTATTTAGTGCCACATTTGTCACATTTTTGTGCTTTTTGTTGTTGATTTTGCTGTTTAAAATGGCCTCCAAGCATGGTGGTGAACTGCTGTCTAATGTTCCTAAGAACAAGAAGGCTGTGATGTGGCTCACAGAGGAAATACATCTGTTAGATAAGGGCTGTTGGCTATGAGTTCAGTGTCAATGAATCAGCTATATCTTAAGGTGTCTGTAAACAGAAACACACATAAAGCAAGATTATATATTGATTCACAAAAATTTTGTGACCAGAGGCTTGAAGGAACTTAACACTGTATTTCCCTTAGGATAAATGCTCCAGTATTCACTAATTCCGTGTTCACAGTGACTTTATAGAACATAGCTACTGCAAATTACATGAATTGACTGTATATGGTTATCATCCTTCCTCCCAAGCCACTCACACAGTGTAGGGTCTACACTTCTAACAGTACTGAAAATCCACAGTGACATTCAAATTTCCCAGCTTCATTATTTAGCTGTATTGGGGTTTCTAAGAAGTTAGTGAAGTTATATGCTAGTAAGGCCCCCAACTATATATTATTTATTCTTTTATTTTTTTATTTGACAGTTTAAAAATTGTACCACCAGTACCAGGAATCTCATGAAGCTGAAATGGCACAATTCTTTTTCTTAAAGGAATGTTATACTGTGAGGAATAAATTTTTCTTTTGCTAGAAAAACTGGTTCTTTTTCATCTTATTTTCTCATCTTATCATTTCTCATCTTAAATGGTCTTTTTTCCATATTTTTTTTCTTCACTTTACCTATTGATTATTTTTCTTAACCATCTGTCTTGTATCTCATTCTTATTATCTTCTTCCTATTTTTATTATGCTAGCCACAGAAATGATAAAATGCCTAACCTCTGACTCCCTGCACCATTTGGCACATGGCAAATGTCTTTTTTTCTGTAGTTGTCTTTTTATATCTATGTCTTATATATGTCCCTGTCTAAAACAGAGCCCTATACATAGGAGTGGGTGCCCAGTAACTAATGGCATTGATAAATTGCAGAACCTTCTATCTCTTTCCAAAAATGCTTTGAAGAAATTCCCCGTGCCATTCACAAAATTGTGAACACACACAAAAAAGATAAATTCTGACTCAAACATTTACATATCATTTCAGTACAATATTTTGTTTAACAGACATGCAATCATTCCATTTCTATTTCAGTATGGTAATTTTTATATTATTGAAATATATTGTTTTCAAAGCTTTCTCAAAATTAGCAACATCTCATTTTATATGACCCTACTTTATTACTTTGACTACAACCCTCCCAGGAATATCTGGGGGTAACAGAAAGAAATCAACCTGTATCTATATCTACATATAAAAAATATATGTGTATCTATTATGTATGTATGTTTATATGAAGGTATGTGTGTGTATATGTGTATGTATATGCACATAAAGAATAGTAAGTATTATATATGCATAAATGTTAGATGTGTATGTATATATAAATTTATGTATATTTGTAAAATTATAAAGATTTATATTGACGTGGGATACAAAGTCTGTGTGACCTTTGCATATTTTGAGCAACAAATCTCCTCTCATTCATCTGTCTACCACTCTTCAAAATCCTTTCACTTTACTTTTTCCAGTTCATGGAACAGTACAGAAGCCCCTCTCCTTTCCATCAGTCTCTCCAAACCCCTTGCCAGATATTGTCAATATTACCGATATAAATGTATTAGAATGTTTTTAGAACATCTTGAGATCTTTGAATTAAAATGTCAACTAAATTAAAATAATAAACCTAGACTTGTGATCTTTATTTTAGATTTGACTTTATGTAATTTACCCACTTGGAGGCAGAGAATGAAAGAATAATCCGTTTTTACAGATTTACAGCATACTTAGGATGTAAAACTTATATGGATAATTTCCTAATTCACTATATCTGCTAAGAAAAAAATCAGGAAGTGACTTAATTAAAATGAATAATTTACATGATATTCTCTGTATTGTAATCCAATTTTAAAGAAGTGAGCTTCTCGGGGAAGAAGGAAAATATTTATTTAATCACTGGTTCAGTGTTATTATAGACCTTAAGTGTTCTTTCAGAACTTAATAATGGTTGGTAATTTTCTAGGCAGAATCTCTTGATAAGAGAGTTAATTTGACTCAGATTATCTACAATCTACTAGACTATTGTGGTTATGGCAGAACACATTTTTTAAATTTAATACATTGATGTAAAATATTTAGTCTTTTGTAATAAGCAATTAAGACTTTTGTACTTACGAAGTCACTTCCACAAAAATATAAAATCATTAAGCAGCTAAAATAGGCTCCACACATTTTAACATAAAGTTTATACAGAGTAAATTATTTTTCTATTGAAATATCTTCTTAATAATGTTGATGTTTTAAAAATTCAAGGTATTTTGTAATATAATATAAGCTATTTGAAAAGAGACTGGATTATGTAGAAGCTTTTTGTTGTTATTTTAACTCATACATCTTTTGAGTAGAAAAAGATGCCTTAGTTTTGGCTTTGTTTCCCCCAGAAACACACAAGTTAATTTTAGTTACATTCTTCTCTAAATTTAAAGTGCATTTTACTTAGGAATTCCAGTCATGGGCAAGGCCCTTATAGCTAATGAATGAATAAAATGACATCACAGTAAGTACTTCCAGACTGTATTGTTGGTGGAAGTAGAAAGGGGGGATGGAAGTTGGAAGCTTCCTATAGGGTTCTATGTTATTTGGATTATTACTATAATAATATAGTCACTCCATACATGCATAATAAAAAATAATATTCCTTTTGAACAAATTTGTCAAATCTTGAGGTAAATACACCTTTTCATGAAAGGTCAGTGAGTGACCCATCTACTGGTAGATTTTATACAAACCGTTGTACCTTGTGCATCCTTATTTTTAAACAAAAAAATAAGTTCTGTTTCTTACCTGTCACTTACCCTGAAATAAAAAGTGTATCATCTCTTTGCAAAAAGAAAATAATGCATATTTATATATTTATATCTCTGTTCGTCTATGTATAGATAGATAAAATAGATCTATACAGTATAGATTTTTATTTATATTTAAATGCAGACAGGTGTTCAGATTGTAAAATGCCTTTATTCTTTTCATTGACTATTAAGAGATTTAAACCATATACTCATGTATCAAAATTGACTGGGGCATATAAAGGAAGGGTTAGATATGTAATGTGTGTTGCTAATATTAACTAGAATCATTGTTTTGAAGCACCGATTTTAGTTCAATAACATAGCACATTACAGCAGACCTAAGTTATTAACTTCAATTGATAAAGAATTATGAATATAATTATAATCCTGTTAATTATTTAAAGCCATGAATTATGCAAATGCAGCAGGTATTATTAATCATCTGCAGGAACCAGAACAATTTTCCTAAAAGAGCATATAAATATTAAAAAGTCTGACTTGGCTCTCTTATGTACTTTTAGAGCTTTAGTGTTCCCTTATGAACCATGTTTGGATTCAGTTCTCCTTTATAAAATGAAAAGTGCCCCAAATGCATCTTCTTCAAAGGCCAAATGAATGTCATTAGATTTCTCTTCTTGTCTATAAAATGTTTACTGACTGTGTGGTTCCACGTGTTTGTTTATATCAGAGATATCCTCGTTCTTTTAAGCTAATATTTGTCTGTGGTGGCTGACGCCCTACTCACAAATAGCATACTGTGTGGCTATCCTTGCTGTGAGACTGAGCTACATGTAATAGTCTTGTAGCATCTAGTAAAATATTAGAATTTCCAAAATTAACATATCATGAAACTTCCCCCAGTACTACGGAAAAGCAGAACATTTAATGGAGTAGTTATGACTAGTTTCTATAAGTGTACTCACCATTTATAGAAAGGACATAATGAAAAAAATTGCAAGAAAAAGCTTTCCAAATTGCAACTTTTGCAGATGCACAGTTGGTAAGAGCCTTGAATGTCTACTTTTGTAAACAGATAGTTGTAAATTTTCCTGCAAGAAATACTGGCCTTTTCCTTTAAGAAGCAACTTGTGGAAATATTTTAAAAGGATCTTATAAACAAGGACTCTGTTTGCCTCAGAATATTGGAGTTTAATTCCTGTTTTTCCTTTAAATCCAGTTTTATTTTATTTAAAATAGAGCTCTTCATAATTGATTCTTAGAAGAATTGTTTCTTTAAAAATTTCAAAACATTTCCAAATACCAAAAGATTTACATGTTTGTGACCTTGGAATGTGATCCTTACTTGGAAAATGCCAAGGTTGGGCAGAGACCAGGGTAGGAGTTAGAGGATTGGCAGAGGGACGTGTAGGAAGGCAGTGTAAGGGAGCATTATGCTATTGAGACTGTTAAAGTCTTAGCCTGGAGAACAATGTCTAGCGTAGAGGGACTTCCGGAAAGAATGGTTCACTGAATGTCATAAGTAGCTTGCAGTTTATGGCACGTTCACAGTAAATGACAGTATACGTCAACTGTTGATTGATAGAGGTATCAGGGACATGACTGTTTAAACTATACACTATCCATGTGTTTTCTAGTAAGAGAATAGCCAAACTTTATGCTGCACTGGATAACATTTGAACTTGTGTTTAGTTTGCACACGTTTTAACAATTATATTTAAAAATTTGGCATCTCTCCAGAATACTACAGAGTTTGGAAAGGATGTTGGAGAAAGAACTGTTGAGGTAAATGGGATTCTTCAATTGTAAAAGATTTTTGTTCTTGTCTTTGCTGAATTTCTGCCTGTGACTCTGCTTTCTGCCCTGATGCTAGAGGCTCTGCTCTCTCACTTTGAACCATAGGTATTTTCAATAGCATTTCTGATCTTGTTCTCTTTCTGAAGACTACCCAGGAGTTAAATGTCAAACTCTTTTATCTTTTATTTTTTTCAAAATTAAAAAAAATACATATTATCTGTGAGACATTATAGAATCTGAATTTTTATTATATGTAAGTCTATTAGATGAAAGGTAGAAGTAGGATCAGCAAGTAGAAATTGAATTCTTTGCATGAAGGGAAGCAGATTTAGTTTTGCCCTAAGAAAGAACTTGCTAAGATAAAATAGATCTACACTTGGAATGAGCATGCATTCTGCTCCTCTATCTTTTTTACCACTGCTGCATTTCAGGGCTCATCATTTAGAATCTCTCTGCTCTAATCCACACTTGCCATTTATTTAATGAATGCTGTTATTAAAAAGATACTGCTTTAGGCACTTTAAAAATTATATTGGATAATTTCCATAATCAGCAAGCTAAATATTATTAGTATCCCCATTTTTCAGTTAAGTAAACTGAGGTACAGAGAGCTAAGCAATTTGTTCCTAGTCACCAGCTAGTCAATGCCACACTCGGGCTTAGGCAATCTGGCACTGTTGTCTGAGTTGTTAATATCTGCTCTTTACTCTTCTACACTCAGTATCACACACACAGTCTTGATCCCCATGATTTAGAGCTACTTAAGCCTTTTCATTGTTTGTCCTGATTTATTTCCCTAACCTCATTTTCCAATATTACGCCCATATTCCTTTGATCCAGGCACATGGAATCTGTCACTTTCCACCCGAGCATGCCTGGAGTTTTCAAGTGTCTGTGCCATTTGCCCTCCTGCCTCTGTGTCTCCCACACCTGCCACAGCCCTACTTCTAGCATTCTCTCAGTGGAAATCCTCCACTTACTTCTCAATCGAAAGTTGCTGCCTCTGTAAAAGATTTTGCATATACCAGGCCCAATTAGTTATTCTTCCTCGTTTTAGCCAAAACTTCAAACTTTCAGCTCTATTATGATCATACAGCATATTAAATCATTTATATTTCTGTCCCCTGTTCTAAACTAGAAACTCTGTGAAGTCAAGAACCATGTCTTTTTCATTTGTGTACCCTCAGACCTCAATAAGTAAATGCACTTAAAAACTGTCTAAATGACTGGCACACATGTAATGTAAAGCAAGAGTTTCTTATCATGTTAAGTATTTAGGCAAGAGCTGAGGGACCAGCCCTCACAACTGCGGTAAAGGAGAATCCTGCATGGGGAGAAAGGTTAAGCCGGATACTTGTCTCTATGGCCTTTTTTAGCTCTCTCATCTCAATTCCATGTCATGCCTCATAGCTAAAAAGTTCCAGTCAGAAATACCCATACATTGCGTGCGTGGCTCAGGTTAGTTGAGTATGATCCCCAGGGCCTAGTTCTTAGGAAATGTGTTTGTATTGTAGTCCAAAATGAGCTATTCTCTCTCTCTCTTCCTCACTAAATTCCCTTTTATATTTTTCAAGTCTGCAGAAGCTACGTTTGGGCACAGACTTCTGTAATTTGCCCTTGTGCACAAACATTCAAGCAGGAGATATTTATCCCCCAGAGATGGTGAATAAGGTGTATTCTTAAATCATTGCTAAGATTTAATTCTTTTCGCCCTGGGAGAGAAACTAATGCTCCATAATGTCACTTATGAGACTGAGATTTTTCCTATAACATAGGATTAAATGAAAGAAGAAAACTCCCAGTTACTTACTTGTAGTGAATTAGATAAGTGTGCACATCAACTTCTGACCTCACGTTGTTTTTTTGGCCAAATGAGGTATAGATTTCTAATTGTTGGGGAGATAATTTTGCTGTCTATTTTTTTGGTGCCCTTTATAAACAGATCTAATATATAATGTCTTAAAATCATTTTTGAATTATACTGAAATTCATGCATAAGTTAAAAGGCATTTATTAGTATTGTAATAATTACAGAAGAATTCACTGATTTAATGGAAAAAATAGTTAACACAATTTTTAAAATGTATTGAAAGAGAGGGAACAAAGGACATCAAATCAATTTAAAATGATAAATATCCAGATACTACAAAAGAATATTAGTTATCTACATAATCCATTGGTAATTCTTCTTATCCCATATTCAGGTTACCCAGGAGACAGTGCTAAACCAGCTGTCCTATTCAAAAGTTGGTATTATTTTATCATTTTAATCTGGCAAGTTGTTAAAACCATGATTCTTAGTTGATTCTTAGTTTACTTTCGTCTTTCCTTACTCTGACTTATTTTATTTATCACACAAGTTAAATGTATAAATGTACAATACCATCATCATAGAAAAATTAAAAAGAGTAGAGAACAAATAGTTCACCAAAAATATGTAAATGCCTAATAAATATGAACATATGTGTGAACAATTAGTAGAAGAACTAAAGCAAGTGGATTTTTTCTTTTTGCCTATCAAATTGGAAATGGTCAATAAAGCAGAGGAGTAAGTGAGGTGGACATGCCCTTTCTTGTTAGGGGATTATAAATCAGTCTAATGGTTTTTGAAAGGAGTTTGGCAATATGCATAAAGAGCATATTTGATCCTTTGACCCAGCAATTTGTCTTCTGAGGCTCTTCCCTAAGTACATGATTAAATAATATGGACAAAGTTGTTCTTTGCTGTGATATTTTTAATAGGAATAAAAGGAAATGACCAACGACTCACTTGTTGGCAAATAAAGAATCAATTAAACAAATCTTAATATATTGTTGTGATGAAATGTTATGCAATTATTAAAATCTTGTTTTCAAGAATATTTAGTAAGATAAATATTGATCATATAATGCCAATCTGAAAATATATGCAATATAGCCAACATATTTAATTTTTTTTAAATGTCCATGTAGAGAAATTAATATTAAAAGAAAAATTTCCAAAATATTAACACTTAATCTCTGATGTGATTAGATTTTGTGTAATATTTGTAAGCTATGAAAGTTTTCTTATAGTAAGAAAATAAAGCATAATTGTGCAAAATCCAAATGGAATAAGAAATATGCTGTTTACAATTTAAAAAAAAGTATTTCACAACATCATCATATCATCATACTCGGTATAACGTTCCTAGAAGAAAAACTATAGCAAGAAATATACCTGTTAAATGCTATTTAGAGGAGCACCTAATCCTGTCTGCTGGAGGTTGTCACGGTCCCGAAATGCTACTTAGAGGCAATTCCTGCAAAATTGACATGGAATAATGAGTGAGTACGGTTCCCAAGGCCTTACCCGGAAAGTTAATTGCTACCTGGTTTCCAAAAGTAGTACTACTAGTAGGGAAACTCATGCTTCTCCCTACACCAGATGTGCCCGGTCTTGAGTGCTGTTGGGGTTCTGATGATAATGGTTATTTTACTCTCCTGCTTTTCCACTTCTAGCAGATTCCAGTTTTGGTTTCACACAGATTCCCAAAGGAGAAGGAGCACATAGATACCGTTTTATTGTACCTTGTTACTTGGTCTCTTGCTGCAAGAAAGACGTTGTCTCTGAAACCATAACGGTAATGTAACCGGTCCTACACCTTAGAAATCTTTGATTTTTGTATACTGTGTCTGCTACACAGCTGTTATGTTCAACCTCCCTTGCTTAGATTATAGAGGTTTGCAGTGGAAATAGTAAATAAAAGAGACAGTAATTACTGCCAAATCCTCCCTGAACCCAGACATCTCAGATAGTTTTAAATATCCTGTGTCCACAGTTAGCCTTGTTTCAAATTTCCCTTATCAGCAAACCAGGAAGGCTTTAGTCGCAGATGAACCAGAAATTCTTACTGGGTAATTTTGGCATAGATGCTTGATGATTTCGTGTCTTCAGTTGAATTATTTTTTCCTCATTAAAAACAAAGAACTCCAACCTTTGCCGATGATGGCTTCCCACTAGAAAAAGGTTCTGGGTGTGGATGTTGTGTTTGATCAAATCTAATGTGTACTAATTTGCATGTACTTTATAGTAGATCTAAAATACTAGATAGTTTCAATCTAGTTTATACACCACAAGAAGCAAATTGCAAAACTTTTACTCCACTGCACTCTACAGTCATTGTGAAATGGCTCTTTCCGCTAGGAATATATAGGTAGCATGTAAAACAGATATCTCCTCTGGCAAAGGAGTTTCTTGTTAAGACATGACCACAACCAAGCCATTCTTTCTCTCTTTTGATTAGTATTCACTGTTTCTGCTTAGCTGTCTGCAGTTGGTACAGTTTGGGAATTGAGCATAAGTAAAAGAATTCTCTCATACTGTAGGATTTGCAATGTTCTATTTAACTGCAACTGCTATTATGTTTAAGCAGTCATCAGAAATATATGGTGCCTGATCATAAGATGCTTTTTGATAATTATCAGTTTGTCCTTGCTGTGATGGCATACTATTAAAATTATTTAAAGATAGATACATTTTTAAAAGTATAATGAGACAAACTTTTTGTTTAAAAGCGTGGAACAAGGAATAGTATGACCGATTCATCTGAAAGAAGTCTATTATTCAAGTCTACTCCTTCTATGGTTATGTTCTCTTATTTAAGGCATTTTTTGAAAAAAGATAGCAAAGATAATGATGTAAATTAATATGTTCCTGTATATTTAACATTTTGTTACATATTATTATTTTGGTTTATTTATAAATTGCACATAATAATAAATTCTTAAAATGTGTCAGACTGCTCATGAAGTAGAATTACCCAAAACAGCAAGTGGTTTGATCCCAGGCAGTGTCACTTCAGAGCTGTTACTCCTAACAATTACACTATTCAGCCACCCCTTCTAGTTAAAATTGGTAAAACAGCTTTTTAAATGTCAAAACAGCCAAAGTGAATGTAAGCTTATGGAAGGAAGTTTAGATTCAATTTTTTTCTCAAGGATCCACTAACTTTTTAATGAAAAATTTTAAATAGGAACTAAAAGGATTTGTGTGTCTTCCTTTGATGCATGGGATATATATGTATATGCTATATAAAACCAAATAATGGGATCTCTGCAATTATTATGCATTTGAAAAACACCATTGGGTCTAACTATGATGTAGCTATCATCTCTCTGTAAAGTAAATTATATGCCAAATAGAGTACTCAATCTAGAAGACTCTCAAACATATAAATTCTCTATTTTCTAAAATGTAGTGATAATTGACAAATCAGAACGTCTGGTACCTTTTAAACTTCCCATACTTTATATTCTCCTATGATGATAAAATGGGGATTCATATTATGTTTTAATGCCTTTTTTGACTTTGTCTTTATTTAACTACATTCTACAATGTACTCTAGAAGACATAAAATCAAAGATGTGGATAGTTCTGAAGAGGTTATCATGGGATATAACCAATACCTTTTTAAAAACTTATACTTTCTAGGATCTCTTTCTGCTCTGTTTTCTGAATTTAAGAACCTATCTTTTTTTTCTCAGTTTGCTTCATTTGAGCAATGATTTCAAGTGGGAGATATCACCACAATGTACTAGTACACATTGGCTTTCCAATCCAAGTAGACATGGCTTTCAGTATGATTTTTCTCTTACCTTTTTTATTTATAAAAGCATTCCTATTTTGTGATGATATGTTTACTTCATTAGCTAATCAGGGTGGTTAACTTAGAATAACCTTTAATTTAATTTATATGTAGTACCTTTCATAGAAGAAGTCATTACTAAGAAGCCAATAAAGTTACAAAAGAGAATAAGTGATGTGGACAAAACTTAATAGCAGAATGGACTTAGAATCTAAGTATTGTGATTATTGTCATGTTATTTAATTTCTCTAGGTCTGATATGTAAAATGGGGGCAATGATACTTGGCTATCTGAATTCATATGGAATTTACTTGGGATAATGCAACTAAATCTTCTAATATCATATTTGTCACACAGTAGATTGTCAGTAAATATTAGTTCATTCCTCATGGATATCTCTTGTCATATGATTTATAGAATTCCATGTCCATTTGTGGAATCTGAGCCTCCTAATAGTAACAACTATTTCTTGCTCATTTTTCTATCTAGCACAGAAAGTGATAGAGGGAGTATTCAGTAACTCAGTAAGTGTTTGTCCAATAAATTGATTTCACAACAGCCCTGTGCAGACAGCCATAGATGTGAGCTTGTTTATTGCATGCCACTATTGCTCTCACTGGTTATTTCCTATGCTTGTTTCTAAATTTGTTTAAAACAAGACTTTATTTTTACTTTGGTTATTATTGCTATTATTTTTATTGTGATCAGAACAGATAACATAAGAGGGTAGGTTCCCTCTTAACGTAATTTTAAGAGTACAGCACAGTATTGTTAACTATAAGCACAATGTTGTACGGCACATCTCTAGAACTTATTCATCTTGCTAACTGAAAATTTATACCCATTGAACATCTTCCCAATTCTTACTCCCCCCAGTCCCCGGCAACCACTGTTCTACTTTATGTATCTATGAGTTTGACTAGTTTAGACGTCTCACCTAAGTGGAATCATGCAGCACATGTTCTTCTGTAACTGGCTTATTTCACTTAGTGTAATATTTTCCAAGTTCATCCACGTTGTGACATATGTCAGGATTTCCTTCTTTTTTATGGCTGAATAATGTTCTATTGGATGCATATCCCACATTTTCTAGTTAGCTGAATTTATATATCTATATCTATATTTATCTGTATAAATTTATATCTATACTACCTCTACCTATATCTTTATCTGTGTGTGTGTGTAGTGTGCTGGTAAAGTAACAACCAGCTCAGTGATAAAAAAAGACAAACTCTGATTTGTAGTGTTTGCTGATTTCTGTGGTGTAAATTTTCCAGCCATATCCAAATTCAAGCTACCAAGATGATATCGCTAAGTGTAGAATTGGCAAGAGATGTGTAGTGGCGTACCACTATATAGTGTTTTCACCACACAGGTACAAAGATGTAAATAACCTCACAAGCATAGAAAATAGTAAAATCATTAGGAAGTAATACGTTTTTAATTTGTTACAGTTGCCTTAATATAATTTATTTAATGGTAAGTTTATATAATTTAATTTTACAAGGGCTACTTAAAATACTAAGCTTGCAGCATTCCTTAAAATTTAACATTTGGCTCTCACGAGGCAGTAGAAACAAGCTCCAACACACCACTTTACTTTCAAAGTCCCTGTTGCTTTCTCATTTTCAAATCCAAAAGTTAATCATGGGTTTAACTCTCTCTTGGCTGTTTTTTTTTAATTCTTGATGTTTAGTAAGTTTCTACAGTGACTATTCATAAATAGAAACTTACCAAACAATTCAAGAAGTTGCCTTTTGTTTATCACTTCAAATAGTATACACTGCTTGAATGATTTCTGTAATACATTGCCAAGGGTCATAGGAGCTAATCTCTAAATCACTAAAGCACTTTATTGCCCTTTGATGCCTTTTTCTTTTAACGAGGCTGCAATAATTCTGTTCATCAAAGATAAACTATATGTTAAGTAAAAGACTATCAGCTGCAAAATAGAAAGTTTGAAGCATTCCCTGCAAATGTGTTTTTGGTAGTAAACATTTCAATATTTAGTATTAAATATATATTTTTTCAAAATAAATTTAAGAAAACAAAGCAGAAAATATACATCCATATGAAAACTTGTACATGAAGGTACCCAACAGCATTATTCTTTATAACCAGAGGGAAGAGATAACCCAAATGTCCATTAATTAAGGAGTAAACAAAATTTAGTATATCCACTCAATGGAATATTTTTCAGCAATAATAAGTAATGAAGTAGTGATACATACTACAGCATGGATGAACCTTGGAAACATTGTGCTAAGTGAAAGAAGCCAGTCCCAAAAGACCACATAGTGTATGATTTCATTTATATGAAGTGTCTAGAATAGGCAAATCTATAGTGACAAAATGTAGGTTTGTGGTTGCCTAGGGCTGAGGGCGTGTGGTAGGGGGAGAAATTGGGAGCGACTGCTAATGGGTATAGGATTTCTTTGGGGGATAATGAAAATGTTCTACAATGAGATTGTAGTGATGGTTGCACAACTGTGTGAATACACCAAAACAAAAAAAACCACTTTGATTTATACACTTTAGATAGGTGAATTGTGTGATATGTGAATTATAGCTTAATAAAGCTGTTTTAAAAAATATAACTTGGAAAGCTGAACAAGGGAAAAACCCCAAGAAAAGCCCAGGAAGGAATCGAAGTGATTTCCCCCCTAAAACATGCTATGCACTGTCTGAATAATTTCACCTCACTTCTTGTGGTGTGTTAAGTGTCTACCAATTGCATGCTATAATGCAGTTATCTCCTTGCTAGGATATGGTGCAATCAGTCCACACATTAATGTGAAAAGTTTGGGTAGATATCTATCTTTAGGTCACATACTTAATGTCGGCTATGCTATGAATTATTGATTTTGGGTGGAGGAGTGAAAATATGTTTGTATTACGTGTCTAGCCCAAAAACGGAAGTCAAGAGAGGAGTTTAATGAGCATCGTACAGACACTGGGCATCTGGAGAATCTTCACTGGGAGAAAAGTCTTACAGAATGCCGTTTATCCACTCAACCATGAGTAAATGAAGTAAAGATTATGAATTTCATCCCAAGGTCCATCCTATTCTATAGAAATAGAACCAACTGACTTTTAGTTAAGCCCCTGGTTTCCCAGAATTAAGTCTATATTTCTCATCCTCCATTGCAGCTGCGTATGACTGCATGACCTTATTCTGACAATTGAGGCATGATCAGAATTAATGTGTGAAACTTCTGGGAAGACAAATCATGATCTTCTTTTCTCATCTTCCTAATTCTTCCTCACTGCTACTTGGATTGGGAATGTGATGGCTGGAGTAGCCACTTGGACTACAAAAGGGAATTCACATGTAGAAGAAGACAAATAAATAATATAAACTTTCCATGTCCCTGATGATCATGGAGTCACTGTACTGGCTCTCAACTATGTCTTCCTATTTGAAAGAAAAATAAATTTCCATTGTCCTTAGCACTGTTATTTTCAATTTTCTGTCACTTTGAGCCAAACTCTAATTCCAGTGAATGCCAGGAAGAATCACTAACAGCCTGCTATGGGCCAAGAACTATATTAGTCACTGGAAAGCCTGGGGTGAAAACGAGACAAATTATCTTGTTTTCATGGAGCTTACATTCCAGTGGGGGAAGATAGATAATAAACAAGTTTTGTAAAGAACGTGATTATGAGTGATAATTATATAACCTACAGAGAGTGAGTCTGGATTTTAGGGGTTCTTCACAATTAAAATGGAAGGGAAGGCCTCTATGAAGCAGTGGTACTTGAGCTGTTACCTGAACTATTAGGCAGACCAATACATATGATGATCTGGATCAAAGAACTCCAGATAGGAGAGCAGCAAGCACAAAGGGAGGAATGAACTCAGCACGATCAAGAAATGGCTTTTGTGGTTAAATTAGAGAAGACAATGGAAAGAGCAACAATAGGAGATGTGAAAGAATGGGGTAGGAGGCAGATCAAGCAAAGTTAAATAGGCAATGGAGGAGGGCAAAAACGAGAGCATATACTTCGGAATTTTGTCCTGGCATCTTTTCTCTCTCTTCTTCTCTCCTCCCTTGTATTTTCCCTTCCCTTTTTCCTTCATCTTTTCTTTCTTTCAGTCACCTGTACAACGTGGTCCACTGTGTCCAGAACCCATGATCCAAAATTCTGTCTTACTGTTTTAGTTGTAGATTTTATATATTCAATAACATGTGAAGGACTAGCCTAGGAGATATTCCCCCCATTCATAATTTGCATTACAAATTTCTAAGCAATAACTCTCAAATCAATTTTTGGATGAGAAGCAATGCATTACTTTAGGGATTCTATGAATATGCTTGTTTCTGAATAACGTGGATTTCAAAGTGTTAACTTATCTTTTGTTGATGAGGCATTTCTAATTGTGGAACACAATTTTCAGGATAAATATCTTTGATTCATTTCAATGCAGATTTTGTCTACGTATTATTTTAAAACACTTTTGAGGCTCCAACAACCAGAAAGTGTTGGGAGAAATCTGCATCTTCTGTTGATAGTGAATGTAACTTAATTGACTTTGAGCCCTATATGAAAAGATTTCAAAGTGAGTCCTAAATATTCACTTGTTTCAAAGGTGACACAGGAGTGAAGGGGGGCTAACAAAAACCCACAAGATGGTTACAAAAGTTTGAGTAGGGAGATGAGAACAAATCCACAGTGGTCAGTACTTCCAAGGTTGGCAAAAATAGACACTCTCATGCACTGTTGATGGGACAATATGTAAATTCTTATAAATTTACTGGTGATAATGAAGGCAATACACATTAAATTTAAAAATGGCATACACCTTAAATTTGCATAGTTGTATACATGAGTTACATATTAAATATTGCCTAATAATACAGTTAAGTAAATTATGACAGAGTGATAGAATAGGAAATTTTGCAGCCATCAAAATATTGAAGTCAATATATTAAAGTATTTTTATATGTGAAAGTAGAAAAATGTTTATGTTCTATTGAATAATTTTGAAAATGGATTACAAGACAGTATTTGTAGTATGATTTTTAGGATAGGATATATTGAATAAGAATGTAGAATAGAGATAGAATAAGATAGAGAAGAAGACACTCACATGCAGATGAATATCTTTTGGATGTGCACTTCAAATAAGTATATGTGATAAAATTATGGGTAATTTTTTTCTATTTATATTTTACTTTTTTCTAATACTATACTTTTTTATAATAATTACCAAACTTTTTCATTTGGGACAAAACAGTTAATGAACTCACAAAGAACATTAGTGTGATCAGAAGTCAGTATATAGGGATTAATGGGAAAATAATGTATTGAAAAATACTACTTGTTTGAGAAACATCATTTTCATATTGAAAGGAGGTAACTTTTGTTTTGTGGAGATGCATTTACTCCTTTTAAAGATGAGGCTTCAGTGTATTTTTAACCTAACAGGAAACATATTTAACCTTTTGGCAGCTTTACATTCTTTTGTGATCATATAAACCAAGTAAACAAAAGCTTTCACCTTTAGCAAAGTTTGTGGTAGTCATGAATTCACTTGAAGATGAAAACTGATCATTAAGTACAGACATGGGACACACTTTTCTAGTTTATACTACTTCGGGATAGTGGTAAGATATTTTCTGGTTTATAAAACGTGCATGTATTAAAGACCTTAGATATAAAGGAGCAAGAGTGTTTGAGGAGCTAAAGGCAAGCATAGCTAGAGTGTGGAAAGATGAATGGATTGACATGGGTCTTGGGGGGTAAACAGAGACTGCTTCATGCAGCATCCTATAGCTTGTGCTTGACATTTTGGATTTTATCCCAAGAAAATTAAGGAATTAGAATGGCATGGTCATCTTTAACTTTTTGAAACATATTGTGACTCCTATATGGAGAAAGGACTTTACTGGGAGCAGAGGATACTTGTGTAGGGATTGGAGGGTTAACAGGCTGAGTGATGATGCAAAGAGACCAATTGGGAGGTCATAATAGTTGTCTAGTCATGAAAGTATTATGATGTGGATTAGAATAGGGGCAATGGACATTAAGGAAAGCTTTTTGGTTGTAGAATCTACATATGTTGAGCCTTGATTAAATGACAGAAAGGGAGAGAGAGAAATCCCAGATGACTTAAACAATCTGACAGGAGAGATTTAGTAAAGGGTAGTTCCATTTATTGAGGTAGGATACACCTGAGGAGAATCAGGTTTAAAGTGGAATGTACTGTATTTTTTAATTCTGGTCATCTCTAATTTGAGATGGCATTGTTTAATAAGTAGTAGAAAATATGTGTCTGAAGTACATGAAGCTCATTTAAAAATTATTTCCTTTTAAATCATTATTCATTCTGCAAAAAACTGACCCTGAAAGTCAGCAGTTTTTGTTTTTATTTTTTCAAGTAATCATTCTTGAAATGATGACATTTGAAATATATCAGACTAGGAAACAATTGCCTAATGTGAACTATTGTTTTGTTAATAACCGTCATAGAGAATAGCATAGAAACTCTCGAGTGTGAAACAGAAAGGTATCTGGCATGCTATATTTAGGGATATAGACCTTGAATGACTATTCTCTGGTGAGAGAGTCTTTGTTGACAGATACAAAATAGTCTTATATTATGAATTCATCTTAACATAGTTTTATATTAAAAAGTATGATCCTTCTTGAGAAACCATCTCAGAAATTTCCTTATTGTCAACCAAATTAGAATACAGTTTTTAAAAAATTATGTAAATTAGTATTGAAAATATTAGAGATCATGTATACAATATAAAATATATTGTATTTAAGTAGTGCCTTTTTGTGTGAAACTAAACAAAAATTAGATACCTCCAAAAATATCTTATTCTGAATTTTCCCTAGATTGAGAAGAATTACTCAAATCCCATATTCTGCCCATTTATTGCAGCATGACATCTGGCTCTTCTATGAAAGAACATTTGTACATTATTTTTAAAAATCATGTACTGAAAACAATTGTTTTCAAGGAAAAAATGAAAGTCTAGGGCCCAGAAAATTTTATTTACACTTGGAATACAAAATTATTTTTCCTGCAGCAGTTTCAACAATGAAGGCTTTGTAATAAAGAACTACAAGTATATTGTTGTTGAGAGATAAAAATAATAACTTGATTGGTCAAAATAGAATCAAACCTAAAGGCTTCCTTGTTTGACCTTCAGTACACAAACTCAGAATCCTCCTAGTCCCATCTTTCTCTTGAGTCTTTGGGTACAATTTTGTTTACATCTCAGGTCACATTTGCTTGTGTTTGCAGTCACTGAGACCTTTTGGGCTCCAGGCACTATACAAGATAGTTGGCATATGCCACAAGGATAAATCAACGAAACCAACAAACTATTGAAGTGCTTGCAATCCTCAGTGATCTAATGACCTTTCAGAAAAGATGACATTTATACTGAGACGTTCTGAGCTATGAAAAATTGGAGGGAAGTAGGGGGAGGCTATTCACTACAGAGAAATAGCATATACAGAGGCCTTCAGGCTTGAATGACTTGGTGAACTTAGGGAACTGAAAGAGGCCAGTATCTGTGGAGCTGGGAGAGTAGCGTGAGCCAAGTGCTATGAAATGAAGTAAGAGAGTTTGACAGGGGACTTTTGAGTCTAGAGAGAGTTATAACTTCATTTTAAGGTCAATAGGAATTGACTGAAGGATTTGAGAGGATGTAATGATGAGATGTATACTTTTAATGAGGTCACTTTAATGCTGTTTGCCGTCAAAAGGACATATAGAGGGCAAGAGATCAGGAGATACAGAGTTTCAGGTCAGGTATAGATTGGCTGGATGAAATTGTGCTTACCTATGCAATCAGTTTACATAGTTTCCAATTTTGTTAGCCAAGGACTTTAAAAGCTAGATGACCACAGACAGGAACAGTTATATTATTCAGCAGTATAGATTCCCTTGGTCTATCAGTGGTATAGATACTCATTACGTTAAAGGCCCAAGGTAGGCTCTGTCCAGTTCTAAGAAGTACAATCCTTGTTATACACTGCCCTGTTGAACTTGGATCTTACATTGTCATTTCATAAGAACTTGAACTAATAATCTACGTATGTCCATTTCAGGGAGTATTTGTATAAATATCTGGTTTTTCTGGTCCTTAAACTAAACTTAGAGTCGGCAAGGCCACATCATCAGTGTCTAAAAAGTATCTCTCTGGATACTTTTTTCCAGAAGTCTGGAGAGCCCGTTTCTCCTCAGGAGGCTCTTTCACTTTTGTAGGTGGCTTGGACAAGGGTAGTGGCAGCTATGATGGAAAAAATGTAGCCTCACATGAAATGTATTTTACAGTGAGCACTGACGTGACATAAAGATGAGTTGGATGGTAGGCATTGGTTTGAAGAAAGTAAGAATCTTGGAGGAATACCAGCTAGTGGATGGTGGGGCCATTTAGCTGATATTCCTAACACAGAAGCATCCATTATGTCAATTAACAACTAAGAATTGATTATGTCCCAGTGTAGAATTCAGCTCTTTTTTGTACTGCCTTAGTGCTTTAAATGCTACTCCCCCCTTTTTAACTGTCCCTTACTTTTCAGAACTACATAATGTAATGCTTTACTTTTTATTGACATCAAAGAAAAGGGGGTTCTTCTTCTTAGGTAACTAATATGAGTAGCATAACTTAGCCCAAAATCATTAGCAAGGAGGTTCCTTGCAACAAGGTTTTAATAGTGAAAATACCATAAATAACCTTAATGCATGTGATGAAATACTCTTAACTAAAAATTATGTATCAGATCAGTTGTTCTCAACTGGGCATGCTGTTGCCACCTAGGAGATATTTGGCAATGTTTGGAGACATTTTTTAAATTGTAATGGCTAGGGAGGGGGTGTTCTACTGGCATCTAGTGGATCGAGGCCAGAGATGCTGCTGGACATCCTACAATGCAAAGTACAGACCCCTCCTCCCACAACAAAGAATGATCCAGTCCAAAATGTCAATAGCGCAGCTTCTGAGAAGCCCTGTGTCATGTCTACACATAACAATAATGATACATTCCAAATACATAATATTGAATAAAAAAGGGACAGTTTTAGAAGGATCAGAAAGGATGATAGTATATTAATTATTGTAATGCTAGCTACTATAGCAAAGCAAAACCAAAATTTCAGGGGCTTAACACAGTAGACGTTTGTTGTTTGCTCACGTCACAGTACGTGGCAGTCCATGGCAGCTTGTGCCTTTCCTACATATGGTGATGCAAGGACACACACTTCTTCCATGTTGTTGCTCCATCATCTCTTTGATCTCAGAATCCTCTATATTCAGCCTTTGGATGAGGAAGAGAGCATGGAAAAGATATATTATCTTTTTAAAATCCCAAACATGGAACTAATCCTCTACTGGGAGAAACTAATAACCACACCTGGGTGTGAGAAGGACTATGAAATGTCCTTACAGTTTGAACAGCCTCTCTCTCAGCAATACTACCATGAGTGGGGCAGCACGGATTTTTATGGACAGCTGGTTAGCTCTGTGAAGGACACCCAGCACTTAAGTAAATTTGTAAAGAACACACACATACAATACCATGTATTATTTATGGGTATAGATATATGTGTGAAAAATAGAACAATTGAGCTGAATTGATGAACATAAAATTCATATATAGTGGCCACCTATGAGGAGGAGAACAGGAGACTAGGCCTAGAGTCAGGGAGCAAAACTATCTTCAAATGTATCTGCATTGTTTTCTTTCATGGTTAGATTACGAACACCGAATTAGTTAGGACAAGTTATTAGTAATTATGATTTCTTGGCGATGTGTACATATGTACTTGTATAGTTCTCTGGACTTCACTATCTAATTTTACTTTTCTCAAAAGAAATAATGAACAAATTGAGTAAATCAAATTTGTTTTATGTCAATTAATTTATTTTTAAATTGATAAACAAAATGAGATATGTCTACATTATTTTTAAGTTATATGGAAACATTGTAGTCATATAGAATTTTTATCAAAGCTCTTGTTGTTGTAAAAGTATAATTTGCAGGAGCATCATACAGTGTTCCCTCCTGTACATTTCTGTTCAGGGTTATATACAAAGCACAATACCAACGTGCTCCCAGGCTCCTTGAAAAAATTGTATCTACAGCGTGATAATATGTTGTTGAAAATATCCTTGTTCCTTGTTTACTTCAGTCTCTCGAGTCATATCTTTTCTTTCTGAAATATACCTGAGTTTTCAAGCTGTGTTGTGAATGTTAATAATATATCTTCTTTGCAAGAGATAGAAACCCGAATCAAATACAATTCGGTATTGAAGCCGTGTGTGTGTGTGTGTGTGTGTTGCGGTTTATCCAAAAGTAGAATGCAAGGAAGATAGAACAATCAGGGTCTAGGACTGGTAGAGACATGGGCCCTTCCCCTAGTTGTGTGCTACTGAGGATGACTGAGTGCACAAGTCCTCATTTTATAAGTCTCAGATAAAATACTCCAGGAAGAACATGTGTGTGTCCCAGTTTGAATCGGGTGTCAATGATCTTGGTCCAGTCAGCCTTGGCTGGGAGGCAGTGTCACACAGTACAAACATGGCAATAGGGACCTTGCTTATGGGTTTGTTGGAGGAAGAGGATGGCAGTTCTCAGAAAAGGGAGAAAAATTATGTGCTTGGCAGGTCTTCCCAAATCTCTCTCTTGTTTATGTGCTCCCCTTACCATACTATTTTGACAGAAAGAATTCTGAGTTTTCTTATTTGATCCTCCAATTTTCAAAATCTTTGCAAACAAAAATGTATTCTAAGGATTTCACGTATATTTTTCTTCCTTTTATGATGTAACTTTGAATTAGGAATGCATAAATATGTAATGTTAAAACATGAAATGTATCAAGTTTGCCCCTCCCCAACATTATAACACACAAAAAGTAAGGAGTAATTTAAACTATTTGAAGATTGTAATTTTAATAAGGAGAGGAGAAGAAAAATGACTGGTTCCTTATGTAACATTGTCTAAGGTTTTATACATGGTTTCCTTTTTAAAGACTATACTTCATAAGTTAATAAAGAAGGCAATTGGCAATATACCACTGTACATTGTGGATGGAATAAAATAAAATTGTATCAGCCAGGAACATGTATGAATAGCTTAGCCAACTCTCCTTTTTAGGTTCTTATGCAAACCAGATTTTCTGTTCTTATTTATCACTTACTAGGAACCAAAAAGAGTCCCAAATGTTTCTCTGAAGAGCAGGATGCGATGAAGTACTGTTTTAAAGGCCTTATTAAACACTTCAGTGAAATAGGAAGTCATTTATGCAGCATCATTAATACCCCTCACTGAATTTAAACTATGATTCTCAAAGGAAAAACTGCTCCTCTCTCATAATTTTATTTTTACTTACCCTACTTCTTGTCAAATACCAGTACATTTAACAACAATCTATTGGGAACTTCTATGTGCTATGCCCTGAGTTAAGCATTAGGGCAACAAAAAAATATTAAAGTCTTTGCTTTTGAGTTTCTTACATAGAGACATGAGACAGAAAATCAAAGTTACAGACACATAAAGGGCCTGTGATTTGGGGGATAGGAGAGAATGGCTGAAAAAAATTGTCGCTGAATTGAAAAAGGCATTAATAGTAAGTAAAAATGTTGCAGCAGGATTATGAAAGTTTGTGTACACCATAATAAAAAGCTTAGAGTAAAATATCTAACATAAAACAGAGAAGTGGTTCAGCAAAAATTACTCTGTATTCAACTATCTTAAAACATTTTAAAATATTTTTGTCCTATATTTAATTAGGAGGAATTGGGGAAATAAAACCTTCAAAAATTCATGAATTATTTGCTATGTATTGTTATTTCCTTTAGTAGAAAAATCTAATTATTGAAAAAAATTGATTGCTGTAATGTGTTTTTATATTCAAACCAAATGTGCTTGACTCAAGGCTTTGAGTTCCTTATTAATAGGCAGCCTTGACCTTGACTGAAACACTTATGCAAACTATTAGGCAGTGTGTTAACTGTCTATTTTACTCCCTAACTTGTTCAAACTAGACATGTGTGTGATTAGTGAATGTATGTAATATATATATATATATATTCACAAGGGATTCCATCACAACAAGTGGCCTGGTCTAGGAAGGCTCTTTCTTCCTATGGGCTGAGGCTGCCCTCTCCTGCACAGAGATACTGGAGGACCCATAGGGCACTAGTAGGAAAATACCCCACAACAAGTTCTCAGCCAGGAAGTACTCTCTGTCCCAAATAGGCAGGAGGATCTTGCCACAGCAGGTATCCTTCCCATGGAAGCCTGGAGGGGCCCAAGACTCCCTTTTCCCACAAGGAGACACCTGCATGGATAGGCAGAAATAACAAGAGGGACACAGCTGCAATAAGCAACCTGGCCCAGAAAGCATCTTTGTCGCTATGGACCTAGGACTTCCCTCTCACACCCAGAGACCCGTGTGCAACCACAGGGCAGTGGTAGGGCTTTCCATCACAAGAGGTGTCTGGCCAGGAAATCCTCTTAGATCTGGTGGCCCTGAGATTCTGCTCTCCTACCTAGAGACGTCGCAGCAGCTGTAGAGTACCAGTATAGCAATTCTGCCACAGCAGTCACTCCAGCCCTGGAAGCCCTTTATCTTCATGGGTCTGAGAAACCCCTGCTCCACCTACAGGCACCAGGGATATCAGTCTAGGGAAGTCCTTCTGCCCCCATCAGGCAGTACCATTAGAGACCCCTGGGAACCTCAACATCACCAGGTAACCAAGCAGGTCAAAATAACACCACAAGGCCTCTGAATATAGAACTGTCCTTAGAACCACAGCCCATAAAAGTGGACTGGGACCTGTGGACTAAAACTACATAAGGCGAATGGCTGCTAAAATAAAAGTTTACCATAGGATCCAGACTCTCCATCCGTAATAGAAAATATATCCAGAGTACCATCAAAAAATCACTCCTCAGGGCCAGCCCAGTGGCGCAGCAGTTTAGTTCGCGCTTGGCAGCCCGGGGTTCGCGAGTTCGGATCCCGGGCGCCCGCCAACGCACTGCTTGTCAGCCACACCGTGGCGGCGTCCCATATAAAGTAGAGGAATATGGGCACGGATGTTA
Source organism: Tapirus indicus (assembly GCA_031878705.1). NCBI lineage: Eukaryota > Metazoa > Chordata > Mammalia > Perissodactyla > Tapiridae > Tapirus > Tapirus indicus. The sequence goes on along the minus strand of CM062942.1, from coordinate 27,446,075 downwards.
GCCCAGGGCCAGTCTTCCTCAGCAAAAAGAGGAGGATTAGCAACGGATGTTAGCTCAGGGCTGGTCTGCCTCACACACACAAACACACACAAAACCACTCCTCATACTAAGAACCAGGAAAACCACAACTAGAATGAGAAAAGACATCTACTAAAGCCTTCACTAAGATGAATTAGATGTTGAAATAATCTGACAAAGATATTAAAGCAGGATTCATAAAAATGGTTAAATATTTGAATACAACTTCTCTCAGAACAAATGAAAAAATAGAAAATCTCAGCAAAGAATAGAGGTTACAAAAAGAGCAAAACTGAATGTGTAAAACTGAAAAATTCAGAAGTCCCCCCCAAAAAGCTTGCTGTATGGATTTAACAGTAGAATGGAGATGACAGAGGATAAAATCAATGGACTTGAAGACATATCAGTACAATTTACCCAGTCTGAAGAACACAGATAATATAGAATAATTAAAGAAAGAAAGAAAGAAAAAAAAAAAACAGATCCTCAGGAACCTTTGGGGCAGTAGCAAAAGATCTATCACTTGCATCATTGGAGTCCCAGAAGGAGAGTAGAAAGTGAGTGGAACTGTAAGAATATTACCAAAAATAATGGCTGAAAAATTCCCAAATTTGGTAATAGAAACAAACCTACACAATAATGAAGTTGAGTGAACCCAAACAGAATATGCCCAAACAAACCCATGCCAATATACATCATAATTATAATTATGAAAACTAAAGACAAAGACAAAATTTCGAAAGCAGCTAAAGAAATGACACATTACATATAGAGAAACATCAGTTTGAATAATAGTGATTTCTCTTCTGAAACATGTAGGTCAGAAGAAAGTGGAACAAAATTTTTCAAGTGCTCAAAAGGTCTAGCAAAACTACTTCAGGAATGGAGGGCAAATGAAGTTATTCTCAGAAGAAGGAAAACTAAAAGGATTTGTCACTAGCAAAACTACTCTTAAAGATTGCCTAAAGCAAGTTCTTCAAACAGAAAGGAAATGATAAAAGAAAAAATCTTCAAGTGTCAGGAAGAAAGGAGGAATAATAGAAAAGGCGTAACTATGGGTAGATACAATAGATTATCCTTCTCCTCATGAGTTTTATGAATAATATTTAACGATTGAAACAAATTATAGCATACCATGATAAGCAACAAAATGACTTTTTAAAGTGGAGAAGTTAAACGAGCCTAAATGAAAGTATGGTTTTAACACTTCATTCAGTGGTACTATGTTGACACCAGTTGACTGTGATATTGTAGTACTCAGTGCAACTACTTAGAAAGATATTCAAAGTGAGAGACTCAAACACACTATAAAGAAATCACAATAGAATTCTAAAAAATATTTTAGTAACGAACAGGAAGGCAAGAAAGGAGAAACAGGAAAGAGAACCAGAGGAAACAAACAGAAAATAAAAAATAAAATGGTAGTCTTAGATTTAACATATTAATAATTTATTTCAATATAAATAGTCTAAACACAATGATTAAAAGACAAAGATTGAGGGGCTGGCCTGATGGCATAGTGGTTAAGTTTGCACATTCCGCTTTGGTGGCCTGGGGTTCGCAGGTTCCAATCCCAGGTGCAGACCACCACACCACTCATCAAGCCAGGCTGTGGCGGCATCCCATATACAAAATAGAGGAAGATGGGCACAGATGTTAGCTCTGAATCAATCTTCCTCAGCGAAAAGAGGAAGATTGGTAACAGATGTTAGCTCAAGGCCAATCTTCCTCACCAAAAAAAAAAAAAAAGAAGAAAGACAAAGATTGACAGAGTAGATAGAAAAAATTATACATCTGTATACTGTTAAGAAGAAACTTACGTGGCGTAGCAGTTGTTTGTGCGCTCCGCTTCGGTGGCCTGCGGTTTGGATCTCAGGCACTGACCATCGCACCGCTTGTCAAGCCATGCTGTGGTGGCATCTCATATAAAGTAGAGGGAGATGGGCATGGATGTTAGCCCAGGGCCAACCTTCCTTAGCAAAAAAGAGGAGGATTGGCAATGGATGTTAGCTCAGGGCTAGTCTTCCTCAAAAACAAAAAAAAAAAAAAGAAGAAACTTACTTTAAATTCAATGACATAGGTAGATTTACAGTAAAGGGATGGAAAAATATACACTATGCAAACAATTTTAAAAAGCAGGAGTGCTTATATTAATATCAGATAAAGTACTTCAGAGAAAAGAAAATTACTACAAAGAGGAACATTACATACAAGAATCAATGCAACAAGAAGACATAATGATTTTAAATGTGTTTGTATCAAATACAGAGCATCAAAATACATGAAACAAAAAAAAGATAGAACTGAAAGTAGAAATAGATAAATCCACAATTATAGTTGGGGATTTCAGCACCCCCTGTCAGTGACAGATATATTTGACAAAAATTCAGCAAGGATATACATGATTTGAATGACATGATCAACCAAACAGGGTCTAATTGACCTATTTAAAATCATCTATGCAGCAAATACAGATTCTTTTTCAAGTATCCATGAAACATTCACCAAGACCATTCACCAAGCATATGGTCACCAAGACCATATGTTGGATCCGAAAAGAAACTTCAACAAATTTTTCAAAGTTAAAACCGCATGAAGTGTGTTGTCTGAACACAATGGAGTCAAACTAGAAAGGAATATCAGATAGAAACAAGAAAATCTCTAAGCATGATAAAATTAACACATACTAAATAATCCATGAGTCAAAGAAGATGTCTTCAAGGAAATTGAAAAAAATTAGAACTGAATGAAAATGAAAATACAAAATATGTAAGATGCAGCTAAAGCAGTGCTAAGAAAGAAACAGCACTAATTTCTTACATTTCAAAGGAAGAAAAATCTCAAATCAATAATATAAGTTCTTAAGAAACTCGAAGAAGAGCAAATTAAACCCAAACGAGATAAAGTGAGTACCTCAAAAAATAAAATCACAGGCCAATATCTCTCATCAACTTAGATACAAGAACCCTCTACAATATACTCACAAATTAATCCAACAATGTAAAACAGGAATTATACAGCATGACCAAGCATGATTTATTTTGGATATATGGGACTGGTCAATATTCCAAAATTAATCCATGTAATCCACCATATACACAGTGTACAGAAGAAAAATTATGTGATCATGTCAATTGACACTAAATAAGCATTTGACAAAATTCATTATCCATTCATAATAAAACTCTACATTGGAATAGAGGGGAAACTCTTCAATCACATGAAGAACATTTACCAAAAAACCTACAGCTAACATCATACCTAATAGGGAACGGCAATACTTTTCCCTCTAAATTCAGGAAGAAGCCTAGTATCTCCACTCTCACTACTCTTATTCAACATTGTACTGGAAGTTTAGCAACTGCAATAAGGCAAGAAAAAAAACTGAAAGGCATATATTTTGGAAAAGAGGAAGTAATTATATTTGCAATGGAAATTAAGTATGTATAGAATATCCCAAATATACAAAAAAAAAAAAAAAGCTTGTATAACTAATAAGTTCAGTAAGGTCTCCCAGCATAAGATAAACACGAAAAGATCGATTGCATTTCTATATAGTGACAATGAATGAATGGAAACCAAGGTTTAAAAATGCAATATCATTTATCATTTCTCCAAAGAAAATACTCATATATAAAACTAACAAACATGTACAGGATCTGTATAATGAAAGTTCTAAGTTCTATTGAAATATCAAGATGATCTAAATATGTGGAGAGATATCATGTTCATGGACTAGAAGATCCAACATAGTAAAGATGTCAGTTTTCCCTAAATTGATCTATTTTTCCAACATAATTCTTATCAAAATCTTAGCAGTGTGTTTGTGTACATACCCAAGCTTATTTTAAAATTTATACAGAATGATACAGGACCTAGAATAGCCAAAGCAATTTTGGAAAAGAAGAATAAATTGGAGGAATCACTTTTATTGATTTTCAGGATTATTATATAGCTACAGTAATCAAGACAGTATGGTACTGGTGGTAGATAGGCACTTAAATCAGTGAAACAGAATAGAGAACTTAGAAATATATCCACACAAATATGACCAAGTTTTTTTTTGACGAAGGAGTAATCCAGTGGAAGAGAGAGAGCCTTTTCAATAAATGGTGCTGTAGCAATTAGATATCCATAGGCAAAAAAAAAAGATGAACTTCAATCTAAACTTCACAGGGACTTAAATGAAAAATATAAATGTATAAAACTTATAGGAAAAAAATAGAAAATATTTGAGATTAGAGCTAAGCAAAGTGTTCTTAGACTTGACACCAAGGCATGATCCATAAAAGGAAAACCTGATAAAGTGGATCTCATCAAAATTAAAAACTTTTCTCAGCAAAACACTCTGTTAAGGCTACAGACTCGGAGAACGTACTTGCAAACCACATATCTGACCAAGGACTAGTATCTAGAATATATAAAGACTGCTCAAAACTCAACATTAAAAAATAACCCAATAAGAAAATGGAAAAAAGACATGCACAAACATTTCACTAATTAAGCGTATATAAGATGGCGCATAAGTACATGGAAAAATGTTCAACATCTATAGCCATTACAGAAATGGAAATTAAAGCTACAGTGAGATATTATTACATATCTGTCTAAATAGCTAAAATAAGAATAGTTAGACACCAAATGCTGGCAAGGAAGCAGAAAAACTGGATCACTCATACATTTCTGCTGGGAATATAAAATGGTATAGCTACTATGGGACATAGTTTAGCAGTTCATTTTAAAGCTAAAAATGGACTTACTGTATGATTCAACAATCGAACTCCTAGTCATCCCAAAGAAATGAAACTTGCTTTCATGTAAAATCTTGTACACAAATATTCATAGCAGCGGTATTCATAGTAGCCAAACACTGGAAACTATCCAAATGTCCTTCAATACGTGAATGCTTGAAAAGAAAACAACTGTGGTTCATCCATACCATGGAATACTACCCAGCAATAAAAACAGAACAAATGATTGATACATGCACAACTTGGCTAGACCTCATGGAATTTATGCTGAATGAAAAAAGCCAATCTCAAACAGATGTATACTGAATATTTCCATTTATATAACATTTGTTGAGGTAACATAATTACAGACACAGCAAAAGGATTGGTGATTGCCAACTATAAAGATGGGGGTAGGTGGTGGGTGTGGCTATAAGTGGATAACAGGAGGTAGTCTTATAGAGAAGGTCCATTTAACTGTCTTACTGTGATTGTGCTGACATGAAGTGACATGGTAAAATTGAGTATAGTTATACATACATACACACACACACACACACACACACACACACATGCACAAATGAGTGCATGCGTTAAGTGTTGAAATCTGTTTCAACTCTATGGATTATACCTTTGTTTTGCAAAACTATAGTTTTGCAAGATGTAAGTACTTAATGAGACTTAGTGAAGGGTGCACGGGACCTCCCTGCACATTTTTTGAACCTTTCTATGAACCTTTAAATATTTTAGATAAAAATGTTTTTTAAAACAGGCTTAGTTCAGTTTTTTAGAGCCTAATCCTGATGAAATTAAGGCCATCTTTACAGCCTCTGTATGTAATATTAATACGTTGTTACAGAAACATAATATTGCTTCTTTAACCCTGCCCAGCTGTGAAGGAAAGATATGCTGTTGGTCATGAGGAGAGCTAAATAAAAAAAATATGAATGAATCAGCCCAGATTCATCATCACTACTGAGAAATAAATGCAATTGGGGAAAAATGCTCACCCCAATGATGTGAGAGAAGAATGTCCTCATGAACACAAAGTATTCATACATTATATATTTTTGACAAGAGAAGGTTCTTTCTCTTTCTCTTACAATACTAGCATCTTTTTGCTGAATTTAACTAGGGAGATCCCTAGAAGACAACTTGAAAAATTCTAGTCCAACCCATGTAAGGCATTCAAGTTAACAAAGCTTAGGTTTATGCTCACAGGACTTTTGGACTTTGTGGTTCAGTTAAATTTAAATCAAGCTAAAAACTAATCAGAGATTGACTTTGAGTTGCCATCTTGCTTTGTTAAATAGGGACTCTCACCATTATAATATAAAACAAAAAGACACCTTATTAGCACCAAGTGTTGGAAGATGCTGATCACAGAATGAAAAATTGAATTTAACTTTGTTTAAAAAAATAACCACTCCAATGTCTTCATGATTTTTCTCTTTCACCATGGCCTGGTGTGAGCTTCATCATGCACTGGAACCTGTGTTTAAATGAATGTATGAGAAATCCTCAAATGGCATTTGTCAAATCAGAGAGGCTTAAAAGAAACTTAATGAGCATGGGTCCATTTGAGTAAAAATATATGTAAGAGGCAGATCTCTTGAATTCTAAGTATAACAAAAATTTTATCTGTACTAAATGGAATATTACATATCCAATTTTAAGAAGTGCATTTGTACATTGACTTGAAATTTGTGAGTAATATTCTGTGATTTCAATGAACTTCAAAGAAAACAATCATATAATTTTATAGTGACTTGTAATGTTAGTAGTGTTTTCTGACTTCAAATAATAAGTATATGTATGCAGATATACCCATACATGCATGTGTGTATGCAATATATACGTACGGAGTACATGCCATATGCTTTTCCATTGGAACATGATTATTTTAACATATTCCCAATTTTCTAAGAGGCTAGCACTCAGTCTGCCTTGCTCATTCTCATAGTTACTTTTGGACTATTTTCATTAACCATCAGAATGTTTTTCATTTAGTTCAATTCTTATCCAAGTTCCACAGTTCTGTACGACCCCACTTTTCTTTGAAATGTTTGGTCAATACCAAAATGCCAACATTAATCTTGTCTCTTTTGGCCTTCTTTAACATTAATTGCATGTTCCACAGGTATTGACACTTAATTATGGTATGTCTCAGTTTGTCCCAGAAAGGATTTTTGGTGGCACATGTGCACACATTATTTTAAATATAAAAATAATCACTGACATTTAGTAAAGAGATCTCAGATTTTGCTTAGTACGAATTCACTTATTCCTCACAACAACCCCACACTTAATTCATTTTTCAGATGAGAAAAACCAAAGTTCAAAGGGCTTAAGTAAAGTGACTCAGCTAGTCAGTGGTAGATCTGGGATTAAACCTAGGCTGTCTAATTCCAAAGCTTGACTCTTCCCCAGAATGCATGCTAATTTTAGATATTTCATATGAGCACATCTTGTCTTAGAAAAGTTATTTTTGAGTGCATATAAGAATAACATTTACAAAGCTGTACCATATATTGATTCAGTCAAACCATGTAACTTACACAATCTATACAGCGTGCACTTTATATTCAGGATAGCATGGGAGACTGCCTTTTGCTTAGAAGGCAAAACAAAATAAAAACAAACAAAAAACCTTGCTCCAATTCCATTGTGTGAAAAAGAACAAATCAGCGGTGAGTCAAGGCTACGTAAAACAGGCACTTGGGTTCATGTAATGAATTCCTTGCCCATGGCAGGGGCCAGCGTGCTGCCCACATTTGAGTCCCGCGCTAGCGTCTTTGCTATTAAGGCAACAGTCTCAGCGTCCTTGTAAAAGAAGTGTTAACAAAATCCCAAAGCCATGAAATCTTCCTGGAGTTGACAGATGTACTGATATAGCACATGGCAGCCTAGAACCTCAGTTATGGGCTCCTCAATTATGGTGGATTACATTAGTGGTGTTTGAAACACACAGCTTATTCTTAGCAAGCCCCTAATTTTGATGACTAGTACTAAACACTATTTTAAGGATAGATTTCAGTGTTTATATAATTATTAAGGAGTCATTTCTTTCGAAAATCTCAAATCACAGAACCTTGTTTTAGCGAATGAATTCGTGCCTGCAGTCCTCTAATTTCTCCCTCCCAAATGGCGAGGTTTTCTCCACCTTCTCCTGTAAATTTGTAAATTAGCCTGGCTAAAAATCTATTTTTTCTTGCCTGTTATTTTGCTCATAAATCTGCAGTATATGCCTCACATACCTGTAATCTAGTTCAGACTCTGACTCTTCAAGACACCTTGGATCCCACTTTATTTCTCATTACTCGAGCAAGATGAGCTTTCAAAATATTTTCAGCTTCGTCCTTTTAAAGCTATCAAGTTATAGTTAGTGCTAATTTGATGGTAGTTAGGATCAATATAAAGTATAATGGTAAGGATATTTAGTTAAGAAATGTGAACAGAAGAATTCTCTAGAATGTACCACCAACTACCTGTGTGACCTTCAGGTAATCATATACATTCTGAGCTTCCATTGTTTTCGTTAACGGTGTGATTACATTAGATGATTTCTAACATATTCTTAAACATCATTGACAAAATCTTCAGTAATCTGATTGCTTATCTAACTTGTGTTTGTTTTGTATTCTCTTATGTACACTTGAAAATGTGAATCCATATATGATCACTGAATTACCATAATGAGATTCATCTTCGGGCACTGGTGTTAAGATTGAGAAATTTTGCTCTTGATGGACAGAGCTGTGGTATTGTGAGGCAATATTTCTTATTATATTGCTTTTGTTGAAGTTAGTGAGTAGTGTAATCCTGAAAGCAGAATAAAATGTGGAGCCAAACAAATTGCCTCTCATATTTACAGAAGGCAGACATGCATATTACTTCACATTATGCATAACTGAAGTTGTAAAATACTGCTGTAGTGTTTTGATGATTCAACAGTTAGGGTGCATCGTTCATCAGAGAGATGATGTTGACAGAGCATACCACAATATAATGTATGCTAATTGCATATGGCTTCATATGGGCTCTTTAAAACGTAGGAATGTGAAACTTTTAGGGTCCACTGACTATCTGAAGTTCAAAATTCTGGGTGGCAGAGGAATATAATTTGATATTTGAAGTCAAGAAATGGATTAGGTTAGTTAGAGGTCTGTATGACCTTTACATAGCATGATCTACTGAAATCTGTTTTTCCAAATGTTTATATGTATGCACATTGACATTTAAACTGAAAACAATGGGCTATAAATCCTCTTGTTAAGAAGGTGCCACTTACTGATTATTATTCTTAAAGTAATGTCCTTTTTCTTGAATGATAAATGCTGCTTTTTAAAATTCTATTGCTATTTATAAAATGCATAATTCCGAGATTATAAACCAAGGTTAGAAGTATCGTAATTGAACTTTAATTTAGACAAGTTCAAAACATGTCAGAACAGGGTGACTGTTGGATGTTTCATTATTCAGAGCTCTGCTGTGGGTTAGGCCCGGACTGAAGTGATGATTGCAACCAGTTACCTTTACCACTTATTATCATCTCTGGGTAATCCTTAAATGTGGGAGATACTGATCTAGTAGTTTAGAATGTGCAATCAATCAAGCATTCAAAGAATGTTTAGAGTGTTAGATACCATTCTTTTTGTTAGGAATAAACTGGTGAACAAAACAAGTTTTAACCAAATCCATTGGTTTTTAATTATTTCTGGATTTGTCAATTTTCCAAGGGCCTACTGCAAGTAGCCACAACTTGTCTCCAATCTTTCTCTTTGCTTGTTTGTGCATTCTTAAAATCCAATGTCCATCTTTCCTAGGAATTTCAACCTTTACACTCACCCATAGTCTAACTCCTTTAAAATTCAAGCCAACCTTAATTATAACCTCATATTCCCAATTAAGGTAAATCTGAGTTGTCTTTGTCACCATATTTTGCATTAGGTTCAGCTAATTAATTTGGTAAAAGTAGCTGTGACAAAGAAACCCTCAACTAGTGTCATTAAAAGACCACCTCTAATTGTCTCAATTATATTTTTGTTGCTTTATGCACTTACTATTTCTTCCTTTCATTTTGTCTCACAGACGTGATTTGACACATTACGGTCTCCCTTAGACCAATATGGAAATAACTAGATCATGCATGGCTACACCTCTAATTAGAGTTTGTGTCATTTGCTTGTGTTGGTTCTCATTTTAATGTCGTTATCCTAAGTAGGGATCCCAAAATTGAAGTCGTCTTCACCACAACATGTATAGTTTCAATCTTGACTCTTGAGAAAGACTTTACCACAGAATACTCCCAATAAGTTGATGACTTACTTCAGCTTTATGGGCCACATAATGTAAACCATTTACTAATCTATCTGCCTTATTTTTCTTTTGTCTCTTTTATCCTTTAAAGTATGGTTGATTTATTAACTTTCCCCTGAATTAATTTTAGCCACAAAGTAACTCTGATCATTTCTTCTCTATGTATAGATTCCCCTGTTAATAAATTTCCCCTCTGATTAATAACAGCCCACTCAGTATTTTCTGAGCTTTATCCAACCCCAACGAACTCTTCATTCTCTGAATTTAGAACATAAACGTTCTTTCCCACTCACCTAGTCAATATTTATTTTCTGACTTACACTGTTGAATTATTTCATCATGTTTTCATACCTAAGGTTTCATCAAATGGAATGAAATCCTCAGAGTAGGAGTTGTAAGATAGATAAAGAGACAGATAATTGCTCACAGTATTTAGCATAGTGCTTGACAAGTATCAGGCATTTGATGAATATTAGCTTTACTGATTTTTTTTTCAGTTTTAGGTAAAAATAGGCATCATTAATCCTTTAGATTTTAAACAATGTGTGTAAAAGATTAAATAATAAGTAATACTAATAAATAATAAATAACAATAGCTTTAATCTTTCCAAGAAGTCTGAGGTACCTTTAGTATTAAAAAATAAAAATATATAAAATAATAATTTGTACACTATGAAAATATTAGAACTGTAAGTTACCAAGATTAGTAATGCATTCAATACAATGCTATACATTTATTTCATATTCAGTAAATGTTCACTAACAGTAATTGCTATGTGTTTTTAGATCTTTAAGAAGATAATTAGGATTAGCATTAAAATGTTACCACAAATGGCACATTTTTAAGATACTTTGAAATATCAGAGTAATAAATAAATCTTAGTTGAGGTGGCAAAAGTCCTCGTTCTTTAACCACAGCTATTGAAAACTTGACTAGTTTGTTTTATAAAATAATAAAGATAAATACAGCCAAGATTCTATTCATGTATATTTTGTGGTTCTATATGATTTATATAATAAAAAAATGCAGTGGTCTCATAGTGACCCTTTCTCTTTAACCTAATAGTTAATTCAGCTGCTCCCATTGGAATTGCTTTTGTTTATATATCATTCCCTTATATTTTGCTTGTATCTGCTCTCTTTTTCTGAAGACCAATTATTGACCGTATTATTAGATACTCATGGAATGTGTTAAAATTCTTTCTAGTTGAGGTCAGGTATAAAGGGATGGCTTTTGCTGTTGTTCAGTTTCTTCCCAGGTGCCTAAGCCGAGGCTTTCCCTTCTAAATCTCACCACTGTCTGGGAGTCAGTTGTGCTTACCCTCTGTTGTGAGGGAGTTGATCATAATTGCCCCAAGGTAGCGCAGAAGCAAAAGGGCCCACTTGGGGCAATTCAGATGAGTCTGGGCAGAGAATTGGTGTAGAGTAAGCAACCCCCTATCCTCAGCCCTGGTGATTCTCCACTGCTGGGCCTGTGGGTGGAGTAGTATGGGGTTGTGGTTCTTTCTCTATTTTATTTCCTGTTGTGTTGTTACAGGATAAACTCTGAGCCTTACTTACTGAGATCTACTATTTTGTCTCTCAAAAGCCAGTTGGGGAAATTTTTTTAAAAACTGATCATTTGCTCTTTCTTGATATTTTCAACCCTTGTACAATAATCTTTCTTTTCCTTGAATACCTATTAACGATGTCTGAAAAAATAAGAGCCAGGAAGTGAGAATAAAAAAGCAAAAGATAAAAACATGAGCATTATCTCACTAGAGACATAAACCAATTACAGTGTTGAACAGGGCAGGATAGAGAAAGTATTTTTCCCTAAAATCACCTCTAGCTATATCCATTTTGGTGATCATTATAAAACTATAAAAAATAAAATCATACAGAGCCAGCTCATTTATATACATAAATAAAACAAACTTTCGACAGCCCCAGAGTATATGTCCTGAGACCTTTGCGAACCTCCAAATTTGCAAATACCACTAAACCATATAATTCCACTCATAAAATGCAGTAAAGTATAACCGAACAATTACAGACCCGATCAGACCCTTAATGATTGCATAAACTCAAGTCATTTATAAAGCTATTAAAATAAAGTCTACCACTAAAACACACACACAGCGTTGTATCACCACATATAATTTTTAACCATGAACTCACCTGAATTAAAAGCTGTAATGAGTGAATAATGATGATAGCTGCTGTGTAATATGTGCCCAGCACGTTTTCTCTGCAATAGGCCATTTTTTTTTATCTGTGCTTAACGACTTGTTTCTTCTTACTCCTTTTCACTTGTTGAGTCGTTTCTTCTCAGGTAGAAATGCTTAAGTACCAATCTGGCCTTCCACGCTTCCTGTTACACATATGAAACTACTTCCTGATGTTCTTCGTTCAACACATGCTCAATTGTAGTTGGTCCCCTGGCTGAACTAGCACCTCTCTTACCTGTCACTAGAGGAAAATATATACCCAAGACCTTGTTTTTCCCCTAAAATCTGCATCCGTTAAGATTCATGTATTTGTTGCCTCTGTCTAATTTCAAGTTAACCACCCTTCAGCTTTTGCTAAACCTCTGACTCCTACTTGATGAGGTATTGAACATTGGACTTAATGAAAGCGTTTCGTAGGTTTTTTTTTTTACGTGTTTTAAATTTTGTTTTCTGTAGAGAACAAGAGAACATAATGGGATTGAATCACTTCAAGAGACAAAACACTGTACTTTTAATTACCCCAAACTTCTACTTTACTGGTCCAAGAATCATCTGTATTGTAAAACACTTTACTTTGTCTGCCTTTCTGTTGCCAACATTATCAGCTATCTTTGGGGTAGCAGAGGTTGGAGAGGTGGCAGAGAGATGAATCATGGTGTATTTTTCTCAAAGGAGGAAAGTTTGCTTCAAACCAGGGAATCACTGCCCACACAAAGATAAAGGGAGGTCTAGGCTTTGAAAAAGAGAAAGCTGGAGGGGTTCTCTTGAATCCCTCACTAGCATAAGTGACTTATATGTACCTCAGGAAAATATCAATATTCTAGATATAATGGAGCTTTGATATTTCTCAAGAATAAAAATAGACTCATCAGTAGTAAATCCTTAATGCCAAGGGTATTCTTATACCAAAAAAAAAAAGCTGACTAAATAATTCAGTTGCTTATAAAGCAGTAATATTTAGTACTAAAAAGCCCTGTCAATATTATGTATATTTTATTTTAGCTAAAAGCTATGTTGCTGATTGAGCTTATACTAAGTTCAAGAGTTTTAGCTAAGAATTCCGTTATGATGGAATCTTAGGACTTGAAATGTCTTTTATTAAACATCCTAGAAGGTATGATATAAAAATTGAGAGATTTATCTTTATGTGTTTTGTTGGAACCCTATTGGTATTTTTAGCTTATTTTATGTCATGAATTTACAATCGGCAAAACTGAGTCTTGGAATGAGATAGTGGAATTTAATATAGCTCTATTGATATTGTGGAATCCTTCTTTAAATTAACAATAACTTATCAGATCCTCTTTTGCTAGAGTTCCCTGGGAATTCAACTAAAATGCAAAATGAAGAAAAAAGAGAAATTAACATAAATTCTCAGCAATTTTATATAGATAAGTCCACAAGGGGCCTATGGAACAATATGTGTTAGTTTTATTTTCAATTGTAGCAAAAAATAAAAAATAATAATTTGCCAGCCTCTACTGGATCTTGTAATTTACTTTTCTATGATGACTTCCTTTGTGTTTTGACGCATGCTTGGAAATCCTTCAGGGTTCCCAGTATGAGCCCCAAGGGGATTGAATTCATCTGCACCTGTGATAGTAAGGATCTAAGCAAAAATGAGAAAAACAGCAAGCATGCTAAATAGAGACGTGCCCAGTCTTAAGACAGACTCTCTGGGGGAAATAGAAAATCTCTATACTTAGCCCAGAGGCTTCCTAAGCCTCAGGGGCCAATGGCACATCAAGTGAGCAGACAATCTGAACTAGGTACACCATCCTGATTGTCATGCTGAGACTGTGTTGTCCTCACCAAGTATCATTTCCTTCCTAATTTCTGCATAATTTTTCCTTATTCCCTGATTGCCCTTCTTACTTTTCTAGGCCTTTGTGACGACAAGCCCCTGTGTTCCCCTAATTTGCGCATGAGTTTTAATAGAATTCATTATGAAATATTTTTCAAATAATCATAATTACTTTTCTGTGCTAGGATTCTAAGCCCATACTAGCCTATCTCTCACAACTGACTGTGACTGTAAAGAAAATGTAACTTTCTCCTCCTTTCCTTCAGTGCCAATTTATTTGAAAACTGATTACTTTGCGGATGTCCTCCAATCAATAAATTTTCTTTATCTTTACTAAAACCCGTATCTTCAAGATTCACAATAAATGGAAATATTCTACATGTGAAGAACAGTGGAGATCCCTCAGATTCAACTCTCATTCCATTGATTTTACTTTGTTCTTCAGGATATTTTACTGTTTGATGGTTTAACACTCTAAAGTAAACTAGGACTTGCCCTGCCCCTTAATGTTGTGTGTCATTATAATTATGTCCTGATCAAGAGTTTTAGACACAACTTTACCATAAGCAGCAAAAAATAGAAGATAAATAAACAAGGAAATAACAATGAGCTAGATTATTTTACTGATGAACTAGCACTTAGCCTGCAGGGCTTAAGATCCCATCCTTCCTAACTCATGACATGCTACCCCGAGGTGAGTGTCATTCTACTGTCATCTTCATCACCTAGTCCCTTAAAAGGTACACAAAGTTTCATTTCCTTTCAAAATTTTATTTTTCATATTTAGTTTCTTGCTTTTAGAATTATTCTCTGGTAGGGGTGGGACCTTAACCGTGGACTCAGTAATGCATTTCCATCAGAAAAAAAAAAAAACCTGTACATTTGGCAATTTGTTCTAGCAGAATAACTTTCAGTATTTGCATACATGCAAGCCAAACAAAGACTGTAATATATTCATGCTTCCTTCACAAACTATATAAGGATTGATGGTGTTTTTTTCTCCCACTGGAGGCAAAGTGCTAGCATAGAAGACTGTCCAATGTCTTTTAATAGATTTTTTTGGTTGACAGATTAGACTTGAGAGAAGATTTTAAGTGTAAGATTATTTTTATATGCAGTTTTCATCTCAAATATTTGTGCAAGTTGAACAAAAGAAAGGTAGGACATTTAAAGTAGTTTTAAATTATAAGTACTTCATAAGTCAGTTTCCTTTTCTGTAACTCCTTCTTTCTCAGAGATCCATATCGATATCATTCTTACTACTTTGGGGGCATAAATTAAATTTAGCTTCATAAACAACTTCTTATACGATTATGTTACAATAGAGAGTGCTGATATTCTATCACTTGGTTTCATATTCATCTTTTTATAGATATTTGACTAGTAATATGTAATAATAGTAGTATGTATGCTGCCCTTAAGTCTAACCATTTGCTTAAAGGGCTAAAGAAAAATATATAAGTTAAAATCTAGTTAGCAACAAAGGAGAAGAATAAACCCATAGAAAGCAAGATTTCATAGCTCAAAACCAGTTAGCACAGAATCCATAGCTCAGATAATAAAAGGGAGCCATTTTCTATAGAATGAAAAAATAGCTTTCTAACTAGGGTAATATCACTTGTGAATCTGAAATGTTGCACCTTGATAATGCATTGTAATTGAAAGACAAGTCTCCAGTGTTGCTTTTAACAAAGAAAGCAAGTACATACTAAATATCCAGAGTCTGTGTGAGGAATGAGTAAAGAATTTTCAAATGGACATGGTAAACACATGGATTAGTTCTTTAGGATAAGTCAAGTCCATTCACTTTCTAACTTAACAAGAGCTGTTTTTATAGTATCATTTTGATTATTATGAAATATGTCAAACAGAAAATGACTGAGCATAATATAACATTTTGCTATACTTACTCTTAGAATTGCTATACCAATTTATTCTCCTAACAGTGGTATATGCCTCCTCTATTTTTCACATCCTTATCAACTAGATATTGACATGTTTAAAATTTTCTCAATCTGATGAGTGTGAAATTGTGTCTCATATTAATTTCATTTTCTGTGATAATAGGTCTGTTATCCTGGCCCTTTTATTTGCTCTTCTATGAATTATCTGTTCATGTCCTTTGCCAATGTTTCCATTGAGTTGTGGGTCTAGTTCTTATTTTCTCCTATATATTCTTTTAAAATATTAAAGTTTTACTCTCCACTTTTAGATCTGTTAATAAACCAGGAAATCATTTTTAGTTATTTTTTTATCAATAGGTTTTTTTAAATGAATAAACAATTGTCCTAGCACCATTAAAAATGTCTGTCTTTGGGCTGGTCTCGTGGTGTAGTGGTTAAGGCTGGCACGCTCCATTTCCACAGTCCGGGTTCTTCATGGGTTTGGATCCCAGGCCTGGACCTACACCACTCATCAAGCCATGCTGTGCTGGTGACCCACAAACAAAAAACAGAGGAAGATTGGTGCAGATGTTAGCTCAGCGCTAATCTTCCTCAAGCAAAAAAAGAGGAAGATTGGCAACAGATGTTATCTCAGAGTGAATCTTCCTCACCAAAAAAAAAAAAGGAAAAAAAAAGTCCGTCTTTTCCCTACTCATCTGTAGTGCCTCTATTGTGTTATCAAGATTAATATATACATATGTGTTTCTGGCATCCTTTTCCATTGTTTTCTTCATTTGCCAATTCCTGTGCCAACAGCATACATCTCAGTTACTGTAGGTTTATAATTAGCCTTGACATGTGATAAGGCAGAGTACCCTACCTTGTTCTTCAAAATTTTCCTAGATAACTCTAGTGCTCCGTTTGTATGTGAATTATAGAAAAAATTTATAAAAGCCCCATTTTAAAAACTTGATATTTTTATTGGGATTGTATTGAACTTAATTTGGGAGAAATGTCATCTTTGCTTAACTTTTTTTGAAATTTTAATTGTGTCTTATGTTGCTTGCTCTTAACATTAATAAAAATGCTTCTAAAGCTCTAGGTTCACTTTTCATCTTACTGAAATATATCCTTCAGTATTTCTTTCAGTGAACATATGGAGGTAATAATCTTTCTTAGTCTTTGAAAATGTTCTGAATAATAGTTGTGGTTAAAATTCTAGATCACATTTTTTCATGTTATCCTTTTGAAGTTATTATTTCATGTTTTATTTTTCAGCCACAAAGTTATGGCTGATTAGATCTTTTGCACAGTCTGATAGTCATTCTCTTAGATATAACCTGCATTTTCCTAATGTAAGTCTTCAGATATGTTTCTTTATCTTGATGTTCTATAGTCTCACTACAGTGTATCTGGGTGTAAATTTATCTTTTTCCTGCTTGGCATTCATAGTGCACTTTGAACTGAGGACTCTTGTCAATCTTCAGTTCTGTAAAATTATCAGCTATTATTTTTAAATCTTGCTTCTCTGCAATTCCTCCCATTCACTTCTTTAGGAACTCTTATTATTGTATATTATTGTCTATATTTCACATCTTTTAAATTCTCTTTTGCTTTTTAAATTTATTTGCCTCCCTGTGTTGTGTTGTGGATTTCTTCACTATTATCTTTTAATTCACGGATTTTATCTTCTTGTACAATCTATTTTATCCTGTTTAGTTTTTAAAAATTGATTCATTTACTACATTTATCACTTCCGATATTTATAGTCAGGTTTTTTTCTTCTGTATATCAAGTGGTTTAGTTCACTTTCTAGCGGGTTTTATTTTATAACTCCATGTTCTTTATTTTATTGGGTCTTACCTTTTAATTTTATTTAGAAAACCATCAACATACTCTTTTAAATTGTTTTTCAGATACTTTTGTGAGAATTTTATCTAGACTGAACCCATGGTTCAACCATTGTGGTGGTGAATTTCTGCCTTTTTTAAGGCTTGTATTTGGTCACAGGTTTTTGGATCCTTTTAAGTGAAGAGATTTGCTTTTATTGTTTCTCTTATTTCCTTTCCTCTCTATTCCTCCTTTTATTCTTCCTTAACTTTGCTACTGTCTCCATCGCTGTCCTGAAACAGCAATCTAGATGTAGATAGTCTACTGGCATTTTGAGGTTTCTGCTTTATGGTGATAGAGATATTGATGACCCAGTACTCAAGTCAGCTTCATTTGGGTTGTTTCTGCCACCATGGTGTGGGGTTTTTTTTCTTCTCATATCTCTACTTTAATAGTTTTCTATAAAGATAGAGCCTCAGGCAGCAGGTCAGCAAAATTTTCAAGGAATTTCCTCTTTCAAGAACGATTACTGGGTAGACCTTTACCTTAACCTATGATTTCAAGCAGTGATCTCAACTCTGGTCCCTCCCTTACATGCAGAGCCTAAATGCAGGGACAGTGTCAGTCTGGGGATAAGAGCCTATTAAGACCACAGCTACTGTGTCTGCCCCACGGAGGTGTCAAACTTGTGTCTAAGCCCTGCTGTGTTATTGTGTGCTTTTCTTCTCTTCTTACATTTTCTCTATCAATGCTCTGTATTATAAACAGGTAATATGTGTTGAGGCATGAAATTATCATGCCATCTCAACTATAGAGGTTTTAAAAAGTTTTATATTTAATCTCCTGGTATGCATTACCTTCACAAAGTCAATTAAAATGAAAATACTCATTCAGACATATACTGCTAATATATTAATAGAAGATAAAACAGATCATTATGTTTTAGAGGATAATATACATATATTATTGTGACATACTAAAATTAGCATAAAGGCTTCTCTTTTGTCTCTGTCTTCTCGATCAAAGAGAACAACATCCAAATTTAAAAGTGTTTAATAAATTTTTCAGGAATTTGAGTTAATATAGATAAACCTGGCTTGAATGATTCTCCTTTGTGCTTCCCAAACACCCATGGTTCCTCTATTAAAGCTGTATTTAATGCTGTTTTTATGTATCTACATCACCCTCTAGAATATAGACTCTAGAGGGCTAAGACTGGTGTTGTATGTGTGTGGTTTATTGTTGTTATTGTAATTTTCTATTATACTCCTGTCAACTAGCATGATACTTGGTAATTAGGTCCACAAATATTAATTGAAGAAATGAGCATTTAGGGGGCATGCAGGCATAGACATAACATCTGTACTGTAGTGCCGTGCAGGTTATTGTCAACAAAATAGGTGGGCAATAAGTTTTTTTTTTTTTAAATAAGTGAGTGTATAAAGTGATAAGCACAGAAAAATAGAATGGATTCTCTAAGAATATATAACAGTAAACTAATCCCATTTTATTTTGGTAGACTTTTGTATTAAGCTGATGCAAAACATTTTCTTAATTCAGTAAGTCATTGGATGAATTTCCTAATAATACTGATGTAAATATAATCGAAAATGTAGATATCTTCTGCATTTTCAAACAGTAAAGATTCTCTCTTAAAGAGCTACCTACCTGATTCAGGATTTAATATTTTTCTTTTGTCATTTTCCTGCTTTTTATTCTTTGATGGCGTTATGAAAAGATACAACTTGAAGATTTTTCAATGTAGCAATGCTGTTGTCTTTGTTATTGAAAAGTAAGTGGACAAAAGAGTGGGAAAATGCATTCCTATTCAGTCTTTGGGTTTTAGGAGTATATCACTGCTCCTTGAAGAATAAGAAAAATAGCCCTTTAGGAAAGCAAAATAATTGTCACTTTAAAAAGTATTTGCCCAAAACACACCTATTAGTATGGCCAAACCCAAAATGGTTTGAGTTAATATAGATTACTAACAGCATGAATTACCGGTGAGGTTGTGGACAAAACAGAAATTCTCATTCATTGCTGGTGGGCATGAAAAATGGTCCAGCCAATTTGGAAGACAATTTGGTGGTTTCTTAATAAACAAAACATACTCTTACCATATGATCCAGACATTGCACGCCATGGTATTGACCCAAATGAGTTGAAAACGTGGCCACAAAAATCTTGCACATAAATGTTTTTTTTAATTGCGGTAACGTTGGTATATAACATTATACAAAGTTAAGGTGTACATCATTATATTTCAACTTCTGTATAAACTGCATCAAGTTCACTGCCAAAAGTCTAGTTGCCATTCATCGCCATACAAATATCCCCCTTTCGCCCTCCCCTCACCCTCTTCCCTCTGGTAACCACCAATCTGTTTTTTGTATCTATGTGTTTGTTTGTTTATCTTCCAAATATGAGTAAAATCATATGGTATTTGTCTTTCTCCGCCTGATTTATTTTGCTTAGCATAATACCCTCAAGGTCCATCCATGTTGTCACAAATTGCTAATTATCCAAAGAATATGAAAACACTAATCTGAAAAGATATATGCCCCCCATGCTCATTGCAGCATTATGCACACAAATGTTTATAGGAGCTCTATTTATAATTGCCAAAACTTGGAAGCAATCAAGTTGTCATTCGGTAGGTAAATGATTTAATAAACTGAGTGCATCCAGTCAATGGGGATATGATATGATTCAGTACTAAAAAAAAAAAAAATGAGCTATCAAGCCATGAAAAGACATGGAGGAACCTTAAACTCATATTATGAAATGAAAGAAGCCAATCTGAAAAGGCTACATACTATATGAGTCCAACTATATGACATTCTGGAAAAGGCAAAACTATGGAAACAATAAAAGAATCAGTGGTTGCTAGGGGTTGGGGGGGAGTGAGGGATGAATAGGCAGAGCACAGAGGATGTTTAGGGCAATGAAACTACTCTGTATGATAGTATAATGGTGGATACATATCATTATACTTTTGTCAAAACCCATAGAACGTATAACACCAAGAACGAACCCTAATGTAGACTATGCGTGTTCTTGTATCAATGTAGGTTCATTAACTATAACAAATGCAGCACTCTGCTATAGGATATTGATGGTGCGGGAGGCTGTGCGTATGTAGGGACGGGGTATATGGGAAATCTCTGTACATTCCTCTCAATTTTTCTGTGAAACTGAAACTCCTCAGAAAAAGAAGTGTACTTTAAAAAATATTTACTATGACAAAACATGTTTTAAGCATAGTTTTAAAACACGCTCAGTATAATACCATATGCTCCTGAGTGCACAATAATTCCTTTGCAAGTGCTATCTTCCAACATGTATATTTAAATAAGACATGTCCATATAATAGCAGGTATTTTATTTTCCCCTTCTGCATATATTTAATATGATAATTCGTTCAACCTGGTATTATTCTGGTTGCTATTCAAAGCCTCATACATGTTTGTTAATTTGTCACTTGTTCCTTATACAACATCTTGGCTATTTAATAAGCAGTTTCAAAAGTCAAGAGAGTCCTGCCCTAGCTTGAGTCTTAATTGAATATGTACTACATAATAGAATTAAATTCAGAACAAACCATCAATGGCAGATGATCCTTCAGTTATGAGCAAAGCTTCGGTGGGAGTGACTGTGTAAAAATGATAAAATGATGGCAGCAAAGGGCCTTGGAATATCATATGATATAATTATATAATGACTTTAAGGACATCCCAGGCTAAAGTGGAGAAAGGCATCGCTAGGGCCATCTGCTGTCCTTTATTTGCCGGTAATTTCACCATAAAAATAGTAAAGATTTTTGGGTAAACGTTTCCATTATCTTCCCCAAAATTGTTTAGGAAATCTTTGAAATTCTTCCTCTCAGAAGATTTAGGAAGATAATGATAATGTTGGAAAATGATATGGAAATGCTTAGTATGTTGTTTTGTGTTTGATGAAAACTATTGCTAGTAGCCGAACTTCCATTGGTGTTGTCATAGTTGACGATTAGTTTTCGGTGCAGGTAGTTCTCAGAGGAGTGTGTGAAAACATTTTTAAACATTCACAATATGCTTCCGAACTGGAATGCTTGGGTGTAGTTATATCTATGAAATAAATGACATTGTGTAAAACATTATAGCAGATCTTTTAGAGTGAGTTGACAGGGTGACAGTACAGTTACTCACAGTTCAGACTACCACAATGTAGAATGCAATGAGCCATAATGCTATTATTTTTCACTTTAAAATTTTAACATTGTGTTTTGTAGAGTTCTTAAAATATCATGCATAAAACATTGTGCTGAAACAATGGTGAGTTGTATATCCATAATATCATTAGGAGCTAGCAGTCTAGTAACTGTAGGAAACAATGGAATTTTCCTCAGACTCTTGTGGAAACTGGTAACAAGAAAAATGGCAGCATGAAAGATCCCACATCTGAAAGGCATTCTAGCTAGATCTGTAGGTACCATAGTTTGATCCTTTGTGCTGCTGGGAATCTCTATAAATGCAGCTGGAGTGAGTAGGGCATTTGAGGATATGGCATCTTTAGTGACAGGGTGATTCTGTGTTACTTATCCGCAGTGTCCACCAGAAAAAAATGCATTCCTCTGACAGTGAATTGACCGCTAACTAAATGTGAAGGAAGGCAAAAGGCTTGGAAGAATAATGACTGTCCAAAATAGGATACTGAACTAACCATTCTATAGGAGCAATTAAAAAGAACAGGGCTCTGGCCAGCCCAGAGGCGTAGCCGTTAAGTTTGAGCACTCCGCTTCGGAGGCCCAGGGTTCGGATCCCAGGCGTGGACAGACACACCGCTTGTCAAGCCATGCTGTGGCGGTGTCCCATATAAAGTGGAGGAATATGAGAACGGATCTTAGCCCAGGGCCAGTCTTCCTCAGCAAAAAAGATGAGGATTGGCAACAGATGTTAGCTCAGGGCTAGTCTTCCTCACACAAAATAAATAAATAAATAAAAAGAACATGTCTCTCTAATACCTTGGATTTGCTTCTATTATGGTATGACATAATTTCATCATCATGATTACTAACAGATGGAGTGATATATTTTGTTTCCAAGTATTAATACAAACAGCAAAGTGTAAGAATTGAAGGAAAAAGATGCTACATAGCATGTTTAATAGTGTATATGTGGCACTAGACAAGTACGGAAAAATTAATCTCTTGGAATGAGCCACCATTGAAAGAACAATTCTGTCAAGTAATCCCATTTACTCTCCTTATTAACATACAGAGCAATTCTGTTGGATCACTTAGCATGGTGAGCTTATTAGGAAAATCACATTGGTTTGAGCAAAGAACTCCTCTGACCTTTCTAAATGAAAATAGTATGATGCTAAAAGTAATTGGTGGAAGGACCATCTCTACACCCAGAATGGTTTTTTGCAATCAACTATTATATTGAGAAGAAACTTTTATATTTTATGTTAGGAATGCGGAAGGCTTTTCTGTTTCTTTCTTTTTTTTTTTTTTTAATAAGGGAGTGAAAGTGGTATTTACATTAAATGCAAATAGCACCCTCTGTCCTGCAGTGAGTGTTTCTCAGAAACGGATACCTTTTCCCACCTCAGTCTCCAGAAACCCCTTGATCACAGCAAAAGAACAGCTATGCCTTTTTGAAAATAGGAAAATTGCAGGTAAGTTATGTTTAAAGTCTCTGAATTTTTTTCACACATTATAAAATGGTGACTAGGGATGTGTTCAAGTTATATTACTCAGTTGTATATTTGTAAAGGGGCTAAAGATATTGAAATGTAGCTTTTTATTAATGCCCAAGAAGAAACTCATTTATAAGAAATAATAGAAAAATTAGTAGTGGTCTGCATAATCATAATACCGTATCTCTAATTAAAAAATGAAACATTGCATTTACCATTTAATAATTAAAATCTAGAGTGAATAATTTTGAGTAAGATACACTTAATAATCATTCATTTTCTCAAATGTATTTCTCAAACCACGAGTTAGTTCAGATGAAAGAAAAAGCAGAATTTAGTAAACATTTATATCTGAAACCTAAAATTAAAATATGAGTATATCTTTTCTTCAGAGATATGACAGATATACATTCTTAGTTGAAGAGTCAGTTTGTATTTAATGTGTAGTTTACGATGGATTTAAAGTATAAATGTTATACCTCTTCTCACTGTAGCACAGAATGAAATGATTTTAAAGGATTTTTGTTCATCACATAAGTTAGAAACCATATTTTCTAGAAATAATGTTTAGAGAAATAGAACCATGCTTGAGACTTGAATAGTACTACCGTCAGTCTTAAGCATAATTTCCTCTCTTTGTGTGTCAGTTGAAAACTAATTTTTAAACCTCGAGTACCATCCATTATGCCATATTACAGCATGACTACTCCATGTTTTGTCCTTTAATTATACCTAGTATATTTGTTTGTACTTTAAACGTGAACAAAAATATCTGGAAAGAAATTTGTTGCTGTATTCACATAATGTAGCTTGCTGGCTTGCATATGCAGATGGAAAATAGTTAGAGAATTGAGGACACATGATAACATTTATATTTTTATGTGTAAATGTGTAAAAAGACTTTTCCTTGATGATGGATATAAATATTATGCGGTGTAGCTGGGCTTGTGAGACTATCAATAAACCAAAGTGTCTACGAAATCTAAACTCTCACTCAAACATATGATTAAACTGTCAATAGTAAAAGGAAAAAAGTAGAATCCTACTTAAGTTGTGAAGTTTATCTTCCTTGGTACATATAATCACGAAGAAATTATTCTTTAGCTAATATCCACTTAACATGGGCAGACATAGGATAATTTTAAACCTCATATATAAATTCTAAAGGAATGAAGAGTATAGGATAGGAGACAATTAATCTGTGATGGCCTGAGTTTAGAGTATGAGAGCTTTGAAGTCTTTTAAATCGGAAGTACTAAGCATAGATTGACTGAACAGGGAAGAGAGTATTAGAGGTTTAAAATGCTATCTATCATATTTTACAGAGGTCTCAGCCACTAGAAACTTTGTATCATGGCCTTACAGGAAGGCAGATGTGTATGGACTAGTTGTGGAATAAGCCCAACCACTTTTAGGATAGCTCAGATAATAAAAATCACTAGTAGGTGATGTAGTATTTTATCAAACTTTTTTTGGTATCATTAGATAAAAGCAAGGAACTAAACGAATTAAGCGATTCGGTTAAAAGAATTCTTCAGAGTAGGCCACAGAAAAAGAGAATTTTTAGAGTTGGAATTCATTTGAGAAATCAATTTACAGATGAAAGAACTGAGGGCCAGAGTGATTAAGTGACTTGCCTAAAGCTTTGAAGTTACTGGAGCATCAAAACCAGACATATATCCTGCTTCCTTAGTCTCCCTGTAAGTGTTCTTTCCATTTTTGTTTTTAAGGTAATCAAGCGGTGTTTGTTATGCAGTTACGATTTTAAGAAGATGATTATATAAATCAGAATTTATATAATCACATTTGACTAATATTAAACTATTTGATGGTTACCAGCAACAGCAAATATTTATGGAGTACCTTTCCTAAAAATATGAATGGCCATCTCCTTTATCATCGTTATTCTGAGACAAAAAGCTCTTTTCCCATTTGTTTAGAAATTTAATAGATGTGTTCAATGATATAATAATTGTTTCTCTATTGATTTTTTTCAGTGTAATAGTGAAATTTATTTGCAATTCTCCCTGGGCATTTATTTAGGTTTGTTAAATATGAGGTGATTTTAATGATTTGACTAATGACATCTGCCCGATGTTATTAGATTAAGTTTTTCTTGATAGTTGGCAAATGTCTACTCATGATCAAGAGTATCACACCAAGAAATTTCTTTGACTATAGTGCCAAAAATATCACTTACTGTGCATCCTCTGTGTTTATGCATGAACATATAAAGGACTTTCAAAATGAACAACCTCTCCACACTGAAATATGCATAAATATATAGAAGGAAAACATCTAAGAATAATAAAATGGTATGATTGAAAAAATTCATAATGTATTTTATGTCAATCTTTTTCTTAAATAATAAACTAATAATAATTAATAAAACTAAGGGAGGAACTAAAATGTTCTTGCCTAAGACACATAGAAACTTTGATAACTAACTTGGCATGTATCTAATCTACCCCAACCCCCCCCCCAAATTTTAGGATAATGATAAACTTTAGAATTTAATGCAATAAGCTTAATTTGATACGTCACGTCCTTTTACAAGTCCATGATGTTTTAATTATGATTTTAAGAGCAAATATTTCAAATCCATTTTAAAAGATCTAAGTTGTAACAAAAAGGAAAGTAAGGCACTGTGAAAAAAGATAGTGTGAGTTCCAGACAAACAAACTCATAGGAAATAAAGCAAATGTATACATAATGAAGCATTATCAGTACTGCTTAAATCAGATTTACAAACTGGTAAAGAATACTGAGAATATATTCTCAAATATTCAAATGCAAAAATGAAAAATATTTGATTTTTAATGAAATTTTCTGTTTACTATTTGCAAAATAATGTTTACTTATGGAAAAGAGTAAAAGCTGTATTTTTTTATTGGACGCTTCCTTGTTAAAGGGCAAATGTTATTAGATGTATTAAGAGTTTGGTTTGAAAACTATCTTAAAATATTAATCAAGAGCCATTGCTAATTAATGATGGGATTTTCTGGTTTTCTCTGTGAATAAATTAGAATTAAACAAAATTAATAAATAAGATGATTTGAATAGAGTTTGAAAAATGGTATTAGTACTTTGTGGATTTATTGGTTTTCCTGATGAGAGGACCACCGGAGTGGCTGATGTTTTTACTTTGTGACCGTTGACATCTGTTGTGAAATGTCAAGATTCCATTGGAATTTTGGCAGTTAAACAGGGGAGTTCACCAAAATCCTTCCAGATTTTCTTTTGCCAAGCGCATTTGTTCTGTTTTATGGATCAGAAGTAACTAAACATAGTTTTATTCAGTTTAACTTTTAACACTTCCACAGTCCCCAGTAGTTTAAAAATCACTCATTGGCAGTTTATTCAATTGTGAAATAATAGACCCTTATCTGTTTTTAGTATTAATGAAATGGATGAAGTTTTAACTCCATGATGAATTCTTCTACTTCACTTTCTATAAAGCTTGTCTTTCCACAATTTTCTAGTTCTATTTAATCAGTTGAAGTGGTTCCTGTGTTCATTATTAAGTAATTATGTCAAGACCTAATATGTATCACGAAACTTATGAACTTCCATTCATTAGTCTCAGTCCATATCAAACTTCCAGGTAAATTATTGTTTGCAGTGTGTACTTGACATATAAATACTAAAATGGATATAAGTATGGTTTCTTAATAGGATACGGATCCTCTCTTGATGTTCAATATTTTTAGTTTTAGTTTAATTTTCTTTTTGTCATGTCCTCATTTCAAACTGACTCTGAGTCTAGGATTATCCAACTAAATCATGAGAAAGATAATTTATTATTGGCTAAAGTGAATCAGGAAGAAATTTAGCATTGTTCTTGTCCAAATACAAACATGCACAGTAGTTCTTCCACATTTTAATATATGACTATAAATGACCAATCATGAGTTATTTTCCTTATGAGGAAATATCCGAACAACATTGTTAAGCAAAGAAAGTGCCTTTTTGTGTGATGATCTTTTAAATGTGTGTATCTGTGCATGTTGTTTTAATAAAAATTCCAGAAGTTATGTATTAGTCAGAGTTCTCCAGAGAAAGAGAACTAATAGGATATATAGATATATATACAAGAGGAGATTTATTATAGGAATTGGTTCACATGGTTATGGAAGCCGAGAAGTCCCACAATCTGGTGTCTGGAAGCTGGAGAACCAGGAAAGCTGGTGGTATAATTTCATTTAAGTCCAAAGGCCTGAGAACCAAAGGAGCCAATGGTGTAACTCCCAGACCAAGACCAGACGCCTGAGAAGCAAGAGGTGTCTGGTGTAAGTTCTGGAGTCCAACAGCCCCAAGAAGCAGGAGCTCCTATGTCAGAGGGCAGGAGAAGATAGATGTTCCAACTCAAGAAAAGAGAAAGAATTCGCCCTTCCTCGGCCTTTTTGTCCTATTTGAATCCTCAAGAGATTGAATGATGCGCCCCCATGTTGGTGAGGGTGGATTTTCTCAGTCTACTGATTCAAATGCTAATCTCTCATAGACACACCCAAAATAATGTTTTTCCAGCTATGTAGGCATCCCTTAACCAAGCCGGGTGGACACATAAAATTAACTGTCGCATGTTATATAATTTTTTTCACAGATAACTAAATTGTCATGGTAAGTTTGCGAATATCAAAGTGAGACCCCGTATACCATTAAATATCTCCTTTTTTGTGTGTGTGAGGAAGATTAGCCCTGAGCTAACATCTGTCGCCAATCCTCCTCTTTTTGCTGAGGAAGACTGGCCCTGGGCTCACATCCGTGTCCATCTTCCTCTACTTTATATGGGATGCCACCACAGCATGGCTTGATTACGGTGCGTTGGTCCTCTCCCAGGATCCGAACCTGTGAACCCCGGGCCACCAAAGTGGAGTGTGCAAACTTAACCACTACACCATTGGGCTGACCCAAATATCTCCTCTTTATGAGTGAAGTTCAAACCTTTCAACCTCAAATTCAGTTCCGGATCTACATGAATTCTTAAGAAGGGCCTGTTCTTCCTAATGCCAACATGAATGTCACATGTTTTAAAAGGTAAGATGTAGAACAATAGTTTTTAAATGTCTCACCATTAATGAGATTAGTCAGTTGTCCCTTTGCAAGTTTGAGAAACAAAGAGCTGTGGAGAGCAGAGACAAAACAGATAAGTTACTGTTAATGAAGGGAGGGGTATAGGCAAAACATGGTGGTCAAGGGAAGGCAGCTTGAGATAAAAAAGGAAAGTGAAATGGGCAGATATTATAAAATGAAGAAAGGAAATACTTGAGGAAAATATTGTCAATATTTCTCTCTGGTAGCCACATTGAAGTTTGTTTGTTTTATGCATTCTTGTAAATAATCTCAAAATGGCTGACTGTGCTTTCCTCTTCCATTTATTTCCTCACAGAATTTGT
This sequence comes from Tapirus indicus, assembly GCA_031878705.1. Lineage (NCBI taxonomy): Eukaryota > Metazoa > Chordata > Mammalia > Perissodactyla > Tapiridae > Tapirus > Tapirus indicus. The sequence goes on along the minus strand of CM062942.1, from coordinate 27,417,203 downwards.
TTCTCTATACCATGCCTCTTGAATGCTAGAAAATGCTGTATATAGGATCAACATCAAGATATTGATTTCTATTTATATAACCAAAGTTGAAATCTAATTCCAGGCTACCTCAGAAATTATAAACTGTGATTTTTAGTAACACTTCCCAAATGCTTGAGCAGTTGAAGCATTGACACTAAGGCATTCTGTTTCAGTTGGACTTATTTTAGTCATCAGTAAATTCAAACTATTCTACTCTATGGGCATCCCCAACTAGAAAGTTCTTAGTTTCCACGTTATCATTTGTTTCTTTTTTCACAAGTTAAACTAACAAAATTTCACTCATTTTATTTATTTATCTTTGGAATCCCTTTAAGATATTATTTTCTGAAAATGTGGCCTACAAAACACTTACATTATCAACACCAGATTTTCTCAGAATCTCTGGGGAGAAGAATGCTTTGATAATACCAAAATTGTCTCCTAATATACCTTTCTATAAAAACCTAGATTTGTGATATATTTATTGCATATAATACATGGCCCTGAACACCAATTAAATGTAGTTTTGAAATAAAGGTACAGTATCTCATGTAGCAAGGAGACAAGAGGTAGCTTGCCTGTTGTTGGTTTAGGGATGTCAATATGACTCCGTTCTGGCCAATCACTGGCAAAAAAAAGAATAGAATCAACATAACTGGCCTGGGCCGATCATGATTTGTTCTTTGGGATAGGTGCATTCCCTGAGCACAATGCCTCTTGATATATCAACAAAATTAGAGTTCTGTTAACAAAGAAGATGAGGAAGCTGGATGGGCAGGTGTAAAGATTATTTGTAATTTAAATTGTGCATTGTGAAACATAAAAATAGAATTTGTTATACTGTGTATTAAATTAGGTCAGTTTCTCAGTTTCTGTGAATTCTTATATCTTTGATTTTATCTATTTATTTATTTATGCAATCTGAACAAATAAATTCAAGAGGGCACACAACTAAATATAGTTATAGGTAATTCCAAAGCATAGGATTAGTCGATAGAAGGAAAAGTAAGCACTTTGATTCCAAATCATTTATGTAAATCTTGATCTTTACCATTGCTAATTAGTCACACAAATACATCAAATACATCTTTTAAATGGTTTAGCCCTACACAAAGCGTATGACCCTTATCTTTAGGGTTGTCTGCGCATCTCTTGTCTGGTACTATTTTGTATATCTCAAGGTACGAAATTATCTGCACCATTTCAAGTTAAAGTTTAAGTTATTTTTTCTTCTCAAGTGCATTCCTGTGCCCATATAAATAATAAATATAATTTAGAATATATAAGAGTTTTTGTGATTATGTTTCTATCTGAAATGTTTTTGATGTGAATAGTTTGCTCCACGGGTGGAAATGTCCATATATATAGATGAATAGTACAAAAAAAAGCATTATTTTTAATTTCCCAAAATTTATATTGACTACAAATAGACAATGCATATTTACATGTAGATTTATGTATTTGTGTGTCTTTTATTATACACACACACACATACATATGTTATGAGTAGTTTAACTGCTGTATGGAATATTATACAGAAGTGAATAATATTCCATATAGCTTATGCAGCCACATGCCTCAGCAAACTCAAAAACCATGATTCTCTGACATCTTACTGTTCTACCAGTTACGAATTCCCAGATGGATTTAGAACAAGGCCAAATCAATGTTGCAGTGTTTCTAGTTGCAGAAACTAGACTTGTAATCTTTGTGAATTGCTTTTTTTCCTTTCAAAAAAAGTACATTTAGTTTTGGGTTTTGATTTTCCCAATGTCAACATAGACCATATTTTCAACCATTCACAATCTTTGTTGTGTTCTTCGTGGATTACAAAATATGTTGGATGTTGAGAATATTCGTAGAAACGTTGGAATCACGCAAAAGTCATAGAAAAGTTGGAAAAATACAAATATTACCTCTGTGGTACAAAGTAGCTTCTGTACTCATTTAGACTGAAATTCTAGCACTTGCATGCAATTCTGTTAAAATTCTTAGCTGTTTCGGCCACCCAGCTCTCTAGTATTATGTCTATACGTGGACCTCATCATGAAACATTCATCATTCCAAAAATAAGAAGGACAAAGAGAAAACTAATATAAGAAAACATAGAATAGATCTGATTCACCTTCTAAATTTTCCTGTATCTTTTGGTCAGTGAGTAATAGAAAAAGGATAGTTTTAGTGAGTATTATTAGCAAAGAAGATAAATGTAATGTGCACTTTTATTAATTTAACAGTTTTTGAATATTCAGATTAAGTATTTCCATTCACTTTATAATCCATTGCCTGCTTTTTCCCAGAAGTTAATTTTTGGTCATTGGTTTTTTTGTTCTTTCTCATTTCCAGAGTCCTAAACAAAAAATCATGCACATTTAGCTTAAGTATTAGTACAACGCATAGTAAGCTAGTTTTACTGAAATACATTAGTTAACAGCAATGATGAAGGAGCAAAAAGATCTATATTTATTAACCACAATCAAGGGGAAAAAACATATTGTAAAAAAACTCAAGCTGGTTTCTCTTATGATAAATTTTTTTATGAATTAAAGTCATGAATGAGAAAAAATGTCACATATCTGAAAAGAGAATGTACAAATAATATGGTTTTTTTTGTGTATGGTGGCAGGAAGAATAGACCAAAAAGTTGTGTTTTCCCCCATTTATCATGATACATTTGGAAAAGTTATTTAACTCATAAGAACATGTTGATAATTTGTTTTGAAAGCATTTTTTGCATGGCTTCAAGACACTAGAGCTTGCCAATATATTTTAATTGTGTAGCACATTATAAAATGAAGCTTCATTTGGATTATGTCAGGCCACATTAAGATACGTTCAAATGTGATCTATCCTTTCATTTTATTTCTACAGCTCAGTTGTGCTCAAGAAACTATGTTCCTGTAAACAGGATGGATACTAATTTCTTCTATATTAGTCTTTGGAGAGAGTAAATTCTGAGACATTGCCTACTCAGTTACAAAACTACTAATCAGATCAAATAATTAATTCCACAATTGACCATTTCAGGAAACAAACAAACCAAGCTAAAGTATCATTTTAATCTAAATGACCAACTTGTAGTCTCAGAGAATAAATAGTTTGAGTTGAACTCAAAGTCTTAAAAAAATATTTATTTTTCAATTTAGCCATTATTTACTTTAACTATGTTTGACCAAACTAAGTTGACTTCCTGCTTATGTAGTTCTAAGCAAATTGATATCTGTGTACAAGTACTTATTTCAGATTTTATGACGATCTTATTACTGTCGGCATGCTTTAAGAAGCAGCAAAACATTGATTTTGCTGACTTAACTAATGTGATCTACCTTATATAATCAAAAATCAACTATCTATACCAGTCGTTAGCCAAGAAATGGTAATTCAAAAAAAAAAAGCAAGAATTTAAAAATTAATTTGATTTCATTCTGGAATCTCTTTTTTAGTTAAACTCAGGCATACATCTGCTCAGGGCTAATAGAAGTTAACAGATCATTATAAAATCTCTTTAGAAGTAATAAAGGAATAAATGAAGGGATTTCCACACTTTTTTCTCATGAAATGTACAGATTGGTTAATCATAGTTACTTTTTTGTTTTGCTAGAACTGGAGAATAACAGTTGTATAAGTGCTTCTCAAACTTTAATGTGAATCCAGATCACCTAAGGTTCTTACTCAATTTCAGATTCTGATTCAGCAGGTTTGGGGCCTGCCTGAGATTCAGCATTTTTAACAAGCATCTGTGTGATGATGGTGTTCTTTCTAGATGAATAGCAAGGGCGTATGTAAACAGAGTCTTCTCGGTATTGATGGGAGGCTTCATTTAAACCTAGATGGTATTTAATAACCTTGTCGGTTGTTACCCAATCCTTAAGTGAGCAGCTTTTTTAAATGTTACCTGGTAAGCGCTCATAAAGATTAATAATAGCAAAAAGCACAGGGTTTAGAGTTGAACATAACAGGATTCAAAAATCTCAGTTGTAACTTTGGGCACTTTTCTTGATTCAGTGAATCTGTTTTCTTATCAGCAAAATGTAAATACTACTACCTACGTAGTACTACTTGTGGTTTAATAAAGCATCTAATATGTGCAACAACTACCATGCAATTTAAAATACCAGATTCCTTCTATACATCCCATGCTTGGCTTATATAACGCTTGATAGATAGATAGATATAGATATGGATACATACACGCACACGCTTTTTTTTTCTGGTCTAGAGCATCTTCAATGCCAGAGTATGCGTGTGAGCTCAACAAAGAGAGAGTGGTCTTCAAAGGTGCAAAATGAATGGGTTCAAGAGAGTACCGACCTCAAAATGATTTCATCAGTGCCTTCTTTTTTAAAACAGCTTTATTAAGGTTTGACAAACAAAATTGATATACAAAAAACTGCACATATTTAATGTATACAATTTGATGGGTTTGAATATCAGAGCCCTTTTAAATTCTGTATTACATACAGCAGGCTGTGAGTTTGGGGGAAAATTCTAATTTACATCCCTTTTCAAAGGACACACCATAGTGCTTTGCAAATGATAGACTCAAGAAGGAATGAATTTGTTCCTGCTGAAAGTTTTGTCATGGGACAGTTTTCATGTTAAGGAATGGAAATTCATTTGGAACTGGCTGGCAGGTTAATTTGAAATCAATTCAAGAACCTTTTGGTAACTACTATGTTTAGTTTAAAAGAACTCTGTAGGCTAATTATAGACACCATGCCGTGCTTGTGTGTGGGTGTGTGTGTGTTTCATGTGCTGATTTATATTTTATTACTGAATTTTTAAATAGAGGAATTAAATCATTTTAACTGACCAAAAATGTACAAAATACATCAAGATAAAGCAGCACATATTTACACTTTTGTACAAAATATGACATATATCACAAAATATTTAAAAATGACAACAGTGAGGTGGTCTTTTTTTAATATACCCACACCCACTTCCTATCTGAAATAAAATGCCATTATCCCCGTGGCAGTGAAGTATTGAGTTTATTCCTGTGTTTGGTTGCTATTACTTACTGATATGAAAATCCTTTGCTCTTTGTAGCAAAATGAAGAAAACCAACTGCACACTTTATGGCATTTGGAAATTCTTAGATTAGACTACATTGAAACTAAGAAATCATTTCATATTATACAACGGTTTGCCTCAAACTTTTGGTGATGGGGCTGACATCATCTATCCTTGCTTGGAAGTATTTCGGCGTTCTGTTCACTTGGTGCATGAACGGGTTGAGAGAGATTGCATCACAGCTTCTTGTGTCAAACTTCTTTCTATCGCAGATCAATGGGGAATGAGTTGATAAAATACACATTTAATTGATAGGACATATTGAAGAATGTCGCAAACATATGTAACTGAAAGGACAATGACCATTCCTGTCCTCACCATCCCGGGAGTTTTTGTTAGGACAGAAAAATGGTCAGTTGTCCCTTGGCCTCCATTGTTAGAGATTGTAGACAATTGTCCTGTCCTGGAGTTTAATCAGGCTTCCAAACTAAAGAAGCTTTTGCCAGCTTTTTGTGTGGCAAAAGAGTTGTCGTCTTTGTGGCTGGTGGCTCTCTAAAGGGCCCCATTTTTATGTCTCTGGAATGCCCCCAAGGGCATAGTCTGAAAGGGGAAGGAGAAATGAAATGCTGGCACTTGCTTTGCTTAATGATATAAGTTGGCAGGACCAAAAGGGCATGTTTTGCGCAAGCTTGGAAGATGTTTCTCTTCCTCAGTATGAATTAAACAGAACCATCCTTAATAATGAGTGGGGACTGTGGGAGATGTGTGAATCCAGAAGGAGCAGAGCATATCATAAGGATACAGGCCCTTGCATCAGGCTGCCTAGGTTCAAATCTACCATTTGCTAGCTTTGTGTCCCTGAGTAACCTTGAGATTTCTACCTGTGTAAGCTTTCTGAGCCTTAATTATGTCATCTATAAAATGTTGATAAAAATAAGTCCCTACCTGACGGAGTTGTCATGAGGATTAAAATTGCCGTTTTTCATTGAATCTAAGAAATCGTCAATAGTAAGATAGACCACTATCTTGTGTACCACTATGAAAGAAAAAGAAAGTTACACCCTAAACTCTTTACATCAATGACTTTAGGCACAACTTGATTCTAGAAATATTAAAATATGAACTGTACAATCTCAGAATTGATGAAATCTAGTAGATAATACTGATAAGGTACTTAAATCAATGCTCAGCATGTAGTAAGTGCTCAAAGTTTGCTATTATGGGGTAGAATTTTCCTAAGAGAAGATAGTAATTCCCTCCTTGAAAATGGAGGCCTTCTAGAAGAGACAACCAAAGCCGTCAATAGAGAAGAGCAAGCCTAGAAACTGGAGAGTGTCCACGAAGGACCCTTATGTAGGGTTTAATTTTTTTGTGCTTCTCTGTTGCACAACACAAAGAGAAGCCATTGTTAGTGGACTGTTTTCACCCCTGCCTCCCTCATGGTAATTCTCTTCAGTTATTCCCAGCCCCAACCCTCCAGTAAATCCAGTATTCCTACAGAACTCGGTGTGAAGGAGTTGTCGGTACCACAGGGTGAGTCGTAAGGCTTGCTCCATATCTGACTTAGAGCTGAGGCCCAGGCAGTGGAGCCACAGTGCACAGGAAGGGCCTTTGTCCAGGAGCTCCGTGTGGTGTTGAGGTGAGCAGTGGGCAGTAGTCTGCAAGGAAGAGTCACTGAGAATGGCTGGGGGGGGAACCAAACCCAGAGAAGGGGCTACCGATGGACTTCTGACTTAGGAGTAAGTGTGAGGGACAAAACTTCCTTTCCCAGGATTTTTAGAAAACGATGATTCTTGCGGTGGTAGCGACAGCTAATGCTTAGTTCACATAGATGAAATTATGAAACAATGTGCACAATCTAGACTCGTGGTCATTGAATCATGTCCATGCTTTTACTGTTTTCTCTCACTTTAAAAAAGTATATTTTTCATATGTTATAATTTCTGCAATCAAAATGTACAGTAGTAATAATAGTAATACTACTACAAATAATAATAATAAATAATAGCTAACACTTACATACTTCTTACTGCGTTCCAGGTGCTATTCTGAGTGCATTACCAGTATTAACTCATGTGTAACTCTGTGAGCTAGGTATAGTTACTGTACCCCATTTAACAGTTGAGGAAACTGAGGCATTGAAAGGTTACTTCTCCAAAGTGTCACATGTTCACAAACATACACACACACATGTGCACATGCGCATACATCCCTATTAGGTGGCAGAGGTGGGCAGCATGATCCCAACCATTACATTCTCATAGAATTTAACAAGACTGTACAATCTATGTTCCTTCCCAAGAGCTGTTTCTAAGCCAGTGGTGCCTTTAAAACCTGATGGTAGCTTAGAACTTAGGAAATCCATGTGATGGCTAAATTGTACCTACAGTCCAATTCTAGTCTACCTTCCTGCATCTGGGGACCTCTCAGGGCCAGTATAGAACAATGGCAAGAAGCACAGGGATTGGCCTCTCACCTGCATTTGAGTCCCAGCTGTGACACCAGCTGAGTGAGTTTGAGCAAGTTTTTTTTAATTAAATGTTTTATTTTGAGATAATTGTAGAATTAAGGACAGTTGTAAAAAAATAATACAGAAAGATACTGTGTAACCTTTACCAGTTACCTCCAATAGTAATATCTTGCAAATTACAGTACAATATCACAACCAGGATAGTGACATTGATACAATGAACCCATTGCATTCAGGTTTCCTAAGTTTTATTTGTACTCATTTGTGTGTGTGTGTGTGTGTGTGTGTGTTTAGTTCAATGCAGTTTTCACACATGTAAGATAGTGCATCCACCACTACAGTCAAAATTTAGATCAGTTGCACGACCACAAGGATCCCTCCTGTTGCCTTTTTACAACATACCCCCACTTCTATCTTGCCCATCCCTAACCTGTGGCAACAATTAATCTGTACTTCATGTCTATAATTTTTAATTTCAAAAATATTATACAAATAGAAGAATACAGAATTTAATACTTTGGAATTGCCTCTTCCACGTAGCATAATTCCCTTGAGATCCCTCTAAGTTGCTGCATGTAGCAGATAGTTTACCTTTTATTGCTAATATATATTGCTGATTCTTTTGTTGTTATGGATGTCCCACAGTCTATCAAGCCATTCCCTAATTGAGAGATATTTTGGTTGTTGCAATTTGGGGATATTACCGGTGAAGTTGCTATGAGCAATCATGTGCAGGCTTTCATGTGGACATAAATTTTCATTTCTCTGGGATAAATGCCCAGGAGTGCAATTTTCAGGGTCATATGGTGGTTTCATATTTTGTTTTGTCGTTGTTGTTTTTTTGTTTGTTTTACAAAACTACCAAACTTTTCCACAGTGGCTGTAGCATTTTACATTCTCACCAGCAATTTATGAGTGATCTAGTTTTTCCACATCCTTGCCAGCATTTGGTATTGTCCCTATTATTTATTTTAGCCATTCTGATAGGTAGTTTTATCTCACTATGGTTTTAATTTTCATTTCCCTAATGGCTAGTGATGATGAATAATTTTCTGTGTGTGTATCTGTTTGTCATTTGTGTGTGCTCTTCAGTAAAATATATCTTTGTGTCTTTTGCCCATTTTCTAATATAATTATTTTTACTTTTGACTTTTATGACTTATTTATATATTCTAGATACTAGTTCTGGTCTGTAGAAGTGAGATGCAAATATTTTTTCCTGGTCTGTATCTTCTTAACATGTTCCTTTGCACAGCAAAACTTTTTAAATTTTGATGCAGTCCACTTTATCAGTTTTTCTCTTTATGGATTATGCTTTATGTGTCAAGTATGAAAAGTCTTTGCTTAGCTCCCAAATATTATCTCCTATCTATATTTCTGAAACATTTGGTTTTTATGTTTTATATTTAACATTTGAGTTAATTTTGCATAACGTGTGAGACTTAAGTTGATTTTTTTTTTTTAGTGTGGGGAATGTCCACTTGCTCCAACACCATTTCTTAAAAAGATTATCATTCCTCCACTGAATTGTTTTCACAAATTTTTTAAAAAAATCATTTGAGCATATTTGTGTGGGTGTGTTTCTGGATTCTCTGTTCCACTGCATTGATTTATCATTCTATACCTCCACCATTTCCACACTGTCTTAATTACTGTTGTTATGTAATAAGTCTTAATATTCAGTGATATAATTCTTCTCACTTTATTCTTCTTTGTCAAAATTGTTTTAGCTATTATAGGGCTATGTATTTGCATATAAATTTTAAATAAGTTTGTCTATGTCTACAAGACATTTGCTGGTGTTTGGGTAGGAATTGTATTCAACCTATACAGCAGTTTGGAGAGAATCAACATCTTTGCCATGTTAAGTTTTCCAATTCATTAAGACCATCCATCTCTCTGCTTTTAAGACCTTCTTTGATTTTTTTCATCATGCTGTGCTTTTTAACAGTGCTTTGCATTGGGATTAGGTTGTGTTTTCATATTTCTAATACACCTATAATGGTGTTATTGTCTACTATGCATGTGATTACAAAAAGAAAGGAAAAATATGAAAGGGTCCCAAATTGCAGTTTTGAAAGGGAAGCACTTTTTAAAAATTTAAATGACTATAGCTAAATATGCAACATATGTGTATGATGTTGAAATAATTTTACATGGTAAGGTTATAATTGTTTATAGAGGGATTGATACAGACCTATAATTTTTCATGAATGCAAAACATCTTATTAATTACATTAAAGTCATGCATCGGCGTGTTTTTTAATTACTATTCTTTAGCCTACAGTTTTCTGGTACATGTTGTAAAATGAAGACTGGTCCGTGCTTATCTTCTAGTATTAACCAATAATCCCTGTGTCATAAAACAGATTACAAATTAATCAGGAAGAGCCGAGTGTGCTAAATTTAAAAGTGAACAAGGAATGAATTCATAAGTAATTGAAAACCTTAAAGGCATTATTTTATATAAATTGGGAAGGGTCTGAGTCATTTTCCCCACTTAATTATTTAACCTAGCTTAAAACATTCAGATTAATACAGCTTCACAGGTAATAAGCTAGGAAAAACAGGCTTGATAGCTAAGATATTTATGTAGAATTCCCAACTTTATTGAGATGAAAAAAAATTGGCCATTTCTGCCTCCCCTCCCCACAGTGGTCTGTATATGTTGAAATGTTTCACCTTCTACAAGGACATATATTTCTTTAGTTTTGTTTTTAAAGCATCTCTTTAGTTAAGAGCAATGGGAAAATGTGCTAGTTTAGGGGCACAGATTGCAGGAAAAAACAGGACAGTTTGGAATCAGGCAAGTTGATACTTCATTCATATTTTGCAACACTGTAATAAGGTCTTTTAGCAATCATGTCCTTGCCAAGTGGAGTGGGTATATGTGTAGAGTGACTTATTCATACACACAAACACTCACATGCGCAATTTTAGGACTTTTATCATTGAGTAGAGTACATTGCCACCAGCTGGATTGTTTATAATTCCTGGTCTAAATAACAAGACATTCCACATTGCTTCAACGCTTATTTCTTTTTTTTTTGGTGAGGAAGACCCGCCCTGAGCTAACATCCATTGCTAATCCTCCTCTTTTTGCTGAGGAAGACTGGCCCTGGGCTAACATCCGTGCCCATCTTCCTCCACTTCATATGGGACGCTGCCACGGCATGGCTGACAGGCAGAGCGTCGGCGGGCGCCCGGGATCCGAACCCGCGAACCCCGGGCTGCCAAGCGCGGACTAAACCGCTGCACCACCGGGCCGGCCCCTCAACGCTTATTTCTTAAGTGAAAACCCCACATGAAAATCAGTATGGAGGTGCCAAACTTTATTCTCAGGTTCTTATAGGTATTTTGTACTCAAGCCACCAGATAGATCCATGAAAAAATGTGGAGATTGTTTACATACACAGAAACATACTTTATTAAAGTAAGTATGAATCCCATTCATTTTCATCTTATACTTTATTACTTCAAAGAGAGAAGCTATTGATTTTTCTGATCTCCTTGTATCAGCCATGACCCTGGCAAGAAATAGAATCTGACATAGATGGTTCAATAAAATGCAATAAAGGGACTACTTTCAGAGGTGTGAGCAGGTTCAAAGGAAAGAAAAAGGGCAACTGGGGTACCTACAGACTACTAGAAGTAGGAGGTTGTTACACGTCCCCCTTCCCAAGTCTGAAGGGTCGAGGGAAGGAAGTAGCATTTTCTAAATTCAGTAAGAGGACAATGGAGGAGGAGATTCCTAACAGGACAATTAGAGATGTAAGCCGCCACCGTGAGAAATAAGGCCCAAAGAAGTTGGAGGGGAATGGAAAAGAAATGCCCCAGACCCTCTTCTCTCTCCTTGCCTTTCTGTCTGATGTCTGTGCCTCCAGTTGGCTGAAACCAACCAAGAATAGTCAGCAAGGGAGCTAAGACGACATGATTTATAGGGATCAGCCTGGCAGGCACAGAGCAGAGCAAAGAAGGGCATAAAATGGGTTGGTGCATACCTGCAAGAGAAGAGTGGAGTGAAATATCTAAAGTGTTGACAGAAAAACTTCACCAACCTGGAATTCTGTATCAGTGAGATTATCCTTCAAAAGTGAAGGGGAAATAAATACTTTATCAGACAAACAAACACTGAGGAAATTTGTTGCCAGCAGATCTGCCTTGCAAGAAATGTCGAAGTATTTCAGAGAGAAAGAAAATAATGTAGTTTAGAAAGTTGGGTGTGCATAAAGAAAAAACAAAGGATTAGAGAGGGAATAAATGAAAGTAAAATTAAATCTATATATTTTTCTTATTCCTAGTGATCTAATAGATAATCTGTTCAAAATAATAATAGCAACAACGTGCCAGATGATTAGAGCTTATGGATAAAATAAATGAAGGATAGTGATATTATAAGTTTCGAGAAGTAGAAATGGGGAATTCTCTCTTGTAAGATGCCTGCACTACCTGTGGGAAAAATGGATTGGAGTGGGGAGCAGAGAGAAAATGCCACAATTCCCTACTTCAATCAATGTCAAAACTATCCCCTACCCAGTTCAAGTTCAACTTCACTTGGTTTTAACCATAAATTATTTCATTTTATTCTCTTCCCATTAACTGAAATAGGAAAAAATGGCGCTATAAGATGGAAGTGAGACCCCAATAAAGTTATCTTTTCTAATGGACTTAACTGTGGTCCCTAGCCTTGTCTCAATCCACAAATTTAACATTTTTCTGCAAACCTGCCTTTCAAGAACCAATTGTGTTATCAGATTTCCCCGTTTTCAAATTGAGGATGTATTGAGGTAGCCCTTCTCTGAATCTCCCTTTTTTCTTTCTTTTAAAAATAGGGATTTATACCTATCTTTACTCTTATTCTCTTCTCCAATTTTCTAAAGATATTACCTCATAATTTTGAAATCCTAAAAAGTACTTCATTTACTAATGTGAAGGGAAACGTAACTTTGAAGACAAAGATAATTAATAATGAAAATGCATGCACGCACACACATGCATATGCACAAACCTGCATGTATATGTTTAACCTGGGTTCAGTAACTCAATAGACTTCTCAATATCCCAAATAAAGCTAAAAAATAAAGCTAACCCTGAAACATCACAGTAAAATTTTCAGTCCTTTAAAAAATGGTTAAGGAAATATGAACGCTTTAGTTTTTTGAGATATCAATTGAATCCAACATATGATAGGACAATTTAAGCAATAATGTTTAATATAATATGAGTTATAGGCTATTTGGAAGTAACCAGACCAGACCTCATTTAAAGTCAAATAAAATACTTTCTTTGGTTTCCATAACAGGCTCCCACTTGCAGGCTTCAGTGAGTAAGTATATTGCCTATGGGCCTCAGGAAAAATTTTGAACCAAATTATAAATGGTCATTATTTGTGAGGGTTTTTTTGCATTTCTTTTTTAAGCATTCTGCAGTAAGACCTTCAAGAAAGAGTACCACTCAGTTAAAGACTCAATCTTTCTGTCTCAAAACATATTAGAGAAAATAGCATGTATAGCTTCATCTGCTACACAAGTCCTCTCTAATCTTCTCTCCTCTCCAGAAGATTTGCCAGGAAACTGATGAAGCCTAAGCATCAGGGTCTCACCATTTCATAGAACTCCTCAAAGACACTAGTGAAGCTTTCATGTAGCCATGTTCTTGAAAATTATGCACAAGTGAGAATGTCCTCACGTTTTAGGCCCCGCATTTTTTAAATGAAGATCACTCTCATCACTTGTTTCTTAGGATGACCCACTCAACTTTCATGAAAACCTTTTCAGGATGAAAACTTAACCTTGCTATGAACAAAATCTGGTGATATTAAGAGCAGAGTAAGTATTGTAACGTGGAGAATTTTTTTAAACTTTTTTAAAGAAAGAAATTGGAAGAATTCTGATTTGAGCCTACAAGTTTACTGAACCTGCAATTTACGTGTCATCCACGTAGATTTACATTATTTCCATTACTCTTTCATGCACAGCAATAGCTTGGTCTAGACTTTCAATAAATACATTTGTGAAATAATTTTGAATATTAAGTAATGACAGAGTGTCATTTAGAGCTTGTTTTTCCAACAGTCTAAATATTATGTTTAAACGATACCCAGAATTCTTATTTGCAGGTTTAAAATCTTCTTGAACTAGAGAATTGTAACTTTTCACTGTGTTATTCTTATACAACCTAGTTGCAGTGGCCTTTAAAACAAGGAGGAGCAAGTGCAAAGACAAGTGTAAACATGCCATTGCTGCCATCTAATCTCCATTAGGCTTTACAGTGTGTTTTAGTCTTATATTGCTCTGTGTGCATATATGTCGATGTCCTATATCAGGAGTCTAAAAACTTTGGCCCGTGGGCCAAACCCAGGCTATCAATTTTTTTTTAATTAAACTTTTTATTTTTTAGATAATTGTAGATTCACATGCAGTTATAAGAAATAATGCAGAGAGATCCTATGTATCATTTTACCCACTCCCTCCCAATGGTAACATATTGCAAAATTGTAGCGCAATATCGCAACCAGGATATTAACATTAGTACGATCAATATTTCCATCACCACGAGGAAACCCCCTGTTGCCCTTTTGTGGCCAGGCCCACTTCCTTCCTGCCCCATGTACTCCTTAACCCCTGGCAACCACTACTCTGATCTCCACTGGGATAATTTTGTTATTTCAAGAATGTTATATAAATGGATTCATACAGTATGTAACCTTTTAAGATTGGCTTTTTTCACTCAGCCAAATTATCTGGAGATTCTTCCAGGTTGTCATGTGTATAAGTAGTGTGTTCCTTTTTATTTCTGAGTAGTATTCCATGGTATGGATGTACCGCAGTTTGTTTAGCCTTTCACTTGTCAAAGGATATCTGAGTTGTTTCCACTTTCTGTGTATTACAAATCCATCTGCTATGAACATTCACGTACAAGTTTTTGTGTGAACAAGAATTTTCCTTTCTCTGGGATTAATGCCCTGGAGTGAAATTTCTGGATTGTATGGCATTTGCGTGTTTAGTTTTTTACAAAGGGGCCAAACTATTTTCCAGAGTAGCTGTACCATTTTACATTCCTGCTAACAGTAAGTAATCCAGTTTCTCTACATTCTTGCCAGCATTTGATGGTGGCACTATTTTTAACTTAGCTGTTCTGATACGTACATAGTTATATCTCATTCCGATTTTAATGTGCGTTTCCTTAATGGCTGATGATGTTGAACATCTTTTCATGTATTTATTTGCCATCTGTATATTGTCTGGTGAAATGTCTCTTCATGTCTTTTGTCCATTTACTAATGGAATTTTGAGGGATTTTTTGTTGTTTGTTTTTTTTACTTTTGAATTTTATGAGTTCTTTGTATAGTCTAGACACTAGTCCTTGCTTGGATATGTGGTTTGCAGATATTTTTTCCTTAGCCTGTGTTTTCATCCCCTTAGGAGCAAAAGTTTAAAATTTTGTTGAAGTCCACTTTATCAGTTCTTCCTTTTATGGACCATGCTTTTAGAGTAAAATCTAAGAACTCTGCCTAGCCCTAGATCCTGAAGATTTTCTCTTATATATTTTCCTAAAATGCAGTTTTATGGTTTATGTTTAAATTCATCATCCATTATTAGTTAATATTGTATAAAGTGTGAGACTTAAGTGTTCTAGCACAATTTGTTGAAAAAGCTGTCTTTGCTCTACTGATTTGTTTGGGGAGCTTGGTCTAAATCAGTTGGCCATATTTGTGTGGTTGTCTTTTCTGTTCCATTGATTTGTGTCTGTCCCATTGCCAGTACCACACTTTTTTTTTTTTTAATTTTATTTATTTTTTTTGTGTGTGGGGAAGACCAGCCCTGAGCTAACATCTGTTGCCAATCCTCCCCTTTTTGCTGAGGAAGACTGGCCCTGGGCTAACATCCGTGCCCATCTTCCTCCATTTTTTTTTATATGGGACGCCACCACGGCATGGCTGACAGGCAGTGCGTTGGCGGGCGCCCGGGATCCGAACTCGCGAACCCTGGGCTGCCAAGCACGGACTAAACCGCTGCGCCACCGGGCGGCCCCCAGTACTACACTTTCTTGATTACTATATCTATGCAATAAGTCTTAAAATCTCATAGACTTGTTCTTCCTGCTTTACTCTTCCCTTTCAACATTGTTTTAGTTATCCTAGTTCTGTTGCCTTTCCACATAAATTTTGGAGTGATCTTGTCTATACCAACAAAAAATTTTGCTAGGATTTGATTGGAATTGTGTTAAAGCTGTATACAAATTTGAGTAAAGTTGATGTTACTATGTTGAGTCTCCCAATTCATGAAGACAATATGTTTCTCCATTTATTTGGATATTCTTTGATTTATTTCTACAGAATCTTGTTGTTTTCACCATATAAGACCAGTACATATTTTGTTAGATTAACACCTACTTTTTTTGTATATGAGTTACTAAAGAGTACTATATATTTTTATTTCAGTGTCTGCATGTTCATTACTAGTATTTAGAAATACCTTTGATTTTTGTACATTTATCTTGTATCCTGCTACCTTGATGAACTCACTTATTAGTTCTAGATTTTTTGTACACTGCTTGAATTTTCATTTTTGTCCCATCTGCATATAAGTGACAGTTTTATGTTTTCCTTTCCTGTCTGTATGGATTTATTTCCTTGCCTTGCCTCATTGCACTGGCTAGAACTTTCAGCACTATGTTGGGTAAAAGGAATGAGCATATGCATTCTTGTTTTGTTCACGGTATTAGGGAAAAGCATTCAGTCTTTCACTGTTAAGTACAAACAGCTGTAGAGTTTATGTAGGTGCTGTTTATTAAGTGAAGCAAGTTCCTCTATATTCCTATTTTTCAAAGAGTTTATTTCAGGAATAGATACTGAAGTTAGTCAAATGATTGTAGGGCATCCATTGATAAGATCATGTGATTTTTCTTCTTTAACATGTTAATATGGTAGATTACAATAATGATTTTCAAATATTAAGCCAGCTTTATATCCCTGGAACAAACCCCACATGATTTTCTTTTATATTGCTGAATTTTATGTGCTGATATTTTGTTAGGGAATTTGGGGGTGATATTTGTAAGGACATTGGTCTGTGGGTTTTTTTTGTTTGGTTGGTTTTGGTACTGTCTTTTTCTGCTTTTGGTATCAGGCTATTGCTGGATTCATAAAATGTATTCAAAATTGTTGCTTCCTCTTCTCTTTTCTGGAAAAGATTTTGTAGAATTGGTGTTAATCCTTCTTTAAAAGTTTGATAAATTTTCTGGTGAAACCATCTGGGCATGGAGATTTATTTTTCAGAAGTTTTTTAAATTATGAGTTCCATTTCCTTATGAGTTATAGAGCTATTCAAATTATCTATTTCATACTGGGTGATTCATGGTAGTTTGTGCTGTATGAAGAATTGGTCCATTTCATCTAAATTGTCAAATATTTGTGTGAATAATTGTTCATAGTGTTCCCTTATTGTCTTTTTCATGTCTGCCAAGTCTGTAGTGATATCCCATTTCATTCTTAACATTAGTAATTTGTGTGTCTTTAGTTTTTTCTTTGTCACTCTTGTTATCATTTTGTCAACTTTATGGGTCTTTTCGGGGAATGAGCTCTTCATTTCATTGGTTTTCTCTATTGTTTTTCTGTTTTCAATTTCATTGATTTCTGCTTTTTATTATTTCCTTCTCTCTGCTAGTTTTGGGTTTATTTTGCTCTTCATTTTGTAGATTCTCGAGGTGAGAACTTGGATTATTGATTTGAGACTTTTCCTCTTTTCTAATGTATGCATTTAAGAGCAGCTTTTTGAATACATTGCTTTATTTAACTTACATGTCAATCTTTTATGATAGGCAGTGCATGTGGTGTTACCTTTAAAATCTGGTCCCTCTAGTAGGTACCTCAGACAAGTGTCCTCAAACTTATTCGAGTTCATTAATTAACAAGTAGATTAAAATGTAAAATCTTCTCTTAATACAAGTCAAGCACAATCCCCTTGAGGGCAGGGACTAGGAGTTATTACCTTATATCCTTAATGTAGAAAATCTGGCCCTAATAAATATTTGATAAATAAATGCACATCCATTCCATGGCCCATTGCCATTGTTTTAAATGAGATTTGATACTGTAGTCATCCCACAGTGCCAATATTCAGAATCTCTTCTGACATGTACTTGGCAAACAATTTGATTTGCCACCCTCAAAGGATTCAACCTTTATGTTGAGTTTTATAATTATCTGTGATATAAATTCCCCTCTTCCTTCTCATACCGGTTTTTTTTTCCAAGTGTTGTCACTGAGCCCCTATTATACACAATGCCCTTTTGAGCACCAATGATATCAACATAAATAGTAACCCATCTTTCACATCAAGAAGTTTACAGCTGAGTAGTGAAGGTACATTTATATTATTAGACCCACCTACAAATGGGGCTGAGGGGAAGCTCAAAAAAATCTTCATAGAGAAGGTAAATTTTTTAAAAATCCCGAAAGGATAAGGAAACTTACAATATACAGACAAAGGTTAAAAAATAAAGAAATTGCAAGCAGAGGCAATAGCATACACATAACAAAGTGGTAGGCATTGAGAATGAAGCAATTCAAAGGGAAGATACAACTCCTGTTCTCATGGAGTTTGCATTCTAGCAGGTAAGACATGCAGTAAACATATATCCGGTTTATTTATTATACACGCAACAAAGGAGCAAAGCGGCATGCAAGGAGAACATATAAGATGAACTTCTGAAATAATTTGATATATAATGGTAGGAAAGTACATAGATCACTTCAGGGGAATTCAGAGAGATATGTAATGTAGGGTTGAAAAATGAAGGCAAAGGCTAGATTGCAAAGAAACTATTCATCTCTGATCGTATTGTCCACTAGGGTGTCACTCTAGTACTGAGTATCCTTCCAAGATTGATATAGTAGGGATGAGCCCATGTGCTAATAATTCTTCACTTGTATCAGTAGCCCCACTCCCCACTACCACATCAATTTTGGCATTCTCTGCCCTACTCTTTGCCCTGGAATGCTTAGCTCTTCATCTCCATCACCAAGGCCTCTTGCACTCTATCAGCGAATTGTGTGACGCTAGGAGGAGATCAGAGGACATGGAGAAAAAGAGTTTAGGGTATTTATTTTCTACTTTCTCCGTCCCTCACTGAAGTGACTATATGTGTCTATTACTATTCTGACAACATTATTTCCTCACCTTGACCCATCAGGCCTGGATGTGGAAATAATTTCTCACATTTACTATTACCTGGATGACTCACCATCCTTTATTTGTTCTCATCACCCTGCCTATACTTCTGTCCATAGTTATTTCAACAAATTATTTTATGTTAAATGCTTTTAAGTCTGCCTATATCCTGCCAGAACCTTGACTAATACAGTATAAGAGATGGGACTATTAAATCTTGGTACTGATTCTCAGCTCACTAACATCGATGTGTTTAATTTCTCTGTACTCATAATAACTTTGTTTCATTCAGAAACCTTTAAACACCTTCATTAATTCCTACACATTTACCTCCTAAAATGGTTGAGGATCAATATATGAATTAGCCATTGTTTTTACAACATAGATAAATTAGTTTTGAGTTTTACTTAGATTTAGTAAGTAAATGTCCTCTGTCTTGACACTATAAAGAACATTCCTACGTAGTGCCAACTCCAGAAATCATGTCATTTTGCAAGTGTCATAGACTTCATTGTCTGTGGAAATATGAGTTAAGATGTGCTCTCAATTTCACAAGTTGTAGCTCTATTTTTGTCCAGTGGAAAAAAAATCTGAATGTTTAAGAACGAAACCACAAGTTCCCAGGTATCCATTTACTTTCTTTAATGGGAATTAAAATAATGGCAAAGCAATATAAATTGCACACACACACAAAGAGAGAAATAATCTCAGGTATCAATATAGATTGAATGGGGAACCTGGACTTCCACCCCCAACTAGCAGTAACAGAGGAGCACCCCCCCCCAATCCTCCACCAAAGCAATGTCAGAAGAGGCTAGCTAAACAGAAGACTTAAGTAAGATCCAAAGTCTGATAACATAATACCCAAAATGTCCAGGCTTCCATTTAAAATCACTCATCAAACCAAGAAAAAGGAAAAGCTCGACTTGAATGGAAAAAGACAATCAATAGTCACCTACACCAAAATGACACAGACGATAGAATTATCTGCCAATGATATTAAAGCAGGCATCATAAAAAATGGTTCGATAAGCAATTACAAACTTGCTTGCAACAAACGAAAAACAGAAAGTCTCAGCAAAAAATAGAAGACATATAGAAGAAAATGAAATTTTAGAACTGAAAAATACAGTAATCAAAATAAAATTCAATGGATGGTCTCAACAGCAGATTTTAGGGGACAGAGGGCAAAATCCGTGAACAGAAGGATAGAACAATAGAAATTACCCAGTCTGAGCAAGAAGGAAAATAGACTGATAAAAAGAACAGATCCTCAGTGACTTGTGGGATTATAATAAAAGATCTATGATGCATGTCATTGCAGTCCTGAAAGGAGAGAAAAAAGAGTTGCTGAACAAGTGCTCAAAGAAATAATGGCTGGAAAATAACCAAATTTGGCAAAAGACAAAAGCCTACAGATTCAAGAAGCTGAGTGAACAAACAGGATAACCCAAACAGATCTATGCCTGCACCCATCATAATCAAACTTCTGAAAACTAGTGATAAAGAAAAAAAAATCTTGAAAGCAGTGAAAGAAAAGGATATTTTTATCTACAGGCAAAAAAAAAAAAAAAATCAAATGGCAGTGTTTCTTGTGAGAAACCATGGAATCCAGAGGAAGTGACATGATATTTTTCATGTGATTAAATAAAAGAGCTGTCAATGTCCAGAAAATAGAAGAGGAGGCAACACTTCCAAAATACATTTTATGAGACAAGGAGTACTCTGATACAAAAACCCGACAAACACAGTAGAAAAAAACCATGCAGACCATTATTATTCATAGATACAGAGACAAAAATCCTTAACAAAATTTGACACATTATATTAATGGGCTAAAAAAGAATAATCACATGATCTTATCAATCAATGCAGGAAAAAAGTGTGACAAAATTCAACACCCATTCATAATAAAAACTCTCAGAAAACTAGGAATACAGGAGGACTTCTTCAACTTGATAAAGAACATCTACAAAAATCCTATAGCTAACATTATAATAATGGTGGAAGATTTTAATGCTTTCTTCCTAATAGTAGGATCAAGGCAAAGATCTCTTTCAGCCCTGCTATTCTTTGTAGTACTGGAAGTTCTAGCCAGCACAAAAATGCAAGAAAAGTAAATGAAAACATACAAATCTGGACAGAAAAGTTAAAACTGTCCCTACTGGCAGATGTTATGATGGGCTATGTAAAAATCCCAGAGATTCTACAAAATTACTCATAGAAATAATGAGTTCAGCAAGGTCTCAGGATACAAGATCAACATACAAAAATCAATTGTATTTCTATATATAATAAATGAGCTACTGGAAACCAAAAATTTAAATGTAATTTATTGCAGTCACTCCAAAAAAAACTGAAATATTTATGAATCTAACAAAAACATCTATAGGATCTGTATGTTACGAACCGAAAAAAAACTGATAAAATAGAGCTACATAAGGTGTTCATGGACTGGGAAAATTATGTAAATATGTCAATTCTTCCCCAGATCTATAGTTTTAATGCAGTTCCTATCAAAATACCAGCAAGCTTTTTTGTATATATGGACAAACATCAAATGCCTGAATCATATTGCCTTATTTTTTCTGTCCTCAGTGCCAATAAACTAGCCTATAACTAGGACATTTCTCCATTGGATTTGTTTGAAAAAAGATTTTTTTAAAAAACACTTAAGAAATATGTGCCTTTACAGAATGTGTAAGATTTCAACCAGTATGGGTCACTGAGGAGAAGGGAAGCAGAAATGGACCAGAAATGATTTTTCCCAAATCAATAAATTTGTGAACTTTATATAAATATCTTACCTATGAAGCCTGTTTCTTCCCAGCTTATTTATCCTGTGAAACTCTGTTAATCATAATGCTTAAAATTATGTTAAATAATTGAATAAGTGGGGAAAATGACTCAGATCCTTCTCAATTTATATAAAATAATGCCTATAGGGTTTTTAATTTCTTAAGAATTCACTCCTTTTTCACTTTTCAGTTTACCATAATCTGTTCTTTGTAATTAATATTCCATCCATTTTATGATACAGAGATTACCAGTTAATATTAGAATATAAGTGAGGATCAGTCTTCATTTTATAACATGTATAATAAAACTGTAGGCTAAAGAAAGTAGTTAAAAAACATGCTAAAGTAAGCTTTGATGTAAATAAATATGTTTTGCATTCTTGAAAAAGTAAAGTTCTGTATTAATTCATGTGTAAACAATTATAATTTATTTAAAATTGTTTTAATAGCGTATACATAGGATGCGTGTTTAGTTATAGACATATTTTTAATGTGCTTCTGTTTCAAAACTGTAGTTTGGGAACCTCAGCTGTTTTTCCTTTTTTTGTGCAATTATATGCATAACAGACAGTAATACCATTATAGGCATATTAGAAATATGAAAATGATGATCTAATCACAATGCAAAGTGCTATTAGAAAGCACAGTAGGATGAAATAAATTCAAGATGACTCAAATATTGGAAATATATAGCATTAATGGATTAGAAGATTCAACATGGTAAAAATGTCAATTCTCCCCAAAGTGATCTGTTTAATGCAATTCCTATCAAAATACTGGAAAGAAATTTTGTAGACCGATCTGTAGACCTATTTGTAAATAAGCTTTTCTAAAATTTATATGGTAATTCACAGGACCTAGAATTTCTAAGACAATTTTGAAAAAGAATAATAAAATGGGAAGAGCAACTCTACCCATTGTTTGGCATATTATATAGCTACAGTAATTAAGGTGGTGTGGTATTGGCAGAGGGTTGGATACATAAATCAATAGGACAGAATCACAATCCCAGAAATAGATCCACATGAATATGCCCAAATGATTTTTGACAGAGGTGCAAAAGTTATTCTATGGAAGAATAGTCTATTCAATAAATAGTGTTGGAGTGACTAGAAATCTAGAAGCAAAAAAAAAAAAAAAGATCCTCACTTATAGAAAAATTAACTCAAAATGAATCAAACATTTAAATGTAAATAAATTCAATAAATTGGACTTTATAAAAATTAAAAACTTTTGCTTTGGAATTACCCTATTAAGGGGATGAAAAGACAAGCTGCAGACTGGGAGAAAATATTTACGAACCACATACCTAACAAAGGACTCATATCTAGAATATACAAAGAAGACTCAAAATTCAGGAGTTAAAAAAAACTATTCAGTTGGAAAATGAGCAAATGATACCAACAGACATTTTTCACTGAAGAGTATATTCAGATGGCAAATAAGCATGAGAAAAGATGTTCCATATTATTAACCATTAGGGTAATTCAAATTGAGACCGCCATGATATATCTCTACACACTTAAGACTAAAATAAAAAAGAAAATATAAAATTGACAACACCAAATGCTAGGGAGGATGTGGAGAAACTGGATCACTCATACATTGCTGGTGGATGTGTAAAATGGTAAAGCCCCTGTGGAGAATGTTTTGGCAGTTTCTTTAAAAAATTAAACGTACGTTTACCATATGACCCAGTAGTTTTACTCTTGGACATTATCCCAGGTAAATGAAAAAAATGTACATGATTGTTTTGTAGCTTTATAGTAACCCAAAACTGGAAATAACCAAAATGTCCTGCAATAAATTAATGATTAAACAATCTATAGTACATCCATAACATGGAATACTACTCAGCAATAAAAGTAAACATGCTATTGATTCAGATAACAACTTGAATGGATCTCTAGGACATTATGCTAAGTGAAAAAAGCCAGTCTCAAAAGGTCACACGCTGAATGATTCCATTTACTGAACATTCTTGAAATGACAAAATTATAGTGATGAGAACAAATTAGTGGGTACCAGGCTGGTGGGGGAGGGTGGTTGGTGTGACTGTAAAGGGATAGCACAAAGAAGATCTTTGTGGTGATGGAACAGTTCCGTATAATGACTGAGGTTGTGGTTACACAAATCTACATGATGATAAAATGACAGAAATATATACACACGTTGTATCAATGTCAATTTCCTGGTTTTGACATTGCACTATGATTATGTAAAATGTAACCATTGGGGGAAACTGGGTAAAGAGTATGTAGGTCCCCTCTATGCTCTCTCTGCAACTTGTTGTGAATCTGAAATTATTTCAAAATGAAAAGCTAAAACAAATTTTAAAAAACCCTGCTCTGCCAGTGTAGTTATTATGAGGACTAAATGAGAGAGGTAAGTGGCTAAGGACCACAGAAAAATAGTGACAAGATCTGAACTGGAATTCAGTGTTTGGGCTAAATTTTATTTTATGTACCATTTACTTTTTCCAGTTATCTTAATCATGTCTTTTCATTGTCAACCTACAAAAATGGAAACCAGTTTAAGAGGCAAAGCATTTATCTGGGATCAAAGAAGTGTAATTTGGGAGCACAGATTCAAGTAGAAACCCAAATAGTGCCCCACGAGGGAGTAAAAGTCAGGGGCTTTTCAAGGCAAAGAAGGGAGGTTGTTTTACAAAGGATTTTAAATGGAGTTGGAGGCAGAGAGCTAGTCTTGGGTAAACATTGATTGACTGTTGATTCTATCTTCAGAAAGTCCACAATCCTCAGTCTTTGTGATCAGGATGTCCGTTCTCCTGCTGACTTCTCAAGCAATTGCTTGTAGAACAATTGCTGTTTTGGCCCAGTCCAAAGATTTGGCCCCATCCAAGGTTTAAGACAGGAGAGTGGTTTCTCTGGAAAGGCAGCTCCGACTCCATTTTAAAATAGGTCCACTAAAGTCAATGTTGAATCATCTAGATTATAAAACCTTAAGGGAAGTATACATATTCTATATTAATGGAGAATGCATAACAGATGCCCAACAAATTCTGACTATTGACTAAGGCTAAAAGACAATTAAGATGTACCTGAGGGCATTCAGATCTCTTGGTATTTGGTACTTTAGCTATTAACCAAGACATGTTTTTGGTATATTTGGAGGCACGGTTGTTTTTGGAAACATAGACCAGCATTTT
Source organism: Tapirus indicus (assembly GCA_031878705.1). Lineage (NCBI taxonomy): Eukaryota > Metazoa > Chordata > Mammalia > Perissodactyla > Tapiridae > Tapirus > Tapirus indicus. Next base: position 27,392,555 of record CM062942.1, on the reverse strand, counting down.
TCAAAATTGACCATGTATTTAGAATCACCTGTAAAACACAGAATGCTGGGTCCTA